>CM049311.1:9949675-12349675 GCA_026874595.1 Sipunculus nudus | reverse complement strand
ATTACACTGAACAAAATAATATTTATGTTTATTATGTCTTAAAAGAGCCTGGCTTGATGATCAATTATAAACACTATCGTACCTGAGCTACGATCACTTGCGATGTCAACAAGTCGCAGGAAACAAGCGCTCATGGTAACTTGCATTGACTTTTTGTCATAAAACGATTTGCCATCACAACAGGATAAGATTTTTGCACGAACATCGCATGACCACCACCAGTGACCACCTGCGACTTGTCATTCGACTTGTTACGACCAGCGATAGACAATAGACGGCAGTCGTGCGACTAGTGGTATGCTGTTGTGTTATAGCCTTACGACTGTCGTAATACCACATTTGTAACTAATCGCTGGTCGTAGAGGCACATCGCGACTGGGTAAAGCCGCGTGTCCACTTGTACGGATGCGGTGCGTGTGCGATGCGGATACGTATGCGGATATTTTGTGCGTGTGTGACCATTAGATACGTTTTTCAGTGCGTTTTTAGGTCTTTCATTCTCTTTCACCTCTACAAAATGGCACTTTCCGCATGCGTTTCCGCATGCGTTTCTGTACCCGCGGCTACATGGTCCGGTTTAAAAAAAAACGATTCCGTTTCCGCACGCCGCACGCACTCCGCACCGTGTGAGTGGACACACTCCTTCTTTATTCCATATGCGCGATTTAAAACGCGTCCGCATCCGCATCCGTATCCGTATCCGTACCGCATAAGTGGACATGCAACTTATGACCATCGCAAGACGGTCGCATGATAGTCTGCAACTGCATAAAGACAATTTACGACTAGCCATGACTACGCACGACCATACCAGTCGTAAGACCTTGCGACCGATATTCCTACTGGGATCGTACGCTTTACCAGCGACCACCAGTGACTTGTCACACACCGTCCTATGATTTTCCATGACTTCCGACGATTGCAGGTCGTATTTGGTCTTAACTCCTCGTTTGACTAGGCCCTAAAGCCCCTTTCAAAATGGGGATGCGATATCTTGCGACTAAATAGTCGCACGATAGGCTGCGACAAAAGTCTGTCGCCATAGATCGCATCAGGTGTCACAAAAGCATTTACAAATGCAACAGCTGTCTTACAGCCAGAGCGACTAGAAGCGATCGTTGTACGACGGAGTTTCATATGCTTGTATGAGTGGCCTTGCGTTCACGTGCGAGTGTTGAACGATTCGGAGAGATTGGTCTGACGTCACAAATAACTGACGCGCGATTGATCGGATGGTCGCACGAGCTGACGTGCGACCATGCTATAACTCGTGCGGTTGGATGAGACCGGCTGCACGATCACGCGATAGGTCTTACGAGTGGTCATGCGGTCGGCTGAGAGAGGGTATTGGAGCAGCAGCCATCCTTCTTCTTTGAATGCTAAGGGCGTTTTGATGGTCATCTCCATAGTCTCATACATACCCAGAAGAGTAGTCGCATATAGTCTCACGCAGTTCTACAATGGTAACACAACGTTGCAAGAAGTGATGCGAACCGTCCAACAACTGTCGCATGGTCGTATCACAAACGCAACCAAACGCACGAATCGTCTCCTAACATCAGTAGCACACGTGTGAATTTTGCACGACTTACAACTAATCAAATGCGATTTTTTTAGTCTTGCAAATTATTCACAATCTGCGAATAAGGCAATATATATATTAAACGTAGACTGCCAGCTGGGGTAAACTAATAATCAACCATTTATCCTCTTTGTCTAATACTAGGACTAATGATAAGAAAATGAAATACCTGTATCCTTATCTTAAATTAAGTAAAAAGAACTGAAATACCTGTGTGAAATGTTGTTGTTTGAGCTGTCACTGATGACGTCATTCCATCCACTGGCGGTAGTGAAGTTATTTTAGTAATGAAAGGCGGCTGTGTTGTACCGGTAATGCCCTGTGTGGAGGAGGATGCCTGGATGGTGGTACTCAATGGACTTTCTGCTGAGCTGGTTTCTTCGACAGTACTTTTTGCGCTGGTATAATTTGGGAGACCATGCACAGTTGACGATTTTGTTGTGTGGTGTGTAGACACCGATTGGGTAGTGGTGGGACTGCGGGGAGGTCCAGGAGTGGTGGTAAAGTTGCCGGTGGTACTGACATTTGGCTCAGGGGCGGTGGTAACGGCGGTGGTGGTAATGACTGTAGGCTCAGGAGTGATGGTAACTTGGCTGGCGGTACTGACAGGAGGCACAGGAGATGTGGTTGTGTTGTATGTGATGTTAACCGGAGGCACAGAATTAGAGGTAATGTGGCTGGTTGTAATGATCGGAGGTGCAGTAATGGTGGTAACGTCGCTGGTGGAAATGACAGTAGACTCAGGAGTGATAGTAGTGTTGTTTGTGGTGTTGATCAAAGGCACAGTTGTGGTGGTGGTGTTAATAGGAAAATCAGGGGTGTTGGATGTGTTGTATGTGGTGTTGATCGGACGAACAGGAGTTGTGGTAGTGCTGTATGTGGTGGTGGTGACAGGAGGGACAGGAGTGGTGGTAAAGTTGTATGTGGTTTTGATAGGAGGAAGAGGAGTGGTGGTAGTAATGAATGTGGTGTTGACCGGAGATACATCAGTGGTGGTAGTGTTGTAAAAGGTGATGATAGGAGGAACAGGAGAGATGGTAGTGTTGTATGTGGTGGTGACAGGAGGAACAGGAGAGATGGTAGTGTTGTATGTGGTGGTGACAGGAGGAACAGGAGAGATGGTAGTGTTGTATGTGGTGGTGACAGGAGGAACAGGAGAGATGGTAGTGTTGTATGTGGTGTTGACTGGAGGAACAGGAGTCGTGGTAGTGATGTATGTGGTGTTGACCAGAGGAAGAGGAGTGGTGGAAGTGTTATATGTGGTGTTGACTGGAGGAACAGGAGTCGTGGTAGTGATGTATGTGGTGTTGACCGGAGGAATAGAAGTGGGGATAGTAATGAATGTGTTGTTAACCGGAGGAACAGGAGTGGTAGAAGTGTTGTATGTGGTATTGACCGGAGGAACAGGAGTCGTGGTAGTGATGTATGTGGTGTTGACCGGAGGAACAGGAGTCGTGGTTGTGATGTATGTGGTGTTGACCGGAGGAACAGGAGTCGTGGTAGTGATGTATGTGGTGTTGACCGGAGGAACAGGAGTTGTTGACGTGTCGTATATGGTGTTGACCGTAGGAACAGGAGTGGTTGAGGTGTTGTATGTGGTGTTGATCGGAAGAACACGAGTTGTGGCAGTAATGTATGTGGTGGTGATCGGAGGAACAGGAATGGTGGTAGTGTTGTATGTGGTGGTGATCGGAGGAACAGGAGTGGTGGTAGTGTTGTATATGGTGGTGATCGGAGGAACAGGAGTTGTGGTAGTGTTGTATGTGGTGCTGACTTGAGGCGCAGGTGTGGTGGTGGTGTTGTATGTGGTGTTGCCTGGAGATACAGGTGTGATGGTAGTGAAGTATGTTGTGCCGACCGGGGGAACAGGAGTGGTGGTAGTGTTGTATGTGATGTTAACCGGAGCAACAGATGTCGTGGTAACTCCGCCGGTTCCGTTTGTCTGACTGACAGGGCTGGTCATTGTTGTGGTCGGCGAATCGATTGGTGTTACGGACGATGGGATTCCGTCGGTAGTGATATTAATCAGCCCGAGGAGGCTGGTGGTTACGTGGTTGGTTATATTATTAGTTAATACTGTGGCTGTTGGCCAGTTGCCGGTGTTATTAGCTAGAGTTGTGGTGGCGCTGGTGGTGGAATTCATCGGAGGCACATGGGTGGTGGTTGCGTTGTTAGTTGATACAGCGATGGTTGTCTCGTGGATACCCTCCTCAGTTGACATGTCTTGGTTCAACACAACAGAAATATTTGTTGAGTTTGTGGTTGGCCACAGTACTCCAGTTGTAACGCTGGTTGTATCAGTTGAGATTCCTGGAGCAAACAAAACATCCCTCAAAGAGCGTCTGATAAAGCTAAGCCTTGAAATTATAGTGGTATCTGTCAGATTATTCATAGTTACAGAACTGGTTAGAAAAAAAATATTTTTAAAGTTCACAATCATATAGATACGACCGCACAAAAATAATTTTCTCTACGAGAAATGTCTTTTACTACAGCCGCTTTTTAGGGTCCTACTAGGGTCTTTCAAATCATACTTGATTGGTTATTTAATACTATGCGGAGCACAAAAAAAAAGGAAAGCGTGTCAGGTTTAGACTTGTGCGACTCCAGTTCGGGCATGGACTCCAGTACGGACTAAAGTAAACTTTTTCAGAGACTCTGACTCTAAGGTCTGGACTCGGACTCGAAAGTCAAGCAGAATAAATTTCGATTCAAGTAGAAAAAAAAAAAATAAGGAGAATTGCATTGGACTCGGACTCGGACGTGGGCTCGAGTTCCAAACAAATGACTCGGGCCCGAAGATGGTGGACTTAGACTAGCACCTCAAGGCCTTGGAGTCAGACCTGCATCTTCACTCGGATAGTATGGACTCGACTAATGAAAAATCTTTAATACATTAGAATAGGACCCTCTTTGATATTGATCGACAAGATCTTCTGGTTTGTGCGGCTACCCCAAAAAAAAACAGACACGGTTTAAAAATTCACCTCCTTTGCATTGTTAATAAACAATAAACCTGAAATAACCAGACCGGCACGACATAACTAGTGTCTCGACTCACAAGTGAACAGGAACTGTATATATGTATATATATATATATATATATATATATATATATATAAATATATATATGTATAAATTGCCATGCTGGTTCATTGTTTATTGATGGAAATGGTATACACAGAAAAGTCGGTCCACATACACAGAAAAGTCGGTTCCACCGTAAGTGAACTGACTTTTCTGTGTATACAATTTCCATATATATATATATATATATATATATATATATATATATATATATATATATATATATAAAACATTTCTGTTTTAGACCTTTTTTCATGTGGATATACACAGGCCAGTTCTGACAAGACATCAGAAAGATTAATGGGTATAGCTGGCAAGCCAGCCCCGTTGACTTAGCGAAGGGTCACACTATCAGCTTTGTTAACAGTTAGTCACTCGCTCTGACGAAGGCTACAGGGGTAGCTAAACATTTAGCAACAATCTGTACATGTTATCCAAATAATCTGATTGTTTGAAATATTGGCGTTGATGTCTCTCTTCTTTTTATGTTTATTGACTATGTGTATATATATATATAGTCAATAAACATAAAAAGATATATATATATATATATATATATATATATATATATATATATATATATATATATTGTTGCCTCCTCCAGGAGAGTACGCGTCCCTTCCCGCTCATGCATGTGTGTGTTTGTGTGTTTGTGTGTTCGTGTGTTTGTTCACAACATAACCCACGCAATCATGAACGTTTCCCATGAAATAATCAGGGCATCTCGGGAATGGACCAATGAAGAATCGAATAGATATTTGTGTTGATGCGGCTCATGAGCCGGATTAAAGATCTTGCAGAGACATTCACATATGGGAAGTCACATTAGTCCGATTGAACCCGGAAATATGTGCAGAATAAGCCAATGCAAACACTTGTTAGGGAACATATGAACCGACGAACCTGGGAATATGGGCCATCAAGTTAGTTATTTGACTGGTTTTTCTGTTAGCAAGTTGAAAAGAAACAAAAATAACAAAAAAAAAAAAAAACACACAAAAAAAACCAAACAAACAAAAAATAGCTTTTATTATTTCGTTACTGGAGTGTTTTGATGTGTCCGTCAGGGTACATGCGTATGTACGTATATGGCGGAAAATCGCAACAGCAGCGGTTTTCACGCATAGTGTCTGCGTCAACTCAGGGGGTAAAATTCCATCTTTTCGCCATCTGTTTGTGGAAGACTTGCTAGATCGACTGTACAAACTTTAATATATACTTCTTCCAGTTCACGCATATACGCATACACACGCACATAGAAACATATATATTTTTTTCACGTATATAAAGGCATACGCATATACACGCACATGGAAACACCACTTTAGGTGTCGCCTTAGATATTGGTTACAGAGCTAACATTCGATGTAGCCATGTAGTAGCTGAACCGTTACATTCAGTTTGGGCTTGCAATATAGATGCCTTCGTCTTTTGTTGCACGTTTTTGGCGGAGTTACATATAAGGCTTCTGAATACTTTCTTGTTTTAAGGTTTCTTTTACAGACAAGACAGAAGTTGTTTATTTCTCAAGCTTCTTATCTTAAAATTACAGAAATGATAAGAAGACCCGGAGCCCCCATATTTATCACAAGGTATACCTCCCTCTCTTCATACGTTAACAGTTCAGTCATTTTCATTTTCAGATAAACAATTCCTCACTAATGATTTATTACTAACATGACTTTCACTCTGAGAAAATTATCTATTAACTAGATAAATCATCTATATGGTCTTAAACAGCCCCAAATGTAGTATTGTACAATGATAGTATATATAGTTAACCTTTGTATTCCAGGTTTATCTATCAGTTTGTATTTTGTAATATCAGTATTTTGTGTTCGAGCCTTCTAGGGCCGTACGGACTGGGAAAGACTGCGTCGTACTCTACCGGACCAGCCGTCCTGCCCGGTCCGATCCGACCTCGTCTCGTCCGCTCTGTGTGTGGTTGCCCGAAAGATATAAATATACATAAATATACATAAATATACATAAATATACATAAATATATATATATATATATATTGTAAAATTATATATGCGGAGCTACTTTTTAAACATCTGTGCATTCCCGGTATAATTGATCGATACCACCACTGTCAGAACCATACCCATAGTATCATGATGTCAGAATGGAGGCCTAACCGCCATCTCTTTTCAATTTTTTTTTTTGTACAGTCGGGTGAGCTCAACTTCATATCTCCCGTTATCGTCTGTCGGTATGAATGTCCAAGTTGAGCTGAATGGGTAAAATAATGATATTTCTCTTGTTAAATCTTTCGCCCTTATGTGCAGGAATCAAATTTAACGCCTTTTTATATGCACTCTGGAATATGCCTGACATAATATTCTTCAAGTAAACCAGATCTAAATTATGGGTTTAGTGTTAACATGCACCCGCAGCGGCTATATGTAATGTGAAGATAAATGAATTAAATTCGCATATGTTTGTCATATTTATACATGTATAGGTTAAATCGCATCGATTGACGGATTGTTATAAGAAAAGCCTTCATGATCATCCACATAACTGACTATCCAACACGGCCAATCTGCTACATAAAACACTCCCTAAACCTGATATGCCCTCCATTACGAGGACTAATCCGACAACTGCGTAAATATGATTACCTGCCAACACGACAAACCGCCAAATGTATAATTTCTCCTTTACTAAAGACATCTAGGGTTGCTGGCTACTCAACTTCGTCGGCGCTTCACCTCCTCCATCTCTTTATACGCGGAGACCCCGGCTACTATCTAAGTGGCTTATCTAAGAGCCATAGGGTGGGGTCTACACCCAAGGCCCGCTACCTAGATAAGTGTTTCTATGCCCCTCCCCCCCCCCCCCCCCCACACACACACACTCTTACCCAATGAGCCGTCTACTTTATCATCCGAGCATTAACGGGTTAGTCCACTTATAGTGTAGGAAGGGTGTATCTATTGAAGTGTATATGGAATATCATACACCCTAACTGACATGACAAGGCTGTTAACACTATACCATTCCGCCTGAAAGTATGACCCTGTTTTCAAGACCACTCCACTAACATAACCACTTTGCAAATATGACCAACCCAAAAATGTAAAGAGCCTGCAAACATGATCAACACCACCACCCACCCAAAACGACCTCCTAACACGACCACCTCTGAAACATGACCATCCTCGCCAGTATGACTATACCTATCACGGCAATCCCACAAATATGAAATTCCACGTACCATTCCAACTCAGCTGCTCCATAAACATACTTATCCCAGTCGTTACCGTGGCTGACGAAGTATGGAGAACCATAAACTAGCCTATATTGTTTTTACATTCACCAGCACCAGTTTGGTGTCTGAAAAGGTTGTGCACGTGTTATATACTAACATCAGGGATCTAGTAAATATAAATAACTTGGTCGTTCTATACCTGCCAAGGGCAACAGGAAAGCTCCCACCCCCACGGACAATTACCCCCCGACAATTATCCCCAGACAGTAACCTCCCAGACAACTACCCATCCACTTCCACTATCCCCGAGACTATTATCCCCCCGCGACAATATACCCAAGACAAATACCCCAGGGTAAATAACCCCCAAGACAGTTTACCCCGGACAATAACCACTCTGGTATATCTAATTGCATATATATATATATATATATATATATATATATATATATATATATAGAATTCATACAATGTTTTCTATGCTTTTAAGAAAAGTGAAGTTCCGTTAAATGTATAACATGATAGGAGTTAAAATAAAAAAGGGTTGAAACTAAATATTGAATTAAATTGTGTATAACGTTATCGTGATTCTTATTGTTTCTGTGATGATCGATATACAGAGACTTTATTGCGAGTCGATTAGTGTCAGATAATGTAAGGTACCTAGATATAGGATGCCTTCGATGCACGTGCTTTACAGTTTATGGATTTATTGGATTATCTGGGAGGCATGTCTAAAACTTTGATATGTTATGAACATTAATATATTTGATACCGCCTACGTTTTTTATTTTGTTTTCTCATAAGAAGTATACATGTTTTTTGATAAACAACGGGAGTATTAGACATTTAAAGCAGCATGTTTAAAAATCTTGCATCATTTTATTCTACTACTTTCAAGTCTATGTTCTATAGCTTGGGGTAATTCTCCGGGTTGGAGGGGGAGTAATTGTCCGGTTGATTTTTATCTAGGGGATAATTGTCGCTGTGGTAATTGTTGTGGGGTGGGGTTGGGGGTCGCTTTGGGTAGTTGTCTAGGTAGAAATTGTCTCGGGCGGGGGGGGGGGGGGTAATTGTCTGGGTGATGGGGGGGGGGGGGGGTAATTGTTCCAGGAGTAATTGTCCATGGCTCTAATTGTCCTTGAGCCCTGCCTACGAAGCGTTTCTGTATAGTTCTGCAAGAAAGGAGTCTCGAGTCAAACCCCTTAGCCGGTGGTCTTAAAGGTGTTACGGAACCTACTATAAACAGATCACGTATGTGTGATGAACACAGATTTTGTAATGGATATAAAAAATCAGATTCTGAAACACTATGCAGCGTGAAATGTCTAGGGGAATGAATAAAGAAGTCAGTGTTTTTTTTTTGGTTAACAAATAGTCATAATTTATTCTTAAAACAACCCTAACATTACAATACACTAAATCAATACAATTATACAGTAAAACAGCGGTATAACAACAAATCAATACAATCACACAGTAAATACACAAAGTGCACAGTACCTGGATACCACCACCGTCACAACGATAAGTTCTTTAAATATATACTCTCGGAGTATGACAGTCTAGTGTAAAGCTCTTGTAACAATCCAGAATAAAATGAAGTCAAAATGCACAAAATCCCGGAGAAAGTCTGACCAAAATCTATAATTGCCACACTCTTCGGATAAGGTCCCAGAAACTGACACACGCTTTTGCGTCCGCCAGAAATCTTCTCTGCTGCTCTCTCTCTGCTCTAAAACACACCCCCTTTATACTCTTCATCCCAAGCCGAGAATTTTCCACTTCTCGAACAGTCTAAAAGATCTTACACAACACAGTAAACACGCGTTACAGGAGTCATCTAGAAGAACATCGCCGTGTCAATCTCCACATACCAGGGTCATCACGTGACCTCCGCCAGGCGTGAAAGCCAAAGGCTAGCAAGACAACGAGAGTTCAACCAGTACGGATTAAACATAGAGTGCAATAACAACACGAGTTACGCCCGTGTCACACAATAAAAAGAGCACCTGTAACACAGGGACCTACTCGTATGCTAGACATGTTCAATAAAAGTAAAGAACAGTGTATTCTACGTAAATATTATGGTATGATCCTGTGCACAAGTGTCATTAAACTTACAAAATCATAAGAGATAGCGCATATGTAACTTGACGACCGTATTGCACAACTGCACATATCAAGATTGCAAGATTCGACCTCTGGTCAGGCAGTTGTTTTATGGTAAACAGACACACGTGGACTGTGTTCACTAACTGTGTATACAACCGTTGAATTAGAGATAGAATGTCTGTGTGCTGGGATGTTCGTGTTAGAAAATGTTTGTATTAAAAATATTCAAAATGAACTCGTGATTATACATACATTTTTGCAAATACAAATGTATAGTACCTCTTATTGAGATACCTTATGCTTAAATAGAGTTAATACTCAGTTTTAGATCCGTGCATACGCTTATCCCTTTAACTGAACCCGCGTTACAATCGCTTTAGACTATATCTGGCACCTTCGACCAAATGGGAGACATCTTTACTGCATTGATGCCTCCTCATATACAATAACCATACAGGCATCATGGTTATACCTCTTATAATACCTCTTGACGTAACAATGACAGCTACACGAGAGCAGACATAAAAAGCTTATTCTAGAATACAGTCTTTCTTTGTCGATAGTTCATTCGACAAATTTTTACCATTCCGGTGCCAAGTATTTTCAAACAAGGATAAAAATGACCAGGTCAAAAGTTCAAATCCCTACCCGTAGAATTTATGCCGTCTTGATTAAGAGAGAGGATATCAAAACAACCCCAAGAAAAGTAAACAGAGCTGTTAGAATGGACCTTATTCAATAGCAAACGATGAACAAGTGTAAATTGTATTAAAACTTGTCATACATCATAGACATATTGAACTTAAGGCCTAGATTGCCCATTAGCAAATCGTTGCTAATACATAAGTAAGGGTGAGAAAAAAACTGATAAAATATATATTCACCTGTACAGCACACCAGTAGAATAATACACAGGTCAGTAATGCGGGGAGGCATCCTTGCGCTACACGCACGCTGGCTTGACCTCAAGAAAATGTGTTTGCCGCGCGGGCAGAATGCTTCCTGTTGTATAAAAAAACCCACTGCCATAGATCATGCGCTAAAGAGGGAGCGGTTACACGACGATGTGATAACCTATCGGTAACATATACAATGTGAACTTAGTACCTCACAGAAGTGTAACTCGTATTAAACACAGGATATCAGAGTTTACATATATGCACTCCCTGACTTGGAATGTTGACAAAGTCAGACGCGGTCTTCTGATAGTGCAAACTGATATCCCGAAGTTAACACTGTGTGTGATTCTTTGTTGCTTCCGCCAGGAGGTGATGTGTTCATCCCCGTTCGTGACAACATGACTCCGGTGATCATGAACAGCATCTCATGATATTGTCGTGGCATTTAGGTAAAGGGCAAATGAAGGGTTGATTAGATTTTGGATTTTGGCACATAGTGACAAATTTACTAGTACATCAGCCAGAGGGTTCATCGGTACCAAACAGGTGACAATTTCTATCAATGTTTTTTTGAAAGGTGTATGTGTGTAGATAATAAAAATGCCTGATAGCAGTATGAAAGTGGTAGCTTTCTGTAAAATATCAGCCTGTTTTGAAATGTACTTGCACCGAAATTGCAATTTTTCGAGACACAGTTATATATAGATATTATTTAGTTATAACATCTAATATATTACCTGTTTTAAAACAAGTTTGATGTCAGTTGATAGTAGACATTTATAACTTTCATCTGGTGTGTCATTCATGTCTAAGCTTACTAAATCCTAAAGATAAGATTACTTTTCTTCACCCTGTATCAATTTGTATAATTTTAGCTAATGAGTTGTGCTCGTGTGCTCATGGGTTGTGCTCGTGTGCTCGTTGTGAGTGGACGTGTGCTCTGAGAGACTCTCTCTTTCTATGGCAAATTATACCTGTATTACCAGCTGAATATTGATGAAAATTTGCTGAGAGACCCATGAGGGACAGTTTCGAATGATGTGGAAATATAAGGTAAATTTTGCAAAGAATTCTCTGTAAAACTGACAGTAATATTATTGAATTGTATTATTGGATCCTGTGATTGTCTGCTCAGTGAACCATTCAGTGAAAGCCCTGCGGTTAGGGCACAGGTTTGTGTGGCGCGTGTTCAGGTACCCTGTTCACCGAAGCGCTGAATACACGATAGCATTGTCAGAATGGAACACGACTCTGTGTTGCCCGTGTTCTTTAAAAATGACACTGTGCTTTCCAATACAAACATTAAAAACTCTATGAGACCTTATGAAGTTTGTTCTGCTGCAGCTCAGGTTGTTGGCTTGGACAATATTGATGGTGCACAAAAAATAAAAAAATATGTGGAGAATATATGTGAAATCATTTGATGCAAGAATAAAACTTTTGACAGAGGGGCTGTCTCTACGGAATAAGTTTGTACAACTTTCCGACACAAACCCTTATAGTGCAAGAAATTCAGACAATATCCCAGCACCCATCAAAGTCACAATTGCAGATGTCCCCCTCTCATTTGACAATCAATCTATTGTTGAACACTTACAGTCAGAATATAAGCTTGAGCTACGTTCTGAAATAAAATATCAATATGAAAGGACAAAAGAAGGACTCCTGACACATTACAAAAATGGAAACAGATTTGTTTTTGTGAAATCGCCTTTGGCAAACCCACTACCACGAAATGGACAAATTGGACCATTTCAGTGCAGATTTTTTCATAATGATCAGTTCAAGGACCTGACCTGTATAGTATGTCACAAGAAAGGTCACAAACCAGGTAGCAAATATTGTGAGCATTACATACCTGATCAATCAATGGAAATTGTGTCTGGCCATGCTGATATTCTCTCCAACTCCTTCCCTTGTTCTTTGGAAATGTACGGGAAAACTTTTAAAAGCGATGAACATGCGTTTCAGTATAGATGCGCATATGAATTGGACCAAGATGCGTTGGCCAATGAAATTGAAAACGCTAAACATGCAGGAGTTGCCAAGAGAATTGGCCAGATCTTGCACTCTGATGAATCTGTGGACAGACATGAAATTGAAATTTTGGAAAATATCCTGTTAGAGAAAGCAGAACAGATCCCTGAATTCAAAGAAGCTCTCATGAAATCAGGTACAGCACCGATCGCCCACACAGTTCAAGATAAACAGTGGGGAACAGGGCTGTCCAAATTTCTCTCCAGAGTCACCAAGGTGGATGCATGGCCTGGTAGGAACTTATATGGTGCCACACTTGAGAAAATAAGATCCTTTTATAGTGCGGAAAATCATGACAGAGAAAAAGCAACTAGCAATATAGCCTCAGTACAAGACCAAGAGTCCAACCAGGTTTTTCAAGGCATGGGAACACCGAAACGAAAACTATCTGAACAGTCACCAAATCAGCAAAAACATACAAGCTTAAGAGTTTCACTGAAATCTCGCAGATATGACTTTAGCCCACAATCTGAACAAAGAGGTGTCGTCGAAGATCGTGTTTTTGAAAAAAAGTGATGGAGAATATTATTAACAAAGTAAAAAATAAAGGATATAAATACGAAAGACGATGGAAAACCACATGACAGATTTGAATAGACAATTTAATATATGTTCATTAAATATAAGAGGTCTTAATAATTATGATAAAAGGAAGAAATTATGTACATGGTTAACATATAGAAATGTTCATATTACTTTTTTACAAGAAACCTATTGCACTATAGTATCATCGAATATAATTAATAGTTCATGGAAAGGTAAAATATTTCATAGTCATGCATCGTCACCACATAGCAGAGGTGTTGCAATACTATTATCAGATAAAATAAATATAAAAATATTCATTGCTGTAAAAATGGTAGAAAAATACTGTTGAATACGGAATACAAAGGTAAAAAATTATGCTTAGTATGTGTTTATGCACCAAACAAAGAAGGGGAACGGAAACTTTTCTTTGAGGACTTAGAGAAATGGTTAATGGAAAAAAGTGATTCTTTAAGGTGTATCATTATGGGAGGTGATTTTAATTGTTGTCTGCAAGATGATGATAGGAGCACGATGTCACATATGGCAGACCAAAGTAGAATACTATTGAAAAATATGTTAAATACTTTAAAGCTAACTGATATATGGAGCTGTTATGGCAGGTTAAATAACCGATTTACATGGTCAGAAAGGAATGTAAGCAGTAGACTTGACTATTTCTTTATCTCTAAATCTGAACTATGGAACTGCTTAAATTATGACTGTGAATACGTACTGTCAGAGCAAAAAGAACATCGGCTGTCAGATCACAAAGCTATAAAGATATGTCTGGATTTTAAAGTAAGCATTAGAGGGCCGGGATATTGGAAACTAAACGTCAGCCTATTAAAGGATCCACTTTTTATTGGGCTGATGAAAGACTGTATTGCCTCTAGTTACGCCAGTTATAAACACAATTCTGCGAGGCTAGCTTGGGAAATGATAAAACTTAACATAAAAGAAGCAAGTATTAACTACTCTAAATCGAAAAGAAAAGAAAAAAATAGTAGATTAGCTATGATAGACAAAAGGATTAAACAAATTTCACAGCTTATTAGTTTAAATTCAATAGCTAAGGATATAGAAAGATTAAAAGAAGAAAAGCATTTACTTGAAATAGAAAAAAATGAAATATTTGATAATATAACAAAAGGTGCTCAAATACGTAGTAGAGCTAATTGGGTTGAACAAGGGGAAAAGAGTACGAAATACTTTTTCAAGCTGGAGAATAAAAACCAGTCAGATAACACTATTTATAAAATCAGAGAAAACAATAATATAATAGAAGATGATGAAGGAATACTAAATCATATAAATAATTATTACAAAAACTTATATACATCACACAATCCATGAGTGAAAGAGATACAGAAATACTTAAATAATATAAAATCTTTAAATGTTTTAAGTGATGAAGATAAAGATATGTGTGATGCAGAAATGACAATGGATGAAATTAAAATTGCTGTAACTCAAATGAAGGAAAACAAGTCCCCAGGATTAGATGGCATCCCTATTGAATTCTAGGTGACTTTTTGGGATGACCTAAAAGAGTTTCTATATAATGCTTTTATAGAATCGTAACGTCACAATAAATTATGTTCTACCATGCATGCGTACAGCTGTAATAGCAATATTATTTAAGAAAGGAGATAAATATAATTTACATAATTATAGACCTATAAGCCTCTGTAACACTCATTATAAAATATTAGCACAAGTATTAGCAAATAGATTGCATAATATTTTACCAAAAATAATTGACCCAGATCAGACCGGATATATTAAAGGTAGATACATCGGAAATAATGGAACTCAAATATTTCCCATATTTGTAAATTTTGTAATGTAAATGAATATGCTGTATGAATGTAAATTATTGAGGGGGATATGGGAAAATATTATGAAAATACTTCATATCCAGATAAACTGGGAAACGCTCGTAATTGGTCATAAATACGCACTGGATGGTAATTTTGTAAAAATGAACAATTTCATAATATCAGTAACTACGTATGCCATTTTTAAGTACAATATGCATTGTAAATATAATGAAATTAGCCTATCAGAGAGTAAAATACGACAATATGTATCGCAAGATATTATGAAACATGTATATATGCAGAAATATTTAAAATACCCTTACTTGAATCAAATTTTCATTGATAGATTTATAAAAATTTAAGATAGTATTTTATCTGTATGTTAATATTGAATGTTTATTTATTTTTCATTATATTCTTAAATGTTATTGTGCTGACAGATAAAAATGAATGTATTCATTCCATCCCCTCTATCTGTCGGAGTGGTTATGGCTTTGTCAAAGGCAGAGTATATTGCAATAAAGGTCATTAAAAAAAACTTATGAAACATGAAAATGGACATACTCTCTGAAATAAAGTGATTTAATCTGCATAAAAAAAATTTAGCTCATTTATTAAAAAAACACAAGGTGTTTTTCTGATAAGACCATCAGTGACCAGTTTGGTTTTATGACGTTATAAATAAAGTCTGAAGTCTTTTAGCTGGGAAAAAAAGTGTCTGGCACCCAACAACATTTGTGGATTTGGGCGTGGTCACAGAAAGATACGTGTTATTCCGTTCTTCAGTTTGCTGATACACGTCCCATTGCCACCAACTGTCCGCAGAAAAATTATTGCCTTGTTGATGTATTTGAGTACTTTTGTGTCGCATACCCACGTATTTATTGAATACTGATTGGTTAATCCTCCCAATATATCACGTGGCTGCTATCGGGGGCCGATGTATAGACTAAAACTCGGATGTCGCAAGCCGAATGTCACACATGACATGAATGCAGGCACGGGTACTCGGCTTATTGTTTGAATATATGTTTTTTGCATGTCTCCGTTTGAAAAAAAGAAAAGGGCGACAAGTCATTTTAAGCAGTATATTTTATTTGTATGTTTTTGTTATGTTGGTGCATAAGTCACTTGTGATATCGTACAAACTAGGAGATTAAAACTCGTAGGTAAAATCAAATATGGAATACAACAATAAGCGAATATAAGATTACGCTTATAAGGTAACGCTATCCCTCATTTAAAAAGCTTTTTTTTTATTTCCTGACTTGGGTAGGAAGAAATGAAAAAGATCATTTGACTCAAGTCAACATAAATGGCGATACTTGCAACTAACATTGACATACCAGTCATGGGATCAATATTCTGGGTATTGGTCATAACATTATGAATACAAACACTTGTGATCAGCAAAGTTAAAATATAGTAGAGGCAAATATGATAATAATTCAGCAAACCTCATACTTATTAAGTCATGTTTTGATCATCTCCAATGAATAAGCCATGGAATGAAATGAGTTTTTTTGGCTTGCACAAGTTAGGACAACCTATAGCTTACAAACAAAATACCTGTCCGGTGATCAATATTACCACAGAACTTGGAGATGACAATTGCGGCAGTTCATGCTGTATTCGGTTACCGACATAACGTTTATATCTGTTGACGTATTCTATGGAGTATAGTTCTTATGGGTGAGGCAGAAGCGGGGGGGGGGGGGGGGGGGGGGAAGGTGGGAGTCTGCCCCTTCCCTCTTTCCAGTCGCCACAACTTTTTTAAAGGTTTCAGACAAAGTTTTGTGTCTGGAACCCCACTCCTTTTTTTCGGACCTGGGGAACTTTTTCACAACTTTGCCATCAGTCCTGGCGTGGACCCCTCCATTTTAAATCATGTATCTGCCCCTGTGAGGGTATAAGAAAGTTTAACTGTGGGTAAACATCTACTGATCATAAATGATACATCAATGAAAAGATTATTTTGCTTGATATAAGTTTGGCATATGAAGTTATATGAAGTAAATTGATATAACATCTCCTTTGTCGTTTTACCTAGGGGTGGGTGTACCTATAAGAATGTATTACATAAGCAGTATACACCCACTGGCCATAAATAGCATGTCATACTAAGGCGTATGGTTTAAGCTATCATTTGAGACCAAATGTGACTGGGTACGTTTTGAATATTTATTAGTATGGGGCTTATGATCACTCTGGAGTCGGTGTCCTTGAGATGAAAAATGTATACGTCATCCGACATAAAACCTCCATTTATTTACTGAAAGCTACCACTTGCATACTTCTATCAGGCATATTTATTACCTACACATGTATACCTATCAAACACGCATGGTAAGAATTTGTCACCAAAATGGTACCGATGATCAAAATTTTGGGGTCTGGCTGAAGTACTATACGGTGATCGAATGAACCTGGGAATATGTGGCGTTATAAGTCAGGGCCGTAGCCTCCGGGGGATTTGAGGTGCAAAAAAAAAAAATGCAAAATTAGTATTCTTTTTTTTTTTATTTTTTTCTAACTCTAAGTAAGCATTGACCAAAAGCAATTCTCAAACACTCTCCCCATCGGGGCTTTGCCCCCTCGCAACCCCTTACTGCCCCACCCCCGCCCCCACTACCATTTGGGTCAGGCTACGGCCCTAGTGAATGGCGGAGGTTTGCATTCATTAGAGTACAGATTTCTAGTATACTTTGTGGTTTCATTTGACTCCCTGGAATGAGTAATCTTAATGGGCATA
This sequence comes from Sipunculus nudus, assembly GCA_026874595.1. Lineage (NCBI taxonomy): Eukaryota > Metazoa > Annelida > Sipuncula > Golfingiida > Sipunculidae > Sipunculus > Sipunculus nudus. The sequence goes on along the minus strand of CM049311.1, from coordinate 12,331,637 downwards.
GTATATATCGGGCTATCAAGGAACAACCTAATATAATACTATAGGATATGGTAAAATAACAGTGTTTTTATTACTAAATGAAATTGTATAAATCGTCATATTTAATTACATTACTCTATTATATATGGGATAAAATATGACTATTTACATCAGATTTTATTTAATATAACAGGATGGTACACAACATAGAAAGGCTTATAGCTGAAGGTTGACAACCTAGCCCAGTCAATCCTGGGGTGGCCATAAATGCCGTATCATCCCATTCTCTAGTCAGATCCTCTCCTATTCAGATCTATACCCCTGTCTATTCAAGGCCAAATATATATATATATATATATATATATATATATATATATATATATATAAACTGTTATGGGGTGACATAAAAGCGGACCGAACTGTCTTGCTAGTGAAGCTTGCTTTGCTAGCGAAGCGGTTGGTACGCCAGACTTGTGCGCCACCGTAATGAGTTCGAATCCCGGATCGGCCCAATGTTTTCCCCTGAATAATTTGTCTCCTTAACAAAATGGGGGCTCGTCCGGGATGACGGAAAACTTTTTGGCCGAGGAAATAAGCTCATCAAAGTGTGACTCCTTGGATAATCAATCTTGTTCTGATAGCAGAACGCTCTTGAGAGGGTGTGTGTTACGAAGTGACATAAAAGCGGACCGAATTGTCTCGCTAGTGAAGCTTGCTTTTCTAGCGAAGCTGTTGGAACGCCGGACTTGTGCGCCATCGACATGGGTTCGACTCCCGGATCGGCACAGAATTTTCCCCTAAAAAATTTGTCTTCGTAGCAAAACACAACATGGTCTTTGACGGAATGATTTTTTGATAAATTCTCACAATCAAGCTAGGCCAAGCTGAACATCCCGATTGCGCATTCCCCGTAACACTACATTACGGAGCATATCGGGTCACGGGGGGGGGGGGGGGGATTATGGGTGAATCGTATTGAACACTATATCAACCAAACATATCGATTACAATTAGATATTAAAAGAGACTTCGGTTCACAAAGAGATAATATTAATGGTATTTTATATATTTATTTGCATTATCCGTTACTGAATTAATGTTTTTTACATTTTGCTGATACTGATTCATCGTTTGTGAAATTAACACCACTACCCCCCCCCCCCCTCCGAAATTCACAACGGCAGTTTCAGGTCAGTCTCTGAGGGTAACAGGTCTATGTTGCTGCACAACAAAAGTAAGAGGATTTTGTTACGTAAAACATGTTTCATGTAATAAAGTGTTAGCCCGGCTCCTCATGCTTACAACCCAAAAAGTCGCACCCTGCACCCAGTCTTGACAAATACCGATAACCGGCGACGAATACTGTGGTTGGCTTCATATTCGCGAGTTTGATAATTCGCGATTTTCAATTTTTTATATTTTCTCAAGGGTTTCATTTTCACAATGTAACAAACAATTATTATATTAGTTACCTAATATAAAAATAAAATCTATAAAAATTGCATATTGACATTACAGGCATACTATATGTGAGGCATACTATATTGGGGCCTGGTCAGTCGAGGGGTAAAACGCTCGGCGCTCTCTGCTGGCGACCCGGGTTCGATCCCCGGCGTGGCTAGGAGAATGCGTTGTAGTTGCCCGTCCAAGGCCGATGGTTTTCTCCGGTTTTCTCCACCATTACAGATTAAGGAATGCCACCATCTTAGCTATGGAGAGTGCCACGATTAGTTATATAATAACTTTTTGTAAAATAAGTAAGTTTATATTAGATGCCAGGGAAGCTACAAGTTAAATTACTGTTTACCTGTGGAGATGAGGTGTTTTATTCACGAAGCTTTAATTTTATAATTTCCCTTTCGCGGTCATCGCAAATTTAAACCCTCGCGAACAAAAAGGCATCCACAGTAACTGTTTTGTAGAGTGGCGGATTTGGACACAGAACAAAATATCTCGAGATAAAATTTTACAAAACATTTATGATACAGGAAACAGTTTGGGATTTTATCAACCATTCGATACTAACTTGGCGAAAAGCTAAACAGTGGAACCGTTTCTATATCTGACGTCGATGAAATATACATAATTCCTTGAGCCTTTAATACAAATTAACCGTCCTTGTTGATAACCACGCGTTCATAGCATACGGGGGAGGCGCCAAATCAAATGGCTTCCAACAAGACATCTGTATGGTTTCAATAAGATGACACAGAGTTTTGCAACTGACAAAAGATTGCATTACTTCACATGCTCCAAGCAACAACAACTAGGGATTCTTCATGCAATCAACATCTTCGGATACATAGCTTTTCAGTTTGTTTGCGTAGGCGCATGTACCTTGTGTACTAAAAGCCTGTAGATAAATATCTAATGCATCAGTCACAGGGGCATTATAAGCATTGGTTACCTGCGGAGTTTAATATATAACATATATTTAATATATAACCTATATAACTTGTGTCTATCATGGCTGCTATGTAATATGCTCACCGGGTGGTTAGAAAAGCTACATGAATGAAAAGAAACAAGCAAATTCGTGGAATATATTACCTCCGCTTCCGTCTCTTGTTATTTAAGCTTACTGTGATCTTCATGATTGCAAAGATGTCTCGACGTGTCATAGTGCCTGTGTTTTAGTTCTAATTGTCCCCTGAAATGTCTAAATATGTCATAATTTTGTTTGTTTATTGGGAACAAAAGAAATTTTTTGTTTGTTTTCATGCTGGTGATAATAAATTTTCAGACTTTCCCCAACAATCCAAACAAAGGTATACATGAGAGCAATTTCTGACCCAAATTTAAATAAAATCGGAAAAAATTAAGGACAGTTATCCCACACAAACGAAAACCTTACTGGCGTATACAGACAGAGGGACAGACGGATATACTGACAGACAAACCAAAATCAATGTCCCCCGTTCCGCGGACGCAGGGGACAACAAATGACAATCCGTTTGAAGGGCGATGCAAATATACCAATGGAATAGTTAGTAAAAGATGATAAAAGTAAACAATACATTTAAATATTTGCCTTCCTTCTAATTATTTCACTGAATAAATCCTGCCAGATCAAAAATAAGCCGGAATTTATGTATAACCTTCATGTGTTAATTTACAAATCACATCTGAATGCAGATACAAGCAGGATCTGACGATGGGGGACAAATTTCGAAATACACATACAGGCGTAATGTGGGAAATTTGTTATGATAACATGAACATTTAATGAGTGTTTCTTACTCATCTTCAGTAAAACCCATAAATGCTTTCTTTATTATATAAGCATTTTCCAAAGTACATTTTCAACACACAATGGCCTTTGTAGTAAGTTCCAGAAAATCATCCGTAAAGCTGAAACAAAGCCCAAGTTAAAAAATATGTACCTTGACCTTATCATTTGAAATTATATGATATATACACTGTTGCTGTGTCTTCATGATAATGCACAGTCCAATCATATTTACCGAGCACTATACCAAAATAAGACTTTGTGACTCCTGGCGTCTTATTTTTTATTGTCGTTTGTATAACATCTTTTCAATTTCTTTTCACAAAGGACAGCTCCTCCTTCAAAATCGCCTTGTACGTCCCACCATTTGAAAAATTGCATGTCAAAGAGTACATACTTCTCCCTCCTCTTGCCAAGAACATGATCAGGTTGGTTCAGGCCCCAATTTGTATATGCCATCCTTTGGTAGGTAGCGTTCCATATCCAGGTACCGTCCTCGCTTTCATCCACGCCAGAAGTCCAGTAACCAACACTGAATGCTGGTTTCCAGCCTCAAAAGAAAAATGTATATTCTTTAGGGAAGGTACGTGTATTATTCAAAAGAAAAATGAGCCGTTAATGATTCATGACAAATTACCCTAAGAGGGACATCTGTCCCCCAACTCAAACAACACTAATATTTTATTATTGAAAATGATGATTGAAGTTACAATTACCATCTTTAACTTGAAGATCCTCGTCTTGTGTTATAATATTTTCCAGGTGCGTCATCTCCTCTCCTGTTTCGATGCTGACTGGACCGGCACCATGTTTCTTGCACTCAATCACAGCCTCGTGAATGGAACACAACATTCTTCGAAGGAACAGATAGCAAGATTTTCCATCAGAAAAGCAGTGTCCAAAATTATCCTCCTCAATTCTTCCTGAATATATATGAATGAAAACTATGTGAGAAGGTCCTTTATGGCCTCTTTTAGGCAATAACAAAATGAGGAGTAAATGTTCGCTTTTTTCAGCTTCTTAAGGTTTAATTTCTCCAAAGTTTAATTTTGGAACATTCACATCTCGAAAAATCCACAGAAATCAATATATGGGGTTGTTCAATCCTACTTGCAGTGAAGCTATTTTATAAAATAATGAGGTATAACGATAACTTACTGCATTTCGCTGCATGGTTTAGTGATAATTCTTCAATCAGGTTAATTATAACTCCAATGTTGGATGACAAACGAGTGTCCAGGCCACTATTCAGACATTTTCTCTCTTTTCTGTCTCCGGACAAGCTTCCATCCCCTCTGACGCCTTCATTTATTCAATGTGGGAAAATCATTATATATTTCTCATGTTCCGTGTTTCAACTGTGCTTAAATTAGTATCTTTGACCAACAAATAATATTTGCATTTTTTTGGTCCATGGACAGAAAACATGTGAATAGATACGTAATTACAGCAGCGTTTATTCCCAAAATTTGCTTCATGTCTCGCTTGTGCGATTAGGTTCCTCTATTATAATGTACCTGCTGTGAGTAGTCACGATGAAATTCGGTGTTTTTAAATTTTTGCCAGTGGTGCATTGGCTCTATAAAACCGATTTATATGTTCATTATGTTGAAAGCATGATTCTTTCTTGGCGGCTTGTTCTTGTATCCTTTGACATACCCATAGCCAATGGACTATTATTAATTGATGATTAATTATCGTTACGTCTGTGCATTTAGTTAATTTTTATTATTATACCATATATATATATATATATATATATATATATATACATATATATATATATATATAGCACTCATTTCACCTAAAGAGTGTTCAAAAGTGGTTAACAATGTACATTTCATAAAAAATAATATAAGATAATAAACATAAAACATATATAGCTGATTATCAAGATTCAAATTATATAAAGACTAACTCTCTAGTAGTATAAACTAATTAAGCACTTAGAGTACTAAAATTCAGACTAGATAAGAGTGAATAATACAACCTAGAAACAAGAAGACTGTCCAAGACCCCATTAAGCCTGCAGAGCGCTAACCCTGGTAGGGGCCGACTAGAACGATCTCCCGGGCTTTGGGTCATGTGCTCTACTCCTGAGCTACAGAAGCCGTCATGAAAGTGTTGTTGCAAACGCATTGCAGTGTACATCTGTACATTCTAAGCCCTTCATATTATTAGTCTGCTTTGAAACTGACATTTTATTTGTATTTGGTATAAGCATGGCATTTAATTTAAATAAATAACTGACATCGGTCAAATTTAGCGGTAACAATAAACACAATAACTCTCTGATTAAAAATAAAAACTGATTTCACAGAGTAAATCAAGAAGCAATAGGATAAATTGGAAGACTCACCACCAACAATGAAGACCAGCATCCAAATATCCATTTTGCCGACTCCAAGCATTTATGTGTAGAAAAAATATATTGGTTAATATAAGGTTTTTGTAGGGTCCTATTAATATTTGGAAAGTGTTATTGCCCTTGTTTTACATTATCCACAAACATGAACGAACATTATATGCCTTGAGGCGCTTGTACGCTGCATAAAAAAATCCAAACGGAACATCCAACTAATCCCATAGTTTAACATTAATGACATAATGACTTTTGAAGATTTGCTTTAGATATAATTTTGATAATTTTTCTTTAAACAGGTAAATTATGGCACGGGTATATATTATGATGGAATTAACTGATTATTTAATTATATATTAATGCGCAAAATACCAAGAAATTCAATGCGGAGACTGTTCGGTATCAAATCTGTTTCAGGGAGAAGCCAAGTCTGTTGGTTTTGTCGCTGATATAATGTCTGCTGCAAATGTGTCAGTTGACTGCATCTGTTATTTTCCTCTTTCAAACAAGACTATTGTATATTTGACAAATTAATTAAAATGTTTCGTATTCAGGGAATAATCCCTTGTTACTGTCATTATAAATAAGGAGGAGTTCAGACACAGGGTCCATTAAAAACTTGCTGTACATGCATGTTTTACTTGACATGTATATAAATAAAGGAGGATACCTCTGAAATGCTGATAATAACAAGGTTGACAAAGAGGCTTTCATTGAGTCTATATGTAGACCTAGACCAATTTATACTTGGCAAATCGATTAAAAGCTTTGGATTCAGGCAACAACTATTAGTTTGTATTGTTTTAGGTAAATGAGAAGAGCTCCTGTCACAGGACCATTCGATAATATATATATATATATATATATATATATATATATATATATATAAATATATATTCAAATCGGAGGCAATGAAACACATTTTTATATTATATTGATATAACCGTGCTAAACGAAAGCCGACGAAATGGTTGAATTACAAGGCACTGGTACTCTCGTTGGCCTATAATTTTAAAGACTGAAGATGCTTACCATATATCTTAATGTAAACATCTTACTGCAAATTTTAATGCTCAACCTGACATGAAATGCAAATGTTACTCTTATTCTTACTGTGTCATTATTGAAAAAAAATCATGAACATAATTATTGACAACACAGATTAAAAACCCGAACCATCATTATTTTTGTTAACAATAACTCATTTTAAACAAACATCGCAAGCTGACTTCCCATTTGACTTATTCTTATTGTGAAACGAGATTACGAGAAAATATATTCTTCGTACACATAATATACATTATTTAAGGATATTCGTTTTGTAATTGAAAGGGTTCCTTAAAAAGTGTAAAAAGGAACGTTCTGGTTTAAGAGTTAATACAGTGCCGACACTTGTGGCTTGTAATGCAAAGTAGCTCAGCACTGAAACGTAATTGCGATACAAGAATAACATTTATCATTTCTTTGAATAAGAGCACATGTACAGAATATGTGCTGTGTATCAAGTATCAACAATAATGTTAATCAATTTTGTATGTTACTAATAACTTCCTATCTTATACACAGGCTGCCATGAATTTATGTTTCAAATTACATAATTTACATATATAATTTACTTAATTGACATATATAGCCAGTGTAACGGATTAATCACAGTTATATAAAAGCAAATAAAGAAACGAATAACAATTAATTATGTGTAGTATCCTAACCAATGTTTGATAAAAGAAATCTGGAAAAAAAGTCCTAGAGAGGTGCTGAACATGGAAGGACGACGAATTATTAGAATTGTCTGACCTCCATCGTAATTTATATTTAACAAAGCCTGTTTCTCGTTAACCAATATAAAATTATACAGGGCATGGGATACAAGAAGTTTCAAGTTACATATAAGAAGTTTCATTTCACATATCATTTCACTTTTCACTAGTAATCATATAGTACTTAATTTAGTTCTTTTGTTTCCCTCTATTTATACCAGGCTCTAAAAAGTACATGATATTTGTCAGTCCCTTGGCCAACGTGTGACAATAATCCATGTAGGATAAATAATCGTCTTTGGTTGAAAAAAGTATAGTGAAAGTATTTTCTGCAACATATGGTTGGTGATATGACTTTATTTCAGATCTGCTGGTGAAGTACTTAAATGATTTACCATACAGGTAAATTATGTCCTGCTTTAAACAGTATTAATAAAAACAAGTATGCGAATTCAGTTTGTAAGCAGTAGGCATGGCGGGTTATATCGAGCTAAATTTTAATCTGTAATATGATGTTTTGTCTTATTTTGTGAGGGTTAACGGAGTAGTCAAATTGGGTACAACATGTTTTCCGTCTAATAAGTTGATTTTTTTTTATTTTTTGTTTTCCAAATGAGTACAAATTTCAGGAGAATAACCACAAATGAAATACGAAGTACGCCTTGATCAAAATCAGATACTGTAAATGAAATTAAAATATTTAAAGTGCCTTAGAAATTGACGGCATATTGTCTTTAAGAGCGAGGACAATTTTGTTTCTAAGTATTTTAAATGATGGTAAGAAATTGTCAGGTGTAATGAGGGAAGTATCCCATGATTTTCTTGTTGATAAAATGAATATTTAATTGGGTGACTCTAATACTAGTTCTTTATCAAACCATATTTATTTTATATTAAGTATAACTAGAATTTCTAAATCATTTTTCAAGTTTTTAATATTAGCATCGTCATAAACAAAGCATACTCTCTTTATTACTGATCGTCAGTGCAGAAGTCCAGTGAAGATAAACAGAGCAAACTCGATTTAAAATGTGCTTTGAACACCCAGCTTTAAAGTTTTCTCAAATACATGCATGATCCAATAATAAATGTCAAGTGCAATATTCAAAGGATATTCCAAGGATTCCGAAAACAATTCCTTTCTGGATCGTCAACCCTTACTTCTTATTTTATTGTCTTTCTCAAGTCACATCCCACTTTTTCACAAAGGACAGCTCCTCCTTCAAAATCGTGGGTTACGTCCCACCATCTGAAAAATTGCATTTCAAAGAGCATATACTTTTCTCCTTTGCCTAGAAGGCGATCAGGTTGGTTCAGGCCCCAATTTGTATATTTGAACCTTTGGTTGGTAGCTTTCCATTTCCATGTACCATTTTCGCTTTGATCCACACCAGAAGTCCAGTAACCAACACTGAATGCGGGTTTCCAGCCTCAAATGAACAAGAACATATATATAAGGTATGTGTATCTTTCTACAAAAATAATGTTTTGTGAAGAAAGGTTAAAGGGAAAAATCTAATAAAGGACCTTGATCCACAATGATTAATTATATTTCATGTAGTACTAAATTAAAATCGTCCCCCAGCATTAACATCATGAATCTTTAGTTATCTGTAACGAAAGATAAAGCTAAAATTACCGTCAGTCACTAGGAGATGGTTGTTCTGTCGTATAAGGTCCACCAGATGGTGCATCTCATCTTCCGTTTCAATGCTGACAAGGTTTGCGCCATATTTGTGGCACTCATTCAGAGCCTCATGAAGTGGACAGAACTTGTGTGGAAGGAACAGGTAGCACGACTTTCCATTGGAAAAGCAGTGTCCAAAATCTTCATTTTTCGTTCTTCCTACTGTATAAATTAAACTATATTCCGTTTCTGCACGTGATGGGCAAGTATTTTGCTCAAAACTTGTACGGTTCATCGAGGTATTTTTAAAGTTTGTAATATTTTTTCATATTCTTTTAAACTTTATTATTTGAATTACATTCTGATATTATTATGAAAGGATGTACGATCTTGGCAAATTTGCAGCTGTGTAAAAAAATGTACAAAGGGAGCTCACGGCATTCCGCTTCAGGATGCTGGAATAAACCTTCAATCATGTTAATTAAAATCCCAATGTCGAATGACAGGCGAGTGTCATGGCCACAATACAGGCATTTACTTCCATCTGGGAATTCCTCCCTGGACCTGTTCCGATTCCCTTGTATTCCTTTAATGATTCAATACAGGGAAATCATTATATGATTTTTTTAATATTATGATGGCCAACATGATTTTATTATTTTTCCATTGTTTGCGTCATCAGTAATATGTATTTGTTATCACTGCCCTGAAAACATGATAAGCTACATGATGACAGAGGCCCGTGTGTATACGACCGTGTTTGTAGTATCCCTAATAGATTTACATTTCATAAGTATCATGTGCCGAGCTGTGCGGTCAGGTTGACCTTTCATTTGGTAAATCAATGTACAGATGCAGGTTACGTGTTCTGATGTTCTGATTTTGAGATATTTTCTTAATAACAATGGAACATAATCCAAGCCTGGCCCTGCTCTATATGGATTCCCTCTACGTCAGAGAGTTTTCTATATAAAGCTGCATTTGCTCCTTCAAACCAATTTACAGAAAAAGAAAATATTGAAAGCAAGATAACTCCTTGAAGCTTTACGTATAAGTATCGTTAGAGATACCATGGCCTATAAACTTTTAACATAATAATTATATGTAAAGATGATTTTATTTTTTACCTCAACAAAATCCGAATGGAATGGAGAGAACCGCAATAATTACATAGTTTCGGAAAAATACTGTGAAAATTCATATAATCTCAGCCCATTGGTCTATAGTTAGTCTTTTGTGAAACTATCAACACGCGAAATACTTTTATTTTGGGTACAATGCAATGGACATATGAAATGTATGAAATATATATATATATATATATATATATATATATATATTTATGCACAAAATTATGTAAATATATAATTATATATATATAATATATATATATATATATATATATATATATATATATATATATATATATATATATATGGCACCAGTCACATTGACCATTTAGTTAAAAATATTAACTAATTATCTAGAGAACATTCCTCGTGAAAAAAGGACATGAATATAGAACACACCAGCAACAAGTATGATTAGTAGCCAAATATCCATTTCGTGAATCCAGGCTCCTACATATAAATATTACAAATACATTGCGTAATACAAGATTTCTTATGATATATTTGTCAATGCGGATATGCCTCCAACATCAAATAATTTTTATCTTGTTTATTTATGAAAATAATGTATGTATCTTCATCCAAGTGCAATGGTATTATTAATTAATACAACATAAACCAGCCATGTACATGTAGAAATTGACCATTTTTACAGGGAACTCGACATTTTTTTTTTTTTAGATTTGTGTAAGATTAAATTCACTTGAATAATTCACTTGAACAAAAAATATAAGGACTCATATAAAGTACAATATAGAATCATAGTCTCCATGTAAGTAAGCAATATTTAAATTTAACTATGTTAATGCGCCCCGGATTTACAAAATCAAACAGCTAAGGCAATTTTCATTTTAGTGGAAAAAATATATAAATATAGTAATAAAATGAACCATGAGGCTTCCCGTTCAAAGAAAGCCTTTGTAATGCTCAGATATTCATAATGGTAAGATCAGGCTTTCTAGGCTCACACTTACCTCAAATATTTGGAGAAGCATGAGTGTTTCCTGTGACACCATGAAAAAATGCCAAAAGGTCAAGGTTGTGGTTGAACGTTCACTGTATCAAATATGTTTCAGTGTCAAACTGAGCATTCAGCAGGTTTTGTCGCTTTAATATTGTCTGCTGGAAATGTGTCAGACGAATGCTGATGTTTTCTTTATTTTCCCACGTAGGCACTGGTGTATTGGACAGGTTAATTTAAGTGTTGATGACTGTACATATGGGACAATGTGAAACGACTCCAGACAAAATACCCATTAAAACCTGTTTTTCTTATTTTGTCGATACAAAATAAATACTGTTCAAAGTAATGACGACAACTCACATTGTTATACTTAATTTTGATTAAGAGTTAAATTGCTTAGCTAACAAAGAGGCTTTTATAATATCTTAAAGCACTGACAATGTTCATATATGCATATACAGAAGACTCAATTAACAGTAAGAGTACTTTAGATTGTACCAAGAGGCTGATTTCAAAGCTCTGTTTATCATTGAAAAGGTTATGCTGGTAGTTAGTCGTCATGGTCAAGGAACCAAAATCGAAAAGAAAATATTAAAACAAATTTCTCCTAATGTCGATTATTTTTAACCCCTAAGTACGTCATAGTGATTGGAATAAGTGTCGTCTTAAATGTGGCCAGCTAGGCAGTGGCATGTTATTTTTTTGGCATTGTGCTTCTGGCTTCTGGTGGCATTGTGCTTCTTGGAACTGACAAAGAGTGACAGTATTTCTTTATAATTATAATAATAATAATAATAATTATTATTATAATTATTATCATTATTGACATAGATGACATTCATCTAGGTCTATAAATCAAGGGACTGTGGGGCTATATATATATATATATATATATATATATATATATATATATATATATATATATATATATATATATATATATATATTATTTTTAAAAAAAATCACAAAAGAAGCAGTGGTTCATTGATAAGAATAGATGAAATAAAATACATAAATTTATTCCGGTAAATTTAAGTTTTCCAGGCATTGTTTTAATTTTGTTATTATTAAGTAGGAATGATTTATCTGTTACGCCAAAAATTGAATGTAGAGCGGTCAAGGTTGGTGGAAATAATCCTGTATAAAAAATGTTCATTACAAAGATGAAGCATTCCCTAGGCTTTGTCTCTGAATTTTCTCTGCAGCATGTATCGATTTAGCTCAACAGAGGGGCCTTTAGATGGTCTTCATGGAGACCCAGGCAATTTTATTCTTGTCAAATTGTTAGGCTTTGAAATCAGGCACCATTTATTGGTTAACATATTAATTGGTAAATGTTAAAAACACCACAGGTTCAATTATGACCATAATCAATGTTTGTCAAACCAGAGACAACCAAGGCATTAAATGGAAGATATTAATAGAGGATTACGTCAGAACAGTTGAAATGGGAAAGTGTAGCAAATAGGCTTTTACCAGGTCTTTGCTATCATAATGATGTACACATAGTCATGTTGGTTGATATAAAGAGATAGAAATGAATATACTTATGAATATAAGGGATTAAAGATATATATATATATATATATATATATATATATATATATATATAAATCTATATACTAATAATATATAGTATTTATATAGCGCCGAATTTTCCGATGCTCGGACTCACAGCGCAAATCACACACGCACACACATACCAACATACAATTTTATAATTGAACTCTAATCCCTGTGCCTGACCCAGAAAAAAGAAAATAATTCATATTAATTACCAAAAGCTTGCCGAAAGAGATACGTTTTTAAATTAATTTTAAATGATAAAAGAGTTGGAGATTTTCTAATTGTAGTAGGAAGTGAATTCCAAACTTTCGGGGCTATGAAACGGAAGGAACATACACCGATTTTCATTTTACACTTTAGTACTTTAAGAAGATTTCCGCCAGCCGAGCGCAGCGTACGCAAAGGCCGATAGATCATTATTTTTTTCAGTCAAATACGATGGAACTGAGCCATCAAAACGGCGGTAAACAAAAACAGCAATTTTATATTTAATGAGGTACTTGACGGGTAGCCAATGGAGCTGTTTGAGCAGCCGGGTGACGTGGTCGGTCTTACGCTTCTTAAGAATGAGACGCGCCGCATTATTCTGGACCATCTGTAGCCGCGAGACTTGCTCTGCAGGTAACCCAGCTAGAACTGAATTACAAAAATCCAGGCGAGATATTACTGTGGCGCAAATGAGCCGACAGCACGCATTAATAGAGAGGAAACGCCGGGTTGAAGCTAAACGGCGGAGCTCGAGAAAGGCCGCACGACATATACTACTAATATAATCATGCATCTTCAAGAAAATAAATAAATAACATAAAAAATAACTTTGGGCCTAGAAGATGCCTAAAATTTAGTGGTGAAATACCATAACATATCTATGAACTACTGAATAGTCATTCGAATAATATATATAAAGAGTTTATACGATACGATACGACGAAATGTCAAATTTTATTCCGTTTGTTGGAATAACGTACCCTTCTGTTAATAATAGAATCACCTAATATCGGATTTCATCCATCATTCTTAAAATTTTCTGAATTTAAGCATAACTGGATACACATTGTGGCAATAAACAACCGTGTTTTAAGAAGCTTGCTTTTTATCGCTCAAATTATTGTTATCTTGTACGAAGCAGGCTACGAGTGTTCTTTTATTTCGAATGAATAATAGGAGATTTTATATATTTAATGGCATTTATTTTTCGCGTCGTTTGTGTGAGGGTTAACTTAAGCTTATTCGTCCAAAACAGATTCCGGTAAGTGCAAAAGTATATACATTCATATCTTGCCCATTGTATCCCGCCTTGTATATTTTAAAACCATCCATTAAAACCACAGTTTTATCTGACACATAAGCTACATAAGCTTGACTTAATCCGCCGAATAAATAGTGGACTCGATTTATTAAATTATTAGCCTTTCAAGGACCAGAAGATACCAACTGCTGGTCAACCTGAATTTATTTTTTTTTGTCCCCCGCTCCGCGGATGCTGGGGACATTGTTATGGGTTTGTCTGTCTGTCTGTCTGTCTGTTCTTCTGTCTGTCCATCTCTCTGTCTGTCTGTCCGTCCGTCAGGATTCGTTTCCGCACGATAACTTTTCTAACTATTATCCGATTCCATCCAAATTTGAGTCAGTGATTGCTTACATGCTTACCTTGGTTGGGATTGGTTTTGGAGTGTCAGGATTCTGTCTGTCTGTCTGTCACTTTATTTGTGTGTCTGTCAGGTTTTCGTTTCCGTGCGATAACTTCCCTAAATATTATCCGATTTCATTCAAATTTGAATCAGTAATTGCTCTCATGCATACCTTGGTTAGGATTTGTTTTGGAGTGTCTGGCTTCTGACTGTCTGTCTGTATGTCTGTCATTTTGTCTGTCTGTCTGTGTGTCAGTTTCTCATTTCCATGCAATAAATTTCCTAATTATTAACCGACTTTCTTCAAATTTTGGTCAGTGATTGCTCTTATGCTTACCTTGGTTGGGATTGGTTTTTGGAGTGTATGGCTTCTGTCTGTCTGTCTGTCACTTTGTCTGTCGGTCTCTCAGGTTTTCGTGTCTGTGCCATTATTTTCCTAAATATTATCTGATTTCATTCAAATTTTGATCAGTGATTACTCTCATGGTTACTTTGGTTGGATTGGTTTTGGAGTGTCTGGCATATGTCTGTCTGTCTGTCACTCTGTTTGTCAGTCCGTCAGATTTTCATTTCCGTGTCATAACTTTCCTAAATATTATCTCATTTCATTCAAATTTTGGTCAGACATTGCTCTCATGCATACCTTGGCTGGGATAAGTTTTGGAGTGTGTGGCATTTGTCTGTCTGTCTGTCTGTCACTTTGTCTGTCCGACTGTCAGGTTTTCGTTTTCCTGCTATAACATTCCTTAATATTATCCGATGTCATTCAAATTTTGTTCAGTGATTGCTCTCATGCATACCTTGGTTGGGATAAGTTTTGGAATGTGTGGCTTTTGTCTGTCTGTCTGTCTGTCACTTTGTCTGTCCGACTGTCGGTTTTCGTTTTCCTGCTATAACTTTCCTTAATATTATCCGATGCCATTTAAAATTTTGTTCAGTGATTGCTCTCATGCATACCTTGGTATGGATTTATTTTGAAGTGTCTGGCTTATGTCTGTCTGTTTTTCTGTCACTCTGTCTCTCAGTTTGTCAGGTTTTCGTTTCTGTGGGATAACTTTACTAAATATTATCCGATTTCATTCAAATTTTGGTCAGTGATTGCTCTCATGCATACACTGGTTGGGATTTGTTTTGGAGTGTCTGTTTTCTGTCTGTCTGTCACTCTGTCTGTCCGTCCTTTATCAAGCATGAAAAACAACAAGATCCCAAAGCGGGGGACGTTAATTCCACGAATTTGCTTGTTTAGCTATGGTTTATCTTTAGGGTTAATTACAATAAAAGGGTCAACTTCTTTTTCCGCTCAACTTTAGTGAAGGCCAGACGTTCCTTATCGTGGGGTCATGTTGTGGAGATCCTGAACAATCCTGAACTATTAAAACTCAGGTAGAATGAAAAAAAAGATCATTAATCATTTATATTGTCACCGCTTAACACTAGATCAGGTGGAATACCTTGTTATATTTTATATTTATTGCGAATACATCGGTGGTCTTTATAACCATGTGATTCGAGACAGGAGCGGAGGAGTTGTTTCTGTAGGGGAAGGAATACTCATTGTAACTATATGACGTTATGTAATTGACTGTCGGGGAACCGTTATTTTCCTGATGCACGATGCAAGTTGAGGCTATAACAATAGTTATGTAATAATAACTATGTATAGTTATGTATTATAGCTATGTAATAATACCATACAATATTTTCGGTGTAGGAACCGTGGCACGTGTAAATGAGATGGCTGTATGGAAAGGCCCATTTCCTAACTAGCTTATTATTTCACGTTCAATTAGGGTTTTTCCTGAATATACCCTTGTACATTAATGTGTTACCCTCCTATATGTTGTTATAGGTGCCCTTTTTATTGTGTGACACGGGCGTAACTGGTGTTGAAACGCCCGCGTCTGGCCGCGTGTTGCACTCTCGGTTTAATCCGTACTGGTTGAACTCTTGTTGTCATGCTAGCTTGGGATTTTCTCGCCGAGCCGGGGCGAGCTCACGTGTGGACCCTGGTATGTAGAGACACAGCGATGTTCTTATAGATGAGTCCTGTAAGGCGTGTTTACTGTGTACTATGTTAGATCCTTTAGACTGTTCGAGAAGTAGAAAATTCTCAGCTTGGGGCAAGAAGTTATAAATAGGGGGCTGTGTTTTAGAGCCGAGAGAGAGGTAAGAGAAGATTTATTCGGACAAAGACGTGTTTATGTCAGTTTATGGGACCTGTCCGATTATCCAGTAATTTCAGTGATTCTACTATTACTAACTCTATACAATTTAATGCTACTTGCCTCAAGTTTACTTTCTTGATTGTTACAAGAGCTTTACTTTGGACGGTTATTCTCCGAGAGGATTTGTGTGGACTGTTCATCCGGCATATACATTTAAAAGGACTTATCGTTGTGACAGTGGTATCCAGGTACTGTGCACTTTGTTTAGTGTATTGTAATATTAGGGGTGTTTTAAGAATAAATTATGGTCATTTGTTTACAAAAAAACAATGTCTTCTTTTTGAGAAGACTTCTTGTTACAGAATCTGTTTTTTTTCCATCTCCATTGCAATGTTTGTGTTCATCACGCATACGTGATATGTTGATATAAGGTTCCGTAACAATGTCAGCATGTATGGGAAGATCCACATATGGCTAGAAAGGGATTTCACATTAATGGTTATATCAGATTTTGT
This sequence comes from Sipunculus nudus, assembly GCA_026874595.1. Lineage (NCBI taxonomy): Eukaryota > Metazoa > Annelida > Sipuncula > Golfingiida > Sipunculidae > Sipunculus > Sipunculus nudus. The sequence continues at coordinate 12,314,709 of CM049311.1, read as the reverse complement.
CTGAATGTATGATTTTATAGTAACATGTTTACGAGCTATATATGTTATTATACAGGTTTGTATTAATGACCGAAATCTATTAAACTGTTTTTATGAAATCCTGCCATAAATCTACTTCGAAAGTATGTACAACCAATTGTTTTGTCTATATAAGACAGATGGCGCTAGGGTGAATTTCTGGGACTTGTAAATGAGCTATAATTGTAAGACAGATGGAACGAGTGTTTAATACCTGTATAAAAGTATAATGGGGTCTCTTAAAATATCTAATAGCAAATGTTATTCCAAAGGAACAACTGCATGTACCAGTCTCCTACCCAGCCACCTAGTGTTACCTTGTTATGGACTGGATGCCATTCACATATGGATGTGTGTTATGATAATTTAATTACCCAAATTTAATGTAAAGGAGAAGGATTAAATATATTATTCCCTGATAGGTAAAACACAAGATCTTATCATTTACAATAAGATATAAGTATTTCCTTGTATGATGACAGAGCAAAAATGGGCTATCTGAAACTTATGACTAATTACTCTTAATGATAATCACAAGAGGATTAAGATTAAAAATGTATTAGCAAATTAGACCAAGAAACAACTGTTAATTATTATGAAATAAAACAGGGACTTGAATGAAATTCAGTGCTTGGACAAAAGTAAAGTACACTTAGCTCTTGAAATATTCTGGAGTGTATGAACATTTTATTATGTCTTTTTCAGAGTTCATCAGAATTCGTTGTGAGTAATCGCATTTTGTAATAATACAGATACTGATAGTAGTGTACTTGATTTTATTATGGCCCGTATATTATGTCATCATTAATACACATAGTATATCTGATGATATTGTAGTCTCACATAGCAGAACTGCTTTATACTTGAATCTGATGCACTATTTAAACTATTCAACAATTAATATTTCCACACACATCAAGGACTTTGGATACTTTGAAACTTACCTTGCATATTTATTGTCGAAAAAACGTGCAAATTTTTGGAAGTTTGGCTAATGGTTTCTCATATCATGTAATGATGTTCACATACAACACACATACATTATTGATATTGAAAAACACATGATACTTAAATACATATGATACTTTATTGATATTTTGATACATACTATACTTTGTTGAAACGTTATTCCCCAACAACAACAGCCTGTGAGTGGCATATTGTTATAGTTTCTGTATTCCAGGAGGTTTTACCTTTACCTGTACCTTTCATGGATGGATGGAAAAGACATACTTGGTTTATTTTGGTCCTTGTGATTGGTCTGATTTGTGGCTGTGATTTAGCCCCAAAATTTCTCGGTCTACACGACGTTCTGTTCGCCCTCAACCTAAAATTAATTGTTAATTTCACCAGACCAGAACATTTTAGTATATTTTCTTATTTAAACATTTGTATCATCACAAAAAAAATGGACATTCTCTTTTTTTGCTGATTCTCTGCACAATACTTCTGGTAATCTCTATATAAGTCCATCGACACCCAGAAAAAAACACATTCCAAAATAAATACACTATTTTCCTAAATTTTAAATTGTATCACTTTAAATGTTTTTTTTACAATATACTAGCATGATTTGCTTATACAAGGCAACTAAAAAAATACTCAGTATATGTAATCAGAACGTTTCCTTTCTAGGGCTTTGCTTTTTGCGTCTTAGAGTAAAATCTTCTGTTTAAGGTTCTTCTCTTGTTTTCACAAGGGGCAGCTGGCCTTTAGTATTGCCTTTGACATCCCGCCATGTATACCATTGCATACACCAATGTGTATGTATATATATCGGGTGATTCAGAAAAAAAATCCCGAATATTGGTGTTAACAACTGTTTTAATGCTTTATGTAAGTTGTTGATAATGTGTGTGCTGAAGGATGTAAATAATTTACCGAGTTTAGACAATAATAAAGTTGCAAAGTTTAATTTGTAATATACAGTGCTGGGTGTCGTGTAATTTGGATACAGGACATTGGGTACAGGTGTGCCAGCCTTTTGCACCGGGATTACTAGGTACACCCTTTTTAAAAATAAAATAATATTTTCTTCAGTTGAGTTTGATACCTTGCTCTGTAAAGATTGTTCTTCAGACTTTTGGATATGGAAATGATCAAGTGTTGATTCATAGAAAAGAATGGAGTGGGGCCCGCGCCACAAGAGAATTTCAAGGATGGTGTGGAATATACGTTTGTGAATAGGATGTTATTTTTTTTAAACACGTTTTTAGTTGATCAATATGCTGGGAGTAGCAGAAAAAGAACTGCAAGAACCGAGGAACTGAAGTGAACAAGAATTACACTGAAGAGATCATTTTTTTTTTCAAGAGGATAAACAAAATTGACAAAATCTGGCACACACACACATACACACATATATATACTGGTTAGCAAATATGGGCCTCTATCTCCTAAGTGTTCATTGTTCAATTAATTTTTTTTCATATGATAGGAATATCGTCTCTACAGTGTTAAAATATTTATAAACCTCAAAATTAAGAGTTCCTGCCTAATCTCTCCTGGATAGTTTATGCAACTGTGTAGCGTTTGCTGTGTTCCTGAAAGGTCAGGTTTATGTATGGTCCTGGCCATATCTTCAACGGTTCTTATAAAATTCTGTTCAATCTAGATGGGAGGGTTGTCCATTGGCGACATAAAGAAACAATTTAATTAGAACTTAATGGTTAAACTAAATACGGATCTGAAAATTAAATGCTTTCAGGAAAACTTTATTAAAATCGATAAAGAACACTGAAGCTTTTCTTTAAACAACACAAATGCACCTTTTACGTGTTCTCGTCATCGTGGTAAAGTCGGCCACATGGAATCTTGGTACAATGAAGTCATAATAAGACATATGTGGCTGTGAACTCAGCCCCGTCCTAGTGGTCGGTTACTTGACTGCTGTACGTGTGGCTTCGCTGAGCTTAAGATTTTTCCAATAATTTCTCAAACTGACTGAGCTCAAAAGATGAATAGCTCAAAACCTCCAACGTCATGGAGGTTTTGACTCGCTAAATTCATAATAAATCAGCCAGAGCTTGTACAAAACAGAAGATACAATAAACCTTTATTATTTATGAAAACAATACAACTAGAGCTCTTTGTGATAGTTATGTTGAAAGATTGGTTATAGACATATTATTTTAATGACCTATCATATTTTCAATAAATTTTAGAATTTTAGTGTCGCATGGTGTGTGTTGGTTGATTGAATTTTAGGCAAACCTTGATGAGGACACAGTTGTCAGCGGAGGTATGTTTTCTTTGGGTGCTTTCTAGTTCCCATATGTAATTATGTTTGTAATTTTAAATGTAATTGTCCTATTGTAATTTTAATAGTCTGATCTTAGTGCTTGCTCTGGTTGTTACCGCTGATATAATTGACCAATACATACTGAACAAGAGTACGTTGTCAGTTCGAAAAGTCTTATCAGCTTTGTTCCACAGTCTGTACAACCCGGGTAACCAATGTAGGCTTTTTTTTCAATTTAACATCATCTTAAATTTATTTTATCTCAGAAAGCCTTATTTGATAAATTATACATATATCATCGATGTATATTTCTGCACGGCATTATGATTCTCAAGGACGTAGGCTCTACGGAAAGAGCGCACAGGTAGTCAGCCGGGTCACCTTAGCATCATCCAGCAGAGCATAGATTAAAGAGAGAGTTACCTCACCCATGTTTCGTTACATAGAGCGATAGAGTGACCACATTTCAATGATCTGTGTTTAGTTTGTTAAAGTAGATGTTCCTCTGCCTCTAGTGGTATGAACTTTATAACCCTTATTTGGTATTCCATCAGTTAATCCTTGATCGTTTGCAGATGAGCCGTCTGCGCACTCTTAGAAGTAAGCTAAATATCTCGTTACCTAACAGAACATAATCATGTTATTAGTAATGCCGGGCACTCTTTCTGGAGGTACGCCCTATTGAATCAATATTTATTTTCTTCAAAAGTAGATCCATTTCTTGCCAGTTTGTGTCTTGATGATATCACGTTTTGATAACTTCAGCTCTAACAAATTTACCTGCAGAAATACCCTCATGGCTACAATGGAATGAAAACGATGTAGCGTGGCTAATGATTAAATTAAATATCACTCCTGAACAAAGCTGCAAACCTTGCTTACAATAATTTGACTGGATCACTGCCATGCCTCGCTTACTGCTGTTTGGATCGTTCACTGCTTCATTACCCAAATGAAAAAATCGTTCCTCCAGGATCTCGAGTGCACTTTTAATATGTAAAATTACTCACTTTATTTAAAATTCGACAGCAGTTTTTAAAATGTATCATTGGCAGGCTTTACATTATTGACATCGTCAAATAGTATTGCTCTCAATGTTGGCTATGTACTGCAGAAGTCATCAGATATTTATTTTGTAAAATAATTTGGAAAGAGCCATTGGAAGGCGTCATCTGTGTGTAGCCTACATTTGTGAGGATTGTTCTTAGAGAGTTTCAGCTTTTTCATAACAGGACATATTTTACCTAGGTTAAATGATATGTCGCCTCTGAGAAAGGTATACCAGACAACAGGGTATCAGTCTTCGAATAAATGCTGATTCAGCAGAATACACAAAAGAAACACGCGTTTCTCGAGGGAATTAGGTATTGTTTAATTTGATTATCTAACTAGTACATGTCACAAATTGCAAAAGTCAATTTCCTGCATGTTTGAGAGCTTTTTCAAAGTTTCTTGAACATTCAAATATCTACGACTTATGTATTTGTTCCTCCCTTTATCCAGTGTGTATTAAAAGGCCAAAAAAATCTCTGTCAGTTTTGTATGAATGTGATAGAAAAATATATATTATAATGGTCGTGAATCTGTATGTGAATGATGACATTTCTAATGAAGACGTCCATTAAATATTTACCGAAAAAATAGTTTAAGCAGATGTTTTTCTGTAACACTCTAGTATATAAGACACATCAGCAATTTCAGCGGCGAAATTTTTCAAGCATTTGCTTCTTAGGGTTATATTGCTTGAAATGGATTTGTTTTCTGGATGAACCCGTAGCAAAGTATTAAATTCATTTATTGTTGCCTTTTCTGTCATTGTGAGCGTATCCAGATCAGATCTATTAAAAGGACTAACAAAAAGTGGGTTTAGATATGTAAACGGATATAGAGAAGAGGTCATGAAAGAACAAACAAAAGGAATATGCCTGAAAGATTGCCACGATCTACCTTCTAACATAGCGGCTATAATTAATCCGATAGATTAATTGTCGATCTAATCATCTTATGCAGTTATAGGTTCTACCTTGGAGGGTTAATACCAAAACCATAATTCAGTTATATATGGTTTGATTCACAATCAACTCTTATATTTACAAAACATTTTTGAATAAATAAATGCTAATGTTAAGTAATTTTCAAACCCAGGTTCAATAAAGATTATCTTAATCGATAAGCAATCAAAAGAGGTGTTTTACATGGAAATGTTTATATCCCCAAAATACGATTATTTACTTTATTAGATAGAACATATAAATCAACGGAAGTACTGTTGTTAGGTGCATGTTGATTCTCTTGTGATCGTACTGTTAGATGAAATCCATCTTGGTAAAAATGTATTATGAATAATTATTATATGGAATCGAATGGAAATTATTCTTGATAATACTTGAGTTAAATGCCATCCCTGTTTCAATTGAAAACAATATATTTTTATAGCAAAGATAAAAATCAGATCTAAACTTTCTATTAGATCATTTCAACCGGATGGAAACCATATGTAGTATTATTAGGCGTTGACAATGTACAGTAAAGATATCGCCGTTTTCACAAATTCTGCCATGTTATAAAAATATTTGCCATATAGTTACTTATTTATCAATTAGAAAAAAAAGTTACTACATTTTGGATACTGCTTTTTCCAAGGATAATCTTGCTACCTGTTTATTCTGGCAAAGGGTATTGCCCACTCTATAAGGCTGTAAGATAGTGCAAGACTCGCTGCTCATGCCTTTCCAGCATCACAACTAAAGATGAGATGTACCACCTTGATTGCGTTATTCAAGAGCATAACAAGCTTTAATTTACAAATTGTATCTATATTTGTTTTCTTTAAATTAGGTTAAACCGTTCGTATGGTCTCTTTTTTAGAGGGTCACCTGTTCCTTACCTTTTCCATGAATTATTCGTGCCGAATAGGTATGCTAATTACGGTTAAGTGTTATAATCAACCATTACTTTTTTTTTATATGTGTCCATTTCAATCAATAAAATAATCTGGTCAAAACAAAATATATGTAAAGACATTAACATGTTGCACTTGAGGAGCATATGAAAACGATACATGGATATGTAAAGTAACGAACAAAAAGATCAATTATACAAATAGAGGTATGAACCAACGAGATCGTCTTTGGGTATATGGAGAGAAGTATATCTGCTTTGAAATGGAATATTAGTAATTTATGGGACATCATAGCAGAATCAGACTGGGCAGCTGTGCTTTGAGAGAAACCAATAAAGTGTCTGTGATATATATCAAGAAATAAAAGGAACCTAAGGAGCGCTGTCTTCGAAAATAAAAAAGATCAATGAATATGCCTGATTACTTTTTTGTAATACTTCAGATTCAGAACATATCGAGGGCTTAAAATTTGTGCAAAACTCATATCTTGGGCTAATTGAATACGTGGAAATATAATGTAAATGTTAATCATACATACATTATTAATATCTACATTTGTGCAATAAGGTGACGAGAATATGCACACAGGTAATACATACGTGCACCTGCACCAAGGCAAATCGATCAGTTTTGTGCAAACAAGCCTCATCCGTCAAGGGCCTAACAATGGATTTAATCGGCCGTGACCTACATGTCCCCATTGGTTCATCGATTCCAACTTAATACCCCAATCACACCAAGTAAACAGAAATAAAAACCCTCACTCGGCCCCAGTCACTGGTAGCGCCTATCAATCGCGGAAAGGACAGAGAAAGAGGTTCGTTCGGCATTCAAAGTGCCAACTATTTAGAGATTGTTTATTATTAAAATCGACTATAATGGCTTACCAGACAGGTTTTAAGCCGGGCATAATTTGCATACTAGTATTCTGTGATGCTTATACTTACGTCTCATGTTTCTACACAGCTTTCGGCATTATACAAAGAATTGCCCCGTATCTTATCAATGTCTCCCTTTTATGTGTATACGTGTAGCCGGCAATATTCGGAATAAGTGTTTTATACAATCGCTTCCCAGGGTTATACCATTGAAACATGTTCCGTTCTTTTCGTGTCCAAAATGTTGTAAATTTACTTTGATATCGTTTGATTCATCAATTTTGCGTTCAGTGAACCGTGTTTGTGCGATGTATAAGGTTAATTGAATGGACAATATACTATTTATAAATCATGTAGCATTACAGCCATTTTCAGGAAAAGTGACTCAGCTCATTATATTTACCAATAGTATTCATAAAATAATAATATACAATTTTATCATTGTAATCAAGAAATCGTGGATGACTTTGACCCACGAAATCCAGGAAAGTAAACACCCAACTAACATTTCTGAATCTGCAGCATATTACTGAAGCAATGCATAAGATTGTTTTCCCATCGCTTGTAATCTAACTTTGGCCTGTCACAATTGATAAGAAATAGTGGGTAATATTACTTTTGCTATGATAAACAGTTTCCTTTAAACGATTAAATTTTTTTTTGTAATGAGAAACGGTCTTTAGCTTGTTTGTGGTAGTGTCTACTGAATGAGCTTGAAGGCCTGTTGTCTGAACGTCATTTGTACGCAAATAGCGATAAGCCAGGAATAAAAAAAAAATATTAGAACGAATATCCCAGGATATATTGATAGTTCATTTTATTTTTAGTAATTCACGAGGATTAAACATGATACCTTCTACCCTTAGTTTAAACACCTTAACGGCTTATTGTCCTAACAAACTAGGAATATAGACCTGTAAACATTATTTTAAAGGGAAGCCATCTGTCATTCTGAAAGGAAAGAGAATGAGCGTAAAAGAATATTTATTGTAAATGTGATACCAATCTACTTCCACAATGAGGCGAGGTTAACATGATAAGATCTTATATCATAAATATGTCTTTGTATTTACTTTAAGATCTTCTTCATTTAAACCTTTTTCATTTTTGATAAATGCTAAATGTTTGACCATTGTTTGACATCGCAAATATCTCGTGCTTTTATAGCTTTAGACTCTTGATGACTATGTCACCCGTGAATTTAAATATTCATGTAAAAAGTATTTTCCAAAAGATCTAAAGATATTTTTTTCTGTTCCTTTTAACTTGTTCAAGATTCAGGGTTTGCAAAGAAAACCAGATACACCTGCCATAATAAAAAAAACCCTTAATTTTTCTGTGTACTATTTGCAGATGATAAATTAAAGAGAACATTTGGCGTGGGTAGTTTTATGGGAACTTTAAAACAAACACTTTATGGGATATACTTACACAGTTCTGTAATAGCACACATAAAAGCTAATCAATGTGTTTTCATCAGTATTTGGAGGAATCTGCAGAACAAAATCCTTTAATGACAATACTGTGTTCGTCAATGTGCGAAATTAATTTGTCTAAAATTCCATGTATAGTGCAGAATGCTCAGGTAAGGGTAAGATCATAATGAAATCACAACCATTGTTAATAGGTGCCAATGGAGTATGAGGGACTTTAAAATATGCATTTTGAAAGAATGAAATATTATTTTTGTCCCTGCTGCCATTATTGAAAGTTCTTGCACTCGAATTCGTCTTGTTCCTTGCTGTAAAAGTCTCCAGTTCTGTTCACGTCGATGTATATATAAATATATAGAACAAACTTTATTAAACAAAATCATGGCTGATCTAACTTTCAATGTCAGTCGTGATACCCACGCAGGAGTTAAAGAAAGTTCTTATTTTTATGTTAGACAAGACTCGCCTCTAATACATCATATGATACAACATACATTAATATTGGATAACGAATCAGTTACAACCCATTTTTCATATTATTGATTTGAATACTAATTCAAATCATACTCTTTGGATATGATTATATTTTATATAGAAAATTTATTGGACATCTTAAAAGGTACAAAGATTTGAAAAAAAAAGCATTTCATGCAATACTCAAATATATATTGTTAGTCACGAAGTGGGGACACTGATAATGAGTGTAATCTGGATAGACATATAAGGACCAGACTGGAACAGTTTTTTACGCAGTTTTTTTTTTTGCTTTATGTGATATAAAGAATGATGAAAAATTACCATGTTGTCATACTCAAAATAGAATCACGAGAGATCATTTGCCGATAGCTTTTGTACCACTGAAAGGTGTAGAACCTCTCCAATGTGCAACAGACATAACATTTCCAAAAGGATTTGGATATGCTTAAACATGAGAAAATTACGAAAAATGAAAAAGACTAAGTGGATTTTATAAAAAGGATACTCTTTAAAACTTTACCAACGTAATGGTTCTCGTACTTACATGAGAATTTATAACAATAATACTATATACTAATTTAAATTAACTCTGAAAAAAGCGGCATTCAAAATGTCTATCTTTATTTATTTGTTGGAGGAAACCGCCTCAACACTTTAATGCTAACTTAATCAAGCACATATACATCTGCAAAATTCCATTCCGAAGTCTAAAACACTTCCGCTAATTTTAAACATTTTATATTCTGGTGTTAACCTGGTCCGGTCACTATTGCGCTTGGGACCTGGGTGTGTAATCGTGAACAATCCACGAAACATTTGTAGGATTTTAATACTAATATTCAAACGGATAAAATATTATGATCTCATGTTAGTGCTCATTGACATGTTTAAGATTTAGTAAGATATAAATACTTTGTAACATTTCATTCATAAATCATAATGTTGGCTGGTCCTAGATTTGAATAACACTGTTGAATTTAGTTAATCAGAAATATTAGGCACCAATCGTGGGATTATATTTAGCTCATATTGCCATATATTTAACAATTGAAAACTAGATTTCATCCACACATTTTTAATGAAATGTTTCCTTTCATATAACTCTGAGGTCATTTCTTTCCTAATCGCATCATTAAATGGTTTGAGGGCCACAAGTTTAATTTATAACGCAGTACCGATGCAATTTATACCATAACTGGTCTGGCATGTTTTAATATGCTGTTTAAATTTTGTTTATGCTCTTTAACATTTTTACAGTATTTTATTTCAGTTAATAAATTATTTTTTTTATTATACTGAGGCTTTTGTCAATTATGTTTTAATTTACAGGATTTAATTTTTGCTGGGCCTTTTTCTCTTAGCTTATAAAACCCTCATATTTAAGAAAAACCAAAGAATATAAGTCTATTTTGCGTTTGCCAAGTACACATGCACCCGAATTGGTAACCACGTGTCATTGATTCTTTTCAAATATTTGCATAGCCCTAGACGGCAATTCTTACGTATATTTCCGACTGGCTACAAGCGGGCCATTAATGAGGCCCTACTAAAAATACAAATTTTCAGGCCCTGGGGTAATTCGAAAAATCTCAAATCAGTTCTTAGAACAATCATCGCTGTCAAAATTTCGCGGAGGAGACCAGGGAGCAGTTAATTATTTCTTTAGTGGAACATTTTAATAACTATGCGCCTGCCTTCTATAAACGCCGCGTTACAAAAGAAACTGCGTTGCCAGCTGCAAATCCACTTTTGAACGACCCAAAATTGTTTGCTGACTAGTTTCTAACATCACTTGCTTCATAGGAACATCAAAGATTATGCACTCCTTGTAATAACGTCTTTTATGACACATTGAACAAATTTAAGACAAACCACGGGGTACCTCCGTTCATCTGTGGTCATGTGAGCCATTCACATGGATTAGCCAGGCCTCCGGGCTAAAGGTCGGCCCAAGGTCCTCTCAAACGACCACCAGTTAAACAAACAGAGGTGCAAGTCACCGCAACTTGAAGCATGATCAGTCAACCGACAAGTAAGCAGCTCAAGCAGTGCCGGCAATTGGCAGATCAATATATCACTATGAATGGGAAAAACTGCCCGTAATCCTTAATAGTCAGTTGGTCGTATTTCACAGGTTTAAACTATAGATATTATAACGGAGTTCGAAAGAGACTGCTGTCCAATGGTTATAATAGACAGTTGCACGCATTCCACATTTCCTTCAACTTCGACTTTCCTTTTTTTGTCTCTTTTATTAAAAAAATACACAGGTTAAGCATAAAGGACAAGCTTTTATTTAAGATAACATTTTTCTGATGTGTCATAAAAAGATCATCCAAAGTGTTATTTTTTTATCTAATGTGCGGCTAAAAATACAGATTCATCCGCAAATTACATTTATTAATGAAAGCTTGTCTTGAAGGCATCATGTAAAAATATCCTACCTTGACACATTTCTGAAATTCAAACATTTCGTATACAGACTAGGTTGTTATAATATTGCAAAATAGTGTGCCAATTTTTAATTAGGTTACTGCCCTTTCAGGTCTTGTCATTTGAAGTTTGATAAAGCTACTGAAAAACATATTAGAAATGTGTTACCCGAATCTGTAACCATTAATATACTTGATAAATGAGCTTTTTATCAATGGACTTATCAGTGTTAACCTATGTAATGGTAAAGTTAAACTGTAATGACCATGCCAGTTGGCAATCGGGAGGCTTCATTCATGCCTCTTGATTGATAGTTGAAGAATTAGTTGATAGTGAAAGAATTACTTAAAGCAACATCTGATTAACAGTTTATATATTAAACTAACTAACTGGAGCTCTACCTAGAGCCGTGGACGGATACAGATCAGACCTCACAAAAGGTCTAACAAAACGTTGGTATGAAAATGTCAACCTATCCAGAAAGGAGCTCAAGAAAGAACGAATAACAGGAATATGCCTGAAAAGTTGCCATGTCCCTCATCTGCCATCCAACTTAACGGCTTTAATTGATCTGATAGATGACTTAAACCAACAACCAACTCGAGAATGCCGTAAGATATCTTTTATACGAGCTGATCACCTTATGCAGTTTAAAACGGTGACAGTTAGTGCTAATGATGATATAACTTTGTGAGGATGTGGCGCTGTGTCTCTCTCCTCTTCGACTCCTCCCTATCTTCCTGGTCCCCGGTGCGGCAGGTGGCGGCCTCCCCTGGCTCCGGGAGGGTTTGATTTGTCTATGGCGTCTCGTCTATCGGCTCAGTAAATTCAATAGTCTAAAGAAACAACCGGGGCGGTGATCCCAAATCACCTCAACCGTGTCTGTCTAGTGACTTTAAAAGCAAGATCTAGCCTATAGGTAAAACTGTCTGAAAGTTTTCACTATTGAGGTTTAATACACATACATAATTGAGGGTTTGGTTTGTCTGTGGCGTCTTGTCTATCGGCTCAGCAAAATTCAATAGACTAAATAGACAACCGGGGCGGTGATCCCAAATCACCTAAACCGTGTCTGTCTAGTGACTTAAAAAGCAAGATCTAGCCTATAAGTAAAACTGTCTGAAAGTTTTCACTTTTGAGGTTTAATACACATACATAATTGATTTTGTAAACGTTTGCGTTCCAATGTATGCTTATATAAAAGAAACTGTTGGAAAGTACTAAATTTTAATGTGAACGCATTTATTTTTTTTTCAGACCCAAGAGCATTAAAAAATCAAAATCGATCAGCAATTTAAAGATTTATTAGTTATAACTGCAAGAACTCTTGTTTACCTCAATATTGAGAACATATATACAGTCTGATGAAATCAGTTGTGGTAGAATATATTCAGAATAATTAATAATTGACATCGAAGGAAAATTGGTTTGCGCATTACCAGAGTTATTCTCATTTGTAATTTAAATTTATCCCAGAGTTAAACCATATATTTTAAACCAGGTTTAACACTCTGTTAAATATATCAGCCTGATGGAAACCATTTGCAGGAATGTATTGCGTTGACAATCTCCGATAAAGGTACCTTAAAGGTAAAGTTAAATGCTACTTTTGTTCAATAATTTATGTTTTGTTTTTAAATATTTTATATGGTGGTTATCCTTTTAATAAATTATTCGTGCCGAATAGGTATGCTTATTGAGGTTAAGTGTTTCTACTGTTTCGATTTATGTCCATTTTAATAAAACACCAAAAACAAAATATTAACATGCTGCATTTACAGCTAAAACCGCCAGTGTGGGTTGGTTACTGGACCTCGGAAGCACATGAAAACGGAAAGTGGATATGGAAAGCAACAAAATAAAAATCACATATACAAATTGGTTTCCGAATCAACCAGATAGGTTTTGAGGGACCGGGAGAGAAGTATATCTTCTTTTACATGGAATATTATCAATTGTGGGATACAAGGGCAGAAAATTGCCAATATTTCTGAAGCTATTATAAATAATTATTGAGATAGACAGCATCCTTGTCTAACACCACGCGTTACTGGAAAATAGTTTGTTGCACATCCTCTGTTTATTACGCAGCTACTGATGTCTGAATATAATAAAAGCAGATCCAAAATTAAACATGTGTAAAGTGTTTTGAATATGGGACCATTCTAAAAAGTCGAAAGCTTTCTCAAAATCTATTGACAAGAGATAACTCTATATTATGTGTCTTTGAATAAGCAAATAAATCTATAATTTCAACTGTATTCTCCCCAATGTATCTATTTTTAATAAAACCTATTTGGTCTGGACTTATTAAAATGTGTAACACTGATTTTAGTCGATTAGCTAGGGTTTTGGCAATAATTTTATAATCAGTGTTTAACATTGAGAGAGGGTGCCAGTTTCTTAAAACTAGAGTATCTTTATCTTTCTTTGGTATTAGGCAAAGGATGCCTTGGCGCATAGTGGTTGGCAAGGATCCAGTTTCAAAAGAGTATTTAATTGCATTTATATAGTATTCTTTAAAATGATCCCCAAAAAAAACTCTGTAAAATTTAGCAGGGAAGCCATCTGGACCTGGTGTTTTCTTCATCTGAAGCGATTTCAATGTACTAAATAGCTCTGCAGGGTTAATTTCTTTGTCACACATTTCTTTATCTTCCTGTGGCAGGATTCTAATGTTATCTAATAAATCATAATTAGCTAAAGAGTTTTCCCGGTTAATTGTGGACTCTGTGGTTGTATATAAAGATTTATAAAATTGTACCTGTTCTTCTAGAATATCTTTTGAATCACTTAGTAAAATTACCGTTATTATCTTTCAGTTTGTGAATCGATTTTTGTTCGTAGTTTCTTTTTTCCATGTTTAAAAAGTATTTTGTTGGTTTGTTTCCTTCTGTATACCATTTACATTTACATCTTACCATGGCAGCATCTGTTTCTTTCTCAACAAATTGTTTGTGTTTATTGACTGTAATTTCCCATCTTTATTTATCTGCAATACTGTTTAATAAGTTATATTGGTGTTAAAATTTACAGATCTCTCTCTCTAAGGCTATCATTTTGTTATTATATTTTTTCTTTTTGTTTGCTGCAAATGATATGGATTCTCCTCTGATTTAGCATTGCAATGTGTCCCATAATAGGGCTGGATTTGCATCTTTATTGTTCAATACTGTATGATGAATACAATTTTTAATTTGTTTTACGTAATTTTCATCCTCAAGCAACGAGCAGTTCAATTTCCAATAGCCCGGTCCTCTTTTATAATTACTTAGGCTTAACGTTATATATAGCAATGAATGGTCTGTTTTATATGCTGGCTCAATGTCTGAGAATTCTACATGATTGCCTAAACTTTTACTTATAAGAAAGTAATCTAGCCGAGAATGTCGTTATTACGGTTAAAGATAATTCGGTTCAATTGAACCATATTATCTTGATTTAAAATATTCTCTTGGGATCCGAATGGCCCCCAGTGTGAAACAATGCACGACAGAATATTATTGTGTAATTTTATCTCTTGTGTTACTTTTTATTCACAAATAATACATCTCTGACACTGTTATCCATTCAGGCATATAATATTTTGCATATATTTCATATTTCTATTCAAACACAGAAATCAGTCAAGCTACTTCATATTCCAGGCGCTCTTAATAATTATTTGGCGCTACTCTGACCCTTCAGATGGTTAATTATCTGATGTGGGCGAAGATGACGGCAATGATCATAATGATTGTCCTGAAGTTCCTTCTACATATACTTCTGATTGTCCTGAAGTCAAATCTTAAGATACTCTTGATGGTCCTGCAGCCCTTGTATAAGACCATTATAATGGCCTTCTATATCAACGTTTGCAAAATATCCAGGCAATCCAGAAATCTGTGAAATCAGCATGTAAGCCTTAGTATGCTTGATGTTCACCGACACGCTGCCTAGGGAGCTCCAACAACCAAAAAGTGTTACTACCTCTATCCAAGACCAGGCAGGCGGACACAAAATTTGCCAATGTTGCACCATCTGTGACAATCATGCCTGCGTAGATCACTCTAACCCCAGCATACAATGTTATGACTTACATTGTTTTGAAATCTATTTCTTTGAAATTGTTGTGTTTGGGGTCCAACTGGACCCCAGTACCAAATTTATTATTTCCAGGTAGAAAACTCTGGACATTTTATTTATCATGGATATATTGTGTTTTTTTACAGTTGCATTTAAAAAATTTCAATAATAAGTAGAACTGATATGCTAGCCTGAACAAACTGAGAAACAACACGGTCAAAGAAGAAAAATATATGTAATTCTTGTAAAATGTGTTTTTTGATACCTTTATTTAAAGTATTTTCTCCTATATGTTGGTTTTTCTGTTGTATTTGTCCAAAAAGCCTATATTAACCATGGAATAATCAAACAACTATGTTATTTATATTTATATTTACATTGAATATGTATCAATTACTACTGGGGTTCAGATGAATCCTCGGTGTACGGATTGATAAGTTTTCCGACCTGTACTAATGAAGGTTAATCATTTTATAAGTATGTCATTGGAATAATAGTAAAAATATGTATGCGATAAGAAATATAATTCCATCACTTGTCATCCAACTTCCTTCTACAACAATTGACACATATACCTATTGTAAATCGAGGGAATTTAGTACACAGTGGCGAACATAAGTCTTCTTATGGTAAACGATACGGTTAATTCGGATATCGGACACGTCTTTTAATTTGGTTTCATCTATGGCTTGTTTATGATAAGGTCTACTGAACGTAGACAAAGACCTGTGGATCAACGGTTTTAGTTGCACGTGAACAAACTTGATACCTTCTACGTATAAGTCAAATACCATTTCGGCTTGTCCTTAGAATTTATGAATAAAGACCTTAGCCCTGTTGCATTAACATGATGTGTGCCCGATATAACCCTTCTTTGATTGAAGCTAAGCCCGTAAGGGCATAAGTCTGTTGCTTAACCCGCGGAACAAGGCAGCCACTCGCATCGTTGTGTGTGGAGTGATGAAACAATGTGGTCAAGATATTGGTTTGCGAGAACGGAACATACCTCTCGATATACCGGTCCTGTTTATAGTTCAAAAGTTTTATGTTCGACAGAAATCACTTCAAAATCTTCACATTGAGGTTCTAGCGATCGAGATATATATATTCATAGAAACTGACATAAATGAGCCCTCAGCCCACGGCAAAGGTTGCTTAGCACATTTGTAGCATCCTTGACAACCAGTCGTGAGAACTTGAACCAATGTTGTGTTTAACTTTTGAATATCTGACAGTCCATGCTACGTAGACAAGTTATAAAACGATTAAAGTTAATAAGTCTACTGATAAGTGGAGAAAACGTATACACTGTTTCTTAATTTATGAAATATGAATCAGTCGAATTACAAAAAACTGGATACAATAACCAACAGACTATAGTACTAAAAGTGGAGTGTCATTTAAATGCAGCAGAATTGCAGACTTACCTGTAATTACATGTGTTATTTATTCTTGCATGTCATTTATCATGCAGTATGCACATGAAATTCGTAACCCGCTGACAGGACACTACAAAATTAATGTGATCATATCATGTAACAGTTCATATAACACTACTAAAATTATGAATTGTCCTTTGCATCACTCAGTTTTACGTTTGGGCTATTTTAATGGCTGTATGAGTATATCCAAAGGCTTTATCAAATGTCACGTATATTGCCAGAATTTGCAAAACAAGATGATGGCACAATAACTGGCCATTTCCGTTAGTGTAAGATGATGTTTATAAAGCAATGAAATGAATAAGATAATAATTTATATATTATAAACATGCCATTGTGTATTTGAGCATTGCTTCCACATTGCAGGTATTTTAGAAATAAGCTGGTGATCTGTATAACCGTGGACTCTTGGTGATTATGTCACCTGTTTTGTAAATCGAGATTCTAAATATTCCTAAAAATTATTGATTTTAAAAGAAAATATTCTGCATAAATATTCATCGTGTTCCTACTGCCAATAAAGAAAAATCCAATATACCCCAGATCTGTTGATAGCTATAAATGTTTACGCAAAATAATAAATAGTATAGATGTAATGTAGAAACTAATGGCTAATCTAACTTGCAAAGCCAGTCGTACTTGTCTCTGATGGAGAGCAACAACAACAATAAGCAATAAGTAAATACCAATAAGTAAAATCCCCGTTCTCGCGTGTGCCCTACCTGGCCTAGGAAACAAATTCGGCAGCTTGAAAACTCCACCATAAAATGTATTAGCTAAATTATGAACAACAAAGCAGACTTTACCTACAGGTAACGCTTTGCTTGATAGACCATTCAGCCCGTGTGAACGACAGTCCCATGCAACCGCTGGTATATGGGTGCTTTTCGAAGTAGGGCAAAGATAGGCTACTCGGTCAAAAGCATGTGCTTCTAAGACAGGGGTTCTTAAGGAGTGTGATAAGGTGTCCCTCACCCGTTTGACACCATTGTTTTTATAAAATTGTTTTCCCTTAACATTCTTTATAGCGGGGACTAAGGCCCTTCATTTATATTTATTACAGTGCGATATCTCATCGATAGGGACCTGAGGTTGGAATGGTGATTTCTAGGACGTGTTGTAGGTTGATTCATACAGGTCGACCATATCATTATACGAGTGCAAGAAAAAGTATGTGTTATCAGGGTTGCTGTTTTTTCGAAATGGCTTCTCCAAGGAATAATTCATGACTGTTGTGCAGGTTATTTGCTGCACGTCAAATAAATAATTGGGTGAATCAGAAAGAATATGAAAATTTGTTGCCATGAAAATGACATTTTAAATACAAAATAAAGCTGAAAAGATATGGCTCTGTAACATTTAATTTCAATCTAAGGGAATCAGAAAATGGTCGATATCAGCAAAACTTAAGCCGAATGGATTAAACAAAAAAAAGTTTCGCACCACCGCAAATGTAGCGAACGTGGCATCAGCATAACTCCTATTCGTTTTTCCCGAATACAGGCCTTAAGCATGTTGTTTTCAGAACCAAAGAGACACTTATTTCTAACAATGCATGTCATTTTTCTATTGGAAGTTACCAATTATTTTTCACAATGACCCGTCCGTAAATAAAGCTTTACGTCACCTTTGCAAATTTGATACATCAAGCTAAATCTATTCTTTTCTTCAAAAAGGAAAGTGGAAGTTCCGGATTGTGACCATATCTTTGTTTTGAACCAAGTTGGTGACTTTAAATGGACAATCTTTATGTTTAAATTTGTTTATAATGAACATTTATGCTCCTCTCTTTTTGATACTCCTACACGAAAAACCACCGATAAAGGTTTCCACACATCACGTTTATGGTCATTTAAACTTTGTTCTTGTATCTTGTTTGCACAACTTGACTACTCTGTTACTTGTTCGCTTTTCACCCTGCTAAATGATAAACCTTTTAATCTTGTTGTTCTCACAAAAATTTACTGTCACCCAGGAAAAAAACTGGAAGGCTTGAATACTCTTTGAACTCAAAATACCTATTTACACTTTGGTTTAAGGCATTCAAGAAAGCACCCCATAATTATAAAAAAATAAAATAAGATAAATGTGGAGTGGAAACTATTTCACATATTCCAAACATAAATACCATATCGTTGGAAGGAAGAGGGGTAACTGAAAAGCATGCAGTTTTTTTAAAGGAATACACATTAGCAAAAGTAAAAAAAAAAAAAAAAAAAAAATAGCACGCCCCTGTGCGTCCAAAATCTGTTATAAAAATATGGCTGTACTTCCTAAATAATTAATGTAGTAGTATTGAGATTATCCCGACACATAATCGTCCAGAAACTTTGCTATGGATAAAAACGTTTATCTATATATGGATTGGATGAAAGCAATTAAAATTTCTCAGATAAATGTATGTTGCATCCTTTGTTAAAAATCGTTAAGATAATACTACAGGATGTACGGGTATACTTAATAAAGAAATATATACTGTTAAAACTTACCAGTTTGTTTTCTGTATGTTACATCATTATCTTTTAATTCTCCTAATTCGCTTGCTTGTCTTTTACGAATGAATCCAATTATAACCTTCAATGCCATTATTTTGTAAAAGAAGACATTTCTGTTACGCTAAACTATAAAAGTAATGGTAAATAATATATAGAAAAATAAATATGATGTACATGTTTTTCCAATGACAGCAATGGTCCTTAGCCGCATCCAGTAGGCCTCCGTTAAACTAACTAAGGTATATCCTAATTTCAAATGTTACGATTTATTACAGCTTTAGACTTATTACAATTCAGCTGAGCCATGTGACCCATGGGTTCCTTGCTTTACAAAGCCTGTCTTGTTTGTATATATATTGGTTCAAAGGAGAAAGGTAACACAATTTTCGTGAATATGTGTGTGTGTGTGTCACTTCCTCTGCATCAAATTAAGCGAATATTCGTTGTACCTTTTACATTTGAAAACATCAAGGGGCCATGCATTTTAGTGTCCGCGTTGCACATTGTTACTCCATTAGGTATTAAAGGGATACAGCACAACCTTTATTCGATCCAATAATTAAAAAAGCTTTTATCTCTTTCCAAGCCTCCTGACAGATAATGTGATCCTTTGTCAATCTGTTCAACAATGGGTACTTTGTATCGCCACGCTGCAGGAACAGCATATGAAAAGAGACATATATGTGGAACTCAGCGGAAACATTTTAACAGTGAATAGTGGTTAAGTTTCAAAGGTTTAACTGATATGGCCCCTATAAAAAAATTCCTGAATGAACAATAGGTAACAGTGTTTGTCGGTAACACAGTAACAATCAAGATTTAAGCGCCGGTACCTACACAAATACATGAACATGAAGCAGGATTCCAAATAGACTCATGGGACTTCATGGAGACGTCGGATTGCTTCTTGGAATACTTATCCATATTCGACAACTTACATAAAGTACCCGATGTTGTTGCAATTACAGAAATTTCTTACTTGAAAATTGGCTTCCTATTTCCATATTTATATGTCTTATTCAATTCCCTTTCTACAGTAATAAGAATATGAACGTGGCGGGCTTATTTCCTGCCCAATTTGATTAATATAAATGAACTAGAGTAAATATTATATCTGGCAGCTGTGTTTTATATCCTAGGTAGGTTATTCTTAAAAGGTATTGTTATTAAATTATTTTTTGTTTTCTGTCAAGTTTATTTTCTTATCTCAGGTACAAATTGCTTGAGAAATCTTGTTCATACAACATGGATATGTGGATACTGATACACATTCTGGTTGGTGAGTGTTTTATATGTCTTTCATGAAGCAATCCCTATATGACCTCATGTTAATCTTTTGAATAGATTATATATATATATATAGATATATATATATATATATATAGATATATATATATATATATATATATATATATATATATATATATCAGGAATTAATAAAAGTTATTCTTTTTAAATGTCCACTTTATTTCATCATATTTCAAAACAACCTAGATCTTGTCTAGTAGACATAAGGGAAAAATAGCTTCCCTTAACGCATTTCTGAAAAGCAAACAGGTCGTAATAAGACTAGGCGGTTATAATGTCGCAAACTATTGTGCAGCCAAATTCATTAAAGTAGATAAATGCTAGAAAAATGTCATAGTTTTATTTATTTACGACAGTGTGTCTGTATGAGTACTGGCCGATCAGATCTCCACAGTTCAAGTTTTGGTAAAGCTGCTGGAAAACGTATAAGGATAGTGTTACCCATATCTATAATTATTTATATACTTGATAATTGAGCTTTTTCTCAATGGACCTATCAGTGTTGATATATGAAATGATAAATTTAAACTATGTAATGTCCATGTCAGATCTTAATCGGGAGGCTACATTCATGCTTCTCGATTGAAAGTTGAATTTAAAGAAGTAGATAAAAGCAACATATGAGTTTATATATTAAACTTACTAACTGGAGCTCTGTCTGGAGCCGTGGACGAATCCAGATCAGACCTCACGAAAGGACTAACAAAACGTTGAAATGGAATTCTCAACGGATCCCGGAAGCAGCTCATGAAAGAACTAACAACAGGAATATGCCTAAAAAGTTGCCACGACCCTCATCTGCCATCCAACATAGCGGCTATAATGGATCTGATAGATGATTTGAACCAACCACCAGCTCAGAAATGCCGTAATATATCTTTAATACGAGCAGTTTAAAACTGTGGCAGTTCATAAGTAAATTTGTCTGAAAGTTGTCCCTTTCGAGGATTTATAAACATACATGATAAAATTATGTAAACGTTTTGGTTCTAATGCACGCTTACATGTCAAAACCTATTTGAAAGAAATCAGTGCTAATTAATATTTTTTTCCAAATTAAGTGCCACAAATATTATCAAAAACCGAGCAATTTAAAGAAATGGTTTACATTTACAGTTATAACTGCCGAAGAGCTTTTGTTTACCTCGAAACTGAGAATATATATCAGTGCCACTTGTTATGTGTTGAACCTCTTGTGTTCATACTGTGTGATAAAAATATCGTAATAAAATATATTCTGAACAATTAATAAATTATATCGAATAAAAAATTTTTGAGCATTACCAGAGTAACTTGCAATTTCATTTGTCAAGTAATTTCTTATTTAATTTTTGATAAATTAGGAAAAGGTTACGATGACAACTTTGGACACTGCTTTTTCCAAGGAGGGACTTGCTACCTATTTATTCCGGAAAAGGTATGCCCACTTAATGAGGCTGTAAGAGCGTGCAACGATCATGGCGCCAGTCTTGTCAGTATCGAAACTGAAGATGAGATGTACCATCTTCAGTACCTTCTTAGGGAGCACGACAAACTTCAAGTTAAAATCGGTACTTTTAACTTTGTGTTTTTTATTATTGAAATTAGGTAAACAATTTGTCTCCTGCTTTTAGAGAGTCCTTATTTTTGTTACCCTTTTAATGAATTACTCGCACTGAATAGGTATGCTAATTGAGGTAAAGTGTTATAACCAAGCATTATTATTTCGATATGTGTCCATTTAAATCGATCAAATTACCTTGTCAAAACATAATTTATTTAAGGACATTAACATTTTGCATTTAGAGCTGACACTACCAGTATTGGTTGGTTACTGGACCTCGGGAGCTAATGAAAACGGTACATGGATATGGAAAGCTACGAACAAAAATATCAGATATACGAATTGGTTTCCAAATCAACCAGATAGGTTATGGGGACCGGGAGAAAAGTATATCTTCTTTGACATGGAATATTACCAATGGTGGGACACCAGGGCAGATGCAGCCGGTGGAGCCGTGCTTTGTGAGAAACCAATAAAGTGTCTGTGACGAAATGCCAAGGAGTAAAAGGAAACCCATGGAGCGTTGTTGGCGAAAAAAAAGATCAAGGGATATGCCTTGTGACTTTTTTGTCGTTGTTTCGGATAATATCTTGGGCTTTAAATTTCGTGTTTTATGTGCAAAACTCTTATCGTGGGTATTTGAGTTCGTGGAAAGAGAATGGAAATGTTAACTATTCTTATAGTATTTGCGCAATGAAGATGACAACATACAGACAGGTAATACAGTCGACATTTCACTGTGTACCTTCACCCCGGACAATCGTTTAGTGTTGTGCAACCAAGCCTGACCCGCTGTCGTATAAAATCAGTGAAATTAATATGCTTGACGGCTTTTGAGTCATATATTTTAACACAATGATTTTAAAAAGACGTAATAAGCAAGGCTTATATTTCGGTCATGGGACTGCAGTTTATCAGGGAAGCTCATGAATGTTATTAAAAGATTGTTTGAAATATCTTTATGCACCGACAGAGAATTCTGCATTTTGTATGTGTGATAGTCTTATGATTCATAAGAATAAAGAATTAAATTTTGACTTTGTTAGTTATATCAATACATGTCACATATTAAAATACATGTCAATACAATCGTATAACTTCCTAATAATGAGCACATTTTGAGTTTTAACGATATTTTAAGGCTTCCAATTTAACTTACTTGCTTATTTTCAAATTGCATTCTGGTCAATTCACATTAAAATTACATAAACATCCAAAAATAGATACATACATTTTGTAAAATTCTACGCAGAAATTACATGCTTAAATCTGATAGAGTTGGACTTCTAATATAAAAATGTCAAGATTTGTTAAAAGCAGGTTTAAACCTGCGTTTATCCCAGTCATAGTGCTCATATTTTACAGAATATATGATAAAACCAAAATGACATAGCTTATGTAAAGATATTTGCTGAATTTTCTGTAATAAATATGATACATTTCAGGACATACCTTAATCAAGAAATGAAACATATTAATAACTGACATAAGACTTGCCCCTCTAATCATTTTAGAATGATGTCATAGGAAAAATAGTTAAATATGTATGCGAT
The DNA here is from genome assembly GCA_026874595.1 of Sipunculus nudus. Taxonomy (NCBI): domain Eukaryota; kingdom Metazoa; phylum Annelida; class Sipuncula; order Golfingiida; family Sipunculidae; genus Sipunculus; species Sipunculus nudus. The sequence goes on along the minus strand of CM049311.1, from coordinate 12,290,921 downwards.
CAGAAATATAATTCCATCAATTATCATCTAACCTCCTACTATAATTGTACATATATACCTATTGGAATTCCTGGGAATTAAGTACACAGTTGCCTACATTAGTCTTGTTATGATAAACGATACGGTTTCTTTCAATTAGGTTAATCCGGATAACGGACACGTCTTTTAATTTGGGTTAATCTATAGCTTGTTTGTCTACTGAACAAAGATGAAGGCCTGTGAACCATTGGTTTTACTTGTACGTGATAAGCATTAAACCCGATATTAAATTGAACGAATATCCCAGACTATATTGATATTTCACTGGTGTGCCCTTAAGTAGTACACGAGGATCAAACTGGAAAACTTCTACGTATAAATCAGACACCATTACGGCTTGTCCATGGAAATTATGAACGAAGACCTGGGACCTGTTGCATTAACATGACATAAGCCGATCTCACCCGTTTTTTATTGTAGTCCAGCCCAAGTCTGTTGTCTGTTCAAATAAAATAAAACGATGAGGCTGAAGCCCATTACTGGGATTAAGTCCACAGCCTGATTCAAGGTGGCTTAAGCCTCGAAAAAAGGCAGCCTGTCGCATCGTTGTGTGTGGAGTGATGAGATAATTTGGTTGAGACATTTCTGCTTTGTGAGAACGGAATATTCTGATCAAAATATCGGTCCTGTTAATAGTATTCAATTTTATGATCGACCGGGAGACGACCCCTCTCTACAATATCTGAACATTGAGGACCTAGCGATCGAGGTATATATATTCAAAGATACTGACATACATGAGCCCTCAGCCTAGGCGAAGGTTGCTAAGCACATTTGTAGAGTCCTTGACAACCAGCTGTGAGAACCTGATCCAATGTTGTGTTTATTAAGTGGAGAAAACGTATGTACTGTTTATTTATTGATGAAATATGAATAAGTCTATTTCTAAACAATTGGTAACAATGACCAACAAAGTGAAGTTCTATAAATGAAGTGTTATTTAGATACAGCAGAATTGTAGACTTACCTGCAATTATAAGTGTTATTTATTCTTGCATATCATTAATCATGCACTATACAAATCAAATTCCTAACCCGTTGTCAGTACATTAAATGATTAATGTGACTGTCACGGAATAGACCGGAATAAAAGTTTAGTATGCGTTTGGTGTTTCATACCATAAACTCGATACGATGAGTGCCACCCTAAGTGTAAACCCCCCCCCCCCCCCTTTATGGGTTCACCTGCATACCGGTAGAACCCCCCCCCCCCCCCCCAAACCCCTTCATTAGAAGTTATTCAGCCCAAGCCTGTGGTTTCTTGTGGTCGCCACTCAAGTAGGGATCGTTTCAGTGGTGACTACTGAAGCATAGTTAACCGGCTGTTTCTTTCAATATTTGACAGACTTGAAAACAGGTAGGGCTAGAATAATAACCAAAACTGGTTCCGGGGCTTTTTTGGGAATTCTTGCTGGGGCCAAGGTGGCTCTCTTTGAGAGGAACAGCAGTTGGCTGGAGAACCACGTGGCCTGAAGATGTGCGCTGCACTCCATAAACTGTGCATAATTTGGGTTTAGAGATATATTTTTGCAGAGTGGAACGGAACCTGGACACTTGAACTGTTAACATGGTCAACTCTAGCTGTGTTTATTTAGCTTCAGGCCTGCTCATGGGCAAATCCGTTTGGTGAGAACCACTACTTCGTGAACCACTGCTTTAGGGTGGAAACGACTACTCAGGTGCAGTCTGTGGAGTATTCTGTGGGCCAAGTACCAGGGACCAGAAGTAACTCAGGGCTGACTTCCAGTGTCATGTCTGTGTGTACTGCATAATCAATACAGCATATTTGGTGAGCCTCAAATGTATTCCTCGGAAAGGTTTTCAGAATCCCCTTCTTTACTGTAGTCCGTATATGCAGTATTAAAAGTAAAAAAAATATGAAGACCAGTAAGCTTAGGTCTGTGAGTCTGTAACCTTTAATCCGCATTATCTTAGTTACTCATAAGTTTTACCAATTTCCCAGATTGACTTTAAACTGAATAAAAATTTGATATTTCTATCATCGTTTGGTTATACTTACTTATTTGATACTATTTAATATTATCAATATTTCAATATATATATATATATATATATATATATATATATATATATATATATATATAGCAGAAATGTGAAAAGTATTAAAGGTTTAACTGACTTAGAGAAAATTGTCAGAAGTCTCGCATAAGTCTAAATACTCCTTTTTCCATTTTTTTTTTATTTTTTTTTGCAGTTATAACTAGTAACGTGACATATTCAGGACAGAGCCAATGATATTACGCACTGTTAATGCACTAAATAAGGGTAATTTTGTTAATCAAAGAACATAGCAGGTATAGCGCCAACTCCTCATGGTCAGGTGGTTTATCTGTAGTTTTCTTTATATTGATAGTTGCGACTGTTTATGTCCCCGCTGAGGGGGTGTTAGTTTCGTGTATTCCCGTAATTTGATCACAGCTGCGACAGTTTTGTAAGGTCACGCTACGGCGGCTATTTGTTTACAGCTGCGGCTGTTTTGTAAGGTCACGCTGCGGCGGTAATTTGCTTGCAGCTATGGCTGTTTTTGTATGGTCACGCTGCGGCGGTGATTTGTCAGCTACGGCTGAGATTCAATTATAGCAAGCAACGGCGGCAAACTGAGCCTGTTGGTTTCATTATAGAGCATAAGAGGAGACTTGTTAGTTCATATAACTAGTGTTTGCAGTCGGTCAGGCTTCTGGATGGTACTTTATATGGTACAGGGTTCTGTAATGTGAACTCATTCATGTGTATTTCTTATTAAGGAAGTCCCTATAATTGGTTGGTATTGTGTACTGGAGTACTGTATATTCCTTTACAATGGAACCTTAAAGAAATTATTTCTTTAGGGGAGATCTCGGTTTAAAGGGGGGAGATGTCCAATGTTTTGTCGAGATGAAGCATATAGAGGAGAAAAAAGAGAAATATAGGAAACGTGATGAAAGAGCTCTCAATAGTTCACGTAAGCATGAACTAGAAGTTCTTAAAATGAAAGCCCAGATAGCCGAGGCAAATCCAGTTCAAGAGGTCAGTCGCAGCAGTGTATCCGTTCCTTCTGTAAAAATTCCTACCTTTGATGAAAACTCTGACCAGTTTGAAGCATATCGTTTTGAGAGATTTGCAACAAGTCAGAAGTGGAATAGAAGTGACTGGGCTCTCCGGCTTAGTGCTCTCCTGAAAGGTAAGGCACTTAACGTTTATTCTATACTATCCTCAGAAGATGCCTTAGATTATTGTAGATTGAAATTAGCATTGTTGAGGGAATATCAAATGACTGATGAATGTTACAGGACTAGGTTCCGTACATCGCGGACACAGAAGAATGAGACACCAAGTCAGTTTGCCTCAAGAATCAGTGGATACATGCATAATTACACTGGTGAATATGGAACATACATATGAGAACCTGATAGATCTTTTCTTGAAGGAATAATTCATGAAAACTTGTTCAAATGATCTTTCATTTTTTTTTAGGGAAAAATTCTGTTCGAGTATTGATACGAAGACCGAAATGGCCGAACGGTCTGATGAAGCGCATTGTAGTCCAGTTTCACTGGTCCTAATAAACCATTCACAGGTGGTACTCAGGATAAAGGCAAACAACCGGGAGTGGGTAAATAATCCTTTCATGGTCCTAGGAGTGCTTCAGGTTCTTCTCCAGGATACCAGTGTTATAATTGTGGTGGCCAGGGTCACACGTCATTCAAATGTAAGTTACCAAAAAGAAATAAAAGTAATGTGCAGGGATTTCAAATGCTGGACCCAAAAGATTTTTTGAAAGAAGCTATTAAAACGTCTCTGAAAACAAGTTAGCCTGATGTGAGAACCAATACCTTAGGTTGGAAACGACCACTCAGGAGCAGTTTGTGTGGCATTCTGTGGGCCAAGTACAAGGGACCAGAAGTAACGCAGAGCTTACTTCCACTGCCATGTCTGTGTGTTCAGCATAGACAATACAACATATATAGTGAGCTTCACATTTATTTCTTGAAAAGAACCCCCGTCATTATTGTAGCCCGTACATGCAGTATTAAAAGTAAAAAAAAATTATGAAGACCAGTAAGCTTAGGTCTGTAGATCTATAACCTTTAATCTGTATTATCTTAGATACTCATAAGTTTTACCAATTTCCCAGATTGACTTTATATTGGATAAAAATGTGGATATTTCTTTCATAGTTGATTTATACTTCCTTAATTTATACTATCTAAGCAATATTATCAGAATTGTCAGAAGTATTAAAGGTTTAACTGACTTAGAGATAAAATTGACACAAGTCTCGCATGAGTCTAAATTCTCTTCTTTTTTTTCTTTATTTTCTTCTTTGCAGATATAACTGGCATCGTGACACATTCAGGATCCCTTCATTTACATTGACGTGTTACCACCAAGCCAGAGAAACTGGTATTATGCACTGTTAATGCACTAAATAAGGGTAATTTTGTTAATAAAAGAACACTACCATATATATATATATATATATATATATATATATATATATATATATATATATATATATATATATATATATATATATTTGTCTTGTCTCTGCTTGCATGGAACTGTTCATCCACGTGCTGTATTATTTGATGAAATGTGGGCAAGGTACCTTAAGGATGCCTAGGGATTTAACCTTGACAGTGACCATGTCATGTTATAGTTAACATAGATCTAATAAATTATGAAATGTCCCTTGCTAGGGCTTAAATTATTTACATTGATATTGTATCAGGGTCTTGAAAATAACGTTATTTGAATAGATTAAGATAATTTATCTGTCAAACCTAAACAAAAAATCTGAACCAAATCTACCTAAACAATGAGGTAAAGTAAACATTATCTTATATTATAAATATGCCGTTGTGTATTTGACCATTGCATCGACATTGCAGGTATTGTAGAAATTATTTCGTAATCAATTGTATAGCTTATGACTCTTGATGACTGTGTCACCGGTTTTATAAATCGAGATTCTAAATACTTCTAAAACATACATTCCTTAAAAAAAATAGAACATATTATTTTTGTTCTTCTTTCATTGTTCATTATTGTCGGTCCTAGAGAAAGATGCAACTAGATACAACTACATGAAATGTAAGATACCATAGTTATTTTGTGTTATATGTTTTTTTTTGTATGTATTTTAACTTTACTAGAGACACGTTTTGGGAATTTATTATATGACACTGTATTGACACACACACAAAATATCAATAGGTTTCCCAGAGTATTATGGGGCACAGCTGAATGAAATCCTGTCAATGATGATGTTTGTCATTAAGCAAAATTATAACTCAAAAAAATACAAAGAAATTGTACAAAATGTCATGTAATTTACATAATTTAGAATGAACGAGAAAGATTACATAAAAGAATCATAACTATTGTAAGCAATGTCATTGGAATATTTAGGGCCTTAAAGTATTGATTTTAAAAGAAAATATTCTTCATAAATATTCATATTGTCCCTGCTACTATTAATGAAAAATCCCGAACTCAAACGTGTTTTGCTTCTTCTTCCAATATACCCAAGATCTGTTGATTTCGGTAATTGTTTCCCCAAAATAATAAATAGTATAGATGTAATGTAGAAACTAATGGCTTATCTAACTTGCAAAACCAGTCGTACTTGTCTCTGATGGAGAGCAACAACAACAATAAGCAATAAGTAAATACCAATAAGTAAAATCACCGTTCTTGCGTATGCCCTGCCTGGCCTAGGAAACAAATTCAGCGGCTTAAGAACTCCACCATGAAATGTATTAGATAATTATGAACAACAAAGCACACCTTATCCACAGGTAACGCTTTGCTGGATAGAAAATTAAGCCAGTATCAAAACGACAGTCCCGTGCAACGGCTATTTTATGGGTTCTTTTTTAAGTAAGGCCAAGAAAGGCTACAGGGCCAAAAGTAAGTGCTTCTAATATTGGGTTTCTAAGTGACAACTAGACCCACGTAAGATGTATGATACTTGATCCCTCACCCGTTTGACACCATCGTCTTTATAAAATTGTTTTACCTTAACATTTTCTTTAGTAGATACTAAGACATTAATAATCATAACAGGTTACTTGTAATTTGTGCGACATGTAATCGAAAGGGGCTGGGGTTCAAATGGTGATTTCTAAGAAGTGTTGTAGGTCGATTTATACATGTGGACCATATAATTATTTAAATGAAAACAAAAATGTGTGTGTTATCAAGGATGCTGTTTTTTTTAAAATGGCTTCAACATGGAATAATATATGACAGTTGTGCAGGTAATTTACTGCACGTCCAATAAATAACGTGTTGATTTAGAAAGAATTTGGAGAATTTGTTTCCATGAAAATTGACTTTTTAAATACAAAATCACTTATCGTTTAAATATTAAATAGAGCTGGAAAAAATATGGCTCGGTAACATTAAATTTTTATTTTAAGGGAATTAGAAAATGGTCGATAGCAGCAAAACTTTAGCCGAATGGGTTTAAAAAAAACTTTCGCACCACCAGAAATGTAGGGCAATGTGGCATCAGCGTAACTACCATTTGTACTTTCCAAAAACAGGCCTTGCGCATGTCGTTTTCAAAACTACAGAGAAACTTATTGCTAAAAATGCATGCCATTGTTTCTGTTGTATCAAGGTACCAATTATTTTTTCCCAATGACAAGTCCGTAAATAAAGCTTTGCGTCACCCTTGTAAATTTGATGCATAGAGCTCAATATATTCTTTTCTACTAGATGGAGGATAGGAGTTCCGGATTGTGATTATATCTTTGAACCATGTTGACGACTTACAATGGATAACATTTCAGATTTAATTGTTTATTAGGTAAAATTTATGCTCCTCACTGTTCTTATACTGCTATATGAAAACCACGATAAAGCCTTCAAAACATCATATTTATGTTTTTTTCGTCTTGTATCTTTGTTTGCACAACCCGACTACCCTGTTACTGGTTTACTTTTCACCCTGCTAAATGTTAAATCATTTAATGTTGTTATTCTGACAAAAATTGCTGTCACTCAGGAAAAGAAATTAAAGCCTTGTAAAATAAAAAAATATTTAATATTCTTTGAACTCAAAATGCCTGTTTACACTTTGTTTTAGGCATTAAGGAGAGCACCCCATATTTAAAAAAAAATTAAAATAAAATTGGAGTTGAAACTGTTTCATATATTCCAAATAGATAAGCCAGTAACCATAATACCCCGCTAAATAATTTAGGCTTGAAAATGTTCAACAAATTATATTCTATCTTATGAATATCACTGTAAATCATGCCGCTATTTTTAAGAAATACACATAAGCCAAGGTAAGAAAAGGCACAAAACGCCTCTGTGGCACCAAATCTTATGTACAAAATATCGCTGTACTTTCTAAATCATTAATGTAGTTGTATTTAGATAATCCCTGCACAAAATTTAAATTGATCAGACACCTTCCTATGGTTAAACACGTGTTTTCTTCATATTTCTCAACATCCTGCAGATCTCCTTTGAACTAACTATGGTATATCCTAAGTTAAGACCTAACGACCTATTACATATTTTGACTTATTACAATTCACCTGAGCGCTGCGACTGATGGGTCTCTTGTTTTACAAAGCTTATCGTTTTGTATATATATATATATATATATATATATATATATATATATAAAGAAGAAAGTTGACGCCGTTTTTGTGAATGTGTGTGTGTGTCACTTACTCTGCTTCCAATTAAGTGTCCTGAATAAGTCTCAAATCCTTACGATAATTCGCTGGTCCTTTCACATTTGAAAACATAAAGGGGACATGCCGTTCAGTGCCTGCAATGCAATTTGACTCCATTAATTTAGATAGATACAGTAAAATCTTTCTTGGATCTGATAATTAAAGCTTTTATATCTTTCCAAGCCTCCTGAAAGAACATGTGATCCTTTGTTATTCTGTCGAACAATAGTTTCTTTGTATCGCCACGATGCAGGAACAGCATGTGAAAAGAGACATATGGTTGGAAATCAGCTGAAACATTTTAACAGTGAATAACAGTTTAGTTTCAAAGGTTTAACTTATGTGGCTCCTATAAAAAAATCCTGAATGAACAAAAGGTAAAAGTGTTTGTTCGTAACACAGTAACAGTCATGATTTGAGCGCTGGTACCTACACAAATACATGAAGCAGGATTCCAAATAGACTCATGGGACTCCATGGAGACATCGGATTGCTTATTGGAATACTTCTTCCCATTCGAAAACTTGCATAAATAACCCAATGCTGGTGCAATGACAGTAAGATTTCTAATTTAAGGTTCCTATTTTCATAGAGAGGTCTTGTACAATTTCCTTTCTACAATAATTATAATATGAACGTGGCTGGCTTATTCTCTTACCGATTAGATTAAAATAAATCATTTTTTTTGTGTTAAGTTGTTTTCTTATTTCAGGTACAATTTTCTTGAGAAATCTTGTTCATACAAAATGAATTTGTGGATAGTGATATACTTTCTGGTTGGTCAGTGCTTTATTTGTCTATGAGCCCTCTACGAGCTCATGTTTATAGTTTTGAATTGTTTATGTATGTATATAATATATATATATATATATATATATATATATATATATTTTAAATACATATATATATAAGGAATTAATTAAAGTTATTCTTTCTCAATGTTCACTTTACTTAATAATATTTCAAAATAACCTAGGCCCGCATGACTTTTGTCAAATTAATTAGAACATTAAAAGGTTGAGCATTGAGGAAAAGATATTTTATTCATAATATATATCAATTTTGTTTCTGTTTTGTTATAAAAGATCCTTAACCTGTAACGTTTTACTCGATAAATGAACTTTTTATCAATGAGCTTATCAGTGTTGACATACGAATGACAAATTTAAACTGTGTAATGGCCATGCCGGATGAGAATTGGGAGGCTTCATTCATGCTTATCGATTGAAAATTAAATTTCAAAAAGTAGATTAAAGTAACTTTTGATTAAGAGTTTATATATTAAACTTACTAACTGGAGCTCTGCCTGGAGTCGTGGACGGATCCAGATCAGACCTCTTAAAAGGACTAACAAAACGTTGGAATGGAATTCTCAACGGATCCCGAAGGCAGCTCATGAAAGAACTAACAACAGGAATATGCCTGAAAAGTTGCCACGACCCTCATCTGCCATCCAACATAGCGGCTATAATGGATCTGATAGATGATTTGAACCAACCACCAGCTCAGAAATGCCGTTATATATCGTTAATACGAGCCACAAATATTATCAAAAACCGAGCAATTTCAAGAAATGGTTTACATTTAAGAGATATAACTGCCGAAGAGCTCTTGTTTACCTCGTTACTGAGAATATATATATCAGTGCCACTTGTTATGAGTTGAACCTCTTGTGATCATACTATGTGATAAAAAAAATCGTCATAAAATGTATTCTGAATAATTAATAAATGATATCGAATGAAAATAAGATGGAGCTCTACCAGAGTTATTTGTAATTGCAATTTAAATTGAAAACAATATGATTTTATACCAGAGGCACTTGCTGTATTGTAAGGCGTTAACAGTAAATATCTCTTCAATATTCTGATATATTAGAGAACTCATTTGTCAAGTAATGTCTTATTTATTTATTGATAAATTAGGAAAAGGTAACGATGACAACTTTGGACACTGCTTTTTCCATGGAGGGACTTGCTACCTATTTATTCCGGAAAAGGTATGCCCAGTTAATGAGGCTGTAAGAGCGTGCAACGATCACGGCGCCAGTCTTGTCAGTATCGGTACTTTTAACTTTGTGTTTTTTATTATTAAAATTCGGTAAACAATTCAGTTTTTAGAGAGTCCTTATTTTTGTTAAACTTTCAATGAATTATTCGTGCTTAATAGGTATGCTAATGGAGGTTTAGTGTTATAATCAACCATTACTATTTTTTCGATATGTGTCCATTTCAATCAATCAAATTATCTTGTCAAAACAAAAAAATATTTTAACAAATTTACATTTTTATTAGAGCTGACACTACCGGTATTGATTGGTTAATGGACCTCGGGAGCTTATGAAAACGGTACATGGATATGGAAAGCAACGAACAAAAATATCAGATATACGAATTGGTTTCCAAAACAACCAGATAGGTTTTGGGGACCGGGAGAGAAGTATATCTTCTTTGACATGGAATATTACCAATGGTGGGACACCAGGGCAGAAGCAGCCGGTGGAGCCGTGCTTTTTGAGAAACCAATAAAGTGTCAGTGACGAAATGTCAAGGAGAAAAAGGAAACCCGTGGAGCGTTGTCGGCGAAAATAAAAAGATCAAGGAATATGCCTTATGACTTTTTTGTCGTGATTTCGGATAATATCGTAGGCTTTATATTTCGTCTTTTATGTGCAAAACTCTTCTCATGGGGTATTTGAATTCGTGGAAAGAGAATTGAAATGTTAACTATTATACTTAATAAGTTCATAAGATGACAACATAGACACAGGTAATACAGTCGAGATGAGATGCTCATTTCACTGTGTACCTGCATCTCGGACAACCGTTAAGTCTTACGCAAACAAGCCTGACCCGCTAACGTAAAAAAAGTGAGATTAATATGCTTGACGGCTTTTGTGTCATATATTTTAGCACAATGATCTTAAAAATACGTAATAAGTAATGCCTATATTTCAGTCATGGGACTACAGTTTATCAAGGAAGTTCATGAATTTTATTAAAACATTGTTTGAAATATTGTTATGCACCGACAGAGAATTCTGCATTTTGTTTGTGTAATAGTGTTATATGATTCATAAGAATAAAGAATTAAATTTTGACTTTATTAGTATTATCAATACATGTCGCATATTAAAATACATATCAATACAATCGTATAACTTCCTAATAATGAGCACATCTTGAATTTTAACGATATTTTAAGGCTTCCAATTTAACTAACTTGCTTATTTTCAAATTGTAATCTGGTCAATTCACATTAAAATTACATAAACATACAAAAATAGGTTTATACATTTTGTAAAATTTTACGCAGAAATTACATGCTTAAATCCGACAAAGTTGGACTTCTAATATTAAAATGTCTCAATTGGTTAAAAACAGGTTTAAACCTGCGTTTATCCCAGTCATAGTGCCCATATTTTACAGAATATCTGATGAAAATAAAATGACATAGCTTATATAAAGATATTTGCTGAATTTTCTGTAATAAATATGATACATTTTAGGACATACCTAAATCGAGAAATGAAACGTATTAATTACTGACATAAGACTTGCCCCTTTAATCATTTTAGAATGATGACATAGGAATAATAGTAAAATATGTATGCGATCAGAAATATAATTCCATCAATTATCATCCAACCTCCTAATATAATTGATACATATACCTATTGCAATTCCTGGGATATTAGTACACAGTGGCCTACATTAGTATTGTTATGATAAACGATACGGTTTCTTTCAATTAGGGTAATCCTGATAACGGACACGTCCTTTAATTTGGGTTTATCTATAGCTTGTTTGTCTACTGAACAAAGATAAAGGCCTGTGAACCGTTGGGTTTACTTGTACGTGTTAAGCATTAAACCCGATATTAAATTGAGCGAATATCCCATATTATATTGATATTTCACTAGTGTGCCCTTAAGTAGTTCACGAGGATCAAACTGGATACCTTCTACGTATAAGTTAGACACCATTACGGCTTGTCCATGGAAATTATGAATGAAGATCCTTTGACCTGTTGCATTAACATGACATATGCCGATCTCACCCGTTTTTTATTGAAGTCCAGCCCCAGCGTGTCGTCTGTTGAAATAAATTAAAACGATGAGGCTTAAGCCAATTACTCGGTGTAAGTCCAAAGCATGATTCAATGTGACTTAAGCCTCAGAAAAAGGCAGCCTGTTGCATCGTTAAGTGTGGAGTGATGAGATAATGTGGTTGAGACATTTCTGCTTTGTGAGAAGGGAACATTCTTATCAAAATACCAGTCCTGTTAATAGTATTCAATTTTATGATCGACCGGGAGACGACCCCTCTCTTCAATATCTGAACATTGAGGACATAGCAATCGAGGTATATATATTCAAAGAAACTGACATAAATGAGTCCTCATCCTAGGCGAAGGTTGCTAAACACATTTGTAGCGTCCCTGACAACCACCTGTGAACACCTGAACCAATGTTGTGTTTGTTAAGTGGAGAAAACGCATGTACTGTTTATTTATTGATAAAATATGAAAAAGTCTTTTACTATACAACTGGTAACAATAACAAACAAAGTTTAGTTCTATAAATGAAGTGTCATTTAGATACAGCAGAATTGTAAACTTACCTGCAATTATAAGTGTTATTTATTTTTGCATATCATTTATCATGCAGTATGCACATCAAATTCCGAAACCGTTGTCAGTATATTAAACAAGGGACCCATGGGTCACGGCGCTCAGCTGATCGTGATTGGACTATAAATGTTTCTCCACTGTGATACTATATCGAGTCGATAAAGCTTATGAATACCATGGACATGTTGGGCTATTATAAAGGAATGTAATGTAATATGTGAGTAAATGATAAATGAAATAACCTGACTGATGGATTAATAGAGTCAAATATAGTGGTTTATTTTTTTTATTTATTTAGGAGGGGTTGAAAATTGTGATATATTTGAGCAAATATGAATGCAATGACAGCAGTAATGAGCAGTAGTAGAATGATAATAGGGCTATTTGTTGAAGGATCTTAAGTGTATGGTAGTTTGCAAGCTTTCAATTTGACAGATATGATGTTATGATTAACTTTGCTGATGAAGTGATTTATGAATTTGTGACTGTATGACACAATATCTCTTTAGTCTTGACAAGGTACATTATTGTGATGCCCACTATGTCTACATATTACACAATATTGACATAATTTCTTACATGTACATAGGTACCTATGGACCAATAGCTATACAAAATATTAAAGTATGAATATATCTGATTCATCTTGTTCTTGCTTACTCAGGCTGACTTTGGGATGGGGTTCGGAGAAGGGAAAAGTGAGGGCAGCACGAAGGTGGATGTAGAAATATTCTATTGTAATGTTTTTCATTTATATAAGAATATGAAAAGCTAAGAGGAAAGGGGCCCTCCTACTTTGTTACAGTAAAGTTCTAAATATATGATTGCAAACTAATACTCTGACAAGACTGTCATGAAGAAAAACAGTAAAAGTTTTGAGATACTGTAATGCATATGGAAATTTACAGATGGACAGGCAAGTGGACAGAATGGACTAATACCTTTATTTCACTTTCAAGGGAATAATGCATTTAAGTTTATATATAAGCCTATTTTTTTAAGCATATCCACTTTTTCCATTTAGAAGTTTTTATCTGAATCATTTATTTATTTACAGGTTTTATAAATTTTTAATAAAAAAAACCTGAAAATATAAGTTAAAATATTAGAATTGTTGCAAAAGTTGCAATCATTATATATACAGAGTAAAAAACTGAAACTATAAGTTAAAATATTAGAATTGTTGCAAAAATTTCAATCATCATATATCCAGAGTGTAGCTCTTATTGGGTCTAGGTGGGCTAGATGTAAACAACACTTGACATGGTGTATGAAAACATGAATAAATGCTATTCTTTCCAATCAATTTCTTTGAAATTTCAGATTTTAAAAGATTAAATCCTTATGTATATATGCTGTGAAAATTAAATCAACAGTGCCAAAGTAGGACAAAATTGAAGGTATTGATTTTTTATTTATGCTAATAACTTGAAAAATTTGCAAAATTCAGATCTAATTTTGGGTAAACAATTGAATCTTGATTAAATTAATTTATATTCCTGAAAAAAAGTCTCTAGGTTCAGCAATTCTCATGTTAGGTGAGTAAATATATTTCCTGAATTTTAAAAAAAATTGCATTATGTTTTGGCCCAATACTGATCTAATTTTTGGTAAGTTCATAGAAAATGTATGAAAGAATGTGAATACTATATACGATCAAGAACAGATTAGTGGTTTTTATATTAGGCAGCATTGAAGTGTAACAAAGGCTTTTTTTTATAGAAAATGGAGTTTTTTTCCTGAATATCTCGAAGGAACGAAGTCCTAATGACCCAATTTTCGGTATGGTAGGAGATTTTGCCAACAGCCTGGGGAGCATAGAGATGTGCACTGAATGACCTACAGTCATCAAAGTGGACTGCTTGACAATGTAAGGGAATACAACAAGAGCCTCCAAAAAAATTCAATAACTAGCCTAATTTTGCAGCTTTCATTTTCAAATTTCAGATTTGAACAGATTAAATCCTTATGTATACATGCTGTGAAAAAATGTGCCGTGGCCAAAGTTGGGCAAAATCTAAGGTACCGATTTTATATTTTTGCCAATCTTTTAAAAAAAATGTAACAGATTTTGATCTAATTTTTGGTGTACAATTAAATTTTGATTAATTAAAGTTGTATTACTGGAAAAAAAAGTCCCTACCTTTAACACTTTTGGTCTTAAGTGTCCAAATATCTTCCTGATTTTTTTACAAAGTCCATTATGTTTGGGCCCATAACTTTTTTAAATTATAAAATACTGACTCAATATCTGGCATGTACATAGGAACTATATAGAGGAATATTTATGGTAAATATGAAGAAAACCAGATAAGTGGTTTTGATATTAGGCAGTCCTGAAGTGTGAAAATAGATTTTTAATAAAAAAGGAGGTTTTTCCTTAATATCTCGAAGGAACGAAGTCCTATTGACCCAATATTCGGCATGGTAGGAGATTTTGGGGACATCTAACTGTATGTATGTCTAAATGTATAAATTTCTGATTCGTAGGTCCAACGGTGTCGAAACGTGCCAGTCTTACGGACGGACATCCAGACGGACAGACAGACGGACGGACGGACAGACAGACGGACGGACGACGGACAATGGACCACGACTATAGCTCAGATGACTTATAGTCAGCTGAGCTAAAAATTAATGTGACTGTCACGGAATAGACCGGAATATAAGTTTAGTATGCGTTTGGTGTTTCGTACCATGAACTCGATATGATGGGTGCCACCCTAAGTGTAATCCCCTCCCACTGCTTATGGGTTCACCTGCATACCGGTAGAACCCCTCCCCCCCTCCTTCACCCCTTTCATTAGAAGTTATTCAGACCAAGCCTGTGGTTTCTTGTGGTCCCCACTGAAGTAGGGATTGTTTAAGTGGTGACTAATGAAACATAGTAAACCTGCTGTTTCCTTTCAATATTTGACAGACTTGAATACAGGTAGGACTATAATAATAACCAAAACTGGTTCTTGGGCTTTTTTGGGAATTCTTGCTGGGGCAAGGTGGCTCTCTTTGAGAGGAACAGCAGTTAGCTGGAGACCCACGGGGCCTGAAGATGTGCTCTGCACTCCAAAAACTGTGCATAATTTGGGTTTAGAGATATATTTTTGCAGAGTGGAACGGTACCTGGACACTTGAACACTTAACATGGTAAACTCTAGCTGTGTTTATTAAGCTTAAGGCCAGCTCATAGGCACAACCGTTTGGTGAGAACCACTACTTTATGAACCACAGCTTTAGGATGGAAACGACTACTCAGGTACAGTCTGTGGGGTATTCTGTGGTCCAAGGATCTGGGACCAGTCTGTGTGTACAGCATAATGAATACAGCATATTTGGTGAGCCTCAAATTTATTTCTCGGAAAGGTTTTCAGAACCCCCTTCTTTATTGTAGTCCGTATTTGCAGTATTAAAAGTAAAAAAAATATATATAGACCAGTAAGCTTAGGTCTGTGAGTCTGTAACCTTTAATCTGCATTATCTTAGTTACTCAAATGTTTTACCAAATTCGCAAACTGACTTTAAACTGAATAAAATTTGATATTTCTTTCATAGTTTGGTTATACTTACTTATTTGATACTATCTAATTTTATCAAATTTCAATATATATATATATATATATATATATATTATTTAGCAGAAATGTATTAAAGGTTTGACTGACTTAGAGATAAGTCTAAATTCTCCTTCTTTCCATTTTTTTAATTTTTTTGCAGCTTAAACTGGTAACGCGACACATTCAGGACCCCTTTCCTTTGACGTGTTACCACCATGCCAGAGCCACTAATATTACGCACTGTTAATGCACTAAATAAGGGTAATTTTCTTTATAAAAGAACAAACTCACACACACACACATATATATATATATATATATATATATATATATATATATATTGCGGTTTTTGTTTAGTCAAACATAATAAATAGTAAAGACGTAATGTAGAAACTTATGGTTAATCTAGCTTGCAAAGCCAGTCGTCCTTGTCTGTGAAGGAGAATAACAACAAAAATAAGCAATAAGTAAATATCAATAAGTAAAATTCCTGCCTGGCCTAGGAATCAAAATCAGCAGCTTGAGAACTCCACCATGAAATGTATTAGCTAAATTATGAACAACAAAGCACACTTTATCTAAAGGTAACGCTTTGCTGGATAGACCATTAAGCTAGTATAAAAACGATAGTCCCGTGCAACAGCTGATATATGGGTCTTTAAGAAGTAGTGCCAAGAAAGGCTACAGGGCCAAAAGTAAGTGCTTCTTAGATTGGGTTTCTTAGTGACAACTATACCTATGAAAGATGTATGATACTTGATCCCTCGACCGTTTGACACCACCGTCTTTATAAAATTGTTTCCTTTACACATATTCGATAGTAGAGAGTAAGGATATTCATTAATAATCATAACAGGTAACTTATGTAATCGAAAGGGGCTGAAGTTGAAATGGTGAATTCTTATACGTGTTGTAGGTCGATATATACATGTGGACCATATCATTATACAAATGCAAAAAATGTGTGTTATCAAGGATGCTTTTTTTCAAAATGGCTACAGCAAGGAATAATATAAGACAGTTGTGCAAGTAATTTACTGCATGTCCAATAAATAATGTGTTGAATCAGAAATTTTGGAGAATTTGTTTCCATGAAAAATTGACTTTTGGAATACAAAATCATTTATCGTTTAAATATTAAATAGAGCTGAAAAAAAGTATGGCTCTGTAAAATTTACTTTCTATTTAAATCACATTAGAATATGGTCGATAACAGCAAAACTTTAGCCGAAAGTGTTTTAACAAAAACTTTCGCACCACCACGAATGTAGCGCAATGTGGCATGAGCGTAATTCCCATTTGTACTTTCTGAGAACAGGCCTTGCGCGTCTCGTTTTTAAAAATACAGATAAACTTATTGCTAACAATGTATGTCATTATTTTTTATCGCAAATTACCAATAATATATTCCCAGGGACTAGTCCGTAAATAAAGCTATGCGTCACCCTTGCAAATTTGATGCATAGAGCTATATATATTCCTTTCTACTAGATGGGGAATTGGATTTCCGGATTGTGACCATATCATTGTTTTGAACCATAGTGACGACTTTAAACGGATTATATTTTAGATTTTCAGAAAAAAAATTATGCTCCTCTCTGTTTTGATACATCTACATGAAGAAACACCGATAAAGGCTTCCACATATGACGTTTATGGTTAATCATTTTTCTTTTTGTATCTTTACTGCACAATCCGACTAACCTACTTTTCACCCTGCTAAATGATAAAACATTTAATCTCCTCGTCGTCACCATATTTTGCTGTCACTCAGGGAAAGAATTTTGAGGCTTATACAATAAAAATATTGAATACTCTTTGAACTAAAAATGCCTGTTTACACTTTGGTTTTAGGCATTCAAGAAAGCACCCTTTTTTATTCAATTAAATAAAATAAAATAAAAGTAGAGTGCAAAATGTTTCACTTATTCCAAATAAATCAGCCAGTTACCATAAACCCCGTTAAATAATTTATGCTTTAATAAAATAAAAGTAGAGTGCAAAATGTTTCACTTATTCCAAATAAATCAGCCAGTTACCATAAACCCCGTTAAATAATTTATGCTTTAATACGTTTCAACAAATAATAAAGCACGAGGCCTTTTGAGAGGAATACACATAAGCCAAGGTAAACAAAGACACAACACGGATCTGTGCGACCAGAATTTTATGATGAAAAATATCACTGTACTTTCTAAATCATTAATGTAGTTGTATTTAGAAAATCTCGGACATAGTCAGAACTGATCAGACACCTTACTGCGGATAAAAGCGTATATCTATGCTGGGGAATGGATGAAAGCAATTAAAAGTGTCTCAAATAAATGTATGTTATATCCTTAGTTTAAAATAACTCTTTAAGATAACACTATAGGATGTAGGAGTGTACTTAAAAAAAGTAATATACACTGTTAAAACATCCTAGTATGTTTTCTGCATGTTACGTGAGTATCTTTTAATTCTCTTTATGCGCTATGCTTGTCTTTTAAGAATAAATGCAATTCTTAGCTTCAATGCAATCATTTTGTATAAGAAGAACTTTCTGTTACTCTTAAATATAAAAGTAATGGTAAATAATATCAAAAGAATAAATGTGATGTATGTGTTTTCCTTTGACGCACCCCGCAGGCCTCCATTAAACTAAGTAGGGTATATCCTAAATTCATACTGTACCACCTATTACATATTTTGACTTATGTGACCTATGGGTCCCTTGTTTTACAAAACTTGTCGTTTGGTGGATATATATATATATATATATATATATATATATATATATATATCCAAAGAAGAAAGATGACCCTATTTTGGTGAATATGTGTGTCACTTACTCCGCTTCCAATTAAACTTACCTGAAAAGTCTCAAATCCTCACGATTATTCGCTGGTCCTTTCACATTTGAAAACATAAAGGGGACATGCATGTCAGTGCCGGCAATGCACATTGTGAATCCATTAGGTTTAAGAAATATACAGCAAAACCTTCATTGGATATGATAATTAAAGCATTTATATCTTTCCAGGCCTCCTGACAGATAATGTGATCCTTTGTCAATCTGTCGAACAATAGTTACTTTGTATCGCCACGCTGCAGGAACAGCATATGAATAGAGACATATGGTTAAAAATAAGCGAAAGCATTTAAACAGTGAATAGTGGTTTAGTTTTAAAGGTATAACTAATTTGGCCAATATCAAAAATTTCTGAATGAACAGAAGGTAAAAGTGTTTGTTGTTAACACAGTCATGATTTGAGCGTTGCTACCTACACAAATACATAAACACGAAGCAGGATTCCAAATAGACTCATGGGACTCCATGGAGACGTAGGATTGCTTCTTGAAATTTTTTACTCCTATTCGACAACTAACATTAAAAACCCATTGATGGTGGAATTACAGTAAGATTTCTAACTCGGAAGACGGCTTCCTATTTCATATATAGGACTTATACAATTCCCTTTCTACAATGATTAGAATATTAACGTGGCGGGCTTATTCTCTTGCCAATCAAATTAAAATAAATCAATGTGACGCGTGTTCAGTTTTTAACAGAACGGAGCTTCATGTTTGACACGAATATTTTTATTTCAAATAACTAAAGTAATTATTATTGTTGTGTTATATTTCCCTGGAACGTTATGGCCAAATGATATTATTATTAAAATTTGTTTGTTTTTGCTTTTTTTGTGTTAAGTTTATTTTCTTTTCTCAGGTACAATTTTCTTGAGAAATCTTGTTCATACAAAATGGACATGTGGATACTGATACACATTCTGGTTGGTGAGTGCTTTATATGTCTCTCATGAAACAATCCCTCTATGAACTAGTTTTGAATATATATATATATATTGAATGTATATATATATACATATATATATATATATATATATATATATATCTTAGTAATTAAAGTTACTCTTTCTTAATGTTCACTTTACTTCATATTGTTTAAAAATTACCTAGATATTCCTTTCTTTGGGCAAGTTTATTAGAAAATTTAAAAGTTAAGCATAAAGGACAAGCTATTTTTTTATAATATATGTAACTTTTATTTCTGTTTTGTCATAAAAGATCTTCCAAAGTGTTGATTTTGGAATTAATATGCGGCTAAAAAATACAGATTTGCCCGCAAACTTAATTTCATAATGAAAGCTTGTCTTGTAGACATCATGGAAAAATATCTTCCCTTAACGCATTTCTGAAAAGCGAAAACGTCATATAAAGACTAGGCTATTATAATATTGCGAACTATTGTGCAGCCAAATTCAGAAAAGTAGATAACTGCTCGGAAAATGTCCTTTTCAATTTTTAACGACAGTGCGTCTGTATGATTACTGGCCTATCAGGCCTCGACAGTTTGGTGAAGCTACTGGAAAACATATTGGGAAGATATTCCCTGAATCTGTAACCGTTAATATACTTGATAAATGAGCTTTTTATCAATGAACTTTTCAGTGTTGACATATGAAATGATAAATTTAAACTCTGTAATGGCCGTACCAGATGGTAATCGGGAGGCATCATTCATGCTTATCGATTGAAAGATGTAATTTAAAGAAGTAGATAAAACAACATTGATTAGGAGTTTATTTATTTAACTTACTAAATGGAGCTTTGCCTGGAGCACTGGACGGATCCAGATTGGACCTCTTAAAAGGACTTACAAAACGTTGGAATGGAATTCTCAACGGATCCCGAAGGCAGCTCATGAAAGAACTAACAACAGGAATATGCCTGAAAAGTTGCAACGATCCTCATCTGCCATCCAACATAGCGGCTATAATGGATCTGATAGATGACTTCAACCAACAACCAGCTCGGAAATGCCGTAATATACCTATAATACGAGCTGATCACCTAATGCAGTTTAAAACGGTGACAGTTATTCATATGTGCAACTGTCTGGATGCTGTCACTTTGGAGGGATAATACACATAATTTAATTATGTAAACGTTCTCGTTCCAATATACGCTTTTATATATAACAGAACCTATTTGAAAGGAATAAATGGCATCCTGAACGTATTATTTTTTTTTAACTAAACGCCACAAATTTTATAAAAAATCGAGCAATTTAAAGAAATGGTTTATATTTATCAGTTTAAACTGCCAAGGAGCTCTTGTTTACCTCAATACTGAAACCATATATCAGTTATTTGTTATCTGTTGATCCTCTTATGATCATACTGTGTGATGAAACCCATCGTGGTAGAATAAATTCTGAATAATTAATAAATAATATCAAATGAAAATTAGATTTAGCATTACCAGCGATATTTGCCATTTCAATTAAAATTGCCAACCCAATAACTGTTAATACGATAGTTAAAATTAGGTTTTAAACTCTATTACATATTTAAATCTGATGGAAACCATTGGCTGTAATGTGAGGCGTTGACAATTTACGATAAATGTATCTTCAAGTTGGACATTTACGTATTAGAGAATTCATTTGTCAAGTAATTACATTTTATTTTATTTTCATATTAGGAAAAAAAAAATCGATGACAACTTTGGATACTGCTTTCTCGAAGGAGGGACTTGCTACCTATTTATTCCGGAAAAGGTATGCCCACTCAATGAGGCTGTCAGAGCGTGCAAGGTTCACGGCGCCAGTCTTGTCAGTATCGAAACTGAAGATGAGACGTACCATCTTCAGTACCTTATTAAGAAGCACGACAATCTTCAAGTGAAAATCTGTACTTTAAACCTTGATTTTATTATTATTTTTTAAACTGTTCAATTAAAATTAGGTAAAACAATTTGTGTTCAGTTTTAAGAGAGTCCTTATTTTTGTTAAACTTTCAATGAATTATTCATGCCTAATAGGTATGCTAATGGAGGTTAAGTGTTATAATCGACCATTACTATTTCGACATGTGTCCATTTTAATTAATCTAATTATCTTGTCAAAACAAAATTTATTTAAAGACATTAACATTTTGCATTTAGAGCTGACACCACCAGTGTTGGTTGGTTATTGGACCTCGGGAGCTTATGAAAACGGTACATGGGTATGGAAAGCAACGAACAAAAATATCAGATATACGAATTGGTTTCCAAATCAACCAGATAGGCTTTGGGGACCGGGAGAAAAGTATATCTTCTTTGACATGGAATATTACCAATGGTGGGACACCAGGGCAGATGCAGCCGGTGGAGCCGTGTTTTGTGAGAAACCAATAAAGTGTGTGTGACGAAATGTCAAGGAGCAAAAAGAAACCCTCGGAGCGTCGGCGAAAATAAAAAGATCAAGGAATATGCCTTGTGACTTTTTTTTCGTTGTTTCGGATAATGTCGTAGGCTTTAAATTTCGTGTTCTATGTGCAAAACTCTTATCGTGGGGTATTTCAATATACTTAGAGTATTAATACCTTCATTTGCGCAATGAAGATGACAACATACACACAGGTAATACAGTCGAGTCTCAACTGAGATGCTCATTTCACTGTGTACCTGCACCAGGGACAACCGTTTAGAGTTGAGCAAACAAGCCTGACCCGTAGTCGTAAAAAAACATTGAAATTTATATGCTTGACGGCTTTTGTGTCATATTTTTTAACACCATTTTAAAAAGACGTAATAAACAATGCGTATATTTCGGTTATGGGACTGCAGTTTCATCAGGGCATTCCCTGCATTGTATTATAAAATTATTTGAAATATGACTGTGCCCCGACAGAGAAATCTAGATCTTGTATGTGTGATAGTGTTATGATTCATAAGAATCAAGAAATAAATTTTGACATTTGTTAGTAATATCAATACATGTCACAAATAAAAATACATATAAATACAATCGTATTGCTTACTCATAATTTCATGAGCACATCTTGAATATGAACAATATTTTAAGGCTTTAAATAAAACTTACTAATTTTTGAAATTGTAATCTGGTCAATTCACATTAAAATTACATAAACACCCAAAAATAGGGAGATACGTTTTGTAAAATGTTACGCAGAAATTACATGCATAAATCTGATAGAGCTGGACTTCTAATAAAAAATGTCACGCTTTCTTAAAAGCAGAATTAAATCATCCTTTATCTCAGTCATAGTGCCCAAATTTTACAGAATATATGATGAAAACAAAATACCATAACTAATGTAAAGATATTTGCTGAATTTTCTGTTATAAATATGATATATTTCAGGACATGCCTTTATCAAGAATTGAAACTTATTAAGTCTCTGACCGTCAACGATCACGCATGGAGAGACCGATAAATGACATAAGACTTGCCCCTTTAGTCATTTTAGAATAATGTCATCAGAAAAATAGTAACATTTGTTTTGCGATCAGGAATATAATTCCATTAATTATTATTCAACCTCCTACAACAATTGATGCATATACCTATTGCTTAGCCAGGGTTTTAAGTACCCAGTGGCCTACATTCGTTTTCTTATGATAATCATTTACGGTTTTCTTTAAATTAATTGAATTAGGATATCGGACACGTCTTTTTATTTAGGTTCATCTATGGTTTGTTTGTATTAGAATCTACTGAACGAAGATGAAGGCCTGTGGGTCAAAGGTTTTACTTGTACGTGATAAGCATTAAACCGGAAATTGATGGGACAGAATGTCCAAGAATTCATTGATATTTCACTATTGTGCTTTAAAGTAATTCACGAGGATCAAACTGGATTCCTACTACGCATAAGTCAAACACCATTTCGGCTTGTCCTTAGAATTTATGAATAAAGACCTGGGCCCTGTTGCATTAACATGACTAATGCCAAATATCACCCTTTTTTATATTTAAGTCTAGCCGAAACGGCATAAGTCGTGTTTGCTTTGGGAGAACGAAACAGACCTATCGACACACCGATTCTGTTTATAGTATTCAAGTTTTATGATCGACAGGAATACAATCCCTCACTTAAATATCTCCACATTGAGGACCTAGCGATCGAGGTATATTTATTCAAGGAAACTTACATAAATGAGCCCTCAGCCTAGGTAAAGGTTGCTAAGCACATTTGCTGTGTCCTTGACAACCAGCTGTGAGAATCTGAATCAAACAATGTTGTGTTTTACTTTTGAATTTCCATTTTTAAACAACTGGTAACAATACCATCAAACTGAAGTACTATAAATGGAGTGTCATTTGAATGCAGCAGAATTGCTGACCTACCTGCAATTATGTGTTATTTATTTTTCCATATAATTTATCATGCAGTTTGCACATCAAATTCGAAACCATTTGTCAGGACATTAGAACATTGTGACAATGTCATGTTATAGTTTACATTACAAAAAATATAAAATGTGCTCGCTTCACTTAGTTTTACGTATGGGCTAATTTAATGGTTATTTGAGTTTATCCAAAAGCTTTATCAAATGTAACGTGTATTGCAAGAATTAACGTTCTAGCAGCATATCCTTTTGTCTCATTGCAAAACAAGATGTTGGCACATTAAATGACTATTTCCAGGATTTAGGCCGGCCTATGCTAAACTTGCTATATTGCAAATACTTAAATATCGGGCTTGCCTTCTGGGGCTTATTTACAATCTTATTGTGACAGGGCCCTGAAGATGACGTTATTTTAAAGGATGAAGAGAAGCCATCTGAGGTAACGATGACAATGAGGTAAAGTAAACATGATCTAATATTATAAATATGCCATTTTGTATTTGATCTTTCTTCAACATTGCAGGTATTGTAGAAGTAATCTGGTGATCGATTGTATAGTTTTGGACTCTTGATGACTATGTTTCGTGTTTTGTTAATCGAGATTCTAAATACCTATAATAAATACACTCCCAAAAACATCCAAAATATTTTGTTCTTCTTCAATTCGTCATGGTTGTCAGTTCTTAGAGAAAGATACAACTATATACAACTGCATTAAATGTCAGATACCTTAGTTATTTTGTGTTACATCTGCAGATGACAAAATGAAAAAGAAAATCTTTTTTTTGTATGTAAACTATATTAAAGGCACTTTTCGTGGATTTATTATATTATACTGTTATGACACACATAAAAAACTGTTCAATATGTTTCCCAGAGTATTCATGAGCGCAGCTGAATGAAATCCTTTAAATGACAAAATGATGTTTGTCAATAAGTAAAATTAAAAACTATATATGAAATGCAAAGAAATTGTCCAAAATGTCATATATTGTACATAATTCAAAATGAACGAGGAAGATCACACCAACAAATCACAACCATTATAAACAACATCATTGGAGTATACGGGGCATTAAAATTATTACTTTAAAAGAAAATTGTCTGTATAAATATTCATCTTGTCTCTGTTCTCGTTAAAAAAAAAAATCTGCGAAGAAATGTGTTTTGTGTCTTCCAAAATACCAAAAATCTGTTGATTGTGGTAATTGTTTACTCAAAAGAATAAATACTATAGATGTAATGTAGAACTCTAAAAGGCTAATCTAACTTGCAAAGCCATTCGTACTTGTCTCTGAAGGAGAACGAAAACAACTGTAAGCAATAAGTAAATACCATAATGTAAAATCCCCGTTCTGGCGTGTGCTCCTCCTGGCCTAGGAAACAAAGTCAGCAACTTGAGTACACCGACATGAAATGTTTTAGCTAGGAATTATGAAAAACAAAGCATTCTTTACCGACCAGTAACGCTTTGCGGGATGGACCATTTAGCCCTTATGAATGACAGTCCCATGCAACGGCTGTTATATGGATCCGTTTCGAAGTAGTGCCAAGAAAGGCTACAAGGCCAACAGTAATTGCTTCTAAGATTGGGCTTCTTGGTGACAACCAGACCCACGTTCGATGTAAGATTCTTTGATCTCTCACCCCTGTGACACAATTGATTTCCTAAAATTGTTTGCCTCAACATTGTCTATAGTGGATACTAAGGATATTAATTAATATTGATTGCATACAAGTAACTTAGTGTGATATGTAATCAAAAGAGGCTAAGGTCGAAAATGGTGATTTCCAGGACGTGTTGTAGGTTGATTCATACATGTGGACCATATCATTTTACGAGTGCAAAAAAATTACAAAATCAGAATAGAAAATCACTCATGGTTAAAAATTTAAATAGAGCTGAAAAAAGATTATGGCTCTGTAACATTAACTTTCAATTCTAAAGGAATTAGATGGTCGATATCTGAAAAAAACATAGTCCGAATGGGTTGAACAAAAACTTGGTTCGCACCACCACGAATGTAGCACAACGTGGCAACCGTATTGGTGGTGTGCTCTTCTAGGACAAGTTTGTTTTATTTTGCGGGATAATGCCCTATTGGGTTGAATAATTAATCATTTTTATATTTCCCCATTAGATGCCTTTTTTTCTGTTGTGCTGCAAGGTCGTCCACGCCCATGAAGCTTTTTCAGGAAGCGCCTCGGGGATTTTCACTGGCCTGTTAAGATCGTGGCCAAGCCGCATGTCCTGCCCGTAAGGCATTTCCGTGCAATACGCGGTCATTTGGGTCCACTTTAATCCCCATTGACCCCCATATCCATTGTAACGCCTCTATGATATTTTTTTTTCTCCCAAAAGGAAAAAAAGGTTTTTAGTCCAAAGACCACACGACTCCAGTTTCAGTGCGAGGGCTTTTTAGTTTGGTAAACACTGAGCACTGAGTCCAGTGATGTGACCAGCGTTTGACACATTGTTTATGGGTTACAGGTATGCTGATGTTGATACATTTAAATATATCTGTCCATGATAACCATGGTTTTAAAATCATCTGTTTTATGAAGTATTTTTTTTTTCAAAAAGAAGCCCAACCACTTAATTATCATTCGGGTTAGGTGGGGCTTGGGGTCGCAAATATTTGTTAAGATCCATTG
The DNA here is from genome assembly GCA_026874595.1 of Sipunculus nudus. Taxonomy (NCBI): domain Eukaryota; kingdom Metazoa; phylum Annelida; class Sipuncula; order Golfingiida; family Sipunculidae; genus Sipunculus; species Sipunculus nudus. The sequence goes on along the minus strand of CM049311.1, from coordinate 12,264,199 downwards.
TCTTTACGGACGATGAAACATGCAAAAATATCACTAGTCGATCTATGAATTGATAACAAACTGGAATCTGTAGGGCTTACAGACCTCCACAAGAATTCCCTTTAATATCAGTCATGTGTTCATATTGATGCGTTTCATGTGTGAACACTGTCAAGTATATTTCCATGAAAAAAAAAGCCCCGGGGGGGGGGGGATTGCACACATTTCAAGAGTCCTCAATCTCTTGGGGACAGCCAGAAACTTCTAATCAGTCGTTCGTTCATACGCGCACGTTTCATGTAAAACATTGTCATGGTTCAGAAGCACGAGATCACCAGGCGAGTAGCAGAACAACTGCACACGGATGGGCAGCTTCTACTCCGGGACAAAGGAATAGCTTCTAATAATTATTCCTTTGTGAAATTGTGATTATGGCACTTTCATCGAAATACATGTATATCAACCTGTTTTCTTTTTATCAAGGAGGGTTGTCAGTTTTGCATCAGACCTACTTATTCCATGACAATTTACAGTGTTAAACCAAAAAATATATACTGTTGGAATATATTTTTCTGGGCCTATTATTTTTACATTGGCAGCTATACGGTTCGCGTAAAAGATACTTAGAAGACGTATGCCTGTGTATAAAAATAACGCATCTGTCTGTTAACATGCCTTAGACTATATCCTCGACTGACTACACTGAATAAACATCATGTTACACGATGACGCCTGAATTTCACCTAATACAAAGTATCTTTTATATAATTTCACGGTAGAATGTTTTTATACAATCGTTATATCTACGATATTTCCTTAGCAACGAAGCTGTCGGACCTATGCTGTTTATAGAAAAAAAATTCTCACATAAAAATTCGTACACCCTGTATATTCCTCACATCTCCTTCCAAAATAAAACATTGTGTGATTTCTGTATTAGAATATTTTTTTTTCTTTCTATGTTGATATTTTTGGGGAGGGTGTTCCTGGAGAATTATAGTGTAAGTAAGTTTTATATCATATAAATGAAACACAAGACCCAAACTTCCTGCAAAAACCTTAGGATCAAAATATGTATCGTTTAGTCCCTATCAGCTTATTACAAAAATATGCATCAGATAGAGCCGGGAATTTTCTACGGGTGCAGCTAGTTATATATAATTATGATTTATTGACTTTAAGTAAATGGAATGTTTCACATGTGACGGTCCCGGACAGCTCATGTGTAAAACCCGGACAAACACCGGACTGGACTGGAGAAAGGCCAGACAGCTCTTCTGTAAGACAGAACCACAAGTAGATAGACCGATGTCTATGATGGAAGTGGTCGACACTTCATAAGACTGTTCTAAAGCTGAAAACATCGGATACTTATGTGTAATGATCAGTTTGACATTGTACCATGCTTCACATATAGTTATGCTTAAAATGTTTGCATGATTTTGTCATTCCACTTTATTTTGTCGACTCGGGTTCAGAGATTTTTCAATAAATGTATCGAAAATGGCCTAATAAAAAACAGGTAATGTTTGTTTTCTCATTTAAATATAAGCCATCTACTTTGCATGGAACTTGGCAAATATAATACATCTTCCATGATAAGCGCTGTTTATGTAAGATTTCCATCATTCGACCACTGGTGTTGTTTTTTTTTCTGTGTTTACGTCAATATATAATGCCCACAAAATTAAATTCCACCAAATCCGGGGTCCATTGCCGTTATACTAAAAAAATTGATAAAAATGTAAATATATTTGATAGTTAGGAAACGGGTGATTGCACTTCCTATTCGGGTTATACTTTCCTTTATGTTACCAACCCTTAGTCTAGTAACCAGTTCTTACATTTTTCTTGTGCTATTTTTTTAGCGATAACGTGTTGCTGATTTTTTATTTGTTTTGAAAATCGTTTAAGACGGGTAAATTGGTTAAAACAATGAAACGTGTATTAGATAAGACAGACAGCCTCTGATTTTTCTAATATAATTAAATTCCATCAGAAGTAAGGGCTAATTTTGTAATTGTCACGTCATTTAAAATAAGTGCTAGAGTAATTCCTTATTATCGTAAGAAGTCAAATGTAATTTCCATCATACGTAAATGTATTTATGTGGCTTCAATTCAATTATTCCTTTCCGTATATTTTTTTCGTTATTTAAAGATATTTTGTTTAATTGTTAATGCTATCTTTACTATGTAGTTTAAAAATCTGCATAGTTCCATTCCTGTCTCGGACTACGTGACGAGGACTTATACCCGATAATCCTTGAGGCAACACGGGTCGGTGTACCGCCACTGCGGGTCCTGGACGTGTGCATCCCCGTTCTTGGGTCATAACTCCGATGAACCCCGAAAGGCGCACTCGTTTTGTGAGTTAAACACGACTGTTGGGTACAGGCTCCCCATTAAGTTTGCAGAGATCCTTGATGGGGGCCGACCGTGAAAGCCTCACCGCCTGGTTTGAGATTCGGTTCCCAGTTTTTCCCGGCTACGAGTCCTGTGCTCTACCCCTTAGCCACAGGAACCCTATATAAGAATACCCTATAATTTTCCTTGGGACGCCTTTACATATATGGAAGTGGGGATCGACGTCTATAACGGAGATACTGTTACAGAGCAATAGAATCCTTAGTAGTATTAGTTGAATGTCCTTGCCATTTAAGTAATTTACTCAAAATAAAGTTTCAAATCTAAAATATTGCAGAATTATATACATCTTAACACGTGCTAGTCAAATCACAATGCCTTGCGTTTTTATTTTTTTTTCAGGATAAGCAAATCCGTACCAACGGCAAGATGTTTTCCTCGTTCTAATAATAATCTACTTCTCGACATACAGTGCCCGTACTGTGCCAGTAACGATAAAACAAGTGTCCGCTTTGGCTCGGGCTGTTTGTTGTGGTCGTGTCTGTTGCCATGAAACCGAAAGAGTTCCGTGCAAATAATCCATATTCAGGTGTGGTCACATTTGTATCTTGTACTCGAAAATAAGGAAATCCAATAAATGATTACTTGTAACACTGTAAAATGGTGTCTGAGAAAGAAAACAAAACAAAATGGAAATGTCTTATGTCAATTTACATATATTTAGATTCTTTAACATAAATTACACCAAAATGAGTACTGCCCTTAATGAAATCATTGGGCCGTTCTTTTGGTACACACTTTAGAGAAATTGTCCGTATATATATTTTCGAATCTTCCACAGACTTGTATTTCCACTAGGAAGAGAACATGTTGTCGTTTGATTTTGTTACAAAATAAATTGTAATTGGAGTCCAACTGTTGTTTACAGCACTGTTCATTCACAGAAATACATAGAAATACTACATAGAAATTGCTTCAGTGCAATATGTTTTTATACGCTATAGGCTAAAGAATGGCTTGTCCTGTACAAATAGTGCAACATGTAAATGGTCACTTTCAATCGGCCAAGTATATCCTTTTGCATGACCATCGGCACGCAAACCTCAAGTCATGAAGGGAGATTTAATAAAATCACTATAGGTAGTTATTGCATCATTTTTTTTACTGGCACAACCCCTGATTCATAAAAAGGACACATACAGTTGTAAGGTGTATTTTGCAAATGAGCACGTGGGATTTACCGGAAATTTGTCGAAAATTAAAGACCAAGAACAAAATGTAAAATTCACAAGACACTTTCATGATTTCAGAATACATTTTATCAGATATATATTTATATTTGCAGAATTCTTCTTCTTGAGATGAATGGATATGGTGTTTCAGTTACACTTTGGAAACAATTAATTGCAACCATATGCAATATTCACCAAACGTACCAATTTTGTAAGGCTATCTACACGTTGCTTGTCTTTCACATAGGACGGCAATTCCAGGCTCCTGGGATACTATATTGTAAAAATTGAACTTCTTTGTATCCATATATATATATTCAACCCAAGGCAATTTAATCGGTTGAAATGCGCCAAAATTGTTATATGCAAATTTCGTGTTTGTGGCATTCCATATAAACGCCCATGCTCCCTTTTCTTTCACGCCTGAGGTCCAGTAACCAGTCCATCCACTGTTTCTCCAATCTTAAATGAGAATATATCAGTGCTTTGTTTTATGTAGATAAACAAGCGAGACTGTTCGTAATGTAGTTCGACAGCGCATGAATTTTCAATGAAACATAAATGTGCAGTTAAAAGATATGTTTGTTCCCTTCAAATTCTAAATCGTCAGTGCATGATATTAATTTTTCAGATATCGCTTTAAGCATCTGTAATTTGTAATGAGAATGCATATTATGTGGGCGATGAAACCAAACATATAATAACTTAAGCAGAGAATCGAATGCCGGGAAGGTTATATTTTGTCATGTTGTTGTTCAATCTTATGTTATTGTTCATATTCCTCTATTTGACTGACGGCCCTCTCCAATAAGGTGTTTGTAAGTATGTATAGCGACGCTGTCAATTCAGTGTCTTGAATCACTGTGTTAGTTAACGCCTCCATTCACTTAGTTAAATGTTAACCTAATTCATCACATGCCTTCATAATGCACGAGAGTGAAAATTAATATAGATATTCCTTTACAAGGCATTGACGTTTTAATTAACGCGGCCACAATTTCACTTTACCTACAACCACTAATCCGCCATCTGCCTTTATTAGGCATTTCAAGTGTTCCAACTCGGCCGTAGTCTCAATACTAACGAGGTTGGCGTTATACCTCCCACACTCCCTGACAGCTTCTGGACGGAAAATCATCTTCTTTGGAAAAAACGAATAGCAAGACCTATCTTGGAAATAAATGTCCCCAAAGTGGTCACCGCAGATGTATCCTAGTTAAATTATGCAAAGTACATCATACCATAGTGAACAAAGGATGTAGAAACTTGTTGTAATAGATACAGGGTAAAAAATGCTTTATTAATTCAGAATTAAACACAAAGTAATATATATATGTATAATAAAGTATCAATAATACAAATAATACGGTCATGTATGGGATGCTTTTTTTTTCTAATTTTCAGCTCAGCTGGCTGAACGTCAATTGAAGAATTTGTTTGGCGCTTTGTAAGTCGTTCGTCCGGACGTCCGTTAGCAGGGTTCAAATCCTAAACGCTTACCCTAGAAACATAGAACTTAAAATTTTGGAAGGTCAATAAAAAATCTCCCTTGAAAATCCGAAATGAGGTCACTTCGACTTGTTTTGCCAGTTTCTGAAAACCAGTGGCGCAACCTGATTTTTTTTCCTCATTTTACCAATATATTTACATTTTCTAAATTATAAAATGACAACAATCATGTCAATTTCTCAGCTGCAGTTTCATCAAGTGCCCGTAAACCTGGTGTATTTAACAATCATTAGTAGATGCCTTATAGTAATTATCATGTCCGTCCGCCTGTTTTTCTGCCTGTGGGTCCATCCGTCCATCCACGCAAATCAGTTTTTCTAGATGAAAACGCAAGTATTGCTTGACATATTAGTTTCAAACTCAATTTTTACATAGCCAACCACTAAAGTAAGAACCTGCTGATTTTTGGGTCATGAGGTCAAAGGTCTAGGTCACAAGATCCAGTTAATTAAACGGATTTTGGCTGCATTTAAAGCCAAGCTTTTCATCCAAAACCTTCTAGCTGACCACGCAATAGGGGAAGAACAGGACCCATTCCTTTAAAAAGAATGCATATGCATTTTAAGCCAAACTTTAAATCACAAATCTTCCATCTTTCAGATATTGCTCACATGCAAATATGGACAGATTCTTTTCTATTTTTGGGTCTTAGGGTCATAGACCAATGTTACAGCTCCTCCCATATACAAATTAGATTATGAACAATAACTCTGGTTTGAATTGACGGAATGGGGTCAAACTTTATTTATAATGACCTACCATTTTAGTAAGAAACCGTCTGAGATCTGGAGCCAAAATATTTGATTTACGGTGCATCAACAACCTTATCACATATTCCTTAACTGCCAAAAGTAAAAGAAATCTCTATATTTTGATGTTACTTGATCGGAGATCAAGGTCACAGAACCAACATAGAAAAGGGTTATGAATATCTAAATGTTGTAAGTTCTAGGTTATTAAGTCCTCAAGTTTTTGGACAAAAGGTCATTGGTTAGGGTGACATGACCCATCCTTTGGAAAAGCTCATTAAAATATCCTTTGGACAAATTCAGCTGAGCGTCGTGACCCGAAGGTCCCTAGTTTTATTATGTAGTACTTTCGTATTATTACATTCTAGCTGTGAAAATGAATGAGTATGATCCTTACGGCACGGTAAACACTGCTCCGGAACGGTCCTATCTGTGTACAGGATTGAATCGTCGGTTCTATTCACACACAGCTCTCTTTGCTTGTTTGAATATGCTTCCTCTAATCCTCTAACAGCAAGGTTCCCCACTTCAAGTTTGATAAGTTCAGCATCACTAGTTATGTATATAACACTTACACATAAAATAATATACCCAAAACACATACAAATATTCATATATTATAAATTTTCCAAAATTCGATTTAGGGAATACATCATGAATGTCTGAAATCTTTATTGTTTCTTTTTAGTTTCTTCATAATAGCTCTACTATGCAACATTAAAGGACACTGGTTGATTATAGTTTGTCTTATGTTGTTCTATAGGCATTTTATTATTATTTGTTTAATTGTTTAAAGAAATTTGAAGAGCTGAAACATTCAGAATTATAGGTATTGCTCTTATCCCTCTGGCGGGAAAATAAGTTGAATATTTAACACTTACCGGTCAGCATGATAACAATTATCATGAAATCCATTAGCACTTCTGGCTTTGGTCCACTAAATAAGTATAGCTGCATGTGTTAAACAAAGTTCCACTTAAACTTGAACTCTTTCTTATGAATCTTATTAAAGAAATAAATGTAATTGATCCTCTGATTTATATTCAGATATTTTTAAAATGTGCACGCAGTCATCGGAAACTAACGGAAATTGTCCTCACATATTCACCTTCAAATATGCTGATATAACGCCATACGAAAGAAATAAAATTTGGAACCTAAGCCCAGCTTACTCCAAGGTTTACATTTGGATAATATAAACGGTAATTAAATAAACTGTTGAACTGTAAAGCACATTGAAGGCCCGGTTCTTATGACGGTTACTGGCTACGAAACTTTTACTAAGCCATAGAACGTCGCCGAGAGCTAACACTGATTTGGATTCATGTACCCCAACCTCCTGTTTTGTAACCGCCTCATGCATAGCTGTATTTATAGTTGTTGTATAGGTATTATAACCATTTGGTTTTCATTGAATTTTGTGCAGTACACCGTTGAAGCTGAATGACATCATCACAAAGACATCTTTTATTGCAGATAAAAAAGTCAAGTATAGAAACAAGCATTGGTAGATCCATCCAATTATTCCTAGCGGTCCTTTGACTGACAAGACTGAGAGTTTAATGGACATTCAATTTTAAGGCATAATTATATTAATTAGTTGATCAATTGAAAGCAGAGGGGCTTTATGTGGTATGAGATTAGAATAGACAAGTTCTTTTGACAGAGAAGTGGTGACAATACTTAAAGCCATTTCGTTAAATAGAGCAATCAATAACTGGTGTTATATATCATTTAGAGAGAGATAATGCGACGAAGAGGATTTGATAGTGGTACAAGAATTCCTATAAAATGGGAATTTGTGTAAAGAAACTGGTGTGTATGACCTAAAATATCTGGAAATGACCGGTTATTTGCATTTCACGCCTCTCAAACTAATAGCTCTGCATTTAATAGTTATGTTTAAAGTTTTAAGAGATAGTCAATCGACCACTTAAATAGTGTGATTCATCATTTAATACGTTATCAGGTTAAATAAGCCATTTCAGATTGAACATATAATCGCCGGCTGTGTTTCCATGTGTTCGCACAATCCAAATGCGCCCGTCACCCCGTAATGTACAATTTTCTTCGTTTCTTATGAGGAATTTGCGGACCCAATAACCTAGGCATCCACTGGGAATTTTGCCAATCGGATATCGCCCGAATCGCACCAGACGCGCATCTGTTTCAATGCGGTCCGTTCTTTGGATGCACATGAGTAGTTATACATGAAAACAGTCCGGGTTCCAGTCCTCTTTTGAGGCTTTTGAGCCCTAAGAAAGCTTCATCGTGATGTAAGCTACCAAGATGACCTTTTCTAAGCCATTCATATATGTTGCACTCCTTACCTTCTTTGCTCAAATCCTGAATCTGCCCAGCGGTAATTTATTTTCATGGTGGCAACCCTCATCCTGCCATAATATATGGATATGATCAGTCGAATCAAAATGTGTATCAACAGGTGATTGTGTAGAAAATCACAGTCACAAATCTGACCTAACACAAGGACCAGTATAGAGCAAATATCTTTATTCCATCCATCCATGAAAGGTACAGGTAAAGGTAAAACCTCCTGGAATAGAGAAACTTTTACTTAACAATGTGTTATCCTCAGCCTTTTCTCGCTGGGGAATAAAGTTTCAACAACGTATTATGCACGCACGCATACACACACATACATATATATATTAACAAAGTATCATGTGTGTCAAAGTGTCAATAAAGTATCGTGATATGAACAACCATTAACCACACTTCACAAGGGTTATTGGTTTGTTCGACAATAATCATGTGAAGTAAGTTTCAATTCAACCAAAGGTCCTCCATATGGTGTAAAAATAGTGGTGATATGTAAGACTACACTATCATCAGATATACTATTTCTATGTGGAACTATAATACGATCAGAAAGATAACGTATTTTGACGGTTGCATAATATACGGGCTATAGTCTCATCTTGTGCAGTACCATCAGTCTGTGGGTACTTACAAAATGTGCTTACTCACAAATAATTCTGACAAGCTCTGACAAAGCAATTATAAAATGTTCATCAACTTCAGGATGTTGACAAGAGCCTTTGTAAAGTGTACCTTAATATTACAAAAGGAATAAATTTCAACAAAGCCCCTGTTGTTATTCCCAATATTTAGCAGGTTTTATCTTAATGTTACAAGTACTTGAAGACATCGATAAGTGAACGGCATCTAGCCTTTAACAACTAGGTGTCTTGGTAACAGAATGGTACACGCAGTTGTTCCTGTGGAATAATAGTTGCCATTAGATATGTGAAGACACCCATAATTCTTTTATGCACGGATTAAACACTAGCTCCATCTGTATTTCAGAGATATAACTAATACTAGAAATCTACAGAAATTACACGCTAGCGCCGTTTGTCTTGTATAGACAAAACAACTGATTCTACATACAAGTAGATTCCTGGCAGTGTTTAATAATAACACTTTAGTAGATTTCTGACATAAATAGAAACCGGTATAATAACATATTGAGCTCATTGATATGTTACTATAAAAGCATGTATTTATACAAAAAAACATATCTCTGATATAATAATTATGTGAAGTTCCTAGATATTTACTTCCAAGCAAGATGTGGAATGTCCCATACTAACTAAGCAGCACTTCACCTTACTAGAAAGGATAATACTTGAGTGGTGTGTATACCACATGATGTCAGCACTCGAAAGTTAATACTATGAATTGCTGTGTGCAGTGTATTGAATCATTACACAGTGTTTGCCTACTGGCTGTCTTTGCTGTGCCTGTAGAATTTTAATCATATGTAACATAGCCCATTTATACATATCCAAATATGTCTTGATCATGACAATTTTAAATGTATAAGTGAGATGCTTCGCTAGTAAAAATTAAATTCTACTCTGGAGAAGCCATGTTTTTCGACTAACAAGGTTACAGACGTTAGGACGTCTATAATTGTTGCTTGTATTCTCTCTGAAAAGAAAATTCGAAAAAAGATACATGGTCTTATAACTAATATTTGTTTTGCTGTTGAGTAGTAGTGTCTGCAAAGCATTTGAACATTTATATTATTTACACAGCAAAAGAATATAAACAAACCAAACCAATGTATATTCTATTTTCAATTCTTAATTGCTGCATTATCCAACATTAGATGTTCGGCTGTAGATGTAATATCGGGTTGATATCGTCTTAAAGGTTAGATTCCACGAAAACACGGAAAAGAGTACAAAATACTTTCGGAATTTAGAAAAACGGAACAACATTGGGAAAACGAAAATGGAAAATGAAAAAAAACTAATCTAATACAATATGTGTTACAAATCAGAATATTATCAATTTGCAAAAATATTATCAGACTTTACTCCAATTAAAATATAAAGATATTGATAAAATATAAAAATATTTGGAAATAAATAAATTAACTTCTACTCGATCAAAAAGATACTCATTTGCTAGACCATCCAGTCACTGGTAGGAAATATCTGCAAACAATTAAAACATTCTCCAATGGGCAAAGTCTAGGTAATGACGGCATACGGGTTATTTTTTTTATTTTTTTAAATAAAGTTTATGGAGCTCTCAAAGAACGATAGAACCTTGATAAATAATTAGAGGCAAATCTTTTTGTTAAACGCGGAGTACACAATTTTGTCAAAAACTTAGCCTGACAAAAATCCTTTCTAAACAATTACGGTGAACGAAACAACTCGTATCCAAGTGTGATCATTTCTGTATGTTGTACTAGAAAACAAGGAAATCCCATAATCAAAGTAAAGCATTACTTGTAACACTGCTAAATGGTGCATAAGAAAGCAAAGATTATTTGGGAATGTTTACATTAGTTAACATATATTTATATACTTTAACGTAAATCACACATCAACGAGTAAAGCCCTTTATGAAATCATTGGGTCATTCGCTTTGTGCTAACTTAAGATATATCATCCGTATATATACATATATATATATATATATATATATATATATATATATATATTACAGTTAGTTATAGCAGTGTTCATACAGGTAATCCATCAAGACATAAATGCTACGAACTGAAAATAAATCCAGTTTCTGGTCTTGAATTATGGATTTGTTCAGGAATAACTATACTTATTTCTTATAAATTCAGTGTAGTATGATTCCATGCGTGTAAGATAAAAAAAAAATTAAGGAGAATTCATAAAAGCAGTATACAGAGTTATTACATCATTGTTTTCACCGAAAGAACCCCTGATTTATAAAACATGCAGTTGTAAGGTGTATATTGCAACTGTGCACATACGAAATACCGGAAATTGGTCGACTATTTATAAAAAAAAAGCTAAGTGTAAAATACACAAGACATTCTCATGTTTTCATGAAACATTTATTGGATATGCCAGCATATGCAATATTAACCAATGGCACAAATTGTATAAGACTACCTACACGTTGCTTGTCTTTCACATAGGTTGGAAATTCCAGACTACTGGGATACTATATTGTAAATATTAAACTTCCTTTTATCTATATATAGGAAATCAAGCCATGGCAGTTTCATAGGTTGAAATTCGCCAAAATGGTTATATGCAAATTTCGTGTTGGTGGCATGTTTTCATGACACATTTATTAGATATGCCAGCATATGCAATATTAACCAATGGCACAAATTGTATAAGACTACCTACACGTTGCTTGTCTTTCACATAGGTTGGAAATTCCAGACTACTGGGATACTATATTGTAAATATTAAACTTCTTTTTATCTATATATAGGAAATCAAGCCATGGCAGTTTTATAGGTTGAAATTCGCCAAAATGGTTATATGCAAATTTCGTGTTGGTGGCATTCCATATAAGATTTCCATGCTCACATTCACCCCTGAGGTCGAGTAACCAGTCCATCCGCTGTTTCTCCAATCTTATATGAAAATGTATCGGTGTTTAACTTTATGTACATACATCAGCGAGACTGTTCAAAATGAAGTTCGACAGGGCATAAATTTACAATGAAATATACGTATATACGTGTTCCCTTCAAACGTAAAACCAATCTTCTGTCCTTTTTTTTCTACAAGATCAATTCAAGCATCTGTAATTTATAAAGATAATGGGTCAATGCCAATGGCATTGTTCAAATTCCTCGATTTGACTGATGAGCAAAGTTGTTGGCAAGTATGTATAGTGGCCCAGTCAAATCCCTACCATGGGTCACTGTGGTAATACTCTTGGGAAACTTGTTGCTCCAATCATTTCATGCTTCATGATGCACGGCAGTGAAAATTTATATAAATCTTTCTTTACAACACATTTTTTAATTAACGCTTCTCCACTCTCACTTTAATTAGAACCATTAATCGGTCATCTGCCTTTATTAGGCATGCAAGTGTTCCAACTCGGCTGTTGTCTCAATGCTCATGAGGTTGGAATTATACTTCCAACAGATGTATCCTAGTTAAAATTATGTAGTGAACAAAGGTGCTAGAAACTTGTTGCAATAGATACGAGGAAGCGGGTGTTCAGAATTAAACACAGAATAAAATAAAAGTATATGATGCTCTTTTTCTAATTTGCAACTCAGCTGACTGAAAGTCAACTGAGGTATAGGTTTGACGCTTTGTATGTCGTCCGTTCGGCCGGCCGTTAGCAGGGTACAAATCGTAACCGCTTACCTAGAAACATGTAACTAAATATCTTGGGACGTCAATGAAAAATCTCCTTTGAAACCTGAAATAAGGTCACTGCAACATATATCCTCCGAGCTATCGGGCTTGTCAGTATCCCCAGAATTATTAAAAAATTGATACCAAACATCCAGTATGTTGATAATAAATGCATGGACTGTCTTTAATCTTGCCTGGATTATTAACAAGAACTAGTTCTGCCAGTTGCAGGTAGCGCCAGCTGATTGTTTTCTTATTTTTACGAATATTTTTATATTTTTTTTAAATTATAAAATAAGAGTAATCATGTCAATTTCTCAGCTGCGGTTTCATCAAGTACCATGAAACCTGGTGTATATATTGATCATTAGTGAATGTCTTTTAGTAATCATCATATCCGTCCGTCTGTTTGTCTGTCCGTATCTCCCTTTCCGTCCATCAACGAAATGGGTCCCATATGATAACTCATGTATTGTTTAACGTATCAGTTTCAAACTCAATTTATACATGGCCAACCACTAAAGTAAGAACCTTAGACATTTTTGGGTCATGAAGTCAAAGGTAAAGGTCACAAGACCCACCCATTCACAAAATTAGTTTCTGGACAATAAATCTGATTTGAATAGGCGGATTGGCTTCAAACGTAATGACCTACCATTTCGGTAAGAAACAGTATGAGGTTCTAAGCTGAAACGTTTGATTTACAACGCATCAAAAATCTTTTTCACACATTCCTTTACTGCCCAAAGTAAAAAAAAAGAAATCTCATCTCTAGATTTAAATGTTGCCTGATCGGATATCAAGGTCACTGGACCTCATAAAAATATCCTTTAGGCAAATTCAGCTGAGCGTCGAGACCCGTAGGTCCCTAGTTTCATCATGTACGTACTTTCGTATCATTACATTCTAGGTGTAAACATGAATGAGAATGAATCTCCAGCAAATATTGCTTCGGAACGGTCCAATCTGTGTAAAGGATTGAATTCACACAAAGCTCTCTTGCACAATTCACACAAAGCTCTCTTGCTTGTTTGAAGATGTTTTCCCTAATCCTCTAACAGGATTGTACTCCACTTTTAGGTATATAGCATCACCAGTTATGTATATAATACATACAAATAGAATGATATACCAAAAACACATGTGCAAATAATTATATATTATATTCCAATATATTCGATTAAGGGAATACATCATGAATATCTTACGTTCTTCTACCGTTTAAGTTTCTTCATAGAGGCTCTATCAGGCCACGTTAAAGAACACTGGTTGATTAAAGTCTGTCTTATATTGTTCTATGTGCATTTTATTATTATTATTTTATAATTGTATAAAAGGAACTTAAACAGCTGAAACATTAAGAAGTATAGATATTGGCCATATCCTTCTGTCGGGAACATTAGTTGAAGGTTACACACTGACAAGTCAGCATGATGACAATTATCCTAAAATCCATTTAATACTTCTGGTTTTGGTTTACCGAATAAGCTTGGCTGCATGTGTTAAACAATGTTCGACTTAAACTTTAACTCTTTTTTATGAATCTAATAAAAGAAATAAATGTAATTGATCCTCCGCATGTTTGTATTAAAATATATTTCAAATTTGCATGCAGCCATTAGAAACAAACGGTAATAGCCCTTACGTTTTCATCTGCAAATAAGCTGACATAACGCTTCACAGCGGCAATATAATTTGGAATCTAAACCCAACTTACTCCAGCGTTCACCTCTTGGTAAAATAAAACTGTTATTAAATTAACTGCTGAACTGTAGAACATGATGTAAGCCCTTTTCTTATTACATTCACTGACTACGTACCTACCCCTACCATAAAACATCGTCGAGTGCTAATACTGATATGGATTCATGTTCCCTAACGTTCCTGTTTCGTTATCGCCTCTTGTTTAGCTGTGGTTATTGGGTGGTACTAGTATTATAACCATTTGGATTTCATTGCATTTTGTGCAGCACACCGCTGAAGCTGAGGGATGTCATCACATGTAATATATATATATATATATATATATATATTACACATACATGTATTTTATCCGCGACCGCATACCTGGACCACATTCCGAATCATATGAAGATTTACAGCACCTAACAAACCAATGAACTGAGGAAAATTGCTCGTGATTATGGTGCAAATATTTTCTAAATGCATACCGGTGTAAGGATATTTTGATTGTGTTCCATTTATCTATATTGCTTGCACGAGAATGGAAAATAAGAGGCAAAATCAGCCATATAATAAAAGACGAGTTGAGAATGTCCCTTCAGTCCCTTATTGTAGATGGACATTGTGCAATTAGTTCCTGGTTGTATATATTTTATTCTGTAATTTATGCAATGAACAATGAGTGTGTAAAATACACGATAAATGTATCGGTATAAAATATAAACTACTGCAAAACGTTCCATCACGTATAATTATCGATAGCACCAATTTTAAATGACCGAGGGGAAATGTAATCATAATAAAGATAGTTTTCCTGAAACAATATAAAACTAGTTAAAATGTATTTTAAACAAATTTTATAATACTGATATCACATCTCAGTTTTAAAACGTAGAACGGATTATTTCTATACATATATAGAAAATGTAGAAAATGTGCATGTGATTTTTTTCCCACACATAATAATCTCAGAATAAGCGTTCATTTCAACCGTAAGCATAGATGTGTTTCCATGTGCGCGTATATATGTAAAACATCGCTCATATATGATTTGTCAACTGCATGGGGTGTTTCCATGTATTCGTCATCGTATTTGCGAATGTGCGTGTATACGTGAAAATCGTCACAGGAGCGATTTTCACGCATAGGATCTGCGTGAACTCAGGGATTCGGGCTAAAATCACGTCACACTTTTTTTTTGTAGAAAGCCTGCTCGATACCATTGTACACAAATATACGTCTGCCAGTCTGCATACACGCGCATATGGAAACAACCTTTACAATTACACAATTAGAAATAAAACAGGATTTATAACACCATACAACACCATTTTGATGTTATTTATTATTAATATAATACAAATAATCATGATTTAAAAAGACACATTAAAGGTGTTGAAGTTAAGGTGCATAATCAGAAGCAATATTATGAGTGTTCTTTCACACTATCAATTTAGTTCTGCTTTTTACAAAAGTTTTGGGCCTAAACCATCCCGGAACACAGTCACAGTCTCAGTCTACGGTTATTTGATAACTTTATATGACTCCGCGTGTTGGTAAACACAGTCCGTGTGTTTCTGTTTACCATAACCAGGCTGTCTGACCGGAATTCTGAATGTGAGGCGCTAACGTGATGTTACAGCCAGTGGGAACATGTATTACATTTTAGGGCAAGTCAGTCAGGGCATCTCCTAGTGTACACATGTTGTGGCCCGGGGATGCATGTGCTTTGTTTACACTTTTGGTCCACTGTTTAAATAATTTCAAGGGCAAATTTTGGCAAGTACAGATTTATTTTAAAGAGAAAAATCTATTTTTCGTGTTTATTCAACATGCTTTATAGGTGATTGGGCCCCTTTAAAGAATGTTTAACCAAATCGCTTTTGGTCTACTATCATGGAATGGCTATTTTTTTTAAATATGCAATTTATTGTTATGAGCTTTTCTAACTTTCAAACATTTTGAGACATCCTGTATGTGAATGTTAGAGCTTTACAAATCTCGCTTAATACCTGCTAGCCATTAAGTGTAACCATCCTTTTGATCACCATGAACGCCGGACACGAACCCGTGTTGAGAATGACCGGAAGTAGCTGTTTGCACAAGTAAATCCAACAATGCCTTCTTCTGCCGTTTGCAATCTCGTATAGTTCCGTACTGTTTGCCTACAGATGGCCTTTTGGATTACGATTGGTGGATATTTAAAATTCACAAAAAAACTTTATTTCTTTGCCGTGTTTTTTTATTATTATTCATCTGATAATATAGATGAGGAATTTTGGAAGTTCGGCATTTTGACACTGACAAGAATAATTCAGACACTTAACAATATAAGCTCGTATACAGTCCCTCTAAAACTGATGTAAAAACCTTTGCTTTTTGTCTCAATCATCATCATAACGTTGCTTTTAAAACAATGTTTATAGTTTGTAAACATGATTTGGTAGCAGGACACCAACAAAGACTTCCATCTTGTAAATAGAGGAACGCTTTGTATTGCGTCAAGGGTAGCTCTTATGTATGCACATTAAAACCAGCTTACATATCATGGAGATTATTAGGGGAAAGGCACTCTCTCTCTCGCTCTATCGCTCTCTCTCTCTCTCTTAAACCCAAGCCCAAGAAATGGTTATAATCTCTCACAACTAGCACGGGATTCAGAAAAGTATAGGACTATTGGCATTACATGCTTCAAAGAACCTTATTAGAAACGGCAACGAAAGAGGCTAACGCTGTTTTGTTACTTAAAATGTGAATACATATAACGAGACAACAACGAAGGGTTTCGAGTTACGCTCGTTGTTTTCTCGTTTGACTCTCGTTTTTTCGTTAAAGTACACCTAACGAATGAGATAACGACAAAAATATAACATTTTCGAGTTCACCCTCCCCCCCCCCCGCAGGTTCGGTATACCACTCCTGCGGGCCCTAGGTGAGTGTCATCCCCATGATTGGGTCATAATACCGAGGAACCCTAAAAGGCGCACTCGTTTGTGAGTGAGACAGGACTAACGGGCACAGTCTCCACATTAAGCCTGCAGAGCGCTCACTCTTGGTGGGGGCCAACCGTGAAAAATCTCACTGCCTCGGCTGAGATTCGAACTCACGATCTCCCGGCTTTGAGTCCTGCGCTCTACCCCTAAGAATTATATAGAATTTGCGGCCACAGTAATCTAGGCATCCGCTAGGAATTTTGTCAATCGGAAATCACCTGAATCGCACCAGGCCCGCATCTATTTTGATGCGGTCCGTTCTTTGAATGCACATGGTTAGCTACACATGAAAACAGTGCGGTGGTCTAGTCTTATTTTCAAGCATGCAACCTCTCTGAGAGCTTCATCCTGATGTTTGCTACGGAGATGTCCTTTTCTACGCCATTCATATATGTTTGACTCCTTACAGTCTTTGTTCAAATCCTGAATCTGCCGAAGCGGTATTTTATTTTTTTACGGTGACAACCCTCATCCTGCAATGATATATGAATGTAATCGGTCGAATCAAAATTCGTATCCACACGAAGTCGTGTAGAAAATCACAGTCATAAATCAAACCAAATACAAGGACCAACGTAGACCAAGTATCTTTATTCCTTTAAAATTTTAAAATGTGTTATATACAAGCTGTTGTCGCTGGGGAATAAAGTTTCCACAAAGTATAGTGCACACACATATATATATATACTAAGACACACATAATACTTTTTTATACTTATGATACTTTGATCATAATTTGATATACATTTATATATATATATAATATATATGTATAATCTGTATCTAAATATCAACAAAGTTTCATGTGTGTCAAAGTGTCAATAAAGTATCATGTGTGTCTATATGTCAAGAAAGTATCATTTGTGCTAAAGTATCAACACAGTTTCGTGATATGAACAAACATTAGCAAAACTTCACAATAGTTGTTGGTTTGGACGACAATATAAATGTGAAGTAAGTTTCAATTCAACTTAAGTCCTCCATATGGTGTTTTGGAAATATTATTTATCAAATTGTGTAAATAATAGTGTATCTAATTCATAAAATAGTGGTGCTATGTGAGACTAAAATAACATCAGATATACTATGTTTTATGTAAACTACAATATCATCAGAAATACTATGTGTATTAACGGTTAAATAATATACGGGATATAGTGTCATCATTGTGCAGCACCATCAGTGTGTGTATTTACAAAATGTGTTTACTTACAAAGTATTCTGAAAAACTCAGACAAAGCCATTATAAAATGTTCATCAACAGAAGAATGTTGAAAAGAGCCATTGTAAAGTGTACCTTACTAGTAAAAAGGAATGAATTACATCAAACCCCTGTTGTTATTCACAATATTTAACAGTTTTATTTTGGTCTTACTTGCAAGTACATTTTTAATCTTTATGGACTTGTGATTACCATTAAGAGTAATGAGTCATAAATTATGGAAGGTTCAGGGGGCCCACTTTATGTTCTGTCAACACAAAAGGTAATACTATTTTACTTTAAATGTGTTTACCTATCAGGGAATAATGCATTTAGTCCTCCTCCCTTGCATTAATTTGGGAAATGAAATTATCATAACACACCTCCAAAAGTGGATGGCATACAGCCCTTAACAAAGAAACAACTCGGTGGCTATGTATGAGACTGGTACATGCAGGTGTTCTTGTGGAATAAGAGTTGCCATTAGATATGTAAAGAGACTCCATTATATTTTTATGCAGGTTTTAAACACTAGCTCCATCTGTCTTCCACAGACTTATCTAATACTACAAATCTACAGAAATTACACACTAGCACCATCTGTATTGTATAGACAAACAATTAATTTTACGAACATTTCAAGTAGATTAAGTCAGTGTTTCATAAGAACACGTAAGATGAATTCTGTCATAAACAAAAACCGGAATAATAACATATTTAGCTCATTTATATGTTACTATAAAACCATGTATTTAGACAAAATCATATCTCTGATATAATCATTAATATCAAATCCCCAGATATTTACTTTCAGGTAATATGTTGGAGCTGCCCATTCACACTGACATATAGGAGGGCAACACATTATTTTACACAGGTATATTCAGAAAAACACGACGTGGAATAAAAAAGCTAGTCAGGAATATGCCTTTCAATACAGCCTCCCTATAGACGTACTATGGTACCATAATTACCTAAAAAATGACGTCAGGGTGACCACCAGGTGACGGTATGTTATTGTCCTTGAAAAGCTAATAATAAAATCAAGTGCACTACTAATAGGATAGGTACAACAAGGTAGCAGCACTTCACCTTCATAGAAAGGGTAATAATTGAGTGATGGGAATACCACTAGATGTCAGCACTCTACAGTTAAAACTATGAATTGATATGTGCACCTAATATATATTTGTACGATCTAATAAACACGATCATTGGATCATGCATTGCCTCATATTGATTTCCAGTCGACAACCGGTTTTCTATTGTTTTGTATTGTTTTCATTCGGACAAACACACCGACCGACCCGCACCCTGCCAAGCCTTAGTCTCATTACACCGAGAACTGATCAGTGTTTATTTTGTGCTTGGCAGGTAAGGACTGTTTTTACTGAACTTTTAAACCATAACATTTAACCAATTCGGTACATTAAGTTTTTAGTTTCAGTATATTTTGTAAAAACGTTTATATTCCATTTGTAACGCTACTGGGTAATGTATATTTGTTATACACGCATGAATATTTGTATTTATTGCATGAAGTACGCCATGGTCTTAAAATGTGATTTCCTTAAGTGTGTCCATTTGTATATTGATTTATGTGTTTTCCCATGTATATGTTACCGAGTAATATGTCAACTACTTCTGTATATAACTAAATAATTAATTGTAATGTGCACGTTAAATGAATTGTATATACCATATATCATATTTATCAAATTTTAAGTATCTGAGTGTTTATTTTGTGCTTGGCAGGCAGGGATTCCGGATTAGAGCATTCCAGGATATATAAATATATATATATATTACTGAATAAACGGACTTTTATATATCTATCGCTGCCTTGATATCACTTACGCCGGGTGACCTTGGCTTCTGCCGGGAACACCCGTTACATAAATATATATATATATACATATATATATATATATATATTAAATTTGATAAGTGTATTAAAACAAATGTTTATACAGTGTTTGCATACATGCTGTTTTCGTTGTGCCTGTCGAATTTTAATCGAATGTCACATAGCCCAGTTAAACATGAAATCATATGTAAACCCATCTCAATAAAAACAGTTATAAATGTATAAGTGAGATATTTCGCTAGTAAAAAATTAGATTTAACTCTAGAGAAACAATGTTTTCTGACCAACAAGGTTACAACCGTTAAGACGTCTATAATTGTTGTTTTTATTCTTTCTGAAAAGAAGATTTAAATAAATACATGGTCTTTTAACTTATCTTTGTTTTGCTGTGAAGGAGTAGTGTCTGCAAAGTGTTAACACATTTATACCAGTTACACAGCGAAAAGAATATTAACAAACCAAACCAACATATATTATATATATTCACTTCTTAATTTTTGCATTATCAACCATAAAGATGTTCAGCTGTATGTGAAATATTACATGAAATCGTGTTTTAAATATAACCCCTGGATAGATCAGTATATAATAATAAAAATTGAAACTGAACTTGAGGAGATAGATAATGAAAAACACAACGTTTGAATTAGATCATAGGTTAGATGGCACGATAAAAGGGGAAGAGAGCACAAAATACTTTCTGAATTTAGAAAAATGGAACAAAATTGGGAAAGATACTAATAAAATGAAAGATTATAAAATATAAATGACCTCAACAAAATTAATATGATATTGATTGGCTTGACCGTCCAATCATTGGTTGAGAATGTCTCAAAACAATTAAGACATTCTCTAATGGGAAAACCAGGTAACCACGGTATAAGTGTTGATTTTTTTTTTTGTCATATTTTTGTAACGATTCCTTTAATACTTCAATTTTAAAATGAGAACTTTCGAGCTCTCAAAGACAGGCAGTAAGATAAAAAGAAAGATAGAACCTTGTTTCAAAATTGCAGGCAAATCTCTTTGTTAAACACGGGCTACAAACATTGTAAAAAGCTTTAGTTGTCAGACTGACAAACATTCTTCCTACATTTATTCAAAGGACATATATATCCGATTAATTAAAGACTTGCTGCAATATACGAAGGATCATGATCTTTCGGATGGCCTAATAGCAATGTACTTTGAAAATGATTTGAATCGTTGGAATTACCATTTATGTTCTCGTTTATGAGGAAATTTGGTTTTCTCGTCAATTTATTACATGATAATATTAGCAGCCCTGTAATAAACAACGGAACAACATGTGGCTTTTTCCAGTATATAGAGAGGTCAGACAAGGGGATCAATTGTCCTTTTATTGGTTTATTTTGTCAATTTAAATGTTAAATAAGTAAAAAAGACAAATAGATAGAATAAAGGGTATAATAAGAGCGAATGATGAAATAATGCTAGTACAGTATGCCGATGATAAAGTAGCAGTTGTAAATAATATTTAGTCGGCAAAAAGGTCTCTAGAAGCAATTGAACTATTCGGATCGCATTGTGGGTTCAAATAATAAAAAGAATATATTATATAATATTAAAAAGGATATTGGATAGGGAGTTTGAGAAACTTGTGTAGTAAACCTCTTAATATTTCATGTTATCCTGTGCCAAAAAAGAATAAAATACTTGGTATGTATTGTTCTAACGATAATTAAGAATGCAAGAGAGAACATTTCTATAAAAGCAAAGATATGGTGAATGAAATTTACTAAAATATGGCGTATGAGAAGTCTGATCCTGTACGGATGAATCCAAATAGTTAAAACTTTTATTATTTCCAAAGTCAATATCAATTTGCTAACGACCCAAATCCATAACGGGGTAAAAAAAAAATAGAAAAATAATTGTACTATTTTATATGAAAGGGAGAATCCGTGAAATTGCCACGTAGTCTATAAGTTCAAGAAGAACAAAAGGGGAGGGGGTTAAATGCGTCACATTTATAGTCAATTATAATGACATCGCGCATTAGACTTAATAAAAGATATTAGTATACGGAAGATAGATTTTGGAAGAAATTATGGAATGCTCAGTTGAACGGATAACACAGAATACAGAAATATTTTTGATTGGAGAATTTTGGCAAGAATTTGGGAAAAAAAAGAGAAAAGTAACCAAATGTTCAGGTCAACATAGCTGCTTTGTATAGTGAACAAGAATTATGGAGTCAAATAAAATAGAGGAACAGAAATGTTAAGATCGATAATATAATGATTTGTTGGAAAGATTTCATTGCAGTTGAGATCACCAGATTATAGTCACGATATGACGCCTTTTCAATATTGGAAAGAACATGGCTTGCATGAGAAATTTTTCTTTCAATGGTATTCATTTATGCCATTGATTGGAAACTATTGGTCAATTGGAAAGAAATATTCAAAGAACTTCATACATTCATGTTTCATGTTCTTCAATTGACAGTTTTCACATCATCGGTTATGCTCATAACAGTCAACAGCATAATCAAACACATATCAAAGAAATACTACATCCGTTAAAAAGACACACTGAAAGCAATAATAAACATATCACATATAGAAAAAGAAACCGTTGAGTTCTAACTTTTAAAGCCAAGAATAGATCCTCCACCGAAATAAGTAATCAAAGGAGTCCATTTAAACAAGCACAAATCCGAATTAACATTTTTGTTATAACAAACAAGTAATCTAAGAAGCATTACACCTGTATCTAGATAAGTCTCGGCCATTGCCGTTTTAAACACTGACCGCTAAACGTGAGAAGCCCGGGTTTAAATTCCAACATATAATTCTCATCCTGTGCCGAATAAACCTGTTTAAATGACAAAAAGGGGATTTTAAACTAACAAGAATTCCCCTACTGCGAGTGATTCCTTTCTTTTGTATTTAATTTAATTTCACCTCTTAGGTTATTTTATTTAAATGATTTATACCTTTTCGCATCAACAACAAAGAAACAAAAATCTCTCAACTTTTTGACCTTCCAAACGAAGCCAGCTTTAGAACTGCAGTTCTTATTTCTGCGAACATAAATCATTTATAAATTCATTGAACTTTCTTCCGTTTTAAAAGACTCCATTAATTCTAAGATCAGATTATAGTCATAAATAGAATGGACAGACCACCTTGTTAATCTGACCACGAGAGAAATTATAAGATTTCCTGAATATTGCTTACTAAATATACCCCACCCTCGTCTGACTGCGTAGCCAAGAGTCAAAATGGAATGTACCTCACCTATGATTCATACTTATCAACATGAACACGTTATATTGAATTACGGCTGATATAAAAAGCATTTCTTATGCGTCAACACAAATTCTATTTTATATCGTTGTTATGCAATCAAGCTGAGTTGTTTTGTATTTGTGCAATTAGAGACCTCTGATATTTTTGGGAGTCATCCTTCCTTATCTTATGATAATCATCGTCCTATGATCACCTTCCTTCTTGTAAGTTTGAGACAGCTTTTGTTGAAAATGAAATTTCGTTCGACATTGACCAATGAGACATGACAGAAGTATTGTGTATAATATGTGCTATATACACAGCCACGTCAAAGAAATATATTATGACACATAAAATTGGGGTCCATATATCCAAAATTGAGAGTTAGATGGACACTTAATTTTGTGACAGTTTCTATGGTGAAAGACGTGATGCGAATATTTCAAGCCGTTTTCTTTGCTGAAGTAATTAATTAGTGGCAAAAAAATATCCCATGGAATATTTTGATAATGACATATCGTTTTGCTAAGCAGTCAGTTCATAGGGATATACACTTAATATATCATAAATACCTTTACATTTAACGAAGAGGGAGAGATAAAGCATGAATATGAAGAAAAAAAAATTGGAATAATCGTATAAAAAATGACCATCATTTTCACCCCCCCCCCCCCCCCCCCCATCTAGAATGTAGGGACTTATATGCAGACGAGATAAACCCGCGGCATTCAATACATTTATCGGGTAATAAAGGGACCAAATATCAAGTAGGTTGCATTATAATGTTTGTTGATGCAAATAAAATAGACAAAGCTGTACCAATCACTCCGAAAACTATTCATGATTTTGTAGAAAAGTTATATCATATAGCTGCTTTGTAACATAAATCACCCAAACCCTTTCTGTGCGACCTTTCCCGCAGTGTAACACGTTGGTCAATGCATACTTTAGCTTCGGATCCCCATATGTGGCTGCTAACCTTCATGAAATAAGAAAATAGAGTCACATGAATTTTAATCAATATGTCTTGCTCCTCATTCACAAAGTACATCCATTCAAGGGTCCATTGCCGTTATAAAAAATATGATTATATAAGTATAATTTACCCTTGACAGTTTGATAGTATGGTAACGATTGGTTGCACTTCGTATCCCGGTTAAAATTTCCTTTTCCTTCCAGCCCTCAGTCCAATAACGAGTTCATACATTTTTTTGTGATATTTTTATGGATAATGTCTGATTTTTATTTGTTTATGAAATTATATTGATGACTTTGGTTAATTTGGCAAAGAAAAATGAAACTTTCATCAAAATAGACAAACAACCTCTCATTTTCCTAGTATAATTAAATTACACTTGATGATCATTTCATCGCCCCTGTTTAAGAAAAAGCATTTTCAGGACACTTTATTTCTTTATGTTGTAGCTTTTCCCCTCAGAAGTAAGGGCTAATTTGTTATTGTCATGTCAATAAAACAAATTGTATAAGTTCTTCCTGTTATTCTTAAGGAATCAAATGTAATTTCCATCATACATTAAATGTATATCTGTTGCTCAAATTTAATTATTCTTCTAAGCATTAAAAATGATGGTCATTGTCAATCTTCTGAAATTATTTAGAAGGTTCTGTGGACTTTGTCTTCGGGTTAATTGAATAGAAACCCTTTGAAAGGTATTTCTGTATGGAGCAGAATTAACTAACTTCGAGAGTTATACTCCGTAAAACCGGTTAAATATTTACCGCGTCAAATATTTCAGTTTAATTATTCCTGCTATGTCTTGATACCTTAAGTGAGAGGTGCCGATACCCTTTTTTTTGCATGGAAAGCGTTATCATGTATGGAAGCGATGATCGACGTCTGTGACGGAGATAAGGTTACATATCAATCAGAATCCAAATTGGTATTAGTTGGAATACTTGCTCTTGCCATTTTAGTAATTTGCTCTCAATAAAGGTTCAAAAGAGCTATCCATTAGTTCTTGTGTCCCATGTCAACCGTGCTGCAGCAGACGCATGCACTGCAGCAATATTGCCAATATTGCAATTTTAAAGAATCATTTCATTATGAAAATCCATAGCTGTATCCTTGTGCTTTCTTTAAACAGTTTAATAAACTTTCCTTAATTCACTATTTCAGTCAATCTGATTTTTTTTTAGGAACAATCATAGGTTTGTTAGGCGCGAGTCTAACGGAGTGCACAAGGTCATCGTGCACAATCTCTTGATAAGGTGACTACCTTGCCCTTGTTAAGCCACGGCTAGGCGACTTCAAAGACAAGTGCATTGACCTCAAGACAACACAAGGAAAGTTGTGTAAATGATAAGAATTTCTGGTATAGAATATCACGTATAACATACATTTCTAGAATTATTTGCTGTATAATCCCAAATATTGTATAGGTATATGTGGCATTATGACATATGTGAGTCAAATATATCTAATACATTGAGCATTAGAAATTTTAAGGTTATATTGCAAGTACTTAAAATCTAGCTATAATTATATGTTTAGGATTGTGTATATGTCCTGTATTTATATGGGCTTATTAATATATCTTATCTTATTTTATCTTATCTTAAATCACGATGCTGTACTTTGTAATTTTCTTAGTGTAAGCAAGCAAAGATGATAATCTTAGTATATCCCTACGTCGACTAACAATACCCGTACCGTGCCTTAAACGATAAAACACATTTCAGCTTAGGCTTGGGCTGTTCGTTACGGACGTTACCGAGTGTCTGGAGCCGTGCCATGCACGAAATACCCCGTATCCAGGTGTGATCATACCTGTATGCTGTACTAGGAAATCCCATAATCAAAATAAATCATATTTTGTAAGACTGTGAAATTGTGTTTGTATGGGAATGTCTTATGCGAGTTCACTCACATTTAGATTATTTTAAGTAAACCACACCAGAACGTGAACTACCCTTCACGAAACCAACGGGGTATTTTTTTGTACTTACTTTAGAGAAATCATCCGTATATAAATTCCAAATTTTCGACGGACTTTATGTTCTCTTGGAAACATGTTGTCCTTTGATTATTTTTTTTTTTTACAAAAGAAATTACATTTGGAATATAACAGATATTCATAGCAGTGTTCATTCAGGTAATCCACCACTTAAATTCTACAAAATGGTCCATCAATTGAATATACATCACGTTTCCCGTAGAATTATGGATTTGTTCTGGATTACCCATAATAATTTCTATGTTTTGGTATTATTACTTAGAAATGGCTTCATTGCAGTATTTTCCATACGTCTCAAAATGGCTTGTCATGAACAAAAAGTGCAACATGTAAAATGTCACTTTCCCTGGCCTAATTATATATCCTTTCACCTGGTCATCTGCACGCAAACCTCAAATAACAAAGGCAAATTTATGAAAGCACTATACATACTCATTGCTTCATTGTTTTCACAGGAAGAACCCCTGATTCATAAAA
Source organism: Sipunculus nudus (assembly GCA_026874595.1). Taxonomy (NCBI): domain Eukaryota; kingdom Metazoa; phylum Annelida; class Sipuncula; order Golfingiida; family Sipunculidae; genus Sipunculus; species Sipunculus nudus. Next base: position 12,237,282 of record CM049311.1, on the reverse strand, counting down.
TGGACATATGCAGTTATAAGGTGTATATTGAAACAGAATGAATACAGAATTATTTAAAGTGATGGTATATTCATGATTTCAGGACACATTTTATCAGATATATATAAATAAATGCAGAATTCCTCCCTTTGAGATATGAGAATATGGTTTTTCTTATATACTTTTGGCCCAACTAATTGTCTATAAATGCCACCATAAGCAATATTAACAAGCGGCACAAATTCCAGGGGCGTCAATATGGGGGGGGGGGGGGGGGGTGGGGGTATACACTTTTTGGCAAGGGGGGGATGGCCAATGTAATCATCCCCCCACTTTTCAGAGAATAATATTATAATATTGCAAATTAACTATATTAATAAATAGAATTAAAGACTTTGGATCCATTTACTAAAAATGTTACATCTAAACCTTGCTTTGAATTACAAAATAACTTATTTTCTATTAAAATATAATTATTTGAAATATGGTTTAGTATATATATATATATATATATATATATATATATATAGAGAGAGAGAGAGAGAGAGAGAGAGAGAGAGAGTTGAATATGTCGCTCAGAGACGCTGAAAAAGGTATGTGTGTGTGTGTGTATAAATATACAAAGTCATCCCCCCACCCTGGAAGAAAAATTGACGCCACTGACAAATTTTATAAGGTTATCTACACGAAGCTTGTCTTTCACATATGACGGCCATTCCAGGCTCCCAGTTTACTACATTTTGAAATTTGAATTTCTTTGTATCCATATATATATAATCACACCCATTTATCTTAATAGGTTGAGATTTGCCCCAATTGTCATATGCGAGTTTCGTGTTGGTGGCATTCCATATAAATGTCCATGCTCTCTTTTCTTTCACGCCTGAGGTCCAGTAGCCAGTCCATCCACTATGCCCCCTCCAATCTTAAATAAAAATGTATCCGTGCGTTACTTTGTTATGTAGATAAACCAGCGAGGATGTTCGAAATAGAGCTCAACAACTTTTTAGTGCATTTGTTTTTTCAAATATCGATTTAAGCATTTGTTATCTGTAATGATAATGGGTCGATATTATGTGGTAGGGAAGCGAATCCCGGGAAGGTTATATATTGTCATATTGTCATCGTCCAGTCTAATGTTATTGTTCAGATACCTCTATTTGACTGAAGAGCACCCTCCACAGAGGTGAAGGCAGCATATAAAGCGACCAAGAAAAAAATCACTGTCCTAAGTCACTGTGATAATTAACGCCTGCATACTCTTAGTTAACTTATTACCCTAATTTATCACATGCCTTCATAATGCACGAGGGTGTAAATGAATATTAATATTCTTTTATAAGGCGTTGACGTTTTAATTAACGCTGCAATATTGTCACTTTACCTACAGTCAATAATCGGTCATCTGCCTGTATAAGGCACTTCAAGTGATCCAACTCGGCTTTTGTCTCAATACTAACGAGGCTGGCGTTAAACTTTCCACATTCCCTGACCGCTTTTGGACGAAAAATCATCTTCTTCGGAAAAAACAAATAGCATGACTTATCTGGGAAATAAATGTCCCCAAAGTTGTCACCGCAGATGTATCCTAGTTAAAATAATGCAAAGCACATCATATCACAGTGAAAAAATATATAAGAAACTTGTTGATACAGGGCAAAGGATGTTTCATTACACCACAATTTAACACAGGATAAAATGTTAGTATAATTAAATATATATATAATACAAATAATACGTTCTCGTTTTTATGCTCTTTTTTAATTTTTTTTTATCATTTACGTATTTTCGTATAATTACATTCCTGGAGTTAAAATGAACGAGTATAAATCTTACGGCACGGCAAACACTGGTTCGGAACGGTCCTATCCGTGTGCAGGACAGAATCGTCGCTTCTATTCACACAAAGCTCTCGCTGATTGTTTGAATACATTTCCTCTAATCCTGTAACAGCAGGGTATCCCACTTTATGATTTTATAAAATCAGCAAAAGCAGTTATGTATATAACACTTACATATAATATACCCATAACACATATACAAATATTTATATATTATGGTTCAATAATAGATTTAGGGAATACATCATTATTCTACCGTTTAAGCTTCTACCGTTTAAACATTTAGAAGGATAAATATTGTCCTTAGCCCTATGTCGGGAAAATCAGTTGAATATTAAATACATACCAGTCAGCATGATGACAATTATCCTGAAATCCATTTAGAATTTCTGGTTTTGGTTTACCAAATAAGTATAGCTGAATGTGTTAAAAAATGTTCCACTTGAACTTGAACTCTATCCTTTGATTCTAATTAAAGAAAATAAATGTAATTTATCATTTCCATGTTTTGTATTCAAATAAATTTCAAATTTGCATGCAGCCATCAGAACCAAACGGAAATAGCCCTCACATATTCACCTTCACAATTGCTGAAATGTTGCTTTACGGCAGAAATATAATTCGGATTATAAACCCAGCTTACTCCATGGTACACATTATAGTCGAATATAAAGGATACAAAATAAACTTCTGAACCGTAAAGGAAGTTGTAAAGGCTCTGTTCTTATGACGGTCAATGACTACGTAACTCCTACCCCTACCATAAAACGTCGCCGAGAGCTAGCACTGATTTGGATTCCTCCCTGTCTTGTTACCGCCTGATGTATACCTGTACTTATTGCTTTGGTATAGGTTGTATAACAATTTGAAATTTATCGGATTTTGTGAAATACACCGTTGAAGATTTTGGACGTCAACAGAAAACTAGCTATTATTCGAGACGTCATTTAGCTCGGTATACGACAAAGATATATCACAGTTGCATAATTCAGATCTATGAATTTAAAAAAGATTAGAAACAAGCAAGGGGCCCTGAAACTGACAAGATTGATAGTATAATGGTCTTTAAATTTTTAGGCATACTCAAATTAATTAGTTTATTGTCAGTTTAAAGCGGAGGAGATTAACGTGTGGAATTTGAACAGACAGGTTCTTTTGACAGGGATGCAATGAGAATACATAAAGCCGTTTCGTTTAATTGACCAATCAATAACTGATGTGTTATATACCATTTAGCAGGGATATGCATCCCGTTAGCAATTTGCAAAAAAAAATGCGAACTTTACTGTTAAAATTGGTCTAACAATAAAAAAACTTCTGAACCATAAAGGAAGATGTAAAGGCTCTTTTAAGCCATTTTTTCTGTAATTGAGGTTTATTGTTATGGAGATATGGCTAAAAATTATATGTAGGTGAGGGTCGAGTGCAGTGCCCCTAGCGGTCATATCCAGAAAATGAAAAATACGTTTCGAGATACTAGTGTAAAACATAAAATGTACTAGTTCCTAAAGGATTCTTTCAAAACTGTGGCCTGTAGAATGCTATATGTGAGACGCAAGAACCAGCAAGCAGGCGAATTTGAGGACAACAGTCAAACAGACAGACATACTGACAAGGTGACACAAGAATGAGACCAGATGACTTACTCAGGTTATGGAAAAACCAAGAGGAAGAAAATATGCCATAGTTTCTGTAATTGAGGTTAATAGTTATGAAGATATAGTCAAAGAATGATATGTTGGGGAGGGTCGTGTGCAGCGCCCCCTAGTGGCCATATCTGGAAAATGAAAACTCTGTTTCGAAATATTACTGTAAGGCATAAGATGTAATAGTTTCAAAAGGATTCTTTCAAAACTGTTGCTTGTAGAATGCTATATGTGAGACGTAAGAGCAAACAGGCGAATTTGGGGACAACTTACTTACAGAAAGACACACTGACAAAGTGACGGAGGTTGTAACAAGATGACTAAACCAGATTATGAAGAAGACTCACAGGAAGAAAATAAGCTATAGTTATGTAATTGAGGCTTATAATTTTTTTAGATATGTCCAAAGCATGATATGCCGAGGTGTGCGTCCAGCGCCCCCTAGCGGCCGTATTAAACAATTAAAAAAAACGATTTCGAGATACTTGTTTAGGACTTAAGATATGTTAGTTTCGAAAAGATTCCTGCTACACTGTGGCCTCCAGGGCATGATGAATGAAATCGTGAGATATCTCGTTTGACGAGATATTATACGAGATATTACGAGACTTGTAAAATAACCTTTCAGTACTAATTGACTGCTACCTAATGAAAAAACTAGACCTCCGTAGCTTTAAAACTGACAAAGTTAGAAAAATAAGACCACTTATTTTCAAATATCAGCAATTTTCCCCGAAAATGTATTACCTTGGTTACCGCAAATTGGTCATGTACACACCAATAGACAGGCCTTGGAATGACGATTAAAATGAGCTACTGTTGAAGTAGATACGACCAATAGTAACACATATATGAAGAAAAAAAAACGTTTTGTATACTTTTGATGACCTTGATCTTGACCTTTGACCTATATTGACAAAAAACAATAGGCTCCTCTCATTTTTAATTTTCCATCAACTGTGTAAGTTTGAAAGCGATTGCTGCAAAATTGGGACCTGTTGGGGGAACAGACAGATAAACAAACAGACAGACAAACAGACATCCGCGACTGACCAGCAAGCTTGCCGAAATCGGAGAGAAATGGTGCAGAATAAAAGCCTCATCTGAGAAGAGATACCAAGAAAAGAAAGGCTGGTTCTGGTAATCATTGATTTGGTGAGTGTTACTCTGATTTAGATCCATATTTTTAAATGACATGTTTCAATGTTCGTTTTAAACGCCAAACATATATCAGCAGCGTATATCTCTTATTCGCAGAGAAACTAATAAAGGTTCACTATTTTATCTGTCATGCTAACTTTACTTTACAATTAAACTCATCAATCCTATTTTGTATGCAGACACGCTGTCTTAAAGAAAGACACTTCACATAATCGAGGCAATATTTTTTATCTAATGGTATGATACTGGTAAGTCGAACCGACATTTTTATATTCACCCTATGTAGAGCTGACTCACGCTGACAGCTCACAAAGAGACATTTAAACTGAATCAACATGCTTTCTAGACTAATCGTTTTTCCTTTCAAAATAACAGCTTGCTCTAACACAACATACATCCCGCAGGAAAATATGAACTTTATTAACATAATCATGACAGGCGTGTGAAAAGAAGATGTGTATAGGAAGAGAGGCCTTAAAATTCAGGGAGACTAGGAAAAAAAGATGGATGATTGTACCTACAACAGTAAAATAAGATAGCATTATATATCCGCTAATATGAATAAGAAACAACATACATACAGACACTACCACCACCACTAACAACAACAACAGAAAAATAATAATAATAACTAGACTTCTTGTAACTGTCACGGGACTGTCACTATCCCCCGAGATCCCACACACACACACACACATACACATACACCCGACCGCCTACTCCCAATTCTCGCCCTCTAACACTTTGTGAAGAACTAAAGTTGTGTAGCAAAAAAAAAAAGATTTTTTTTTCGTTCATTTTGGAGTTTTTCTTGATGAGCTGAAAATGCTGACGTCACATTTTCGTAATTTGCTTTAAAAAAAAAACTATTACTGATATTGCTACCAAATTCGCCACTGTGCCCCTACGTTGTAAATGGCGGTCATTATTTTTTTTATCCGAAATGGTAGTCTAACTAAAAAGTGCTGAGTCACCCATGACATATTGTTACACATGAGTGAATTCAGAGCGGTACTCCCATAAATGTTAGTAACCCATTGGCGTACCTAAGGGGGGCGGCAGGGGCGGTCCGCCCCGGTCGGCACATTTCTGGGGGCGGCATTTTGGGGACTTGGTATAATGAGTGGCATTTGGAGTTCCTCAAAAAGGATAAATTTGGCTTTTTTTGTCCCATTTTAGAAATTCAAGGATTATAAACTGGAAAATGGAACCTACCAAATTAATAGCGTACGATTTGCACACTTTAGGGGCGGCATTTCGGTGAATTAGTATTATAAGTGGCACAAGGAATTCTTAAAAAATTACATATTTTGCATTTTTGTCCCATTTCAAGTATTTTAGGGATTGTAAACTTGGCAGTCGAACCTACAATATGATAAGAGAACGATTGGCACATTTTTTGGGGCGGCATTTCTGTGATTTAGTTTAATGAAGGGCCTAAAGATTGCATCAAAAAGTTCATATTTGGCTTTATTGTCCCATATCAAGTATTTTATATAGTGTGTGATTTAGTATTATCAGTGGCATAAAGTGTTCCGAAAAAAAGGACAAATTTGGCCTTTTTTGTCCCATTTTCAAGTATTCCAGGGATTATAAACTGGACAGTGGAACCTTCCAAATGCTAAGCGAACGATTTGTACATTTTTTTAGGTACGGCATTTCGGGGAATCAGTATAATGACTGGTATAAGGAGTTCCTCAAAGAGTACAAATTTGGCCTTTTGTCCTAGTTTCAAGAGTTTCAGTAATTAAAAACTGCGCAGTGGAACCGACCAAATTATTTGCGGACGATCTCGATGGAGGCAAGCTATGCGTAAGAAGAAATACATATCTGTAGTTATTCTTTATTAGACCTCTGGTACTGCAATGTCAGAAAGCCATCGATAAACTGACCAATCCTGCAAAGGCCTGCATTTTAGAGCGGTCGTCGTTTACAGAAATCCCTAGCAGCAGCTGGTATTCACTAGGGAAAAACCCTGCCAGAAGACCAATGGCTTCCGGTGGTGCGGGTGGGGTCTCTGTTGTACACCAAATATTTTGACGAATTTTGTAGCTATTTCCGTGGAAAATATAATGAATTTCAAATCTTGAACACTGAATTTTCGAAATTCAATGGTATTTAAACAGCCTGAAATAACCTGTAAAGCCCATTTCCCATGATTCTTCATACCCTTACATCGGTCTCGTTAAAATACAGACGTTAACAAAATCGTGTATATAATAAGTACTATCTAAATGCTTGTCTTTTGATTACAACCAATACGACTTGCATGATCTTTTATGTAACGTGAATAAAAAAAGTTAAACTATTATATATATTTAAATGATATCATAACTTGAAATTTATTTAAATACTTTATTGAATAAAAAATAGTCATACGTTCATAAACAAAACCTCACAAAGTGCATAATTACTATAATTCTAAAATGAATTTGATGTAGCCCTGAATTAAAGTATGATTTTAACTTTGTGGATTTTATAATTAAACATACTCACTTTATCCAAACATTGGTCTTTTTATGCGAAAATGTTAAACATGCCCTGCCTACATATATCGGCTTAACCCATGAAATTACGCGTTTTATGTAAAGATTATAAAGTGCCTTGCATGCAGTAATACCATGCACATCTCAATAGCTTTATTAGGTGTTCCTAATATCACATGCGATAACAAGAGATGGAATTATTGATGTACAAGGTATTTGTATGCGTTGAGAATGGAATAACACTCACAAAATAAGGTTTTTCCATGTTGAGTATAATGTAATCATGAATCGTGTTTACATGAATGGTGAAAGATCTATTTTCAACATTATATGTGTATCCTGCAGTGTTATCTTTTTTTAGTTTCAATATTTACGTTGTATCCCTTTCTGTTCACTTCATAATGAAATATACTTGTTTGAACTTCGAGCGATCTTTTGATTTACATCTGCATAGAGATGTCTACTCTTAATATGTGGTGGAAGAATTCCCTGCCAGTGAATTCATCCATACAACTGCATTGTTTTCAAACACAAGCCTATAACAAGGACATTTGACATGATACGTTTCAATGTTATAAATTGTGTAATGTATTGTTAGAGGGGCGGACATTTCTAAAACCGCCCCGGGCGGCAATCGATCAGGCTAGGTACGCCGCTGTGGTAACCAGATATCATAAGTGTTTTTTACATCCATTTGTCCGTACCCCTTATGGTTAAGGAGAAAACTGTCACTGAAAATGTTTTCAAAAATCGCACTTTTTGACCCGTGTGCCCTTAAAAATAGGTAAAGGTTATTGAAACAGGATCTAATTAATTGGACAGCGTAAATCCTAGGTAAATATGAATGATAGTGGGGAAAAAGTGGCAGAATAATAATAATCAAAATAACCATCCCGTAGTGTTGTTCATAGATGATGACCACACAGGGTGGTAAACATTGTCATACTGTTTTACCAGGTTTCAAAAGCTACATGAGCACAGTGCAGGTATAACATACGAGAGCTGGTTGGACTTGGCTGCTCGTCATATTTTTGACCATCGTACTGGAGCGACATCTACCGGTGTCCACTATTATTATTCACAAGCACTGCACACAGTTAATTTCACAAGCAATACCTAGATGTCGCCTCTGCAACCACACACCGTGAAAGACTTTGTACCTTCTCATTAAAAACCATTGAATTTAATAGTTGGGAATTAAACTCATCCAACGGCATTGCTTCTGAGAGATTTCTTTCTCTTCAGGTTTTCTTTTCTTTATTCGATTGAAGTCCAATGTAGGAACTAATACTGAAATAAAATATCACAAGGACTGTAGATTCTCTCTCTCTCTCTCTCTCTCTCTCTCTCTCTCTCTCTCTCTCTCTCTCTCTCCGTGGTATTATGGGATTTTGATTGAGGGCTGATATATGTCCAGCTTATTGCAATCTGTAATACACACGCTGTGATATGCAAACATATCCCAACAAGACACATTCTTCCAAAATCATTGGTATGAAAACATTAATTTAAATGTACATGAATATTTCCTTTAATATGGATATTTTCCCTCTGGCTTTTGTTGTAAAAAGATTGTTATCTTCCAGAAGGAATGTCTTACTTTCGATGGCTTCATTAAATCTGAAAGGCATTTTGTATGTTTTCAAATTATTATATATAAGGTGAAGTATACGCAGCTGACATATATAACTCTTTTTGTCTTCAGATTGAGATCTGTCTTTGCAATTTGCCAAGCTGGTCATAAGAACATCGATCTCTATCAATAAGGAATCAAATAGAATAGCCCCAATCCGATATTATGATTTCATACATCAAGTGCTAAACGGACACCGATAATCGATAATTACCTTCCAAGCAAGGCCAACTTTTAACACAATATTATATCTTACATGCATGAAGGACTGTTTAATGGTCCAAACCTGTCATTGGCATTTTCTGTATGACATGATGAAGGTTACGACACACTCGTGCCTGATGAGTCTAAGGGTTTTAATGGACTTGTCAAGGAATAATTCAAGAGGTACAATTTATTATTATATTAGGACATACACCAGAAACTCTGAGGTTCCATCTGGATCTCTCCATTTTGTCTTTAATACCCAAACGGGGATCGAACCCGGTACCTTCTGCTCCGGAATATAACTTAATTAATGGAAATGAACTAAAAATAAAAACACACTTTCTCTCTCACACACTTGATTGTATAATCTGTCTAGCTATATTATAACTGAAAAATATCAGTGTCTTGGACGCTGATATCTCTTTCGGACGCTCGGTTCTGGGCATGCGAGCGTCATATTCCTGGCTGTAGGACCCAGATGAAAATAAATGTCGACTGTAGATGCCACAAGCCATCACCGACTTCCCAGTCATTTATGTAAAACATTGTGCTGATTACCGACCCTTGCGTTACACTGCAGTCAGCTTTTCTTACAATAATACAATGATGACGTAATTACTAAAACATAATGCATTTTTTATAACTCTTCAAAATGTGACATAGATCACTTTAACATCTATAGGCCTCTCCACAGTTACGTGTGTGTGCAATCCGTTAAAATATATTTTTCTTCCTATTTCGGTCGTGTGAAAAAGTATGATAATAGTAAAATAAAACACATAACCATCATAACCAAATATATCATCATATTTGCCGTGAGGTGACAGAATCAAAAACTAACATGTTCATGGGATATTTGTTATTTTGCTGTAGATAATACTAAATGATTTTATGATCATAAAGTGTGCTCCGATAATGATTAACATAAAAAAAATGAATGGAACAATAAGAATTTTCTTATTTGTTGTTATTTATTGTTATTAAAGATTATTTACTCTAAGACGTTTAGTAACTCCCATTGCTAATACGTACCAGGTCATAGCATTATCTGGATTAAAAAAAATATAAGATCGATTTTTATCGTCAGCTTTGCAGCTTTGTATACAATTATACTTAAATATAAGACTCTAAGATTAATCTGCAGTTTGTAAAAGCCGAGTGATTCAAATAACGTAAAAGGAATTTTCTGTTTGGAGTCCACTCCTTGGCTTTTCTGGTAACAAAAAATGCTTGTATTACTAAATTGGGTGGCCTATTCTTAGGCCGAGATACAGTTAGTCGGCAAAAGTGTCCAGAGATTCCCATTCGGATTACACATCTCACTCATCGGTTATTTCCTGCACTCATTACAAATCTCCTTCGCTTGAGCCGCTGCTCTGTATTATCCGCGTTTCAAAGAAAAACCGTAATTTAATGTGACCGTGGTATCTCGTTGTGCATCCAACTTCAAATATAAACCCTCTACAATGCTTGCACGTTCATTGGTTTGATGTACAATGCGATACCACACTCTCATCGGTCTGATTACAATTAGTCGTCTTGCCTATGCCCTTGCAAAAATCCCCCGAAAAAGAAATAACTTGCTATATCGAGATACGTCGAGATATTAAACGACTCTAGTGTATCACAGCTGCTTTCAGCGGTAGAGTGTAGAGCTCGATGATACAACTGGATTCTTATTCATAGTCTGGATACACTCGATTCAGGTGCTCACTCACAGTTTTGTCATTCGTCAATTCACCTCAACCTTCTGCCCTGAAAATCGACAACTTTGCTTGCAGTAGCATATAGGTGATTCCATAATCGGGTGTTTGCCGGTTCTCCGTGGAGTACTCCCATTGGTTTATAATTATGGCGCCCAATCCCGCTCTATATGCACTAATATTTGGGTCCTTCTTTGTGTTCCAAATGGCTAAACAGTGTTCTTTTATTCGTTATTAAAAGGGGAACCTGGAAACTGTTACAAGGAAAACACTTTAACAACGTTAGCCTTTCCAAAACGAATAGGCACATGTTTCCCTGCCGCGTTACGAGTTAAGCTAAGATTACTTATTTAGGAATGTAAAATACAGGACACGTTGAATGCGGAATGCGGAATCCGTGTTAAGAAATTTCATGTGTCCCGGCACGGCAGCATGCAAGCTTTCTATGGATACATTGCGGAACCGGCAAAGGTCGCTACATGCGCTTGACGCATTCCGTACACAAGGAAGGAATCTTATTAGCTTAAGTAGGCAACCAATATGGCCGATACGGCCTACTCTGCATTTTGACAAAAGTTATTGTGAACACTCCATTTCAACGACCATCAATACTATTACAATGATATAAACAGCCGGTCATTTATCAGCTTTAACTCTAACATAAAAGATTTCATGGAAATGTACACACTTAACCGTGAATCCCATCTCTATAGTTTTCGCATTCATTCCCACCATGTTTTACCTGTAAACCATAAAACTTTTGGAATACTTGATTCTCTGTCGTCACAATATATACAGTAATTATAAGAAAGTAAACAAATGTATTGATCGGTTTGACTAGTTATTTTACGTACTTGTAGGTCAAGAAACACTGCAGGGCAGATTTTGATTTAGCAAGAGGTGTTACTCTGACACGCTTCTTAGATCCCTTAAAATACAGGTCCACGAGCTCTTTACATGAACAAATCGACATCACAAAGCGTCCTAAAGGCCAGTTGCGTTGGACGATACTTTGTCTGACGTCACCACCTTGAATGGCTTATTATATCTCAGTTCACCGATAAGGATCATGTCACAAACATTGTTATGTATTGGTTATAGCCGAATGAAATGTTATGCAAGCCGTGAGGTTTGGGAGGTTTGTGTCACATGGCAGGCGAGCCGTTCAGGCGACACAAGCCAAGCAAATCTCATGGCTTGCATTTTATTGGGCTAAAACTGATTTGTCCTACATGCCCATCTCCTTGGACGATGGTCACGTGTGTCTTTTTCTTTTTTTGGCTACGCACCAGTTCTTTTCCATATTTGGACAGTCGCCATGCAACTTGACTTGCATGGTCACATTTAATGACCATGTGATGCATACAGATTTGAACGTACATTTAGAACAAAGGTAAATACGCCGCATGTTGGACAAATTCTGGATTGTATGCCTCATACAACTTCTTGCAAACTTTAGGCCACATGAATATACAAGATATTGGAAAAAAAAAACATTTGGACACGGGTCCGGGATGGACTGTACCAGTGTTGAGTTTCACTCTACAGAATGCATGTCACACTCTGCATGCAACTCAGTCCTCAACGCACCATTTACTTGGCGTATCCTTTCGTGTAAAACAGGTAAATGCCGGTGTTCAGTGACACCAATTTGAGAGTGGTTTGGAAATGACTCAAGGGAAGCCTTATGTCCAGTCAGATCATTCCATAGGATTTTTTTTTTGGGGGGGGGGGGGGGGGAATTATTGTCTCCTTCACTTTTTTCAGAGGTTAAAGTAAAGAACCGTTTGACCCTCTCACCTTTTATAGAAATAAACACATAAATCTGAACATAGCGTTTTAGAGATTGTTAATATATTCTACTGTCTAGTTTCTTTATATGTAACTCAATATTTTTTTTCAATTATGCAATTAGAAAAAAATAAAAAATGCTCGCTTCATGTGCCTTATTGGATCAACATAAACATTAATCGCCCTTGTCTATGACTAAAGCTATTATAAAATCCTTAAATACTCGAATATTTACAAGATAATACTATGCATCAGTTAAAGATAAACTGTAGCAAAACATAAAAACTTGTGTAATAGGAACTAAAACCCCTCCAGGACGAGAAGGTGTCCCACAAAAGGCCCATAGCCTTCAGTGATGCTTGGAAAGAACCTGAACACATGTAGAGAAACAATGAACATATATATATATATACCCTTAACAGTATTTAAACAAATGAACAAACAGTTTACCTTTGAATCACTGAGATTCGTGTATGATGACGTAGGAGTAGGGCATTCCTAACAAGAGAGGCATAATTACATGTGGTGTATGAAATGTAAGCCTGGTCAGCATGTAAATCAGTAGGAAGGTCCAGTGACATTGATCTTTGACCTTGTAATGTCGAAATCTACATGATTCTTTCCCTCTTGTTAGGTCAGTCATGGGTGAAGATGGAAGTTTTGGGATGAAAACCTTGCTTTAAATGCGCCCATATTTATTTTTCGAGACGCTGATTGTGTGACCTTAACCTAGCCCTTGCGGCCTCAAAATTAAAAGTATTCTTTTCCTATTGAAAGGGAAGGCATAAATGGAAGGTCTGGGATAAACTGTGTCGGGCAGCTATTTAGGGAAGTAGGGGTAGGGAACTTTGCCCTTAAAATTTTCGAGTTATTTCCTTATTGGTAGGTGAGTTATATTGAAGGATGGACGGTTTTGCTTTAAATGATTCAACAAGCTTTTTATTAAAAAATGTACGACCAGTTACACCTTTTGAGATGATAATGTGGTTCTTCCCCCGTTTGCAGGTGAGCAATACGTGGAGGAAGGTTGGTTTAAGATGAAATCTTTGGATTAAAATGCACCAACAATCTTTTTAAACAATTGGGTCTTGTGAAAATCACTCTAACCTCATGACCAAAGAACCAAAAGGATATTTCCTGTCGCAGAAAACAATAGATTGAAATCAATTCGTCAATCAAAAGGATTCTATCTGTAGTAGTGGACTACAGATTGAAATCAATTTGTCAATCTAAACTGGAGCTGTCACCCGAAAAAAATAATAGACGGGCAGGTGGACGGACTGGACGAATTCTTTAGGGGCTCTTAATACACGTAATTATAATTTGCTATAAATAGACAAAAATTTTAAGAAAAGAAAACTGCTGTTAGTCAGCTGAAAAGATTGTATAATCAATTACAACAATAAGACACTACTCAATATATTGGAGAGCCTAGGTCGACAGCTGAAAACCTTAGTTTTAGACCAAACTTTAAATCGTTCATTTATCGGAAATATCATAGTTATGAATTTAGTTTGAACCCCTCTTATAGCAAGATGTTCCTAGACAATGCATAGTCGACATTCTCTACAGTGCTTTGAAAAAAAATGCATCGAAGAAGCTGCCCGCATGGATAAAGGAGGTAAAGAAATATTGTATATCACATTTGGTAAAAATCAAAGTGATGCTTTTAATTTTGACTGTGTATTATTCTTTCTCAAGGAACAAGTTTCTTTATCCGTCTCAGTCAATGCGGCGTTATCATGCTACGCTTTACTGGGTGTGTGTTTTTTTTTGCGATTTTATATTCAGCATTGTATCTTCCTACTAGTTTTTTGTGAGTGACAGTATAATTCCCATTCTTTAAATTAATTCGGTAAAAACGGTAACTTTAAGGTGTTTTGCTTTAAGTTGTTTAAAATACATTGCAATGCAATAACAAAATGGTGTTTGGAGTCTTTTTATCGGTATTTATTAATTATTGTTTTGTGACCTTTTAAAAGCCTTTGTTCTAATTAGAGGTCATGCTCTTGTATTATGGCCTACAGTGTATTTTATATACTGTATGTTGAAGCTAACAGTAAACAAAAATAGGCTTTATTGTTTGCAAAATATGGCTTTTTCTAAATCCCAAAGTGTTTTGTTTTCCTATAGAATGAAAGCTGTTTATGTATTCAACCAATGTGTTGATTCCATTAGTACACAATGCTTATAAATGTATAAACTTTTCTGAATAAAACTGAAGTGGTAATTCCGTTGTGTGTCAATAAAACGAAGCTGCGGCAGTTCACTTTCCCATTAGCATGTCTGTTAAACTAGAACAGCTTTGTCTGCAATGTTCATCCAGCCTCTGTGCGCCCGGTAATCAGACCACTGGAGAAGGCCACGATGAGCAGAGCATAGTTTTGCCAGTGTCAGAGATGAATTTATCAGTGTTTAGTAATTATTAATCGTTGAAATTTTGAAATGCACCACAAGCATGTTATTTATTTATTAGACTGTTTAATTTGAATAGGTTGTATTGTCCCTCATATGATACATATGAGGATCTATATAATTTATACGGAATTGGGTTTTTCTAGACCGAGGTTTACCTGCTTCCGTTCCGATTTGATCCTCCAAGTTCGGCAGACGTATTGGTTTGTGCTGTTCTAGAACAAGTTTGTTTTATTTTGCGGGATTGTGCCGTATAAAGCTGAATAATTAATAATTTTAATATTTCCGCGTTAGGTGCCCCTGTTTCTTTTGTGCTGCAAAGTCCTCAATGCTTGTTACGCTCTTTCAGGAGGCGCCGAGGGGATTTTCACTTGCCTGTTTAGACCGTGGCGAGAGCGCATGTCTGCCCAAAAGGCATTTCCGTGCAGTATGCGGTCACGCCGGTCCACTATAATCACCATTCATCCGCCATATCCATTGTAACGCCTCTCAAGGAATTTTCTTTCCTTTTAAAGGTTTTTAATTCATAGTCCACATGACTCCGCTTTCAATGCGAGGGCTTTTCAGTTTGGTCAACACTGGGCACTGAGTCCAGTGATGTGTCCACCGTTTGACAATTTTTTCTGGGTTACAGGTATGTTCATTTTTATACATTCAAAAATATCTTTCCATGATTACAATGATTTCTAAAGTTTGGCAAAGTCTTGTGTTTTATAATTTTTTCTAAAAGAAGCCCCACAACTGAGTTATCATTCGGGTTGGGTTTGGGAGGGGGGGGATAACATTTATTTATTATAAGATCTGTTGTCTGTTGGGACGGTGAAACCTGAAAAATATCAGCAGTGCATCTTTGATCTTTGAACAAACTAGAATCTGTAGTCGGGGAGAAAATACCCAGGCTGAAGTGTTTTCCTGCTAAATTTTTTCATCGAAATATATCAACCTGCTTTCTTTTTATCTGGTAGAGTTGTCAGTTTCGCAACAGACCTGCTTATTCCATGACAATTTACAGTACTTAAACCAAAAATTTAATACTGTGGGAATATATTTTCTGGGCCTATCTTTTTCACATTAGCAGTTATACGTTTCGCGTACAAGAGACTCTCACCGACATATGCAAGTGTATACAAATAACGCATGCGTCTGTTAACATGCCTTGGACTATACCCTCAACTGACTACACTGAATAAACATCGTGTTAACGATGTCGCCTGAGCTGCAACTAATACAAAGCATCTTTCATATAATTTCACGGTAGAATGCTTCTTTATACAATCGTTAAATCTACGATATTTCCCAAGCATTGAAGCTGTCGGGCCTATGTTGTTTATCGGAAAAAAATTATTTTTTGTATGATTTCTAAAATAGAATAATTTTTCTTTCTATGTTGATATTTTTGGTAAGGGGGTTCCTGGAGAATTCTAGCAGAAGTAATCTTTATATCATATAAGTGAAACACATGACAACAGTTCCTGCAAAAAAACCTTAGGATTAAAATACGCGTCGTTTAGTTCCTATCAGCTCATTACAAAAATATGCATGAGATGGAGCCGTGGATTTTCCACGGGAGCAGCTAGTACTTATAGTTAGTTTAATGTTAATGATGTGGCAACAAGTGCTTGCGAATAACTATATATATTTATTATATATATATATATTATATTATTTATATATGGAATACGAATCATATCGTACGCCACTACGGCAAAATATAGTTTATATATATATATATATATATATATATATATATATATATATATATATATATATATATATATATACAACCAATACCCAGCCACAGTAGAAACGATTGGGCATATACATTATGACTTACGTGAAAATTCATTTTCATTTAAAATGTATGACAAAGAAATAAAAAAAAATGCATAACCGGATTAAAATGATTACTTATACATATGCAAAAGTTTTTAAAATGGCCCAGAAAAGTTCATCAAATCTCAAACAGAAGTAAAATTATAAAAGAAAAGAACTGCAACATCGCCAGGAGCGCCCCTTTGGGTGCGGCTGGCTACAACTTAAACACTAATAAAAGTAACGCGAAGCGATAAGGTCAAACGGCTGCCCATTTATATCAGTGGGGATTTAGGGTGACCGCTAAAATGACGAGGACGGGAAACCATCGTGCAGTCACCGCGAGAAGTAATGAGGACAGATGCGGGCCACTTAGGGTAATTGGAGACAAGCACGAATGCAAATAGTTTAAATAAGTTTTTCATTATAAGATTGATTACCATTGCGACATCCTGATTAACAGACTAACGAAAGGTTACTGGCTGCGGAAGATACATTTGTCTTAACCAGCTGCTGATGCTGTCTCTTATTTGTTATCTTAACGCGCCATACCTCAACCTGACTTGAAGCTCACGTGTTAATTATGATGTATTTAATGCTTTTTAAACTAATCCTTACCAACACGAAAATCCATCTTAGTTCGAGACTGTGTGACATTGCGGGAGCACATTTTTAATCTCGCTCATATCCTGGTGTCACACAGGGTCGGAAAGTTTCGCACCTGCAGTCCTGCTCCCCACATTTACACACGTAAATGAGTGATACAAGGCTGCAGGAAACAACCTTCCAATGAAGCCTGCAAGATATATACTGTTATATATAGTTTAACTTTAATCATTATACCAGTTTAATAATTGATTTTTTTCTCCAAATAAATTTAAGTTTTAGGCGAGATGAGCCACATGTCACAGCCGTGAACATTATTAATTTGATTCAAACAAAAATCTTGTAAGGAGACGCAGATAAAAAAACAGCAAACAGAACTCGGTTATAACACCATGTATACACGAGACGAAACCTTGTGTTAAAATGTCAAATGTCAATGAGAGTTGACTGCCATGTCACGGTTTATTTTATAATTCAATTCCTTGGCCCGCAAATTATTCGTTTAATTTATTCGCTAGCCCTGTAATGCTGCAGGAGTTTACTTACCTCCCTGGATATTACATGGGATGGAAATGTAAATTAGCAAAACGACCTGCTGATTAAATGAAGTTAAAATGAAATCGTCAGCTATGAATGGTGCGGCAGCTGTTCTCTCTTAAAATGTGGGTGATTAAAGGAGGTGAAGGCTTCTGTTTCAACTCTCAGAATTAAAAATAAAAGAAAAATGATTGATTACTCCAAAAGAAAAGTAGAAGCAGTATTCAAGGGTGTCATGTAGTCGTGACTTTAGGCATAAACTCATTGAAACTGACGTCTACTGTATCTCAACACGCCTTTATTAAATTGAGTGTAAAGTATTTTTTCCAACAAAAAAGATAATATGAAAAAAGATAATTCCCCTTTGCTTTAAACAGAGACCTGATACTCTGCTTAGAGGTTTTATGTGTCAATGAAAAGGGCAAATTAAAGACTTATTCAGAAAGAACAGAACACTCCTAACTTATAAAGGAAGACTGAAAGCTCCAAATATTAAATTATTAAAAATTATTAAAATATTAAAAGCTGCAGAAATTTTATTGTTGAAGACTTCCTCTATACACTGACTTTCAGAGACAGAAGACCATCTTGAGCCATGTTTCAGAAGAATCCTACTGTGAGTGTGAGTGTTAAAAAAAAACTTAGCGAGGTTAATGCCCGGAGAAAAGGTATCCAGTGTACAAAAAGAAACCTTAGTTGGTATTATAAAAAGCGGGGATGGGGAGCTCTGTTCCTAGAGAGTTTTATAGCAAAACAGTCGACAAAGACCCCTAAGATATGTACCACTGATGCAAGAGATAAAGGTTTAAAAAAACTACGTTTTCTTCATAATCAAATGATCATTGTTCAAAGAGAAGGTGTCAGTGGCCACGTCAGCGGGAACTGAATCAATCTAAAAGGCTCAAACTGATCAACAAATCTAACGAACTAAAAGCTTATCCATAAAAAAGTACCTTTAACACACAGAAAGCCAAAATGCAATCTCCCAATTTTTCTCATTTTCTATCTTAGCAATATGCCGTAAAAATGCCTGAAAATGGTAACTGGTGAATCAGCAGAACTATCAGGGCATAGGGAAATAATCGGTAACTTAATGTTCACCGCACCATTGTAAAGAAGAAGGAAACAATATGAGGTCTCCGAATGTGTTTGACAATACATCAAGTGAATTATCTATCAAAATACATAACCTTGATCAAAATTAGGAAATGGTCCACGACAGCAGAGTCGCGATTTATTTTTTTATTGCGCTTTTTATGATATTCATAAGAGTATGTCTCTCTGTTGTTATCTATAAAAAGGACAATTTAACTTTCATATGCTCGATGTAGGAATATACTTAAGAAACGTCCCTTATTGGCTTTCTGTTGTCATAAATTTGTCTAAGGTTAGTATATTGTTAGTTACAAATACAATTATGCTAATTAATAATTATAAACCAAGACGACAATTCAAGGTGGACAGAAGCTAAGCAAGTTATTTAAGAAACAAATCCCTTTTAAAAGACCATTTGCAATCTGAAGGGAGAACACAAAGCATGCTTATGAACGTCAGGGATGTCTTAAATGTGGAAAATATAATGTCCGAGCATATTTAATCGAGATTCGATATACACGTGTCCTTGACATTATCTTCGAATATTTAAATGGGTATTTTTTTTTTTTGGGGGGGGGGGGAGAAATGATAGAAGAAATCGATTTCTTTTATTCCTTTATTTCATTTTAATATATGTACAACATGATTTGTATAAATAATTGTGTTACAGATTTATTATAATTCCGATATAACTCATAATATGACAAATCGCTCATGAAGAGATATACAAAAGATAAATTCATTGTAGATAAGTCGATCTGAAAGAGCTTTAATGTGCAACATTCATTCACCATTTCTTTAGTATAGAAATGAAAACAAAAACATAAAGAGAACGTACATTCACTTTGTAAATGCCGCTCCAGCAAAAGTTGATATTTGTGTTGATCGTTGTTTACAGATACAATACGTTTTAAAATGTACATTCAAACAATTCTACAGTACTTATGGGGCATTTGGTACAATTTTATCTGATTTTCATTGTTAATAAAATAATTTTAGGAAAAAATCTGATTAACTCTATGACGCCAGAAACAACAAAATTAAAAGTGACATTTGTTTTCGTATAACTAACATTTGGATCTCCAATAATATTAAATATATACCTTTTCAGTCCTAGTAAACTGTGTAGGATAAAACATAAGAAATGACAATCCATCAACCTCAGAAAAGGATCAACATACTCCTTTTCCGTGAAACTCGCGCCGTGTGTTGGAAAGTAAAACAAAAACATTCTTGGATCGTGCCAAAACTTGACAAAAATGTTTATAATATTTTTTTCACGATACTCCAGGTGTATTAAAACAATATAAGAAAAAAAATGGAATATTTTCTGTACCTTTTATTTACAGGTATTGAAAATATATGAAAGCCATGGTTTAATTAGTAAGTTATTAATAAGAATAAGCGTCAACAATAAGTATTTCAGTGTATTGCCCACTTTCTGAATAGCCCTGGGTTTTTTTAACCAATAATCTAAGTTGGTCCAAACGAGTTGTATAAATCATAAATAAATACTCGGCAAAATTATTTATTATCAAAGTAAGCAATAATAATAGAGTTTATCTTGTAGTTTAGCTGGACCATTAAATGCATCGGCTTATGCCTGATCTGTGATGTAGCGTAGCGCGTCTGCGATCGTTCGAAAAGAAATAGTTAATTATGGTCAGAAGTAAGCGATGGTTGACAATGGGGTGAGAGTAGTAATGCGACCCTTTGGACTTGGGTAGGTTGGCAGTAGTGATCATCGGCTAAGGAGAAGGGTCCGTCTCTTACAGTTAATGGGTCTTTTCGCAGATGTCCAGCATCACAGTCACTAACCTCCGGGTCAGTTAACGTTAACGAAAGCTGAACCCCTAAAACAAATGTAATAAAAGGTTTTTAACAGGTTCAGTACTAACACCTTGAATAAATTGTTATAAGATAGTGGGACTGCTGGTAGGTTGGTAGGCCTACTTTCAAAAAGGCGTCTACTACTTTCTAACGATTTTGGGTCAAGAAATGCAATGAAAACAACAAAAGCTTCGCTGAATATCAATCATAACGCACTTTGATATTTCGGCTTCCATAGGGGATATAACGGAATAAATGACTGGCACAGGGAAAGCAAAGGGCTTCAGCCGGTCTGTCAGCTCATCTGTGTTTAGATTAGACGCACTACAAGAAAAGGTTAGCTCGTGACGAAACAGAGACTGACTTGAACGAATTATACTTATGAAACAGCCTGAAATATTATTCATCGAATCAGAGGAGCTTAATATATAAAGACATGTAGTCTCAGGCAAAAAAAATAACCTGATTTATTCATATTGCCACTTCGAAATATATTTTATATAAATATTAATACTGATTGATATTATAAAAAAAGTAATAACTGGAGTGTCATAAATATATATTAATTGTGGCTCTGTTTCTTTCTTTAAATGGAATCACTCGATCACATATGAAAATCGAAATTATATAAGAAGCATAAATGATTAAAAGATCATCATTTCCGTGTGTGAATAATCGTTTAGCCAAAAATGTTTATCTCATCAGGTAATTCAGCCATAAAGAACAGCGGAATACATTTGACTGCGTACCTGTTCCTTTACTGATAAATATGCCTAGCCTAAGCGTTTCGGTAACGTGTACTAGTAACAAATTAAAAGTTACAAACTTGAGGAGTCATGCCTTAATATCATGCTGTCATACTTACTAGATTGTGGACAAATTGCATGGAATTAGCTTTATAAAAAATGACATGATAATGTTTATAAAGTTAGACAATTAATATTTTTCAGCGCATTTAGAACATAGAAGATTTGTTGCCCCAGCTGTATAATAAGCATAATGTACCGTGTGCTTTATTTCAAATGTAATGATACGATTATGATGCACCTAGAAAGGCGACCTGCAGTAAAATGGGAACCCAACCCGGTTCCTTGGGGAAAAATATAAGTTCAGCCTAATGAAACGTACTGAGAAAAACCCTTTTCAATGTATATGTATGTTGTTTATACAGTTATTCCTTTTCATTATTTGAACTAGGATATATCTATCGCATCAATAAAATACTTTGAAAGACAATATGTGTATGTGTATGTAATTTTACGCCTTTTTGGGCATATTGTTTTTTCAGGAACCAAGCATGCTAATAAGACTTGCTCGTAGAGGGAGTTGTCACATAATACATAACCAACAGAAAGCGAAGACTGTTATATTGTTTGTGACGCCTGGGCAAGGCATCAGGACAATGATATGTGATGAAATATTCATATGACTTAAGTAATGGTAGTCTACATCTATCAGCCAAAGAACAGAGGTGAAGCACTGCACGCAGCCGAGATGCTGATCTGTCCTTGGGCAGATAAACCGTAATAAACACAAGAACAGTTATAAAGTTAACCGTGCGTCTTCTTTCCAGTTGGATTGTCACCCAATACGCTAGTTTACGTCATCGTCTTTGATTAAGGTGATAATGGAATTAATTCCCAGCTTTAAAGCAATATAGACACTGAAGGATCCAGAGTATTCTAATTGGTACACATTTGATCAGTTAGTTCATCCGTGACGTACTAATTAGTACTAAATATCATAGGCCCGATCCATCTTCATACTACCAAGTCTGTGGCTATGCTTTCTCAGACCTTGATTACGCGACCCTTTATGGTGCCTGTTCAATGAAAAAAGAATAAAACAGCACGTGTTTGGGCTGAAATCACAGCTGCCAATCGAATCCAATAAATAAAATGAAATTTAAAAAAATCACCTGGGACAGGCAAATTTGATTGGTCAGGGTCTCGGTGCCCTCCTGGCAGTAGTGAACGTTTGGTTAATACATCGCACTAAAGATAATTTGTAATTGCTGCATTCATTATTTGGACGGCTTTGTAGCTTACATAATATCAGCTACAAATACAATAATAATATATCTGTTCCAACCCGAAAGTTCCAGGCATTGAAAGGTTGAGATGAAGTCTTCAGTGTTAGAAATCGTTCAAGGCAGATGCTATGTTTTCCCGACATAGTTTCTCACATATGTAAAATGTTGATTAGACATCTAAATTTTTTATTGCATCGACAACACATAGAGCGATAGGGGTAATTGTAACAAGAATAAAGTAGTAATTATCTAGCTCTGTACTAGAAATAAAGACTCAGCAAGTCTCCTTGTGTTCCACATATGGCAGTTGCCTCGTCTGTTTTCTGTTCACATAATAACTCATATACTATTTTAAATCTCGGTCTCCTACAGAAAGTCTGCAAGTACTTAAATGTTATTACTTCGGAAGTTACCGCCTCCATTGTTATAATGCTAACTAAACTATGTATATGTTACATCTGCAGAATTCCATTCCGGATTCGGACTATGTGGCAGGACAGTATCACACGCTTCCACTTATTTTATATCCTGGTGTCAGCTAGGCCTGGTAAATAAGACACCTGCTGGCCCTGGGTACCTAATTGTCCCCATTGCTACGGCATACCACCGAGGAACCCCCGAAAGGCGCACTCAATTGTCAACGAAACACGGCCGTTTGGCACGGCCTTCCCATTAAGCCTGCAGTAGCGCTGACTCTGGGTGGGGACCGAACGTAAAAATTCTGACCGCCTCGGCTGAGATTCGAACTCACGATCTCCTGGCTATGAGTCGTGTGCTCTGCCCCTGGGCCAAAACAGCTGGTTATTGTCACCATTGTGGTGAATATTATAGTTGATGATATTGTTTACGTAATGGGAATTTAGAATTTGATAAGATATTTTGTTCTTACATATTTCCTCAGGCTTATGCCTAAGTAATGCCCTTAAAACCCCAAGCTTGTCACATGAAGGTTTATCATATTTTCAGTTGGTATATGGGAGACCGGCATTAAACTTTGCAAATATCTTTAGCTATACCGGATGATATTCAGTAAAGAACTGATTAGCCGTTAAACATCTCATTCAATACATAAAGAGATAAAGGGAAGAAACGCCAGGAAAACATCAGCTTATAAACATGAGACGTGTCCAGGTATTATAATTGTGACAAATGTTAATGAAAAGTAAATAACCCCTTCAAGACCATTATTTTTATATTGCATGCCGTTTCAAGCTTTTTTAGGGATTTACTCTTTAATCGCCCGGCAGCTTATGTGTATAGGTAGCCGTTTGTTCTTCTTATGTCCTGCATATAACGGAAACGACAGACAATTGGCGGTCGATGACATGTGCATGTTATCCAGACAGCACTCTGTCGCTGCTTGGGAATGCACCAGAAAAAAAAATCTATTTGTATGATATCAAGAATAAGGAACTAGGTAATCCATGTTGAAACCTACATGTTCAATAGTTGTTGACTTTTCAGCGTGTAATACTAATGTATTCCATGTACTCCAAGGATTAAAATATCATAGAAAAAAGTGTAAAAACTAATATTTATTTCGTTCAAGACACATCAATAATAAAAATGGTGGAGTGGAATAAACGTGGCACAAATATTTAATTCCAGGACCTCTGTATCCTATTCATTGTTGTATACAATCAAATGAAGAAAGGCAAAAATATCACGATTACATTTTGGTAATATGTTAAGCAGCTACCGCACTACACATTTATGCCAGAAAAATTAAGAAGTCGACGGAACAGTAGAGACTTACATATTGATTAAAATCTGAATATTTTGAATGTTTTGCGTTATGTCAATACATTGTCATTTTGCAGATTGATCGATGTAATGTTAGATGAATATCAGGCATTGGGATAAGAAATAATTACTAACTTGATGGTGAAATACTTGGCTTTGTCAGGGCTTAATTGTGCGACCGTTTTCTAGGCTTGCAAATTAAGGAGAATTTCTGTAAAACCTTTTGATGAAATTTCCCTCGTAAAATCCTGAATATCCATAAATAAACTAAGTAATTATTCAATTTTGCCGTTAATAATTACAGAAAACATAAGTTTCCTTAGCAACATAGTCAGAATGATAGATCTTGTGCTTTATTCAGCTCTAATTTCGTTTATAATTGTGTTTAGGATTTATTTTATGCTAGACAGTAAATGGAACTTTTTTAGCGTTTAATATTATCTGTCTGTAAAGTAACTCAAGTGGCGTGCAGTTTTTTTTTGGTCACAATATGGAAATTCCATAATGAAGATTTATAAATTATAGATCACAGTCAATGTATAAATTATGAGGATAAATATATATATATGGATAAAACCTGTTTCTGTTTGTCATATTTTCCAATTTTAACTTAATATTTCACCCATATGTAAAATAGTCCAGCACAACCACAAATGCGGGGCCCTCTGATGACTATTGCCGACCACATCTAGTTCCTGTTAAAATTATGTCCGACTCTCCAAGGGCAAGAGTCGGCATATCAAGGGTTATACCGCCTGTTTTGAGAACAATACGCCATATATTTATACAGCATATCCTAGTCAAAGACAAAAAACTGCGTCAATTAACAGTTTCCGTCAGACGTTGGAATGTGCCTAAGAATTTCGGATCGGAATTACTCTGTATGATATTTGCCGTTTATCCTTCAAACATTGATTCTATTTTATTTTACCTTTAATCTTTCCAAACAAAGGTTAGTTAGAATACACCAAAAAATACGCCAATTTATACTTAACCAAAAACGTGATTTTTTTACATAACCTTGATTTTTAGAAACCTCAAACATTTTGCTTAAAAAATCCATAACGATTATTTAATGACCAGCTATCGATTAAGGGAACTTAATACAGGGGAAGCGTCCTTTAAAGATCAAAGAAAAAGCGATGAAAAAATGGCCAGATCTCTCAACGATCTTTCAATGAGAGCTAAGCGATTACCAAGATCTCTCACAGTGGTCTCTCAAAGATCTTCCAGTGATCTCAACGGTCGCCACGGTCTCCTCAAAGTTTTGACTCGGTCCAAAACAATCTTTCCACGAACGCCATAGGAAGTAGCCTCTCAACGAACGCTCAAGGCTCGCTCAAGGAGCCCTCAAAGATAAATGATCTCCGTATGATCTCTCAGAAGTCCTTCAACGAACGCCATTTTTTTCCATTCTGAAGGTTATCTCTCCCGGTCTCTCTGTGATCTCTCTTGGTCACACAACGTGCCCTCAACAGACTCTCAACGGTCCCTCAAGGGTGTTTCAATGAGCGCTCGATGAGCGCCAAGGTCGCTCAAAGACCTCTTAAGATCACAATGGAATTGCCGAAAATTGAATTTTTTGATCGCACATGAGCTCACACCGATTACACAGAAGAGGTTTCTACGAGGCTTAGGAGATAGTTGAGAGATAGGGCCAAAATTTGATCGCTCAATGGTCACTCAACGATCTCCGTGCTGTGTAAAGGGGCCTTAACACATCGATATAAACGTAACATAAATGTTATTAAAATGTAATTATTACCGGTATTATTAAGGCCCCGCTTGAACAGCGGTCCCCTATAGTGATCACCGTTTAAGTCCGTCCATCCTTCCGTAAATCTGTCTCTCAGTCCTTCCGTCAGTGACGCTTTCTTTTGCGCCCGATATCTCAAAGACCATGCTTGATATTTTTCAAATTCACAGAGATGATTGGTATCTATTAGGGCTCCGGACCTATCGAATTACAAACCTCTCGAATTCGAGTATGGCCGACACAGCACAATCGGTGATTTTCTTTCGCAAGCAATACCTCAACAAGAACATGGCTGAACAGGGATCTTTGGTACCTATGAGGGCTCCAGACATGTCGAATTACAGAACTCAGACCTGTCCAACATCAAATATATATCCGCCGGATACGATTGGTGATAGGTCATAACTATAACTAAATTTAAACATTTTACCCACATATAAACTAGACAAACACTACTAGAAATGCAGGGCCCTCGGAGGACAATTGTCCCACCACATCTTGTTTTATATGATTCTGTATGCCTGTTCTAGTTCCTCTCTTATAATTTTTATTAGCACCAGACATAATAAGTATACGTAAATACACGCTTGTTTACAAATACAAGTAGTTTCTTCTTAACCTTTATACAGAAAAAAATAAACAAGCACCGGAAGCAATATGTGACGAGAAAAAATACACAGCGTCCTGTACGACCTACTGTTATTATCGAGGGTTATAAAAACAGTACAACATCTATTTGTGCTTCACGATAAGTGTATCTTCCTTTGGGTTTTCTGGCCTTCACAATATCCTACCTTCGGCCACGCGCTCTTATTATAGTCAAACGACAAACTTGGATTATGTTTATTAGCACATGGCCCAAATCATATATAAAACATGATGGAAAGATATACTGAGCCTGTAAGCAGCGACGGTTACGCTGGGGAGCTTTTGTATTCAGTCAAAATGAACTTATAGCGGGAGATAATACCGCAAAATATAATTAAACAGTCTAAAAAATCCGTCGCCATCTTATCTATCAACTTAATACCAACAGTTTTTTTAGGATTTTTTTGTGGTGGTAACCGCCTCCTTTTTCTAGCTTGACTTAAAAAAAGAATGACCGCGGGTCATACTCGATAATCCTGTTGTGAGCCAGGCTCGGTAGCTTAGTGAATGGCTCTGCGTATCACTTCTGCAGTTCCTGAGTGCGTGTCATTACTA
Source organism: Sipunculus nudus (assembly GCA_026874595.1). NCBI lineage: Eukaryota > Metazoa > Annelida > Sipuncula > Golfingiida > Sipunculidae > Sipunculus > Sipunculus nudus. The sequence goes on along the minus strand of CM049311.1, from coordinate 12,209,806 downwards.
TTTCTAGGTCCCCCGAAAGGCGCACTCATTTGTGAATGAATATGGACCGTTTGGCATAGTCTCCCCATTAAGCCTGCAGAGCGCTCACTATTACTAGGGACCGATCGGGAAATATCAATTCATTCTCAGAATAGTTGAAACTGCTTGTGCCTGGAAGTGTAACGCCTGTATGGTGATCGAATGTTCTTTCTGATTGGTGCTAAACGATGGAACGCATGCCTGCAGACATCACAGGTCAAGTGAGTCATTGTATTTTTAAAAAGAAGCCAAAGGCATTCCTTTTTAGAGACATAGAGAGATTTTTAGAGATATTTAGTCAATCATTTTACCAAGTGAACCGCAGTTCAGTATTATTTTAGAGGGCTGATATTCTTGTATTTATTCCATGGCGTTTTTATTATAAACTGTTGAACTTTTAGTCCTGTACAGATAATTAAAGCGCGTGTATGAGGTTGCCCTTTAAAATGAATTAATAAAAATATTGTTAATCGATTTCACTTTGTATTATTTCACTTGTATTTCACTTAAAACTATATCAACTTGTATTTCAAATTGCAATGTATATGTTTGTATTTCATTATATTCACATATTTATCCTGTATCAAGGATATTGGTATACGCATCAGCAGACCCATCAGCTTCCCCTCCTAGAAGGCTGGAGACAGGTGTCAGATGGGTGATGACCAGACAGACGTGCAGATACTTAATGTGGCATCAAGTCCAGATTTAGGTGGGACAGTCTCATATTGATGGCGACAATGTCATCAAGCCAGACAAACGGGCAGAACTTATATGAAAGTTATTGGTGCCCAAACAAGTGGGGCACGTCCGACGGGATCAGCCGATTAATTAATTGAGGACCGGTTCGAGGACGCTGGCGATTTGCGGTATTATAAACTATATGGTATGATAAAATTATGTGAATAAACTTATATACTATTCATAAATAAAACAGAAGAAAAACAAAAGAAAGAAAAAAAGGAAAACAAAGAAAGAATCAAATGTCCGCTTAAGAAGTAGGTCCACCAAGATAAATGTTTTACCCAAAAATGTATAGAGAAGGCACTCATCAACGCCTGTGAGCCATCCCTTCTCAGGAAGAGGCTTCATTTGACGAACGTCATGGACTGCCTGTGGACCGGGTATGCTGTACATTTCAACACGTGTCTTGGATGAAGGGGATATGGAGATAGAGACGGGTATCAGTCGGTACATTAATAATTCTTTTTCACCTTATCTCTAATATGTTATACAGAAAGTAGTTCAAATTTAGATATAGGGTATCAGACAGTACAATAATAATTCCTTTTCATTTAATCTTAAATATATTTTACAGAAAGTAGATCATATTTAGATATATAGAGACGGGTATCAGTCAGTACATTATGATCCCCTTTTACAAAATATCAAATATATTATAAAGAAAGTGGGTCATATTTAGCGCAGACATCTTTCTGTTGGCTTGTCCTTAAAAACAGGGTTTTTTTATGCCATAAACTTACAAGACTGTTCCTATATGTTTTATTTTTCTAAAAGGTCATACCTTTAAAAGCAGCTTTATTTCATTGATAAATATCAAACGCATGGCACAGCCAAAGGGTATGTGAAACTGTAAAAGATGTAGAAAATGTTATAAACCGGCCGACCTGTCTTAAACATTAAATTACCTATGTATGTGAAATCTGTTCTTTCCATTGGAGAAAGGCAAACCAGAAAGTGATGTACATTTTACATTTTTAATCGATATCTTTTACTTCTTACATGAGGTTGACCTATCACCGCTATATAAAATTTATTAAGCACCGTGAAGAAAAAAGCTTATGTACAGTAAAATAAATAAGTTTCAGTGTTTCAAATAACAAAAACATGACCATACGAAGCATTTGTCCATTATACCGCAAAGAATTTGATACCTTCGTCTTTTCTATACCATGTATTTTGTGCAGTTGTCAATTTACGTATTTGTCTTCAGAGAAATTGCCTGAAATTCACTCTTCCATTTTACTAATAACTATCGTATCTCTCTGTTTATATAGCAATATCCAGGCAACGTAACTTGAACCAAAGCTGTCGACGTGGAAAGCCAAACTGAGATGCCCCGACCTGATATCAAGTGCCAGTCTGTTTTATTACCACAGATAAAGATCAAATAAACAGTGTCTCCATGTCTTACACCATCCCAATATAATATCTCAATTTTTCGGGTTCCGTCAGTGTTACATTAAGAACCAATACGTTTTCCCTCAAGTTTACATACATGATAATCAGTTAAAAATCAGTATATTCCACATCCAAAACTGCAATTTAAAGGATTAAAACTCATTTCGTTAATGAGATTTTATACCTTCGCCAGGCCAAGCGGCGGGGTTATGTTTTGGGCAGCGTATGTTTGTCTGCGTGTCTGTTAGCACGATAACACAAAAAAATACCTAGCGGAGTTTGATGAAGAAAAAGGGCCCAATTATTATTCGTTGTTTTTATAGTCCCGGGGCCTGTTGTACGGCAATGAGAAAGTAAATGACTTAACACATTCACTATCCTGCATAATATTCAGAATAATAGCCTATAGGCTACAGCAGTCAGCAACTTCTTCAGGAGACAGGGTCTGCGAGGGCAGAGGCCACCACCGTGTAATATTCCCTAAGGAGAATATTCAAAGGTATCATATATTAATAATTGTATTCGATGTATGTAATTTGTAATGATATACACAATATCATAAATAAGAATATTCATTGAAGATTGTTTTTGCTATGTATCCAGTAATTATTGTAATAACATTATTTCGTATATTCATGAACATTTTGATATCATTTATATTTAGGTTAGCATCTCCTATATGTATATCAAGTAGAATAGATATGGGCAGTAATTTTGCGTATTCCCCTAGAAGCAATGAATGCCGCTCGGTTCCCTAAAATGTAAAACCAATTGTGTATAAATGTATATAGCCATGGATTACTAAAAGCTTAAATTTGTATTGTTATTGAACAATTGTATGTACAGCTGCCAAAGCTTAGTCGGGACTCTGTGTATGTTTAATTATAAGCCTCAATGAGCAATTCATTCAATCTGCCAGGTACTGGCATCCGGATTACGCAATTACGTTGACAGTTTCCTACATGTGTGAGTTCCCCCCGCCGGGCCGCCTGGCACTTCCTTGTGATGTTAATTGAACCACGTAAGTGACACGGCCCGCAGGGGTGGCACCTCCTAGATTACTTGTTGGATTGATAATTGATTATAATTGTTCTGATGTTTATTCATGTATCCTTGGTCTAAGGTTTGATTGGTTGATATATATTGTTAGATTCTAGTAAGACGAAAAATCACGACAGGGCGGCAGAGTTGGACCAAGAGCCGAACTGAGCGCAAGCCAGTTCTCTTGGGTTTATCACTCTTGTATTATAAAGTTGTCATTACTTGGAATAAATTAAACACGGCTTCACTCTAACTGGAGTTGTCTGTGTGTGTGTTCCTTGAGTGTGCATCTCTACAATTGACGAGCTTTATCAGTTACTTCTGAAGATGTCGCAACAAAGGGTTAACGCAGACCCACCGGCGGTGGTTTCAGCACACCCGGTAGTCATACACCCGGAACAGATGGACAAATTCGAAAGATGTATTTCATCACTCGAACGGCTACTTGTTGCTGATAACGAGGCAAAACAGCGGGAACAAGCAGACCGCCGGCGATCAAAATTAGTAAGTGACCTAATTCAACGAACCTCCATCTGCGACGGTTCCTCGCCTAAACTTCTGAAAACCTGGTTAAAGGAAATGGATTCGGCCATACAGTACACCACAGATAACCGTATCACCGTGGAAGTGGTAACAAAGACAGCGCGAGGTGAACTTCGCTATGAAATTGAAGCCGTGCTAAACCGCTTTATTACGGATGCACAGTCAAATAATGTGGACACGCCTCTAGATCGTTTTGACTGCCCGTGGTGCGAAATCAAAGTACAGATCAGACGCGCATTCTTTCCCCCCTGATGTGGACAGAGAACTCAGACTGAAACTAGCTAAAATGAAGCAGTCACCCCATGAAGATCTGATTTCGTACAATCGCCGCTTCCGCGCCGCTGCCGAAGAAGCCTTCCCCTTTGCCGCTACAAACTGCGACCAACAAAACACTGTTGTTGAAAATTACATCGCGTCGCTAGCTAACCGGAAAGTAAGTGCTAACGTCGTTTACCAGGAACCGGAGTCACCGGCTTAAGCCATGTCTCTGGCGGAATGATAAATGTGAGCGTCAAATTTTACAAATGTTCCCTGGCCAAGCAGCCCTCGATGTACCTGAACCAATGGACATTTCAGCTGTTTCTGAAAACACCCGACCGCTCACAGAGGACCGCATCAGTCAGATCATCGATGAGAAGCTGGCCACCTCTCTTCCTGTTGCAGCCATTACAGACAGCCAGCCCGTACGCCATTATCCCAGCCGCAGCCGCCCAGGAGCTCGCCGAATTAGCAACCCCCATGCCTGGACACCGGAGGGCCGCCCTAAGTGTTACGAATGTGGTCAGGAAAACCACATAGCAGCCCACTGTTTCCTGCGACGGGAGAGACAACGACGAGGTAATACACACAGACCTAATGACACATATAATACCACTCACCGTCCTCAACCTAACCAGACCACCCGCCCCATTTACCACAACGGCCAATCTCATTTAAACTACTAACAGCCGCAACACTGCAAACATCGAGACCCCAAATCCAGTTAATTCTGCATCAAATCCCTGTTTCATGCTTAGTTGACAGTGGGGCCTCACGTAGCCTGTTGCGGCGAGACGTTTTCCAACAAATTTGTACCATGTCGGGCAGGATACCTATCCTCAATAAATGTACATCAACCTTCAAATCAGTTACGGGCCAGCAATTGGCAGTAATAGGGTCCACCGAAATATCTGTCGAAGCGGTAGGGAATATTCAGGTCTTTATTGTTGAAAATTTGCCCAACCAAATGATCTTAGGAACCGATAACTTACTTTTAGGTCGGGCAAAATTGGATTTTCACCACAATTCGATGCTTTGGTTTAATCAACATTGGCCGTTGTCTACAAACAGTGGCAACGGTATAGCAGGTTTAGATCAAACGTATCCCTCCTGTGAACATACAGTATGGATAGTGTAATCTGTAAATACGCCGATGTCTTTTCTGGCCCAAATGATCCTAACGGATTTTGCGATCTCCTTCCGATACGTATTGAAACAACCGGTCCACCCATCTATCAAAGGGCTTACAGGGCACCTCTCAATAAGAGAATCGAAATTTCGAAATGTGTCGACGAACTGCTCGCTCAAGGGGTCATCCGGCCCTCCTCCTCGCCTTGGGCGGCGCCGATCACACTCGTCGGTAAACGAGACAGCTCAACGCGGTTTTGCGTAGATTATCGGCGATTGAATGCTGTTACAAAACGGGATCGGTATCCACTGCTTAGAATAGACGATATCCTCGATCAGTTAGGCGGCAGCACAATCTTTTCCACCTTAGACTTACGGAGTGGATATCATCAGCTTGCCTTACGTCCTGCCGGTGCGGAGAAAACTGCTTTCACGTGCCATCGTGGCCAGTTCGAGTTCATAACCACTCCCTTCGGTTTGGCGAACGCACCAAGCGGGTTCCAACGCGTTTTAGAAACTGTACTTAAAGACCTACTAGGGGAATGCGTATTAGTGTATATTGATGATATCATCATTTACAGCAAGGACATCGAGAACCACAAACTTCACGTCCAAGCGGTCCTTAAGCGTCTCCGTGCGGCGAACTTGAAACTTAAGCCGAACAAGTGCTGCTTTGCTAGCCGTGAAGTAAAAGTCCTGGGGTTTGTTATAAATCAAAATGGTAGCCAGCCGGACCCGGGTTAGACTGAGGCAATACTCAAAATCCCGCCTCCTACTTATGTCAAAGGCGTCCGATCATTCATGGGAATGGCTAACTACTATCGCAATAGCATCCAAAATTTTGCTCATATCGCAGAACCCCTCAACAAACTTACCAGAAAGAACCAACGATTCAAATGGGCACAGGAGCATACAGATGCTTTTGGCAAACTTAAACAAGCATTAATATCCCCATCCATCATGGCCTTTCCCAGAACTGACCTGCCGTATCGGCTGTACACTGACGCCAGCGCAACCTGTGTTGGCGCTGTGCTATCGCAGCTTCATGAGGATGGTAAGGAGCGTGTTGTGCAATATGTTTCCCATCAGTTGTCCGACGTCCAAAAAAGATGGGCTACAATCGAACGGGAAGCGTACGCGATTATTTATTCCCTCAACAAACTCCGACCCTATCTTTTTGGTAGTTCGGTAACCATCCTCACAGATCACAAACCCCTCCTTTCTTTATTCAGCAAGAAACAATTGAATAACAAACTCCAACGCTGGGCCATTATCCTTTCGGAGTATGACGCCCGGATCCAATATCATCAGGGCCGGAATAATGTCTGTGCGGATATGTTGTCCAGGGTCCCGCCCCCCCCATATGAACCGATCGGGATCATTGATGTAGACCACGATTGGGTGGACCCGGCGGCGTATCCGGAGTCAATTGCTTTTCAGCAACTCCCCTGGCTTCTTGATGGTATAGAATTGCAAAACGTCGGTCTGCAGCAGCGCGCTGAATACCAGCACTTGTTCCACGACGCGGAAACTGCTGATGATTCCGATTATATTGTCATTGACAATATTCTATATAGTACACGCCGTCCTTATGACGCGGCCCCTGCCTACCCACGCCTAGTGCTCCCAGCTCAGTACGTCTCAGCCAATGCTCGGTCTGTATTACCAACAGTAAAAGGCATGATCACACTGTTATGGGAGACATGCCAGTACCAGCTTCCCCAATGCAGCTAGTTAGTATGGATCTCATCGGCCCATTCGTTCCGTCAGTTCATAATAATAAATATATACTAACAATGATCTGTCACAAAACTGGCTGGGCTGAGGCCTATGCGATTCCTGACAAAACGAACGAATCTGTTTGGATCAAGTTTGCCCACCAGTTTGTCCCGACTCATGGTGTACCAGAAGTAGTCTTGACTGATAATGGCGGGGAATTCACAGCTAAAGCTTTCACAGACTACCTAAAACAGCTTGGCGTTGAGCATCGTAAGACCACCCCATTCCATCCCAAGTCTAATGGCAAAATAGAGAGATTTAACCGTACATTTAAGGAGACGTTAACAAAATTGATAGGTAACAAGCCGTCAAATTGGGAACAACACATCCCCGACACACTAGCAGCCCACAGAATAAGCATAAGCGCCGTCACTGGCTATTCTCCGTTCTTCATGCTTTACGGTCGTCACCCTAGGGTTCCCCTCACGCGTTTGCTCCAATCCACATCCATCGACACGCCGTTTGGCAATCGGTTGGATGATACCGCACAAGCCTACCTCCACGCTCACAATAATTCCCTCGACGCCCGAGAGACTAATCGCCAAAATATTGATCGCAGAGCAAATGCAGGAGAATTTAAGGTAGGGGATACAGTCGTCATCCGTGCCCAAGAACTCCTTACATTTACATCGAAATGGGACCCCCAATGGATCGTTACACGGTTGCGGGTTTAACATGTCACCTGAGAAATCAAGTGACAGGTGAATTAAAACGTTTACTTAGGGACCAGGTCAAAATAGTGGATCCTTCAATTGTCTGGGACGAACTCCCTCCCTGTCCAAAACGAAATCGAACGCGCCGCCAGCCTGCATGGGATCACCCCACTGTCAACGATAATCTCTCCAACCCAACAGAAAAAACTGACTCCGCCCGACACGCCACCTCGTCTAACCTATGTCAAACCAATACTAACACGAGTAACCTCAACCTACAAGACTACGACATAATAGACGAGTCCGACCCTGACCTACCACCCCCATCTCCAAATGAGCCCATCCCAGCTACTGACCCCACCCCATTTACTAATGAGCCCACCCCAGCTACTGACCCCTGCTTGAACAACCAATCAGTGAACCCTGACATGACTGATGACTCTGTGACCCCAGATGGGCAACCAATGGACCAATCAGAGCCAGCCACCACAAAACGCCATCGCTCGCCATCACCCGACGGTCATTCGGAGCTCACATCTCGGTGGTTTAACCGACTTCGACCTCGGAAGAAGCGGAAACCAACACCTTGCTAGCAAGATGCGCCGACTACTTGTACCTTGTTCACTGTTGTGCTTAATTATATGTTTACGCGCCCCAGTCGCATCGATGGCCATGCCGGGTATCTCCATTAATCCACTTCCACAAGGTATAACCGCAAAAGATACAAGTTCTTTATATGGACTGAAAGCCGAGTGGACAACACATGTTATTTTGCAACGCCCGATGCTGGATTTCCGGATATCCTCGGTTTTACAGACACTGAAGCAGCAGTTACGAGCCCTGACTGTAAGTTGCCGAAACCCATATCTCGTAATTATATGCGAAGGCTTAGATGGCTAAACCAGGCCAACTCACAAAACAATGTACAAGTAAAACGCCAGAGACGTGCATTGTTTGATTTCATCGGATCTCTATCCAAAACTTTGTTCGGCACCGCTACCATGGCAGACTTAAATAAATACCGTATGGCGGTAAACGTAGCACTGACATCATCTAACCGGACAATCCACATTGTAAACAACCTGATCTCAGTGACGAAAAGCATAGAAACATCCGTGCAAGAAAATCAACACCGTATTTCATATCTTAATACTTCTATTTCTCGCTTTACAACAGCAGTCTCGAACGACCTGGATAAAATTGGCCACGCGATCCGAACACTCGAATGCGTACAGAATTTAGAACATTTTATCAACTCCGCCGAGCAGGCCATTTACTTCCACACAAGACAGCTGGACTCCTACAATAACCAACGGCAATCACTGGAACAGCAACGTCTCACTGAACACCTCCTCCCTCGCTCGGAGTTAGTCGCCATTCTTCATCAAGCTGCAGCTCGGAAGTACTACCCAGCACCGATCGCCTGGTACTACACCTACGTCAGAGTTACCCCTCTTTGGACGGACAATAACGCACTAGTATATCATGTTATCCTTCCGTTTCACGATGCTATTTCATACTTGCGGTACTATCTAAGATCATTCCCATTCCCTGTAGCTGCAGGTATTTATTCGAAATTTTTACTAACAGAAGATATTGCATTCCAAACTAAGTCTGGACATTTCCTCATTCCAAAAAATTGTGTTGGTAATAACCCAGAAATTTGTGATACCGGCACGCGCTACCCCCGTAATCAATTTAAGTGTGAACGCGCCATTATCACTGGAGATGAGACAGCTAAACGTCACTGTCTGACAACCTTCATTAACAGTAGTCAACCTCTCCTTATAGAATTAGGGCATGGAAGTTATATTGTTTCAGTCCACAAACTGGACGCGCATATCAATTGCGAAGGATTTACTGGTAAACCGATAACTTTAAATTCTGCAGTGTATCTCATATCTGTTAATTCTACATGTACATTTGGAACTTCCAATTTGACCATGCATGGCGTTCATAAATCATCAGCTCGTGTTTCTATTCCTGTCCATCCTATCATGATTGACCTGATCTCGCCACTGAAATCCCGGGTACCACAATTTTCTACCCAGGTGTTACAGGCACTCCCCAAATGGAACCCCCTACATGTCATCACAGACACCAATCTTTCCAATTTCCCTGTAGAACTACAACCCATCCCATATGAGCAAGTTAATGAATACCCTTACATACCCCATATTGCTCACCCCTGGATAAATTCCTCCACCATTATACTCGTTATCGTAACTGCCCTTACAACCCTCATCATCGCCATTTGTGTTCGTCCCCGTTGTAAGAAAACGCAATCTAACCCACCCGCCCCAGGCATTCCATTCACGAACCCACCGAGTCAATGGGCTCCCATCCCCACCAATCAACCTTGATCCCCTGCCAGTCAGCAAACATCATTGAAAAAAAAATGTCAGAACTGGTTTCACCAGCTTTCCATTTTTTTTTAGGGGGGGGGGGGAGATATGTAATATTCCCTAAGGAGAATATTCAAAGGTATCATATATTAATAATTGTATTCGATGTATGTAATTTGTAATGATATACACAATATCATAAATAAGAATATTCATTGAAGATTGTTTTTGCTATGTATCCAGTAATTATTGCAATAACATTATTTCGTATATTCATGAACATTTTGATATCATTTATATTTATGTTAGCATCTCCTATATGTATATCAAGTAGAATAGATATGGGCAGTAATTTTGCGTATTCCCCTAGAAGCAATGAATGCCGCTCGGTTCCCTAAAATGTAAAACCAATTGTGTATAAATGTATATAGCCATGGATTACTAAAAGCTTAAATTTGTATTGTTATTGAACAATTGTATGTACAGCTGCCAAAGCTTAGTCGGGACTCTGTGTATGTTTAATTATAAGCCTCAATGAGCAATTCATTCAATCTGCCAGGTACTGGCATCCGGATTACGCAATTACGTTGACAGTTTCCTAAATGTGTGAGTTCCCCCCGCCGGGCCGCCTGGCACTTCCTTGTGATGTTAATTGAACCACGTAAGTGACACGGCCCGCAAGGGTGGCACCTCCTAGATTACTTGTTGGATTGATAATTGATTATAATTGTTCTGATGTTTATTCATGTATCCTTGGTCTAAGGTTTGATTGGTTGAAATATATTGTTAGATTCTAGTTAGACGAAAAATCACGACCGGGCGGCAGAGTAAGACCGAGAGCCGAACTGAGCGCAAGCCAGTTCTCTTGGGTTTATCACTCTTGTATTATAAAGTTGTCATTACTTGGAATAAATTAAACACGGCTTCACTCTAACTGGAGTTGTCTGTGTGTGTGTTCCTTGAGTGTGCATCTCTACAACGGGTCAAGCGTGACGACAATATGGGCATCGGATTGGTCATGGAAGTTCAAGCGTGCGGGGATCCCCCCCCCCCCCCCCCCCCCTACACACACACACGTACCTAAATTGACACTAACTGACACATCTACTTATAAGCAACCAATAATTGTAATGTAAGGAATAAGGGAAACGTTTGGACAACACTATTCTGCAAAAGGAAATGATTCATTGTACATCGCCATCGGTATCTATAATAGGCCTACACGTTACAAAGAATACATAATAACCATATGATACCAACAGTCAATTAGTTTATATCGGAACACAAAAAAAAAAACTAGACAACCATAGGACCATAGGAAATAGGACAGACAGACAGAATGGGGATGCAAAGACTAATAAAATGAGCTATTGTTTGTGTGGATAGGAACATTTTGCATGATGTTATTTTTTTGGGTGACTTATCGCCACTAAAGACAAAAGACTTGCAGGAGTTTCGTGTTTGTATCAACTGTATAACTCCCAGAGCGATTGTTTGAGATGTGTAGATCTGTAGAGCGAAAAAGGTGAAATCTTGTATTATCCCATTTGACGAGAAACGGTACGAAATTTCCCGAGATTTGGTATTAAGTACAGTAAAACTGATTCAATGGTGCCTGAAGACATCTCTACCTTTAAAAGTGACAACACAACGTTTGATAAATGAGACCCCATATTTTGGGAAATCATGAATTTCCCCCCAAAATATTCACAACCATCGTAACAGCAGATTCAGGCAATTACATATCAAAACAAAAGCCATGGAATTACGAGTAAAATGGGCTACAGTTTATGCAGCATCGATAAGTTTTGATGAAGATATGAAGAAAAAAATATTTTGTAGTTTTTAATGACCTTGACCTTTACGTTTGGACTATTTAGTCTAAAAGACATAAGGAATTATAGAACTGTAGGTGTTATATCAACAGTATAACATATATTCATTTATAAAATATGGCCTGTGGAAACCCATATATCAGACGAAAGAACAAACAGGGAGGCGAATTGGACGACATATGACAAAATGACATGCTGACTTACTGAGAGATGACAATTGACTGGGCCATCTACTGGGAAAAAAATAGAGGAATAAAATAAGCTATAGTTTGTGTAGCTTATGATTTCAGTTTTGGAGATATGGCAAAAAAATATATGTTTCAGTGTTTTGAATGCAGCGCCCACTAGCGGCTACTTTCCGAAAATGAAACATCAGTTTTAAGATATTAGTGTTAGACATAACATGTACCAGTTTCTAAAGGATTCCTGCAAAACTGTGGCCTATAGAATGGTATAAGTAAGACACAAGAACCAGCAAACAGGCCAAACTGAGAGCAACTGAAAAACAGACAGACAGACATACCGACACACTTATACATTTGAGCTGGCATTAGATTAGACCATTGCATGGAGAAGGCATAAAGGAACAAAATGAGCTAAAGTTTGTCTAGGTAAGGTTTATAATTTTGAAGATATGGCCAAAACGATATGTTGCAGTGTTTCGAATGCAGCGCCGCCTAGCGGCTGTTTTCCGAAAATGAAAAATTAGTTTTGAGATATTAGTGTAAGACATAAGATGTACCAGTTTCGAAAGGATTCCCTCAAAAATGTGGCCTCTAGGGTATCACTTAATGATATTTCCCTTATTTCGTTTGAAGAGATATATTTCGAGATATGGCTGAGAGATTTCATATGAACCTGCACGGCAGCATGAATTCTTGTGTTGACACTGGATACCATCCGGAAACTTAAGCATTCGCTACATGCAGCGATCGTTTTGCTTGATACGCATTCCGCATGCCGGATTCGCGCATGAGGAATCTCACCTTCTTAATTTCTCAATAAGTGTACCGATTTTATACGTATCCCGCATCCCGCATTCTGTACATTAGAAATCTTACCTTTATTCTGCAAATATATTCGACTTTAATACCTATTTATTACCTCCGCTAAGCCGCAGGTGTTATGTTTTTGCGGACGTTAGTTTGTTTGTTTGTCTGTTAGCAACATTAGTCAAAAGGTTGTTGACGGATTTTAAGGAAGTCTTCAGGATAGCTCGGTAATGATCAAAGGAACAATTGATTAAATTTGATACCGATTACATTCTTGATTCAAGAATACTTTAAAGGAAAAATGCTCCTTTTCTCATAGTTCCATATTAGGGTAATGAGCTGACTTGGCGGAGGACTGCGCTCTATGGATGTTTTTCTTGTTTGTTTGTTGTTTTTTTTTTGTTTTTTTTTTTGTTTTTATATATAGGAAAGTTCCATGGCCTATTGGTGGTACTAATTATTCAGTGAGGATGAAGGTATCCATACGATCAGAATGATATGTTATTAAGCCTTCTGGTTTACAGGTTTCATATGCATCTGTCTCTCTCTCTCTCTCTCTTAACACAATAATTTAATGGCGCTGTTGGTCATGAATTCTACCTGAATAAAACTGATATATCGCCTAAAAATAGTTTTCGTATCTTTATTTTCAATCTAAGAATAACTATTAGCAACAATAATGAAGGAACTGAACTCATTTCCCCTGAGAACCTGTATGGCCTCCTTGACTCTATCTCAGTTCCTTAAAATCTTTTTTTTAGGCTACCGCCTCCTGTCTCAATGCTAGCTTAACTAAATGTATGTACATCTACAGAATTCCACTCCGATGTCGGATAAGGTGACAGTACCACACGCTTCCTCTCATTTTAAATCCAGGTTTTTAAACAGGCCCGGTGGCTACGGCATCTAAGGGCCCTAGGTGTGTAATTGTCCCCATTTTGGGTCATACATTCGAGGAGTCCCCGAAAGGCACATTCGTTTGTGAGCGAAACAGCCGTTGGGCACGTCCTTCCAAAAAAACCCGCAGAGCGCTTACCCTATACGTGGAGGCTGAAAAATCTCGCCGCATCGGCTGAGATTCGACCTCATGATCTCCCGACTTTAAGACAGGTGCTCTACCCCTGAGCCAACTCTTATAAAGTTAGGGTCTGATGTCGCTTACACAAATTTGATGACGCATCTACTCACTTATGGACGTATAATATACTGACAAATGTCACTGAAATGGTATTTTGGCCCCTGGTAAGGGCGCCTGCTGCCTTGGTTTTGTCATGTTGCACAGCCCGTGACTCCTTTAGTCTGCAAACTGTGTTTAATCCACAATTCATATTGCCAGAGAGCTTGATACTCCGGTCACTTGTGTGCAATATCCATTGATAGACGTGTTTATTCCGCCTGATACGGGTTCTATTTTGAGAGCTTTGAGGGTTTAAATCCGATCATATATACATTAAGCTAACTTGCCCTCAATTATTATTGTTCAGTCGGCATAAACTGACGCATGAAAACTATAATTTCCTGTTTTTTTGCGGAACTCGAAGGCTTTAAATAAGGTCAAATATGTAACGTGCTCAATTTCACTCAGATATTGCCATCCCGTTTACAAAGATCGGTACCAAATCAGTCAGATAGTTTTGTAGCTAGACTATTATGCAAAAAAAGGAAGAAACATCAGCATTTCGTGTATCGCATGGCAATGTTCACAGATGTGTGAGACAGAGACGGATTCAGAGCTGGCACATAAGAACAGGCGTTCGTGTTGTTCCATAGACCTATCTACATGCAAGAGTTATATGCACGGAATATGTTTAGAGCCTACAAGAACTGCTAATATACACGTCTGCCTATGCCAGGGTTCTTGGATCCCATGTCCACCCCAATATGGGTCAAATAAATGAGGGCAAACATGGTTTAGGAAACATAAAACAATATGGGCCCACCATATGGCGGAGGCTTGCATTCCCTTCGAATGCAGATTTCTTGTCTAAAGTATTACAGACGTTGTCATGAAAATGATCAATTTGAAACTAAAAAAGTAACCCGATTAACGAAACATAATACCTGTTCGCGTGTGTAATAATTTTACAAATCGCACCTGCCGGGCTAATCGCTGAAACGGGGCTTGATTTAAATGAAACCAAATCGCTTTATGGAGGCGTTCTCAGGATATATTTTACTTGATACGCAATAAAAGCAGGGAATAAAACATTTATTAAATGTCAATACTTAATCGGTCATTAACTGTAGAAATACTGATCAATGCAGATGTGATGTTCAGGAGCCAAACTTTTGAAACCTTATTTGGGAATATTCTCAAACATGATAACGAGCAAATGTAACGAATAATAAAACAAAAGTTGTCTAAACACATTTTTTATCAAACAGCTTCAACCATGAAATGGAAGATTACAGCATTATTTTTATTCAGTAATGATTAAGGACCATAATGGAGTTGTGTCTTAATATGTCTTAATATCTTACTGGCCTTTAACATGTTCAACTGATAATTAAAAGTTATATTCAAAATCAACATCCCGGAAACAGGTACTTGATATCAATATTAAATTATAACTAGAAATTTATATTTTGAGAAATGCAGGCGTCCATCATGATAGAGGGTGGTATATACCATTGGGTTGTCCCTAATCCCTGTTTGCCTTCATTTATTCGGCACATATTCCCAGGCTCATCGGTGCATGATTGACTGTACATTTGTGGATATTGCTTGATGACCATCCTGAATCCGAGTCACAATTTGGATCCATACCAAAATCTAATCGTTTCTTCATAAGCCCATTCTCAAAATGCAATGAACATTTTATTAGATTCCTTCATGATAGTTTGAATAATGTTGTTAACAACACACACTCAAACGGAAACACGCGAACGGGGATGAACGCATATCCTCCTGCCGTAGGGAACTCAATTAAAATTCCGGAAAACATTACCTAATATAAAATTTAAAAATATATGTACATATTGAACGCAACACAAGTCTCTTCCATCTGCTAGTGATTGTATACACATTTGGATCCAACATCACTTGTGTCCTGTAATAGGACGAGTCCTTTTACTAGTCCGACATAGATCTAGGAGGGAGATCTTGCCCGTCAACTTAACACCTGAAATGCTACGGGGAGCAACACTCGGGACAAGCCATACGAGTATTCAGACATGTTTGATTAATACGTAAGATTTAACTGCCCCGTAGATATACGGCGGGTATGACGTCAAAGAATTCACTTCACCATGGTTACGTGAATTGAAGGAGGAGGAAGAGATAAACAAGATATATATTGTAGTCTTAGTAATGACTTGAACCGCACGTTATCAACCTGAGGTGATTTTGGCAACACAGCCAGACATGTATGTGGAATATATCTATATCAAGAGAGAATTTGATCCATCGCGTTTTGATTAAGTTGGTTTTGATAACAGCACCATCTCAGCTACTGATTGGAAAAGATGTTGGACCACGTCCCAGAATAAGCACGATAAAAGTGGTTCTCAGTTATAAAGACATTCATTTGTTTTGGAGAGTTTGTGTCTCTTGCAAATAAAGGTACAAGTGTCTTTTTATATAATGACGACACTGAACAGGTGAGAAAAATTAAAAAGCAAGACACTTATAACGTAAACTGATTCGTTGGAATAGAATTCATACCCTCAGGGCTAGCCAAGCTTTCACAGAACTTGATCCAGTGAGCCACTATGGCGTCAATTTTATGAATAATAAAGAAGTTTGCTAGTCTGCAAGTCTGTCGAAATCAAAATGAAAATCAAATAGCTCGGGCGTGTTTAGAGGGCGTGCCTAAATCTTTGGCAAAATAAGCTCACAAAGTTGTATTTGTAAGGCCTGGGGCATAGTGTAAACTGTTAATTTCCATTTAGTAACAGTATAGGATGACACCGTCTAGTAGTTATGATGGACCAAACAAAGTCCTGCTGGAAGCTGCTGCTCACGCATAGGTCATGGAGCACGACAGTCCTGGCGGTTTACCGATAAATATCGGTTCTGTGATTGTTTCAGGTAACGTCAGTGTCTGGTGTTCAATCCCTACCGTTTTTTATCTTTTAATTAAAGCATTCCCTATGAGCCGGGAAGTCAGCAGGTACACCAAGTAACTGGGCACGACGGGCCGAAGAGGTGCCCGATCGACCAGGAATTTCCTATAAGGTGGAATAATATGTTTAAAAAAATGTAGAAGACTCATTTAGTTTTTATTTTAGCCTCTATACATTTTATTAAGGAGACCCCGCGAGGGTCCGAAATAGGGTGACAGAAATGGACATCCCGTTTGTCATTTAAGAAAAATGTATATTGAGTTTTTTATACAAGTTGAGGGGTCTAAATTAAGGGACACGTACCGGCCAGGAACTTCCTATAGGATACAATGAAATGTTTGATAATGTAGAAGTTTCACTTGATTTTATTTTAGCCTAGGAATTTCCAACGAGGCACAAGAAAAAGTTCGAAAATGATGATGTCACGTGTTTTACCAAATGTAAATATAGTTTCTAACAGGGAGTGACGAAAGGGGCCCAGGCCCGTCAGGAGTTCCTATGTGAAGAACAAAAGAAAATACTTAAAACAATTAGAAAATTTCTTTGGCTTTTATGTTAACTTGCATTGATATAGCTGTCATTGGGACGACTCAACGGAGCCTGGCTAAATGCTTGTTAATGCGGATTTGTTTTTTTTTTTCTCTCTTTGGTGTTATTGGACGGGACTCGGAACAGGCCTGACGATAAAGTCTCAAATTTAAGTCCCTTATTTGTCTCAAATTGCGTTAGCTAGTTTTATAGCTTTTAACCCGAAAACCCAAAGGGCCTGGATGGGCAAGGAGTTTTTAAGGCCCATAAGAATGCATCGAAATGTAGAAAAACACTGAGTATTGGGGCACAATAGTTACGGTATAACAGAATGGCAAATTTTGTAATTAGTACAACAGATCCGTACATGGAAGAAATTTACCAAAATTAACTTTTATTTGCATTCATTTTACATGGTCCGGAGGGTTATGGAAAGCGTACACTTTCCTTCCGGAGTACATGCCGCTTGTTTTCAGTTTACTCTTAAAATTACTCTGTTTTAAGTCTAGATCAAGTATAAAATGTAGGTTGGTTGCTTTTGTTAAGTGTTCGTAAATACAATTATACAAGGAACCAAATTTATTTGTTGATTCTCGTGGAATTCAGTGGAGAGGCCCCTTTCATTTTATTCATTTTTAATTTATCAGGGTGCTTTTCTTTGTGTGTGCATGGGTTTGGGGGGGGGGGGTCACTTTCATTTTATTTATTTATCCCAGGTTCCCCATATATGCATGCTTTATGTATCTTGTCGATTATCAACTTATCAGGAAACCATATATTTTCCTATTATTGAGAAAGACCAGGTATGGATACAGTATCTAAATCACAGTAGTCATCGATTCAGCTTCCACTGCCGACCTTACACTCGAAAAAATTTTTCTCGGAGGCCCTGCCTAGTCTCATTAACAGAGTTAACATATTATCTTAAAAAAACCTGAATGAATTATGTCCTTTCTGCTAAAGCATTATTGAGTTTTAATTATTCTTAAAACTTTGATCGTATAGACACATTACCAATCGTCAGGGACTGTCATCCCTGGCGCGAAGTATAGGCGTAACTCTATGCATAGGCAAAATCCAGTAGAAACTGTGGCTTCGTAATTTGAAACAATTTAACATCCCATGATGGGGGGGGGGGGGGGGGGTATATAGATCATACCAGGGGGGGGGGGGGGGTCCTCAGACTTTTTGCGGTCATGAGCCCCCCCCCCCCCCACACACACACACACCTTAGCAAATATCCCGCGCAGGCCCTCGAATACACTGTTCACACGCCGTCTGACGAAGGACACATGCATGTCCCAGAGACAGGACAAACTTAAATGCCTATTTTGAGGAAATTTTCGGTACCTTTCAGTTAATGCTAATTGATGGATCGAAATATCGCACCACAGGTCCGCAAAAAACCAGGGAACGTGAATCATTTGGTTGCAGCCTGAACTATAGTCATTCCTTATGGCCTGAACAGAAAGATAAACACACATTTTCTCCGCGACTAATCAGCTATGGCTACATTCGATCACAGTAACAGGGTAAATGTGCTCTTCCAGAGTCTCTCACTTAAAACTTTGAAAATATTAACAAGCAAATGCGAAGTGTTTTATTTGCCTTGCAAAAATAATATGGAAATAAAAAATATTCAGCTTGGACAAAACTAGAGAAGGTAATGTCAGAAAACCTAAATATAATACCTCTATATGTGGCAATCTTTAAATGAAGTGCATCGACGCATATAAAGCCTTTCGTAATTATCACAAAGTATAATAAGAAGTACTTTTTTTAAATTATTTTACGTACTTACCCATCTTGGAAACATGTTTGCTAATACCTTCAAACACGACCCCGCCGTCTGCAACTGCGATATTATATACTTAAAATTGACAGCAATTTATTCTCCAGATGTACGTATATTAACTAATTTGCCACTGATAGTACATTGACATTATAATTCCGGTTATTTATTGTAACATGCAAAATGTGGTTTATGTTTAAATAGTCCATGTAAGGATGCGGTAATAACAATGTTAGAAACAGAGACAAGAGATTTGTTGTTCCAGTGCATATTCTATTCAGGCTAAACACATAACTAACTGTGAAACTAGAGTTTTGGGAAGTAAAAACGAATAAAGCGTGATGAGTTACAGTAATTATGTCAAAGTATGTATTAGTATATATTATTGGGATTGTGATATGAATTATGTGTTACTTGTAAATGCTTCCCAGTTTACGATCATCACCTGAGTGACTTTTGAGAAGAAACTTAATAATTTAGAACACAATATACAAAAAAAGTTTGATCAGTATTAACAATAACATATAATAATACATGGGTCATGCGTACTCTGTATAAAAAAGGGGGGAATTCAAATGTCATAATTGTATATTTAGCATTCTTTAAGGCATATCTACCATTTCTCTGTACGCCTCTACCCTTGATGCACTTAGGCAGCAGTTTAAAATCAGAACTTGCCTATTAAGCCTCAGAACAGGGGGTTAATTGGTTAATATATATATATATATATATATATATATATATATATATATATAACTCTGAAGAAAAACAACACTGTTAATTCACAACAGACTGTTTCACGGGATGCGACCCGATCATCAGGTGAATGTGGTTAGAATGAAGCTAACGTCGTGGTTTGAAATATTTTTACAACATCAATTAGGTGAAAGCAGATGGAAAGTACAATTATAAAAGCTGTATGTCTGGTGTCAATGAAATTAAGTATAATCCATATCCTGGAAACTAAGACCATAAAAGGTATATATTAAATCAAAGACAAGCCTCGTTGCTAAATTCGATTGAAATACCAGTCAGGGACGGATTAACATTCATCCAAATCACTGATGTTATCTTTTATGTTATAAGCTTCGGTTTCCAGGTTTGTACTACATGTTTTAGCGTGTTGACATCTTGTTCTGTGAGGCAGCAGTTAGACATGTTGATTGATGTTAAATTAGGGTGACGGAGCCGAACCAGCCGGTTTTCATTCTATGACAGTCCTCCTAGGTTGTTACCACGGACCTTAAGTGTTTGAAGTGATATTGGTAGTTCAGAGAAAATCCCAATAGCCTCTTCTAATGTTAGGTCACAAAATGACATATTCAGTATGCGAAGGTTTGATTCCGGCAACCAAGTTTTCAGTATTTGAATTGGATTGCCTGTCAAAGCGGTTCCAAAAAACTCCAGTGCGTGCATCATATGCGACATATGGGACAATGATTTAACTATTGCAGATGACTCTGTTTCATTACGAATGCCACCTACTGCCAGATGTTCTAGCTCAAATTTTGCAAGAGTCGTGTCTAGTGAATCTGATAAACAGCAACTGTCCATCGGTTGCATCACTTCAATGGACTTATAAAGATGTAATATTCTAAGGCGTGGGGCGTGCAAATGTTGCAGAAGACCCCAGTGTTTCTCATCCCCTGACCATAGCCTCAGTTCATTTAAACGGCTTCCCTCCTGACTAAAAAAATTTGCATAGTGATGAGCCGGGTACCTATTGTTCATGTATAACCATACTTCACCGGGTAACGGGAGACTGGACTCTTGATTCTGAGCAAGATAATCCAAAAGTAGTTCTGTGTGCATCCGGATAATCTGATCTTTCTCGCCATAAAGCAGTACGTCTATCCGTTCTTTTATGTTTTCCCCGCCTAAGCCGAGTACAAATTGTCTAATCATAGTCATTTTAGTGAAAGCTTGTTGACAATTGCAAAGATCCATCAGCACTGCTTTTTGTTCTGCTATTCCACAATGAACGATGAAAAAAGCTGAGAAAAACTCTTGCAGCGTTTTGTGTATGAACTGATATACCTTCTCCCCTCCAGGGTTTTGTTTAACATATATAAATCCTATTTCAAGATCGTCAGACTGGATGTGGTCTAGCACGTCCTGGTGCCGAAAGATTATTTCCAGCCGATGAGTCTTCATATTAACTGTGGCAAGGCGACTGAAGGCCATAATATTTTTCTTATACTTTTCCAGAAGGTCACTTGAGAATAAATCTATTGCCGTCACCTTCTCCTTTTCACGGGACTTTGCAAATGTAAAGGCTACAAACCCTTTATAGAAGTCTGTCACGGTTGAACCAAGTTTGTGGTTTGCCGGCCATAATGTTGTCATCATTGACAGGATGGCCGGCACACGGCTCAGACGCACCATCTCGTGTGATTTCTCTATCTGAATAATTAATTCCTTCTTTTCCATTTCCTCTCCTCTGAAAGAATGGTCTATATATCCCTTAACACCTTCATCCGTTAATCCCATTAGTCGGACTTCCATAAAACGCTCGCGTACTCTGTCATTTGGAAAGAATGATTCTGAAGAGTACCTGGACGTGATTAATAAGGTAACATGAGGAAACGTCTCCCTTCGAATTATTTTAGTAATTTCTTCAGACGTTTCCTCACTGTATTCGTCAAGTCCATCAAGGACGATAAGTGTCGGCCTCATCGCGTCCTCAATGTATTGGCAAACGTGTTTCGCTTCCTGCTCTGATAGCTGATATTCTTTCGCAACAATCTCACAAAATGTATTATTTATTCCTACATCGCGCAGAAAAATAGGCAGCATCACCTGGAACTGTTTTATCGGATTTCTAGATAGACGTTCCTGTTGGGAAAATACCCAGTCAGCACAAATGCGCTTCACAAGTGATGACTTTCCAACCCCTGGATCACCAGTCAAGTAAATTGTTGTGCGATCGTCTCTCTAAAAATCACGTTCAACATGAAATGTATAAATTAGAATATAATTATCTTTGATTGATCTGAATTCTTATAAAATCGTGAATATTTCACAGTTAAAACGTGCTAACATCATAAAGGGAGTTATCATTCTTAAGAGCATGTGTATACAAAAGATTTTTTTCCGACAATTTTTTTTGTATTTTTTTGCGATGCAGCAATGTCGATTTTGCCATGTGTAAAATACTGTTTGTCCTATAATCATTTGCGAACAAACAACATTATTTTACATTTTAAATGCTAAATATATCGATTCCTTACCTCTCTGAAAAGTTCTCTGTGTTCCTGCAACTCTCCGTCTTCTTCAGGATGTATACCTTTCATGATTGCATAGTCGACATACACGGACACATTTGCAAAATAAGTTTTTAATATTTGTATCATTTTATTCTTAATCCAATTAAATTCATCTCCTGAGCCGCCATCTGGAATGTATAAATGAAATGATAAAAACAATGTGTATATATATATATATATATATATATATATATATATATATATATATAATTGTTTATTTGAAATACAGGATTTTCTTTCTTTGAATCTGTATTAATTTGGATTAGGCTGACAGAAGTGAGATCATAAAATTAACATACTTTATCTTTTACAAAACTTGTTGGTGTAAGGTGAAATTGCTACAATTTTTTTAAAATTAATCTTTACATTATCTATAGTCCCTCCTTTCCTGATATCATA
This sequence comes from Sipunculus nudus, assembly GCA_026874595.1. Taxonomy (NCBI): domain Eukaryota; kingdom Metazoa; phylum Annelida; class Sipuncula; order Golfingiida; family Sipunculidae; genus Sipunculus; species Sipunculus nudus. The sequence goes on along the minus strand of CM049311.1, from coordinate 12,187,022 downwards.
TTTTGATTAGAGGTGTTAAAGTTCGATCTACTGAGAGTTTAAAGATTTTGATTTAGATTGGCGGGTTAGTTACAGATTATAATTATTTGTTGTAACTCTTTGGGGTAAAGCTACGCTGGCCAAGTTTTAAGATCTAGCCAGACCAGATTATATTCCTGAAGTCTCCACCACATGATTTTTATGAAGAGAGGGCCAGTTTGAAACTCAGCTAGGCCAGATTTGGAATGTAATCTGGAAAATATCCAGCTCAAAATTAAATCCATCTTTAAATTGGTCCAGTGTGTCTAATTTGTTTATAGTCTGTTTATATGTCAACACAATAAATGGTTTTTGTTATTCAGGAATACAATTTTACAATGGAATTTAGACCTTTCCTGTAAGAGATACTTTGTTTGGACCTTGATATGCATGATGGGGTAGGTTCTAAATAATATATGATACACACATATCTGATAATAATGTATTAATAATGCATACAAAAATATGAGAGTGAGGTGTCAAATCTAATGAGGATATTTTATCAATTAATAATGAAAGAAGGACAATAATCTGTTGACCAAATATGACCTTTAAGAGATGGCCTCTTGATGACTTACCAAAACATGTACAGTCAAATAGAGATATCGATCTAAAAGTCACTATAGTCATTGATATTATACTGAAAGGGCTTAGAGAGGAGATTGAGGATAGTCTCACCTTCTGAAGCCGAATTTTTCAGAGGTTCCTCTTCTGTTTCCGCTGATCGGTTGCTCCGATTTTCATTTTGTTTCTTAATATGCTTTATGAACAAGACAGATTTATATTGTTTCTCGTAAATTTACCAAAACTGAATATAACAGTCATCGACTTGAAGAAATAATATTGTATTAAGGCCTTTATGATCGTAATTATTTATATTTTTAACAGAAAGATAAAATACATCATGAACTTGAATACTGTTGCCTTTTAAAGGAAATATCATCGATGGAAAAATTAAGCATACATTTCAGTAGGTACCCTAACTCACCATTCTTATGAACAAAACGGTCATGACACATATCACAAATAATATTCCGAAAGTCGTTGCCAAGATAAGACCCAACTGATGTGTCCTTGTTTCTGCAATGAGAATGTGTGAAATTGTTATCGCAGATTGTTGAAGATGTTATATAATATCAAAACCACAGCCTAAATATACATGAAGACGGAAAGATCGAAGAATCATTATTACATCATATATATATATATATATATATATATATATATATATATATATATATATATATATGATCAGTCCGTAAGCGGCAACTCAAGATGATAACAGTATCTTTTATAAATAGATATTTACTATCAGAGTTGATTTACTGCAAAGATGGAATATGTATCTCATAACTGACATGCGTTTTAGTAAAAAAATGCTACTTGATATATTATATTCTGACTTCGTAACAAATATAGACTTTGCTTACATTTTTAATTCTTTCTATGTATTTATATATATATTTTTAATATTGTACTATATTTTCTGGTACAATTATATATATATATATATATATTGAATATATATCAATCATATACCAGATGTGTCGTTAGGTGTTGTTGTGCCAGTTATTCCAAGTCTGGTGAATGTAGGTTCTACCTTCATTACACAGGCGTAAGGCAAGTTCTTTGAACATTGATCTGGTCTGAATGTCCACGATAATTCAGTAAACTGCACGACACCACATGCTCCTAACTGAGAATGGTGACCTGGATTCCAGTGCTCGTAAATAATGTCGACTGAAAAATAATTTTTGAATAAAATAATGTGTTTTAGAAAACGGACCAAATTTTATAGTGTGCATTTCAATCCTTATCGTAATCCAGTATTATTATTGTTGTCATATTACTGAATACCATTATTGAAATAAAGATCAGTTATACAACTTCACTTTACCGAACAATATGCCACTACGTGAAGAGATGAAATATAACCTATAGGAGTTATGATGTTCAATGTCCGTTCCAATGGAATTCATATTTTGAAATTTTCATTTCTTTTCAATAGAAAATAGAAAAAATCTTTTCTCATGTAGTTTAGTATCCGTCAACTAAAATGGCTTACTGTTATTGGGTGCATAAAATGATTATAACAGTTTTTTTAAGTTTTAAAAATAATTTAAAGATGATTGAAAATACTTTATGAATTAGACAGAATTAAGATTTATTTAGAAGAAAAAATTCTTGCCAATTGCCTAACGCAATCTAGAACAGGAACTCACCATGACTTGAAAAACATAAATTAAATCTACTTGTTTTCGTGACTGCTCACGAACTCAATCAGGATTATAAAACGCATTTTATTTTCAGTTTGGAGAACAAGGTCTGCATGCATTAGGTCTAAGAACAGGAATGGACTAAACCTGTCCAGCTAGAATGACCTAACTTAACCCAGTGCTAATATCCTGCTAACAGGATCCTGCTCGGCTGCTACCAGGATTATAAAACGCTTTCTATTTTCAGATTGAAGAAAAAGGTCTGCTTGCACTAGATCTGAGAACCGGGCAGGCCTAAACATTTAGGGTTATAATGGACTGACTTCACCCAGTGTATGCGCTACCAAAATTATAAAACGTATTCAACCTATCGGTTTAGGCTGGACTGACTTCCCTGGTATATAAGCCACCAGTAATATAAAGCGTATTCCACTGTCAGATTGAAGAACAAGGTATGCTTCCATAAGGGCTGAGAATGGGGCAGGCTTACAGCTATCGGATTAGTGTGGACTGACTTCATCCAGTGTTAAGAGATAACCAGAATTATGAAACGCATTCTGTGGTCAGACTGAAGTACAAGGTCTGCCTGCAATGAAGCTAAGAACAGAGCAGGCTTACAGCTATCGGTTTGGAGTGGAATGACTTCATCCAGTTGTTACAGGTGCTCTTTTCATTGTGTGGTACGGGCGTAACTTATGTTGTAGCGCTCTTGTCTGGCCGCTTGTTACATAAACCGTACTGGTTGAACTCTTGTTGTCATCCTAGCTTGGGCCGAGTTCACGTGGACCCTGGTATGTGGAGAATCACACAACGATGTTCTTCTAGATGATTCCTGTAACGCGTGTTTATTGTGTAATGTAAGATCTTATAGACTGTCCGAGAAGTGGAAAATTCTCGGCTTGGGGTGAAGAGTATATAAAGGGGCTGTGCTTTAGAGCCAGGAAAGAGCAGAGAAGATTTCCAGCGGACGCAGAAGCGTGTGTCAGTTTCTGGGACCTTATCCGACAACTAAAGCAATTATAGATTGTCTTCAGAGTTTCTTCTGGATTATGTGCATTTGGGCTTCAGTTAACTTTCTGGATTGTTACAAGAGCTTTTACACTAGACTGTCATTCTCCAAGAGTATACATTTAAAGAACTTATCGTTGTGACGGTGTTAGTATCATTATACTGTGCACATTGTTTATTTTTCTGTGTGATTGCATTGATTTGTTGTTATACCGCTGTTTTACTGTATAATTGTATTTATTTAGTGTATTGTATTGTTAGGGTTGTTTTAAGATTAAATTATATTTATTTGTTAACAAAGAAACACTGACTTCTTTATTCATTCCCCTAGACATTTAACGCTGCCTAGTGTTACAGAATCTGATTTTTTTAATCTTCGTTACAGAATTTGTGTTCATCACGCATGCATGATCTGTTTATATTAGGTTCCGTAACATAAAGTTGGGGGCTCGTTCAGGATGCTTAATAGTTTTGACAATTTATTAGGCCTTGACCTGGACATTGTTTTATCATACATTGTTTTCAAGATTACATATTGTTTCCAGTATATTGTTTACAGGATTTATCTCAGTGTTTTTTTTTTTGTTATTGTTTTGACATCTTATTATGGCAGATTTCATACCTGAGACATTTGTTGACGATCCCTACCCTGATCAACAGTTGTCAAAAGCACAGTTGTTGCTTTTGGGACAACACTTAGGGTTAAGTGCTTTGAGAAAGCCTGATATCATTGCTAAAGTCAAGGAAGATCTAGTAACTTAGCCGAGGTTTAATTGAAGTTGAAACATCAAAAATGACAGTCTTGCTATGCAATTAGAATTTAAAAAGTTAGAAATGCAAAATTAGCTAGCATTAAAACAGTTAGAATAAGAAAAACAAAGAAGAGAGAGGGAATTAGAAATACAGAGAAAAAAAAAGAAAGACTAGAAAAAGAAAAAGAAATAGAGTTAAAACGACTGGAGCTAGAAAGACTTAAAGTAGAACGTAGTCTAAGTGCTGCCCGTACTCAAAGTTTTGACGTTACTAAACACATTAGACTTTTCCCACCTGTTCAAGAAAAAGAGGTTGATAAATAATTTTTACACTTTGAGAAGGTAGCTGAAATTTAAAATGGTCTAAGGAAAATTGGACTATGCTGTCACAAAGTGTATTTACTGGCAAGGCCAGAGAAATTTATTCAAGCTTTCAGTAGAAGCTGCTGCTGACTATGACGTGGTAGAACGGCTAATCCTAAAAGGTTATGAGCTAGTTCCGGAGGCTTACCGACAAAAAATCAGCAATTGGGAAAAGCGCAAAGAACAGACTTAGGTCGAATTTGCTAGGACAAAAGAACAGTTGTTTGATCGCTGGTGTAGTTCTAATAATGTAATGACAGATTATGACAATTTACGCCAGTTGATTTTGCTCAAGGAATTTAAGCGCTGCATAAACACAGATGTTAAAACTTTTCTCGATGAGAAAAGTCCTGAAACACAACATTGCTGCTCAATTAGCTGGTGATTATTCATTAACACAAAAAATGTCCTTTACAAGCAAATCAAACTAGTCATTCACAAACAAGAATGTAAATCAGTATGGTCAAAATAAGTTTAAAGCGCAGTCATTCAGTACTAATAGTCCTGATAGTACAGCAAAGTCCATTACTACACCTCAGCCTACGTCCACTGTGTCCAACCAAGACCAGTCATTTTCAAAGAAAATCTGTAATTACTGCAAGAAGGACGGTCATTTAATATCTGACAGCTGGAAACTTGCGAATAAACCTAATAGCAAACCTTCTGGTTTTGTTTCAAATTCAATGCATAGCATAGTACAAGAGCCAGGCTCTTTTCATGTAAATAAGGGGACAACTCCTTTATTGACTCCAATAAAGAGTTTGATGCTACGGAGGCCCAAGTGCATTCTGAATCCAAAGAAGAACCCGTAACTTGCGGGGTAAACTTCAGTTGATTCCTTCGAGGAATTAAATAAGGCTAATACCTTTCAAGACTCCTGCGAGGAGTATTCTCTAAATGAGGCTAAGTCCTTTTATGACTCTTGCGAGAGTATATTAGGTTCCGAAACACAGTATTAAGACGCTACCAGTATTATCAAATGCATTCTATGGTCAGACTGAAGTACAAGGTCTTTCTGCACTATAGCTGAGAACAGAGCAGGCTTACAGCTATCGGGTTATAATGGACTTACTTCATCCAGTGTTAAGACAATGAACAAACACCCCTAGAGAAAGAAAGGACCTAACATCTGAGGTGAAAGTAAGACTATACTTTCCACCAGAGTTCAAAAAATGATTTTCTTAAGGAAAATAACCAATGACATGCTCGTCATACTTACAAAGTTAAAACAGTACCTGCCTCTACTGCAGTTTATAGACGTTCCTATTTCTATTTGAATTAGAAAACTAACAAAATAATACGCATTTGTACCATCTTTAGAAACAACACCTCTGTCATTTTTTTAATTAACCCCCCCCCCTCCGAGGATTGTAGACCCGAGCCTTCCAATAAAAGTTTTATTTCAACAGAATAGTGAAGAACTATGGATAACATTTAAAAATAAACAACCTGGGGAATCTTCCTCATCAACCCAGTCCATTCTTCTCAGACCGACCCAGAACCGATGACAGTTCCACTCTCTTTTTGCCAGAACGTCCATTATATCAAAGTCTCTGATCAGAGCGAGTGTTCGGCCTCGGGTCTGACAGTCAGCTCGGGCTTCTTGCCATGTTAGTTGAGCACAATGATGAGTATAACATATGCCTATGATATGATGAATGAATAAATGAATGAATGAATGAATACATGCATGTTTCCCTAATACAGTTAGGTGCTACAACACTTATGTAATAAACGTACTTTTATCTGGAAATCTAAGATCTGACCAAAAATGAGCATATTATTGTTAAAATTGTTGTATAAACATTTATATCGAGTACTTGTAATAAAATAAACATGTATAAATACAATCGTTGGTAAAAATGGTGTGATAATTATGGATTATGTGTGGTCTGCCTATACGAATACCATTACAAATGCAGATAAAAAATATGGTTTCAGAAATTACCTTTATGTCCTATCCCAATGTGAGAGAGTATGCCAGTAGAACACTGTGAATCTAAAATCAAACCAGATATACTGATCTTATAAGCTATCAGTTTGAATACTGATGGTAATTGTTTTCATCATTCAATGATTTCCCTGAATCAAACACATACATATAAAATCAAAAAGACCATTTACCTGTGAAAGCACAGATACTTCCAACGGTTCTGTCGGAGCAGGATCCGGGCTCGACACGTTTTGTTTTCTGGTTAAACCAAGCACAGTTCTCATTGCTGGGGAGTTGATTGTTGAATTCTGGAAAATTGATGAATGTTGTTTATATTGCGTATAATGAAGCTAATAACATACAAACTAACACATTTATGTTTCTGCATTAGTTCACTTTTATGAATCATATCACAAGTAACTTTCTTTAATTTACAATTTACAGAACATTTAAATTTGGTATATATTTTTATAAAATCTGAGCCATGAAACCTTATTTATTACCACCCTTTCTTGTGTAAAAGAGTTAGGGTCTCGCTGCTAGTTATTTGTTTAGCAGCGACAACATGTGCTTTCTATGATCACCTGACAACATTCCGTCAATCCATGTCCACTTTGACAGTATTTTCCGTTCAATTTTCAGCCAAGTAGAGTTGATGCGTTGCTCTCTCATTTTTCTTCTTACATACCCATTTTTTGACAGGTTTGCTACAACAGGCAGATCGGTTCCATCTTCACTGCAACACAGTCGTGCTTTCCAGTAATTCTCCGGTTTGTCGCATTTTGGTACTGCGTCTTCTTTTCTTATCGCTGAATTACAGAGAAAGATTTCAGGATGTTTAAACTTTCCCCACTTCAATGACTTAGTTAAGGGAAGGAAAAAGAGCAAACACATTTCATCCAATGGGTTTTTGTGTAGTTTTATCTATATATTCTCTGCAGAGAGTTGTTTAACTGAAATATATATTCCTTTTTTCCTTGGTCCTTCCGAGGTTTATTAAAAATGAACAGGTCCAAACATATAGACTTCTCTGTCTGCAAGCAAAGCTTGAGTGGATTGGAAGTACGGTAGCGGTAACAACCTGTGTTAAAACAGCCGCCAGGGGAAGTGGAGATCCGAGCTAGGAGGAGATCCGAATACCAGCTATTTGGTACCCAAAAATCGGGAGGGGTAGTAAGTATGGTAGCGGTAGCATGGTGTTAACACTGCCACCCCTGGAGTACAGATTAGAGCAAAAATTGCAATAGCAAGTGGCTGTCACCGGTTCCTCATTGAGGCTAATAACTTGCTATTGCAATTGCATGTGTGTTTTGCGACTATTTGCTAACGCGCTCGTCAACCACCCTGTGCATGATGGTAACAAAACAAGTGAATGCTTACCACTTGCTACCGCGAACATTGGGCATAATGATCGCTCTGAGCATAATAATAGCATGTGGATGCTCGAGGAGCCAAGAGATTAGACCAGAAACCCGACAGTTCTCCGCATAGATAGGACCATGGCCAATTTTTAAGATGAAATATTGACGACGATTTTAGCTATGATAGAAGTGGTAGATCGACGTCAAATCGGACAGATCCATGACACGCACAGGTATATACGAGTCTAGATGAATCAGGAAATAACTGGGTATAAAACTGGCTGAGAGGTTTCAGGCACACACGATCGGTCAAGTGAATATAACGACACTGAATGAAAGCCCGGAATATTCTGTCATATTATGTAAGTTCACAAAAAAAATAAAAAAATAAGAGGCTCAATTTTCAGAGTATGTTCTTAGATGAGACGAAAGGGAATAAACAACCAGGGTAGACCTCTCTGCAGAAGGCTTATTTTATTTGAATTTGAAATTCCTTTCTCTAAATGTTTCAAATAATTTGTTTTATTAGCAATAAAGTAAAGAAGACCAGACACTTTTTTGTTTGTAAGTTAGTACGTTTCTCATCTATGGAACTGTTGTGAAAAAAAATCTTTCTACAGAATTTAGTCTGTACCTTGTTTCAATATATATTTGAATGATAACTAATTTTTATCAAATGAAGAGGAAAATGTGATTTATTAATCTTAATGATCTTGGTGTAAATCACGATATTTTATCATTTTTGACAAAGAAAAGAAAGTTTTGCTGGCAATGGAACCGGTTGATCACAATATACATCTTTATTTAAAAGATTTTTTTTTTCAATGTGTAGACGCAACGGTGTAAGATTTTTATATTCATCATTCCTTTACTAATACAATCTTTAGCGAATTTTACAAAAGAAGTGCATATTATTTTATGTGTACAAACAAATAATACAGATAACATCAGAAATTTACCGGAAATAAGCAAAAATCAGGAACAACCCGGACCAGTATGATTTTAAGTTTGAAATACATTTATTATATAAATGCAAACAATGTGGCTTACCATGTGTTGTGGTAATCGTTGTCCAAAAAATGAAAGTCAGAAGTATATTCCAGCTGTACAAAATCATGTTTTTCCTTATGTAAGATCTACAAAATATAAAGATAATTATACTACGAATATTGAGAAAAGTTATCAAAATGCATATATATAACATAATATTATATGTTATGTTCTATTCTATTCCTTTCTCTTATATAATATCAATATTGCCAAGGAGAGAGCCTAGACCTTGACAAATAATAAATAAAGTGGTCGATTAACGATAAAATGCAAAGCAAAAATATGTTGACACTACACGGGTATCTCAAGAACACAACCTTTTAGGGCTGGCCAAAAATAAATACACTGAAGAAAAAAAATTGTTTCCTGGGCTACAGTTGTGATCTGCCCTCCCAAGTTTTTTTTTTTTTTTTTTTAAGTTTGAAGAATATCATCATAAAGACATTTTTAAAAAATTGACATTTCGCGATTGTGTCCACAATTGTCCTTAGATGTTAAGTAAGACGTATCTAAATCAAGCTGTGTTTTGCTAATGGCCGGAAGACGGACAAATATGGCAGACCATATGGCAGTTTTTTCTCCCTGAACTTTCTCAACAAAACAATTACTCTTGGTGAACCTGAAGGTTCTCACGATAACTTTTCCTCGTGTAAATTGTATGATGATAGTTACACAGTAGTATTTTTCCATGTAAACCACGCAAACCTGTATGAAAAAGGCCAGACAGATTGTTGTAATTTATTCAAGGGAACGTCAAACAATTCCCTGCATGATAGAAGTAATAACTGAGGTTTAAAGTACCCCTTATCGAAGAATCTTGTTTTACAAACTGCACTTTCAGATATTATCATGAGCACATAGAATAACTAGAAACTTTGGAAAATATACTAATTCAATTCGCATCCCATAGCTGCTGGAATCATTAGTAGGATCAGATAGGTGTCACCTGAAAGGGAAATGTAATCCATATTGCATAAAGAGGATCTGCCTGTTGATCGACGGAAAGGGGAAGCAAATTATTTCATTTGGGGCCATTTTCCCTAAGATCTCCCAATATGTGACTATTTTACGTTTTCATGAGTTCCTTTACTATTATCTGACCGTAACTTCCGTCTGGTAGAGGCTATCAGCTTTACCTAGGTATCCACATACAGTTAGTTCCGTTGCCCTTTTATGTAGATGTAAATGTTAAATTACCAATTACATTTATTATTCAACGAGTTTACTGGTTACCATCCTTAATGTTTTACTAATGTTGTACCAAGTCTTTGCACTGGACCGTCGACATGGCTATTTGGCTCTTGGCTTATTGCTATGTATGACCGTTATCTTTTATATATGAGGAGTAGATGTCTGAGAAACATGAAAAATAAAAATATTACTCAATAGGGGTACACCTCCGCTAAAAAAAACTTCCCCCTTATCCGCACTTGCACCAGCATGTAATGGTAGTCGGGTTGCCAGTTGGTGATACCTTTGGAATGCCTAAAGTTATAGGGTTTTTATGGATGGCAAAGGCACGGGTCCACTGAAGTACTGTAGCAAGACTTCAATCCAAGGGCTGCACGACATCCTCTGTCTTTGTTGGAAGCAATATGAAGTAGCGACATGGGTGACGCCAGCATAGACACACTGTATAAGAACAAAAGTGACATGAGCGATTGCATCACCTATTTCCCTCCTCAGCATCACTGGGAAGGTGTTTGCCAGTGTTGTACTGAAGGACTTCGAATTTTAACGTTAAAGAGTCTACACAGAAATCCAGTGTGACTTCCCCGCTAACAGGTTCACCATGGACAAGTCTTTTCCACCACTGCAGGAGAAATGCAGGGAACCAAGACAACCACTGTTGATAGTCTTCTTAGACCTGCTGAAAGGTACCTCATCAGAAGCCTTTGCCATTCGAAGCAGTTTAAAATATGGTTGTCCTGCTGAACCATGCTTTCGGGTCCACTACCGAAGGTGTTTACCTCCAAACCGGGTCAGATGGGAAACTCTTCACCCTTCAAGAGCAATTGTCAAGTGAAGTGTTCTAGAAACCTCCTCTTTGCAGACGGTGCAGCAGTCATAACCCACTCTGCTTAACACCTGCAGAAGCTCGTGTCCGATTTAAGCACAGCGTTTCAGGTCTTTTGTCTCAACATCAGCCTGAAGAAAGCCCAAGTGATGGGCAGGATATGGACATTGCACCGGTCATCAGAATCTCAGATTTCCATCTCATAGTCATGCATAACTTTGTATCCCTTTGCTAAATGACCCTCTTGAAACCTAGCTGAACCAGCACTGGGGTAAGACAGTCCAGGCCATGTGTAGCCTGGCCAAGAGAAGTTGTAACAACAGCGAGCTGACAGAACACACCAAGATACAGGTCTACTGAGCCTGTATAGTGAGCACCTCGCTGCATAGCATTGAGAACTTGACACTACGCGCCCGACAGGGTCACAAGCTGAATGGTTTCCACATGCGATGTCGCATCTTTGACATAAGCTGGCAGGATAAAGACGGCTGTTATAAAGTTAGCTGAAACATCCAGTATGTACGTCATGCTCAAGCAAAGACTCATGCGAAGGTTCGGACACGTAAGATTGGACGAAGTAGCATGCCCCACCGGTAGACCATAACTCTGCTATAAAGAGAGACCTGAAAGTCATGAGCATCCATCTGAACATCTTAAAGGGCACCGCCTCAGAAGGAACAATCGGGATGCAGACAGTACTGACCTCCTCGCCAACTTCGAAGGGACTCTTGCTCATGAATCCAAAGTCAAGAGACACAAGCCACAACCCAACCGAAAAAAAAAAAGTTTTAGATTTTCTGTGAACTCGACGTTTAAATGACAGCCACAACCGCATGGCCTGACTAAAATATGCATCCATGGCTCAACTCCATTGTTTTTCGAGACTGAAGACTGAAGAATACTTTCTCATGGGTTCACTGATACTTTAATAAGAGTACATGTCTTTACAAAGATAGTGGACAATTTAATATGTATAATGGCCATTTACAAAATTCTTTTTTGTTAAAGGTTTCATGATTCAACTATGGTAATTGGCCTAACATTATGCCTTGACCGTTTTACGGCCATAGATTGGGACCGAAGATCTGAATGAACTTTTTAACGACGGTATAATTTATGATTAAGAATTTAATATGCAAATTAAGGTAACCTTTCTGAAAATCCTGTTATCTTATAAAAAAAAACACTGCTTATATGTAGCTGGTCTTTTTTGGTCTCATAATTGATTTCCATTGCTAAAATTCTTAAAAGACCATCGGAACAATTGTGAGACAATCATCTCCTTTTAGAAAATAACTGACCTTTATATTTAGTCAAACATCATTTCTAGACCTAGGTTTTGAAGATTGTTGATTTAATAAAACCACCATAAATTAAGATCATAAAGTGAATGTTGGGTTTTTGTATACAAATGAAGGCCTGCCTCTGATAAACAATATTTTGGCAATATTTCAATTGCAAACTCTGATATTGTGAATTTACCATCTCCGAAACCATAAACCTTGATTACATAAAATATAGCTCATTTTCTTCCCCTGTGTCTTCTTTGTAACATAGTTTAGTCATCTTTTCTCAACTTTTTGTCACTTAGTCAGTACGTCTGTCTGCCTTTCAGTTGTCCTCAATTTTGCTTTCTTCCTTGTTCTTGTGTCTTAGATATAGCATTTTACAGGCCACAGTTTTGCAGGAATGCTTTTGAAACTGGTACATCTTATGCCATACACAAATATCTCGAAGTTGCATGATTTTTTTCATTTTTGGGACAAGGCAGCTAAGGGGTGCTGCACTCAAAACATGAACATATCATTGTTTGACCATATCTCCGAAAGTAGCAACCTTAATTACATAAACTCTAGCTTAAATTTTTTCTGGGTCTTCCCCTTAACTTGGTCAAGTCATCTGGTCTCAGATTTGTGCCACCTGGTCAGTATGTCTGTCACTTGGAAACACTTCAAAATGTTAATTTTCCTCATAACTTTTGTCAATTCTGGTCGTACTTTCACAAACTTTGTCTCATCTTTGTCTCAGTTTCACCTTCCGCACAACTTAGTGTAGTCAACTGGTCGCAGCTTTGTGCCACTTTGTCTGTCTGTTTGTTTCTTGTCCTCAGTTTTGCCTTCTTGCATCTGTCATATACAGTTTACCATGAATCACCTTGTAACTGTCACCTATCCTATATCTGAAGGATTTCTCGAAGCTGTATGTGTATGTTTAAAATAGTTCAAGGTTAAGGTCAAGAAAACACGTCAAATTATTAATTTCATCGTAACTTTTTAAATATTGGTCAAATCTTTACAAACTATGGCTAATATTCTTTCTCCTTGTCTTCTTTATGACATGTTATGATTACCTGTCTTCCTATCTGAGTCGGAGTCTTTTTTCCGGCAAGCGTGTGACCTCTGGTCGTCTTGATTCAGTTTACCATGTTTCATCGGTCACATATGTACCCTTTGCATATAAAATACAATCCATGTTTATAAATAACCAAAAAGGCAAATAAATATGCCAACAGTTCAATTCTTAACAGTTATCAAAGAACTGGACTACGGCATTCACAAGTCATATGGGGTAGCTTCAGTGGCTCGAATAAGAAATGTTATTTGTAATTTAATATTTTCACCTAAGTAAAAGGTTAACAAAACTCCTTGCGATTCTGTTGATACCTAGGTAGACTTGATAGCCTCTACAAGACGGAAGTTACAAAGAAACCCAAGATCGTAGAACTTAACAGTATATATCCGCTGCGTGAGGAGAGTAAGTATATTTATTAACAGATTACTTCACAAAATTATTTACTATTGAACTCATCATACCTTCTCTGGACTGAGACCGTCTGTTCCGTTCTCCTACATGAGCATTTGCCGTGGTATGCCTACCTTGTTAGAGTACTGCTTACAGTTAACCTCGAGCTAAACGCTTTCAATGATAGCCAAGCGCACCAAATGTAGACGCCTGAAGAGGTATATTTGTTTAACTCGAGGTCAAAAGTTACGCAAAGGAAGAACACAGGCCAAGAGTGTTAAATTTTAAGTCACACGCTGACTGAATGATAATTGATACTTTACCTATTGAATATATATAGAAACATATCTAAAATATGTTTTGTTTTATAATAATGTTGTAATAGTCTTTTTTTAATATCAAGTTTTATCAATTCATTATCTTTCTGTTACAATTTCCTTGTAGCCGTAGTTCGCAAAACATCACCAATATGACACGGGTGTTAAACTTTGGTATGTTACAATCGAAGCACTGCCTTATGTAAGGTAATGGAATTTTATAATATTTCTCGGTTTTAGGTGTTTGCGTCTTACAAATACGTTAGAGAGTATAATTACATTGAATGAAGTGCTGTGGTTAGGTGCGCATGCCCACCGTGATATTGTGTCTGAAGTTTGATCATTTCTCCTCATAACATGATATACTAATTTCAAGAGAACCTTAACAAAAAGGACAAGGCTCTGTTAATCTTTACACGTTCAAGCAGGGTTCACTATTTCTACCCTTCAGATTAACTGCTGTAAGTGAAAAAAAAATACCCATCAGTAAAAATCTTGTAGAATATAATTAATATGATGTTTGTTCTACAGTTAAAAATCCAGATGATGCTAAACAGGACCATAATAAATTATTGTCCAACAAAAGCACTAAATGTATCCAAACATTCGCATGTGCTGGCCTACCTATAATTTACAATCTATAAAGGTACGCGATCAATTTTTTTATGATTAACGACTGGAAATACCTGTAGAGATAAACTTCAGCTTAAAATAGATTTATTGAACTGAACCTTGATATTCTAGGCAATAAGTCACAGCTAATGAGAGTCCGTTGTGTAAACTTAATGTTTATCTGCGATTGTCTGCGACATTTTACAACACGCTTACCTTATCTGTGCTCGGCAAAATAAATATCCTATGCACACACAGTAAAAAGAAAATAAAGTTTGGCCAGTACTACGAGGTTATCACTGTGGTTTTACCCATAGCGTTTGTACATCAGGACATAGTTAAGCTTAAACTTTCAACTTAGTAAAATCTTTATATACAGATCATTAGATTTTTAGCTCAGCAGACTGAAAGTCATCTAACCTATAGCAAACAGTCTTTGTCCGGCGTCCGTCCGTCCGGTTGACCGTTAACAGGGCACAAATCGTTACCGCTGGACCTAGAAACTGCTCACTTGACATTAAAAGAGGTGCATGAGAAATCGCTTGGAAACCTGAAATAATGTCCCTGCGACCTATATTCTCCGAGCTTTGGGGCTCACATTTATCACAACCCCCCCCCCCCCCAATTAAATATTAAAGTTTGATACATAAACTCCATTATCTCGGAAAAAAAACTAATGCACTGATGGCCTTGACTCTACACATAAATGTTGTTCGGGGAATGTTTCATCAGTTCCTTAAGTCTGGTGGCGCCAACTGTGTTTTTTTTTTTTTGACACATTGTTTTCTCTATTTTTGAGACCTTTCAGTGAAGAGGTCAGGACTTTTACAGAACAGACATTTCTAACTGTACATCCAGCTTATCTCCTCAGAAACCTGAAATGAGGTCATGGTGATCTATATTCTGTGAGCTACTGACTTAAAGCATCTTTTGATTACCAAGAGAGTAGGACGGGACACAATGTGTCACTATTTGGTACAGAATCTTTAAATTTGACCCTCAGGATAAATGTCTTTAGAAATATGAAATTAGGTCACTATGACCTATATTCTTGAGGTTTTGGGGAAAAAACATGATTTGAATTACCTGAATGTCAGAAACTGTATCCGTTAGCCCTAGAATCTTCTAATGTCTTTGGAAAATTTTCATAGAAACCTGAAATTATGTCAAGATGCCCTTCATTCTGTGAATGACTTGCCAAAAACATGCTCAGAAACAACCAGACAGGACTAAAATAACCTTTACTGCAAAAAACCTAGAACGTTCTACATCACATGTCAAATTCAGTTGAGCGTCATTACCCATGGGTCACTTGTTTTATGGTAATTTTTGTTATAAATCTGATAACACACCTTGTGATATATTTATTTTCTCTCTATATCCAATAAAACCTTATTGGTCTGTATTGGCCATGACAACCCGACCCAGTAGGCAATGATAATTGAGCTTGTAAGCCTACTTGAGTCGTGATACAAGCAATATTGAGGAATGCATCGCAGTGGTCTTCTATCATGTTGCATTCATATTGCGGTATACAGTCAATAATCCTAACATTATGCTACGAATGATGAATCAAAACAAGAGAGTACATGTGAACTCAAAACCGAAAATGAAACCTCTTCTCTATGGTAACGTGTCATTTCCTGTATCTCGAACCAGTTGGGTGCGTCCATTAACCGTGCAAGTCATAATTGTGTTCATGCGGTCGGAAATTCAAAAAACATGCGGAGGGATTTACCAATATGCCGAGTTAAAACGGAACATTTCTCGCTCATGTTTGGTGGTTAGAAAGAAATGCCAACGATGTGAACGATTAGTCTGGTTTATGTTTATTAATAGTGTACTTTTTATAGGCCATGATCCGTTGTCAAAATGCTTAAAATATTTGCATTGTCATGGGGCCTTGTAATGCGTTCCTCAGACCTAGATGTAAGGGCACTCGGACAGCCAGTAACCTGGTCTTTGTCAGAGGGCCGATATGGCTCTAGGTCTGTATAACTTAAAGGGAAATAATCAGGAGCAATGTTATGCCTGTTCTTTCAAACTGTCAGTGCACTTTTGCGGTTTTTTTTTTTAAATGCTTCCAGGCAAACCATTCCTGCACATGGCCTCAGAACCCCCTTTGAGCTGTTTAACACCTTGTCATGGTTTTGCGTGTTAGTTTACACAGTCCACGTGTCTGTATATAATAACAAGGCCGGATAATAATAAAATAATATTGCGACCGGATCTCCAAGAATGATCAGCTCTGACAGATTCCGAACAAGGAGTAGTCCAAACTAGTCCCTTCACGTCCTCTGATACATCTCTGGTAATTGGACATTACGGTCCATGGGACGAATGTAATTTCAATGTAGAACATATGGCAACAGATTTAAACGATAGGTCCAGGGCCCACGTGTATCACGTGCGATGTTTCAGCCAGCGTTAACATGTATAACATTTTCGGGCCGAGTCAGTCATGGCATCTCCTGATCGAGAGGTGTCTTGGCCTAGGCGATCCAAGGTGTTCCACCCGATTTGATTAAATTGACTTCTGCTTACAGGTGTAAGCGTACGGTTTCATGGCAATATGCTGGCGGGTACAAGTTTATTTCAAGCTTGGCGACCAACCTGATATGTTGCATGCAGTCAAAAGCTACAAAAAAGATCCCAAGAAACTTGTCGACATTTTCTGTTGTAATAGGTTTGATTTTTTTTTAAATATTTATTCTCGCAGAACTAAAACAAATACAACAAATAAAAATACACAAAATTTATACAGGTGCAATATACAGATTCACAACGAATGTGTTGTTTATATACTTATTGACTGATCACTGTACTTCCACCTAAATGCTGAAACTGTGAAAATACACCTTGAAATTGTTATAGTTGGGCAGATTTGATATGGTATATAAAATGAACCGGTCTCTATGTATATTTTTACTTTTTAGTGTTTAACTGAGCTGACTGGAATTCATCTGAGATATTGCGATCACTCTATGTCCGTCTGTCCGTCCGTCGCGGGCTTTTCTTTGAAATCTCAGATTAGGCCACGGTGATCTATTTCTGTAAGCGACTGGCCTAAAACCTGATTTTGAGCACTAAGAGAGTCAGACAGACCACAAATGGTATCCGTTAGGCCTAGATATTTTTACTACACATCTAGAGTGGTCCTAAGTAAATCTCCTGGGAAAGCTGACATTTTAGCCCATATTCTGCGAGGTAATTGCCGAAAACATGATTTTTAGTACGGCACCCAAACAGCCCGAAAGGGGCACGAATTGTATTTGGCCTAGAATCTTCTAATGTGACATTCAGGGAGGTGCAGGGTATATGTCCTTGGAACCTGAAATTAGGTATTTGATTCCAAGTAAACACTGGCTTAATATTAAACTAAAAGTTTAAAACGGCTATTTTAATGAAGAAATTATGTTACATAACTATGCAGTAAAACCTCGTAAATACTAAAATAATAACACATTTGGCAAGATCTATTTAAACATCAGAACCGCATTCAATGAATAAGATGTATTTGGCTCTAATTTTGCAATCAATGGGTATATTCTTAATCTTTTGATCAATTATTTTAGACAGTGAAACCTCGTTGTGTCGAACTCGGTAAGTCGAATTCCCGCATGTGTCGAAGTCGAATGAGGAGTCCCTGCAAAAATAAACAGTTAAAACCTTACTAATTTGACTCATTTTGTGTCGAACTCGGATATGCAGAAAAACCTGATGTGCCGACGTATCTTGATGGTCCCCAGCTAGTATTTTGATCGCTTAAGTCGAAGTCATGTCGCTTGAGTGTTTGGATAACAGTTGTGGTCCGTCAATCGTTGTTGAGCCGTGTTGACGAGTTACACGTAAATAATACAGGCAGGGCTCATACTCATCAAGCGTGATAGCCCTGTCGCTCGACTTAAGCGGTCCTGCCGCTTTAGTATTTGGATAACAGTTGTCCATCAATCATACCTACCACGGTGAAAACCAGTTACATAATTAACACCTGTAAGGAGCTTACACATCAAACACGATGGTAAACACACCTGGTCCGTTGTTTACCTGTTTGGCCAATTATTCACTAATGATTATCCTTTTCTTCTCTCACCGACATTTACCTAATCCTATTTTTGTTGTATTTATGTGCCTTTTTTATTATCAAGAAATAAATTCATTTTAAAATTTAGGTTGTTTTTCACGCAAACATTTGTGAGAACTATATAATATAGGGCTATACTTGTGCAGTATTTATGTATAATAATCAAGGCTAAAGAAGGTTGAATATGATGAATATAGGTTGTTACGAACTTCGGTTGTGTCGAAGTAAATTCACAAGTTCCTTCGACTTCAACACAACTACGCTCTCGAGGCAGCGGAAAACTTGCGCTTCTAAAGAAGCAACTGATTTTCACGCTGCCAGCTTTGGCCGTTTATGATATATTTAGACACCAGATGGCGGTTCGTTGTCCGCTGAAATAAACGTTCGTATGTTGTGACAAGCAGCCAATCAGATGCCAATAAACAAACACTAGACAGGCATCCTAGCTCCGCCCATTGCTGCGCTTCAAGCGCCACTTGATGAGTTTCCGGTCGAATTTAATTTGCTCCCTCTGCATTCTCGCATCATCGACCGATTCGATTATGACATTATGACTGTGTTAGCGTAGCCATTTATCTGTTGTCTGCAGAACTGAAACAAGCCAGCGAGGTGTGCACGCAGCCTTTGTTGTTACGTTTCGTTAGAATTACAGCTCACCGGCCGAGCATCCTATGTGCCCAAGGCCCCAAGCAAACCACGTCAGGGGCAATTCTCTCTGAGCCTGTGGCCTGTTCAGACGGTTACGCGGGGCGATGAGCTGTCACTGAAAACAAAATAAACATGATTGGCTCCGTGTATTCCTCGCTTGGCTTTGTCTTCCAGCACAAGGTCTCATCTGATTGGACAAAAATACAGTACTCCCCTCTGGTGTAGCAATTCAGGATACGAGGTCATAACAAACAGCGCCTTACGATATAGGTAGTAGCCCTATAGGTAAAGCGCTGTGTAAAGAGCGTACAACACAACAAAGTTTTAATATATATAAATTTGAATATATATATATATATATATATATATATATATATATATATATATTCAAATTTACAACGGTATACTTCCCTAGTGTGCATATAGCAGCACAAAATAATTGGTGTCCCTAAGTATATGCATAAGTAGATAGGTAAAAATTATGTCATGGATAAAATCAACTTTAATATGATTTAGCTAAGATTTACATGTGCTATAATTTGTAATATAGTGAAATAAAAAAAACTAAACAAACAATCGACCAACGAATGATAATACCCGCTGTTAATTCATTACTTAGCCTGGTATTAGGCCTGCAGGCCTTGTTTAATATGAACCTAAAAATCCTTGAATATTGATCAATGACAGTGATATTGGGAATCAGATTCTTATATGAGGGGCACTGTTCTAAATTTACATATCATCATCAATTTAATAAAAAAAAATGTAGAGGGTAATACAGATGTATTGCCTTGGCATGCAAAATGTTCACTCAAAAATCATTTCTCCTATCACCTTTTCATATACAAGCTGAGTATAATATAATTTATTTTTATATAATATATAATTTTTAAAACTTTACGGTTACTTTGGTTATAAACAGGTAGATGATTACAAATCATCAATTTGATCAGCTTTGTCTAATAATATTGTGAATTGAGTCCCAAGTCTCGTTTTTAAAATTTAACTATTTGAAGTAAGTTAATTTATTTAATAAAGATGAACTAGATGTGTCGGAACGACACGAATGCCCCGACTGGAGCAAATTAGAAATATTTGTTAAATTTTGTTAAATCTTTTAAGTTCAGGAGCTGTCATATGATAAAAAGTAGATAAACCAGGACAAAATGCAAACTGGATCTGTAATGGATCATTATCAAGCAACACAACAAAAATCAGGGCAGTATCTGCAGGCATTGTGAAAAAAGTCCATACATGTGCATTTTTCATTAAAATTTCTATTTTTCATGAAATTTTCTATGTTCAGGATCTTTCATATGGTCAAAAATAGGTCAACTGGGACGAAACGCGAACTTGATTTGTAAGTGGTCATTATGCGCCAACAGACCAAAAAATAGGCCAGTATCTGTGAGCATTGCACTGCGAAACTATAATATAAGCAAAAGCTGATAATCAGTTATAAATTTAAATTGGAAAGGTATGTAACATGTTTCCAACAAATGCTTTCTGAGAAATAAGCTCCTAAGTTTTTTTTTTCTATTCTAAGCTCTGTGACCTTGAAAAGTAGGTCAAGATCCTTGAACTTGGGCAAGATTTTGTAAATATGCAATAGCACTGAAGAAATGAAGTTCCTGTTTTGAATACTTTTGGAGATATCCCGCACACTTAGTTTCGAGGGAGGCCGTTTTTTAGCTTACTCCCGAAAAAAATTGCGTTGCACATCTTCTTGGCCATACTTACATACTTTGCAAGAAGACACATATTAGAGCGCATATAACCAGCAGTATAATTCAAGAATGACAAATTACTATTTTGCAAATATGAATTAACAGTCACGAGCCACATGCAAATAGATGGATGGCCCAATCAATCCTTCAGAATTTCAGAAAAATTTAGTGGCTCGTTTTAAAAAGTTATATATTGGAGATAAGCTCCAAAGGCATGGCTTCAGTGATAGTCTAACAATTTTGTGTTTCGCCAGTTCTTAGATATCCTGACCAGATGCCCAAAATGATGGAGTTTTAATGTTTGACAATAAAAAAAGGGGGGGGGGGGAGGGCAATAAATAGTCTTTGTTTGACAAACAAAAGAATCTTATAGATTGATCTAAAATGTTAAGGAATATTAAGAAACCGCATAAACACCAATTTGAATTGAAAGTTTCAATATTTATTTTTTCTATTTAATACAAACTACTTCTCACACTGACCAAATGATATATGATGCAATTGAGTGTAGTTCTTTACAATTGTTTCTAACTGTAAAATATTTGATTTATCTTATACTTGATTTTTTGGTTTTACGATGCATGAGTATTTTACAAGGGATAGGCATCTTACCCGGAGGTTGGGGCGGTAAGCACCACCCTTACCTAAGTTAGAGGTAAAGTTATATAATTACAATCTAGACATAAAACCCTCGCTCGGAATGTATTATTTCAAGCAGCTTTTAGGCTATCGGTAATGTGTAAGAAAGTGAAAATCACTCTCTGAAAATCATTATTATATTTCTATTAGGATATAACAACCAGAAAAGTTTTAAATTAACAAAAATATCAAAATCATCAACAAATTTAAATAGTGTGGCATATCTACATGTGCAGTGAGTGCATACAGATGCAGGGGCGGACAGGGAACCTTAAAAAGGGGTGGGGTTGTACTAAGGACTCTGGCCGAGGGGAACCTGTGTGCCGGTTATGCTTACATGTTTTCTACAGCACTCAGAGTTTAAACACTTGGCAAATTTAAAAAGCACAGTTGTACCTAATTTCTATCTACAGAGAGTGGGTGGTATAGAAATCATGGGGGTTAATGTTGATATAAGTTGTATCACACGAAAAATTCCTAAATTCTACAGTCATTGTTTCGCCGTCTGGGATAAGTATACATCTACTGACCCACAATCTGCGGAGGTAGTTATTCTGCAGCAAATTTGGAATAATCAATACATCAAAGTTGATAAAAAATCTGTCTATTTTGGTTTTCTAGATAAAATAGGGATACGTTTTCTATATCATCTATATAACGCCGATGGCTCTTTAAAATATATATCAGAAATAGTTGACTGTTCCAGCAAAGAATACAAAAAAATGTATCTATACTGGATGTCCATTCAAAAGGCAATACCACAGCAATGGATAACAATCTTGAAAAATAACAATGATATTCAAGATTTTAATAGTTATGTCTCAAATCAGCTGAAAATACCAATCAGTGGTAAGATTGTTGAGTTGACAAAGTTGGGATTTAAGCATTTATACACCCATGTTCTGCAAAATAAAAAATCAGAACCAGTAGTTATAAAGAAACTCCAAAATTTATTTAACGACAAATTAACTTTGAAAGATGCTTCACTTCATGTGTACTATACAACTCGTGATATGTATCTGCGTGAATTTCAATTTAAAATTCTGCATAATATTTTAGCAACCAATGAATTGTTATTTACATGGAAAATATCTGAAACCAATAAATGCTCTTATTGTTTTACTGATATTGAATCATCGGTCCATCGTTTTTGTGAATGTCATGTTGCTGTTACATTCTATAATCAAATTCAGACGTGGGCCGGAAAATTTGGAATCATGTTACCCGCACTCTGTCCAAAGATTGTATATGTTGGTTGTGATGTTGAAAATGAAAGGAAACCGCTTATTGATATCTTTATATTGATTTATATGTTTGTGTTATTCAAAAGCCGGGATAAAGAAACCCCACCTCTGTCCTTTTTCTTAAAAAAAGTGTGTACCATCGAAAGTATGGAAAGATTGGTCGCGGAAAAAAATAATACAGTAAAAGCGCATTTACAAAAATGGAGAGACATTAATCTGCCGATGTAATTAGTTTTCTTTTAAGGAAAATACCCTTATCTTAATGGACACTTTGTAGTTATTGCATGCATGTACATGTTTGTATATCAAGTTCCGGGAGATGTCGATGATGAAAATGATAATAAAAGAAAATGGTATACAGTATTCTGAGACATCTTTCGATTTAAATAAAAAAAAAAAAAAAAAGGAAGAACATGGTGCTAGACGCAGACACCGGCCATGTTGCGTTATTCAGTGTATTTCCCTAGTTTTCATTTCTTTAGGTTGGAAGGCTTGGGCAGCTCCACCCACCCCCCACCCCCACAACCCCATCCCCCACAACCCCCATCCCCGATTACCTCTCGACCTGACTTCGGTTGAGTACAGAGCTCTTCGTCGGATAATGTAAGTCATGTAAAAAGAGTAGCCTCTTGGATCTTCTTAAATCTATGTATTTTTTTTAGTATTGTTGGAGTAATAATGGCATATTTTATATATTTTATACCTTTGTCTCTATGTAATACACATTTTAGAGCTACAAGCGAATGAAAATTCCATTATTCGTAGTGCGACAACGGAAGACAAATTTTTTATTGTAAAATATTAATTACATGTATGACGGCTTCGGTTTTTTTATCGCTTCTTGTTCAAAGTTGGGAAAGAAGCATTAAACAGCATTAAACTCATTCAAATATTAACATATATACCCAGAACTACGAATCCTTTAAGGGGTTGCGGATGCGGTACGGGCGTGATTGTGGATCGAGTCAAAATTATGATTTATGAGGTACCGTTTCCTTTTATTCGGTTGTGGAACATATCCAGCCTCATCGGACATCGGACAAAAAAAATGTCGCATCATATAGCGACCCGTCTCATAACAAAATCTAATCGCGGATTGGGTCTGGAGAACAACCACGTACATTTTAGTTGGGGTATCCCAGAATTAAATGTGTTAATCGTTATAAACCATAAGGAAAAGTGTCCTCGCCTGGAAACGAAATCATTGCAAATATATATAAAACATTCCCTTTTGATCGTCTTTTGATTTGTCAATTCATGTTTACATATAAGCTGCCGTGTTCTTAATCTAATCCGGTCATATTTTACATTACAGGGAAATTGTCGTAATATATATAAATTACACATACATGTATTTTATCCGCCACTGCATACCTGGACCACACTCCGAATCATATGAAGGTTTACACCACCTAACAAACTAATGAACTGAGGAAAATTGCTCTTGATTATGGTGCAAATATTTTCTAAATGCATACCGGTATAAGGATATTTTTGTTGTGTTGCATTTATCTATATTGCTTGCATGAGAATGGAAAATAAGAGGCAAAATCAGCCATATAATAAAAGACGAACTGAGAATGTCCCTTCAGTCCCTTATTGTAGATGGACATTGTGTAGTCCATGGTTGTAATATTTAATTCTGTAATTTATGCAATGAACAGTGAGTATGTAAAATCCACGATAAATAAATCGGTATAAAATATAATTTACTGCAAAACGTTCCATCACGTATAGTTATCGATAGGACCAATTTTAAATGACCGAGGGAAATGTAATCATAATAAAGATAGTTTTCCTGAAACAATATAAAACTAGTTAAAACGTATTTTAAACAAATTTTATAATACTGATATCACATCTCAGTTTTGAAACGTAGAACGGATAATGTGTATACATATAAGTAGAAAATGTGCATGTGTTTTATTTCTCCCATACATAATAATCTCAGAATAAGCGTTCATTTCAACCGTAAGCATAGATGTGTTTCCATGTGCGCGTATATGTGTAAAACATCGCTCATATATGATTCGTCAACTGGGGTGTTTCCATGTATTCTTCATCGTATTTGCGAATGTGCGTGTATACGTGAAACTCGTCACAGTAGCGATTTTCACGCATAGGATCTGCGTGAACTCAGGGATTCGGGCTAAAATCACGTCACACTTTTTTTGTAGAAGGCCTGCTCGATACCATTGTACACAAATATACGTCTGCCAGTCTACATACACGCGCATACGGAAACAACCTTTACAGTTTCACAATTAGAAATAAAACAGGATTTATAACACCATACAACACCATTTTGATGTTATTCATTATAAATATAATACTAATAATCATAATTTAAAAACACACATTAAAGGTTTTGAATTTAAGGGACATAATCAGAAGCTATATTATGAGTTTTCTTTCACACTATCAATTCAGTTTTACTTTTTACAAAAGTTTCGGGCCTACACCATCCCGGCACACAGTCTCAGTCTCAGTCTACGGTTGTTTGATAACTTTATATGACTCCGCGTGTTTGTAAACACAGTCCGTGTGTTTCTGTTTTTTACCATAACAAGGCTGTCTAACCGGAAGTCTGAATGTGAGGCGCAAACGTGATGTTTCAGCCAGTGGTAACATGTATTACATTTTTTTAGGCCAAGTCAGTCAGGGCATCTCCTAGTGTACACATGTTGTGGCCCGGCGATGCATATGCTGTGTTTATGTTTACACCTTTGGTCCACTGTTTTGCATAATTTCAAGGGAATATTTTGGCAAGTACAAAATCTATTTTTCGTGTTTATTCAACATGCTTTATAGGTGATTGGGCCCCTTTAAAGAATGTTTAACCAAATCGCTTTTGGTCTACCATCATGGAATGCCTATTTTTTCTAAATATGCAATTTATTGTTACGAGCTATCTAACTTTCAGACATTTTGAGACATCCTGTAGCAGAGCACACATCGTAAATATTAGAGCTTTACAAATCTCGCTTAATACCTGCTAGCCATTAAGTGAAACCATCTTTTGATCAACATGAACGCCGGACACGAACCCGTGTTGAGAATGACCAGAAGTAGCTGTTTGCACAAGTAAATCCAGCAATGCCTTCTCCTGCCGTTTGTAATCTCATATAGTTCCGTATTGTTTGCCTACAGATGGCCTTTTCGGATTACGATTGGCGGAAATTTCAAAAATAAAAAAAAAATGCTTAATTTCTTTGCCGTTCGGCATTTTCACACTGACAAGAATAATTCAGAAACTTCACAATATAAGCTCGTATACAGTCCCTCCAAAACTGATGTAAAAGTATTCCCTTTGCTTTCGGTCTCAATCGTCATCATAAAGTTGCTTTTAAAACAATGTTTATAGTTTGTTAACATGATTTGGTAGCAGGACACTAACAAAGACTTCCATCTTGTAAATTGAGGAACGCTTTGTATTGCGTGTGAAGTGAAGCTTTTATGTATGCACATTAAAACCAGCTTACATATCAGGGAGATTATTAGGGGAAAGGCTCTCTCTCTCTCTCTCTCTCTCTCTCTCTCTCTCTCTCTCTCTCTCCTAATCCCAAGCCCAAGAAATGGTTATAATCTCTCACAACTAGCCAAGATTCAGAAAAGTATAGGAATATTGGCATTACTTGCTTCAAAGAACCTCATTAGAAACGGCAATGAAAGAGGCTAACGCTGTTACTTAAAATGTGGATACATATAACGAGACAACAACGAAGGGTTTCGAGTTACGCTCGTTGTTTTCTCGTTTTATTCTCGCTGTTTTCTCGTTAAAGTACACCTAATGAATGAGATAACGACAAAACTATAAAATTTTCGAGTTCACCCCCCCCCCCCCCCCCCGCTCCACAGATGCCTCGAGATCCGGGCTCTTTTTCTTTTGTAGGGCCATGTCGTCCGCTGAGTCTGCACTCTGGGTGGCATCTGTTTCCTTCACAGATTCAGGCTGCGGATCTTCTTCTGCCATGGGTGCTTTGTAGATTTCTGCTAGCACAGCTTCTGCCGCGGTGTTGCAAACAAGCTGTTTCCGGCCCTTGCCACGCCCTTTTCCTTTTCTAGGAAGCATATCACTGTTCTGTACAGGATCTAGCGAACGAATGCCTGGGGCTGATATCGGGCCCAGGAATATATATCAATACGATCGGTGGCACAACCAGTTGAACGAATAGTCGCAGGACATTACGGCAAATCGTACGATTGGTCGCTAGTCACTGAGACTTGTCGTACGATCAATATTAATCGTAACGACTTGTCACATAACTGATCTTGCGACCGATCATCATTGTTCTGATTGATCGTGCAACCAGTCGTACGATTACCTACCACCAGTATCAAGTACTAATGACCATTTCAGCATCAGGACATATTTGTGGAGACTGGTCATGCGACTACCTGATTGTTGGTAAATCGCACGAATAAACAGTCGTACGATTCAGTGAGACCGTGGCTTTTTTAACATTCGCACTGAAATCATGTATTCAGGTTTTCCTAACATGGACCTTCGTGTCCTATGATATTTTTTGCTTAACGAATATCATGTTCGTCAAATAATTAGTCAAATTGCGACTCGCGAATCGTGATCGTTTCAGTCAGCTGGTACATTTTGACTGCGCTTGTCACGGGTGCACCTGAATACCTCGCGCTGATTGGCTGAGCCAGAGTTTGTTATGCCTACTGTCAAGACTGGTGGTCCGATAAACGTTAACACTAAGGATGAGGGTTATTGTACTTTAAAGTCTCGCCGAACTCAACATAAGCGATGGCCTAAAAATATTAAGACAATATAAATGGGAATATTAGTAACCAATTGGAAGCCCGGAATAGGCGATGACTGAATGAACCATCTTGGTTTTGAAAAAGATTTGGGAAAGACCACTGCTGACGTCACTGGAAAAGACCTTAATTCTGCAAGGCAGTGATGTGTGGTGGTGACTATCCGGGAACCGGCTAAGATTACCAGTCCATAAATAAGATTAGTTATATGAGTTGCCGCAAGATGGCGGTTCCTATACTAAGTGCGATACAACGCGGGTACGTTTGATATCTCTGTCAGAAGCAACAATTAAGTCATAAATATTTCATGGACTGGGCCTGTCTATTCATTTGTCAGATATGAACTGGCATCATTCAGGTTCTGAGATATGAGTAAAAGTTTTATAGTGCTGTTATGGTCAAATCTCACACTGTTAAAAATTCTTCAATATGACCTCATATTCATTTTTCTAGTGTTCCTTATTAATTATAAACTTTACATTGCATGACACAATGGTATTGCCTGGTATTGGCGTCTTGTTTCGTTCCGTCTGTTTGTTGAACTTACTGGAGATGTTAGTTTGCCTTGTGGTTCAAGACGATAAGACATAGCATATAATAAGAATTGCCATTTCTTATCTTTGTTTTTACCCCAACAGTCTATCCGCGTTATGTCAATGATGTACAAAGTGCCGCATCAAAAGATTATACTTAGATGTGAAACATCATAAATAAATATGGATAATGCTGTCATCTACTCATCTGTATATTATGCTCATTATTCATTATTTATAATTTATAAACCATCACTTTCGATAAGAAATTTTCCTAGAGTTGAATATAAATGGAGTATTATATGTTACATATTACATGTTTTCTTATTTAAAAGAAACCTGGCATTAAAAGTCAGTTTCAAGACGATCATGCGCATAAATGTTGAGCTAAATCAGATCAGATGTTTTATATATATATATATATATATATATATATCAACCTGCATTGTCTATATTCATGTGCATGGTTTTGTGCAGTATGTTGTTCTTATTTTTTATACGCCCGTCATATGACGGGAGTATTATGGTATACCCACCGTCCGTCCGTCCGTTACCTATTCCTGTCGCCGCGATAACTTACCGGGTCTTTGATGGAACGCCAACACATATTTAATGAGGCCAGGGGTCACCGATTAAACGACGAGCGTATAATACACCTTTGCGGTGCTCTCGTTCATTAATGCCTTACATGTTACATCAAATTATGTCACAGTTTCCGTGTTGCCATTTATGACACGCACTTTGATAAAATTGAACATTAAAAAATAATTACTATTACCTGTGCATTTCTGCTCCCAATATAAGGACATGTTACAAATAAACTTTGTCATTTCTGGTGTTTTGTTTCTCCAAGCAGCATAAGGGAAAATGATATACAATAACGTTTGTTGAATCGCTCTTTAAACAAACGAATGATAACATAATTACATGGCGTGTGGTTTAAAAGTATGTTATTAATAGTAGGCCTAATAATAAGGCACAATTCTAGCACCATTGATGCAATTCATGATGAGCTAGGTCAAGGACAAACACGGAAGACCTTGACGAATTTTTCAAGATCACAGAGACGATAATGCTAAAATAATGTTGACGCAATTACTTAAAAAGAATGCGGGGCACAGTCACAAAACCTGCAGTATTGAACCACCTCATAAAGGGCTAGGTCAGCTTTGGATATGAATAACCTTAACACATTTTTCAAAGTAACGGGGTGATAATTCTTACATGATGTTAACACAATGACTTGAAACAATTTGTGATAGAATCGTCAAACTAGCAGAATTGATCAAACTCAAGTAGGGTTCGGTAAAGTTCGAATATAGATGACCTTTTTGCATTTTTGAAGATCACTGAGACGATCATGATTTTATAATGTTAACGAAAATAATTCGAGGCACAGACAACAAACTAGCAGCAACGACACAAGGACTACATTAACAATAGACAGGGACATACTAGATCTGTGCCACAGATATACTTCTGTTATTCTCATAATAATTTCAGGTCATGCGTTTCCTACTCCGTGGAGTCCAACTACAAACATTATCTAATTGTCTTTTTCGTGTAAGAGTCAATGTTCCTGAACTTTACCCGTTTTATTTCAAAGTAAAGCCTTAGTAATCATTTAGAAAAGTTACACTTATTGCCGTCAATCGCAATCCCTCTCTGAAAAAAAGGATATATTGATGAAATAATGTCTTCTTTATACCGCGGTCATTCATTTGGAAATTCAATATGGTTCCCAATAATCTTCTTTATACATACCATACTTAGGTCTTTGTCAATACAATTTATGGAACCATACGGCGTGATAATCAAACCATTGACTCTGGTCACGCGTGCAGATTCTAAAGGTTCTATAAACCACATGTGACTGACAGCTGGATATGACTCTTCTCATAATGCAAAACTCTCAAGTATTCATAATTCAATCAGGCGGTAGCCACACATTTTATTGCACTCGTTATGAATTTGTCTCATTAACCACTGCTTTAACATAATACGGTGTGCTTGGAATCGTCACAGTTAAAATTGGCGCAGATCCAAGTGTGCTGAGCGATAAGAACTTCTGGGAGATTTGTAATATATAAATATTTGGATCATCAGGAGGAGGGTGGGATAGTGAACTTTCTTGCGGAAAACTATCAACTACTTATTTCTGTTCTTCTTCTTTTTTTTCAACTCTTAATGTTTGCGGTTGGTTTTCAGGATATGTTTGCTCATTTTCTATGGGTTGCGGGGGGGGGGGGGGGAATGACCGTGAGGCGATTGCAAACATCATAATTGATCATCGGTCTAATTCACCGAAAAACCGTTCCTGTTTGCACCTCTCGATAATCATATTATGGTTAATATGTCATTTATATCCTGTTTACCTATGTGTGTAAATGCGAAGGAATTTAAATTACTTATGTTTTGTGACAGCAAAAGATTGCATGTACACCTTAAAATGTTGTCTTTAAACGATACAGACGCAGGGGATAAACGTATTGAAGCATTGCAAACAAGCAGTGTAGCTTTAATTGTTACCACAACGAGACGTAGGATGACGTTTTTGCACTCACCACATCCGTTTTCTTAATTTTAAAAATTCTAATAGTTAAATATTCAAAAGAATGTTAATAAAATGCTTTGTTAGCACAATGATAGATTGCCCCCTGAGTTGATGAACATCACAGAGTCAGCTGTTTGACAGATAATTCGGTGTACATGTGCTGGATAAAATTGGTCGTGGGGCGTGTTGCAGGGGCAAACAGCTTTAGCATGGACTTGAGAGACAATCACGCTCACGGCTGATTCGCAGTTTATCAGCAACCAGGATACCCCCCGGTACGTTCACACGTCGACAAATAGAAATGACAACGATGATCTCTATGTCGTGATGGTAAACGTTTAACGAAACTTATGGAAACGTCTGAAACCGTGGAAGGTTAATAAATTAGTCCAGCGGTATTGACCTTTAAAGAAAGGTCGCAGATTTTGAACGAAATCTAGGACAGCTTCCGGGAACTGTGGACATTTTCAGTTTTGATCACTTGTGTGAGTGCCATTTTTATACGATATGCCTTAACTTCACATCTTTATCGAATCTGTAAAATAATAAGGAAAAATAGGAATAGGCGTTAAAGATTGACGTAGAACATTGTATCATTACATAAAAATGAAAGCTTTTATATTGATTATTTTGTATCATTAACATGAATATTCACACACACATACATATACATATACGAGTTCATTTACTACTATTGACTTATTTGTATTTTATTTTTATAAAATATAGCGAATATTTATTATTCATAGTGAATCAACCATTGGTGTCCTTTTGCTAATTCACCAAGACAGACTCAAGAAAATCTCGTCAAATGTAAGAATAGCAGCTGATAACTAAAGTATTTTACAATGAACATGACAAATATGTCATTAATAGCCTTATTTTGCATCTGCTTCGTGACATACTAAAATAAGGCATGCGCCTGCCAAAACACCAAATTAGTAAAAATACGCTTATGACAGTCAAATTGGAAAAGACCATCAAAATGATTGATTGAATCAAGTACTATATTCTTCTTTTATTATCCAGGTGTAGGCACAGAGCACAGAACATTCATGATGATGATCTTTCATTGCAAAATGAACGTCTATCCTTAAATATTATTAAAAACGCTTCTTTAAAAGAGACTCATGAACCAACTTGCCAATGTTGTCTATATGAAAAAAGCAGAGTTTATTAGTTCCCGCACAGTAAGGGGTTTGATATTTTAACATTTCATTTTGAAATGCGGTAACTAAATAAAAATTCTTCTTCATTAATTTTATTTGAATTACGGTTAAATATATTCAAATACCCTACCTGTTGCGATAAACCAAGTCATAGAATGTTAATAATATTTTCAATTACAGGATAGGTTTCCGGCATTTTTTACGTCGTGTTTTTTTTTTTAAATTGTTTAAGATAAAAAAAAATCAGGACCGCATCCCTCATAATTTTAATGATAGGAAAGTATGTCACGATCCAAACAACCTTGTTTTCTCTGAATTCCGAAATGTAGGTGAATCCATGGCGCTCAAAGAACGACTACCTCTTTCAACACCATACTTAAATAGAAACATTATGTATATAATTCACGACATCTGTTATGCTTGCCAAATATTTTGAGGAGAGCATACACCAAAGAACTCCCCTGTAAATATTCATGTAAACATGACGGAATTGGTGATTTTGTGCATCTTATTGGACGCATGTGATCATTAGTGATTATGTAAGGAGCGCCTCTCTTGAGAAATGTAAGTTATTTTTTTCATATATTGATTTGTTTTGTAAACTTCTGTCTTAATCATCTTTTGAAGTGTATGTATGTATGAGTTTCAGACGGATTGGTTTACCATATAAAAGAACCTGTTTGATGATACCTTTATGGGGGTGACAATATATATATATATATATATATATATATATATATATATATATATATATATATATATATACACATAAACATATACACTACATGTGTGTGTTAGTATATACGTATATATACAAAGTAAGTTTAGTTAGGTCAGAGTGACTTTAAAGATATATTTTGCCGCATTCGAAAGGCAGATGAATATGACTATCATTAGAGGAATACCTAATTTAAATATAAATTTATTCAATGTTCCTAATTCCGCATTTATACTAAAATACGAGCCCAGCCTCAAACTACCATGTTTTGAGACACAGACGTCGTTCCCGCTATATTATATTTTGTCTTGTCACTAATAATTGGGAACAATTAATAATTCCTTACATGCGTGTCGACATTAATTTCCTCGTGCCCTGAGCTAAATTTGCTTAACTGAACATTAAGCGTCGCATGCAGGAAAACATCCAGCTACGCCTTAAGCCGGATACATTTTGCATCTTTTCAGTGCAGCTTATGAAAACAATAGTGGCCAGAGACGATACATGGTACACGGTTAAGTAAAATAGGCTTACAATGAATTTGATTTATTTTTAAGGTTACTTAAGTATTATCATTGTAATGTGAAAAATCGGAATAGATTGCCTTTTTTTCAGGCAATTTTACATCCTCAATTTTCTATGCATTTGTTAACCTTGCCGGGAATGTTCTGAGTTTACCAACAAGTCTAATTGTCGTTCTTTGACTGATTACTTTTGTTCCATGGTCCCATCATTGTGGGGATTCTGCCCCGGAGACAGAGAATCTATCATTAAATCACTGCTTCAAAGAAATTCAAACTTGGAAGGAAAGATTTTTATGGCAGGGTATTAAAACCTGTTCGCCTGAGGAACAGAGTATCTTTCTTCAAGTAGGTAGATATCGATCAGAGTGACTTTAAAGATATATTAAGCTGCTTGTAAAACCCTATACAATGCTGGCATAGGAACAGTATCAGACTGTTTTCGGAACCCCTCTGGTGTCCCGCCATGTGGGTCTCAATGGATTACTGCTGGAGATATCCCATATACCAGGAATACTGTCGAAGCATCTTTCTATAGATTGGGAACGTCTGAGACAATTTTTATTTACAAATAATCTGGTGTTTGCTGCATATACAAGTGCCATTATCTTAACGAACTTAATCGTATCAGTAACAATTATTCAGACATTTATAAATATTTTATATTATTTTCACAAGGTTTAAACTGGCGCTTTTATAAGAACACCACAAGGTTGTATACAAGCCGCTGCATGCAATACTGATAACAGCGTTTTCTTCAGTTTTAGACATCCAGTCTCCTTGTGAGATTTAACATATTGCGCAGCATCAAAGAGGAGTCACAAGAATACGACTCTGCTGGTTTGGGTTTATGAGCGCCAAAATCTGCCACCCACAATGCACCGGGACTTCTAGATACACCAGCAGGATCAGTGTAAATATAGTGAGAATAATGTTGTCCATTCAAATATGTTTGATGTGGATTGTTTCAAGACAAATTACATAAACATTGGTGTGTTTTGGTAATAAATAAATATTCGGGTCATCAGGAGGGGGAGAGCTCCTACTCCGCCTAAATGGAAAAACATAAACTATTTCTATTTATTATTCTTCTTTTTTTCATCTCTTAATTTTTCTGCGGCTGATTATCGGGATATTTATGCTAGTTTGCGGGGGCTTGCACGGTTGGGGGGGGGGGGGGGGGGGGGGGTTACAGATCGTAAGGTCATTGCAAACATCATAGCTCACAAATTTTCTGATAAGTGTAAAAAAATGTTTCCGTTTGCACATATGGATAATTATATAAAGGTTAATTTGTTAATCATTTTGATCATGTTTTTCCCTCTAGTGTGAATGCAAAATAATTGAATTCACTTATGTTCTGAGACACAAAAAGATTTCATGTTCATCTTTAACATCATATTCTTTACCATAAAAACGCAGAGGATTAACATGATTAAACATTGTAAACCAGGAGTGAAACGTTATTTTTACCACAATGAGACGTTTTGTGCACTCACCAGTTCTGCTTTCTTGATATCTAACATTGTAATATAAAAATATGTTAAAAAATACAAGAGTTTAGCTGACTTCAAAAGACTAAATAAAATTGATCAACGATTGATTGCCCACTGAGCTATAGAACTTCAAAATGCACGCAGTTGGACAGCTTAATTGGGTGACTATTTACTGGATAAAATTAGTCGTGGGACGTGTGGCAGGGAAAAATAGCTTCAACACTTAAAAGGCAATCACACTCACGGCTGATTTGCAGTTAATCAGCAACCAGGATACCCCACGCTACGTGTCACACGTCGACAAATAGAACTGACAACAATGATCACTCAGTCGTGACAGTAAACGCTTAATGAACCTGCAGCCTGTTATGGGAACATCTGAAAGAGGAAGGTTAATAAATTAGTCCGGCGGTCTTGACCTTTCTAGAAAAGTTTAACGAAAGCTTGCGGGAACTATTGGCATTTCATGTGTGATTACCTGTTATATATATATATATGTCGCGCGCCATCTTCCGATCTTAAGAAGGACCGACCCAATATCCGGTCATGATCTGCCGATGCATTCCTACAGCTTTGAATTAAAAGAAAGAAAAAGAAGATGAAATAAATAATAGTTTCTTATCTACGAGTATTATAATTTGTATATTTTATGGTATTATGTGTGGAAAGTAGCTGATTTGGGGAAAGGTATAAACCTGCAAAGGTTCTATACCTTGTACAATCATATCTATTTTTATTTTTTAAATAAATTTAAATAAATTTAAATATGTGTATATTTTTTTGTATTTTTTGTCTTATTTTATAGGTAACAAATGTATATAAAATATTACCAATATCAGTAAATGAACATAGGGAGATGGGCATGTGCAAAAATGATATTGTTGATTGGTAATTTGGACTGACCCATTTTAAAATGTGTCTGAACCAATAACTGACGTGAAAAATATTATCAATTTCAGTAAATTACATCGGGATATGGGCCTGTTCCAGGTTGACGTTGTTAATCCGTTGTTGGATCTGACTGCTAATAAGCAAAGATATAGAAAGAATACTTTGATAATCTAATTGCTAAAAAAATTAAAAGGGGGCTGCAAAAAAAAAAATAAAAAATGAATAAATGGGGAATAGGTAACATATATCAGAAACATGGCAAAAAGTCTTATCACTCTTATTCAAGTATCGCTTTGTTAACCTGACATCGAGTGTATATCTAAGAGATGGAGCATAGTGGTGTTAAAGACACAGAACAAGACACAGATAACTGTTGTACTGGTTCCCGCGTCCAGTTTTTTGTATGCTAGATGTTGTATGCTAGATATAGGGCAGCAGGGAACCAGCCTAGTGATCGTCTGTAGGATCGCGAGAGAACGCGAATAAGATCGCGAGGGACCGCGATAAGATCGCCAGGGAACCCGATATTTACTCAGAAAAAAAATATCCCGTACGTCACTTTAGGGGCTCCATACATTTGCATGTAATGGCCTACCTTACACCTACACGCAATAGAGGTACAATGTGTTTTGACAATTACCACACCTCAGATAATAAGCTATCTGGGTACTTAAAGGTCGATATATTTGGGGGTGTGGAGTAACAATCAGCCTAAAAATTGATTTACGGTGGCTAGTTGACTTATTAGTGTGTAAACCTTGACACTGTTGGCAGTACGTTACCGTAAATGAACGTCTGTTGTATATCCTTAGTGGGTTTTTTAACTGCCCAAGCTCCTTTCCAACTTTTTTTTACAAAACGATTACCTTATCTTTGAACGAAAATGGTAATGGGTTTATGTACACATAATAGAAGAAGTGTTGTGGTTTACTATTAGGTTATAAAGACAAGAACAAGAACACCGTAGGCCAAACATTTTGAATTTCTAATCACTTTCTGATACATTGTCTTGGTAGCCAAATATCCAAATATCACTCAGATGACAGTTTTAATTAAATGTATAATATTCAATAATAAACACTACCTAATAAAGTGAGCGATATTTTTACGAGTTTTCTTGGTTAACGGCTGTGCGTTGTGTGTGCGTCTTACAGATGTACTAAAAATCTGCATTCTAAGGAAAGCAAGTCACCGCCTTGTGGGGGACCCTATTGTGGGATCCACAATGGCGTGTTTACTTTCACTTATTCGGCCCATATTCCCGTTCGAGCAGAAGTGATTGTACATTTGTAAAAATTCCTTCATTACGTTCATGAATCCTGATCATGTACCGGATCCACAACAAAATCATATCGATTCTTCATAGGCCTATTCCCGAAATGTCCTGAAATGGAATTAGATATCACTCATGATAGTATAAGTTATGTTAAAAATAAATCTCTCAAACACATAAATACACATACATATGAAAGCACGCGAAGGAACGGGGAAGAATGCATATCTTTCTGGCGTAGGCAACAATAAAAATTAGAATAACAATACATTGATAATTCATTGAGTGAATTGCAGTGGTAAAGTGAGCATTACCATTGTGGAATTGTGTGTGTAGCTTATTAATTTACATGTCATATTGAAAGCAACTGACCGGGACCAAAGGGATAAGCCATGTTTAATCCGTACCCCTTCAAGCAGGGTTCGCTATTTATAGCCTTCAGAGTATTTGCCTTTAGCCAAAAGGTAATTTTATCATTCAAACAAACGAATTGTAGGATATTGCTATTTCAGAGACAGTTTTCACAGGACACATTTTTATGTTACTCCGGCGTTAATTGTGTATGACGTCACGGTTTTCTGTTGTTCTGTGTACCCGCCATGTTGGCCAGACATTGTTGGATTAAACTGCGACTTCCGTCTTACACGCAGTAGAGGAACGATGTATTTAAACAATTACCTCACCCAGATAATTAGCTAAGCTACCTGGCTACATAACGGTCGATATATCTAGGGTTGTGCAGATACAATCTGCCTGAACAATTGATTTGAAGGGACATGTTGACTTCCTCATGGATTTAATCTTGACACTGCTGGCTAATGAGCATCTGCAGTTTATCCTTAGTCGTATTTTAACTCCCCAAGCTCCTTTCCATTTTTCACAAAACGCCTACCTTATACTTGAACGACAATGGAAATAGTTTTCTGAACACACAATAAGAGGACAGCAAATTCTGGCCAGTCTTTTGAATTATCGCTGCGTTTTAACCTATACTATACACCAGGAAAGGTAATAGTTAATAGTGTGTATAATTATAATTAAGCTTAAAATACAAATCATGAGAACTGCATAAGGCTGTCCTTGTTATAGATACCTCTGTTAAACGCATACTTTTATGTAACTCGGTTTGAGACAAGGCAGACGAAATCAGGTTTCGATTGTCATATCAGAAAAATCTCGAGAAATTCTACACGAGACCCCGGTATCGGTTGCGGAACTGGGGTGAAGCGTTCGCAGCAAAACGTTACGCATTTCTGTGCCTTCTAAGCCGTGTTCAACGCACATATTCACTGAATACGTCAACGAATATCGTAAGATTGCCTCCAGATTCTATTCACATTACACCTATATTCATTCGCGTTTCAATCCGTCTCGGTTACATCACACCCGAGTAGTTTCGATAAGCCCGCGTCACATATCCAACGGCCTCCGGCCGAATTTGTGGGTCGCGAGAAAGTCGCCGAATTACAAGCCCGACAGGAAGTCGAGCGTATTTTACGCTTAAAATCTAACCGTCACATATCGGACGGGAATCGGGCGGTGCCCTTTGATAAATGGTGATCAAAAATCGCCCGTCGTAGTCGGGCGATACCGCCCGGCACAATGGCAGGAGCCGTCTGAGTTGCGGTCAATGGTCATTTTGTCTGTCGATGCCCGCCTGACACCCGGGCAACGCCCGGGCGGGCTCCGTCCGACGTCCTCACCTCGAGAATATATATGGCATGTAAAATGTTTTTCACATCATATTTCTAAAGTCTGAAAGTGTGAAGAGCACTGTACAGCTACTAAGTAAAAGGGGCAAGCTAAGATACCGCCTAAGAACACCAAGGGAGTAACGAAACAAGTTTCTAAGAAGAAGGTGGCACGAGAGCCTGACTCCGCTTCATTGGAGCATATACTGGAAACTGAGTTGACAGGGGAGCCCGGCCAGGGGCCGAAGTAATCGCGAGACGGCGGCCAGATACCAGCACAGTGCGTGTTCGCAGCACGTTAGACTTTGGGTATACCCGTTTTGGGTATACCCGTTGGAGTATAATGCTGGTATATATTTGTTTCTTTTTGCTTTTTATTAGTAACAATGCCATACGTTATGCAGCACCAAGTATCAAAACTTTACATTTTAATACCTAATACAATTTTCTGAAATATCACTTCTCTTTTAATTCTTTTATCATTACAGAAAAAAAATATCTTCCAGCAGGGCGATTTTACAAAAGGCGACATTATGGTTCAATATTTTGTCTAAATAGGGCGTCACATTTAATTGGGCTCGAGAAAAGAAAGCCAAGTACTAGCAATATCACATAACACAGAAGAGAACCTATTAATATTATTAATTACCAGTTTTAGGCGCCAGGTGTTCCTATTCGATCATATTACTAGTGGCACACCTTTTGTAAATTGTATCCATTTGGCAATGCAGCTGACATATATTTAATGCATGAAAAAGACATTTATTGATTCAGTTCATGGTTTCAGTTAGTTTAGTTGTTATCTTAAATAATACGAAGGGGCTAATAAACAGGAGACCCATTAGACCCGTTAGCTTTTCCAAAATAAGTTCAGGCAAATATGAAGTAGGATCAATGTTGAATCTCCGTAAAAAGCTTAAAATGGGTCATTGTGACCTATATTCTGTTAGTTATGGGAAATATGAATTGTTGAACGCAGTAAATGAGATGGGTACACATTGTATACGTAAGCTCTAGAATCTTCTTATCGTATCATCCAGGGGGCTTCTGGGTAAACCTCTTTGGAATCTAGCGGTATATATTCAATAAAAGTTGAAATGAGATTGCATGTGGTGCCGTCATGCCTTAAATAAAGTGTACAAATAAAAACAAATAAATGTAGTTTTATATTTCAAACTGACAACTTCTCACCTATTATCTGGACAATGTCTACATAAAATGTATTTATTCTGTTTATTTTGTATATGGAAAGCAGTCGTTTACATAATTATGTTGTCTAAAATTTTATATTATTTATTTGTGGATTTGAAACCACTTGAGTGATCACAAACATTCTGTTGTCTTATCAAACAAAGCTGCTTGCATTCCATCTGCTTGTTGGGGTACCCTTGTGCTATATAGTGTTACTCTTCACCTGGACTTTTCCAACTTAAGTCTTCAGATCATTATTTTTGGACTGTGTATATCCAGCTATTATATATATATATATATATATATATATATATATATATATATATATATTTATATATATATATATATATATATATATATATATATATATATAAAACGCTACTTTGAAGAACCTGGAATCAGGTTGTGGTTACCCGTGTTCTGAGTTTTTTTTTCTGGCCAAAATTATGATTTTGAGCACCTTGACAGACAGTACAAAAATGGAACCTCTATGACCGTTTTTTATTGATTTAAGTGTTGACGTAGCTTGTCATGACTCTTTGAAATTATTTAAGTTTTGCAACAGCATCCACATGATGACATAAGAAAAAATATTATTTCACGATAGTGAAAAATGAATAAGTCAGACTGAGTTAAAGTTTTGTAATTCATAACCAGTCACATCTGGAAAGTGTTAATTAGCTATCTGATATTAACTATTGGTAATATTTAGTGATGTAGAATCTGATTACATCGTGGGCTTAAAATTCCGGGTTGTTTTGAACAAAATTTAAATCGGGGGTATTTAATGCGAGTTAAGGGAATGAAAATGTTAGGTCTTTGTGGTATTTAAATATCTGCATATACGCAATAAATACATACACGTATATTACAGCTGTGGCCTGATTGAGATGTTTATCACACGGTTGCTTGCACCGCGGTACGCTCCTTACGCAGCGGATATAGACTGCAGTCGTCCCTAATATCCTCTCGTGCCACCGTTGCTTTTTTGCCTTCAGCGTACATTTGCTAAAAAAAATATTCACAGCGGGATTTTTTTTTCAGTGCAGATTTATATTAATAAAATCTAGGTCAAGTTCAAAGATGATTGACCTTGACATTTTCTTCAACGTTACAAAGCTAATTATAGAAAAAAACCTAGAAGCTTATTTCCCAGGAGCCACTGGGTGGATTGTTATAAAACATGCTATGTCTTTATCCCGGCGTAATCAGTAAATTCTGCATGAGTTTGAGGGCGCAACATACAATTTCTGATAATTACAGAATTTTCACAGGCTTTTTTCAACGTTGACCTTTTGAGCCGGATATCTCAAAATGTATCCGACCAAGGAACTTATTTTCCTGATGCCAAATTCAACAAATTCCCAAGCAAGTTCGAAGTTTGCCTTGTAATCGTCATTTCTAAAACAAGAATTAAACATAGGTACTTGTTTCTAAGGGGGACCTTGGGTCAACTTGAAAAATGGTTATTATTCTCCTCTGGTGTTTCTAAACACACCTTATTTTACAGATAATTCCCTACGGAGTGTTCATCATAATACAGGTCGATATCACTTCATTGCAAAGGTAGGATATACCTCTCTAGTTCAAATTGACAACTTGAGCAAGTGAAATATGTACAGATATACATTCATGTGAGAATAGCTATTTCGTACTTGTTATTGTTACCATCGAAAACACGTTCTTTTGGCTGAGGCTTTTGTGAGCTAGTGCTGATATTCTAGTTATAGCAATATTTTTTTGGTACGAACAACAGGTTTATTACTATTTCCGATCGAATTCTATATATATATATATATATATATATATATATATATATATATATATGTATAACCATATCAAAACCATACCACAGGTGGTTCATCTGCATCGCTCGATAGATCGATATATTAATATATTAGATATTTATTATATTTTGAAAAACAAAGAACGTTTTTGAGATATTGTCATGTAGTTGAATAATAGTCCATAAAAAAGGATCATTGTTACTGGGCGCTTGAAATCGTGTATCTGTTAAATTTTTTTAAATGTAACAAAAATCATGTGAAAATGAGTGAAAATTTTAAAAATAAGTTTAACATAAGAAAGATGATCACAGTACAAGGTTTAAAATAATGTATATATGATTATGATTCCGGGGTTTTTAACAAAAATGATACATTAAGAAAAATGGGGGGAAAAAATCCCTATATAATGATTGCGCAAATATATGGTAGGGTTCTCAGGCCCTTTTTTTCAGTGCGCACGAAGGATATTTTTTTTACCTTTTTTTTATATGGTTTGAAAAAATGCCATATGATCATGGAAAAGCATGATAATAACAGGATTGTTTTGCTAAACACATAAAACTCTACATTAAAAAGGAAATCTTATCAAAATTGTATTATTTTATCTACATGAAAAAAATGTCCGAGCTCAAAATTGATACGTTTCTTTTGGAAATATATTTTCAAATATGTGGGATGGGGTTGGGCGGGGGGGGGGGGTTAAAATTGACGCGCGCGGTGCCTGAGGAGCAGACTTTTTTTCGGCCTTAAGTATGCTTAGTTATTGGTATGAAGACTAAATATGATATTTGCAGCTAATATTCCACATAGGTCTGTGTCGATGAGACGGTGTGGTTTTCGTTGAGCCTGGAAAGGTTTTTATTTACCCAAT
This sequence comes from Sipunculus nudus, assembly GCA_026874595.1. NCBI lineage: Eukaryota > Metazoa > Annelida > Sipuncula > Golfingiida > Sipunculidae > Sipunculus > Sipunculus nudus. Next base: position 12,144,817 of record CM049311.1, on the reverse strand, counting down.
GGTTCATTGTTTGTACATCCAGTATCAGTCTGTCTACGTAACATGTGAGCGTTACTTGTTATCTGATCACGCAGCACACCTGTATCTATCACGGTGACGACTCAGGTATATGGCCTACTGTTTCACCTGGACTGTGGAAGAGATGAACACCAGATGCAAGAAGGTAACGACACACTTTCAGAACATTAAAGTACGAGTCTCCCGAAACTAATATTAACATATATAAAACAGAAGTGTCAGTTTCTTATATCAAACATACCGAGTTCCAGTAATTGACGATAACACAATTAAAAACACCCAAAAAAAAATAAACTCTGGTATTACAAGCAGCAAAGTTATAACATATTTTGTTGAAATATTGTGAAATAAACAAAAAAGTAAAATCAATTTCAGATTACCCCAAATGTCGCTCCATAACTTAATTTCATGTTAACCCCGCACTTTTTACTTTAACTACTGACGCATTATTTCGATAAACCATTAAAATACGAAATCATTTTAAAGGGATCTATTCACATATCAGGTATATTAAATATACAGTGATATACAACATATACAGAGTGTTCTGTCTCCTTAACACTTTATGGTCTATCAATTTTTCATTCTAATCTTTTTTATTAAACTCCTGAAAACAAGTGGTCATACTTTCACAGGGCGAAAATAATATAAACATACTAGCGCGCACGCCAGCTAGTGGCCGCATCGTGTTACTTCACACAATTAAGATTTTTCAAGCTTACATCTGCGCTCCGTAGGGATTATACATTCAGTCGTCAACGGCCTCCTGTTTTGTTTTAACCGCTGCTTTTTAAGGAAAGGTCCTCTGGGCATGACTACCAGGGTCGTACAGAACAACGAATTGTAATCAGACCAATGAGACCGTAGTATCGCATTTTGTTTCCAGCCCGAAATCTGACATGTGCAGCCGTTATACAAAGCAGCGGTTTCAGGAGACCTGCGGAGCCCGATTATTCTAAGGGAATCAATCAGCAGTTAAGGGCACGTGCCGTCCGATTCATCGGCGCTTAGATATCACACTCGATTACACCACATTGTCGTAAAACGTGAATCACCTCTTGATCAGTGGAAAAATGAAACGGTGCTATTTGTATTATTTCTTGAATGGAGTAGTCACATGTAGCGCCAGTGAACCGCAGAAGGGATGTCAGATTCGTTCGGCATTCTTGGAAAAATGTATCAAGTACTATAGAATAAATGTACTAATTAATATATATATATATATATATATATATATATATATATATATATATATATATATTGTTACAGGTGCTCTTTTATTGTGTGACACGGGCGTTACTCGTGTTGTTGTTACATTTTTTGTTTAATCCGTACTGGTTGAACTCTTGTTGTCATGTGAGCCTTGGGTTTTCACACCTGGTCGTGGGTCACGTGATGAGCCTGGTGTGTGGAGATACACAGCGCTGTTCTCTCTAGAGAATTCCTTAAACGTGTGTTGTGCAAGAACTTATAGACTGTTCGAGAAGTGAAAAAATCCCGGCTTGGTGTGTGAAGGTATATAAAGGGACTGTTTTTTAGAACCAGAGGGCAGACAGCAGAGCAGATACCAGCGGACGTAGAAGCGTGTGTCAGGACCTTATCCGACGAATGCGGCAATTATAGATTTTCAAGAACTTTCTCCTGGTTTTTATAAATTTGGACTTCAGTTTACTTTCTGTGTTGTTGCAAGAACTTTCCACTTGACTGTCATTCTCCGAGAGTTTGCATTCAAAGGACTTCAACACTGTTTTACTGTATAATTGTATTGATTTAGTGTATTTTATTGTTAGGGTTGTTTTAAGAATAAATTATAGTTATTTGTTAACAAAAAACACTGATTTCTTTATTCTTTCCCCTAGACCTTTCACGCTGCCTAGTGTTACAGAATCTGATTTTTTTATCTCCATTACAAAATTGTCTTCATCACGCATACGTGATCTGTTTATATTAGGTTCCGTAACAATATATATATATATATATAAATATATATATATATATATATATATATATATATATCTGTGTGTGTACCTTTTTTTATGAATGCCATTGATATCAATGATAAATATGATGTTATTACCGGTTATGCTGTAATTTAGTTATTATCGCTAACTGATTAGTTTTCAATATAATCCCAGCTTATATTTCTGAATCTACAGTATGTGCTATAAATGTTTGATGTATCATCATCAGTACGCCTGAACCAATCAAATGCACTTAGATACAATTTTAGCCAGATCAAAGATAAGGCCTTTTGCCTCGTGTATAAAATAAACGACAGAGCTGGTTTAAAGTATCAAACCTCGACGCGAACATTCCTGCACTGGTCAATCCATAATTACTCTTTTGATCTATGATTATGCTTGCCTAAGATGTAGGTAAGTACCAATTAGTTATGCTTATTAATGCATGAAATGCATATGATGCACGTAATATTTGCTCATACCTAGTGTTCTCGTTATCGAACTTCAGGTCACCCGTCTAGGCCTTAATATGTGCTTGCAAACAACACTCGAGGTTCCTGGTATTCCAAAGTTCAAAATTAAACAGCAAAAAATATTGACCTTGAAAACGTGGTCCTTATTTCCAGATGGTTGTGACAATGTTGTTGTCGTTAGGTGAGCTTTCCCGGATGTCATTGCTCTTAATAATAGAGTAAAAATGATCGTCCGCTGCATAATTGATTAAAATTTGATATAATGATCAAGTGTAATCACTTGTCACTTTCTTATTAAACATTAAGTCTTAGTAGACTAGTTTCGAAAGTGTTGTCTTGTTTCTTTTGACTTGTGGCTCTGATAAAGCTGATCAGAATTGTCATTTCTCTCCTCATGCTCATTTACTCACATCGTATGATGTTGGCGATGAATAGGATTAAGTCATTTAAATCCTGAAGCATCTTGTGTTAACAAGGTTGGTGCTATTATGATCATATCGGATCACAGGTAAGACCTTTTTTTTAAAGTCATTTAGAATTATAGGACAAAATTGTCATTTTCCTAGGAATTGCCTTATTTATTATACATTTTACATTGCCTAAAATCAACCGTGTTGCTTGGTTGGGCATCTTGTTTCGTTCCCCCGGTTTCCTGTACTTCTTTGGGCTGTCATTTTGTCTTATCGTAATAGATGATACGACATATATTAGAATATTAATTATTTATCTTAGTTTTCAATATCAACTCGTATGATGTCATTTTCACATCAAAGAAATTCTACATTCCTTAGATATCATTAATAATAAGAATATGACCATCATCATACATTTATCTTTATATCATGCTGATTGAAATGTAAAATGCATCACTTTCAACAAGACATTTTGCTTTAGAGCTGAACAGAATTCAGAGAGAGTTATTAGGGCCCCGCTATACAAGCGGTGCCATATATTGATCACCGTCTCGGTCCGTCGGGCCTTCCTTCTGTCCTTTCATTTTTCCGTCCTTCCGCACTTCCGTCAGTGACATCTTCTTTCGCGCGTGATAACTCAACAACATCATACTTCTGTTCCCAAAAGTCACACGGATGATTGCTATATACGATTGCTCTGGACCTATTGAATTACTGACCTGTCGGAAATCCGATATGGCCGACACAGCGCAATCGCTGATTTTCTTTCGTGAGCAATAACTCAACACTACACTTCAGCTTTCCCAAAATCACAGGGATGATTGGAACCTATGAGAATACTATTCCCATCGAATTAAACGTCTGTCCGAATTCCAATATGGCTTTTTTCGCACTAGATATCTCAAGAAGAACATGCTTTATCTTGATCACTTTCTCTGGAATCATTGGTGCCTATGCGGACTCAATCCCTATCAAATTACATACCGGTCAGAAATCCAATATATCTCCCAGAGCACAATTGGGGATTTTCTATTGCACACATTATTTCAGACATATCTTCTTTAATATTATTTGAACCAGTAGGCTTTTTTCTTCCTGCATATTGAAAAAAAAACTGTTTTTGTTTGTCATACTTTTCAACTTAAACATAAATTTGTTACCCATATGTAGACTAGTCCAGGACTACCAGAAATGCGAGGTCCTCTGTGGACCATTGTCGGGCCACATCTAGTTCTTTACTTGAGTCTTTTGCGTTTCATTTTGAAGAGATTATGTTATAATGATAGTCATCTAAATTTGAAAGAATATCAAGTCAATATTCCTTTTCTTTACAAATTTTCTTTCAAATGTGAAAGTTCATGTATGTAATTTTAAAACTCAATCCCACAGGTTTCTTCAGTTTAAAGAAATTTTGCACTCAAATTTAGATAGTGGCATAAGGAAAACGTGTATAAAAGATTTAAACATCCCCATCACAACATTAAAATTCTTGGGAATCCAAAAGCAAGAAAAAAAGGTATTCTGCACAAACAGATCGGGTTGGTAAAGGTCTGGAAGAGGCGGAAAACCCTGCACAGCTGAGAAATGACACGCATATGTGCTTGGTAAAACACCTCTCACCTAACCTTGCCTGTCTAGGAAGATACACCCCAATTTTCTTTCTAAATAACACAAGGTAATTCACATGAATTAACATAAACGTTTTAATGAGGCTAATTACTATCACTCTAGCAGTTTTGTCAAATTACATGGAAATTTGATGCATTGACTAAGTGCTTTTTATCTTATTTCATTTCGCTTCAAATGTTTTCATTTCCGATTCATAAATGACATTAAAGATCATAATAAAGACAGATAATAAAATAGAAAAGGGAAAATGAATATAAAGATAAATACAAAATGGTCGAGTTGCTCCTTGTCAGTCATTTATATTCCACATTCCTCCTATATTGTGTAGCAGTATCAGTTTTGTTCAGACATTATTTTGGATTTTACTTCTTTGTATATATTTGCCAGATTGTATTGCTTGTGGCAATAATAAATCACAACATCGGGATTGCCATTTTTGTTATCATGTTCATATTCTCCAATCATATGATGTAAGTGATTAACAGTTTAGTCAAATTCAGAGATATCATGTATAAATGAGGTTAGTGCTATTGTGATAAAATCTCATAACATGTAATACACATAGTTTAAGTCATCAAGACCAATTTGATCTCATGGTTATTTTCTTCATTTTTTTTATCCCTTCACAACGAAGTTGCAGGAGGGGATAAAGTAACGCCTCCGTTCTTGCGTTCGTCTGTCCGTCCGTTGCTTATGGACCGATTTTAAGCCAAACTGTTTTACCAAAACCTTTCATAATTTCACATATGGCTCACCCACCCACAAATGAAGAACCCTATCGATTTTTAGGTTACAGGGTCAGAGGTCAAAGCCATGTGACCCAATTCTTAATAAAGCGTGTGGACCAATTTTAAGCCAAATCGTTCGACAAAAACCTTTAATCTTTCACATACGGCTCACCCCTTAAAAGTAGGAAAAACCCTTTGGAGTTTGAGTTCACGGGGTCAAGGTCATGAGCTGCCCTCCTCATTTTTATACTGTGAAATGCACCCAGTATAAGTATGCTCCCTTGCGAGGGGATGTTTATTTTATACTTTGCATTACCTGGACCCAATAGTATTGCTTGGTTTTTATACGCCCGTTATATGGCGAGTGTATAATGGTATACCAACCGTCCGTCGTGCTGTCCTTCCGTCGTGCCGCCCGTCTCTTAACTTTTAGGGTCGCCGCGATAACACTCTGGCGCTTTGATGGATTTTCACGAAACTCATTACTTACCAACAGATTATCTTGCCCAAATTCGATTATTGGTAAAATTCACGCATATTTAATAAGGTCACAGTCACTCGGCTCCTGTGTGGTGTCGCCGCAATAACCTATGAAGAATGTGAAGAATTTTGATAAAACACATCAGAATTGTTAATCAATAAAATATCTCGCTTAAGTTTGAATTCCAGCAAAATCCATGCAAATTTAATAAGGTCAGAGGTCACCACACTTGGTGACTTTAAAATTTCTATATATTTTCATGAAACGTATTATACATATCTACCAATAGATTTCCTCACTTGAATTACATTCTCATCAAAATTCACACATATTTAGTGAGGTCAAAGGTCACCAGATATATGACGGGCGTATTACGCACTTCTGCGGTGCTCTTGTTCATCTTGCTTTGTTTTGTTAATCCTGTTGTACATATTTGCAATGTTATTTTGCCTTGGAGTAATAGTGCATAAAGTAATCATTAGGATTTTCATTTTTTTATTTTGTCCACACCATCATTTCACATGATGTCTGTGATGAACATAATCTCAGATCAATGGATGTTGCTTAAATTCAGAAACAAATAAATATGGACAGGACTATTTTCATCAACTCATCTTTATATTTTGCTAATAAAAATTCATAGTCCTTTATTTTTTGTTAACAAAACATTTTGTTTAACAGATAACTAATTTTGAGACTGTTATATACTGTTAAGTCTAAGAGTTCAGGTTGAAAATAGAATGAAAATTTCTTACTGCGTATTAAATGTTTAATCTCAAAGAAGCTTGACCAGAAGATAATTTTATTCATGATGTCCCAGATTATTTTATTATGTTGTAATAATATTCTTGAATGTCTTTCATGCATCGACAATGAGACCAATTTAAGCAAAATTAAATAAGATGAAACGTACTTTATAAATACACAAAATATTCCTTAATTTTGACATTATTGTTTGAGAGAGGATGATTGGTCTCCTAGGTTTTTAATATTCATGTTAAATAATTCGGTTAATTTAGTGAGCGATCTAGTACGGCTTTTAAAAGAGGCCAGTAGGCTAGCTGGAAGGTACTTTTTCAGGCACATGTATGTCATTGTCTCTTCATTGGCGTGTTTTTTTTTTAGCCTATTATGGACATTTAACAAGCCTAACTGTTTGTGCAAAACAGATCATATTCCCGTGGGATTGCCCTTCAAGTGACGATATGATGATAGGACTCGAGAAAAGATTGATTATAACGTCATTTTAAGTTGTTTAGTGTTTCGTAGGTATTTGCTGACATATTTGCCAGTTCCATCGCCCTGTAAGAAATTATAAAGCACGACTTCGGGATCTTCATTTCATTCCTTCTTGTTAGTTTTCTTACTTCATTTGTCAGATATGGACGTGCATCATTCAGATTCTGCGATATCTAGGTTTGTGTTATTATGATCCAAACCCACACTGTTTGAAAATCATTCAATAAGATCTCATATTCATTTTTCCAGTTTTCCTTATTAATTAAAAATTTTAAATTGCTTGACACAATAGTATTGCCTGGTATTGGCGTTTTGTTTCATTCCGACTGTTTGTTGAACTTACTGGAGATGTTAGTTTACCTTGTGGTCTCAGATGATAGGATTGTCATTTCTTATCTTTTTTTTTTCATTGCAAATTCAATTCGTATGATTTCAGTGATTGAAATACAACAAAATATCATACCTAAATTGTGAAACATCATTAATTAATCTGGATAATGCTATCATCTACTGATCTTTATATGATGCTGATTATTCATAGTCTATAATTCATAATCCATCATTTTCATCAAGACATTTTTCTTATAGTTGAATATAAATGATGTATTATATGCAACATATTACATTTTTCTTATTTAAAAGAAACCTGGCATTAAAAGTCATTTTTAAGAGAACTTGCGCAGAAACAAGTTAAGATAAGGGCAAAATACAAATTTGAGCTAAATCACATAAGATGTTTGATATATAAACTGCATTGCCTAGATTCATCTGCGTGGCCTAATGCAACATGTTGCTCTTATTTTTATACGCCCGTCATATGGTATACCCACCGTCCGTTCGTACGGCGTGCCCTATGTCTGTCTGTCTGTTAACTATTAGTGTCCCCGCGATAACTTACCGGGGCTTTGATGGATTTTCGCAACACAAGCCACAAGTATTTACCAAGAGATTATCTCGCCCGTGTTCGATTTTCGGCAGCGTCCACGCATGTTTTAGGTCAGACATCACCAGATAAACCACGGGCGTTTAATGCACGTTTTTGGTGCTCTTGAAAATTAATCGATTTGCCTTGGTACATCAAATATACAGTATCCGTGTTGCCATTTCTGACACGCAATTTGATAAAATTGAACACAAAAAAAAATTATATGCTGCCCATATATGGACATGTTACAAAAAACTTAGTTTTCTTCTGTCTTCTTGATGAATACAAATTGCTTTGAATTTGCCATTTCTGGGGGTTCGTTCCTGTAAGCAGCACAAGGGAAAATGATATAAATGACGTTTGTTGAATCGCTCTTTGAACGTACGAATCATAACAAAATAACGAGACGTAGTTAAAATGTATGTTGTTTATAGGAATACTAAGGCACGATGATTCTTAAACAACTATATTCAAGGAAATATTGGTCTTGTTTTCAAGCCCTGTAAGTACATACACACAGAGAGAACCCATTGCTGTTTTTTCTCAAACAAGGGTATCAACAAGAGCTTCTTCATATTTTTGTTTACGTATTTTAAACTAAAATGAAATATATAAATGTGCAACTTATTTTTCTCTTCTTTCCCGATGACGGTTCACCACACTATTAAATCTATTTACTAAACTGATACAACTGCACTTTGAAAGTAGCTGTTTGTATTTATATACGCCGTTATAGACGGAACGTATTATGGTTTACCTACAATCCGTTCGTTAACTTATAGTGTCGCCCCGATAACTTTCCAGGGATTCGATTGATTTCTATTTAACTCATCATAACTTAAGGTAAAGGTGGGGGTTTTTATAGTCTGATATCACCGACGGTGTCAGTCTCATCCGACTTTGCCTTCCTGGTCTTTCGGGCCTGTTCATTCTTGTAGCTTTTCTCGGCTCCCTGGAGAGCTTACAACCCAAGCTGCCATATCAGGCGCAAGATGTTTATTCGCCCTACATTTGCCTACCTCCCCTGACCAGTACCCATTCACTCCTGGGTCGAGAGAGCGCTACCTTGTGGTAAAGACTTTGCCTAAGAGTCTTAGCGCAGACGGCGGTCAGAACGGGACGCGAACCCAAGACCCTGCGGTTACAAATCCAGCGCCCTATCCATTACGCCACTACGCTCCAAAATGACATATAGATTATCACGCCCGAGTTCGATTATGGGCAAAATCAATGCATGTTAAATAAGTGTAGACCAAACAAAAATGTACGATTCTTATGCACCGCGCGTCAATTTTAACCCCTGCATCAATTTTTCTTTAATTTTTGTTTTCAAAAGAAATTTACCAATTATGAGCTCCAGCCGCTCGGATATTTCTTTCAACAGATAAAATAATACAATTTTGATAAGATTTCCTTTGTTATTTAGTGCTTTCACCTGTTTAGCAAAACAATTATGTTGTTATCATGCTTTTCCATGATCATATGACATTTAACGAACCATACAAAAAAGGTTAAACAAATTGCCCTCGCGCAATGATTTCAAAAACAAATGCATTTAAATTTATGCATATTAATTTGATCAGAGGTCATTGGACTTTGGCATTGCCGTGATGACTTACCTGATATTTGATTTTCATGAAACACATTATAAATATTAACCAATACAGTTTCTACCTAGATTACATTCTCAGCAAATTACACGCATATTTTATGAGCTCAGATGTCACAAGATATGCAACGAGTGTATATACCCCATTTGTGGTGCTCTTCTTTTAACAAAATATTACATGATTTTTTTGTTAATTTTATAAAACATTTTTCACAGATCCCCTCCTCTTAAGATCCTCCAGAATCCCAAGTAACTCACCAAATTGGAGATCTCCTATCTTTATTTAACCAACTATATGTTCAGAATTGTTTTGTCCCCCGCCGTCGACAAATGCGCCATCGACAGGGGACATAGATATGATGAGCGTCTGTCCGTCTGTCTGTCCGTTACCGATATTATGTTAACTAATAACGTGAAAAAAATTACCATAAAGACACAATACTAACACCATTGATGCAACTCATGATGGGCTAGGTCAAGGACGAACACTGAAGACCTTGAAGAATTTTTCAAGTTCACAGAGACAATAATACTAAAATGATGTAAACGCAATTACTTGAGAAAAATTTGAAGCACAGTCACCAAACCTGCAGTATTGAAACACCTCATAAAGGGCTAGGTCAGCTTTGGATATGAATAACCTTAACACATTTTTCAAAGTAACAAGGTGATAAATCTACCATGATGTTAACACAATGACTGGAAACAATTTGAGATAGAGTCGTCAAACTAGCAGAATTGATAAAACTAAAGGAGGGTTTGGTAAAGTTCGAATATAGATGACCTTTATGCATTTTTGAAGATAATTAAGACGATCATGATTTTATAATGTGAACGAAATATCTTGAAAAGAAAATAATTCGAGGCAAAGACAACAAACTAGCAGCAACGACGCAAGGACTACTTTAACAATCGACAGGGACATACTAGATCTGTGCCACAGACATACTTCTGTTATTCTCAGAATAATTTCAGGTCATGCGTTTCCTACTCCATGGAGTCCAGGTACAAACATTAACGAATTGTCCTCCTCGTGTAAGAGTCAATGTTCCTGAACTTTACCCGTTTTATTTCAAGGTAATGCCTGAGTAATCATTTAGAAAAGTATCAATCGCAATCCCTCTCTGAAAACAAAAGGATATATTGATGAAATAATATCTTGTTTATACCGCGGTCATTCATTTGGAAATTCAATATGGTTTCCAATAATCTTCTTTATACATATCATACTTAGGTCTTTGTCAATACAATTTATGGAACCATACGGCGTGATAATCAAATCATTGACTCCGATCACGCGTGCAGATTCTAAAGGTTCTATAAACCACATGTGACTGTCAGCTGGATATGACACTTTCCATAATGCAAAACTCTCAAGTATTCGTAATTCAATCAGGGGGTAGCCACACATTTTATTGCACTCGTTATGAATTTGTCTCATTAACCACTGCTTTTACATAATACGGTGTCCTTGGAATCGTCAGAGTTAAAATTGGCGCAGATCCAAGTGTGCTGAGCGATTAGAGTTTCTGGGAGATTTGTAATATATAAATATTTGGATCATCAGGAGTGGGATGGGATAGTGAACTTTCTTGCTGAAAACTATCAACTACTTATTTCTGTTTTTCTTCTTTTTTCATCATTGCGGTTGGTTTTCAGGATATGTTTGCTCATTTTCTATGGGTTGCGGGGTGGGGGAGGAAATGACCGTGAGGCGATTGCAAACATCATAATCCATCGTCGATCTAATACACGGAAAACCCGTTCCTGTTTGCACCTCTCGATAATTATATTATGGTTAATATGTCATTAATATCCTGTTCACCTATGTGTGTAAATGCGAAGGAATTTAAATTACTTATGTTTTGTTACAACAAAAGATTGCATGTACACCTTAAAATATTGTCTTTAAACGATACACACGCAGGGGATAAACGTATTGAAGCATTGCAAACAAGCAGTGTAGCTTTAATTGTTGCCACAACGAGGCGTAGGATGACGTTTTTGCACTCACCACATCCGTTTTCTTAATTTTAAAAATTCTAATAGTTAAATATATTCAATATTCCAAAGTTTTGCTGACTTCAAAAGAATGTTAATAAAATGCTTTGTTAGCACAATGGTAGATTACCCCCTGAGCCGATGAACATCAAAGAGTCAGCTGTTGGACAGATAATTCGGTGTACATATGCTGGATAAAATTGGTCGTGGGGCGTCTTGCAGGGGCAAACAGCTTCAGCATGGACTTGAGAGACAATCACGCTCACGGCTGATTCGCAGTTTATCAGCAACCAGGATACCCCCCGGTACGTTCACACGTCGACAAATAGACCTGACAACGATGATCTCTATGTCGTGATGGTAAACGTTTAACGAAACTTATGGAAACGTCTGAAAACGTGGAAGGTTAATAAATTAGTCCAGCGGTATTGACCTTTAAAGAAAGGTCGCAGATGTTGAACGAAATCTAGGACAGCTTCCGGGAACTGTGGACATTTTCAGTTTGATCACTTGTGTGAGTGCCTTTTTTATATGATATTCCTGAACTTCACATCTTTATCGAATCTGTAAAAAAATAAGGAAAAATACAGGATAGGCGTTAAAGATTGACGTAGAACATTGTATTATTACATAAAAATGAAAGCTATTATATTGATTATTTTGTATCATTAACATGAAAATTCAGACACACATACATATACATATACGAGTTCATTTACTACTATTGACTTATTTGTATTTTATTTTTATAAAATATAGCGAATATGTATTATTCATAGTGAATCAACCATTGGTGTCCTTTTGCTAATTCACCAAGACAGACTCAAGAAAATCTCGTCAAATGTAAGAATAGCAGCTGATGATTTAAGTATTTTACAATGAACATGACAAATATGTCATTAATAGCCTGATTTTGCATCTGCTTCGTGACATACTAAAATAAGGCATGCGCCTGCCAAAACACAAAATTAGTAAAAATACGCTTATGACAGTCAAATTGGAAAAGACCATCAAAATGATTGATTGAATCAAGTGCTATATTCCTCTCTTATTATTCAGGTGTAGGCATAGAGCACAGGACATTCATGATGATGTTCTTTCATTGCAAAATAAACGCCTCTTTAATAGAGACTAATGAAGCAACTTGCTAATGTTGTATATATGAAAAAAGCAAAGTTTATTAGTTCCCGCACAGTAAGGGGTTTGATATTTTAACATTTCATTTTTAAATGCGGAAACAAAATAAAAATTCTTCTTTATTAATTTTATTTGAATTACAGTTAAATATATTCAAATACCCTACCTGTTGCGATAAACCAAGTCATAGAATGTTAATAGTATGTTCAATTACAGGCTAGGTTTCCGGCATTTTTACGTCGTGTTTTTTTTAATTGTTTAAGAACATCAGGACCGCATCCCTCATAATTTTAATGAAGCAAAAGTGTGTCACGATCCAAACAACCTTGTTTTCTCTGAATTCCGAAATGTAGGTGAATCCATGGCGCTCAAAGAACGACTACCTCTTTCAACACCATACTTAAATAGAAACATTATGTATATACTTCACGACATCTGATATGCTTGCCAAATATTTTGAGGAGAGCATACACCAAAGAACTCCCCTGTAAATATTCATGTTAACATGACGGAATTGGTGATTTTGTACTTCTTATTGGACGCATGTGATCATCAGTGGTTATGTAAGGAGCGCCTCTCCTGAGAAATGTAAGTTATTTTTTCATATATTGATTTGTTTTGTAAACTTCTGTCTTAATCATCTTTTGAAGTGTATGTATGTATGAGTTTCAGACGGTTTGGTTTACCATATAAAAGAACCTGGTTGATGATACCTTTATGGGGGTGACAATATATATATATATATATATCTATATATATATATATATATATATATATATACTACATGTGTGTATATACGTATGACAATATATATATATATATATATATATATATAAATATATATATACTACATGTGTGTATATACGTATATATACAAAGTAGGTAGAGTTAGGTCAGAGTGACTTTAAAGATATACTTTGCCGCATTCGAAAGGCAGATGAAGATGACTATCATTAGAGGAATACGTAATTTAAATATAAATTTGTTCAATGTTCCTAATCCGCATTTATACTAAAATACGAGCCCAGCCTCAAACTACCATGTTTTGAGACACAGAACAATTAATAATTCCTTACATGCGTGTCGACATCAATTTCCTCGTGCCCTGAGCTAAATTTGCTTAACTGAACATTAAGCGTCGCATGCAGGAAAACATCCAGCTACGCCTTAAGCCGGATACATTTTGCATCTTTTTAGTGCAGCTTATGAAAACAACAGTGGCCAGAGGAGATACATGGTACACGGTTAAGTAAAATACGCTTACAATGTATATGATTTATTTTTAAGGTTACTTAAGTATTATCATTGTAATGTGAACAATCGGAATAGATTGCCTTTTTTCAGGCAATCTTACATCCTCAATTTTCAATATTTTCTATGCTTTTCTTAACCTTGCCGGGAATGTTTGAGTTTACCAACAAGTCTAATTATCGTTCTTTGACTGATTACTTTTGTTCCATGGTCCCATCATTGTTGGGATTCTGCCCCGGAGACAGAGAATCTATCATTATATCACTGCTTCAAAGAAATTCAAACTTGGAAGGAAAGATATTTATGGCAGGGTATTAAAAACCTGTTCGCCTGAGGAACAGAGTATCTTTCTTCAAGCTGCTTGTAAATTCCTATACAATGCTGGCATAGGAACAGTATCAGACTGTTTTCGGAACTCCTCTGGTGTCCCGCCATGTGGATCTCAATGAGTTACTGCCGGAGATATCCCATATACTAGGAAATACTGTCGAAGCATCTTTCTTATTTATTTTGCGTTATGATATTAATCATAAGACGTAGACGGGAAATATCACGTTCTATGTCAGGATGTCCTTTGGCAATATTAGACTGTAGTAGTAAGCTATATGTTCATATAATTACATATGAGAAGCGTCTAGACATAACATGAGATGTCAAGACAAAAGTTAACAAACATTTTTTTTCTCGTTAAAACAACGCGTATGTGTGAAATGAATGTTACACAGGTATTTGCAAGTGTAGGTGTACGATGCCTTTGTGCCGATAACAAACACATGCCAGAGTCCAAACGTAATACAGTGAAGAAAAGTATAAGACCTGTTGAAGAGAGCATTACATTGTCGAATTAAGCTTTTGAAGTTGGACGGGGCATGTAACAATTCAACGGGGGACGGGGTGAGACTTCATACTATGTACTGCTATTTAGCATGTATACACATAATTATGCTAGTTAATATACATATTTAAATAAATACATTTATATATTGTTAAGAGAACATTTTCCTCGGTTCATTTATATACGCACACCGTAACACCCCGCGTTTTAAGAGCATTCTCATGTCAGAACAAGATTTATTTACTATGGAATCAAACTCTGGTGATCAAGGTGATGGTATTTACCCAATCACTTTACACCAATTACAAGTACTCTTATATTACGTTAATCTTTTGCTCATAGGAGAATATTGGGAAGACCCCGAATTCGAACCCTTCGCTAAAAATGTTGGTGTGTTTTTGTGGGTGGAGAGAGAGACAGAGTGAGATACAGAGAAAGAGGAATACTAAAAAGAGAACATACAGCTACGCCGTAAGCAGGACACATGAATTGCTTCTTTTCATTGCTGCCAGAGTCGATGCACCGTACACGGTTAAGTAAAATAGGCTCAAAACTTAAATAATTATTTTTTAGGCAATTTTAGTATTACTATTGTATTGTTTAGTAAACAATTCGAATCGATTGCTTTTGTTCAAGAAATTTTACATCCTCCATTTTCCGGGTTTTTTTTCTATGCAGTTATTGTCTATGCCAGGGAGGTTCATGGTTTACCAAGGAGTAGAATTGTCATTCTCTGACTGATGTGAACGTCTGAAGATATTTTAGTCACATGGTCCCATCATAGTGGGAATTCTCCCTCCGCTGGGGACATTGCATCACTGCTTCCAAGAAATTTCAACTTCGAAAGACGGTTATTTATGGAAGAGTAATAAAAAACACTGTTCGCCTAAGGGACAGAATATCTTTCTTTTAGCTGCTTGTTTAATCCTATAGAATCCTGAGATATGAACAATATTATATTATTTTGGGAACCCCTCTGATGTCCTGTCATGTAGGCCTCGACGGGTAACTGCTAGCGATATCCAATATAACCTGGGATGCTGCCGCAGCTTTTCACACAGTTGAGGTACGTCAGAAACAATTTCAGCTTAAAGAACAGCCTGGTGTCCGCTGCATATACACTTTGCTATATCTGAACGAACCAAATCAAATCGGACGCTTTCTTTCCCACGCAAAATCTCAAAAACAACATGCTTGATCTTTTCAAAATTAAGAGGTACTTATGAGTGCTCCTGACCATTTGAATACCAGACCTGTCCGAATTCCAACATGTGCGCCACAGCACAATCGGTGATTTTCTGTCGCACGTAGTATCTCGACAAGAATATGCTTGATCTCTTCTTTTTCACAAGGCGAATGGTGCTTATGAGGGCTCCACATCTTTCGAATTACGGACCTGTCGAAATTCCAGTATGGCTGCCACAGCACAATCGGTAATTTTCCACACATATATATATATATATATATATATATATATATATATATATATATATAATGTTGACGGAGATAGAATACTCAAGGTATATGATGTGTGTTAATTTATTTTAGGACATTTTATTGTACATTTCAGTACTTTTCCGTTGAGATGGGAGGGGTCAAAATGCGTTTAAGCACATATATTCGAAATATGTGCGAGGGGGTATGTGGGAATAAAAAGGCTTTAATTTTTCAATAACGGCAGAGAGTTAGAAACAAAATGTGCAAGCTGGAGGCTATTTTTAAGTTCCAAGTTTCAGAAAAACTGACTAAAGTTGTCACCTCTGACGTCCTCTTACAAGATAATAGCATGATTAAACTAAAATCATATATTTGAAAAAGATGTAGCCGACGATACCATAGCCAAGCAAGCAGCGTGGTGGGCCACTGTAAAAAGCTACATGTGCAACTCACAGGAGGCAAGGGCCCGCTACTGGTTTTGATTAAACATCCTATTGTGGGAAATAATCATATCATGGTGTCTTTTGTGAAATAATAAAAGTTCAAACCACTTTTTGTAAATCCATTGGTAATTTTCAGTTTTCATTATGATGGTAATCGACATCTTGGTTAAGTCATATTCGGTCGCGTTTTAGATGTGCTCAACAGTGTTTATGGGATCATTACCTGGGCTGGAAGGAATCGCTCGGATAGTTCAAGGAACAATCAATGTGAAATATATACATATATAAACATATATACATATCACATGTGCATCATCATTTGAGGCATACGTAATTTTAATGTATCTTTATTTCATGTCCTTTTATACTTCTATACGACTCCAGCCTCAAACTACCATTTTAAAATACACAGACGGCGTTCCCGCTATATAGCATGTTGCCTTGTCACAAATACTTAGGAACAGCGACAGTTAATAATTCCTCACACGCGTGTCGACATTAATCTTCTTGTCGCATGAGCTAAATTTGATCAACTGAACTAACACGTCACCTGCAGGGGAACATCTTGCAACGCCTTAAGCCGGATACATTTGGGATTTTAAAGTAAACAGTGGCCAGAGGCAATACATGAAACACGATTGAGTACAAATAGGTCTTACAACGTATAATATTTATTTTTATGGATACTTAAAAGAATTATTGTATTTTGATGTAAAGAATCGGAAAATATTGTCCTTCCTCAGGTAATTTTACAACCAAATTTTCAGTATTTTTCTATGCGTTTGTGAACCATGCCAGGAACGTGGGGTCTAATTTTCATTCTCTGCCTGATGACTTTTTTTTGTTCCATGGTCCCGTCATTGTGGGAATTTCCCTGCTGTGGGGACAAACAATCTATCATTAAATCACTGCTTTCAAGAAATTCAGACTTGAAAGGAAGGATATTTATGTAAGGGTAATAAAAGCCTGTTTGCTTAGGGACAGAATATCTTTATTTAAGCTGTTCGTATAATCATATACAATGCTGGCATAGGATCAGTATCAGACAGTATAAGGCAGAAGCCCTCTGATGTATGCCCCGAAGGCTTACTGCCTGTGATATCCCATATAACCGGAGCTGCTGCCGAAGTTTTTTTTTGCACATAGAAGACGAACGTCAGAGACTATTTTAACTTAAAGCACTTTGTGTCTGCTGCATATATATAATTGACATCAAATCCTATCAGTAACAAATATTCAGGAAATTTTAATTATTTTATATCATTTTCACACGGTTTTAGCTGCTGCTTTTTTAGAACACTACAAGGGATTACTAGTTTCTACAAGCTTTATTGATAATAACGTTTCTTCAGTTGGAGAATTCAAGTCTCCTTGTGAGAATTTAATACACTGCACAACATCAAATTTGAGTCACAAGAATACGAATTAAATCAACCACTTACAACGCATAAGGGCTTCCATATAGTATGGATAATGTTGTCCATTTAAATATGTTATAGAGGATTGTTTCAATACTAATTACGTAAACGTTGGGTGCCTACGTCCGCCTGAGTGGGTACAATCATATATTTATATTTCGTCTTCTTCTGTTTTCATCTCTTTATTTTTTTTGCGGCTGAGAGTCGTAATATTTATGCTAGTTTGCGGGGGCTTGCGCCGGGTGGGGTGGGGGGGGGGGTAGTAATCTTAAGGTCATTGCAACATCATAAAACACTATTGGTCTGATATTTGGAAATACCTGTTTCTGCTTGCACATCTAGATAATTATGTTAAGGTTAACTTATTTTCATTTTAATCATGTTTTATTTATGTGTGTGAATGCAAAGGAATTGAATTTACATATGTTCTGAGGCACAAAGGTTTGCATGTTCATCTTAAAATATTTTCTTTAAATCATTCACACGCAGAGGAAAAAAATATTGAAAAATTGTTAACCAAGAGTGTAACGTTATTATGTACCACATATTGAGACGTGAGACAACGCCGGTGCACTTACAAGATCTGCTTTCTTAATCTTTAACATTATGAAAGATAAATATATTAAAAATTCAAAAGTATTGCTGATTTCAAATGACTGGAAATAAATGCTTTGTCAGCACAATAATAGATTGCCAACAGAGCTAATGAACATCAAAAGCCAGCTGTTGGACAACTTAATTGGGTGAACATCTCCTGGATAAATTTAGTCTTGAAGCGTGTGGCAGGGGCAAACAGCTTCAACACTTAATTGCTCACAGCTGATTTGCAGTTAATCAACAACGTTGTCACACGTTGACAAATAAAACTGACAACGATGATCAATCAGACGTGACAGTAAACGTTTAACGAAACTGCAGCCTGTTAAGGGGACGTCTGAAAGAGGAAGGAAAATAAATTAGTCCATCGGTTTTGACCTTTCTAGAAAATTAGCAGATGTTGAACGAAATCTAGACCTGTTTGCGGGAACTATAGACATTTTCTGTGTAATCACTTGTGCATGTGCCTTTTCTAACCTTATGATATTAATGAACTTCACATCATTGTCGAATCTTTAAAAATATTGACATTAGAAAATAGGTGTTAGAGATTGGCGTAGAACATTGTATCATGACATAAAAAGAGTTATGTAAGTATTATTTTTATTATTTGGTATAATTAACATACATGAAATAAATATTCACACACACACATATATACATATATGAGTTTATTTAATATTAAGGACTTATTTGTACTTATTTTTTATTATATTTCGCAAATATGTATTGTTTATAGCAAATTAGCCATTGGTTTACTTTTGTTAATTCACCAGAACAGACACAGATCTCGACAAAAGTGTGGAATAGCAGTTGATGATTTAAGTTTTTACAGAGAATATGACAAATTTGTCTTTTATGTCTTTAAAAGTGGAGGAATAGCAGCATATGATTTAGGAATTTATAGTGGATAGAGTGGCATTTGTTCTTGACATACCCCAAAATGTCAAGCGCATAAACAAACACCGAATTTGTAAAAATATGGTTATGACAGTTAAATTGGCACAGAACATCAAAATAATTTATTTGAAAAAAAAACTTCAAACCACCCTTCCCGGGACCCAAATTCAGGCTTCATATCGACGAGTGCCCTCATGTTACATGAGCATTTTACTACGGGGAAAATATTGGGCCCATCCCGAATTCGAACCCATGTCGATGGAGCACATGTCCCGCGTTCAAACCGCTTCACTAGAAAACCAAGTATGTGTGTGGAGAGAGAGAGAGAGAGAGAGAGAGAGAGAGAGAGAATTACTAAATGTGTAGTGTGTGAAGATTAACTTTTTGACATTTTATTGCTGAGGAGGTTATTGGTACTCCACTTTCAATTTGTGTACAATATGAATGTATAAGAAGCCAAATCCAAGCGAGTCAGCATAAGAATAGAAATGCTGTATAATGATGACATGTTGTTGAAAAGAAATGAAAAAAAAAAGCCGACAGGGTTACAAATAAAGATGGAGGCTTTTTTTAAAATTCGATATTTCAGAAACAATTGACAAAAGTTTTTCACCTCTGAATTCTGAGTCATCTCCATTTGTCTGATCGCATATATTTGAAGTAGCCAACGACAGCATGGGCAGGCAAGCAACCTGGTGGGCCACTTAAAAAGATAAAGATGGAACTGACAGGAGGCGAGGGTCCGATATTGGTTGTATTTACACATCATATCGTGGTGAAGGATCATTTCTTGGTGTCTTTTTGATACTGTTAAAAGTTAAATCGTTTTAAATTTTATAATGTCCTTTGGTAATTGACAGTTTCACCTTTCAAGTATAATGGAAACCGACATGTTAACGTAATCTTATTCGGTCACGTTTCATGTATGACTAGTGGTGTTTGTGGGATCATCATCTAGGCTTGGGAGAATCGATCGGATAGTCAAAAGGAAAAATCGATGTAATATATATATATATATATATATATATATATATATATATATATATATATATATATATATATATACCGGAGAATTCTGACTTAGAAATTGTATTGCATTTATGTTTAAGTTGGGAGTGTAACCTGATAATTGTTTTTTATAATTTATTATGGAGTGTCATGTTTGGATTTTAGCGTGAGAACTAAGGTCAGAAAACACAGCTGCCTTTTTTATGTTATTTTCAGTACAGTGTTATCCTTGGGAGCCGTTTCTGCCTAGACAGTCTCTTTAGTAACGTTGTTTTTGTAGACATCGAAGGCCGAACAACTTCTTACTTTGTTTTATCAGGGCCTGACCTTTTTAGACGTGTCCATCTTCAATCTATATAATTTTTAACGGACTGCATAACAGAAGAGTGTGATGATTGGCAAGAAGTTTGGCAGTGTTTGAAAGGCAGATAAAGATGACTCTAAATTGAGGAATATGTAATTTAATTATAACTTTTTCAATGTCCCTAATACGCATGTATACCTCTATACGACTCCAGCCTCAAACTACCATGTTTTGACACATAGACGGCGTCCCAGCTATATAGCATGTTGTTTTGTCACTAATATTTGGGAGCAACGACAAATTAATAACTCCTCACACGGATGTGAACATTAATCTTCTTTTGCCATGAGCTTAATTTGATCAACTGAACATAACACGTCTCCTTCAGGGGAACATCCAGCTATGCCTTAAGCCGGATACATTTTGGCTTTTAAAGGCACGAGTGGCTAGAGGCGACACATGGTACTCGATTAAGTACAAATAGGTCTTACAACCTATATGATTTATTTTTAAGGTTACTTAATATTATTATTGTATTGTTATGTCAACAATCTGAATAGATTGCCCTTCCTCATGTTATTTTGCATCCTCAATTTTTAGTATTTTTCTATGCATCTGTTAACTATTCTTGGATATCTCGGATAGAAGGATATTAATGAAAGAGTAATAAAGACCTATTCGCCTGTGGAACAGAATATATTTCTTTAAACTGCTTGGGTAATCATATACAATCCCGGCGTATCAGACTGTTTTAGGAACCCCTGTGACGTCCTGCCATGTGGGTCCCGAAGGGTTACTGTCGGTGATATCTCATATCACCGGAGCTGCTGCCGATTTTTTTTTTCACATAGAAAAGGAACGTCAGAGACAATTTTAACTTACAAGCAGCTTGGTTACTGTTTCCTATACAATTGGAAAATTTTAACGCACCAAATCATATCAGTAAAAAATAACACTTCATCCAGGCCTTTTTTTTTATTTTTTTTTTTAGGTTTGAATCTGTGCTACTTTGAGAACGGCACATGGACGTATTTGACTCCGCATGCAACATTGATTAACATAACGTTTTCTCCTATTCCAGACACTAATCTTCTTTCGAGAAATTATCACATTGCGCAGAATTCGACTCAGAAGAAATGACTCTGCTCGGTCGGGTTTATGGGCGTCTAATTCAGCCGCCCACATTGCACTGGGGTTTCACAATACATCAAATGAAAATGTCGTGAAGAGGGTAAAGTAGTCCGTTAACATGTTGGTAAGAATTGTTTCATGATATTTTACATGAACATGAATTAAGAAATAACAATTAATATTTTGTAAAATAATTTATAAGAGTGCGTACTTGAAATGCAAACAGGCGTTTTTCTTGAAATGTAACCATTTTTTGTGTTAAAGTTTGACAGCTGAGACAAGAAGCCAGACTAGAAAAGGTTCATATTTAATAGAAACGACCTCCGTCGGAAAGGTGAAAATAAGTATAGCAACACATTCTCGAAAAAAGGAAACTTTGTCATTATCACGTCCTTCTTATTACTGCATGATGTGTATTCTTTCATTTTCAATTTATTTGAGACAGTAAGAGATCTAACCTCAGGACACGTGGGTAAATGAATCAATCATTACCCAAATGACTATCAGTAAAATAATTACAAAAACGGGCACGTTTTCCACTCTTTCTTAATTGTCCTTGTTCTGCGGGGCCTCTCTTCCTTTGGAAATACATGCATTATAAGAATTATCTTTTACCAGTTGGAAGGGTCTAACGAGAGGAGCATGACACTTCATGCTTTTCCGTCAATCACACCTTGCAGTGATATGGATTATCAATGCTTTAAATGACCAGGGTAACCTGAAAACAGTTTCAGATTACCACCGGGGGTAAATTGAAACTATTTCAGACTACCCCTTCGAAGCGTTTATAAAATTCATGTTACTTATTTCTGCTTGATTTTCTAAACCAGTTTGAATCCTTGTACGGCTTATGCTTCCATGTGATGTGTCGTGCGCTAAGAGAAATTTATTGTATAAGTAAATAATTATATATTTAACAAAATATGTATTTTGTAGAAATTTATTTTCCCTGAATGATTACTTAAATTGCGTATCTTTCAATTTTTTTTTTTTTGCTCAGCTGACTGTTAGTCATCTGATCCGTAGCGAACTGTCTTTGTCCGTAGTCGGTCCTTTCGGCCATCCGCCCGGCATCCGGTTGCCCCTTAACAGGACACAAATCGCAACCGCTGGACTCAGAAACTTCTTTCAAATCATGCATTGAGGTCCCAGGCAAATCAACTTGGAAAACTGAATGTAAGTTATGGTGACCAAAATCTTGCGAACTATGGGTCAAACTAGCTTCTCATGTGTCAGACGGGGCACAAATTGTATAGAAGCAAACTAGAATCTTCTTAATTACTTTGTAAATCCTGGGTAATCTCTGAGAAAACCTGAAATTCCCTTTATTCTGCAAAGTATGGATTAAAACAAGGATTTGAGCACCTTTCAAGTCAAATTATAACAAATTATATTCGTAAGCCCTAGAATATTGTAACGTTACATCAAGAGACATATGTGGCAAAGCCACATTGAAACCTGAAATTAGGCCATGATGACCTATATTCCGTGAGCTACTGGCCGGAAACATGATTCTCAGCACACAGTGAGTTATACGTTGCGCGAATTGTATCAATTTTGCCTAGAATCTTTTAATGTAATATACAGGGCCCACTTAAAATAAGGTTTCCGTGACCTATATTCTGCGAGCTATAGAAAAAGAACATGACTCTAGAACCTGAAAAGCAGACGGGCTCAAATTATATATATAAGGCCTAGAATTTTCTGACGCAATATCCAGGGAGATATTCTGGACATTTTTTTTAAAAATAAGGACACCATGACATGAAAAACATGATTTGAGTAAAGAAAAATCAGATGAGCTCAATTTTTATCCGTCAGGCCTATATTCTTCTAACAATATCCAAGTATGCTTTGGGCAAATTATCCTGGAAACCAGAACCAAGATCCTGATGACCTATACATCAGAGCACCCAGACAGTCCGACAAGGAACAAATTGTATCCGTTAGAACTAGAAACTTCTAACATAATATCCAGGAACGTCTTCCTAGAACGTTCTAATATGACATTAAGGGAGGTCCTTGGCAAGTCTCCTTTTAATCTTGAAATTAGGTAACTGTATTCTATATTCGTTGATCCAGCACCCAGAAACTATAAGTCTACCTATTGTGCAAGTTTACTTAACAAATATGTTCCACCAGACCATAACATAACTAATTAATAAATGCATCGCCTGTATGTCATATTCAGCCTAGCGTCATGACTCGTGGGTCATTTGTTTATTGAAATAATATATCATGATTTATAATCATGAGTATTAATACTTATCATTATTTTACATCCGCAAGGGATAATCTGAACAGCCGGGGGTAAAATGAAATTAAGTAAAGGCTATCGAGGGGGGTGATGTGAAATCGATTTCACATATGTCCTCAGACGAACCTGAAGAAAAGGACAGATTCAACGTTGATCTTTCGATGAGAGCATAACAGGGCGTATCCAGGATTTAAAGATAGACGGGGTCCTGCTTACAAAACAAGATTAATTCACCGAGGAGCCATACTTTTGGTGAACTTAGTGACAGAAATTACCCAATCACTTCAAACAACCATTCCCGGGGACTTCCAATTTAAATCCTTAAGGTTTATCATGTGTTTTCGTTAATTTTGGGGCATCACAGTTCAGTACTTTAAAGGAAGATAGGAGAGATCAAAATGCGTTTTAGCACATATTTACGAAATATGTGCTGCGGGGGTATACAGGAATAAAACGCTATAATGTTGATCACGTTTTGGTGAAAAGAGATTAAAATAACGGCATAATAGTTATCACGTTTTGGTGAAAAAAAAAGATTAAAAAATAACGGCATAGACTTATCTGCACGCTGGACGCTAATTAAGTTACAAGTTTTAGAAAAAAACTGACAAAAGTTTGTCACCTCTGATTGTCGGTAACTTCAAGTCGTCCTCCTTTGCCAGCTAATGGTATGATTAAATTAAAATAATAGATTTAAATGACAAGTAGCCAACGAAAGTTCTGGCAGGCAAGCTACATGGTTGGACCCTTCAAAAGTTAAGCGGCGCAACTTGCTGGAGGCAAGGATCCGCTACTGGTTTTAATTTAACATCATATTGTGGTAAACAATCATATCGTGATGTGTTTTAGGATATTGTAAAAGGTCAAACCACTTTACATTTTATAATATACTGTGGTAATTGACAGTTTCAAGTATGATGGTAACCGACATCTTGGTGTTGTCACATGAGTTCGCGTTTAAGATCTGCCCAATATTGTTTGTGCGATTATCATCTTGGCTGGGAAGAATCGCTCGGAAAGTTCAAGGAACAATCGATGTGAAATATATATACATATAAATAATTATATATTTATATATAAATTTATATTTCTATATATATATATGTGTGTGTATATATGCATATATATGTATATATGCATATATATACATATTACATGTGCATCTTCATAATATATATATATATATATATATATATATTGTTACAGGTGCCCTTTTTATTTTTGGCAGCGGACTTGCATGTGTTTCTTTTTGTTGTGCGCAGGGGTGCTCCATGCCATGTTGACGCGTAGCAGATGTTGTAGCGGCCTCGTCTTGCCGGATGTTGCAGGCTCGGTTTAATCCGCATTGGATGAACCTAGCGTATAGATACACATCGTTCTTTGTTCTGGTATGTTCTTTAGGCGTGTTTATTATGATAGGTTCTTTAGATTGTTCGAGAAGTGGAAAATTCTCGGCTTGGGGCGAGAAGTTATAAATAGGGGGCTGTGTTTTAAAGCCGAGAGAGGGGTGAGAGAATATTCCAGCGGACATAGAAGCGTGTATGTCAGTTTGTCGGACCTATTCCAATACGTGCAGTAAATATAGATTTGCTTCAGATTTTCTACTGGATTTATGACAAATCTTATTTGGTCTTCAGTTTACATTCGGGATTGTTACAAGAGATTTACATTGGACTGTTATTCTCCGAGAGAATTTGTGTGAACTGTTTATCCGCCTTATTCATTATTAAGGACTTGTGGCTGTGACAGTGGTGGTATCCAGTTAATGTGCTCTTTGTTTATTATGCTGTGTGGTTATATTGATTTGCTGATCTATTTTGCTGATATTTGATTTGCTGATAAGATTATATATTGTTTAAAATACATTGCTTACAGGATTTATCTCAGTGGTTTTATGTTATTGTTTTAACATCTTAACATGGCAGATTGCAGACTGCTGGAAACTTGCGAATAAACCAAATGGCAAACCTTCTGGTTTGGTTTCAAAATCTATGCATAGCATAGTACAAGAGCCAGGCTCTTCACTTGTAAAAAAGGAGTACAACTCCTTTATTGACTCTGATGCTACGGAGGCCAACGTGCCGTCTGACTCCAAAGAAGAATCCGTAGCTTGCGGGTAAAAACCTCAGTCGATTCCTGCGAAGGATTGAATAAGGCTAAGTCCTTTCAAGACTCCTGCGAGGAGTATCCTTTAAATAAGGCTAAGTCCTTTTATGACTCTTGCGAGAGTATTTCAAATGAGGCCAGGTTCTCTTATAACAAACAGGAGTTTGTTTCTGCAAGGGGAATTTAAGTTCCTCTGTTGACTCCCATGAGGAGCTTGATTGTAAAAAGGATGTAGATTCCATTAAGGACTCTGAAAAAGAGTATATGACTGACACTGTCAATGTCAGTTCTTTGTTTGAGGAAACTGAGGTAGTAGATTCCTCTCCTGATTCTGAAATAGAGTTATTTGAGCCATTCATACATGACGGTTTTGTATCACTTTCAAGTGATTTTTCAGATTCTACCCCTATTAGAATTCCGAGGGACACTGGTTCGGGGCAGACTCTTATGTGAGCAAACACTTTGCCATTTTCTAATATGTCTTTTACTGGTGCACATGCACTTGTTAATGGTGTGTTTTCAGACAAGCACACTTCAGTTCCGCTTCACAGAATCCATTTAAAGTCAGATTTGATTTCTGGGAATATTACTATGGGCACCCTGTAAGGGAATTCAGTTGCTTCTAGGCAATGATGTTGCAGGTGACAAAGTACAGCCTGTACCAATAGTGACTGAAAAGCCGTCACCTGATCAGGACACTGATCCTTGAAGTCAGAAAATTCCTGGTTTGTATCCTTCTTGTGCTGTAACTAGATCTATGGCCAAGAAAAACACACATGAGGATAATGGTCCAGATAATAACACTCTTGGAGTCACTAGTGATTCGTCTATTGACTCGCCCGTACAGGATGCAGCATTCTCAAGGTCAGAACTTATCGCGGAACAGCATAAGGACCCTGATATTTCGAGTTTGTTTCCATGGGCAGTTTCTAATGATGAACTGTCACAGAGCCCAGTTATTTTCTATGTTAAAAATGGAGTGCTTATGCGTAAATGACGACCACCTGTTATATGTGCTGATGATGAGTGGGCCATCAAACATCGAATAGTAATGCCCAAAATCTTTCGAAATGAAATTCTAAACATGGCACATTAGGCTCTTTTGACTGGCCATTTAGGTATAAATAAAAGTTAGTACACACTTCTTATGGACTAATCTCAAAAAAGATGTTGTACAATATTGTAAATCATCCCACACATGCCAGATGGTAGACAAGCCCTATCAGAATCCTCTTAAGGCCCCACTTAGGCCTATTCCTGCGTTCCAGAATCCTTCCAGTATGACCAAGGGTCTAATTTTATGTCTGGCTTATTCCAGCAAGTTATGCTTGAGCTAGGTTTAAAACAGTACAGCTCTTCGCTATACCATGCTGAATGTTAGGCCCCCTCGAGCCCTTTCCCTAGACATTAAAAAACATGATCAGGACCTATTGCTATGACACACGTAAAGACTGGGATGAAGGAATCCACCTATTGCTGTTTGCTGTCAGAGAATTCTTTCAAGAGTCCTTGTGTTTCAGGCCCTTTGAACTAGTTTCCGGACATGAACCGCGAACTGAACTTTCATTGAAATTGCTTTTAGAAAAACTCTTGTGTGAAAATCCTGATTCTCTTGGTTTACTGCAGTATGTTTCAGACTTTCGCACCTAACTACACAATGCTTGTGAGATTGAAAAGTAAAATCTAAAATTTGCACAAAGAAAAATGAAAACAAAGTATGACAAGCACACTCTAGTAGGACATTTGAGCCTGGTGAAAAGGTCCTTGCCTTACTTCCCATTCCTGGCAGACCTCTGCAAGCTAGGTATTTTGGTCCTTACATTGTTGACAATAAAGTCAGAAATTTAAATTACATACTGTTGACACAAGGTAGACGTAAAAAGAAACACATGTGCCATGTTAACATGTTGAAACCATATCATGACATAAATAGCACATCAGATGTTGTACATAATATTACTGCTGTAAATTGTGTTAACACTGACCCTGACCCAGTTAAAGTAGATACTGATTGTAAGTGTGATGAACACATTCAGTATGGTACAGTACCATTAAAAAACTCAGACGTGCTTAACAACCTGGATGCCAAACTGTAACACCTTACCGCAGAACAGCAACAACACCTCAAGAATCTGCTGTGGAATTAAGAGCATTTGTTTAGTGACATTCCAACGCGAACTAACATATTGTGCCATGACGTCGATGTTGGCGAGGCAAGCGCAGTCAAGCAGCATCCTTATAGACTGAATCCAGGAAAGCAAAAGTATCTACAGGATGATATTCAATATTTCCTGGACAATGATTTTTATTGAACCTAGTAACAGTAACTGGAGTTCACCATGTATTCTTGTGCCAGAACCTAATGGAAGTTACCGTATGTGCACAGATTATAGAAAACTGAACTCTGTCACCAAGGCTGACACGTTCCCGATTCCGAGGATCAATGATTGTATTAACAGAGTGCGTAGCTCCAGATATGTTTCCAAGTTTGATTTTCTAAAAGGATTCTGGCAAGTTCCACTGACAGAACGAGCGAAACAAGTGTCCGCATCTGTGACGCCGCAAGGACTGTACCAGTATAGTTATGCCGTTTGGCATGAAGAACTCGCCAGACACGTTCCTGCGCCTCATCAATATGGTTGTCAAGGACATTCAGGGCTGCGACGCATATATTGACGACCTTATCCTGTACAGCGACTCCTGGGAGAAACATATGCAAATTATTCGTGACCTCTTCGAAAGACTAAGTGAAGCACGTCTGAACGTCAACTTAGTAAAATCTGAGCTTTTTCATGCACAAGTACCGTTTCGGGGTCATATTTTAGGGCAGGGTCAAGTAAAACCTGTTGATGCTAAAATAAGTGCTATTTCTGCATTTCCTAGACCAGAAAACAAAACGCAATAAAGCGTTTTCTTGGTATGGTTGGATACTACAGAAAGTTTTTTCCAAATGTTTCTGCTGTAGCTCTGATTGTTGGTGATCTCCATTCGTCCTCTCTTAAGCTTATAGCATGATTAAATTAAAATCATATATCTGAATGACAAGCAGCCAACGATAGCACTGGCAGGGAAGCAACGTGGTTAGCCCCTTCAAAAGCTTGATGTGCCAATGAAAGGAGGCGAGAGTCCGATTCTGGTTATAATTTCACATCATATTGTGGTAAATAATCGTTTCATGGTGTTTTTTGATATTGTAAAAGGTTAAATTTTATAATATCCTGTGATAGTTGTCAGTTTCAAGTATGATGGTAACTGACATTTTGGTGTTGTCACATGCAGTCACGTTTTAGATGTGACCAGTAGTGTTTGTTTCATTATCATCTGGGATGAGGAGAATCGCTCGGATAGTTCAATGAAAAATCGATATGATATATATATATATATATTATATCTTGTAGGTTGCTTGTCTTGAGGTAAAATACTTCTAGGTATGCCTGCTGAGACCTGCACATGATTTTTTTCAGTTTAGAATGGTGGAATAAGAATATATATGAAAATATATACGTGACATGAACAGGAGAAAACTATGCATCCATCTGTTACAGTCCATTCTTGAGTATACCGCCTCAATAAGAAGATAGCCTTGGATTTATTACATCCGTAAAACTGAAGGCTTTTATAATGAAGAAAACGCAGGGGGCCGAAAATTGTCTGTACCGCCTCTAAAAAAAATTCTCTCGGAGGCCCTGCTTAAAGTCTCCTTCAGAGCGTCAACATATTTTCTCCAGAAAACGGAATAAAATTGTTATGTTCCGACAGGAATATATGACTGAAGAAAGCAACAAGACCGTTCTTCCACGGGACAAAATTATATTCCAAACACAGCTTACAACAAAAGTACAGAACGGGGACATACAGTTACGACACTAACAATATAAGAGAGATAACGGTTCTCGGAGACCGATATTATAGAACACTTCATTTAACATTACGGCAACATATAACATGCCCCCCTCCTAAGATGCGAAGTGGTATGAAGTGTATCCATCTAAAAGAAAATTATGAAGGTCAGTTATAACTGTAGTTCAACATTTCTGTAGACTTTAAAGTGCCCATGATGTAACATTAGACCCCTTTTAACTGCATGTAATGTGATTACGAGGGAAGGCGAAAAATGTCCACTATGTGCATGCAAGAATCATAATTATTCATTCAAAATAAGAAAGAAGCAATGGGTTCAACATTAGGTGTCATTATGAGTAAACAACTTATGAGTTAAGAACATTTTCAAGTTACAGATCAACTCTTCAGGTTCACGAATTGTTCTTTTCAATTTGCGCAATTCAGCAGACACTGGCACATTAATTTCGCGAGTTTCCTTGGCAGGTTTAACAGAAACGGAAATGCCGCTAGCGAAGTTTTGAGGTGCACTGGTTTTCACTAACACTAACCTGTGCTTCCTTCACTGATGGAGTAGGACCAGACGATAAACCAGTCACTGCTCTATCGGTTTCCACAAGAGCTGGTGCTATATTTCGCACATAAACAGAAACACTTGGTACACTTGAACTCACAATATATGTTTGTTCTATATTCACTGTACTATTGGCACTACTGACACTTTCCTCTTGGACATCGTAGGCTGGTTCGTATGGCACACTTATCATTAAAGCGAATAGTGAATGTTACAGGTCCGAGCTGTTCCTGTATGACTCCTTGAATCCACTTTGGTCCACTAGGTGGAAAGTTGTGAGCATACACTGTATTACCAATGTAAAATGCGCGCAATTTAGCATGCAGATCATGCTGGCGTCTCATGGTCTCTTGTTTGTAACGAATTTGCGCTTCCAAGTCTGGACGAACCAAATCCAAACGTGAGCGTAACATGCTTTCATAAAAAGCACAGAAGATTCTTCCCTTGTCGTCGTATGAGGCGTAATGTTATATTTCAGAAGGAAAGGGTACAAATGAGATTTCATCGATCCATGATTTTTGTTCACAGAAGGTCTAAAACTGCTGATTCACAAAAGGCGTTTCATTATCGGATACCTGAAGATGCCGTCACTGAGGTCGCTTTGTTCTCTTTGAACAATCCTAAAAGCGGTTTGTATTCAGTCACTATCACAAAACTGCGTCCATAGTGATACTTGTGGAAATGTTTTAATCCAAATACTACCGCTAGTCCTTCCTTTTCCGCCTTTGTATATTTGCGTTCGGCTGGAGCTAACGTACGTGATGCGTATTCGACCGGACGACTTTCGCCATTTGGCATCTCATGAGATAGAACCACGCCAAGACTATAAGGCGACGCGTCATATTCTAGAAAAAAAAATGGCAGTCTGCTCTTTAATGGACTAAAACACTGGATGGTTCTATCATCTCTTTGCTTGTGTTTCATTCCAACACCAAGGTGTGTCTTGTTGAAGCAAATTATAGAGTGGTTTTAAGACTGTGCTGGCATGTGGCAAGAATTAAGCATAAAAGTTAATCATGCCGATATAACTACGAAGTTCATGGAGATTCTGAGGTTCTCTTGCTTCCACAATAATTTGAAACTTGGCTTGTTCAGGCTGTATACCCTCCGAGTTGATATCATGGCCCAAGTAATAAACAGAATTCTGTGAGAAAGAACACTTATTTTCTCTTAACCTGAAAACACAATTTTACAGACGTTGTAGCACTAACCTCAAGTTGTTGTAATACTCAGTCTGAGTGCGACCCGTCACTGAAATATCGTCAAGAAATACTGCAGTCACGGGAATGTCTTGAAACAGCAATTCAAATGTTCTCTGAAAGATTCCTGCCGCTGCGCTTATTCCGTTTGCTAAGCGGTTGTAAACCACTAAGCCTTTTGGCGTGTTGATTGTTGTCTGAGACTCATCTAACTGAAGCTGTTCGTAAGCATCACTTAAGTCAAGTTTTGAATACACAGTGCAACCTGACAGTTTAGCATATAACTCCTCAATGTGTGGTAATGGATATGTGTCAGAGTTACCTGCTTGGTTGACAGTGAACTTGTAATCGCCACAAATGCGAGCATTTCCTGATGACTTGAGAACCGGAACGATTGGAGCTGCCCACTCCAAAGTAGTAACTGGTCTGATAATACCATCACGCTCTTAACGGTCAAGTTTGTCCATAACTTTATCTTTCATGGCTAAAGGCACTGGGCGAAATTTGTGAAATCGAGGAACGGCATCCTAATGAATCTGGATTTTAATGGACCCCCAGTATTTAGACCTAGTTCCTCCCTGAATACTTCAGAGAGTTTTTGAGTAATGTCACTCGCCTGGTGAATTCTCTGGCCAATTAATCCAAAATGTTGCTAATACAATCACGTCCGATTAAACTTGACCCGGTTCCAGGTATCATATGGAGTTTTAACTCCTCACATTGACCCTTGTATTGCTGATTGTTACATATGTCTCTTTTATTGTGCGCTGTTGGCATTCTGGTTCGTGTTTGGCTCAAGCCCTGGCGTTGCCTTGCTACGGCGTTTCTTGTTCTAGCTGGCCGATTGCGGCCCACGTGTAAACAGTGTGTAAATGGAAGGTAACCGGGAGGTCACGCGCTGTGTTCAGGGCATAACCAAAAGCGTTTCGAGTATGGTTTTCGCTAAAAATCGAATTCAATATACGGCATTCGATACAGCTCGTATTCATAGTGAAACACAAAATAGCGTATTGAATATCATATAAAATTATGTATACGGATCACTACTTGTGTTTGCAGCTATAGCACATGCGCTTTAATATTTCTATTATTGCGGATCGATGGCGAAGAAACAATTAATTAAGTCGCGATGATTTTTCAGACATTTTGGTTGCACAGAACCATTTCGCAGCACACTCTTTTCAACCATAACCTTTATTTATTGAGCAAGGATTGTACAACTAGTTATAATAACTAATACGATTCACTGCCCAAGGCTCGAATGATGGCGTTCGGTAATCTGTGGAGGTGGAGGAAACCGGAGGATCCGGAGAAACCACGTTTTTGTAGGCGATCAACCAAGACTGTGCGTCCAAATTGGCGATAGCCAGGTAGCGTGACGTCATTTAGTACAAGCGCACGTGGGTCAATGGGCAGCGAGTCAGGCTAACTTGAATACGCAAGGATATTGCGTCAGAGCAAGGGTTTTTCTATTTTCGCATTGACATTTGTTACAGATGTCTATGTGCAGGGATGTTCCATGCGTTGTTGACATTTGGTTCGTGTAGCACGCATAGCATGCCATGACAGCATCGCCTGGCCGAGCCGGGCCGGCCCACGTATGAACCCTGACATGTAGAGGCACAGCATTCTTGTTCTAAATGTTTCCTGTAACGCGTGTGTACTGTGTATTATATATTGTTCTTTGGGTTTTTCGAGAAATGAAAGTTCTCGGCTTGAGATGAGAAGCTATAAATAGGGGCTGTGTTTTAGAGCCGAGAAAGAGAGGTGAGAGAATATTCCAGCGGAAACAGAAGAGTTGGACCTTTCCGATACATACAGCAGTTAGAGATTTTCTTCAAATTTATGACAGATTTTACATAGTCTTCAGTTTGCCTTTCGGATTACTGCCAGGATTTTAGTTTTGGATTACAGTAGTTTAATTTTGTAATTACATTTGACTCTTATTCTCTGAGAAGATTTGTGTGAACTGTTCATCCTGCTTATACATTTTAAAGGACTTATCGCTGTGACATTGGTGGTATCAAGGTACTGTGCCCTTTGTTTATTTTACTGTGTGATGGTATTGATTTTCTGTTATACTGTTGTTATACTGTGAAATTTTATTGATTTAGTGTATTGTACGGTAAGATTGTTTGAAGAATAAATTATAGTTATTTGTTAACAAAAAAACACTGACTTCTTTTTTCATTCCCCTAGACATTTCACGCTGCCTAGTGTTACAGAATCTAATTTTTTATCTCCATTAAAAAAAATTATGTTCATCACGACTACGTCATCTGTTGATATTATGTTCCGTAACATAAAATTGTGGGCTTGTCCGGGAGGCTTAATAGTTTAGCCTTGACCTAGACACACTGTTTACAATACATTGTTTATAAGATTACATATTGTTTACAATACATTGTTTACAGGATTTATCTCAGTGTTTTTTTTTTTTTCTTATTGTTTTAACATCTGAACATGACAGATTTCAAACCTAAGACATTTGTTGACGATCCCGACCATGAAAAACTTGAACAGTTGACAAAGGAACAGTTGTTGCGTTTGGGGCAACACTTAGGGCTAAGTGTGAAAAAAAGCTTCGAGAAAGCCTGATATCATTGCTAAAAACATGCAAGATCTAGTTAGAAAAGGGTTAATTGAAGAGAGTGAAGTGGAAGCATAAAAAAATGACAGCCTTGCTATGCAGTTGGAATTAAAAAAGTTAGAAATGCAACATGAGCTAGCATTTAAACAGTTAGAATTTGAAAAACAAACAGAAGAGAGCGAATTAAAAAAAACAAGGAGAGAAGAGGGAAGAACATAAAAGGTTAGAAAGAGAAAGACTAGAAAAAGAAAAAGAGTTAAAACGACTGGAGTTAGAAATACTTAAACTAGAACATAGTCTAAGTGCTGCCCCAACTCAGTTTTGATGTTACTAAACACATTAGACTTGTCCCACCTTTTCAAGAAAAAGAGGTTGATAAATATTTCTTACACTTTGAGAAGGTAGCTGAAAATTTAAAATGGCCTCAGGAAAACTTGACTATGCTGTCTCAAAGTGTATTGACTGGCAAGGCCAGAGAAAGCTGCTGCTGACTATGACCTGGTAAAACGGTTAATCCTAAAAGGTTATACGTTAGTTCCAGAGGCTTACCGCCAGAAATTCAGAAATTCGGAAAAGAACAAAAATCAAGACCTACGTTGTTTTTGCTAGGATTAAAGAGCAGCTGTTTGATCGCTGGTGTAGTTAAAAAATGTAATGAAAGATTATAACAATTTGCGCCAGTTGATTTTGCTTGAAGAATGAAGCGCTACATTAACGCAGATGTTAAAACCTTTCTTGATGAGAAAAGACCTGAAACACTTGATATTGCTACTCAATTAGCTGATGATTATCCATTAGCACATAAAATGTCCTTTACTAGCACATCAAACCAGTTATTCACAAACAAGAATGTAAATCAGTATGGTGAAAAGAAGTTTAAAGCACAGTCACCCAGTACTAGTATTCCTGATAGTTCAGCAAAGCCCATAGCTACATCTCAGTCCACGTCCACTCTGTTTGAATTAACCAAGGCCATTCATTTTCAAAGAAAACCTGTAATTACTGCAAGAAGGAAGGTCATCTAATATCTGACTGCTGGAAATTTGCGAATAAACCAAATAGAAAACCAAACTTCTGGTTTTGTTTCAAAATGTATGCATAGCATAGTACAAGAGCCAGGCTCTTTTCATGTAAATAAGGGGTACAACTCCTTTACTGACTCTTAATAGAGTTTGACGTTAAGGGACCAACGTGCCGTCTGAATCCAAATAGTAATCCGTAGCTTGCGGGGTAAAAAACCTCACTTGATTCCTGCGAGGAATTTAATAAGACTAGGTCCTTTCAAGACTCCTGCGAGGAGTATCCTTTAAACGAGACTAAGTCCTTTTATGACTCTTGCGAGAGTATTTCAAATGAGGCTAGGTCCTCTTTTGACAAACATAAAATCGGCGTTAAAAAATCTCAAAAAAAGTATAAAATCAAGTAAACGTTACCAAAACCTGATCAAGTGAGGAGATCCATAATATACACCTGCCAAGTTAATTAATTTTGGAGTGTTTAACATTTTTGAGATAAACGTGTTATGAAATGGTTGTGGATAGAGAGACACATGTACTACCCGACAGAGCTGACCACTATATCACCAGTCAGCTGAGGATGTTGTAAATAAATACATCAGGAGCGGTGAGCTCCTGCTTACACAAAGAGTAATCATATTAGCTTGATCAGCGAGAGGGTAATCTGATCAGAAGGGGGTAACCTGAAATCAGCTTCAGACTACCCCCGGGGGTAATCCGAAATAGATTTCTGAAGTCTTAACACCGGTTCAGTGATGATGTTTGCATATGTACCCTATCGAACTTTGCTAAACCAATTCGCGTGATTTTCATCATATGTTATGATTTAAAATGTGCTTATGAACCATATTCCGAGCTCTGTACTTATCAAATAAAGCATTAGTTCACCTGTGAACTGCCGCTTTAGTCACCATATTACCACATACACACTCTGACACAGGTAAAGTGTCGTTGAAGCCACGGGTAAGTCACGCTTTGTCTATATTTTATACTTTATACTTTATCTTTTCGGTGCAGTTGTATAAATGTAAGCCAAAACTACTCTTCCTGCCAGCCATTTTGAGAAAGGGACCACTATGAAAAGTTAAGTTTTTACTTTATACTGCTATCCATGCTGTATTAGGATGTACTGTGTATTTTATATTTTATATTGAATGTACATGTAACTGATATTGGTAAATAAAATACTACTACTAATAATAATAATTTTGAATACGATTACGTGGGCGTTCCTCCAGGCGCATTAATGTTATTTTTTTACCGCTAGGTGGCGGGGCAATTACCACATAGGTAAACAAAAGCTATGAGACAAGGCATGGGAGATTTGGCTGCTCATTGATGATCTTAAAAAGATGGATCGACTGATTCTAAATAAAGCACCAATTTTTGAAGATAATGTACCTCATATCTCTACAATCTGCTAATTCAAGTTTAAATATTATTTCATTGAACACAAGATCTAAATATTGTAAACTAATACTCTGTTGTACATCCTTCTCATACATTTTACATTCATGTGCAGTTTTGAGGGTTACCACTTATAACAAGAGTGGACCTAAAATCGACCCATGTGGAATACCTTTGAAGATACGCCGTGGAGCAGATGTGTCATTTCGCATCTTAACAACCTGATGTTTGCCAGAAAGACAATTCGATAGTAGATCATGTTTATCACCAGTTAAAACATATATGCTTAACTGATTCAGTAGAATCTAACGATCGATAGTATCAAAACATTTCTTGAGGTAAAAAATTAACATGCACCGGTATATCTTCTACTATCAGATCAATGGCTTCTAGGAACACATCTCTTTATGTAAACTTGGTTTTCAGGGCAGGCCGATTTGTTATCATTTTATAAGTTATCAAATGTTTCATTATTTGGTCATGATTATTTCTTATGAACACTGTTGCAATGTCGGGTCATCCTGAGGACCCTTACCTTTGTATTCTGTTGTTATGTAGCAATTTTTCAATCGTTAAGAGGCTCTTTGTGTGACAGACAGATTGAATAATGTAAAGTTTCGCTACTCGACGCAAGCACCTTGTTTTAGAGGTGTAGCAACAAATCCATGAATGTTCGTGTTTTGTTCTTCAGAGAAATGAATTCAGCATCAATACGCATCATTTACATCAATATGAATGTAAATGTATTTGTCTCCAGTCGAAAACTTATTCGCGATTTCGGCAGTTTAACGAAAAACCTATTACCAATATATGAAAAAGATGTATTGGCCTAATCAATATTAGATTACATTATAGTTGTTGCATTGTGGTCTTTATCTAAAACATAATTAAAAACTTTCACTATCTTCTGTTGATTACTTTCAATCATGTATTTTGCTCAAATTAATCTTTATTTTAAACTCTTTCAATTGTTTGTTTAGATGGTTTCTAAGATTTCAACTTAAATTAATGGAAAGATAAAAATAACCATAGAAATTCATAGCGGGTGGCATGTCTAGTATTCAGTGCACATACACACCCCAGTGGTACAGATGCAAGGGCGAAAAGACGACTTTAGAATGAGAGGGAGTTGCTGAGCTCACGCTGAGTCACAATGTGCCTCGACTCAAGTTGTACCGATATTCGATATTCGCATGCGAATATCACAAAAAGATATAAATTAGTGTGATTCGATATTCGCATGTGAATATCAAATATTTCAAATATGTGCCATACGATCTTCGATATTCTCATGCGACATTCGAGTAAAACTCGAAAACCTTTGACGAGGGGGTCATCTTCTCTTGTCAATGCCTGCCCTCCACAGGCATATTCGCATGCGAATTCAGAAAATCACACAAATCGGCGACGTTCGATATGCTCCAGCCAAATTCGGGGAAAACTATCCAAACGCTAGTTGGAAATATATCTAATGTTGATGATTTTGGTGATATTCGATTAGCGAATGTCGACGTGGCAAACGAAGTCATGGCCCATCATTTTTTCTAATATGTATGAACTATGCCTCCAAGATGACCAGGTTGTCGATCTAGCGGAGCGCCGATACTTTCCCCGAATTTTTAAGGCGAATTTCGAATGTCGCTGATTTGTGTGATATCCGATATTCGCATGCGAATGTCAAATAAGTTAATTGGTGTGGTATTGTTATGCAAAATTCATGTATCTAAGTATTGTGTTATCCGCATATAAAATAACAGCCCTTAACGGAATGAAAATTTCACAAGGGAATATCCGAACTGAGTCCCACTAATATATGTGAGTTTGGTTATTCATATATATATATATATATATATATATATATATATATATAACCCTAATTTAACTGATATTCGATTTTCGCATGCGATGGTCGCTTGTCTGCCTGATATTGTCATGTGAATATCTAAGTTCTTGGCCCGTCATTGCGCTATCATTCATTAGTAATCTCCGTGGGAACTGTACGAGGTGCCTCCACGTTGAACTGGCCGAGCGCCCACGTTTGCCGGGGGTTCAGGTCTGTGTGTGTAAGGAGACCTAGACTGGTTTGCCGGCTTTGAGTTTTTCAGTCCGGAGTTACAATTAGAAAGGTCAGAATGGTCAGATCCTGAGGTTAGTTGTCCCGAATTTGTAGTCGAATATCGAAAGTCGCTGATTTGTGTGATATTCGATATTCGATTGCGAATGTCGAATATAGAGTATCGGTCCAACTTCAGTCCCGTTTCAATGTCCCGGCTATGCGAGCATATTTTCTACATTACTCTCGCATGCAAAAAGAGGGTATTCAGCATGTATTTGTTTATATTTCCATGTTTTTTGTTTCTCAGTGTTTGAAGGGTAGCGCCCACTACAGCCCCTCTAAATCCACCCTTGAGAACCGCAACACACTGACTTCCAGTAATTATAACACAGTGCCCACCGTAAAAACATAGTGTAAGGCATGTGTTACAGATGTCTGTTTTATTGTGAGCTGTTGACATGTCTCTTTTATTGTGCGCTGTTGACGTTCTGGTTCGTGTTGGGCTCAGGCCCTGGACGTTGCTGTGCTACAGCGTTCCCTGTTCGAGCTGGCCGAGTGCAGCCCTCGTGTGGACTCTACTCAGCGCTCGGTTAATCTGTGCCGTGTGCACCCTGACGTTCCTTGTTCTAGATTGTTCTTTGGGCGCGTGTGTACTATTATGTTAGATTCTTAAGATTGTTCGGGAAATAGAAAGTTCTCGGCTTGAGGTGAAAAGTTATAAATCGGAGGCTGTGTTTTACAGCCAAGAGAGTGGAAAGAAATATTCAAGCGGACACAGAAGAGTGTAAGTCAGTTTGTGGACCTTTTCCGATAAGTGCGGCAGTTATATAGATCTTCTTCGAATTTGTAACGGATTTGAATTAGTCTTCAGTTTGCCTTTGGAATCGCTATCAGAACTTCACTTTTGGATTACAACAAGTTGATTTTATGAGTGAACTGGACTGTTATTCTCTGAGAAAATTTATGAAAACTGTTTATCTGGATTATATGCTTTAAAGGACCTTTTGTCGTTGTGACAGTGGTGGTGTCCAGGTACTGTACATTTTATTTATATACTTGTATTTGCTGTTGTACTGTTGCTATACTGTGAAGTTGTATTAATTTACTGTATTGAAATTTCAGGGTTGTTTTATGGATAAGTTATGATAATTTGTAAACAAAAAACACTAATTCCTTTATTCATTCTGCTAGACATTTCACGCTGCCTAGTGTTACAGAATCTGATTTTTTTTCTCCATAACTAAATTTATGCTCGTCAGGACAACGTAATCTTTTGTTATTAGTGTCCGTAACACATGTAATTCTTCTTATATTACAAAATTAATAAATAAAAAGATTTTTTTTAAAGTTTTATAATACCAGGGGTTTCCTGAAAAAAAGTAATCATTGGTAGGACGATCCTTTAATTTTTCACATATTTTTCCCTTGAGCTATTACAGTGTCCACCCCCCCCCCCCCCCCTTTGCTTCAGCACTTCGTGTCGCAGAAAAGAACCCGAAGGGCCAGTCTACTCCTATTTGGGTATACCCGTTGGACTGAAAGTATTATGCTGGTATGTATTTTTTTGTAACAATGACATACTTTATGCATCACCAGGTATCAAAACGGTACTTCTATCGAACGCGGGCTTCAGGTCAACAACCATGGGATACTGCTGGTTGCATTTTTATTTTCCCACTTATTTTTATCTGCCGCTTACACTCTCCTCCGTAACATGAATCCTTAACATAATAACGTCCATCACGATCCTCATACATTAATAACCTTGTCGAGACTGAGCGTGAGTGATCCTACATTCGCTCTTGATCCCGCGTTCTATAGTGGCTCAATCAAAATTTTGAATTTACTTATGTAATACTATATTCTTAAATACCACTTTTCTTTTGATAATGTCGCATGCTTAGATTATTTTGTAACAGCTTGATTTCTCCTCCTATCAGTATATTTAAACTACATGCTTAACTTTGCTGGATTTTTTCCTTTAACTATTATTTTCACCTGGTAAAGCAACCATGCAATAAAAATAAGCAAAACCTTAAGTAGTAGCACCCTAACTCTTATACCATAACAGGAAAAACATTATCTTCCTGCGGGGCGATTTTACAATAGGTGCGACATTATGGGACAATATACTATCTAAATAAGGAGATTTACACATTTAATTGGGCTCGAGAAAAATAAGCCAAGTACCAGAAATAAATGTATCACATAACATAGAAGAGAACTTATAACATTATTAATTACCAGTTTTAGGCGCCAGGCGTTCCTATTCGATTTTAATACTAGTGTCACACCTATCTAAAATTGTATCCATTTGGCCATGCAGTTGATATATATTTAATGCATTAAAAAGGCCATTTATTGATTCAGTTCATGGGCTTCGTTATCTTAGATAATATGAAGGTGGCAACCCCCAGGAGAACAGATAGACCCCCCCCACACACACACGCATACAATCACCGCCATCCCCGCCCAACATATCCATTAAAGCTTAGGCGGACAAAAATCTCCAACCCATAATAGCATAATATTGACACTTACTCCTTCATTATAAAAATGCATATTCGATCACCCTTCATTAACAGGGCACAAATCATAACCGTTAGACCTAGAAACCTATATCCAGGGAGGTACCAGGTAAATCTTTTCAAATACCTGAAATAATGGACATGGTCA
The DNA here is from genome assembly GCA_026874595.1 of Sipunculus nudus. Lineage (NCBI taxonomy): Eukaryota > Metazoa > Annelida > Sipuncula > Golfingiida > Sipunculidae > Sipunculus > Sipunculus nudus. The sequence continues at coordinate 12,103,158 of CM049311.1, read as the reverse complement.
CTTATCTTCTGCGAGCTAATGGCCGGAACATAATTGTGAGCACCCAGAGAGTCAGAAAGGGCACAAATTGATTATTCCGAGATAAGTTCAGGCAAATGTGAAGTGGGGTCAATGTTAAATCTCCGTAGGAACCTTAAAATGGGTCATATTAACCTATATTCTATTAGTTACGGGAAAATATGATTTGCTGAACCCAGTTAATAAGATGGTCACACATTGTATACGTAAGCTCTAAAATCTTCTTATCGTATCATCCAGGGGGCTCCTGGGTAAACCTCTTTGGAAACTAGCGGTAGATATTCAATAAAAGTTGAAATGAGATTGCACGTGCTGTCGGCATGCCTTCAATAAAGTGTACAGATAAAAACAAATACATGAAGTTTTATATTTCAAACTGACAACTTCTCACCTATTATCCGGACGATACCTACATAAAAATGCATTTATTCTGTTTAATTGGTATATGGAAAGCAGTCGTTTACATAATTATGTTGTCTAAAATTTTATATTTTTATTTGTGGATCTGAAACCACTTGAGTGCTCACAAACATCCTGTTGTCTGATCAGACGAGGCTGCTTGTATACCATCTGCTTGTTGGGGTACCCTTATGCTATATAGTGTTACTCTTCACCTGGACTTTTCAAAATTAAGTCTTCAAATCATTATTTTTGGATTTGGTATATCCAACTAGTATTTTATATATATATATATATATATATATATATATATATATAAACGCTACTTTGAAAAACCTATGGTTATGGTTATCCGTGTTCTGAGTTTTTTTCTGGCCAAAATCATAATTTTGAGCACCTTGACAGACAGTACAGAAATATAAAAAACAAGGACCTCCCAGGAAACTCTATGACCGATCTTTATTGATTTAAGTGTTAACGTAGCTTGTCATGACTCTTTGAAATTAATTAAGTTTTGCAACAGCATCCACATGATAACATAAGATAAAATATCACTTCATTTCACAAAAGTGAAAAAATGAGTAAGTCAGGCTGAGTTAAAGTTTTGTAATTCATAACCAGTCACATCTGGAAAGTGTTAATTAGCCATTTGAAACTAACTATTATTAATATTTAGTGGTGTAGAATCTGATTACATCGTGGGCTTAAAATTCCGGGTTTTATTGTACAAAATTTAAATCGGGGGTAATTAAATGCGAGGGAAGGGAATGAAAATGTTAGGTATTCGTGGTATTTTAATATCTACATATGCGCAATAAATACATACACGTATATTACAGCTGTGGCCTGATTATGATGTTTATCACACGGTTGCTTGCACCGCGGTACGCTCCTTACGCAGCGGATATACTGCAGTCGTCTTTAATATCCTCTCGTGCCACCGTTGCATTTTTGCCTTCAGCGTAGATTGGCTAAAAAAATATTCACAGCGGGAATTTTTTTTTTTCAATGCAGATTTATATTAACAAAATCTAGGTCAAGTCCAAAGATGATTGGCCTCGACATATTCTTAAACGTTACAAAGCTAATTGTAGAAAAAAAACTAAGAAGCTTTTTTCTCAGGAACCATTGGGTGGATTGTTATAAAACATGCTATGTCTTTATCCCATGGTAATCTGTCACCTCTGCATGAGTTTGGGGCGCCACCTATAATTTTTGATGATAACAGAATTTTTAACGGCGTTTTCTTTAAATTTTGGCCTTTTGAGCCGGATATCTAAAAAAATTATCAAACGCAGGAACTTCTTTTCCTGATGCCAATCTCAACAAAATCTCGGGCAGGTTCAAAGTTTTCCTTGTTAGCATCATTTCTAAAACAAGAATTAAACATAGGTACTTGTTTCTAAGGGGGACCTTGGGTCAATTTAAAAAAAATGGTTATTATTGTCCTCTAGTGTTTCTGAACACACCTCGTTTTACAGATAATTCCCTACGGAGTGTTCATCATAATACAGGTCGATATCACTTCATTTCCCAGACTTGCAAAGGTAGGATATACCTCTCTAGTTCAAATTGACAACTTGAGCAAGCGACATATGTACAGATGTACATCCATGTGAGAACAGCTATTTCGTACCTGTTACTGTAACCATCCAAAAACATGTCTTTTAGGCTTAGGGCTTTTGTCAGCTGCTGCTGATATTGTAGTTATAGCAAGATTTTTTTGGTACGACCAACAGGTTTATTACTATTTCCGATCGAATTATATATATATATATATATATATATATATATATATATATATATATATATATATATAACTCTGAAGAAAAACAACACTGTTAATTCACAACAGCCTGTTTCACGGGATGCGACCCGATCATCAGGTGAATGTGGTTAGAATGAAGCTAACGGCGTGGTTTGAAAAGCCGAGACTTTACGAGATTATGAGATTATGCTTTGTGCGATTCGGGGGGGGGGGGGGGGCATGTGAAAGACAGACACTGATCCTATTGTCCTCGGGTGCACAATAGGATTGGTCGGGGTACACGTGCGATACTAGAACATAACAGGGCGGGGCAAAGAGGTTGTTATTGTTGTAAATTTTATATAAATACAAAGATATATACCAGGATGCTCAATAGCATACTGAACTGATTTCTAATAGGGTCTTGGAAGTATTGAACATATCAGTGGTATACATATGATAAAAATACACATATTCTATGAAAATACACTATATACAAGGCAAATATACAATATAAAAGGCAAATATACTATATTTTACTCATACCAAATGCAATCCACTCGGTAAACTCACCATGATGTAGTGGTAACGCCATGTCCCTCATCACTGCAAAGCAGTGAGAGAACAACTACCTGAACAGGTAAGTCTGCCCAGCGGATCCTCTTGGGTGGGGGGGGGGTTAAGGGGGAACGCTGAATATAGTACGAATGCTAGGTTTTAAAATATTTCAGGGTGAATTTGTTTTGATGGCGGCATTTGGAGAGAATTTCAGCTCTTGAGTTCAACAATGATCCAGGGGGGGGGGGGGGCGTAGCTATAAGTAGCTTTTCAGACAAGCAGAGATCACACTTCCTAGTCCCACAGTAGTAAGGTGCTGCCTTGGCAGATATTTCCGAGGAGAGCTTGTAATTGATATTGTTGTCTTTTAGTGACCAAATGTGTTTAGACAGTTCTGTATTTTTAGCGTGGGATCTGTTCCGAAAGGATTGCTTGTGGTTATTGTATCTTGTCTTGAAATCACCTTCAGTACACCCTATGTAGTGTTTCACGTTATTGTCTGTTCTAACTGTTGCCTTATAGACAATGCAATTCAGCTGACATTGACCATTAATAGGACATTCGTCTTTTTTACGGCAGTTACATTGTTTTTGAGGTACATTCACAGCATTGTGGGTATTTAAAACCTACATATTATGTTTGCTGATCAGGTTAGACATGTTGGGTAGACAGCTATAGCTAATTTTCAAATTGTTCCTGTTGAATAACCTGTGCTACCTGTGATGTTGAGGGAAGTGTTTTTCAACTAGTTTCATGAATTGTCTGCCAATGTTGGTTTTTACATGACGGCTGTAGGGTGGATTAAACCATATTATTTTCCTTTTCCTGTTTATTTTGCTTTTCACTGTGGGTTCAACATATTTTAAGCTTTCTGAGAACCCGCTTTTCGCTAAAGCTTTGTCATACATGGGTTTGGCTTTCATAAATAGCTCTTTATTGCAGGAGATGTCAGATACACGTTTGCTGATCATCATAGGTATCTGCCTAATGATAGCTGGGGGGTGATTGGATTGTGCGTGGATATAGAGCGGGTCATTGTTCGGTTTTCTGTAAGGGTAGAAGATGTCATTTTGGAGGTCAAATGTTACGTCTAAGAAATCTATGCAGGTCAGGTTAGTTTCAATGGTTATCTTTAACCCAACATTGGAAAAGAGTTTGATCATTTTCTTACGGGTGCTGTCTGCTTTGGGTCCAGACATGTTGGGAAAACAACCTAAACCGTCATCACGATACAGGCCTAGAGCATTTTCACCAAATTCCTTTTTCAACATATCTAGGATGTATAAACCAACAATTTCGCATACTTCAGCGCCATCAAAACTGCCCATGGTGACGTCAAAACTAGTATGATCTTTTTTCACCCAGGTGTTACCGTTGCTAAACAGTAAGCTTTTCCTGCTGTGCAGGATGGTTTTGATAACATCCTCTGGAATGGAGACCATGGTTTTGGCAAATTTGAGGGCTTTCATGAGAAGATCTTCTGTGATCGAGGGGTAAAAGTCAACAATATCAAACTTTATGAACTAAGATTTTTGTTTCAGCTTAATTTCTTGAACCAAGATATTACCTGTGCGGTATTTTGCCACTGGTTGAGTTTGGTTTTCAGTCTCAGTTGGCTATTAATGTTTTCCAAGTGCTTTTTGCTAATGATACTTATTTCAGATTTTGCTGGATTTATCAATCTGCACTTGGGGTTTTGTTCAAAATTATCCTTGTGGTCTTTCAAAGTAATGTAATCATTGCGCTCGGCCATGACTTCGATGCGGTCTGCTAGGTTAAGGGAACCGGCTATTTCTTTGGCTTCTGTATTGATATTTTTACAGATATTTTGGTCTGCTTTTTTGGATGTCTTAGTGATGTTTTCTGTAAGAAGTTTATTGTAGTATTCTTTGGGCATACTGTACAGGTTGGTGGTCTTATCTGCCTGTACTAGGAGATTGTCAGATTGTCTGATAGTCTTGATGTCATTGGCCATTTGTCTCTGGAATGCATTGTGTGAGTGATGAAATTCAATGTTCCGGACCATTTCATAGATATCACTTTCAAATGCCCTGAGGTGTTCGCTATGAGGGGGTGAATATGTGGTTTTGAATCCATAGTTTTGTTTAGCAAAAGTTTGACAAGGGTTTTCGAAATGGAATGCCTTCCATCGCATTCTCCGAAGTAGGCTTTCAAGTTTACTTATCAGGGATTTGGTGTAGGACAGATTACTAGGGATGGGAATGTTTTTCAACGAGTAGTTGACGTAAGCTTTGTTCATTCTGTAGATGTTATAAGTTGAATTTCTGGACAGGGTGGGTTAACAAAAGTGCTCGACAACGTACCTGTCGCTGGAGCTGGAGTAGAGTGTTACCCTCCGATGTAAAGTGCTCTATGGCCTACAGACTAGGCCAGAGCGGTATATATATATATATATCATCAAAAACGATATCACAGGTGGTTCATTTGCATCGCTCGATAGATCGATATATTAATATATTAGATATTTATTATATTTTGAAAACAAAGAACGTTTTTGAGATATTGTCATGTAGTTGAATGATAGTCCATAAAAAAGGATCATTGTTACTGGGCGCTTGAAATCGTGTATCTTTTAAATTTTTTTAAATGTAAAAAAATCATGTGAAAATGAGTGAAAATTTTAAAATAAGTTTAACATAAGAAAGATGATTACAGTACAAGGTTTAAAATAATGTATATATTATTAGGATTCCGGGGTTTTAAACAATAATGATACATTAAGAAAAATGGGGGAAAAAATCCCTATATAATGATTGCGCAAATATATGGTAGGGTTCTCAGGCCCTTTTTTTCAGTGCGCACGAAGGATATTTTTTTACCTTTTTTGTATGGTTTGAAAAAATGCCATATGATCATGGAAAAGCATGATAATAACAGAATTGTTTTGCTAAACACATAAAACTCTACATTAAAAAGGAAATCTTATCAAGATTGTATTATTTTATCTACATGAAAAAAATGTCCGAGCTCAAAATTGATACGTTTCTTTTGAAAATATATTTTTTTAATATGTGGGATAGGGTGGATGGGGGGGGGGGTTAAAATGACGCGCGCGGTGCCTGAGAAGCACACTTTTTTTGCCCTTAAGCATGCTTAGTTATTGGTATGAAGACTAAATATGACATTTGAAGCTAATATTCCTCATAGGACTGGGTTGGAGAGACGGTGGGGTTTTCGTTGAGCCTGAAAATAATGATTTTATTTACCAAATGTTTCATTGTTTGTACATCCAGTATCAGTCTGTCTACGTAACATTTGAGCGTTACTTGTTATCTGATCAAGCAGCACACCTGTATCTATCATGATGACGACCCACGTATATGGCCCATTCCTTCACCGGTACTGTGGAATATCAACACCAGATGCAAGAAGGTAACGAGACACTTTCAGAAGATCAAAGTATGAGTCTCCCGAAACTAATATAATCATATATAAAACAGAAGTGTCAGTTTCTTATATCAAACATACAGAGTTCCAGTAATTGACGAAAACACCCTAAAATATACTCTGGAATTACAAGCAGCAAAGTTATAAAATATTTTGTTGAAATATTGTGAAATAAAAAATGTGAAATCGATTTCAGATTACCCCAATGGTCGCTCGATAACTTAATTTCATGTTAACCCCGCACGTTTTCCCTTTAACTACTGACGCATTATTTCGATAAACCATAAAGATACAAAATCATATTAAAGGGACCTATTTACATACCAGGTATGTTAAATATACACTGATATACAACATATACACAGTGTTCTGTCTCCTTAACACTATATGGTCTATCAATATTTCATTCTAATCTGTTTGATTATACCCCTGAACACAAGTGGTCATACTTTCACAGGGCGAAAATATGAATATACTAGCGCGCACGCCAGCTTGTGGCCGCATCGTGTTACATCACACAAATCAAGATTTTTCAAGCTTACATCGGCGCTCCGTAGCGATTATACACTCAGTCGTCCACGGCCCTCCCGTTCTGTTTTAACCGCTGCTTTTTAAGGAAAGGTCCTCTGCGCATGACTACCAGGGTCGTACAGAGCAACGAATTGTAATCAGACTAATGAGAGCGTAGTATCGCATTGTGTTTCAAGCTCCAAATTTGACATGTGCAGCCGCTGTACAAAGCAGCAGTTTCAGGAGACCTGCGGAGCCCGATTATTCTAAGGGAATCAATCAGCCGTTAAGGGCACGTGCCGTCCGATTCATCTTCGCTTAGATATAACACTCGATCGCACCACATTGTCGTAAAACGTAAATCACCTCTTGATCAGTGGAAAAATGAAGCGGTACTATTTGTATTATTTTTTTAATGGAGTAGTCACATGTAGCGCCTGTGAACCGGAGAAGGGATGTCAGATTCGTTCGGCATTCTTGGAAAAAAGTATCAAGTACTATAAAATAAATGTACAAAGTAATATAATATAAATATATATATATTGTTACAGGTGTTCTTTTATTGTTTGACACGGGTGTAACTCGTGTTGTTGTTACATTTTATGTTTAATCCGTACTGGTTGAACTCTCGTTGTCATGTGAGCCTTGGGTTTTCACGCCTGGTCGTGGGTCACGTGATGAGCCTGGTGTGTGGAGATACACAGCGCTGTTCTCTCTAGAGAATTCCTTAAACGTGTGTTGTGCAAGACCTTATAGACTGTTTGAGAAGTGGAAAAATCCTGGCTTGGTGTGTGAAGGTATATAAAGGGGCTGTTTTTTAGAACCAGAGGGCAGACAGCAGAGCAGATACCAGCGGACGCAGAAGCTTGTGTCAGGACCTTATCCGACGAATGCGGCAATTATAGATTTTCAAGAACTTTCTCCTGGATTTTATAAATTTGGACTTCAGTTTACTTTCTGTGTTGTTGCAAGAACTTTCCACTGGACTGTTATTGTCCGAGAGTTAGCATTCAAAGGACTTCAACGCTGTTTTACTGTATAATTGTATTGATTTAGTGTATTGTATTGTTAGGGTTGTTTTAAGAATAAATATTGTTATTTGTTAACAAAAAACACTGACTTCTTTATTCATTCCCCTAGACATTTCACGCTGCCTAGTGTTACAGAATCTGATTTTTTTATCTCCATTACAAAATTGTGTTCATCACGCATACGTGATCTGTTTATATTAGGTTCCGTAACAATATATAAATATATATATATATATATATATATATATATATATATATATATATCTGTGTGTACCTTTCTTATGAATGCCATTGGTACATATGATAAATATGCTGTTATTACTGGTTATGCTGTAATTTAGGTTTTATCGCTAACTGATTAGTTTTCAATATAATCCCACCTTCTGAATCAACAGTATGTGCTATAAATGTTTGATGCATCATCATCAGTACGCGTGGAACAATCAAATGCACTTACATACAATTTTAGCCAGCTCAACGATAAGACCTTTTGCCTCGTGTATAAAATTAACGACAGAGCTGGTTTAAAGTATCAAACCTCGACGCAAACATTCCTGCACTGGTCAATCCATAATTATTTTTTTATCTATGATTATGCTTGTCTAAAATGTTGGTAAGTACCAATTAGTGATGCTAATTAATGCACGTATTGCTGGTAATACATGTAATATTTGCTTATACCTAGTGGTCGCGTTATCGGACTTTAGGTCACCCGTCTGGGCTTAAATATGTGCTTGCAAACAAAATTCGAGGTTCCCGGTATTCCAAGGTATAAACTTAAAAAGCAGAAATAATGACCTTGAAAACGTGGTTCTTTTTTCCAGATGGTTGTTACAACGTGGTTTGCATTAGGTGAGCTTTCCCGGATGTCTTTGCTCGTAATAATGGGATAAAAAGGATCGTCGGAGAAATAATTAATTAAAATTTGATATAATGATGAAGTGTAACCTTTTGTCACTTTCTTATTTAACATTCAGTCTTAGTAGACTAGTTTCGAATGTGTTGTCTTGTTTCTTTTGATCAATAAGATATATTCATTTATTTCATATTCATTTTTCCAGTTGTCCTTATTAATTAAACATTTTAAATTGCTTGCCACAATAGTACTGCCTGGTATAGGCGTTTTGTTTCGTTCCGACTGTTTGTTGAACTTACTGGAGATGTTAGTTTGCCTTGTGGTCTTAGATGATAGGATATAGCATATAATAAGAATTGTCATTTCTTACTTTTGTTTTCATTGCACATTCAATCTGTTAAATTTCAGTGATTTAAAAAACAACAAAATACAATACTTAAATTGTGAAACATCATAAATAAATCTGGATAATGCTATCAGTTACTGATCTTTATATGTTGCTTATTGTTCATAGTCTGTAATTCATAATCCATCATTTTCATCAAGACAATTTTCTTATAGTTGAATATAAATGATGTATTATATGCAACATATTACATTTTTTTTATATAAAAGAAACCTGGCATTAAAAGTCATTTTTAAGAGAACTTTGCGCAGAAACAAGTTAAGATAAGGGCAAAATACAAATTTGAGCTAAATCACATAAGATGTTTGATATATAAACTGCATTGCCTAGATTCATCTGCGTGGCCTAATGCAACATGTTGCTCTTATTTTTTATACGCCCGCCATATGGTATACCCACCGTCCGTTCGTACGGCGTGCCCTATGTCTGTCTGTCCGTTAACTATTAGTGTCCCCGCGATAACTTACCGGGGCTTTGATGGATTTTCGCAACACAAGCCATAAGTATTTACCAAGAGATTATCTCGCCCGTGTTCAATTATCGGCAGCGTCCACGCATATTTTAGGAGGTCAGAGGTCACCAGATAAACAACGGGCGTTTAATGCACGTTTGTGGTGCTATTGATAATTGATTTGCCTTGGTACATCAAATATACAGTATCCGTGTTGCCATGTCTGACACGCACTTTGATAAAATTGAACACAAAAAAAAAACATTATATGCTGCTCATATATGGACATGTTACAAATAAATCTAGTTTTCTTCTGCCTTCTTGATGATTACAACATTTTATTTGCCATTTCTGGGGTTTCGTTCCTGTAAGCAGCATAAAGGAAAATGATATAAATGACGTTTGATGAATCGCTCTTTGAACCTACGAATCAAAAACAAAATTACGAGACATATGGTTAAAATGTATGTTATTTATAGCAATAATAAGGCACGATGATTCTTAAACAACTATATTCAAGAAAATATCGGTCTTGTTTTCAAGCCCTGTAAATACATACATAGAGAGAGAACCCATTGTTGCTCTTTCCCAAACAAGGGTATTAACAAGAGCTTCTTCTTATATTTGTTTACGTATTTTTAACTAAAATGAAATATATTAATGTGCTCACCTAACTTCTGTTCTCGTCCTTCCCGATGGCCGTTTACCACACTATTAGATCTATTCACTAAACTGATACAACTGCACTTTGAAAGTAGCTGTTTGTATTTCCGTCATAGACGGAACGTATTATGGTTTACCTACAATCCGTCCGTTAACTTTTAGTGTCGCCCGATAACTTTCTAGCAATTTGATTGATTTCTATTTAACTCATCATAGCTACTGACCAATAGATTATCACGCCCGAGTTCTAATATGGGCAAAATCAATGCATTTTAAATAAGTGTAGACCAAACAAAAATGTACGATTCTCATGCACCGCGCGTCAATTTTAACCCCTGCATCAATTTTTCTTTAATTTTTGTTTTCAAAAGAAATTTACCAATTATGAGCTCCAGCCGCTGGGATGTTTCTTTCAAAGGATTAAATAATACAATTTTGATAAGATTTCCTTTGTTTTTTAGTGCTTTTACCTGTTTAGCAAAACAGTTATGTTATTATCATGTTTTTCCATGATCATATGACATTTAAACGAACAATACAGAAAAGGTTAAAAAAAGTTGCCCTCGCGCAATGATTTAAAAACAAATCGAATAAATTTATGCATATTTATTTTGATCAAAGGTCATTGGACTTTGGCGGCTTCGTGATGACTTACCTAATATTTGCTTTTCATGAAACTCATAAATATTAACCAATACAGTTTCTACCTGGATTACATTCTCAGCAAATTACATGCATATTTTATGAGGTCCGAGGTCACAAGATATGCAACAAGTGTATATACCCCATTTGCGGTGCTCTTCTAACTAAATATTACAATTTTTTTTTTGGTAATTTAAAAAACATTTTTCACAGATCCCCTCCTCTTAAGATCCTCCAGAATCCCATGTAACTTACCAAATTGGAGATCTCCTATCTTTATTTAACCAACCATATGTTCAGAATATTTTTGTCCCCCGCCGTCGACAAATGCGCCATCGACAGGGGACATAGATATGATGAGCGTCTGTCCGTCCGTCCGTCCGTTACCGATATTATGTTAACTAATAACGTGAAAACAAATTATCATAAAGACACAATACTAACACCATTGATGCAACTCATGATGGGCTAGGTCAAGGACAAACACTGAAGACCTTAAAGAATTTTTCAAGATCACAGAGACAATAATGTTAAAATGATTTTAACTCAATAACTTGAGAAGAATTTGAGGCACACTCACCAAACTTGCTGTATTGAAACAACCAAAAAAGGGCCAGGTCATGTTAGAATATGGATATCTTGACACATTTTTTCAAGGTAGCGGGGTGATAATTCTAACATGACCTTAACATGATAAACAATTTGAGGCAGAGTCGGTAAACTGGAAGAATTGATAAAACTCGAGAAGGGTTCTGTCAAGTTTGAATATGGATGGCTTTTATGCATTTTTCAAGATGACAGAGGCGAACAGGATTTAATTATGTTAACGAAACAACTTCAAAAGGAATAAAAATCGCATATAATATAGCATATAATAAGAATTGTCATTTCTTATTTTTGTTTTCATTGCACATTCAATCTGTTTAATTTCAGTGATTTAAAAAACAACAAAATACCATACTTAAATTGTGAAACATCATAAATAAATCTGGATAATGCTATCAGTTACTGATCTTTATATGTTGCTAATTATTCATAGTCTATAATTCATAATCCATCATTTTCATCAAGACATTTTTCTTATAGTTGAATATAAATGATGTATTATATGCAACATATTACATTTTTTTTATATAAAAGAAACCTGGCATTAAAAGCCATTTTTAAGAGATCCATGCGCAGAAACAAGTTAAGATAATCGCAAAATACAAATTTGAGATAAATCACATAAGATGTTTCAAATAGACTGCATTGCCTAGATTCATCTGCTTTGCCTTATGCAATATGTTGTTCTTAATTTTATACGCCCGTCATATGGTATACCCACCGTCCGTCCGTCCGTCACTCGTGCCCTATGTCCGTCTGTCCGTTAAATTTAATGTCCCCGCGATAACTTACCGGGGCTTTGATGGATTTTCGCGACCCAAGCCATAAGTATTAACCAAGAGATTATCTCGCCCGTGTTCAATTATCGGCAGCGTCCACGCATATTTTAGGAGGTCAGAGGTCACCAGATAAACAACGGGCGTTTAATGCACGTTTGTGGTGCTATTGATAATTGATTTGCCTTGGTACATCAAATATACAGTATCCGTGTTGCCATGTCTGACACGCACTTTGATAAAATTGAACACAAAAAAAAAACATTATATGCTGCTCATATATGGACATGTTACAAATAAATCTAGTTTTCTTCTGCCTTCTTGATGATTACAACATTTTATTTGCCATTTCTGGGGTTTCGTTCCTGTAAGCAGCATAAAGGAAAATGATATAAATGACGTTTGATGAATCGCTCTTTGAACCTACGAATCAAAAACAAAATTACGAGACATATGGTTAAAATGTATGTTATTTATAGCAATAATAAGGCACGATGATTCTTAAACAACTATATTCAAGAAAATATTGGTCTTGTTTTCAAGCCCTGTAAATACATACATAGAGAGAGAACCCATTGTTGCTCTTTCCCAAACAAGGGTATTAACAAGAGCTTCTTCTTATATTTGTTTACGTATTTTTAACTAAAATGAAATATATTAATGTGCTCACCTAACTTCTGTTCTCGTCCTTCCCGATGGCCGTTTACCACACTATTAGATCTATTCACTAAACTGATACAACTGCACTTTGAAAGTAGCTGTTTGTATTTCCGTCATAGACGGAACGTATTATGGTTTACCTACAATCCGTCCGTTAACTTTTAGTGTCGCCCGATAACTTTCTAGCAATTTGCTTGATTTCTATTTAACTCATCATAGCTACTGACCAATAGATTATCACGCCCGAGTTCGAATATAGGCAAAATCAATGCATGTTAAATAAGTGTAGACCAAACAATAATTTACGATTCTCATGCACCGCGCGTCAATTTTAACCCCTGCATCAATTTTTCTTTAATTTTTGTTTTCAAAAGAAATTAACCAATTATGAGCTCCAGCCGCTGGGATGTTTCTTTCAAAAGATTAAATAATACAATTTTGATAAGATTTCCTTTGTTTTTAGTGCTTTTACCTGTTTAGCAAAACAGTTATGTTATTATCATGTTTTTCCATGATCATATGACATTTTAACGAACAATACAAAAAAAAGGTTAAAAAAAGTTGCCCGCGCGCAATGATTTCAAAAACAAATCGAATAAATTTATGCATATTTATTTTGATCAGAGGTCATTGGACTTTGGCGGCGCCGTGATGACTTACCTAATATTTGATTTTCATGAAACTCATAAATATTAACCAATACAGTTTCTACCTGGATTACATTCTCAGCAAATTACATGCATATTTTATGAGGTCAGAGGTCACAAGATATGCAACGAGTGTATATACCCCATTTGCGGTGCTCTTCTAACTAAATATTACATTTTTTTTTGGTAATTTAAAAAACATTTTTCACAGATCCCCTCCTCTTAAGATCCTCCAGAATCCCATGTAACTTACCAAATTGGAGATCTCCTATCTTTATTTAACCAACCATATGTTTAGAATATTTTTGTCCCCCGCCGTCGACAAATGCGCCATCGACAGGGGACATAGATATGATGAGCGTCTGTCCGTCCGTCCGTCCGTTACCGATATTATGTTAACTAATAACGTGAAAACAAATTATCATAAAGACACAATACTAACACCATTGATGCAACTCATGATGGGCTAGGTCAAGGACAAACACTGAAGACCTTCAAGAATTTTTCAAGATCACAGAGACAATAATGCTAAAATGATTTTAACTCAATAACTTGAGAAGAATTTGAGGCACACTCACCAAACTTGCTGTATTGAAACAACCAAAAAAGGGCCAGGTCATGTTAGAATATGGATATCTTGACACATTTTTTCAAGGTAGCGGGGTGATAATTCTAACATGACCTTAACATGATAAACAATTTGAGGCAGAGTCGGTAAACTGGAAGAATTGATAAAACTCGAGAAGGGTTCTGTCAAGTTTGAATATGGATGACTTTTATGCATTTTTCAAGATGACAGAGGCGAACAGGATTTAATTATGTTAACGAAACAACTTCAAAAGGAATAAAAATTAGCGTCTTTGTCATTAGCATTTATGGAACCGTACGGCGTGATAATCAAGACATTGACTCTGATCACGCGTAAGATTTTAAAGGTTCTCTAAACCACATTTAGCAATTTAAAGGCTGTCAGCTGGAAATGACAATTCCCATAATGGAAAGTCTTTCAAGTATTCGTATTCCAATCAGGCGGTAGCCACACATTTTATTGCACTCGTTATGAATTTGTCTCATTAACCATTGCTTTCCATAACACGATGTGCTTGGAATCGTCACAGTAAAATTTGGTGCAGGTCCAAGTGTTCCGAGCGAATACAGCTTCTGAGAGAATTGTAATATATAAATATTTGGATAAACAGGAGGAGGGAGGGATAGTGAATTTTCTTGCGTCCGCCCGTGTGGAAAACTATCAATTACTAATATCTGTTCTTCTTCTCTTTTTACCTCTTGAGGTTGATTATCGGGGTATTTTTGCTCATTTGCGATGGGATGCGGGGGTGCGGATGGGGGGGGGGGGCGGAGGGACGAAAGGCGGGAGTGACCGTTAGGTTATTGCAAACATGATAATTCATCATCGGTCTGTAACATGGAAACAACACGTTCCTGTTTGCACATCTTGATGATTATATTAAAGCTAATATGTTTTGCATTTCAATTATGTTTACCTATGTGTGTAAATACCGAGGAATTGAATTTCCTTATGTTGTAATACGGCTAAAGATCTTAAAACATATTCATTAAACCATACACACGCAGAATTTAAAATTAAAAAGTGTTGCCGATTTCAAATTACTGTAAATAAAATGCGATGGATAGCCTGCGCTGAAGATCATCAAAATCCAGCTGTTGGGCAACTTAACAGGATGAACATCAACTAGATACAATGAGTCCTGAAAGGTATGCCAGGGGTGAACAGCTTTAACACTTAATAGGCAATCACGCTCAAGCCTGATTAGCAGTAAATCAGCAACCAGGATTTCCCACGGTACGTGCCACACTTCGACAAATAGAACTGACGACGATGATCACTCAGACGCGACAGCAAACGTTTAACAAAACCGCAGCTTGTTGTCGGAACGCCTGAAAAAAGTGATAGGTTAATAAATTAGTCCAGGTGTCTTGACCTTTCCAGGAGAGGTGCAGGTGATGAACGAAATCTATGAAAGCTTGCGTGGCGTTTTTTATTTAAGGAAATAGTGTTCTTTTTCTGTGTAATCACTTGTGTGAGTACCTTTTTCATATGATATCACGGAACTTCTTATCATTATCCAATCTTGAAAAATATGGAAAATTACAGAATAGCCATAAAATATTGATGTAGAACATTGTATCATTACATAAAAGAATAGTTATAAGATTGATTACTTGGTATAATTGACAAACGAGAAATGACATTTCACACACGCGCACACACGCAACATATATATGTATTTATACATTTATATATATATATATATATATATGTATGTTATTTTGACATATTTGTTATGGCCTGTTGAATGACATATATCACAAATAAGAACATGAAAACAGAGATAGCTGACAACAACCGACAAACGGACAGACATACTGACAAACTGACACATCTGAGCTAACAAGTGAAAAGATTATCATCTGGAGAAGGTATTTAGAAACAAAATGTTATAGTTTATGCAGATAAAATTCACAGGTTTGGGAGATATGGGCAAAAAATGATACGTTGTAGTGGTTCTAATACAGCGCCACCTCGTAGCTATATCCCGAAAATGAAATATCACTTTTGAGATATTAGTGTATGGCATAAGATGTACCAGTTTCAAAAGGATTTCTCTAAAACTGTGACATGCAGAATGCTATATGTGAGATGCAAGAACCAGCAAGCAGGCGAATTTGAGGACAACGGACAAACAGAGAAACACACTGACAAAGTGATAAAAGATCGAGACCAGATGACCACATCAGAATACGGAGAAGACTTAGAGGAAGATAACAAGCTATAGTTTATGTAATTGAGGCTTACAATTTTGGAGATATGGCCAAAACATGACATATTGGTAAGGTTCGCATCCAGCGCCCCCTAGCGGCCTTATTAAAAAATAAAAAATAAAACTATTTCGAGATACTAGTGTAGGACATACAATTTGTCAGTTTCAAAAAGATTCATGCAACAATGTGGCCTTCAGGGCAAGATGAATGAAATCTCGAAATATCTCGTTTGACGAGAAATTTTACGAGATATTGCGAGACTTGTAATAAAATCTTGTAGTACTAATTGAATGCTTCCAAATGCAAAAAAAACTTGACCTCTAAAATTGACAAATTGGTCAATTGATTTTGAAATAACATCACTTTTCCTCGTAAATGCGTTACCATTTGAGTCAATTACACACAAAAAGAAAGGTCTTGGAATGACGATTAAAATGAGCTAAGTTAAAGTAGATACGACTAATAGTGCCACAGATATGAAGAAAAAACGTTTAGTATACTTTTGACGACCTAGACCTTGATCTATGACCTATTTGGACTAAAAACAATAGGCTCTGCGAAGAACCCATTTTACACTAATTTATAAGTTTCAGGGCGATTGCTTCAAAATTGTGGCCTGTAGCGCAGACAGACAAACAGACAAACATACGGAACTGACCAACACGCTTGCTGAAATCTTTGACTCCGGCAAGCAATAACGGAAAAGAGTCCGAAATAAAATGTGCAAGCTTGGGACTATATATATATTTGTGTGTGTGTGGGTGTGTGTATACGTATATATACAAAGTAGTTAGAATAGATCAGAGTGACTTTTTCCATATGTTTTTCCGCATTTGAAAGACAGATAAAGATCACTGTCATTTGAGGAATACGTAATTTAAATATTTCTTTATTCAATGTCCCAAATGCGCATTTTTGCTTATATACGGCTCCAGCCTTAATATACCATGTTTTGAGACTGGCGTCCCAGTTATATCACGTTGTCTTGTCACTATTGCTTTGGAACAGAAACAAATTTATTATTCACACGGATGTCGACATTAATCTCCTTGTGCCCAGAGCTAAATTAGATCAACTGAACATCAAACGTCGCATGCAGGAGAACATCCTGCTACGCCTTCAGCCGGAAACATTTTGGCTTTTCACTGTCGATTTTGAAGGCAACAGTGGCCAGAGGCGATACATGGTACATGATAAGGTAAAATATGCCTTACAACGTATATGATTTATTATAAGGTTACCGGTACTTAAGTATTATTATTGTATCGTTATGTAAACAATCGGAATAGATTGCCCTTCCATCCTTAATTTTCAATATTTTTAATGCATTTGTTAACCATGCCAGAAAGGTTCAGATTTTTACCAAGGAGTCTAACTGTCATTCTCTGACTGATGTAAACCTTGGAAGATTTTTATTGTCCAATGGTCCCATCATTGTGGGAATTCTCCCCGCCACTGGGACAAGAATCTATCATTAAATCAGTGCTTCTACCATATTCAAACTTGGAAAGGAAGATATTTTTGGAAGGGTAATAAAACCCAGTTACCCAAAGAACAGAATATTTTTTCTTTACTCTGCTTGTATAACCATATACAATGCTTTAATTAGACCAGTATCAGCCTGTTCTGGGTTCCTCTCTGGTGTCCTGCCATTTAGATCTCGAAGGGTTGCTGCTTTCGATATCCCATATAACCGGTGATGCTGCCGAAGCATTTTCATACAGTTTAGGAACATCAGGAACAATTTGTACTTACAAACGGTCTGGTGACTGCTACCTATACAAGGCTTTCTGGAGATCTCGGACCTTTTACATCTCGGCCCACACGAAGTCGGACCACTTAGTACAATCTCGGACCACCGGGTTGACGGTCTCGGACCTCATTCCGTACCATCTAGGACCACTTTATCGGACCCGTTCAGATCTCGATCGGACTCATGATGTCGTTGTAAAATGTTTATGTTCTGTCTTCAAACCATGTTGAAGCTAATTCTTAAAACAAGAAAATGCATTGCTTACTCCACACATAACCTTTGCCTCTCAGTCTTAATTCGTTACATATCGTCTTAATCATAATTTATATATAAATATAATTCTAAACTTTGTGCATTTGATCGTGTATTAAGGTATTCGAGTGTGTGATAAAGAATGAAAGAAGGAAAAATTAAATGAAAGATTGAATGAATGAAAGAGTGATTGAAAGAAAGACAGTGAATGAAAGATTGATGGGTACATAATAAAAAATGCCTTTCTGAATAAGAATTGTATTGTAAAGGCTATAAAATTTGTGCGAGTAAAACCTGGAGTGTGAATAAGTTCATTGTTTAATTACTTTTTTTTTGTTTAATGTATGTATATAAACTACAACTGTTCTCACTCTATAATATACGATGAGAGTGTGTTTTGTTTTTTTTAGTTCCTTTGATATTTCGGTTTTCGTGTCTGGTTTTATATTGTATATATTAAATTCTAATAAACATTGTCAGTTCTTTGAGTTAAGATATGTTGTCAATTGTTTCCCATATTTAATTTTATTTCTGATGTATATATCGAAACTTCAACTATTTTCACTATGTAATATTATCTGTGATATTGTCTAGTACAGAAGTTGAATTGTAGATATGTTTTAGCAATACACGTGTTCCGATTCTTTGATACACACATGCTCGAGTATGCATTTTTGTTTAATGTAGATTTTTCATATTTATTTTTATTTCATAAATTTTATATTGTATATATTAAATTCCAATAAACTTTGTCAGTTCTTTTGAGTTAAAAAATGGTTTCATGCGGTTCACACAAACTATAATAAATGAAGTGTGTTGTGTGTGCGTGCGTGTGTGAGAAATATTTTTTCCGAGTGGATATATATATATATATATATATATATATATATATATATATATATATATATATATATAGCTATATCGTGGGCCTAACTTCACAAAGTGGTCCCAGATCGCAGTGGCCACATACAAAGTGGTCCGAGATCGTAGTGGCCAAATACAAAGTGGGCCGAAATCATCGTAACGGTCCGATCTGAAATGGTCCGACTTCGTGTGGGCCGAGATGTAAAAGGACCGAGATCTCCAGGTTCCTATACAAGTGGCATTATCTTAACGAACAAAAATATATCGGTATCAAATATTCAGGCATTTTTAAATATTTTATATTATTTTCACAATATTTTAACTGGTGCTTTTTTAGAACACCACAAGTTTTTACTAGCATGTGCATGAAAAAATGATAATAACCTTTTCTTAAGTTCCAGACATCGATATCCTTGTGGAAATATGACCCTGGAGAGAATCGAATCGGAGTGACAAAAATACGACTCTCCTGGTTAGGTTTTTTTTGGGCGCCAAAATCTGCCGCGCACAATGCATCGGGGATTCTAAATACACCGGCGGCATCCATGTTAATGTAGTGAGGATAATATTGTCCATTCAAATATGTTGGAGCATAATTGTTTCCAGACAAAAACATGAACATGGGTGTTTTGTTGTTATTTATAAATATTTTGATCATCAGGAGGGGAGTGGGTTCCTGCGTCCGCCTGAGTGGAAAACTATCAACTCTTAATTTCTGTTCTTCATTTTCACCTCTTTATTTTAGCGGCTGATTATCGGAATATTTATACGGGGGTTCGGGCGGTTGTGGGAGGGGGGTGATCGTAAAGGGATTACAATATCATAATTCACCATTTGTCTAATACTTGGAAAAACCTTTTTCTGTTTGCACATCTGGATAATTATATCAAGGTTAATATGATTTTAATTTAAAGTATTACCCATGTGTGTTAATACAAAATGATTGAATTTACTTATGTTCTGAGACAGCAAAAGATTGCATGTTAATCTTAAGATGTTTCTTAAAACCATAGGCACGCAGAGGATTAACTTTTTAAAACATTGCAAACTAGGAGTGTAACTTTTTTTTCTACCACAACAAAACGTTAAACGTCGTTTTTGTACTTACTAGATATGCTTTTTTAATCTTTAACATTATAAAAGATAAACATAAAAAATCAAAAGTTTTGCTGATATCAAATGGCTGGAAAAGGAATGTTTTGTCAGCACAATAATTGATTGTCCACTAAGCTAATGAACATCAAAAGGCCGGTGTTGGACAGCTTAATTTGGTGAACGTCTACTGGAAAAAAATTGTCTTTGGTCGTGTGGCTGGGGCAAACGTCTTAAACATTTAAACTAAAATCTCGCTTACGGTTGCAGTTAATCAGCAACCAGATTACCCCACGGTATGTGTCACACGTTGACAAATAAAAATGACAGCGATGATCACTCAGACGTGACAGTAAACGTTTAACGAAACTGCAACCTGTTATAGAAACGTCTGAAAGAGGAAGGTTTATAAATAAGTACGTCGGTGTTGACCTTTCTAGAAAACTCGCAGATGTTGAACGAAATCTAGAACAGTTTGCGGGAACAGAGGACATGATCTCTGTAATCTCATGTGTACCTTTTTTAAACATGTAATATTACTGAACTTCACATCATTATCGATTCTAAAAAATATGGAAATTAGAGAATAGGCGTTCAAGACTGACGTTGAACATTGTATCATGACATAAAAAGAAAAAAAATTATAATGATTATTATGTATAAATAACATACAAGAAATGTATATCCACACGCACACACACACACACACACACACACACACATATATATATATATATATATAAATATATATATATATATGAGTATATTTAATATAAAGGACTTATTTGTCTATTTTTTTACATTTAGCGAACATTTATTGTTTATATCAATCAGCCATTGGTGTACGTTCTTTTGTTAATTCACCAATACAGACTCAAGATAATCTCGACAAAATGGAGGAATAGCAGCTGATGATTTAAGTATTTACAGTGAATTTGAGAAATTTGTCTTATATATAAAATGGAGGATTAGCAGCTGTTGATTTAAGTTTTTACAATGAATATGACAAAAATGTCTTTTATAGCCTGATCTGGCATCTGCTTCGTGACATACCGAATTTGTGTAAAATATGGTTATGACAGTTAAATTGGCACAGACCATCAAAATAATTGATTTGATAAAATACAATATTAATTTTTATTATCCAGGTGTAGGCACAGATCACTGAAATATCATGATGAATGTCCTTTCATTGAAATATAAATGTCTATACTTAAATATTATTTAAAAAGGTTTCTTCAATATAAACTAATGAACCCGGTGGTCAATGTTGTATTCATGAAGAACGCAGGGTTTTAAAATTTATAAATTCTAGCACAGTAAAGAGTTTGATATTTATCCTTCCATTTATAGATGCAAAAACTATAAAAAAAATAGTTTCATTTATTTTAACTGAAAGGTAAAGATAAATGTATTCAAATACCCTACCTATTGACATAAAACAAAAACAGAATGTTGATAATATAGATAATAACCTTATTAATTTTACATGGATTATAGTTATAATAATAATAATAATAATTTATTTCATAAAGCGTAAAATCCATGATGATACATGCTCTAAAACGCTATTACATAACAAGAATACAATCAGCAATCATTAAACATACCATTGTAAGAATATGAAATTAAACTCAAGTTGACTAAAATATTACATTCAGAAGCTTACAGTATTAAATAAGACATAAAAAAGTCAATAGTTCAATTATCTGTTAAAACTTCCATAATTCCACTAAAATATTCAAACATTTCACTATCAATAGTATAAAATATCGTATAAAATGACTAGGCATAAAAATATTCCATGAACAAATATGTTTTAAATTTACTTTTAAATTCTGGAGACTGGTGGCTTCTCTTAGAGTATCTGGTAGGTCATTCCACAGTTTCGGGCCAACAACACTGAATGCACGATTTTGTACACAGGACGATCTGGTAAAAGGCACGACCAGTAAGTTTTAAGGGACTGACCGAAGGCTTCTTAATGGAGTATAACTGTGAATAAGCTCTTGCAGGTAAAGAGGAGCTAAATTATCTATTGCCTTATACACAAGAATTAACATTTCGAACTTTACCCTTTGCACAACGGGCAGCGAATGCGGAGAATACAAAACTGGAGTAAAATGATCTGATTTTGAAGCACCCGTAATTATCCTCGCCGCAGCATTCTGTATACTTTGCAGTCAATTTGTTAATGATGAGGGAGTTTCACACAAGAGTGCATTGTAGTAATCTAATTTAGATGATAAAAGAATGAACTATTTGCTCCAAAGACTATCTGTTCACAAACTTTCTTATTTTACTGATATAACGAATATGCATATATGAAGCATTGCAGACTGCCATTACATGGGCTTCCATATATGCATAAGAATAAAAAAATCCAATATTTCTTAATTTCGATCATGGTGTTTGATGTGCCAATGTGAAGTGTGGGTAAACCAATTTCTCTTAACAAATGTTTATGTGCAATTAATATTGCTTCTGTTTTTTCATCATTCATTTTCAATTGATGCTGGCTCATCCACTTTTGTACAGTTGAAACACACAATTCCCTCACTAGATTTGAATGCTACATTTAACCGTGTATCATCTGTATAAAAATGATAGTTGATCGAATTTTGACGAAGAAGGGAACCAAGGGATGATGTATATATTGTAAATAAAATAGGTCCAAGGACTGAGCCTTGTGGTATCCCAAAATTTAATTGTTTTGCTCTTGAAATTGCCCTTTATCTTCACAATTTGGAAATGAATTCTCAGATATGACGAAAACCATTTCAAAACAGTGTCTGTTAATCCAAGTTGCTGCAGTGTTTTTATCATACAATCATGATCAATTGTATCAAAAGCTGCAGAGAGGTCTAACAGGATTAACAAAACTGCCTTATTTTGACCAAGGGCGCCGAGTATATCATTCTGAATACGTACCGATAATAACAAAGACGAGGCACTTTCAGTGGCTCGGATGTTGGCGCTCGATAGTCGGTAAGGATGGAGGAAACCGGAGGACCCGGAGAAAACCACCGACCTTGGACGGGCAACTACAACCCAGCCCTCATAGCTACACCGGGCATCCCAACCGGGTCGCCAGCGGATAAGGCCGAGCGTTTTAGAACTCAGCTGTCCAGGCCCTATAACATGTTGAAAATATGTCAAATTATAGCAGAGGTTTCCGACATGTTTTACGTCATGAATTTTTTTAATTTTGTATAACAAAAAGAAAACATAAGCAATGCATGCTTATCATTTTATTGAAATGATAGAATGTCGCAATCTAAACAGATCGACTACCTCCTTAAGCTTAGGATTTTAATGGATGCATGTATTCACAGCAACTGCTCTTCACAGCACCTTATATTTGAAGGGAGCATCCACTCTTATCTAATTACTTTAATCTAGGTGATTGCCACTGAAAACTGTTGTGGCCATTATTCTGAAATCTAATTCTCGCCCACTATTTGTTAGCCTGTTATAAAGATAAAACGCAATAGTCTTTCATTTGTTTCAAAAATACCGTCCAGAGGCGGCTTCCATGTAAAATAATTTTCTCGGTACATCCCCGAAGTAGCCATTACAGCTACCTGTGACTGTTTATGAAGGAAACAGTTCAATTATCTTGAAATATTATCATGTTTCTCAATGCATCTTTTTGGTTATTCTTACGGGAATGCAAATAACATAGAAGTGAATTGTTAAAATATTCAACTTAAACTATATAGCCAGTGCAACATTGACGGATTATTTGTGGTTAAGTGTATTTTTTCCCTTGAAAACTATGTTGACCCTATTTATTTTACGTTACGATATTAATTAGACATAGACGGTATATATATCACATTCTGTGTCAACATGTCCCTAGGTAATACTACACTTCAGTAGTAATGTATATGTCCATATAATAACGTGAGACCTCAAGACAAAAATTGACAAACTTTTTTTTCGTTAAAACAATGCTAATGTTTGAAATTAGTGCTACACGTATATTTGCATGTGTGTGATGTTTTTGTGCCAATAACAAACACATGCCAAAGTCCAAATGTAATACCGTGAAGAAAATTAAAGAAAGAGAGCATGACATTGGCGTATCCAGGATTTGAAGATAGACGGGGCATGCAAAACTTCAACGGGGGAGGGGGAGGGCCTTCATTCTATATACTACTATTTAACATGTATATACATAAATACGTATATAAATATAAATATATATATATATATATATATATATATAAATAACTTTTTACCCTTTTAGAGTGTTCTGGTGTCAGAACAAGATTAATTTACCCTAGAATCAATCTTTGGTGATCGAGTTGATGTTATTGACCACGAGTAACCCAATATTTCGCGAATATTTTGCTCAGAAGAGGTCATTCGGCCCACCCGAATTCGAACTCTTGTCGTGGAGCACAAGACCGGCGTTCCAACCGCTTGGCTAAAAAAGCAAGTGTGTTTGTGTGTTTGTGTGTGAGTGTGTGTGGAGAGAGAAGAAAAGAGGAATACTAAACGTTTATGATAGGAAGGTTAGTTGTGGGGCATTTTACTGCCCGTTTCATTATTTTTAAATGGATATTGGAGAGGTTAAAATTTGTTTAAGCACATATATACAAGATACGTGATCAGGAGGTTTGAGATACACCACGAGACAATTTGCGTACAATATAAATATATGAGAAGCCGAAACCTAACGATTCAGCATCAGAATATTAAAAGCTGTAGTTTGAGGACTTTTGGTAAAAAGAAATTTTAAAATAACGGCAGAGTTATATATAAGGATAGATGCTTTTTAAAAATTTCCTGTTTCAGAAACTATGACACGTTTTTCACATCTGATTGCGAGTGATCTCCAGTTGTCCCCCGTATATATTTGAATGACAAGTAGCCAACGGCAGCGTTGGCATGCAAACAACGTTGAGGGCCACTTTATAAAGCTAGAGGTACAACTGACAGGAGGCGAGGGTCCGCTACTTGTTTAAATTACACAACATATTGTAGCGAATGATCATTTTATGATAGTTTTTGGATAATGTAAAAGGTTAAACCACTTTAAATTTTAAATACCTTGTGTGTATATTTATATATATATGTCACCAGAGGATTCTGACTTAATTATTGTATTGCATGTTTAAAGGGGTCCAATTACCTATACAGCATGTTGAATAAATACAAAAAATTGCTCCCTCCCTTGAATATAAATTTGTACCTGCCAAAATATTGCCCTTTAACCGTTTGCTTTCTCCTGCAGACGAGCGTTAAAAACAATAGACCGGGCGCGATCACACTTGTCAACATAAACGCAGCGGGTGTATCGCCTGGCCACAACAAGTGTCCATCGGGAGATGCCCTGACTGACTTAGCAAACAAAATTGATACATGTTCCCGATAGCTGAAACATTGAGTGTTCGGCCTACAATCTGACCCCCCGTCAGGTGGCCTTGTGTTTAAAGCAAAACTGAACTGATAGTGTGAAAGAATAGACATGACATTGCTCCTGATTATGTCCCTTTAAGTAGGGAGTATAACCTAATAATTGTTTTTATAATTTATTGTACATAAACATGGGGTGTCATGTTTTAAATTTAGTGTAAGAACTTGGTTAGAGAGCACAGTTTTCTCGTTTGAGGTTAATTTCAATAGAGTTCTCCGTAGGAGCCGTTTCTGTCTAGAAAGTCTCTATAGTAATGTTGCTTATTTTAGACATCGAAGGCCGAAAACCTGCTTAGTTTGCTTTTCCCAGGGTTTGATCTCTGGAGACGTGTTCATCTTCTATCCATGTTATTATTGATTGAGGGCATAATAGAATGTGATGATTGGCAAGAAGATGGTCGGGACTTGTAAGATCAAACTGCTTCGTCCGATTTGAAATTCCGATGTCTCGTGTGCTTGATGGTCATGTGATCAGGCGCAATGTAAGGAGAGGACTCCTCTGTATATATTAAACTGAACATAAAGGACTTAATGATTTTGTGTTTCTTATTGGACACTTGTGTCAAAAACATTGTCTTCTTTATTCATTCCCCTAGACATTTCCCGCTGCCTAGTGTTACAGAATCTGATTTTGTTTTATCTCCATAACCAAATTTATGCTCGTCACAACTACATGATCTGTTGATATTAGGTAGTACTTAAGATAAGATGTTTTGCAGTATTTGAAATTAAGAATAGGATGTTCCTTATCTGCATTTATATTTCTGTACGACTCCAGCCTCTCACCACCATGTTTTGAGGCACATATGGCGTTCCCGCTATATAACGTTGTTTTGTCACTAATACTTCGGAATAGCCAGAGTGAATAATTTCTCACACGCGTGTCGTCATTTATCTCCTTGTGCCCTGAGCTAAATTTGATTAGCTAAACATCAAGCGTCGCATGCAGAAGCAAATCAAGCCAGGATTTACTTTTGCTTTTCAATGTAGCTTTTAGAGACAACAGTGGCCAGAGGCGATACATGGTACACGGTTAAGTAAATAAGGCTCACAACGTTTATGATTAATTTTTAAGATTACTTAAATATTAATTAGTTTTGTAAACAATCGGAACAGATTGCCTTTATTCAGGTCATTTTACATCCTAAATTTTCAATATTTTCTAATCAGTTAACACCTATGCCAAGAGGGTTCATGGTTCATCAAGGAGTATAAGTGTCTTTCTGACTGATGGCTTTTATTTGTTCCATGGTCCCGTCTTGTGGGAATTCTCCTTGCCCCAGGGACAGATTATCATTAAATCAATGCTTTCATGATATTCAATCCCGGAAGGAAGGATATTTATGGAAGAGTAATAAAAACATGTTCGCCTAAGGGACAGAATATATTTCTCAAAGCTGCTTATATAATCGTACACAATGTTGGCAAAGGAACAGTATAAGACGGTTTTGGGTACCCATCTGATATCCTGCCATGTGGTTCTCGAAGGGTTACTGCGGGTGATATCCCATATAACCGGAGCTGCTACCGAAGTTTTCTCACATAGAAGAGGAATGTCAGTGACAATAACAAACTTACAAGCAGCTTTGAATCTGCTGCATATACAGTTGGAAATATCTGACCGCACCACATCATATCAGTTATAAGATAAAACTTCATCTAGACATTTTTCAATTTTTTGAGAATTGAGTCTGTGCTATTTATATAACAGCACAGAGACGTATTTGACTCCGCATGCAACATTGATCATTGCGTTTTCTCCAATTCCAGGCACTAATCTTCTTTCAAGAAATTAACACACTGCACGGAATTCCACTAAAACATACGCATCTGCTGGTTAGGGTTGATGGGCGTCAAATTCGGTAACCCACAATGCACTAGGGCTTTTAAATACACATAATACGAAGGTAGTATGGGGTTAAGTAGTCCGTTAATTTGTTGGTAAGAATTGTTACAGGGCAAGTAACTTAACCATAAATGTTTTTGAGGTATATTTTAAAGAATAACAATTAATATTTTGTAAAATATTTTATAAGAATGCGCATGTGAAATGTAAACAGGTGCTTTAAGTAAAGTAACCAATTTTTGTGATAACGTTTGACAGCTGAGACTGAGAGCCACACTGGAAAAGGTTCGTTTTGAGTAGAAACCACCTATGTCGGTAAAGTGAAAATTTAATTATAGCAAAACAATTTTCAAGAAAGGAAAACTGGGTCATCATTATATCCTCCTCATTACTGTACAGTATATATTATTAAATTTACAATTAGTTTGAGACAGTAAGAGATGTAACCCCAGGAAATGTGAGTAAATGAATCAATCATTACCCAAATGACTACCACTTGAATTACTTGCAATAACTGGCACGTTTTCCACTCTTTATCTTAATTGTCCTTGTTCTGCGGCACCTCTCTTCCTTTAAATATAAATGCTTACAGGAACTTCTCTTACCAGTTGGAAAGGTTCTAATTAGAAAGCACGAGACTTCATACTTTTCCTTTAAATTTGGCAATTTCCTTCATTCATATGCAAATGAACAATATTACTAATAATTGATCAAGTTCATCCAATGTATCACAAACACGTATAAGCACTGGATAGTATTACCTATATTAAATATAACGCTTACTGCTACATCATACATATAATTATACCTTGATATTGCAGACAAATCATTAATTTACGGAAATTAATTATCGGGTCAAAGGTGACAACCCAGGTGCTTTGCCCCGAGGTGGATTACAGTTTTGGCGCGCTGCTGACAAATAATACCACAGTGTGTACACTCTTGCACGTACTCAGACCACATCAAATAAATAACAACCGAAACTGACGGCAGTATACCCGGCCCCATATATATAAATATCACATTTGTATCAATATTCGAGGATACGTAATTTTAATGTATCTTTATTTCATGCCCCTTTATACTAATAAACGCTTTTAGCATGTTGTCTTTTCACTAATACTTGGGAACAGGGACAGTTAATAGTCGACATTAACTGTCAACATTAATCTTCTTGTGCCTTAAGCTAAATTTGATCAACTGAACATAACACATCACCTGCAGGGGAACATCCACTATGCCTTAAGCCGGATAGATTTAGCCTTTAAAAGGCAACAGTGGCCAGAGGCGATACATGGTAAACAATTAAGTACAATAGGTCTCACAACTTATTAAACAACTATAGGTCTTATTTTTAAGGTTACTCAATATTAGTATTGTATTTTTATGTAAACGATCGGAATAGATTGCCCTTTCTCTAATAATTTTACATTCTCAATTTTCGGTATTTTTCTTTGCGTTTGTTAACCATGCTGGGAAGTTTCAGAGTTTACTTGTGATTGTTGTTTAATTATCATTTTGTGACTGATTTTTTTTTTTTTTTTTGTTCCATGATCCCGTCATTGTTGGAATTCTCCCTTCCGCGGGACAGAGAATCTATAATAATTCACTGCTTTCAAGGAAATCAATCTTGAAAGGTGGATAATTATGGAAGGGTAATTAAAAACCTGTTCGCTCAAGGCAGAATATCTTTCTTTAAGCTGCTTGTATAATCATATACAATGCTGGCATAGGAACAGTATCAGACAGTATCAGAAAGAACCCCTCTGATGTCATGCCGTGTGGTTCCCGAAGGGTTACTGCCGAAGATATCCCATTTTGCCGGAGCTGCTGCCAAAGTTTTTCACATAAAAGAACCAAATCAAATCAGAAACAAATATTCAGGCATTTTAAATATTTTATATTATCTTCACAAGTTTTTTAACTTGTGCTTTTATTGAGAACACCGCAAGGTAGAACTAGCCTCTGCAAGCATTTATGATAATGACGTTTTATTTAGTTCCAGGCTTCCTTGCCAGAACCTAGCACACTGCGCAACGTCAAATCGGAGTCACAAGAATACGACTCTGATGGTTAGGGTTTATGAGCGCCAACATTTGCCACCAACAAAGCACCGGAGCTTCTGGATACACCAGCGGCATCAGTGTAAATATAGTGAGGAAAATGTTGTCCATTCTAATTATGTTGGAAGTGGATTGTTTCAAGACAAATTACTAAAACTTTGGTGTGTTCTGGTAATATATAAATATTTGGATCATAAGGAGAGGGCTGGGTTCCTAGGTCCAACTGAGTTGATACTATTAATTGTTTATTTCTGTTCTCCTTTTTTCATCTCTTAATTTTTGGGGCTGATAATCGGGATATAAATGCTTGTTTGCGGGGGTTTGCGCGATTTGGGGGGGGGGGGGGGGAGTGAGCGTTAGGCCGCTGCAATTATTTGCCTGATAATTGGAAAAACCTGTTTCTCCTTGCATATCTAGATAATTATATTAAGGTTTATTTGTTTTTCATTTCAATCATGTTTCACCCATATGTGTGAATGCCAAGGAATTGAATTAACTTATGTTTTGAGACACAAAAGATTGTATGTTCATCTTAAAATATCATCTTTATACCATAGACACGCAGAACATAAACGTTTTGAAAAAATGTTAACCACGAGTGTAACGTTATTTTGTACCACAATGAGACGTGAGAAGATGTTTTTGCACTTACCAGATCTGCTTTCTAAATATTTACATTATGAAAGATAAACATATATTCAAAATGCAAAAGATCTGCTGACTTCAAATGACTGAAAAAAAATCATTGTCAGCACAACGATTGATTACCAACTGAGCTGATGAACATCAAAAAGCCAGCTGATAAGTTTAATTGGTTGAACATCTAATGGATAAATTTAGTCGTGAGGTGTGTGGCGGGGCAAAAAGCTTCAACACTTAAAGGCTATCATGCTCACGGCTGATTTGCAGTTAATCAGCAACCAGGATACCGAACGGTATGTGTCACACGTCGACAAATCGAACTGACAGCGATGATCATTCAGACGTGACAGTAAACGTTTAACGAAAGTGAAACTTGTTATGGAAACGTCCAAAAAAGTGGAAGGTTAAAAAATTAGTCCTGCGGATTTGACTTTTCAAGAAAAGTCGCAGTTGTTGAACGAAATATAAAAAAGCTTACGCGCCTTTTTTATGGGAACAGTGGACACTTTCTGTAATATCACCTGTGTGCGTACCTTTTTCATATAATATGACGGAACCTCACATCATTGTCAAATATTGATAGAAATATGGGACATTAGAGAAAAGGTGTAAAAGGTTTACGTAGAACTTTGATCTATTTCATAAAAAGCAAAGCTACTATTGATCATTTT
This sequence comes from Sipunculus nudus, assembly GCA_026874595.1. NCBI lineage: Eukaryota > Metazoa > Annelida > Sipuncula > Golfingiida > Sipunculidae > Sipunculus > Sipunculus nudus. Next base: position 12,072,368 of record CM049311.1, on the reverse strand, counting down.
GTATGCTTCACGTACGAGAAATGAATATTTACACATATACATCCTCATATATACATATATACATACATATGAGTTTATTTACTATTAGGACTTATTTGTATTTATTTTTTTTTTCTTTTCTTATATTTAGTGAATACTTTTTTAAAGCGAATCAGCCATTGGTGTTCTTGTGTTACTTCATCAAAACAGAAAATCTCGTCAAAATTTAGGAATAACCGTTTGCAATTTATGTATTTTATAATCAATATGACATTGATCTGGCATCAGCTTCATTACATACTAAAATAAGTCCTGCGTATGAAGAACACCTAATTTGTATAAAATATGGCAATGACGGTTAAATTGCCACAGACCATCAAAATTATTGATTTGCTAAATACTATATCATTGGGTTTTTATTATAAAGGTATATCATGATGAATTTTCTTTCTTTCTGATATTTTATTAATTAATTCGAAAGGTAAAGATAATTGTATTCGAATACACTACCTGTTGCCAAAAACACACAAAATTGTAAATATGTTCAATTATAGGAGAGTTTTTTTCGGCATGCTTTACGTCATGGATTTGTTTTTTGTACATTTTTTTGTACAATTGTGTACAATAAAAAGAAAACACATAAGGACTACATCCCTCATCATTTTAATAAAAGGTAAGTATTTCGCGATCCAAACAGCCTCTGTCCTCAGAATTCAGGAAGAAATTTCGAACTGCAGGTGAAAACATACCACTGAGTGTTCGACTACCTCTTTGAGCACAACACTTTAACAGATACATGTTTTCACTGGCACTGCACTTCAAAATATCTGGTATGCTTCCCATAAGAATGCCGTTGAGAACATTATTCTGAAAATCATATTCCCGCCCCTCTGTCTCTTCTCTTAGTATATCTTTGATTATTGTTGCCATCAAATGAATATTTACTTGGACTCTGGCCTAACTGCTAGAATTTTTTAGTCTTGCTATTAACACTTTACTGTTGGTTTTAACATCCGATTTGGACAACTATCCTTGTTTATTAAAAGAGAGGTTGGCTTCTTTGCCCCCATCCCTGGCTTTCAGAATATGCGGAATTAAGTTGAGTCTCGCCTCATGAACTTGTTGGCTGAAGTCATTGGTTACTGTAATGTCACTGCCTTTCAACTTATCTTTCGCTTGAAGCATGATTCTCTCCTTGTCTTTAAATTTTGATAACTTGATTATTATAGGTCTTGGTTTGCCATGTTTATTTTTCACTGGAAGTCTGTCTCTCAATACTTAGTCCTTTATCTGAATCACACGGAATCCCTTGTCTTTCCTTTACAACTGTTCTGGCTTTGTGTTCGCATTCTTGCAGTGTCCTTCCCATTTCTCTCAGGCTCAAGATGAATAATTATGGTTTACCTTCCTGATTGATTCTCCATTTGTTCACGCCTATTTTGGCTTGTAATATTTTTGTAAATACATTTTATAAAACTGTCATACTATCTATTTTCCTAGAGATTTGTTCTTCTAAATACTCAAGGCGTTTTACCAATATTGTGATCGGGTCTGCTCTAACTGCTGGTAGTGCGTATCTCTCTTTTGGACTTGCCTCTGCAGTTACAAATGAGGGGTCTATCGTGGTTGCCCTCGGTGTTGAAAATGGCGGAGATAGTTTTTCTATCTACCCAGAGTTTGCGGAGTATCAACGAAGCTTTTGTTACTTACACTCATACTCAGTGTCCCTTCTTCGTCCCTAATTAAACGCGGCTGTGCATTTCTGGTCAGGACATTAGGCCTCTTATCGCTTTTACCGGGATCTGGGTTCAGCTCACCGTCCCCCGACAGAATCAACTTGAGGGCGGTAATCAGGGTATCTCTCATTATGCCGCGTCAATAGTTACCCTGGACAACAATGGTGTCTGGTCTCCAGCCTGGCCTTTTCAACGTGGGTATAGACGAGCCAACTGTGGCTCTCCAAGTGTCTATCCCAACTCCGATATCACTTTGGGGTGTAGTGCACACTACAATACAGTCAATGGTGGCACAAAAGTTTGATAATTGTTGAAAAACACGTCCAGTCTCTCGTACCACCAGATTGCGCTCTCACATGCAAGAGTCCAAACGTAATACAGTGAATATAATCAAAGATCTGTTCAAGCCCACGGTAATTACCCTATTAATTCAAACCAACATTCCTTGTGGACCAGAATGGGGGCGTCAAATCGACGAGTACCCTTATGTTACGTAAATATTTTGCTCAGGGGAAAATACTGGGTCGATCCCCAGTTCTAACCAATGTCGGTGAAACACAGGTCCTGCGTTCCAACCCACTTCGCTAGAAAAGCAAGTGTGTTTGTGTGTATGTGGAGGGAGAGAAATATTCAAAGTATAAGGTGTGAAGGTTAATTTTGGGGCATTTTATTGCACATTTTAGTACTTTTAAACAATATGGGAGGGTTTAAAATAAGTTTACGCAAATATATACAAAATACATGCTTAGGTGGTTTGAGTTACTCCTCGTGACAATGCGTGTACAGTGTAAATGTATTAGAAGCCAAAACCAAGAGATTCTGCATCAGAATAAACATTCTATATGGTGATGACTTTTCGGTAAATAGAAAAACATTTAAACATTCCATGTTAAAAAATGACAAAAGCTTGTGATTGTGAGTGATCTCCAGTTGTTCTCTCATATATATTTGAATGACAAGTAGCCGACAACAACATGGGCAGGCAAGGCAAGCAACGTGATGGTCGACTTTATAAAGCTCTAGAGGTGAACTTACAGGAGGAGAGGGTCTTTTACTGGTATTAATTGCACATCATATTGTGGTAAATAATCATATCATGGTGTATTCTGGGATAGTGTAAAAGGTCAAACCACTTTATATTTTATAATATCCTGTGGTAATTGTCAGTTTCAACTTTCAATTATGAGGGTTACTGACATATTGGTTGAGTCACATTTGTCACGTTTAAATCCATGGGTGCCGTCTCTGTCTAGACGGTCTCTATAGTAATCGTGTTGTTTATTGTAGACTTCAAAAGCCGAACGGACATCGGATATCGTTTTTGCCGACGGACTGGTAATCCGGTGATCTTCCATCAGTTGTGGGCGCTTATAGGTGTACGACTATATTTACATACGGAACTTAAGAGGTACTGAATATTGTTGAATATATTGAATACATATTTGCGACGTTTTATGACCACCCCCCCGCCCCCCCCCCCCCCCCCTTGATCGCGCAAGCCCCTGCAAAGTGACACAAATATCAGAATTATCGGCCACAAAAATAAAGGGTGAAACAAGAAGAAGAACGGGAATTAGAAGTGGATCAGCTTTCCATTCAGGCGGATGTAGGAACCCACCACCTTCTGATGACTCAAATATTTATGTATTTCCACACAACACCAATGTCTTTGTATTTTTTTTAATCAATTCAGGTCCAACAAATTTCAAAGGACAGCATTAACCTCACTACATAAACACTGACGCTGCTAGTGTATTTAGAAGCCCCAGTGCATTGTGGATGGCAGATTTTGGCGCCAATAATCATAATATTTATATAATACCACAAAGCATTTCACAATAAGTTCGAAATGTAGGTAAATCCATGATGCTTAAGGATCGACTACCCCTTTTAGCACCACACTTTAATAGATGCATGTATTCACTGCCACTGCACTTCATGTTTGCCAAAAGAATGCAAGGGGAGCGTACACTCTTATAACTATTTACTCAGTGTAGGTGATTGCGTCATGCCTTTCAGAACATAAATTTAAAAATCTCATTCTCGCCCACTGTGCCTCTGCTGATATTGTTGTAGCCTGTGATCAAGATAAGACGCAATAATCTGTTATCTGTTTCGAAAGTACTGTTCAGTGGTGGCTTCCGTGTTAAATTGTTATCTCGGTACATCCGCAACGTAACTACGGGAACAACCTACCACTGTTTATTTGCGAGTTCAATTACCTCCAATAATTCTAACGTTTAACATTAAATCAGTTTCCTTTTAAAATAACAGGTATTAAAATAACATCGGAGCGGATTGATAAAACATACCCAAACAATAAATCCTGTGCCTCACTGACAGTTTGTGCAGTGAAGTGTATTTTGAGGTTTGGATGACTGTGTTGACGTCATGTATTTGTCTTACAATATTGATAAGATGTAGACGGGAAATACCTTGTTCCGTGTCAGCATGTCTTTTGGTTACACTAGAAAGCAGAAATATGAATGTCCTTGTAATGGTGTATGAGAAGCCTCTAGACATAACATGAGATCTTAAGTTGGCAAACATTTTTGGTTAATACGACGCTTATATTTGAAATGCATGTTACAAGTGTATTTGTAAGTGCAGCTGTGTGCTGACAACAAACTCATGTATATATAAACAGTAGTTAGAGGTAGGTGGAGTGGCTATTCTGATATGTTTTGCCGCATTTGAAAGACAGATAAAGACATCTATTATTTGAAGAATACGTAATTTCAGTGTATCTTTATTCCTTATCCATAATCCGCATACATACTTTTATACAACTTTACACAGAACATGTTTTGAGACACAGATGGCCTTCGAGCTATATCACATGATGTTTTGTCACTTTTTTTTTTAACAGCATGAAAATTTATAATTCCTAACACAGATTTCGACATTAATCTCCCTGTACCCAGAGCCCAATTAGATCAACCGAAAACCAAACGTCGCATGCAGGGTTCATCTACGCTTTAAGCCGGGTACATTTTTGGCTTCTCACTGTCATATTTGAAGACAACAGTGGCTTGAGGCGATATGTGGTATACGATAAAGTAAAATGGATCTTACATCATATATGATTTATTTTTAAGTCTATTTAAGTATTATTATTGTGTTGTTATGTAAACAATTTGAATATATTGCCCTTCTTCAGATAAATTTACACCCTCATTTTTCAATATTTTCTATGCAGTTGTTAACCGTGCCGGGAAGGTTCAGAGTTTACCAAGGAGTCGAACTGATGTGAACGTTTGAAAATTTTTTTCATATGGTCCTATAATTTTGGAAATTCTCCTTGCCTTTTGGACAGGGCATCCATCATTAAATCACTGCTTCCTAGAAATTCAAACTTGAAAGGAAGGATATTTATGGAAGTGAAACAAAAACCTGTTCGCCTGAGGATTAGAATATATTTCTTTAAGCTGCTTGTATAATCCTATACAATGCTGGCATAGGAACAGTATCAGACTTTTTTTTGTAATCCCTCTAGTGTCCTGCCATGGAGGTCTCGACTGGGACTGCTGGCGATATTCTATATAACCTGCGATGCTGACGGTGCTTAACACAGATGAGGCACGTCAGAGACTACTTCAACTTAAAAACACCCTGGTGTCTGCTGAATTAAACTTGGCAATTTCTTATCAAATCATATTGTAAAAATTATTCAGGATTTTTTTTTTATATTATTATTATTTTTCATAGGGTTTTAACTGGTGCCTTTCGAGAGCAGCACTAGGTAGTACTAGCCTCTGCATGCAGTATTGATAATAACGTTTTCTCCAGTTCCAAACACCAAATCTCCTTGTGAGAATTTAACACACTGCGCAGAATGGAATCGAAGTCACATGGATACGATTCTGCTAGTAAGGGTTTATGAACGCCAAAATCTGCCTTCTAAATACAGCAGCGGCGCAAGTGTTAATGTAGTAAGGATAATATTTTCCATTCACATCTGTTGAAAAATAATTGTTTTAAGGCAGATTACATAATCAAGGGTGGTTTGTGGTACGGATGAAGGAATAGGTAATATTTTGTAAGCATACTCACGAACAAGAAAGAGGTGGTCTTTGAAAGGTAATAAGCTTGACAGTTTAAAAGAGCAGTTCAGCCGTCCAAAACAGGAAGAGGGTATTTTTTTTAAGGATAGGTCCATAGCCTGTTGGTCTCTTGAATGAGAATGAAGGTATCCATATGATAAGAATGGTGTTATTATTATTATGCCTTCTGGATTTCAGGTGTTATATGCACGGTGCTAAGAATATTCCAGAAGTCATAACCTGTCGTTAAAGCCTGCGTCACATATTCAACAGCCTCCGGAGGAATTTGTGGATCGCCAGAAAGTCGCCGAATTCCAAGCCTGCCAGGAAGTCGGGCGTATTTTACGCTTTAAATCTAACTTGCCACATATCGGACGGGGAACTGGAGCATGAACTGGAAGCTGAGTTGACGGGAGGAGCTCGGCCGGGGGCCGAAGTAGCCGCCCGACGGCGTCACGACACCTGCACGGAGCGCGTTCTCACCACGTTCGACTTTGTACAAGTCAAGCGGGATACGTCAGGGGGTCGTTCGAGTATCGTAGGGAGCCCATGCGGCGGCCGCGCAGCTCTGTCGACCTCCATCCGAATTTTAAAGCAAAAATTCGTTTAAAATCGTCGGATTTTATTCCCGAATATCGATTACATGTTGGCCGCTGCCCGAGCGATCTACAGGCGACCTGTTTACGAGCTCTGCGACCTCAAAAATCGCCATTGGAAAATCGCTGATTTAAGAACAGGTTTCGGTGCCCGGCGATCGTCGGCCGACCCCTAAACATCGCGGTCGAGTCCGCAGTGATCGAAAAACAATGGCCGTATTCCTGCCAAAAATGCACTTTTCAGCTCACAGAGAAGTCAGACGGGCTCTGTTTTTTATATGTGACGCAGGCTTAAGACATTAGAGCGATTCTCTGAGGTTCTAAAACGAGATTTCGCCATTATGCCATCGAGGCACCGGCGGGATTGGAACTGTGGCCCTTCAACTCCGAAACTCCGAAGTCAAACGCCTTAAACACGAGACTGCGTCCTACCCCTGAGGTTCTTATTTTGCTCGCGGGAACGAAGTTCAGGAGAGCTTGTACCGTACCCCCGGGGTCGGCGTCAGCGTCGGCGCTGGCCGTATACACCCCAGGTTAAAGTTTTTGTAAAGTCTATAACTCATAACCACTGACCTTATAACTTTAATATTTCATATATGTATTGTATATAGGGGATTAGGAATCCCAAATATAATTTGGGGTTAAAGTTCAAGGATTTTGCTCTGTTGACCTCAGACGTCTTGTTTGTATAAACGACATTTGTCGGAAGGGTGAAAATTTACGAATATATTGTTTCATTTATTTACGATTAGTTTCAGACCGAAAGAAACATAACCCCGGGAAACGTAATTCGTTCAGTTATTATATACAAGCGACAATCAGTAAAATTATTTGCAAAAACTTGTACGTTTCCAATCCATCCTAATTTTTCGCCGGCACAAGTTTTCTTGTTTTGAATATACAATCATTTCAAGAACTCTATTTCATCAGTTGAAAACAGCCTAATAAGAAAGGACGAAACTAATTTTTTTCTGAAAAGTACACCCCGTAGCGATATTATATCATATCTGCTTTAAATTATCATGGCAATTCGAAATTGGGTTTCACATTTTAGGAGGGGGTGTTACTTGAAATGGGGTTAACCTGAATTCTTTACACCAGAACCATACAACAAACATTAACCTTTGATATTGGATAAAATAACATGACCTTTTCCACCAGGGTAACCATGTTGACAACCCGCATTTGGATTTATAAACTTTGCTGGGACAAAATACGTAATTACACCTTATAATATCATTATTTTCTTCAGCATATTTATAATTTCAGTGTTTTATTCGTCAAAAATACTGACGAAACTACATATTTCCTAAATCCAACATATTTTCACAATATCGAATCTGAAGAACAAGACAGATACCCGTGTATTACCTTTTGTTCATTTTGTTTTTGAAGCAATATTTGTCATATTAAACATGATTTTACTTCACAACCCCGGTACTGTTATCCAGATACTCCCTTATGCGAAACAAAGCGAGGTAACGTTAATATTTGGGAAGAAATAAGGAGTCTGGTCGACTTTTCCGTGAGAAAAATATTTTTTTAGTCAGGATGTAGGGTTCTGGAACTGCTCTGAAATGGTTCATAAAATGTTGAAATTTCGGGCGAACCAGACACACCCTAAATCTTTAACAAATTTATAATGTTTGCAAAAATAAATAGTTGAGAAAATAATCAAACAAACGTCATGAAAACAACTATGCCAACTTATGTTAAAAAGGCAACAAAATAATTTATGACTTAGCTGTTGAAATGGCAGAATATATTTCCTTTGCGGGTGTGGTATTTGTGTTTTCTTCGATTACATTCCCTTCAGCATATTTTATATTAGAAATCGACACTTTACAGTTACTTATATGTAAAGTTTCGGACAATTCGGCACTCTGGTCTCACTGAAACTGTGTCTTTACTTTCTTGAACCTGGTGTTCATGTTTTCTTTAATGTCGGCGTGAAAGAGTGGGCCATGTACGTGGGTCTTCACCGTGACAGATGCAGGTGTGCTGCGTGATCAGATAACAAGGTAACGCAAGAACGTGACGAATATGACTGATACTGAATGTAAAAACAAACCATTTGGTAAATTTAAAACTCACCAGGCTTAAGCACAACCGCACTCCCCGTCAAGTATATATTTGCATAATCATTATATAGGGAAATATTTACATTTCTATGTTTTTCACAGGTTTGCACTCTACCTGATTATTACATTAGCCAATACAGATTAATGAAAGGGTTAATTGTCAAATTTATTCATGACCCATGCTGATGGACCATATGTGTAATATGGCTATGGATGATTCTCTCTGAAATATGATAATAATAATAATAATAATAATAATAATAATAATATTAATAATAATAATAATAATAATAATAATGATAATAATAATAATAACTAGCTGCTCCCGTCGAAAATCCACGGCTCTATCTGGTGCTTATTTTTTTGTAATGAGCTGATAGGAACTAAACGACGCACATTTTAATCCTAGGGTTTTTGCAGGAACTGTTGTCATGTGTTTCACTTATATGACGTAAAGATTACTTCTGCTGGAATTCTTCTCTAAAGAAGCATTCTACCGTGAAATTATATTAAAGATGCTTTGTATTAGTTGAAGCTCAGGCGATATCGTAAAACACAATGTTTATTCAGTGTAATCATTTGAGGGAATAGTCCAAGGCATGTTAACAGACACATGCGTTATTTGTATACACATGCATATGTCGTTGAAGTCTCTTGTACGCAAAACGTATAGCTGCTAATGTGGAAAAAGATAGGCCCAGAAAAATATATTCCAATATTATTACATTTTTGGTTTGTCATGGAATAAGCAGGACGATGCAAAATTGATCAATTTGAAAAAAAAAATTCTGAACCATGACAATGTTTTACATGAAACGTGCAAGTATGAACGAACGACTGATCAGTAGATTCTGGCGGGGGTATCAAAGTCCTCAAGATAGGACTTTTAGAACTGTGTGCACCCCCCCCCCCCCGGCGCTTCCTTTTGAAAAATAAATAAAATTTTTTTCAAACAACCCATAAATCGGCCGAACCAATAAAAACCATGGTTATCATGGAAAGATAATTAAAATTCAACAAACCTGTAAACGTATAAAACGGTGATCGTGTAAAGGGTCTCAGCTCTTTGTGTCAACTTAACGGAAATATGCTCCCTATTAAAAGATTCATTTGGACATGAGTTCAGCGCTTGAATTTAAAATATTTACTTCATTTGACAGAGTAAAATTCCCTAACAGGCAATATAATGGAAATAAGATTCAGTTGGGATTAAAGGTCGCCTCCTGAAAAAGCGCGACAGGCGAAAAAATGTTTTGCTGAACATTTGTAGAGGGTTGGGGAAAAGACATATTAATAGTCCATTTCATTTTTGAGGTTATAAGAATCACCACAATATATATTTTCTTATAAACCATTATGACAATGAACTATTCCTTTGTCCCCGTGTTGAAGCCACCAACTCATAATTATTTGTTCTGCCACTCGCAAGGTGTTTCTAAAGCATGACAATGTTAACATAAGAAATGCATACACGTGAACACATGACTGATATCAAAGGAGATTCTGATGGAGGTCTGTACGCCCAGATTATAGATTCTAGTTTGTTATCAATTTAAAGATGTATTGGTGATTTTTTTTATGTTCCACCGTCCCTACAGACAACGGTTCTTAAAAAAGTATATGTGAACACCCCTCCCCCCACCCACCTAACCCGAATGATAATTAAGTTGTGGGGCTTCTTTTTTTGAAAAAAAAAACTACTTAAATTACATGACTTGGCCAAAATTTCGAAACTATGGTTATCATGGAAAAATATGTTTGAATGTATAAAAATCAACATAGCGTAACCCTTTAAAATTGTCAAACGGTGGTCACCTCACTGGACTCATTGCCAAGGGTTGACCAAACTGAAAAGCCCTCGCTCTGGCAATGGTCATAACAGGCCAGTGAAAATCCCCGAGGCGCCTCCTGAAAAAAGCGTCAGAGGACCTTGCAGCACAAAAGAAACAGGGGCACCTAATGGGGAAATATTAAATTTTTTAATTATTCAGCTTCATAGGACATAATCCCTATAATAAAACAAACTTGTCCTAGAAGAGCACACCACCGATACGTCTGCCGAATTTGGAGAGTCAAATCTGAACGGTAGCAGGTAAACCGTGGTCTAGAAAAAACCGAACTCTGTATTAATTATATAGATAATAATAAGTTCCTGGTAAGCGATAAATTTTGATCAAAATAAAAAAAAAACTCTTTCATTCGCCAACCTTGGGACCGGGGAATTTTCTGGCGGTAGGCGAGGGTGTCGGTTGATCAAGGGGGGTCCAAATGGGAAGGCCAGGTCAGTTAAAATCTGGCTCATTTCAGGCAACAAATTCATTAGGTTCGTCTTAAAGCTAGTCATATTAAAAACAAAATCTTAAAACTGTGTACAAATGTTATAACTTTATTCACGCCTGACCTCGTACCCCAGAGCGCTGAGAAATGACTTGCAATATCTTATTGACTCTTCCTGGGATGTAACTCGCAAATTTGACGATCTCACTCTTGTTGACGGGCTCGAGAACGGTGCGCTTGCGTGTTCTTGAAGCCATTGTAACATAACTACCCTGCTACGTGATCACCTGCTCATATACCTTACCGAAAATATTTATACAGGCAGTAGATCAGAACAAACAAATTTTCAAAAACCTTTAATTGATAGCAAACTGAAAGCAATCCCCGTTATTAATGCAAACTGTAAACAAACATTGAATAAACAGTCTTTGAACCCCCGTGTTACCGTTTATTGCTTCAAACTACTGATGTGGTTTACCTCATTAAATGACACTTACCCAAACAACTCTAGGTGTGAAATCAACACCGGTCACTCGGCTGATGACTGCTGTCACCAAACAACTGAAGGGTGTTAAGTCATTAATTAATTAGTGCCACAGGGTACTTGACCAATAAACAGTGAAGCGTGACATTTTGTAAACAGAGACGCGGCCAGGTCAGCTTCATGAAATATTCCCGACTTGTCTTAAGTTGGAATCAGAAAGTTGGCCAATGATCAAGGGAATGTGGCACATTGGGGTAAAAAAAACACACCTGGCGGATAGCGAGGCTGGCAAATGAACGAGGTAAATAAGTAGTAAGGAAATCGGGACTTTGTCATTCGTAGGCGGTTGGCAAGGTTGGCGGATAAACAAGGGGCGAATGGAAGAGGTTAGAGTGTATACCCGCCTCACCAATTAATTTGGTTTCAGTTTAAAATAAGAACATCCTCAACTGATTATGGTTTGACTGTTTTATATTTATACACAACAAATTTACAGCGACGTTTTAACAGTACCATTAAGACGATCGTTCTTTTATGGTAACATTTGTCCGTCGTTGGTACAGGACAGTAATGGAATACCTGGCTTTATATAGACTGGTACCTTTCTCTATTATGGCCCTCAGCCAAGCATATAGACAGGCGTAAAACGCCATCTTAAGTACTCCCAGTTGCAACTCCTGACTTACCTGTAGACTGGTTCTTACTCCAGTATGCACGCTCATACCGGTTGTCTTGGACATCCACGCGATCCTGGTTGATAATCCGGGAAGGTTTCTTATTAAATAACTGTCTCTAGTTATTTCTAGTTCTCAAATATTGAAGAATGAGTTGTTGCACAAAAATTGATGGATGGATGTAAAGATAATACGATATAGTGAATATTTGATATTCCACTGTACGTAGCAGAGATTTATTATTAATATCTATTAATCTAATCATTAATTAATCACTTGATGAACAGCCAACTTTTGGTAACTTCTCTGAGCAAACGAAATGCCTAGTTTTATCATATATAATACATACATGAGTAGGAACCAGTTTGCCGAGAGTACATAAGATGGCGTTGTAAGCCCGTCTCTATGGTTGGCCTAGAGCAGCGGTGCCATAATAGAGCGGGGTACCAGTCTAAGCTTTTAGGTGAACACGGACTTGGAGAACGGACTGGTGTCAGCTTTGGGAAAGTGAGAACTTCCTCTCGGGATAAATCACGCATCCATTTATAACATAAACTGCACACAACTCGTCCTCAGCATCAGTCAAACCCGACAAATACCAGCAACTTTATAGGGAAAAAAGATGCGTTAATTGGTTGTAAATGACACAAGTGATAGTAATGTACATGATATATTACTACTCTTTGGGAAGGCAGTGGCAGGGGTCATTACTTTATAAATGCATGTCAGAGAGGGACCTAGGTAACATAAAATTCGGAACTCCTGTTCGGAGTGGCATCACTTCAAGACGATACAGCCCTCATTTTGGAGAAAACAATATACCATGAAGCCCCTAAAACTGAATACAAATTCCTCTTTTGTTCAAAATATAAGACAAGTGAGGATAGAAATCCACCCACGTTATAATTGTTACTGCTCTTTAGCAAAATAAATTAGCCGTGTTCCGTTTAATTTATCCTTCACCACTTTTGCATATCATAAGACTTTTTATCTATCATATATGCACAATTCCACGTGATGGATGAAAAGTACAGTGTTTTATCTCGGTTCCCCTCATTCATTTTGTTCTTTTCGGGCGTCAGTCCCATTTGGAGTTATTTACATAGAGTTAAAGTAGGGTAATTGACAACTCATGGTTAAAAATAAATTAACATTCTCAAATTTCGATTTTTTGCCTGACTATTTAATAAACTTATTTCCTTCAAGAATCATTTTCGTATTGTTCTATATCATACATTCACCAAAGCAAAGAAATATACGTTAGGTAATGTGTCATATGTCTATATTACTCAATGAATTCCATTGTTGTGGTACCTACGCCATACTTTAGTTTGAATTAGGTTGGATAAAAGACTTTGTTTTTAGTCATGCCGTGAATCATGGGTTAGATTGCTTGTCATCGACCAGGAGAAGTTACAGTAATTGGATTGACAGATCCATTATAAAAGGACAAAACTGGAGGGGCGTTCCTCGATACTTTCGCCCACATCCAAAGCCTAGGCGGGCTTTATCGGATTCAAAAAAATTGATCACATATACTTGTAAGATGCCGGAAATAAAAAAAAGTGTTCAACATTTGATCTGGGCATTATTGTGTTGGACCCGGCGATCAGGTAAGATTGAAAATACAATTGTAACCGAGTATCCTGAAACCAGGGGGCGATTCCTTAGGTCAGACACAAAAATAATTATAGCTCTGCGGAATCTCAGAACAAAATGAATGCTGCGAGCAGACGATTTTTTTCTCTTTTTTTTACACAACACGTAGAATTTTTCCAGACTCCCTAGTTATACAAAAAAAATCCCCAGTTCTTGAACTGGAATATATGATCAATACAAAACTTAAGTCAGTTTCTATAACGTTTATTTACTAATTTTGTGCCCACAGCATAAATAAGCATCATTACTAATGACCAAGTCTTCATATGTAAAAAAATATCCACGAATCCGTAAAGCATTATTATTGGATGGCCTAAGAGACGGAAAATCTGGTGGTCTTATTAACACGCACACCCACATTTATCTGATATTTGTGGAGGACAGCACGAGCATCCCGCTTTTTTTACGATAACTTTCAAGGAAATCATATAATATTAGCTTCAGAAGGGAAAAAACACCGGGTTTTGTATCTGGTGCCATTTCGTTCCTGACACTTCTGCATGCTAGAGTTACGTACAAAGGCTGCTCGAATTCCCGACACACCTGTTTACCTGAAATAGGATACTGAACCCTTCCTAATTTTTTTTATACGCCCGTCTGTGACGGGAAGTATCATGATATACCATCTGTCTGTTAAATTTTAGTGTATCAGAGATAACTTACCAGGGCTTCGATGGATTATCACGAATCTCATCATATATGCTTATTAATAAATCAGCTCTCCCGAGTTCGCTTATGGGCAAATTTCATGCATATTTAATAAGGTCAGAGGTTACTCTAAGCTACTTAGTGGTGTCGCCGTAACAACTTACAAGGAATAGAATGGATTTTCATAAAATTCAAAAGAAATATTATCAATATAATAGCTCGCCCAAGTTCGATTTCCAGCAATTTTCATGCATATCTAATGAGATCAGAGGTCAACAGACCTTTATGGCGCCGTGATGACGGACAAAAAATCTTATGGATTTTCATGAAACCCATTATGAATATTAACCAGTACAGTTTCTTACCTGCATTGCATTTCCAGCAAAATTCACGCATATATAAGGGGGTCTGAGGTCACAAGGTGTCACGGGTATATTAATCACAATTTGCGGTCGTCTTGTTTCCTTTGATCCTGTATCCGCCCAGAGGTGAATAGCAAATGTATGCCATAGACATTGTTAATGCAGACTTTGGTGTACCGGTAAATTCATTTTTTTTTTCCTCTGTATGTATCTTTGTGTGCCTGTCAAAATCTGCAAAACTTAAATCTAATTCAATACAGGGAGAGATGTATGAAACTTGTTACGGAACCTAATAACAACAGATCAGGTTTTTGCACAAGGATACATGGTGAACTCCAGTTATTGTTAGTAGGTTCAACAAAATCATTGTCCAGCAATTATTGAACCTCATCTTGTAGGCACTTCTCTGGATTCAGTCTATAAGGATGCTGCTTGACTGCGTTTGCCTCGCCAACATCGACGTCATGGCCCAATATGCTAGTTCGCGTTGGAATGTCACTAAAAGTTTTTCATAATTCTGCAGCAGGTTCTTGAGGTCTTGCTTTTGCAGTGCGGTAAGGGTTGACAGTTTGGTATCCAGGTTGTTAAGCACGTCTGAGTTTTTTTTTGGGTACTGTTCTACACCACACGTACAATCAGTATCTACTTTAACTGGGTCAGGGTTAGTTTTTTTCACAATTAACAGCAGTAACGTTATGTACCACATCTGATGTGCTATTTCTGTCATAATATGGTTTCAACATTTTACCATGACTAAGTTGTTTTTTTCCTTACGCCTTTCTGGGACAAACGGTATATAATTTAAATCACTGACTTTCTTGTCACAATGTAAGGACCAATATACCTAGCTTGCAGAGGCCTGCCAGGGATGGGTAGTAAGTCAAGGCCCTTTTCACGAGGCTCAAAAGTCCTACTTACAGTGTGCTTGTCATACTTTGTTTTCATTTTACTTTGTGTAGATTTTAGATTTGACTCTGCAATCTCACATGCATTGGGTATTTTAGTGCGAAAGTCTGAGACATACTGCAGTAAACTAAGAGAATCAGGATTTTCACACAAGCGTTTATCTTTAAGCAGTTTCAATGGACCGCTGAGTGTCCAAAAACTAGTTCAAAGGGACTGAAACCCAAGGACTCTTGAAAGGAATCTCTAACGGCAAACAGCAATAGGTGGATTCCTTCGTCCCAGTCTTTCTGTGTGTCATAACAAAAGGTCCTTATCATGTTTTTTAATGTCTGGTGAAAACGCTCGAGAGAGCCCTGACTTTCAGGATAGTATGGCGAAGTGCTGTACTGTTTTATACCTAGCTCAAGCATAACTTGCTGGAATGAGCCAGACATAAAATTAGACCCTTGGTCAGACATGACGGATTTTGGTAATCCAAACATTGTAAAAAACTTGGTCAGTGTCTTGACATTAATTTTGCGCAATGGTATTGCCTTAGGGAACCTGGTAGATGCGCACATAATTGTCAGCAAGTATTCAACAATAATCCTACTAAATAATTCCTTGAAAGCAGAAATAGCCCTAAGTGGGGCTTTAGGGGGATTCTGATTGGCCTTGTCTACGGCCTGGCATGTATCTCATGATTTACAGTATTGTACAACATCATCCTGAGATTAGGGCCAATAGAAGTGTGTACTAACTTTCTGATAAGTTTTATTTATTTCTTAATGGCCAGACAAAAAGCCTCATGTGCCATGCTAAGAATTCAATTGCGATAGCTTTTGGGCACTACTATATGATGTATGATGGCCCAATCATCAGCAGCGCATATATCAGGTGGTCGCCATTTACGCATAAGCACTCAATTTTTAACATGGAAACAAACTGGGTTCTGTGACAGTTCATCTTTAGAAACTGCCCTGGGAAACAAACATGAAATATCAGGGTCCTTATGCTGTTCCGCGGTAAATTCTAACCTTAAAAATGCTATATCCTGTGCGGAAGAGGCGTTAGACGAGTCACTAGTGACTCCCAGAGTGTTATTATCTGGACCTTTATCCTAATGTGTGTTTTTCTTGGCCATAGATCTAGTTACAGCACATGAAGGATACAAACCAGGAATTTCCCGATTTTCAGGATCAGTGTCTTGATCAAGTGACGGCTTTTCTGTCACTCTTGGTACAGGCTGCAACATCATTATTACATAGTAGGAACTGAATTCGTTTAAAAGGTAATGTAGTTCTGATGCCCACAGTAATATTCCCAGAAATCAATTCTGACTTTAAATGTACACAATGCTTGTCTGAAAAAAACACCATTACCAAGTGCATGTGCACCAGAAAAAGATCTATAAGAAAATGGCAAAGTCTTTGCTAACATGAGAGTTTGGCCTGAACCAGTGTCTCCCGAAATTCTAATAGGGATAGAATCTGAAAAATCCCTTGAGAGTGATACCAAACCATCATGTATGAATGGCTCTAGAGTCAGGTGAGGAATTTACTACCTCAATTTCATAAAAAAAGAACTGACACTGACAGTGTCAGCCATATACTCTTTTTCAGAGTCACTTAAGGATTCTACATATTTATTACAATCAAACTCCTCTTGGGAATCAACAGAGGAGTTTCCTCAGCAAAGACAAACTTCTATTTGTCATAAGAGTACCTGGCCTCATTTGAAATACTCTCGCAACAGTCATAAAAGGACTTGGCCTTATTTATAGGACGCTCCTCGCAGGAGTCTTGAAAGGACCTAGACTTACTAAATTCCTCTCAGGAATCAAATGAGGTTTTTACCCCGCAAGCTACGGATTCTTCTTTGGAGTCAGACGGTACGTTGGCCTCCGTAGCATCAAATCCTTTTTAAGAGTCAAGAAAGTAGTTGTACCCCTTATTTACATGAAAAGAGCTAGGCTCTTGTAATATGGTATGCATAGATTTTGAAACAAAACCAGAATGTTTGCTCTTTGGTTTATGGCAAGTTTCCAGCAGTCAGATATTAGGTGACCTCCTTTTTGCAGTAATCACAGATTTCTTTGAAAATGACTGGTCTTTGTTGACACTGACACAGTGGACGTGGACTGAGGTGTAGCAATGGACTTTGTTGAACTATCAGGAGTACTAGTACTGGGTGATTGCGCCTTAAACCTCTTTTGACCATACTGATTTACAGTCTTGTTTGTGAATGACTGGTTTGATTTGCTAGTAAAGGACATTTTATGTGTTAATGAATAATCATCAGCTAATTGAGCAGCAATGTCAAGTGTTTCAGGACCTTTCTCATCAAGAAAAGATTTAACATCTGTGTTGATGGAGCGCTAAAATTCTTTAAGAAAAATCAACTGGGCAAATTGTCATAATCTTTCATTACATTTTTAGAACTTCACCAGCGATCAAACAACTGCTCTTTTGTCCTAGCAAATTCTACATAGGTCTGTTCTTTGCACTTTTCCCAATTTTCTTAATTTCTGGCGGTTAGCCTCCAGAATTAACTCATAACCTTTAAGGATTAACGATTTAACCTGGTCATAGACAGCAGCAGCTTCTACTGCAATCTCTGTATAAATTTCTCTGGCCTTGCCAGTGAATACACTTTGTAATAGCATAGTCCAATTTTCCTTAGGCCATTTTTAATTTTCAGCTACCTTCTCAAGGTGTAAGAAATATTTATCAATCTCTTTATCTTGAATAGGTGGGAAAAGTTTAATTGTTAAGTATCATTAAAACGGTGAGTTTGCATGTAGACTTTGTTCTAATTTAAGTCTTTCTAACTCCAGTTGTTTTAACTCAATTTCATTTTCTTTTTCTAGTCATCTCTTTCTGCCCTTTCATGATATTCCCTCTCTTTTAATGCTAGCTCATGTTGCATTTCTAACTTTTTTTATTCTAACTGCATAACAAGGCTGTCATTTTTTTGTTTCCACTTCACTCTCTTCAATTTAACTTTTGCTAACTAGATCTTGCATGAATTTAGCGATGATATCAGGCTTTCCCAAAGTTTTTTTTTTTCACAACTAGCCCTTAGTGTTGTCCCACACGCAACAACTGATCTTTGGTCAAATGTTCAATCTGCCATGTTAAGACGTTAAAACAATAACAAAAAAAAAAAACACTGAGATAAATCTTATATACAATGAAGTGTAAACAATGTGTCCAGGTCAAGGCCCAATAAATCGTCAAAACTATCAAGCTTCAAGGACAAGCCCCCAATTTTATGTTATGGAACCTAATAGCAACCGATCACGTATTCGTGACCAGCACAAATCCCGTTACGAAGATCAAAAAATAGATTGTTAAACAACAGGCAGCGTGAAATGTCTAGGGGAATGAATAAAGAAACTCGGTGGTTTTTTGTTAACATATAATTATAATTTATTCTTAGAACAATTCTAACATTACAATACACTAAATCAATACAGTTACACAGTATAACAATAAAATTGTACAGTACCAGAGTGTTCGTATCCTGGGCTTTGATTTCTGGATATCACCACTGTTAGAGCTCAACAAGAGTCCTTTAACATAAATAATCCACGTAAACAGTTAAATTCCAAAGGCAAAC
Organism: Sipunculus nudus; assembly: GCA_026874595.1. Classification (NCBI taxonomy): domain Eukaryota; kingdom Metazoa; phylum Annelida; class Sipuncula; order Golfingiida; family Sipunculidae; genus Sipunculus; species Sipunculus nudus. Next base: position 12,053,323 of record CM049311.1, on the reverse strand, counting down.
TGGAGACAGTCCGTATTAAATCTGTATAAAATCAGTTGAATACCTGAGCCACTGCAATTATCGGAAAAGGTACCAAAACTGATGAGAAATTAACACTCTTAGTGCTCGATGGTATTTTCCTTTCTGCAGGCTCGAAACACAGCACCTGATTTATAGCTTCTCACCCGAAAATTCTAGAAATGGAAAATTCCAAAGAAAAATAAACACGCACATGAACAGACCCGAAATATCTAAAACAAAGAACGCTGTGTCTCTACGATTCAGACCCCACACGCGAGCAAGTGCCCAACAAGCGAGTTCCCATAACAACGAACTATGCCCGCGCCACACGAATCAGAATGTTAACAGACACATGTAACACTCCTGCGCACAACAAAACAGATACCTGTAACAAACTCTAACAAAGTCCTAATTATATCATCGGATTCCCATCTTGTCCTTTACATATAATATCTACCGTAATGTAAATGCTATATGTACTGTCATTTGAGTAAGTAGGCAATATTGAAAACGTGAATTTCATGTAAACTCGTAGAGATGCAACCTTTGGAAATCATGTTTGAAAAAATAACACCTCATGTTGGTCAGGTTTTTAATGGACAGTCGAGTGAAAACAAGCTTGGCTCTCTCCGCTGGCGACCCGGGTTCATTTCTCGACAATGGCTGTGAGACTGGGTGGTAGTTGCCCGTTCAAGGCCGATGGTTTTCTCTCTGCCATGGAAAGTGTCTCGCATTATATTTATTATAAAATAAAGATAAGATAAAGTAAATAAATAAAAATTCTTATAAAACCCGCCCTGAGGGCAGAATCCAATTTGATTATTACTTCCCGAGTCACATTTAATACGGAAGCTTCTGTGTTTAAGGTTAACGTATAACATAATTGCACTACATAACAGTATTATATGATAAATGGTGCGCCGACTCCCTGCGCGCCTTTCCTTTCACACGAGAGAGAAAATATGTAATTTCCTTTGAAACAATACTTATCCAACATATTTGAACGGACTTCATTACCCTCTTCCTTGCCTTTGTACGCCGCTGGTGTATTTAAAAACCCGGTCCATTGTCGGGCTTTGATTTCAATGAACCCTAACCATGAGAGTCGTTCTTTTGTGAATCCGATTCTGCGCATTGTGACCTGGCCTCTTTCTTAACTACAAAGTGGGTCCTCTTAAATAAAGAAGGAATGGTCAGGCCGGCAGGCTGTGGAACGATCAAGCTTTCAGTCCTTCATTTGAATACTTCGGCTGCATGCTTCAAAGGGAACTGACAAAAGCTGCATGATTGCAAAGACATAGATTGAGGAAAACTCAAGTGTAAAGTCTCCTGAGATTTTCTTGAAATCGATGATATCAGACTAAAATCCCAAGCCTGTTCCAGCAAAGGTATTACATTGAGGGCATGGGCAGTCGTATGAAATAAATAAAGGTCATCAAGGGAGGTCGCGCCGAGATGCGGTAACCCTCATGAAGAAGAAAAAAAGAATCTCCTGGCGTACACCATGTAACAATCAACGTCAACATACTAAGGAAAGTAGTCTAACACACCACTTTTTTTATCACCGGGCGGGAGGACATTCGTTCTGTGGCGGAGAAAAATATATGATTGATTAATAAAGTTCCCTAACCAATCCATCATAAACATGTCAGGAGTAATTCGCATTAGTATCAGTGTTGACGTAAATGGAATCCAAAAATGGCAGCTACGTGGTGGAGATGAACATATCTTTTTCTCCACAAAGACAGGGCAATCCATTTCAGTTTTAATTAGAAATCATGCCCCGTAATAAAACCTACATTATTTCCTCGCTTGGATGACAGCCGTGTATGATACCCGTCAGTAGATACTGTTTTTGCTTAATTTCATTCCAGGGATATCACTTTTTCGATAACTAAACTGGTTTTCTTTCTTTTTCCATCAGCACCGTTTGGATTCGCATTTCCTTTTTTTTAATTAGGATATCTGACACTTATGTATCTATATGGATCATGCAATCATAATCTGGCTATACATGGGCTATAAAATTCAAGTGTCTTTTCAATTTCCTCTATGAATAAATAAATGAAAACGTGTAATATGTATGGTATGAACGAATGTCATCAAACGGTCCAAGGGAACGTGAGGGTGTTTCATATAAATTATAATTGATATTTGTTATTTATATATTTTCTCGCTTCACGTCAAGAACTGAGAACCATCACGCGGTTCGGCAGAATAGAGCAGCTACCGGATATACCATTACGTCACGTATATCACAAGTAACATGGCCACCAGAAGCGGATCTAGGGGGGGGGGATCCAGGGGGTCCGGACCCCCCCCCCCCTTTTTCACCCGAAGCAACCTTTTTTTAAGGGGTTTTAGACGTATTAGACGTAATTTTGCGGCCTGGACCCCCCTTTTCCAGACCTGATGACCTTTTTTTAGGATTTTCATTAGTCCTCCTGGGTTGGACCCCCCCTTTTCATAAATCCTGGATCCGCCCCTGGCCATTTAACTAATTTAGCAAATTAAGCTGAAAGAAATAATTTGAATTCTAAGTATATATATATATATATATATATATATATATATATATATATATATATATAAAACAATAATGAAAAATAAACATATAGAAGCAACTTTTTTGGATGTCAGGGTTGGCAAGTTTTTGCACATTATTTTTACACCGTTAATCAACGTTAATTAACGTCATGCAAAAAAGGTTTCTTCACCCGTGCTAAAAAAATTAAAAAAAAACAGATGCATATTAGATTTCTGTAAAGTAATACCATGAGTTCATCAAATAAATTTCATTAATGACCAAATCATTAGGAGGTACATGAACCCAGAGACATAGGGCTCATTTACTTATCATGACAATAAGCAATGAACTAGTCGGACTGGTTTCTGATTAACAACCTCCTGTCGGTCATAGTTTCCTAGTGCTAGCTACCACAAGGCTTGTGTTTGGCATCTTTGTTTATTCAAGGACAGGAGACTACGCCTTGGTTTGTCAGCCAATGTCAATTTGCAGCACCAGGAGCCCAGCAACAGGTGAAAACATGGACAGCATTTATACAATGTCACTGGCTGCCTCCAGTGATATGGTGGCAAGCTTCTAAAGCCTATAATGTGGTTCCTGAGTTTATTAAATGAGCAGTGGACATACTGGCAACACCTGCTTTATCAGCTTAATTGAAAGATATTCTAAAATAGTAATCTGACGAGGGAGTAATCTGAAATCGCTACACTGGATTACATTACGCATTTGTAACACATTTGTAGCACGAAGACCCCGATCCATATTGGGATATGGGTGTACCATTATAATTTTGTTTTATACAATTTAGCCCTATTCTATATATGGAAGAAAATTTTTGCATTTGAATTTAAATTTGTGATCAAACATAGATATTGAGAGTTTATTACAGCAGGAAAGGGTGGGGGTACCTTTCCACTTTTTTTCAGGACAAAACGCTGCAACGGTGAAACGAGGTACCAGACACTTTGCCTTTCCCTGACGAGTCTAAACAAAGTTAATTACCCCCCCCCCCCCCAAAAAAAAAAAGATATACATGTATATACACACATAATAAGTATATCCTGTGGGGGCTTATTTATTCCCTTTATAAGAGGAGCGTCAGGAGAGATTAGGCCGACTAACGCCGTCAGGACACATGGGCCATCGTCTGTCTCGACAACTGTGTGATTTTACAGGACGTCAAATTTCCGCCTTGACTATTTTCTGTTGGTGCTAACACATATACAGACATCATTTGTCTATATATTTGATTTTACCACGACGGTCCTGTCAAGAAATTTTCACGAGAACGAATGCTGAATACATTTTCTTCTCTACCTTTAACACTTTTCGTATGTGTCCAAATATGGCTCCACTTAACCTTTCACCCATCAGTGTTGCACAAATAAACTAAGGCATTAGATTTTTAGGGTAACTACCTCATATTACATAATATGATATGGACTTTTTAACAATAGTCATCTGTTATTTTTTTCAAATTGCCATATACTTTTTAAAGCCCAGGACTTTCGTGTCATAATTATGAAAAGTCACATGGGTTTTTTGGAAAGTATCAAGCGGCCTGAGCAACTTTGGAAGAGTTCAGATAAACGTTAATAAGTTTTGTCATAAATTTTATTTTTTGACGGTAACACTAAATCGGTGTCACGCATTTCCTCTATGGCCGAGCAGGAGATGCCTTTTTATATCTTAGATTGTTTGGGAGCGAGGTAAAGCCGGTTATATGTAAGGGGATGGAGGAAGGGGAGACAAGGGGTTATTCTGTTTATGTTTCCATTGATCATACATATTTGACATTATATTGGGTTTATAAAGGCTCAATCGTAAAACCATCAGTGAAAAAAAAACTTGTCCCAAGGAACCCGTCTCCGACGAACCCGGCCTGACCGAAGTAATATACCCAACAAATTGGGAGGGTAAGTTGCTACTATATAAATTTGAGTTATTTTACAACAGGCCATAGTCCTGAGGGAACAGATTACGATAAGATAATCCATCTAGCTATGGATACAAATGATTTAAAAGTACAATTAACGAAACGTTTAATATGCCACAGAAAGCAAGTGTAAATGCAAGAACACTTTATTCCAAATATTTTATTCTACATCAATTCATGTGTACCAATAATTTCTTTTTTAGTTTCCATTGGTTTCCTTGTTTAAAGACGTTTGAATCATGGTCTGATGTGCCGTTGTTTTGAATTAGCTTGTAGGAGTTATAGAATGGAAGACCTTGTCTTTAGATTACTCGCCATGGTAATCTGGACGTATGTTCACTAGTGTCTTTTATTTCTTTAGATTACTCGCCATGGTAATCTGTACGTATGTTCATAAGTGTCTTTTATTTCTATGTGTACGGGAATCGTGATCATCACACCTTGATGACCTACCCTTTTCAATATCATAATTCAGCCGGCCGATCTGGTGTCTATTTCATGAAGGACAAAATGTCCTGCTGTTTTTCGGACCAAAATCACAACTTCCAATAAAATCAAACGAACAAAATGTAAGCAATACACTGTCCAGACGCCGGATCAAGAGTACATGTATCAGAAACGGGACATGCCTATATGGCTTTATTGATTGCTTAGATTATCAATGCCATTACGGCAGTGCTAAACGTTTGATGGAAACATCGCACCAGACGTGCGTGTAGAACCAATATACGCGAGCCGTTTGATTGGTTCATTTGCCCTATTCCCCATTCACGAAATACATGAATCAAGGTCTGTGAAAGAGTAGCCACATACTTGCTAGTATGAAGATGGATTGAGAATATAGTCCGGTTCAAAAGCAGAACTGAGCGTGTCCACTGAGGAGTGGCCATAAAATTGTACTGTTAACTAATATTCACTGGGTTCCGTAGAAAATGCTCAGGGATAAAACTCCCGTATGTAAAATTACCGATAAGATCACTTGAAGGCAGAGAAGTCACGTGGTTTAAAAGTCACACACTTGTTAAAACTAAAGTGATAATTCCAGAAAGTTACATTTGTTCAAATGAAATATTTCGTTTATATTTGAGCAATGGAATAGGTTTAGCATTATTAATAGTCTAGGTCAACAATGCTTTTGTCTTTGCATTCATGCTTGGCCTTAATAAGGGCGTGCGAAAATCATGCCAAAATGTATCCCGGCGATCGCGGGTTAATCATTTATTTCAGATGTAGCTGTAATCACACCCAATCGGTCTGGTAACCAACATAGGTAATTAACACTGGTCATCGACTGTGATTATTTTACAAATACCAGTGAAAACATAATATATACATATATGTATTACATTTCACATTTTCATGCCTAATATATATATATATATATATATATATATATATATATATATATATATATATATATATATATATATACCAGTGTGATACGTATCTGCACGTGAATCTTAGGTGTTATCTGAGGAATCTGGTTTTACTCTATTTAAAGCCAATTGTTTTCTTATCATCCATCTTCATTTCATTTAAGTTGGAGACATAAACTTTTACAACTTTTATTGGTTAAAATATACAATACCTTCACTGGAACATCCGCGTTCGCGGCGAATTATTCCATCTTCCCGTGGGAAAATGACACATATACATATGTCTCGTTTTAAAGAGGTTCATAAGGCCGGATTAACCTGGTTACAAGTTATATCTGTGCTAAATAACAATACCACTCGCATATTTTGGTGAGTTAATATGGATATACTTCGTCAGACTGACTGGCTGCTCCTTACACTATGTGAGATAACTTAACTCCTTTATAAAAACTGTAGAAAGGCAGGCTGGTAGGAGGTTAAGATTCTAGTCGGTGGTCACAGGTGTTCACCCCCTTGCACCAGAGGTTGTTTCTATTCCTCCAGTTGGGAATTGTGGCCGACACTTCTTGCCTCTTACGTCAAACATAAAAATGAAAAATTATTAAATTTCAATTTAACACCTTTTCTTTATATTTCACATTTTCATGATGACAAAATATTACATAAACCGCGAAGTTATTAACACAAAACACCCATATTCATGTTAAAAGCCTGAAAATTATTCTGATCGAACACATTTGGATGGACTACATCACACTCAAATTTATTATACCTACGCCGCCGGTGTATTAAGAACTCCCAAGTGCATTGTGGACACAGGATTTCTATACCTACAATCCCTAGCCAGCATACGTGTAAGTCCGATTCCGCTCAGTGTGACGGATATCATGTAAAATGGATGAAACAGAAGTATAACTTGGAGACACGAGGATACGACATGATCTGGCATAGCACAGCCAAGCAAATCACGTGATAAATACTAAGGTGGCAGACCATGACTGACGGCAACTGACGTTAGATTTTCATGAAATACGTCAAGTAGGCAAATGAAATTCCAGCTGAACCACGAGTTGTTGGGCTTCTTTATGGACCAGCTTTGACTCGACATCTGAGACGCATAAGTGACTTCACCATGTGACATGCGTACCGGCCCGTAGGTCTACAAACGTTCAATCATTTGAGCATCGTTAGAAATAACCACATCTTCAAGTAATATTATATCTAGATAATTTCACAAGACGGGAAGAAATATATATATATATATATATATATATATATATATATATATATATATATATATATATATATATATATATATATAGACAAGTTATCTCGTGATCTAAAACTGAAAAAATTCAATGTTCTTGATCAACCAGAGTAGTAGAGATTACAATGTAATCCTTTGTAATATCTCTCCAGACACTTGATCACGGTTCTGTACAATATTTTAGGATGGCCTGGATACTGTAGCGGCGTAAATAGTCAAGGTTAACAATTGTGAATATGCTGTATGTTTAGTGAGAGGTCCAGACAGACGGGCAGGCCTAATTACAAGGACGTTCGTTTGTCATTGTTTGGATCTGAGGGAAAAAACGTTTTTAAGGTACAAGATCATAACATTACAGAAGAGGATAACCTCGTATGCTTCTCTGTGAAATATCAGGAATCAAAGACCGTTATGGTCAGCTGCCTTGTCTGAATGAACCGGTAGCAGGAGGACACCCGTTCAGATAATCTTGTTTGTAACTACAGAAGAGTGGGTGCGCCCGGGATATTTACCTTTTTTTATTGAACTTGTTCTGAATGCCATCGTGGAAGCTCATTGTCGAAATATTATGAACCTTTTTTTTCTGGCCCCTCTGCAAGCTGACCTCTACACATTTCCAAATAGTTGTCTCTAAATGCCCTCCGGTCATGATATATTCAGTAATAGGGGACATCAATAAAAATCATAACTTTTTTTTTATCAAATTATATTCCTTCAGTGACTGTCACCGAACAGTATGGCTGTCCAGATTTTTTTTGTCAGTAAACGATCTGAAGTAAAGGTTAACTATTCTTGAAAAGGAAAGTTCACATTCCCACAGGTGTAGAAATAGTTGTTTGCTGCCAACGTTACACCAGTTACTTTGTAATTTGAGGAACTAAAATGTATTAGGTCTTCCTTGAGTTCAGAAAGATTGGGACTTCAAGGGTCGGAGGAGTAGTTACGCTTTGACTCCAACATCCGGTATCAATTTGGTTTCATTTTGTCGTCTGCTCGGACAATAATAGAACCGGTTGGATGGCGCATTCTCAATCAAAGACCAGAGTCTTTTTTTCTGCTCTCAGGCATTCTTCCACCCATGGCCGGGTATTGTTACAATCAGTCACGGTTGTTTTTGACTGTACACCTGCGGGTTGCCCCGGGAGACTGATTGTTAACGTTAATTTTGAGGGAGAAATGATGACAGGACCGTGACAAGAAGAAAACTGTACCCATCTACCACATCTGTTTTTGTCTAGTTCATATTTTTCAAATTAAATTTACACTCTCCGGTGTCATAACGAAATCATATTGTAAAATATTCATGCTCGTAAAAGCTTTTCATTATGGCGTTTTGGAATAATAATAATTAATTCATCCATATCATTCTAGGGGACGGACGTGAGAGCATATAAAATAAAATCACATATCCTCGATTTAAACTCTGTGAACTCCGCTCGACTTCCAAATTTGCTTGCATAGAAGTTTATTGGCGTGCAGGGGTAACTTTCTTTAACCCTTTACTGTTTACAAGCCACCAAAGAGCACTCAAAATGGGCAACCAGAATGCCATTGTATGTGTAGATTCTTTCAGGACAAAAATATTGCATATTATTTCTAAGTTTCCATGATTTTCAGTAATCTTCAGCAAACCCTCTTGGTGGGAACTGTTGAAAATTTGATAAAGATACAAAAAAAGCTTGAAAAGATATCGCTGTTAGTGTAAATATAAATAGTGTCAGAATTTGTCGGAAATCTAAAATAAATGTAAACAGGAAAGGCTTAAAGGGACATACTCGTTTAGGATGTATCTTAAATATTCATGAAATAGAATTATTTCTTCTTAAAATATTAAGCTTTCCTTTCCAAAAGAATTTCGTTCTAAACCCGTTTGCCTACTTCTGTACACAAGGTTAAAAAGAAATTCACCTGGGTAAGATCAGTCGTGAAAAAAAAACATTACTAAAGCTCGCACGTCACCTCTTTACCGTACTGCGCAACTTCACAAATATTTTTTTTTTATGTTTCTCTTTTAAGTTTCTTATCTTTGATTTTGTGGCGCAGTTGCAAGATCAGACCTCTGGTAACTAAGTTTTCTTACGATAAACATACAGACGTGTCTTGTTTTAATTGACACAAAGGTTCTGTGCTGTTATGCGCCGTTGAAGTGTACGGGTCAAAATAGATGTGATTTATATTTCAATTAAGTCCAGCAGGTATAAAAATCTGCTCACGGCCACAGTCAACATAACTAGAAAGTACATTCGTGTGTCGCCAGAGGAACCTCGATGCTAGTAGCATCTTGACTCGTGGCTGCATTAGATTTTCCTATATAACATCTCCAAAGTCCTGAAGTCTTGGCTTTTGTTGTACAACTGTTTTCTCCATCCAATACCTCTCCAAATCCTCTTCAAGTCATACATAAAAACTGGACTACCAATACATTAACCTAGAACAGTCGACATTTTTTATGCTTATTCATATAAAAATTTTGGTAACTTGACCGTGATTAGACTTTAAGGCCATCATTCTTCGTATTCTTTCTGATTAATTAACTGATTATAATTGTACACATGCCAACAGTTCTCGGCTAAGTCTAACGTGAAAAATAAAACGGCTGGCAGAACTGGCAGAATTTTAAGAAGACTTTATATGCTGGAGCCATTCTAATCGATCGCCATGAACAATAGGTTCTTAAAGATTATTCGCTTCCCATCTTTTCCAAACTGAATAAACAAAAACACCACTGGTGCATATGCCTTACAGCACATTACTTTAACATATTTCACGTTGGGTAAATATATTGGAACACTGTACCCCCTTGCTTAAATAGAAAAGAATATACATATCTAACAAATCCATTATTAATAGACCAGATTTTCATCAAGCAAGAAAGAAAGAGAAAATTAAATAATTGTGCTGAAAACAAACACAATCGTTCATTTAACCTCGTGACCTAAATGAATTGCGTTACCCCAGCAATGTACAGTGATTTGCACTAATAACGTGATAAATTAACCATGAGATTGTATTTAATTAATTGCCTGAGATGCTTTGACTGTAAAGCAGTCGCCACGAGTGAAAGGTTGATCCGAGTGAGCGAGCGGTACCAAATTATTTATCGGGATATTAAACTAAGTTATTAAACTACCAATCTTAGAACGAATTATGACCAATGTCGGTTTTAATTAACTTGTGCTTCTTCAAACATTCACATTTCCGAAAGCATCGCCACGATTGTGTGGCTACATATTTGATTACGCTTTTAAGATGCAATATCACACCACCAAATGTTAAATATAATCAACACATCCCGAAGCACCAGAATAAATATTTACCATGATTGTATAATGGAGGGTCATTTATACCGATTGTTGAAGGTCTGCTAAAGTGCTGACCCAAATTTAGGTTACCCCGACATTAAATGTTATTTCGAATCCTTAAACGTAATGAGGAGATCCGCGAATCGTTTGTATTGATTTGTACATATCCCCCAGAAAAGGGATCAGCCATGAGATGACACAAATTTATCTTACACGAAACGACGGTCCTCAGGTTCTATTATACTAACAGCATTCAAGGCCAAAGATAGAAAGCAAGAAAAAGACGGGTCTTCTTTATTTTTTCGTCACCTGTTGTGTATATTTGTTTCCAAGTTACAGTTCACCATATTTTTTTTTTTTGGAGGGGGGGGGTCATTTCTTCAATGAATCTAATTATTGTTGTATATTCATAAAACTATCAGTTATTATATGTCTTAAAACTAAATTCAGAAAATGTTCTTTTAATATTAAATATGCCCCGATACTGATGATGAATATACAATGTTATTATTGGAATAATAATATCCTACAATGTATGCAAATTATATGGATATCTTATGAAACAAAGCAAATAGAATTCTTTGTCTTTCAAGTAACATCCAAAGTAGATAAATTCACATGAGTTAACTTTACGTTAAATATCAAAATGCTGTACCGAACCGCTTCGGACTTGCAGGGGTTAAAATACTATTTATGGGACTGATATCATTATGAGGGACCTACGTTTCACGAAATTACATCACTTATATCGAATAAAATGTTTTTAAAAGCAGCCTTGCATTACATGTCACCTTCATATACTGCCAGATTGTCTGACCTGAAGCCACTGTAAGAGTAAAATAGAAATCTGATGTCCTCTAAGCACAGTCTATAAATGTTTTCTATGGAATATAAGACCAATCTTTCTAGGTTATGGCGCCTGAATGTAAAATTGAGCATGTAGATATAATTCCTCAATCAGAGAAGGAGTTAGATTTTAAGTATTTATTAACAATATATGATTAACCTGAATAACGTTGCTGCAAAAGTGTTATCTCCTGTCCAAGGGGGGTGAATATCTGGGGGTTATAATTAAGGGGGTACTTACCACTGGTATATCTGGTCCCGGGTGTTCTGTGGAGGACTATTGTTTGCGTCTGATTGTCCATAGACAGTTTTATTAGAAACCCTCTTTGTTTTCGTCTTAATAAATGAACCTACATTAATAAGTTCTGATGCTTTAAGATCAATCTGCCAGCCATTTTTGGCACTGGGTGCTTTTGCTGGTATATAACACTTATGAAAAGAGTAGAATTGGTAACCGCAACTCAAGTTACGTATGGCATTGTAGATGCAAATTTAGATACACCATGCACAGTTGTGCATAAAAATCCGCTTATCCTATAACCAAAGGTGATAAATATAAGAAGATTAAATGAATGTTATAGATATTACACGTGACACTTTTTTTTACATAATGTCATTCTGACGCCCGAGATCTACAAAACATTGCAAAAACAAAATTATCATTCAGACTAACGGATAAACTTTCCTATTTTGCCAGGATTCGATTGAACAGCGTTCGTTTGTAGCTCAGAATCTCAAACGAAAGCTGTTGTATTTATTTTTATTTAAATGCCTTAAAGCCCATAAATAGCCCAGGATAAACAGATGTGTCTCGGTGTTACATTCTTTCACCCCGATGCCTTCCGTTCAAAGCTTAGCGCTGTGATCTTCACGGTCGGCCCTTGCTCAGGATGAGCTGTCTGCAGGCTAAATGGGAAGGCTGCACTAAATGGTTGTTTATCACTCATAACCAACTGCATTTTGGGAGGTTCCTGGATGACACCAGGATGTAAAATAAATGACAAGAAGCGACCGCTACCGCCCTGTCAAGTAGTAGTCTGCCGCAATGGAAGAATTAGACAGCATTAAAAAATGGAAGCGGTTACCTGCACCAACAATATATTTGACATTGATTACAACAATGGCCAAGTTTAAACTTGGTTTAAAAAAACTCAGGTAATATGAGTTTTTTTTCTAAGAAAACCACCAAACTCTTTAATATCCCATTTTACCAATTGTATCCATAGTTATTTTTGCCGACCAGGGCTCCTCATTCCATATTGTAGAATAAAACCATAGGTTTAGTCACCCGCAAAATGTCAGGCTTAGATTTAACCACCTAATCCCTTCATTTTGTGACTTAGCTACCCCATAAAATATACTAATAAGAAGCGATTGTATGCCAACTAAAGTCCGGTAGTGGTTTCGTTTATCTTAGACTCTGAGTGAAAACAAAAATACCCGATACCTACCATCATTTTCAAACACGAAAATTACCCCACTATAGCAGAATAGTTTATTTATTGTTCTTTAAGAAGACCAGTGATAGGATAGCATCTTCACTGAAGGTTCTGAATCATATGGACAAGAAAAAGGCCGAAATATACAAGGAAAGTATCCAGCACACTGTAATCATACCAAGAGAATTTTATTTAAGAATCAATGCAGCCCAAGTTCATGGCTCCTGGGCATACTTATCTATAGATTTAACTGTTTTTGGTAAAGTATAATTTATTTTGTCTGATTATCAACTCTATATGTATATGTATATATTTATGTATATGTATATGTATATGTATATGTATTTGTATATGATTTTAAGCACACCGTGACTTTTAAATGACAAATCATAAATCAAATTAGGACAAAGTAGGTTCTGCATGCTATGTATTAAAACGTGTATAGGAACTTCTGAAAGATGCATCATCTCATCAGCCAACCAATAGCTTCCAAATAATGTATTTAGGTAGACCTATGGTACAGTTACTTCTTTAACATGTTTGACAGCCATTAAGTCCCAATGCCCCTTCAGATGATTTCACTTCAAACGGTTAAATACCACCATTTTTCATTATTGTTAGTTTATCTTAAAGCGATAACCATATAGGAATCCACAGACCGTGAGACGATCATTCATAATACACGTGTCGGGTAATTAAAGATTCCACTATTTTTTTCTGTGTGAAAATCTAAACAGAGAAACGTAATTACAGTTGCCATGTTCACTCTGGTGAAGAAAGCTAATGAGATCAGTGGGCGGTATCGGGGCGAGAGATGGTAAAATTAAAAGCTGCTGCGTTGAATGGGTCTCTGCTCTGTTATTCCTGTTATAAAAACAGCACTATAATCACGGTACAAAAGTGTGGCTTTCTTCTCTTTAATCTCTTTTTTTCTTTTTACTTTAATCTTCAGGGCTTTGGACAGCCGCATAAATAATACTACCCACGTGATTAGTAAAAGGCATGACGCAAAAGAAACAAAGAGAGCGATATGTTGCATTACATGGTTAGATTGCGCTGTTGGCCGATCCATTTATTTCATAAACTAGATTGTGAAGTCTTATATATCTTGGTATATTTACAGTATCTTGAAACATATGTAACTAATGCAGTATTAGTTTATTAAATGGTCTACTGTACAACTTTGTAGGGTGTGTTTTAATTTCAGTTTGACTCGTGCATGAACATTCCGTAATCTTGGTATGTTGTTCTCCTAATTCAATATACTCTATTCAAACAACCCCGTCCACCTGTTGTTCTTTTTTCAGTTATTTATTTTTTTTTGATTAAAATAAAGCGTACCGTTATTTTACCTCGGAGGCAAATCGGAAAAATATGACAATTATCTAATAGCAAAATAGTACTCTCCTGTGTATGGATTCCGTATGATTAATTTAGGAATGCAATATGACTGCAGAGATAGATGTATACGGTCTTACCAGGGGTGAGTGACGACCTAATCTGATGATCTTAAACTACACCCATGGACGGATCATAGAGATGATGTCACAATGGTATTTGTACGTCGAAGAGGATAGTCTTTACTATTTCCTTTACTGATCTTAACGTGGCATTCCGTCAAGTCCGGAATGACCGTTAAAATGATTATTTGAGTTTTTTAAGTTAATTATTTGTATCACACCTTTACCTATCCATCGGATAATGATCCGTCAATAGCACATACAGTTTTGTACACTCATGGGGTATAATAAATTTATCTGATCATATTTCACTCCGCGCTTTTTCTGCATATGTTATTTAAATATCTAACGATTCAATTTATTCCAAATATGTTTAGAACTCAGAGACAGGGAAGCATGAGTTAAGGTATTTTATAATTGATACATATGTTTCCAGCACAGGAATTGATACTGCAGCTGACACCTGGTGCGAATATTGGTCCTTTGAAGAAGGTGTTTACCCTGAATGACTCGTGATTATTTCGGTGTTATCAAACTTCTTTCGGAATAAATGTCATCAACCGCTGTACCCTTAGATTTATTAAAGTACAAACATGATACGATAATGTAAGAATGGAAGGAAAAATATATCTGGGTGTGTGTAACAGAAAGTGATTTTCCCCAAACAGCTTCATGTTGCAGCTAAAGTAATACAAAGGAAACACCATTCCTCAAACAATCGCCTTAAAATTAAAATGAATGTAGTTAAAATTATTTTTAACGGTCTTCCGAAACATATCAGAATACATGGATTCTTGTTCGCTATTTAAACAGTATCTGTTTGATATTAGATAAACTGGAAAACGCCATCAAATGGAATAATCCACTCAGAGTGTTAAAATAATAAAATTGGAAACAGACCACATTGTTACGTCATAGAAGACGATAATGCCGTAATCGGAGAGAAAATATAGTTTTCTTTCCTATTACGCTTAAGCTGATAATCATGTAACGTTATACTTTCTAGGAAAAAACCTGCAAAAACTATAAAATTTCGACTACGGTCAATATTGACTGTATGTCCAATCAGCTATTATGTTTATTAACCACTGCAACCAAGATTATATTTCTATATCAGCACAAGTATATAATCAATCAAAGTAATACACAAAGAAGTTCAATACATCATGGTGAAAGTACTCAGCCATGCAGGGGAGCATTCATAATGTATCGTATACAGCAAATTTTACTTCATGTACGAAAAAACCGCTTCATGAGTACGGCTGATAAGCCGGCTCCCTCGTCAGCTTGTACTAGAACTTACCCTGCTATAAATGTTACATTCCCGAAGTAAATGTAAATACCAGACAACTGTGTTACAGGTGCTCTTTTTATTGTGTGACACGGGCGTAACTCCTGTTGTGGCACTCGTGTCTGGCCGCGTATTATATTCTATGTTTAATCCGTACTGATTGAACTCTCGTTGTCATGTGAGCCTTGGGTTTTCACGCCTGGTCGTGGGTCACGTGATGACCCTGGTGTGTGGGGATACACACGGCTATGTTCTTCTCGATAATTCCTGAAACGCCTGTAGACTGTGTTGTGCAAGATCTTATAGACTGTTCGAGAAGTGGAAAATTCTCGGCTTGAGGTGTGAAGGTATATAAAAGGGTGTGTTTTAGAACGGAGGGGTAGGGAGAGCAGCAGAGCAGATTCCAGCGGACGAAGAAGCGTGTGTCAGGACCTTATCAAACGAATGCGGCAATTATAGAATTTCAAAGACTTTCTCATGGATTTTATGCATTTGAACTTCAGTTTACTTTCTGGTTTGTTGCAAGAACTTTCCACTGGACTGTCCTTCTCCGAGAGTTTACATTTAAAGGACTTATCGTTGTGATGGTGTTGGTATCCAGGTACTGTGCACATACATTATTTTGTCTATGATTGTATTGACTTGTTGCTATACCGCTGTTTTACTGTATAATTGTATTGATTTAGTGTATTGTATTGTTAGGGTTGTATTGTTAAGAATAAATTATAGTTATTTGTTAACAAAAAAACACTGACTTCTTTATTCATTCCCCTAGACATTTCACGCTGCCTAGAGTTAGAGAATCTGATTTTTTTTTATCTCCATTACAAAATTTGTGTTCATCACGCAGACGTGATCTGTTTATATTAGGTTCCGTAATAACTGTTATTTTAGCTAGCGAAATGAATAAACTCGTCCGCTGGCCCGCCGCAACCCTAATCAAAATGCGTTCGGCTGGTGACCTTGGTAAACATAGATTCCTTTGAATATACTTAATTTTCTAAATATTCGAAATTAAGTAAGACCAAGCATTTTAGACACTTTTTCTTTGAAAATAATATCAAATACATGTATAAGGATACAAGGATAACTCAAGGATTGGTCTTTCAATCAGCTGTAAATATTCAGGGCGTCAATTTAAGGGGGATTGTGGGATACCCCCCCCCCCCCCACTTTTTGGTGAGGGGGATGGTCAATGCAATCCTGCCTATTCATTGAATAATGTTTATATATTGCAAATGAAGTATACTTATAATTAGAATTATAGTCGTTAGTTACGTTTATGAGTTCACTATGAATACAATATCTAACGCAAGTGTATAAGACCTTATTTTTCAAAACTTTATAATAAATTTATATACCTTGTATTATATCGGAAAAGCGATTAAATTTATATATTTGAAATTTGCCATACAGATGCTAAAAAGGCCGTATTTATATATATACATTTATACATGTGTGTGTGTCTGCAGCCCCGCCCCCCCCCCCCTCCCGACCCTGGAAGATTAATTGACGCCACTGTAAATATTCCAGAGTATGTGGACCAAATCGAGATTCCACTTTCGTTAGGTATATATATATCGCTTAAAAAATATATTCCCTCGAGATTTTTTATCATTTCCGAAGTCAGACAGAGTCCCCTTTTTTTGTAATTAAATTATAGTCTAATTAAAAAAAACAATTATAATGTAATAGAATGTCGTCGTTATATATTAATCTTATGCCAATTCCGCTTTCCTGTTTATATTTGCAATTTCATCAATCGTACTTTAAATTAATAAATGTATGAGCCAGCCGGGGATTTTAATAAACGAGAGCTTTTGGTCTAAGTTGGATGGATTTGATATAAGATTATCCTAATATCTACCGTCTGAATCTAGAACCAGGTATTGTTACATAATCAGATGTGATCAAATAAATGTCTGCTGAATATTTATTTATCTACTCATCAGATACCAAATATTTGATTATATTACCAGTTGCAATCTTTAAAGGTTTATAAAAAAATCTTTGAATCAACCGCTGGTAATGTCTTACAAAGTAAGTTATTGTCCTCTCGGTAGCATCGCCAACTGGTTAGGGACACAGATTTCCATAAATAACGGTCAAGAGAGACAAGTGATTTCCTGGCGTTCTGAACCTGAGCTTTTGAAAACATCGGCCAGAAAAAAATCCAGAGTCAGATTAAGGGATCATTGACCAAACTGAAGCCAGGGACAACAAGATAAAATAATGGAGAAAACCATTTTGTTTATGTGCTCAATAAAATAACATACCTAGACATGAAATCTGCATCCCAGTGGCTGCATGCTTCCGCCATATGAGGGTGCCTATTGTGGAACACTAACCGGTGGGTGCATCCACTCACAGAACTAAGAACACACGTTCAAACCGTAGGTCCGAGGTTCTGGGCACTGGACCGTGACGTGATCAGGTGGTTATACATACATACATACATATATATATATATATATATATATATATATGTCTGTGTGTGTGTCATGTTTATAGGTATATAGGCGTCACTGCGTGGCGCATGAGATTGGATCTTGTCTGCATTTACATATTTGTTTGCCTATATTTCCAGGTTTATAAGCGACCGTACATTTGTCTATATTCCTTAATGACGCTCCAGTGTCCGTAGAAAATCTTCTTGATTCATCCCAGGCCCACAACCGAAATGCCTGAAAATTCAATGAGATTCGTTAATGATTGCATTGATTAATGTCGTTAAAAAAACACAAACACGCACACGAACACACACACGAACGTGAATGCACGCAAATCCTACTGACGGAGGAAAAAAACAGTGGGGAGATCTTACAGTGCTTACCATGCCGCGACGAGGTAAGGCTTGACCCGAATGCCGGAAAAACAACGTCCATTGGTGTAATTATATATTAGACCTTCTTGTTTATTAACACAAGAAGACAATTTAATTGCAAGGGTGGCCATCTGAACCTTCACCAAGGGCTGCTTATAACATTAACCCGTTTCTGAATCTAGAAGCTACTACATGTAGTTGTAACTTACCAGAATGAATCACTTGATTGAATCCTTGAGGTTCTTCCAGATCTGCCTGGGTTATTAAAGGCTATGAATTATTATTATTAAAATATAAGTACCAGTATGGTAAGAGCATGTGTCGGGTTTCTCTTGATTTGTATCATATCTTCTGCAAAAAGTCTCCCATCTATTTTGTCTTTTCAGCCTTATTCACCTATTGACTATTTTGAACTCCCATGTAAATAATTAAATTAATCAAGTTAATCATGACAGAATACTTTAAAAAAAAATGATATAACAAAATTGAGACTGTATAGCTTAATGTTATCGGCATTAAATAATAAATCCCACTAATGGAATAAGTGAAACAAGTAGCTAAATACTGTTACTTTGTATGAACAGGCTATTTATTCATTTCTAATTCAGTGCATCTGTTGTGTGTATTTTCTGTATTGTCTTGAAGTCGTGCAAATTATCTGTATTTTTTTTTTATGAAATAAAATTATAAGGACCTCTCTTGGATCGAACAAGTTGATTTTGGCTCTAAAATCCGTAACTACAGCATATCTTCATACCACAAGAATCTGGCCGCTGCATTACATGATACCTTGCTTCTCCAAGCCGCACTGGCGTACATTTCATCAATAATGAACCAGAAAATAGAACCAACCAAACGACTCGCGTATACTTGCTTTACGCGGCTCCCTACGCTTTACACGCTCCATAATTCGCTACACAAGCCGCTGCAAAAAACCGTGTATGCCCGTCAGGTTTGGCCACCAGGCGATGTTGTCTCTGTTGAATTCCCTCTGCATTATACTAAGATGCTGGTGTGGCCTGAGTTCAGTTACCCCCAGTCTTTGCATATGTCTTTCTTGCAGTGCCGCACGAGCTTGGCACGGGCGCAGCCAAGTTTTTATACACGCTGAGCCAATCAGATGTCTTTTACCACCACTTGTGCAGGGCGCAAGCGTCTTTGTTTACATGCTGAGCCAATCAGATTTTACCTTTCCCAGTGCAAACTAACCGGATGTTTGGCAGCTTGCCAAACCTGAAGAATCCTTCCTTTTCTCACAGCGTGTGAGTGGAAGGTCGCCGGGAGGTCACGCGCTGTGTTCAGAGTGTAGCGGCTCCCGTGGCACAGCTGTTGATAATTTTAGACCAAACGCTCCCAGAACGGCGTCGTGAATCTGACCAGTCACATAAAGACTTGAAAGAACATCTAGTTTCTGATGCATGTGTTTCTGATGCTTTTTTTCGTGCTGACGGTATATTACGTTGTATAGACATAGTTAGCGTATCAAGTTAGCGTAGCAGCTAGATCCTTGCAGATGGGAAAACCCTGCTTATCCCTTCTAGGAAAAAAAGACCTGTAAAAAGGAATGGACAAGAATTTGGAATCCAAGGTCCTTGGAACTGTTAAGTATTAATAGTTTAACTCATTGTCTGTAACACTGTTGGACGTATTATTTATTTTTTTGTTATTGTACATTGCCACTGTCTGTAGAAAGTATACACGGCGGTATAAACGGACCTTTGTTTTTTAATTCATTGTCCTTTCGGTCTTGTCTGCTCTGACAAGGTACTTGCTGAGAGCCTGTTGCCGTTGTTAATTAGTTTTAGTGAGCCATCGTTTTACGTGTCGCAGGTGCCCTATAAATCCAACAGAAGCGGTCAACCTAACTGATCCACGACAAGCATTAAGCTTAAATGGAGGAGCACTCAAACAAATGGTCCTGCCTGAGGGGGTTCCAAGAGGCGAAACACGTATAAGCTTTTATTATATGTATATATAATGTATAATATATCACCTTAATTAAGAAACTGAAACAAGTTTTGCTTGAGTGAACGTTTAATTGTCTTGATATGTCAAGAAATGAGTAATTTTAAAGATGATTCCATTCTGATCTTATTTGATCAGAGCTTTTAATTGAAGTCTCACAGTCAAAACTGCGTTGAGCGTTACACCCAGGGTGTATATATATATATATATATATATATATATATATATATATATATATATATATATATACATATGCACACATTTTCCATTTCTCTATGGAAAGTGCAGATGATTAAATTTAGTAGAAAAGTTTAGCAAGTGAAGAAACAATATTAAATGTATTTTGTAAGAGATGGTAAAATTAATAGGTGAACTTTTTTTATCATGGCCACATTTAAAACATACCCAACAGGCCCCGCACTAGTATAATGGTTATCAGCCGATGAAATATGTCGTATACAAACCGAGATGACCCATCGTACACAGATACAGACAGTGATAGTTCATACATCCGTTTCCTCAGTGATAGCCTCAGGGATAGCCTCGTAAAGATCACAAGTTGTTTGTGATTATCAGCCAAATAAGATTTGACGTAGTAATCTTTGACATGTATCCCTGAGGATGTTCATCATGGTAGTTTCCTTCATTGATTTGTTATGGACAGGTCAAGGTGTCAGGGCAGCTTTGGGAACCGTTTGCCTCCGTCGCTCCAGTGTGATGACCCTACATTAAATGGGTGAGTTGGAATTTGCACAATGGAACACGCGTTTGTTCATAAAGTCAGCTGAGATAAATCGCGGTATGTGCAGTTATCTGAATAATAATCCAGTTTTTCTCAGTTACACATTTATTCAGAATAGATATGTTACAGAAAGAAACTGGTTTGGAACCATAATGTTTTGGGTCCGGTGTATGAGTATATGTTGGGCAACACCACTGCGAATTTTTATAAACCTTAAAATTATATAGCAGATGCCTTTTTCTCGGATCTATTATATTATGTTGTTAGTAGATTAAATGGGAAAAATGTTAAACTGTATAAAGAAGGCAGGAGACTTACAATCAAACCTACCTGAACAAATTATAGAAATTAGTTGCTTTTGATTATGTAGGTAGCTGCTTATGATAATTTATCAGAGACAGGGGCCTTTTTTTAATTTTAAGGCTGCACAAACCTAGTTGAGCTTGAGTTTGTATTTACAACTTATTTAGATAATACGAATATATATATATATATATATATATATATGTGTGTGTGTAAATATAAATATATATATATATATATATATATATATATATATATATATATACAAAGGTTTGTAAACCCCCACCAGATATAATTATATAGTTCATGTCCTAAATATGAGTGATCAATAAAATTAAATGATTTATTCATGGGCATCAAATTGTTTTCCAGTCTAGAACTGCGCAAATCCCAAATTACTTCACAGAAATAGGGGTAAACTGCAAGTTAAAATTTACCATACCATGGCGAATTTCGAGAGCTGTTTATGAATGAATTGATGGCAACGATTTTCTTTACAGTACGTTTAACAAAGCAATCTAATAGGGTAAAAAGGCAAATTCTGACAAAAATAGCGGCATTTCTATTATGTTTAACTTAAGCCATGTGTGGGTCAAAATGAAGGCTCTGTTTGTGATAAATGGACCAAAACGCTGGCCTTTCATGCTGACCATTGCTCGGAAAAGGAAATACCAATTTGCCTGAAAGCTTTTCTTTGCAGACATAAGATAACGGGCACGTATGCCCAATAAGGATATAAAGGTATGTCTGGGATATGATTGACTCCATCCGGCCTTGAAATTGTGCCGGTTTACGGCTCTACATACAGAGGTTAATTAGAAATGATTTTACGTGGATCTATTTGATTACCATAGTATAGTCTACCTCGCAAGGGTTCCCTAGCCATGGTAAAAAGACACTCAGGCTTAGACTAAAAAAACTGATAGGGGCCTGCGAGTCATGGTACAAGTTATAACTTAACACCCATTCAGAGGTAAAATTTACAGTATGGTAGTATTTGACATTAGAGGCTTATATGGTTTTGTTTTATTTGCTAAATAATGAAAATAAATGTTGCTACACAAAATATGTGGTTGCCTTTTTAAAATAAACTTACAGGGGCCTGTAAGTCATGGTCCAAGTCATAATAGAACACCCATTCAGATAAAAATATTTACTGTGTGCTTGTACTTGATATCAGAGGCTAATATGGTTTTCTTTTATTTGCTAAATAATGAAGAAAAATGCTGTAACACAAATTATGAGGTTGTTACCCAAGCAACGAGAACTGAAGTTTGAAGCATTTTTGGCTACCGCAGTTAAGGCTGTCAAGCCGTCATGACGGATGGAGAGACAAACTTTCCGAGTAAAATTAGCCTCGTTATTATAAACTGCTGCATGAATACACGTAAGTTAACCATGAATGTAACATTTATTATTTTCCCCGACATTATTGTGTTACTTTTTGTATTACTTCGAGAAAATAACAGTTCGACATACTGATGAAAATTAAAAAGAATAAATGCTGTTACACAAAATATGTGGTTGCCTTTTTAAAATAAACTTACAGGGGCCTGTAAGTCATGGTCCAAGTCATAATAGAACACCCATTCAGATAAAAATATTTACTGTGTGCTTGTACTTGATATCAGAGGCTAATATGGTTTTCTTTTATTTGCTAAATAATGAAGAAAAATGCTGTAACACAAATTATGAGGTTGTTACCCAAGCAACGAGAACTGAAGTTTGAAGCATTTTTGGCTACCGCAGTTAAGGCTGTCAAGCCGTCATGACGGATGGAGAGACAAACTTTCCGAGTAAAATTAGCCTCGTTATTATAAACTGCTGCATGAATACACGTAAGTTAACCATGAATGTAACATTTATTATTTTCCCCGACATTATTGTGTTACTTTTTGTTTTACTTCGAGAAAATAACAGTTCGACATACTGATGAAAATTAAAAAGTACCATTAGAAATGGCGTGTGCATCTACTTTTACTTAAATTGAACCAAACCCTAAAGCTTTACTGCCGTCTTAACAGCTCTTCAATTATTTAAAAAAAATCGACGTTTGGGTGGCAGAGTGCCCCTTATGTTCCCAGAAGTTCCTCATTGATGGAAAAACTCATTCATAATGAACGGACGAGATCCTTTGAGAATAACTGTGAAGCAAGCTCTTGTAAAATAAACAATTTATTATATCACAAAGTTATATGTTTTCAAGATATGATGCTTTCAACGAATATGTCAAAGAGACCAAAGCTTATAAAAAGTGACGAGCGATTATTACCAGAAGTTGATTGGCAGCTAGTTTCGATAACATATACTAGTAAACAAATAAATCTGTAAAATTAATAATAATGATACCATTCGGCTATACGTAACCTAACATGAAAGGCTGAAATGTCGTAGTTTGCATATATGATATCGAATCACGTACCTCTCCTTCCCAATTTACCTGGTTCTCATATTTTAAGTTGTTAATTATTGGTGAGAAATTCTACCCTTAAAAGGAATGGTTAACCTTGGTTGGACCGTAATTAATTCATTGAAATAAGTGACAGTCTCATTTTTACTAATTTTCATTAATATGGATCTACTACTTTGCGAAGGCTAAAAAGAGTTAAACGAGTGAGTAACAGCTGACCTTGAGAGCTCTGTCATCTTTTGTTAAACACAGTCTGGATAACACTAGAATAAATAACCTATCAGATATGAAGATTTAACGCCATTTTGTGCCACCATTTGATCTAAATAATAATTTTACCCTTTGTATGGGGCATGATTTCCTTAGCCATTTCTGCTCGGATCCCAAGTTGCTGGCATTAGTAGCGTCGATCGATTATGCTACCGCGTGCCGCAGAAACCAACCACAGTTGGCCGGGGGCCACGACTGAACCATCAGTTCTGTTACATGTCACTACCGCGGAGAGCTCCCACTAGTTATCTAACCGTCGGCCGTGTAAGCCAGATAACACGCGGTTGTGCTTCGTGCCTAGTTTGATCTCTACATTTGGTTCTGGAGACCGTGCCCTAATTGGACAAATCTTTTACGACATAACATTTAGATCCTAAGGTGAGTCTTAATTTTCTATAAAATGTGTCTCACACGAGAGTTCTCTAAACTTTTATCTTCATTATCATTTGTTAAAAATGAAAGGAGAGATTTTTTGTTTTGGTCGGCTTTTGGTATAAATACAATTCAGAATCTAGATGTGTCGGAACGACACGAATGCCCCCGCCTGGGGCAAATTAGAAACATTTGTTTAATTTTGAAAAATTGTTTAAGTTCAGGAGGTGTTGGATAGTCAAAAGTAGGTCAACAAAATGCAAACTTGCTCTGTAACGGGTGATTATCAAGCAACACACCAAAAATCAGGCCAGTATCTGCAGGCATTGTGAAAAAAAAAATCCATACACGTGCATTTTTCATAAAAATTTCTATCTTTCATGAAATTTTCTATGTTTAGGAGCCCTAAAACAATCAAAAGTAGGTCAACCGGGACGAATCGCGAACTCGATCTGTAACTGTCATTATCTGCCCACACATAAAAAATCAGGGTGGTATCTGCAGGCATTGAGGAAAAAAAGTCCGTACATATGCATTTGTTATGAAAATTTCTATTGTTCATGAAATTTTCTATGTTCAGGAGCAGTCAAATGGTCAAAAGTAGGTCAACTGGGACAAAACAAGAACTCAATCTGTAACTGGTCATAATCTGCCTACACACCATAAATCAGGCCAATATCTGCAGGCATTGCGAAAACAAGTCCGTACATGTGTATTTGTCATGAAAGTTCATATTTTTCATGAAATTTTTTATGTTCAAGAGCCGTAAAATTGGTCAAAAGTAGGTCAACCGGGACGAAAAGCGAACTCGATCTGTAACTGGTCATTATCTGCCCACACATCAAAAATCAGGCCAATATCTGGAGGTATTGCGAAAAAAAGTCCGTACATGTGTATTTGTCATGAAAATTTATATTATTCATGAAATTTTCTATGTTCAGGAGCCGTAAAACGGTCAAAAGTAGGTCAACTGGGACGAAACGCAAACTCTATCTGTTACTGGTCAATATCTGCCGACACAACAAAAATCAGGCCAATATCTGCAGGCATTGCGAAAACAAGCCCGTACATGTGTATTTGTCATGAAAATTTCTATTTTTCATGAAATTTTCTAAGTTTAGGAGCTGTAAAACGGTCAAAAGTAGGTCAACTGGGTTGAAACGCGAACTCGATCTGTAACTGGTCATTATCTGCCTACACATCGAAAATCAGGCCAATATCTGCAGGCATTGCGAAAAAAAGTCCGTACAACTGTTTGATTTCGGAAGGACGGAAGGACAGAATGACGGACATGGGTAAAACTATACACCCCGGCTTTCTGGCGGGGGCATAAAAATAGTGATAATACCTTATATCGTAAATCTATACCATTTTTAATATTTTATCATACTTTCTCTCTTAGGTCTATTTGTAAATGATAACATTTATTTTATTTAGCGATATCTAAATACATCGTCTTTTTCTTCTTCATTTTCTTTTCTTCTTCTTCTTTGTTATTTTTTTCATTACATACTTCGTTTATACATATAATTCATTAACAAAATTTATATCTCCAATATCTCCTCAAAATATTTAACATCTGCATTTGCCAGTTACTAAACGAAAAAGACAATATGTACATTGTCTGGTTGATTATTCTATCTCTTTATAATATATCTAACATCGTTTCAGCTTTATTTCATGAAAGGATTTGGTAGGTTTGGACGCGTGTAACGTACAATGAATTTCTATATAATTAAGCAAAAGTTTAGTAAGACATCTCTTTGATAAAATATTGATGAACCATTATACTAACAAAAAAAAAAGAAAAATATATAGATCATACAACTACTGTTCTCATGCGCTTCCCCATTGATCACATGACCTTAAAGCTTACATTTTGAACTTTGATATCAACGATATCGTTGTGCATATAAGGTGCGCTCCGCAACATACAGCAAGTTTATGATTTTGCTATCAACTTCAAAACTTGCCAACTGTTTAGGGGATGAAGGATGCTCCCCAGAGGCGGATACAGAATTTGAGGACAAGAGGGGCAGGAAGTGTTAGAGAGGGGGTTCCACTGCACATAGTCATTTTGATAATTTGGGCTGTTATGACACAATCTTGGGTAGTTAATAATTCATTGTTATGCAAAATCAGCCTTTTTCAGTGTTAAGCACTTACTGCACTGTTTCCCAGATTCTGTAGGTCCGCTGGGCCACTCTCCCTCCAAACCCGCTACTGTTTACCATACAGATCCCGCCTCTGCTGTCATCAGCTGTAGCTCTCATCAGGGGTAGCCCGACCAGCTTGTATATAAAATATGCCTCGAACCTGCCTCGAATCAGGACTCGCCCGAGACACTACCTGCAGAAACAACTTGAACCATGTGATCGGTATCCCTAAAACCGTTGCATCCTAATTCATAGCCGTATAATATATAGGCCAATGTGAAGCTAAATTGTCAATATAGCAGAAGTTTCAAATTGAGTGATGAAATATTTGCTTGTAATGTTATAATATGTTTATATCTTTATGATCTGTCAACACTAGAATAGTTAGCTATTCCGCTACTCCCATCTTACATTCTAGTCTCAGCAGTGCCATTTTTTTACAACTGCCAATTATCTATATAAGTAACTAGCTGGTAAACCCTTTTTGCTTTTTGCAGGGGTTGGGCATATATTAACTGAGATGTGGAATGTTGCCCCATTTTTTTTATTCTAAGATATAAAAGAAAATATAGGTTTTCAGTGCAGTGGGATACTGTCTCAATAATATATGTATATTTTTTTACATTTATTTTGTGGCGCTGTGCTCGTGGCAAAAAAATTCATACCCCGGTATGTTTACCTTGAAGACCCTGAAATGGGTCCTTGAATTAGGTTTTGTCATTAATCCTCTTGGGTTAAAATTGAGCCCCCCCCCCCCCCATTTCATAAAGCGAGATACATGTGTTTCTCACTTTTACTGACCACGCATGTGGGTGAGAGCCAGGGTCAAATCAAACATGCTCAAATCCTTTACTGAAAGAAAGCGTTATTCATATGAACAATAGTCCTGAATGGTGTGTTTAAGGTTTAGTGACCACGATGCACAAATCCGGTAACTGCCGGAGACAGTTCGGCTGTGCTCGGTCTAACCTCCGTGTAAGTCAGTAAAAACGGAAAAATCATTCAAAATTATATGTACATTGAACATTATTTATACTCATATCAGTTATGTTACTGCGAGGACAATAACATTAAGACGATGTATGGCACAGTGCCATACGCAATGCGGTTTCAGAGAACATTGAGGTCAAAGGTAGAGCGAATGAGGAAAGGTGGAGCGAATTCCATTTATAACTATTAGATATGCATTTGGTTTTTTTTCTAGACCATCGTTTACCTACTTCCGCTATGATTTGGACTTCCAAATTTGGCACACGAATCGTCGGTGAGCTCTTCTAGGACAATTTTTTTTCTTTTACTGGATATTTCCTATTAAGCTGCATAATTAATATTTTTAATATTTCTCTATAAGGTTCCCCTATTTCTTTTATGCTTCAAGGTCCTCCACGCATGTCAAGGTTTTCCAGGGGACACTTTTGGGATTTTCTTGGATTTGGGGCTGCTCACTGACCTGTTAAGATCATGGTCAGAGTGCATGTCCTGTCCAAAGAGCGTTTTTGTGAAACACGCGGTCACGCGGGTCCACTATTATCCCCATAAATCCCAATATCCATTATAAAGCCTCCAAAGGAAGTTTACTCTCTCGAAAGGAAGTTAAAAGTTTTAATCCAAAGACCACACGACGCCGCCTTCAATGTAAGGGCTTTTCAGTTTGGTAAGGACTAGGGACCGAGACCAGTCACGTGGCCACCGTTTGACAAACTTATTATTGTTTGCAGTATGTTGATTTCTATACATTCGCACGTATTGCATGACGTCCATTGTTTTAACACTTTGGTCTATTCTTGGGTTTTTTAGTTTATTCAAGAAGCACTACGTCCTGAATACCACTGATGGGGGATTTTTAAGATCCGCTCTCTGTAAAGAAGAACCCATGAAACATGAAAACATTACCAGAACAAATTAAAAATTATAGGGATTCTGTTAAGAAACTATTTTCTGTAATCCTTAACAAACTAGATTATGTAGTCGCAGCCTACACACCGACACCAGAATCTGCTCTAATATCCGTCATGTGTTCAAGTCCATACGTTTCATGTATGAACACAGTCATGCTTCAATTACTGGTATTCCTTGCGAGTGGAGGAACAAATATATACGAATGGGCGGCTTCCACACGGGGTGTACAAAGGACTGGTCCTTTGTCATGATGGTATATAAGAGAAATTATATTGTGATGATTATGATTACCCAAAAACTTAAATGGGCTATTGACTACACTTACACTGTACAAATGTTCAACAAAAACCGTACATAACGTTTTGCTTAATTTTAATTTTAAAGAAGATGTGCCCAGGACCTAGACCTAATACATAATGTTTGTACTTATCTGACGTTCAAGGTGCTAAAATCATGCTTTATGCCTGTAATTTGCAGGTTTCCAATAAGTTTGGCAAAATCTCCCTGAATGTTGTGTTAGAACATTTTAGGGCTTAATTATACAATGTGTGCCTCATCTCATAGTATTTGAAATGTATAATAAGAATTGAGAAACCCAATTACATGATTTAAAGGAGATGCACACTGGTTTTACAGAAGAAGGTTCCAAAGAAAATAGATACAATTTGTGCCCTTGTTACAGGTGCTCTTTTTATTATATGACACGGGCGTAACTCCTGTTGTGGCACTCGTGTCTGGCCGTGTATTATATTCTATGTTTAATCCGTACTGGTTGAACTCTTGTTGTCGTGCTGGCTTGGGGCGAGATCACGTGTACACGATGGTGTGTAGAGGCACGGCGATGTTTTCTAGAGAATTCCTGAAACGCGTGTTTACTGTTGAGTAAGGTCCTTATAGACTGTTCGAGAAGTGGAAAATTCTCGGCTTGGGGTGTGAAGGTATATAAAGGGGCTGTTTTTAGAGGGCAGAGAGAACAGCAGAGCAGATACCAGCGGACGCAGAAGCGTGAGTCAGAACCTTATCCGACGAATGAGGCAATTATAGATTTTCAAAGACTTCCTTCTGGACTTTATGCTTTTGGACAGTTTACTTTCTGGGTTGTTGCAAGAACTTTCCACTGGACTGTCATTCTCCGAGAGTTTACATTTAAAGGAATTATCGTTGTGATGGTGTTGGTATCCAGGTACTGTGCACGTTATTTTTCGATGTGATTGTATTGACTTGTTGCTATACCGCTGTTTTACTGTGTAATTGTATTGATTTGGTGTATTGTATTGTTAGAGTTGTTTTGGGAATAAATTATAGTTATTTGTTAACAAAAAAACGCTGACCTCTTTGTTCATTCCCCTGGGCATTTCACGCTGCCTGGTGTTACAGAATCTGTTTTTTTTCTCTGTAATCTCCGTTACAGAATTTGTGTTCATCACGCATACGTGATCTGTTTATATTAGGTTCCGTAACATCCTGTCTGTCTTGGTGCTCAGGTTCATATTTTTGGCTCAAAGCTCACAAAGTATATAGCATATTTGGTCACCAAGACCTAATTTCATATTTCAAACGATTTTCCTTGAACCTCTCTGGATGTTGCGGCGAAAGATTCTAGGTCTAATGGATACAATTTGTGACCATCTGACATCCAATGTGCTTAGTTCACGCCTTTCTCCAAAGGTTCACAGATTATAGGTCACAGTGACCTAATTTTATGTTTCTACATACATTGCCCAGGACCTCACTAAATTTTACATTAGAAGATCTCTGGCCTAACGGAATCAAATTGTGACCTGTATGACTGTCTGGATTATCAAAATCATGTCATCGGTCCGTAGGCCAAAGAATGCAGGTCCCCGTGGCCTAAATTCAGGTTTCCGAAGGTATTTGCCTAGGACGCCCCAGATGTTGTGTTAGAAGATGCTAGGCCTAACAGATACAATTTGTTCCTATCTGACATTCAGGGTGCTCATATGACATGTTTTCCTATAAATCAGAGAATAAAGGTCACAATGAACTAATTTCATGTTTCCGAGGACATTCGCCCAGGACATCCGTGAATTCTATGATTCTATGCCTATGGATACAATTTGTGCCCCGTCTGACTGTCTGGGTGCTCAAAATCATGTTATCGGTCCGTGGGTTGCAGAATACAGGTTCCCATGACCTAATTTTTAGGTTTCCAAGGAGATTTGCCCAGGAGCTCCCTGTAGTTTCTACGTCTAACGGCAACGATATGTGTCGGAGAAAGGGACGGACGGCTAGCAAAGGGTGATTGCTATAGTTCATATGATTAAAAGTCAGAGAAAAGTCTTAGAGAACAGTGGATTTTAGTTTAGCAGCTAGTTTAATTAACAGGTCGCAGATAGATTTCAATGAGACAAAAGACGGTTTTATTTAGAATCCTGGACCGCTCCCGTTCACCAATAAAGGATTTGATAAAAGAATAACGAATCAAATGTTGACGCGGTGGGGGGGGGGGGGGGAGTTGGGGTGCTTTCGAAATTTCTATTTTCAATCAATCCAGTTAGATTTCTTACATTCTCATTGATTTTCAGTGTTATTCAACCAATGATCTGGTAAGTTAAACCATATTAGTGTAGGGGCATATGTAGCGAATTCGTCCTGAGTAAATTTTGTTTGTAAAAATGTGACACCCCATGCATTTTTGTTCATCACCTTTCTATGAAGCCTTAAAAACATGGTGCCAATTTTTCTATTCAGTTTTGACATGTCTTTCAGCTTGTATTAAAATGCTATTTAAAACGTTAAATTAACTTTGACCGAAACATAAACAAAGTAAGCAGGGCAAGAGGATTAGAAAGGTTCTTTTTGGAAGGTAGTTACATAATGTTACATAACTTAGTTCTCTGAACAGTTTGGCATTGTCTAAAATTACTTTTTGTTTATATTAAATGTACCTATTCACATACGAAGTATATTTAATAAACTCATATAGTGTAACATGCTTTATAAACATAGCTTGGTTGTTTCTCCTTAAAATATGATGGTATCTGCTAATATTTCATTGTAAACCTTTTGAGTAATCCTGTACACAAGCGATGTAAGGTTTGCGAGATCAGTGCTACAGTTGTAAACATAGCGCGCACGCCACCTGGCGGCCATACCGCGCTACTACAAATCAAGATTTTTCCAAGCATCCAAACAGTGTTTCTTTTTTTTATCTTCCACATCATTTCTCCTTGTTTGAGAGTTGTACATGCGCAAGATCAGAACTCTAGATTTGGCCTGTAGTCTTATGGTAAACAGACACACATGGACTGTGTTTACTCACATACAGAACCATAACAATGAATGAAATAGGTGAACTGGAGATTGTAAGTCCATATACAGGGATGGCTTTGCCAAAAAAACTGTATTCAGCCAATCTAATGAACTAACGTCGTGAGATAATGCATATACTGTTACAAATGTTTATGTATCCTTACAGTTTTCTTCAGGGGATAAGTGTTATTTTTTTTTCTATAAGCAATGGTAATCTCTAGACATGTAAGCTATCCGATATGGTAGCTCCCACCCGTAAAGTTTTCTGGACACTTATTTTCCAATACATTGAGGTAAAAATGAATGTCATACGAACACACACACACATATATATATATATGTGTGTGTAGAGAGAGAGAGAGAGTAGCAGTGACGCCTTTTAGATAGTAACATGTTTATTAATATTAGTCTATCTAAAGGCGTCACTCTTTCTCCAAACCTACACTTCGACTATAGACAAACACGGCTATTCTACTAATCATCATATATATATATATATATATATATATATATATATATATATATATATATATATATAAAATGGTATACAATACTTTAGTTTTTGTCTAGAGTTATTTGGTATAAAAATGATAAAAAAATCATGGGCTCCAATCGAAGATGTACATTCCGCTGCTGCATCTGACATACCCTGCATTTAATGACATAACCAATTAGATTTTATAAAATATAAGAATATTTCTTTTCTTCATTCTTCATTTCATAGTTTGCATTATATATAGATAGTACAAGCTAGGTGCTACTCGTTTTCTATAGATTATTATTTTCATAAAAAAGAATGTTGTACCAGTGATCTGGTTCGGACTGACGGAACAACCTATGTTGCCATTGTGCCATCACAAGTCATTTAATGATAATGAAAAAAAGCAACAAGAATTCAATAACAAGCATTTAACTTTACCATTGTTATATTTAAAGAGAACATAATAAGTAGGAATATTATGCCTAATCTTTCTCAATATCAGTTCAGTTTTGCTTTATACAAATGTTTCCCAGCAAAACAATCCCATCACAGTCTTAGTACCTCGCATACGGCTGTTTAACACCTTGATATGGCTCTGCGTGTTGGTAAACACAGTCCACGTGTGTCTGTTAACCATAACAAGGCCGTGTGACCGAAGGTCCGAATATGAGCCGCAACACACCGTGTTTCAGCCAGCGGGAACATGTATTACATTTTTGGGCTAAGTCAGTCGGGCATCCGTGATTGACACGTGTTGTGGCTCCGCAATGCACACAGCCACACGTGCTGTGTTTATGTTGACACCTGTGATCGCGCCTGATCCATTGTTTCTAACACTCGTTTACAGGAGTAAGCAAACGGTTTCTAGGCAATATTTTTACAAGTACAGATTTAAATGAAGGAGAAGAAGCTATTTTTCATGTTAATTCAACATGGTTTATAGGTGAATGGGTCCCTTTATACTTTACCATTGGTTTTACCATAGTTTCTGTTAAGATGTGTCCGTTTTTTGTTTTTGTACTGGTAAAACCTGAATGCCTCGGTTTCATATTCCCATAAATGTATAAAAAAATGGCCCACCAAACAAAATCGTTTTAGAAATAGACCTTCGTTTGGGGGTATAAAGATGGGATAGGAGAACATCTGTAAACACTTACGATAACAAAATGATTAATTATGACACTTTTTTATGATTTGATATTTAATTCCAAGTTTGTTACCTTTAACAGGACTTTGCTAAAACTTATAAGGTCCCTATGTGTTGTTTTTCAAAACACTCTCCCTAATGAACTCTTCAGTAAAAAATGTTTTCATTCAATGTTAATTCTTCAGTAAAACATGCATTTTATTAAGCGTTAATTATCTGTCCTTTACATCTCTAATTCTACTGTAAATGTCTGAAAATATTTGGCTGCTGTAAACTACCTGATGAGCACAGCTTACAAAAGATTATTAATGAACTGTGAAATAACTGATGAAAATAGCTACTCCACAGAAGATATAATTGCTCCCAAACGAATGCTATTTCCCGCACAAAGCTTAGGTTATATGATAAATGTTATTATTATTATAATTATTATTATTATTATTATTATTTTGTTTCTTAATATGTACTTCATTTCACTGTGAATGGTGGACTAGGTAGCATTTCATAAAACTTTGGGTTGGGTTAGTGAGAATTTGGCACTAAATCCAGTCAAAGTTGTCCTTTTTGTCTGTTGTTTATTCCTCACAAAATATGTAAAAAAAAATTAGTCATCCGCCTAAAACTTTTATAAATTATTTCTTGGATCATGAGCAAAACATAAAAATACTCTTTTAACTATAGATGTTTAGATATACTTTGGATAAACTAACCGTAAGAGACGGGTTTCTATACCTTCACTATCAGCGTGCGGATAGTGATGTTGGTGATGTAATAATCGAACAATAGGATGACACAATGGCAAAATCATATTAAATGGAAGAATAACAGGGCAATTTTTATATGTTATGTATAAATGAAGCAAATATTTAGTCACTGGTTAAAACCAGGGAAAGCGGAGCCATACTATATACGATACAGGTTGCCTAAAATCAGCAAGTGGTCCACCATATGTACATTGCACAAACTACCCCAGGATTCCTCCTTGTCTCTATATAAATTTTATTTAATGAATTTATCAATGACATTTTGTAGAACAATATACCGGTGGAAAAACAACAGCTGATTAATTTTTCATGGTTAGTCTGATGAATCTTGATGTGGATCCATGTGTTGGCAGAGGTATGCGCTCTACGAGTGCTCTCTAATATTGGAATAAACGTCTTAACGCAGTCTTTGTGTGTCTAGTCTAAGTTACGGTGATGTAATATATCTTACTAACTATTTTGTGGTGTTTTGTTGCTAAATTTCTCTTTGTAGTAAAGATTTATATATATTGGCCATCATTTTTTGCTCTTAAATCAAATTTAACCCGAAAAAATGACAAAACCACAATAGAAAAATTGGCACCATATTTTTTTTTGTAAAGGTTAAGGTCAAAGGATCACAAAAATGTAGGGTTTACAATTTTTACAGGGAAAATTACTCGGTGACATGTGCCCCCACACTATATGGTTAAATATGTATATTAATTAAAGATACGTTGGTGTCTTTTCTGGGGAATCGGAGCTAATCATTGCGGAAAGAGCACCAGTTTGTCGAAAACAATTATAAATAAAAAAAGGGTGCCACGAACCTTGATCCTTATAAAGCTTGCAGGACAAGAGCGATCCTTTACGCAGTTATCATACGAACTGTGCAAACTCTGACTATGGAAACACTCTCTTTCGCAGAAACCATATAAAAAGATAAAGTGCTCTGATCCTTTAAGATAATCTTTATGTGGTGTTTCGGTATGTATCCACCCCCCCTGCGGGATACGTTTTCCAAATAACGTATCCAATAGACTGGTGGTTATAACTCACCCTTGACTCCTACAAAATGACAGATCTTGCCTTTATGGCGTATTCAAGGATCTGTCACAGAATCTGATACCTGTTAACCAAAGATAATCCCGTGAACACTATGCCATAAAACGTCAATCCACCACCACACAGGCCGTTCAGTTTGTTTATATCCTCGTGTTTATAACATGTATCGGCCCCAAAAATGATCTAAGAACACTCAACAAGGACATTTGGCGGCAAATCAGATGCACCATGTTTCCGAAGGGTGTTTTGTATCTGGTGACATCTTTTTTTCAGCTGCCGCAAGTTTTTCTTAAGTGTTTCAGACCAGTTTTGGCCTGGATCCCCCCCCCCCCTTCTGGACCTGGTGTCCTTTTTATGGACTTTGTCATTAGTCCTCATTGGTTGGACCCCCTCCTTTTCCTAAACCCTGGAACCGCCCCTGATATGTAACCAACCACCACTATCATGTCACGCAAGTTAAACGGGTTTTGCACATTGGAATTAACGTTAACTATGAATGACTAAATTTATATTAAACGGAGTGTGGTCATCAATTCGATAAATATGCAAGGAAACATCAAATTTAGAATCAAATTTGGACAAAAAACTTTAAAAGATAGCTATGTGACTTGATTCTGATTAGGGAAACCATTGCATACATGCTCCAACGAGCAAACTTCTCTTGCCTTTATTATTTCCCATTTAGATCAATATAATGCATTCATCTATTTCTTTGAAGTTTATCATTTTTAAATTTAATGTACCGCATAAATCAGTTATTTTGTTAATGGATTATAACCACATATCTTTGAGTGTGTGTTGTGTATGGGGGTTTTTAAGCATGTAATATTTAATTTCTGACACCTTCAGCTGCAACATCAATATATACCCCTTATTCAAATATTTACCAGGGTGCACCAGGGGGAAACCCCGTGAATCCGCAATCAAGAAAGCATATATTTAGTAAGACACCTCAGATAAACCGTGTGTGTTCGATGTATGCAATTTTTTTCATTGAAGGAGGATTAGTTTTCTCCCGTGTTTTCAATGCTCGCGTATAATCATGGTGGTACACTCGAGACCAAGAGTATTCCTTATTATAAGCAGATTAACCAAGTTTTACATTTGATGTTGGTCAGCAAGCGACCGTAAACTGTTTTATTTTTTTTTTTCATCACCAGTGGGCGCTTGTGGGGTCGGAGAACAACGAGATGTCTATGACGTAAGTAACCCCATTTTTTCAAGGCATAGATATGCGGCCTTGGTGAAAGCATTGGCACTTGAGGTCACGTGGTTCTTTTGCCATCGTCCATGTAATACATACCGTTGTTTTGTAAGGAAGGATCTGGTCATGATCGTAAGTGTAAAGTTTATCAGCTAAGGAAGAAACAACAAGAAAATTTACCAGTCTCTATGAGAGATACACTATTTTACGGAGTTTAAACGTGCTATCTCACTCTGCACTCTGATATCACTCTATTCCGGGGTCTTCTTGCATGGCCTATATTTATGCACTGAGTGACCAGCCACATATACCAAACATGTCTATCAATGTTTTATGCGACTTTGACGCCGTAAGCGCCACAAGCCTGCCTACTACAAGTCACGTGTGTCAACCCGGTCACCTAAAACACTTTAAACAACTTTCGATCATTGCGGATATAATACCTGAAATCCTTTTTCACTTAAGGAATTATTACCTAAATTAACAACATTTTTACCTTTTAGTCACTGGATCGCACGTCCACCAGCAGGGGCAACGAATTAACCCCCTGACTTTAAGAAAGGTTTTGTGAACTTTATTCAGGTTTCTTTTTTTGCAGAGGGTAAGCCCCCTTTGTGATTCTGTTATAAATAATGGTGATATTTATACATTATATGTATACTTCTATATATTAAGCCTTCTGGAAATAACGTGTAAATGAGTAGTCATAACCTGTAGAGAGGAAATCCTTTAATATGAAGTTCCACTGAGATTTCAAACCTGACCTCTGTCTGGAGCCAGTCGGGGTTCCTTCCTTAACAATGAGATGTGTACTACCGCCTCTGTATTTGCCTTCCTGGTGACTATTTATTCATTATTTATCTAGCATTATAGCTGTTCCTCCTGCTGACAAGCGACAAAAACATGAAACCTAAGGTGGTAGGTTACATATATGCAGAGCTACAAAGGTCATTAGTTGCAAAACGCCATTTGCAAAGCTCTGGTTTATCCGACTTGCTGCCAGATGCCCTTGCTTTATTTTCTTTTTTATTGTTTTTTTTTTTGTTTTTTTTTTGAGGGGGCGCTACCATATTATAAAAACGTTGATATAAATATAAGAAGGAACCTGTGTGCTGTGATTTCCACTGTCCTGGCCTATTTTTATAAAAGCTCTAAGGGGGAACCTTTAGTTTATAAAGGTCAGATAGGTGATTGGGCCCTTTCAAAGCCTGTGAACAGGCAGGTGCTTTTTTTTCGACCCCAAGCTTTCAAAACTACTAAACGAAGTCCTTTCATCTTTTACGTAGTTTCAGTATCGCGAATGTTCTAATTACAAAGTCTGGATACTAAAATAAAGATTTTAAGGACTTACTTATCACAAAGGTGAGAGCGACAAAACGTAACATGGCTGATGAGTTTGTGGTCTATTAGTTTCATCTAACGTATATATTATACGCGCATGTAAGTGACAGGTTTTATGGCTATAATGTTTCAAGGGACAATCTACTTACTACCCAAACATGCGTGCTAGCGTTAAAGCATCGATGACGATTGGATTAATTTTGGTGTGTTTATTTCTGGATTCGTTAGAAAACTATAGAATATAAGAATATTTAGAATGTAAAGGTGGTCGTATGCTTAACATATGATTTAAGCTTTCTCAAGAACCAAGAATTATTAGACCAAGCGTTACAGTAAAGAAATAAAAATAGGACAAACTATAATTATAGATTATAGGTTTGCAATTGCAAGAAATATCTAACATCCGTCATGTACGACAAATATTGTGCCCATAGGTCATATTGTTACGTAGCTCAATCGAAGAAAAAAGACCCTTATATGGAATAAAAAAAACCTTTTGTAAAATCAAAGCCAGGAAACGCCGATCCCAACGAACAAGGGTTGTCGGGCCACCAAAATACTCCGACCACATCCAACGGGCGGCAACACAGACGAACCTGAGATTTGCAATGGGTGTTTTGTAGCTAGTGATTTGTCCCCTTCTGTACACATGCAATATCCACCTGAGGTTACGTAGGGTTCGCCGCATTCGCCATGTTTAAAACTTGCTTGTAGATAAACAGGCTTACATACATGCCACAGAGGCGTTATAGGTCTTTTCTGTCTGAACAGTAATTATCTAAACTTCTTTAATATGTATGTGTTGGAAGCTAAATATAAAATGTGGTGTACAGAAAATAAAGGTGAATAGGAGGCTGTAAGCTTTTATTTTGTGTTACGGAACCTAACATCAACAGATCACGTAGTCGTGACGAGCCTAAATCCTGTTATTGAGACAAAAAATCAGATTCTGTAATACTAGGCAGCGTGAAACGCTAGGGGAATGAATAAAGAAATCAGTGTTTTTTTTTGTTAACAAATAACTAACTATAATTTATTCTTAAAACAACCCTAACAATACAATACACTAAAACAATACAATTACACAGTAAACAACAGTATAACAGCTACTCAATAAAATCACACAGCACAATAAACAAAATGCACAGTACCTGGATACCGTCACAGCTACAAGTCCTTTGAAATGTATAAGCCGGATGAACAGTTCACATAAATCTTCTCAGAGAATAACAGTCCAATGTAATCACAAAATCAATCTACTGTAATCCAAAAGTGAAATCCTGGCAGTGATCCAAAAGGTAAACTGAAGACCTTATAAAATCCGTTACAAAGAAAAGCTATAACTGTCGCAATTATAGGAAAAGGTCCACTCTTCTGTGTCCGCTGGAATATTCTCTCACCTCCTCCCCGGTTCTAAAACACAGCCCCCTATTTATAACTTCTCACCCTAAGCCGAGAACTTTAGAATTCCCGAACAATCCAAAGAACCTAACATTACGCAGTACAGGAAACATTTAGGACAACGAACACCGTGTTTCTACACACCAGGGTCCACACGTGAGGCGGCCCGGCTCGGTCAGGCGAGAAAGCCCCAGACTAGCATGACCGCTGTGTAAACACGTGGGCCACACGCTTGGGCCGGGCTATGCCGGCATAACAACGGCCAATGCTAGCGTTGCACATACACATGTAAGACTGCTGATACAATAAAAGAGACATCTGTAACATAGCAACGGCAAATGCTAGCGTTGCACATACACATGTAAGACTGCTGATACAATAAAAGAGACATCTGTAACATTTGTTCCAGGTGTTATGTACCCGGAGCTTTGAATAATCCAGAAGTCATAACGTGTCACGACATTAGAACGAATCTCTGAGGTTCTAACGAGATATGACCATTCAGCCATTGAGCTCTTCATACCACCAACTGTGGTAGGTACGCTTTACTCAGACCTTTATGCAACAAGCCACTCCATCGGCTTTTTCATGAATAATGATTAGGAGTGCAAACGAACACAATGTAAAAAACATACACTGTTCACACGCGTGCCTGGGAAGAAAACGTGTGCACCAGAAACAGGACAGGTTTGTCAGGCTTTATTTGATAGGTCAAATTCTCGATCCAAAACCGACAGTGCTATACATTGCATACACCGGGTTTAGGCAAGCCATTTGATTTGTTCAAATGTCTTGTTCATTATTCATGAAATAGACGCGAGAGCGACCGCTAAATCAAGGTCTGTGATAAGTGAGCTGCCAGATCGAGACTTGGTATAAGGTCTAAGAGGTTCTAGCAGAGTTCAAACTTTTGATCATAGACTGTCATATGTTACGCCTTAACCTTTTGGCAACGTCCTACGCCCTACGTCATACATTTTAATTAATGGGCCCTTAACTCTG
Organism: Sipunculus nudus; assembly: GCA_026874595.1. Taxonomy (NCBI): domain Eukaryota; kingdom Metazoa; phylum Annelida; class Sipuncula; order Golfingiida; family Sipunculidae; genus Sipunculus; species Sipunculus nudus. Next base: position 12,013,281 of record CM049311.1, on the reverse strand, counting down.
TGGTCTCACTGGACAATATAAATCTCTATTAAAGACCCGGGACTGAATAAAAAACATACAATACTCTTTAATTGAAAAACACCCACCACCGACCTTCAGAACCACTCCTACTTCGTATTTTTACGCACAAGTTATTCTGAGACAGCACAACAACATACCATCAGTCACATTCTTTATATGCTTGCCATTTTGAACTCCACGGTGGGACTTTTACCAATATTATTGTCATAGAGGAACTTTTTTTCTTGTTGCATTTTTTTGCCTATTAATTCTGATACTAGAATAACGCATGGTCTGGAATTCTCTCGTCGACAATTTGACAAACTCGTCTGTTGTCGTGCTATATCAGTACTCCCGCTTCTTTAAAGGAGAATGTTAAAGGGATGTATTGTCTGTAATACAGGATATCGTTAGCCTTTTTATTTATGGATCCCACAATCCACGAATAGACATATATAACGCTTTTATTTATAACTCTAGTCTTTTTATTCATAAAACAGTCTTAAGGGTTTTGCCGAGGCTTTTTTACATGATAACCATTAATGTAACCAAGGGGTGCCACAGGTTGCCATGCCCCACCCCCATATATAATTTAACATAATATAATGTAATATAATATAATATATTTATTATAATATAATAAAGTATAGTAATATATTATAAAAACACATAATATTTTATTATTATTATTATTATTATTATTATTATTAAATAAAATTATACATGTTCGGAATAACCTATTTCATTAGGGCATCAGATGTATAGATGAACCGAGTACCAAAATAAAAATAAATTTTAAAAAAAAAATCCACAGTCGTCTTTTGTTTATGGCGGAATGAAAAGTACAGAATGTGTTGAACCAGGAGCATCTGTGACTAAACATTGACGTCACAGAAACATTTCAGTAAATATGTGTCAAGGACAATTGCCGTGGCTTTTATCAGTGGAATTCAGTAGTAATCTCCTCTTCAGCCTATAGATGATCTGCGTCTCACATCTACTATGATGTTTCGTTTATTATGATACGCCAGCTCTCTTTGCTTTTGATTTGGTGATGGTGCTACCATCGCTGAATCCTTGGCCAGCCTTTTGATTTATGGAAATCTATTGATTCCGACAGTCATGAATAAATTTGCATACATTTGTATCTAAAAGAACAACATTGGCTATCTAGTCCAAACTCAGTGACTGAATGCTTAATGTTCGTTTTCAGAGAAACGGTTATTTTCGGCAAAAACTGATTTATTGTGTATAATCAACAATGTCAGTAAGTTAGCTAAAATTTATAACGTACCGGTCTCAGTTAATGCTAATATATATCTCTGCTTGTATAAGTAATAACACAATGAAACTAGTGTCTGTAGTTGGAACCTATAATGATACTTCCGATATGACCATAATCTAACTTTCCTGTTTTTTTTTTTTGTTTGTTTACTCAGTTTCATAGCTCATGACCAGATTTATATGTGGTTCCAGGTTAGAGCCAGCCCCTAATACCAATGAATAGCCGGAAACAGAAAAGAATATTTTAAATTTAAAATGTCTTAATATTATGCAGATTAACTTGAAATGTTATTGGATCCTTCCCCGGGTGTTGTATAATCGAATTTGCCAACAGTCATCTTAAGTTATTGGATCTTCAACATTGTAATATCATTATCTCCATTTATTAAAGCTCCACTGAAAGCATCTTTACTTCCACTTGAATTATAACAAGGCTTGCTTCTTAGAACTGGCAACGGGAAACATCTATGGGAAACGCTAATATCCCTGAAGAAGTTCTAATGTTAAAGATTATTCAACATTTACACCACAGTAAACTGACAAACACGTCCTTGTGACGCTTGTAAATGTTAAACCACATGTGAAATAGGATTTGAAACCAAATGGGGCTTGCCAAAGGGCTGGCAAAGGGGCTTCGTAGTGCTTGGGTGTGGAATTATCAACATTTCTCAAACTGAATTATTTCCAGAGTAATTGCGACTCGGACCAAGGGAACAGGTTCATGTAAGCTGGCGCTCTTGGACGTGTGTGTCTAATTACCGTAGTTCAACAGCGACAGTCTGGTTATTGCCAGAGACCTTGGCGGGAACACCGGGTCTTCATCGGTGGCGGCAACGGAAGCAACGCTGTCGTCTGCTCGGAAGCGATACCGTCTGCTCTTTTATCTATAATACTGAAAACATTGTCTTTTTTAACATTTGTTGATGTGACGTAGATATCATGATATATGTTTTTAGTGAACGAGGGAAATGTTCTGATTTTTTACTTGATCACTAGATTAAAAATCATTTTTGCGCACACGGTAGAGGAAATCTCTAATAATAAGGACATGCATCATTTCAGGGTTGAACTAAAGACATTAAAATGTTTCTTCAAAATTAAAGAACATTTTAATCGTATGTTTCATTAAAATAGTAAAAATAGTTATTATCTAGTAAAATAACTGTAGTGAAGCAAGGATGGTTTTATTACTTGTGACGACATCTCGCGCTGTTATTTGCAGCAGGCCTTTTTTACGAGGGAAAAATACGCCTACTGCTCCCTCTGAATATGCAACGTTATGTATTTTCTATGTCCTTAGAATGAATTTGAGGTTTTGTTTCAAAGAGAAAGAACATAACATTGTTGTTTTCCATTTTTTTAAAAACTGATGAATTTTATCTTTTTCAAACACGCGGAGAATATAATATTATGTTTAAGGCCAAATTAAATAAAAGGTATGGTTCTCAGGCACTTTTTTTTCAGAAATCAATGCGGGCAGGCGCTTTTTTATTTTAAATTGTTTGGTATGTTTCGATAAAAAATTCAAATCATAAAGGAAAAGCATGAAAATAACAGTTTTATTTTGGTAAATAAGTACAAGCACTACAAAAAATAGGAAATTGTATGGTTTTATCTTCTTGGAAGAAATGTCGGAGCGGCAGCAGCTCAAAATTGGAAAGTTTTTATTGAAAATCAAAATAAAAATGTTTGATGCGGGGGTTTCAAATTGATGCGGGCGGTGCCTGAGAACCATACCTTTATTTTTTTTTGGCCTAAACAATATATTTTTATGAGTACACTATGGATGAGTAAGCTCCTAAAAATCCTTACCTTTTCTGTTTCTGAATGAATTTTCTGTTAAATATTATTTCCTTCACTTTAACATTATGTACCATACAAGATCTTCCCAAAGCTCTTTTAATATAAATATAATACCTACTATAGCACTAGTTATACCTATCAAGTAAGCACTGTTTAATTGCCAATCTAATATCAAATTGAATTAAAATGATGCAAGTAATATGATTCTACCTTTCATCGACTTGCCGGGATATATTTAATTTTTTTATAAATTTGACAAATTTAAAGGTGATTTGGGCCCCTTTAAAGAAAACCAATCTATAACATATTTACCTGGAACACTCCATAATATGTGTAAAAAAATTAATACGTTTCCGCCATAGGGGCTTTTAACTGTAAATAGTGCAAAGGACTAGCATAAACGCGAGAGATAACACCGTGATTATTCATTAACGTTGTCGGTCGAGCGGATCGAATTTTAAAATCGTTGCTTGGAAACCTGTTTTTCTCTATCAGATCTTTCTTTAATAAACCTTTGATCTTAGGCCAAGGATAATTACCGAAATGGTGATAAAGAATCATACACATTTTCCTGATAGAACTCGTTTAAAAGTCCAAATGTATATTCAATTAGAGTCAACATTTTGTAGTCAATCTGATCTTCGGGTGACTTCTATAGAAATGGTTAATGTGAATCATTAAAGTTTCTGAGTGAACGGCTCGCGGCACTATAGCTACCACAAAAGTAATTACTTAGAGATTTTTAATGATTTGTTAGCAGGTGCTTAAAACCCTGTTCCGGTGGTGTGGGGATGAAATTTCATAGTTCACCAAACTTATATTGAGTCTGCCCCAGAGCCCTCAGTGTGTGTATATAACTGTGAGATAAAATCAATTCGCTAATATTCCTTGAGGATGTACATCGAAGTCCATGCCTTTGGGATATTTCCTTTGCTGGGTTCAGCTTGCACAATAACTGTGAGTTTGTTTATTGTTCTAGTAGCTCAGCCGTGTTTTGCATTAGATCACTATTAGCCTAACCTTTGTTTGTTCCATCTGGGATATTCTGACCTTTCATCTGACTTTCAGTTGGTATACATATTTATTATTCTTATACGTACATATCTCTTTATATCCATCTGTGATGGTTTCCTGTCTGTTTCTCGTCACTCTGCTAGAGGTCGTCTCTACTCAAAACAAACCTCTTCCAGTTGTGAATTCTTGGGATGAGCGGGACTAATTGTCATAAATGTCAGACATTTCACATAAACATGCCAACAACTTCTTACTTATTCCACGATTTCCTGATCGGAAATACACGTTTGTCTATTCTATTTCATTTTCCTAGAAACAATGCTAATCTCATATTCTTGAACGGACAATATTACCGTCTTCGCCACTTTTATACCTACGCCGTTGGTTTACTTAGATGCAAAGGTGGATTATGGGGATAGGATTCATATGCCCACAAACCCTTAGACTGGTACCCTGCTCTATTATGGCCCTCAGCCAAGCAAAGAGACAGGCGTACAACGCCATCTTAAGTATTCCCAGTTGCAACTCCTAACTTAATTGTAGACATGTTCCAACTCCAGCATGAACGCTCATACCGATTGTCATGGATGTTCACGCGATCCTGGCTGATTATCCATGAAAATTTCTCATAAAAATACTTTTTCATTTATTTCTAGTTTTCAACTATTGAAAATGGGTTATTTCACCAAAACCGAATGATGGCTGTATTGATAATACGCTATACTGAATCTTTGGTATACCACTGTACATGGCATTGGTTTATTATCATTATCTATATCATAATCTAATCAAAAATGTCCAAGAAGTGTAAAGCCAACTTTTGGCAAATTCTCTGATCAAACGAAATGCTTATTTTAATCATATATAATACAAACTTGAGTTGGAACCAGTCTCCCGGGAGTATTTAAGATGGCGTTGTACGCCCATCTCAATGATTGGCCTAGAGCAGCAGTGCCATAATAGAGCGGGGTACCAGTCTAACAAACCCTAATCAGCAGCTGTACTCTTGTGAGTCCTATTCTGCGCAGCGTGTGTCTCTCTGCCTGCCTATTAACCTGCCTACACAGCCGTATATATTTGGAGATAGCTGAGGGTAACCCCACTTGCCACCGTGTGAACTGAATGCGGTGGCCTTACGAGCTGTTAATTTAGCTTGTTTATACAATAACCAAGCGGCCTCCAGTTTGATTTACATGTATACTAGAACGGCCGACGGATGCGGGGACATGTCAGAAAGCGTCAATATTTGTTATGGCAGGCCCTAAACTTTCCGAACGCACCTGCCATCAGTCAGGTGGTTATTAACGCCATCCCGTAAGCAATAATTAAAATAGCCTCTACTGAAACGATGGATTATAGCGGACATATGGGAGTGACAGCTTCACATCATGTCCATACTAATTATTGACATTCGTGATTTTTAGAAATGTCAACTTAAATGTTTCATCGTTCCGTATTATTTGAAATTAACATAATGTAATATAAGGTTTTGCTGTCTTACTAAAGATAAGGGCATTATTTTCCTCTTATATTCGTTTTTAATTGTCTATTTGTAGTGCACAAGTCATGAAACAAGAGTTGTGGTTATTTGTCAGGGATTCCGAGAGTACAATCAGCGTGAAAGATAATTTTCGATTTGTATCCGTCAATATGGATATAACATCATACAATCTGTCTAAGGAATAAAATGTTTACAAACAGGGGCCATACATGCTAAGAAATTGTAAATCCAAAGGGGCACCGACTGAATCCATCACTCAGACATAATATAAGGGCAAATGTTCAAAACCGTCAGTCATAAGCCACCAGCATCCCCATCCCTATAACAAGCAGTTTAAAATCCCTCATCAGAATATAATTCCCTTACTCCCACAACTGTTATGAAATATACATATTTTTTATGTAAAAAATAATATTGTTGTTCAGTTTTCAGCATTATATCATTTTACATTAAGATTTGATTTAAACATTCAAAAACATGGATTAATATTTGTAAAAACAGAGTGAGGTTGTTATTAACTTTATTTATTTACATGGATTGCATAACTTGTAATAATAACAAATACGAGGCACTCTCCATGGCACGGGCGATGGCACTCGTTGGAAGATAAAGAGAACTCGGAGAACACCACCGACTTTGGATGGGCCACTACAACCAAACCTCATAGCCACACCAGGATTTAACCCGGGTCGCCGGTGGAGAGGGCCGAGCGTTTTACCACTCAGCTGCCCAAGCTGTTCACACATGCACTATTCGAGATTGTTTCAGTAGGAGAATCAAATGCAGAAATGAAAGATTATTCAGGAGAAAATGACGATACTCCTGACTCACACCCGGAAATTTAGACTTATTTGCTTTATTTCCTTGAAAAAAAACACACCACCACCACTACCGAGACAAGACCCATGATCCCGAACATTCAATGTTTGTCATCGCCGGTATCAGGAGCTGGTTCTAGAAAGTCTTACTTTTACTCCTTTCACACGGCTGATGCAAACCGGTTCAAAACCGTTTTTGATGCTAGTTACGCATTCACAGGGAAGTCAAAATCTTTCCAAATCCAAATATGAATTGTTCACCTCATGTTTTTTATATAAGACTGTGTTTGAAACCTATATGACAAATCGGCTTTGAAAAAAAAGATTTAAAGATCCAAAATCCTGTCTGAGAAAATTGGCTTTAAGTCTGCTTACAGCTCAATGCATCTTTGCCATACCTGGCGAAAAGGAAATATGAGACAATTAAAAATAAAGTCCCCAAAAACGTGCCATCTTTGCTGCTGCTCATTTTGGTAAAAGGTGGGTCATATAAATTTTTAACTGTCAGAAGATAACTAAGCGGGTTCTTCCAGGACAGTAGCTGACAAATGGATCCTCCAAGTATATGGTTCGCAGGTGCGCCATTAACTTTCGGCGGAGAGACAAAACTAGATGAAAGAAAAGAATAATGAAAACGGGTAATATTCATGTCATGTGTCAGCATTTTAATTCAACTAATGTCAATCAATTTTCAAGAATACTCAAACGGAATGAGTTTTGATGATGTATGAGGAACAATTTACACACAGCTGCCAGTGAAAATACAAGGGAGAGATAGATCAGAGTTGAACAGAGAGAGGGAAAGAAAGATAAAGTGACAGTGAAAGAGAAAAAACTGGTGGGAGATCATAAGATAAACACAGAGAGACTAGGGGAGCATCTGATAAGCGCGAGAAAAAGGGAGATGAGGAAAAAATGCGAATACTGGAGATAATGAGGAACAACGGATGATGGAAGATGGAGATAAGAATGTATCGACAGGTAGAGGCAACCAATGTACAGAGAGAGAGAGAGAGAGAGAGGGCGAGTGAAAACGAGAGAAAGGAAGAGAGAGCATCAAAAGCACAGAAAGATAGGATAAGAAATGCACTCCTTAAAGTTGGAGAGCAAGAAGGGAGAACGTAAAATGAAAGGGAGAGAGTAAACAGCTTGAAATGATTAAGAAAACCAATTGGATTCTCCGCCGTTGGTTGTTTTTAGTGATCTAACTTTTTTACCTAACTCAAAAAAATTGAAATTTGATTGCTCTTCTTGTGTTTTCACAGATGAGGTGAAAAGGGGGACGTCACATTTTTTTCATTATTTCATATATTTTTTTAAATATAATAAACACATGAAAAACAAAAATCTCATTTCACCTCTGTGTTGTTACAGACGTCTAGTTAATAAAGGTTTTGATGAAACAGTTTAGAAAAGAAATGGTGGAACTGACGTATACTAGAAGGCGCCGATGCTAATTAAGATTTGTTTATAGTAGGTAAAGAGGGGTATCCTTTTAAATTGAAAAACATCGTTAAAATTTCATATCTGAAGGACCGGGTAGTTAACAAGATAAAGCCATCTACATTTTGACGATTTAAACTTTAATGTTGCCTTGACCTTTGATCCGAATGGCCCAATCGTCTGTATTATGTATCATTTAAGTTGGAATGAACGTACTGTAAAATTTTGAAATTTGAGTGATATCTCCAGGAGATTTCACAAAAGAGATGAACATTGTTGACGAAGAGTTTTTCTTAACATATTGAAAAAAAATAACATGACACTTATCGCTATCCTATCGCTATCCTACATTGTAAATGGAACAAGTGTTAACCTTCTATATAACAGGAACTTTGTGGAAACGCGACCTAGTTGAAATGTGCTGATTCACCTACATCATAACTTGTCGCATGAGTGAATTAAAAAATTTTGGCATTGAAATGGATGCAACTAGACTTTTATCAAGACGTTTTCGTCCAATGACTGTACCTGTAATAGGTAGTCCGTGAGGTCACTGATAGTAGTCACAGTATTGGACCAGCGTGCGGTACATCCTGGGTAAAAACAAAAAGTGGTAGAATGAAAATAATGTAAGTAAAGAGAAGAAGAGAAAAACGGCTAAAACCAGCATCTCCCCATATGGAAAGGTGGAGCATATCAGCAGGTGGTGAAAATGATTAGATAAGGATTGAGAGTAGAAGGGAAACACAGGAGTCAAACAGTATAAGGAGAAAGAGTGGGCTGATTTTATTTTCGCTTTTCTCTGAAATAATGAGGTCAACCGAGATGTGAATGTAGGCCCTATCGGTCCAATTCGAATGTAGGTTTACTTTTATGGTTTGCCGTGGAATATCAGTTACATGATAAAAGAAACAGATTATGAAAAGTAAACCGGGCCCTGAGGATAATTTAAGATACTTCAATTACAGGTTTTCTGTTCCCCTGCGGCCACGTTTTGCATAGTAATAGCTCTTATATCTTAAAAGCCGTAATCAGTTCTGCCATCTCTGTGAATTGGGGAGTACATTATATCAAAAGTATAAAGCAGCACAATCCATCTACTATATAAAATTAAGTGCTGAGCTGCGGGACTAGAGATGGATTTGCGAGTTCCTGGGTATATCGCATGTCCAAGCGGGCAATACGATGACACGGTTAAATCCATAGAGTTATATTAATTTTGAAAGTGTAATGTAAAACAAGTAAAATTATTATATAAAGCTTCATCAAGCAATGGACCAGGATAATATGTTTGCTCCCACATCAAAACCATTATATTAATTAATTATTATATTATTTTCAGACTTAACGGCATAGTACCCCATGGAGTGTGGATGCTGATTCGGGCCTGGATATGTACCCTGTGACACCTGGAATGCATTAGAAGTCGTGTTCATATCATGGAACACCTGTCTTCTAGGATGCAATAAAGCAGAGCATATTATGTCTCTACGCAACCATACGTCAACAAATGAATGTTCATTTGCTACGCAACAAAGTATGGTATTATTGTGATCCAAAAAAAGAAGTAAAAATTTAGGAAGAATTTTATTTATAAAAATACACTTCTTCTACTAGGAATTGCTAGGAACTGGACTGCTACTTCACTCAAAATGGCCACTTGCGGTACAATCATTGCTAACAGGACATTTTGTCCGCCAATGAACTTCACATTTCGTCCGAAAAGTAACTACTCAACTTTTGAGTATGTTACTGAAGTATACTTTGTAATGCTTCTGGTCATATTCGGTCTGGTTGGAAATACACTTTCATTTATTATAATGCAGAAAGACAAAGAAAGAAGAGAAAGTTTATTTTTGCTACAAATACTGGCAGTCGCTGACACGTTTTATCTTATTTTGTGTTTTCTGCGGTACTCTTTGAAATATTTTGTGCCCAATCAAAATCACGTGGCCATGCAGCTCTACGTGTTTCCGCTCTTGAAATGTGCGCAGACGATAGCGATTTGGTGCATGTTGCTGGTCACCACGGACCGGTATATCTTCATATGTATGCCACTAACCGCACGACAGATAATAACAACACGCTCCAAGCGAATTATGGTGTTTATCCTTTTTGCGTTGGCATTCGCGTACAATCTCCCGAGGTTTTTCGAGAACTGCATCATGAGTTTTGTGGACCCCTGCACCAAAATTGTTATTTCATCTATGGTTTACGCTCCCTTTTTCAAGAAGCCACTTTACTTTGACATATATCACTACGCCATGCATATTATATTCCTGTACCTCGGACCACTTTCGATACTGACTGTACTTAATGCGAGTCTGATTCTAGCGATACGCAAATCTCGGTCTCGCCATCGAATACCGACTAATGTAAAAGGAAATGGCTGCCGCCGCAACGGTGACCAGAATACCACCGTGGTCCTCATCATCATTATCATCATCTTCATCATATGTGAGACCCCGGAGTTAATAATGAAACTAATATCACTGCTGAATCGACATTTTAAGTTTATGGGAGAAAATTCCCCCGTGTTTAACCGGCTGTCTACCATTAGCACTCTGCTGATGGTCACCAACTCGTCCGTGAACTTTATAGTTTACGTCGGATACGGGAAAAGGTTCCGCCGGATTCTGAAGGATATGTTGATGATCGATAAGTGTGTGCCCGGACGGATGTCAGATGGCATGAGACCTTTACGGATGGATGAATACAACAGGGATGCCCCTGGATGTAGATCAACCACAGAGCTTACCCAGGCATAGAAACGCTGTCTCATTTGGACGATGGAGTGGTTTAAACATTGGACTCGAAAAACCGAAGGTACTCTGTTGAAATACCTCCAGAGGAACAAATGAGGTCATGGACTAGAGAATCTCTCTGTTAAGGTCTTTTCTAGAGCTGTCACTTCTGAAATATGCTATATATATATATATATATATATATATATATATATATATATATATATATATATATATATTTACATATATATATATATATATATAAATATATATATATATATATATATATATATATAGATAGATAGATAGATAGATAGATAACAGAATGAAGACGCCTTAGTGTTGACTAACTGTTTAATTCAACCACGAGCTTTCGAAGCTTATAGCTTCTTCATCAGGTGTCAAGTGGAAAGGTATAGAAATCGGCTGTATATATATGGTAGATAAACAATTTCTAATGACCATAATGCATGGTATAGTGTAATGGATCTGTGATTGGCTACTCTGAATTTGTTTCATGTTGACCCAGGTTCCGAGTGTGTCATTGTTATTTACCCATAATGCTAGGTTATGAGTGTCCGGGTTATGTTGAGTTCATGTTCTCTGACACAATAAAGGTTTAAAGTTCATTATGCTCATGGCTCAATGTTGATGATGATTGACGACTAATGTGGTGGCGATCTGGTTGTGCAAGTCCATGATTATGAATAGAGATAATCCATATGTAAATGGTGTATTAAATGATATATTAAATAGTCTGTATCAGAAAGTTTACGTATAAGATGATGACGTTTGTCGATTACTTGATATTATTATTGTGTGTAAGCCTGAGAGGTGATCTCACAACACGGCGGTATCAGTGGCGGGAATGTGCACGTATGCATGAGGAATGACGTCACGTCATTATCAATATGGAGGGGTCGTTCGGTGCTATTAATATTATGGTATGTCTCAATGTCTGTAGTGTGCCATGAAACCGGCATCGCGATTTATTCCTTTCCTTATGGTGTCAAATTTATCAATAAATTTTAGTTCCCATAATTATCCACGATCTACAACCTTTATTAGAATCGGACCTTACATTAAAACCCCTCTTTCCTGACACACCACTCCTCTCTTTTAAACAACCCCATAATCTACATAAAAAATTAGTACAAAATCAAAGCTTTAGATATGATAACACTAACGGTACATTCCCATGTAAAAGACCGCGTTGTCGCACATGCCCACTCATAGTCCGTAAGGAAACCCTAATTATCCATGGTGCCAAACACACTATTCAGGGACACTTTGACTGCACCAGTAAAGGTGTAGTCTATGCCATCCTATGTAAAATATGCCCAGCAGTTATTTATATAGGCGAAACCAGCCTAATGCTCAGTCTCAGAATAAATGGCCACAGACAGTCCATTAAAGCGCTAGACACTAACTTACCGGTCGGAGAACATTTTTCTCAACAGGAACACTCGCCAGAATGCATGCAGATTTGCGTTCTAAAGGGCCACCTTACCGACACACGACAACGACAGATATGGGAACTAAAATTTATTGATAAATTTGACACCATAAGGAAAGGATTAAATCGCGATGCCGGTTTCATGGCACACTACAGACATTGAGACATACCATAATATTCTGATGCAGACTATTTAATATATAATTTGATGCACCATTTACATATGGATTATCTCTATTCATAACCATGGACTTGCACAACCAGATCGCCACCACATTAGTCGTTAATCATCATCAACATTGAGCCGATGAGCATAATGAACTTTAAACCTTTATTGTGTCAGAGGACATTAACTCATCATAACCCGGACACTCATAACCTAGCATTATGGGTAAATAACAATGACACACTCGGAACCTGGGTCAACATGATACAAATTCAGAGTAGCCAATCACATATCCATTACACTATATCATGCATTATGGTCATTAGAAATTGTTTATCTACCATATATATATAGCCGATTTCTATACCTCCCCACTTGACACCTGATGAAGAAGCTATAAGCTTCGAAAGCTCGTGGTTGAATTAAACAGTTAGTCAACACTAAGGCGTCTTCATTCTGTTATCTATACGCTGAGGGACTAACACGGCTATACGCATTCTATATATATATATATATGTATATATACATATATATATATATATATATATATATATATATATATATATTATAAATAAAATTAGAAATTCAGAAGATTTAATCAAGTAGAATACATCGCTTATTATCTGACCTTCGGTCATGAGACAGTGAATTTAATTGTGTGGTCATCGTATGTTTCGTTCATACAGGAGTACAGATGATGAAATTGGACACATGGAGAAAGAAACATCGCTAAAGCGCAAGGGATTCGGAGCACAATCGTGCTTATAATTGAGACATATAGGGAATATTCCTGTGTCACTATAGAAGAACGCTGAGGACTGGTTTCTCTAGAACTATTGTCATAATTTATCACACCGTCTGATTGCATCTGTTATCACTTATGGACTGTGGCGGCATTTTTACCTTTATTAATTGTGGTCTGCATATGAGCGTCTCTGAACATTCATGTCACAAGTTTAGAGCCAGATTTGTAAAGATTGCAAAAGATTTTTTGGAACACTTGGTCGATTTTTTTACATGTTTGCATGATGAAATTTGCGTTTGTATTTGCATTTAACAGATCGGTTCCTTTCTGCACCTGTTTATGTTAAAACAGGGAAATGGAAAAACGAAAAGGGGGTATTGTTGTGTAGCTCTATAGTTTTTGTAAGTGGTATTATTTAAAAGGTGTGTTCCTTTAAGTAAGACATATGAATGACTTTGTGAATGCTCACAGAACCATCCGAAGATTGAATCGTATTGCCTCGACTGGTGAAAGAAAATTACCTGCCATATTCATGAGGGAGTATGTACTCCCTTCACTATCTCATCAATTTGATCATATATTTTGTTGTTGTTTTTGTCCATGTATGTTGTGTTTCTTCTCATTATTATGTATTCTTTTGTAAAGACACAGTAAATCAGTGGTCAGCTTCAAAGAAGCCAGCAAGAATTTTCGTCGTGCGTCCTTTCGTCCTGAATTATTATATTTGGATAATGGTTGGGCAATCAGCTTGAGAAATATATGAAATTTCTACATTTCTATCAAAATAATTTATACAACAACATTCAATCATCACTTGTTGATAAGAAAAGGGTGTACATTCACATGACAAATGTATTTTCATCCAGCACAAGCAAAGTTGGAATATTTTCATCAAAGGAATTTGTTAGTATATTTTATCTATTGTAATATATCATATATCCTTTATTTGTCATATAAGATTTTGTCTTGACTTGGTTAGTTCTGACTTGTTAACATACTGATTCAGCGAGTCTGTCCATATTTATGTTGTATTAAACGTGTTACTTAAATACATCTTGTTGTTGTAATTTTTTACTTGATCCAAGGTTTCACCACGTTCTGTTAACGGTGCACCTCATTCTTGATAGTTGTCAGAGAACGTGGTAGGACGTGGCCTTTTGACACCGTGAATGAAGGTGTATGGTAGCGAGGGGACCATGTTATCTTTGGAATGTTTAAAACTTTCTTCCACTTCCTTCTAAAATCCACCACCTGAGCCACGGTTAGTTATATAACCATTCGTAAAATTCATGTAAAATAGATAACTGTATTGTAATAATTGTCAGCAGATATATCAAATATAATCAATGTAAGATTTAAAATGTTAATGTCTCTGTTAATGTTATGTTCTATCTTGAATATAAATTATGCATATAAAGTTTAATTAAAATACCCAAATATATCCTTCAATTTGTTAACGTAGATAGGTCTATGGTTTTGACCGTGATTGAGGTATATGTTATATTGTAGCCTTCACTGACTTCCGAAAAAGACAATAATTTTATTTCATCGAAAAAGGTCAGAATTTCGCAAGCGATTTTCCGTAAGATGCGTCATTTCATAGTTTTCAATTTTTGAACGACGTCCTCCCAGTATTGTAATGATAGAAATAATAAGGCGTATAAACACAGGTATATATTAGTTACCCTAGGGATTAACAACCGAAGAAGAGCAAATATATCGTAAAAAAAATTATTAAAAAAAAATATATAATGTTCAGTGGCAGAAGCTGGAAAATTTTGGGTAATATTTGTCACATAAGCTTTTATGTCATGGTTTTTGTAATCTCGTACAAAATCAGGATCCTTTGGTGACGGTCCCGGTACACCACCTGTCTTCCATTTATAGCATATTTTTTTCAATGTTGTTACGCGGTGACATAAAAGTGGACCGAACTGTCTCGCTAGTGAAGCTTGCTTTTCTTGCGAAGTGGTTGGTACGCCGGGCTTGTGCGCCACCGACATGGGTTCGATTCCCACTCTTTTCACCTGAACAATTTGTTTTGGTAACAATATAATGCGTTTTTTTTTTCAACTCAAACAAACTACAGAATTTGTCTAGGTTTGTGTACATTTTTTTATAATGTGTACTTAAAAATGCCCGGGGGTGTGGGGGCGGAGGGGGGGTGGGGGGAGGGTGGTGTTGTAATCATCTCAAGGGGTAATCGTCTGGGGGATAATTGTCATGGAGCCTTGTTGGGGGGGAGGGGGGTAATTATCCGGGATGGACTTGTCCTGTTGTTGTTTAACATACAATTATCATGATTCAAGCTAGTTGTAAGATGAATCCGTAACTTACTAAGGATATGTTTTCTTTGTGGATATTGAATACCACGAGAACTGCTCAGAAGTTCAGTTCTTTTACTAAACGTACACGTCTGAACTCATATTTTAAATGCATCAAGTAATCGTATGTCTCTTTGTGGTTCTCTGTACAACGCCTGTCAAGCTACTACACTTTAAAGTTTCTGTTGGTGTTATATCACTTTATATTTATTTATGAGTGAGATTGTGAATATGCTTTATTTTTGACAGCTTATCAGGTTTACATCATGCTTTCATGTAACCAACGGATAATCGTGAACATTAAACCACACCTAATTTTATTTGTTATAAAAGAAAAAAAGCGCATGTTTGATGAGCGAGAAAAAAATCCGTTTTAACCCAGCATATTAGCAAATCGGCATTTTTTAAAGTTTTTTTCTTTTTTGGTGGAGGTTACCGCCTCCATTGTTTAATGCTTTGCTTAACTAAGTATATGTACAGTATATGCAGAGTTCCATTCTAGTTTCGGACTACGTGACAGGGGCTTATATCCGATTTTTTCTGGTGTCAACCAGGTTCGGTATACCACTCCTACTAGCCTGGGTGTGTGTCACCTCCATTTCTGGGTCAATACAACCGAGGAACCCCTGAAAGGCGCACGCGTTTGAGTGAAACTAGACTGATGGGAACAGTCTCTCCATTAAGCCTGCAGAGCGCTCACCCTGGATGGGGGCCGACCGTGAAAAATGTCACCGCCTCGGCTGAGATTCGAACTCAGGATCTCTTGGCTTTGAGTCCTGTGCTCTACCCCAGAGTCACAGAGGACGGCATTTTTGCTAAATTTCCGAAAACATGAATACAAGCAGAAAATAAAAAAGACTTTTTTCGATCTCTCCGTCTTGTGTTCTTCCCGATTTCTTCTCAATGTTCACTATCAGTCCAGTTGTTGTATCTGTACCCCCACATTAAATAGAACAACCCTTTATCATTCCTGAAGTGTCTTTAAAACTTTTGGATATTATGAAAAAAAGAAAAGGGCCAAAACATACAGGTGTAGCTGATTCTGATACCCATCCGCAAGTTAAGACAATCGTCTGCGATAAGACGTCTGGTCAAACTCTATACCACAAGGATACGCTCCAGGGGCGGATCCAAGATTTAGAAAAAAGGGGGGTCCTACCAAGTAGGACCAATGACAAAGCTTTAAAACATCCCCGGTCCGGAAAAGGAGGGGGGCGGTCCAAGCCTCTAACATCAGTAAGAAACCCTTATTAAAAGGTTGCGGCGGCTGGAAAGACACCTCAACCCCCCCCCCCTTTTAATTGCTTCTGAATCATTCGACCAAGGAGTGGCCATAGGGGGCACGCAAATATTTAACAAATTACCTTCTGGCGCCTCTTACGTCTGCTTGGGTTGATGCTCCCTAGGAAGCCGATTAAAGCTACAAAAATGAACAGGCCCAAACGACCAGAAGGCAATGTGTTTAAGTCAGGTAAGACTTCCATCGTCGGTAAAACCATACTATACCCCCCCCCCCCCCCTTCCACCATTTCATCAGTTGGCGGTAAATGCCACCGAATGATCTTATTTGAACTTGAAACAATGGTCCATAAAAGTATTTATATATGATAACTACTATATAATGATAGCAATCGCCTTTTTTTTCATTGTGGCATCTATCTGTACATCCATTTTGAATGATTCAGTACGCATATTATGCAAAAATGCGGCCATTTATCATTCTGTTATAATTCAATATGTGTTCAAGACACTTCGAGGAACACACAAAAAACCCTATAAACGCCATTTATATATTTCTTTATTAAGAGTAGTGAAAACATTACTGTGATAACAAGAAAAAAATCACTTTTTATTTGTATTTTCAATTCTTTAAATTAAAGAAATTATGGACATGTTAATAATATGGCTTGTGTACGTGTCATTTGACACAAACATAACCTTAGAGCCTATGATTACCGAATATATCTTGGTTTTATTAATAGGGAAACACTATACCGGTTCAGGTTCAATTTTGTTTGGTTTGACATCAAGATTGGCACTGAAAATGACCTTGAATGTTAGGCAGTGTCTATAAAAAGTGAAAAATCGACCTTGGCTGGCCCAATTTTCGATATGACCTTGGAAATGACCTTGAAATTCAAAATCTAATGTGGCATCCTCCCACACTATTTTCTTCACCCTATGACTGATTTATCTAGGATGTATGTCTGCTATTAACAAGCAATGCCCTCTTAAATAAAAAAAAAATCAATTTTTGGCTGGTAGACTATGTCCCCCTGAATCCGAAACCATTACAAACAATTTATTACCTTTCAAGTGAGTAGCAAAAGCGATCGGTCAGACTAGTAATTCATCTTTAAAATTTGGTTAAGGTCTAAATTAAATATCAGGGGCAAATCAAATGCCAGTCACCAAAACACTGGCCGATGGTCAGTTTCAGGTAAGCGGCTGTATTTGAGATCCAAAAAATACGGCGAAAACAAAAAAGGCTATGGAGGGTAGGCTATGATAGAAAATCAGAAACAAGTGGCCAAAGAAAAGTTTTCGAATGTACGCCATATTGCAGTTCTAGCGTAAACATTAACTGTAATTGAAGATTTGGTATTCGGAGAATCACCCACGATACATCAAGGATTTTAAGCCTCCTCTTCTATCGCGAGAAGCCTAAACATCATATTAGCACGTGTACATGTGCTATATATTATATCAAATCATAAGATAAGCTTTTTATCTTGATTATCTGTTCATGATTTGACCCATTATGGTATACATGTATCATGATTTATCTTGCTTTTATTGAAAATATTTGGAGAAAATATAAGGTCTTTGTAGTTTTCCTACCTGTTATTTTACCATAGCCAAAACAACGATTTTTTTAATGATATTAATTTAAGAATCAAATCATATTGTTTAAACTTTAATTATCGAATGGTCCTCTTTTTACCTGCATCGAAATTTGCAAAATGGACTGTTTTAGGTATGACTCTTTTGTCCATCATGCTGCATATATCAGTAATTCACATACTGACTATTAGCAGCAAAACCATCGTTCAACAAAAACATTCTAATGCACATGAAAAAACAGCACAACAAAACGGGCGGAAACACATAATTGATGACTGATTTTTTTATATAAAAACTAAAAAGCATGAAAAACTACAAAGAATAGTCTTTCCAGTAAAAAGAATTAAAAATAATAAAATATATATCGATGGACTGAACTGCCTGAAGCGCAATTGATGGATTTCTCATTTAATCGGAACAACACTACTTTTTCTGTATTTTACTTCATGGTGTGTACCAATGACTGGCAAGTCCCCGAGAAACCGATTGAAAGAACATAGAAGAAAGGAAGCGGATCAATATATGGAGCATCTTTGTGAGAGATGGAAGGATAAAGTAATATAAGGAAATCCTCTGTAAAAGACACATGGGAAATCCTGTTACTGGTAACAGATAAAAGGTGTTTACACGACTTAAACAACGGGCAATATCTGTTCAAGCAATATCCTGGTTAATTATCTGTCTCCCGTAATTAGCAAGAGTAATTAGTGAAATGTTCAAACACCGCTACGCCCTAAACCTGATTTATAAGTAGGTGCTCGCTTTACAACTGATCTTTTTCCGTCATTTAGAGACACAGTAATCAGGACTTAATGCGTAGTATATTATTTTACTCAACAACGTGGAAAATAAGGGATTTGAAAGATTGAATCATTAAAAAGGTGTTAATTATATTGTAACATATTAATATTGACTCTTACTCTTCACCAAACCGCAAGAAAATTTACAAATAAGCATCAAATATACAAATATTCAAATCAATTTAGGAAATCAATAATAACAAAATTCTACTAATTTTTAGTAGTTTACATGAACAAAAACAACTTTTTCTAAGTATAAATCTGAAATGATTAGGGTTAATCTAAAATTGTTTTCAGGTTACCGACGGGGTTAAAAGTTGCCAGGGGGATCTTCTGTAATCTCAACGGGGATAATCCGAAATCGCTACACCCGGCATATATTTTTTAGAACAAAAAATAGTTTTCTAACTGTTAATTAGCATGGAAAAATCTTATCTTAATCTGGTACAAAGGTTGAAAAAAGTATCAAATCACATAGTGGACAAAAATGAAAAGAATATACTCTACATTCAATAAAGCAACAAAAAATGAGATCAGGTTACTTTATATCATATAACTCTCCAACACTCAAAACATTTGTTATAAACCTGGACATATGATTGATAACAACAAGCTCGGTTCTCTCAGCCGGTGATTCCCGGCATGGTTAGGAAATTGTTATAAATTGGAAATTTTCTCCGGGTCCCTCTGGTTTAACACATCAAGGGACTATAGATCTCCACCGTCTGTGCCATAGAGAGTGCATAGTACTTATAAAATCGATATAAATGTAAAGTTTAAATTACAAATTTCTTTGGAAAAACACACGTTGCCAAATACACTCTCCTCTGCATATAATACGATGTGACACTCTGCGACTGCTGCAAATTCAAGTGACAGACCGATTTGTTAATTTATCACGTGAACTCGGCACAGGAAACGTTATGAAAACCGGAGACATAATATAATTTATTTAAAAAAACCGTCCGCGACTGTCAAACAGACATTATATCAAGATAGTAACTGATATTTAATGTACCGTTATGAGTGGTCATCTGCCTTGCCGAGCGGCAAGTATGACGTTAATCTTGTTCTGGACTGAGTGGGTGAATTGGATAATATCCAACCGTCCGAGTGAATATCATTGTCGAGAAAATCCATGTAAGACACGAAAAAAGGATCACAATCCAGATTACTAATATACACAACGGCTAAATGGAACATGTCTCTTTTATCCAGCTTGTTTCCCAAATAATTTCCCGGGTGGCATCCAAAGGGGGACACCCTATTTAATAGATTACACGTCAGACGACCACAGATGAAAGACCTTCAAGTAGACGATCTAATATAAAAAGCCTCTTTCTGACATTTTTGTTCTATGATGCTTTCCCTTTGATACAATTACAAAAGGTACCCGTAATTATATGTTAAGAAACAACCATGGTTATAAAGGAATATAATATACAACAATGCTTCACCATGGTTCCTGTATAAGACTGTACATGTTTTGGTAAGTGACAAGGCAAATATTCTGTGAGTATACAAATATTCTGCAGGTGCTGGACGTGTAATCAGATTAATTGCTGGGCTAAATCGACGAGAAGTAATAGAAAGGCGCTAATTTATGAGTGAAACACAGCTGCGAGGCACAGCCTTCCCATTAAACTTACAGGGCACTTACCATGAAAACAATGTCACTGCTACTCAGCTCAGATTAACACTCATGATCTCCCGATCTCCATCGATACACCACAGAAGCTGGTATTTGAGTATTTTCTTTGTTATTAATGGTAACCAAGTATGTCAGTCGTTAACAGCGGGAACAAAAAAGGTCCGTATACATGGTGAATGTTAAAAAACAAGTTATCTTTAATCATATTGTTTCCAATAAAACTCTTTAGTATCTGTATTGTAGGGGAGACCTCTACATGCATTTTGTCGAATCTTCCAATTGACTGAAAAGGGAACATTACCTTCGCAGAGACCCTGATGTTCTAACTGATGGCCACTTGGAAACTTTACAACGGAAAGTACGTTGGGCTGTTTTAGTAGGTGTTTTGGTGCAGGTTCCGCTTCTGCTTGCTCTTGTAGTTATCTAACGGGTATTTAAATAAGATATTCTCTTGAAACTTTTATAAAAATCAGCCAAAAGCGCACATGTTGTCAATTTTGTTTATATACACGTGATAAACATGTGGTTGCTTTCCATCATCTGTGTCACTGAGAGTGCCTTGCATTGGTAATTGAACATTTTTGTATAATCCGTCTAAAATTTAAGTTTAATTTAAAATTTCTTGTGAAAATACGAACCACACATTGCTGAAAAAAAACGAAATGCGCTGTTACACTGCTGACAAATAAAGTCATAGACGGCATGCGGTTCGTTTAATTACCCCTTTTTAATTCAGCAGGGGAAACGTTCTGACAACCGGAAATCGAATATATTTTAAAACCGGTCCGACTCCTGTCAAGCAGAGAGTATATTAAGATAGTAGCCGAGAGATGTAAAGGGTCACCATGAGCGGTCGTGTGGCTGGCCGGGCCGCAAAGATGATGTTAAACTTGTTTTGCTAGAAATAGGTGACTTGGATAAAAATCAACTGGCCCTGGCGACCGAGGAAAAACCATTTACCAAAATATCCGTGTCAGACATAAACAGTTGGTCACATGCCTAATTCTTATTCAGCCACGACTATTCTTGTAGACCTAGCTTTTCAGGGCAATTTCTATGTGGCATCCAATCAAGGTGACCAAATGTCAGACGGCTCAAGGTTAAACAAGGTTAAACGACCTTATATAAAACTTACTGTAACACCTTTTCCGGTGATGTCTTCCCTCATGCTATATTTTATATAAATAACATATGTATAAATTTATTAGTGTTAAGAGGTACCCAAAGTTCATTTGTAACAACTCAACTCGAAAGTAAATGCTTTGATTCGTACATGGGAACATACAGCCAGTCAAAAGATTTTGCATGCCTGCGTGTCTATTACTGGAACTACCTTGGTTGTTAAAGCGGGACTGTTGATTCAATCCTATAATTAATTTCAATATACCATGATGAATATTTACATCAAGGGGCTACTGAAAGTTGGATAATTGACGCTTGCGCTCTTTAGATTTCATGAAGCTTTAAAAAAATGATTGCATCCTTTATATTTTACATAACAAAAAAAGAAAATTCGTACCAGGACGTGGTTTAATCAGCAGTCCTCGACATCCAACGTTTTTGTTAAGCAATTCTGATCATGGTCGCTCAGTAACCATGTTGGGAAGTTGCGGTATCAGACTGGTCGTGGGTTCCCTTTTTATGAGATTCTTGTTTCGATCAAATATAATTTTCTGTAAAGGTCTCGATGCAAATCCGATGTAGATAGCTATTATATGTCGTTGCAAAAAGAGCAAAGAGGTGTTGTCTAGGGCTGAAATTAGACCCCAAAATATTAAAGAATCCCCGCTGGACAGAGTGATCAAAATTCATCCCGAACAGTAATCTAGCATAATTTCCTAAAACATATCAGTGTCTAGACGGGGTTTAATTTAATCTGGTTTATTGTTTGTGTAAAGTTAAACCAATCTCATGGATACTGATCTGTCTGAAATCTATCACAGTTGGGCGTTAGGTTTCCGTGCTAAGTGATTGTCTATATCCCCAGGTCAAATCCGTTATACTTTGAAAAATTCGTTTCATGAATTACTGGTTTGGGATCACAGATTTTGGTTTAATATGATTTGTATTCATAATTTTAATATTTGGATAAAGTAGGAGAGAATTTAATTTAAGAAATTTAATAGGTTCGAGAAATGATTCAACCATGAGCCGTCAACGCTTAATTTGTTGTCTTATTCCTTATTAAAATTCTAAAAAATTTAATACTTAAACCAGTTAACTAATTTAAAGTGGCTAAGGTTTATTGACCTTCCTGTAAAAGAAAGAGATACGGAACATTAGTTGACAGGAAATTGGCAGGAAGAGAGCAGAAGCACCAACTATTAATTATCGATCGTTATCTCCACCAAGGTCCCCAACCATATGCGACCATTTTTTCACTCATGTATGAAGTAGCTAATTGTGATGTCCTAATAAACCCACTACAGGTATCCACTTCTAACTACCACTACTATATTATTAAGAGAGAGTCCTCATGTTACATTCAGACTCAATATAATTAAAGCCAGCTATTCACTTGCCCTATTTTTGAAGACTTATGCGAGTTCTACTTATTCTGCATATACTAATTAACTATAGGATATTACTGTTTGGAAAGTTTCTTGTGACGCCCCTATGATAGCGGTTGTGAGCTGTTTATTAACAAGCTGTTAGTAAACACGGAAATATGTGCCCATGCTGAAAAACGAAAAAGCACGTAATGGGATGTGGGAAAGTCACTGGTTGTGGTTGTTCAGAATATATGGAGAGATCGGCGTTTTGAGCCTATTTTCAGTCCTAAGTATTAATCTTAATGTAATAGATTTCAGATAGTGGAATAGACTCCTTTAAATGTTGTACACGTGGCGAATAGCTCCTAACTAGTTTTGACACCATATGATGGGGTCTGTTTTATACCAGAAGGAACATGGTATTTTATTTCTTGATCAGTATTTGACTGACGTATTTTATTTTTCTATTTCATGCGCTATTCAGAAAATGCATTGTAGAGGTGTATATTATGAGACCCTTTGGCATCTATTCTTGGATTTATTTAACTATCTTGTTAACATGTGTTTTTAATGCTGTTAATATGGCGTTCTGTTTTGTTAAGATATCATAATACAACTTGACAAGGGTGCTCAGAAGAAATTTAAAACCATCGCGTCTTCTTGTATGGGGGAAAGATAGGAAAATTAGAATTATGTTACCGTTTTCCACGTGAAATTTCCACTTATTGATTGTCGTCATTGTAATGATTTGCCCATATAAGGAGTACCCAAGACCGATTCTAAATTCCAAATCCCAAATTTGCAAAATTTGCAAATTTGTTTCAGCGATAGTCGCCATGTTGGATGTGATTTGTAAAGGCGGAGGTTGACGTGGCCATCAGGCAACGATGAATAAGATATTTTCGTGAAATGCGTTTACAGAACACCATCAATGAATGTAACAGAACTCCATTTGCAACATTCTAACATATAGTTAGTGGCGAACATCACAATCATATTATCGTACACATATCCCAAAACACCATATTATACAGACTTTTCATAGCCACATACGGAAGCTAGGCAAGTCAGCTAACCAGGTTACAACTATAAACCCCAAGGGGACGAGAGACAAATAAACCATGTATGAAATGCATAGAAATGGCTTTATATCTCGGCTTTGTGATAACCTACTTTTGTCTGAATATAATATATAGGCCTCTTTTGGCAAGCACTCGTACGGTACACTGGTAAAGCGAAAATAATGTCGATTGGATTTGGTCGACTCTCACAATAATGTTTCAACTGGGAAATCGCTTGACCCCGCACAGCGCAGAGATAACACTTCATTAACTTTTTCACATCACACTGCCCGCCAGGAAAATAACACAAGCAATAAAATATAAAAATTACCTACTAAAATAAGATCTACAAGGACTTACAAGAACAATCCTCTTTGCGACGCTTCCCATCTGAATCGGGTATCCCAGCTTCAACAGTTCATCCGTTTAGTAATTATAATGATGTTCATATTATGGTGAAGATGGAATATTTCTTAAATGAAAGAAGGGATAATATAATCATCCCACACAAGACAAGGGGTAACCATAATAATTCGAATTTTATGACTTTTTATAGGATTTTTATAGAAGACCAAAAGTGGCAATAGTACTTCAGTAATAAATATTACCGTTTGAATGGTGCTATTCTTTATTCCATTATGTGATTATAAACGTAAGGGATGACACAAGATTAATTAATAGGATTGAAAAAACCTTCATGTTATTTCAATAATAACAATAAACTCTTGACGGCGTGTGGTAATGGTGTCATAAAAGTGTCTTAAACGTTATTTTCATCCGTCATGCAATGTTATTTGAGGCAATCAACCTTGACTAAATAAAATAAGGTTAATCAAAATATGCTGCTAGTTGGCTTTTCGTTACTCTTAGATCAGATTTTGGAGTCATGTTTCACGGAATTCTGCGGGTTTGTTTCTATAAAAAGCAGGAAAGGGCATGATAGTCTCTAGTGTCAGACCTGGACAGGGTTCTCCACATGGTGAAACAGGCTGGTCGCTTGGTGTTACAGGAATATCTCGAAACCAATTAAGATATCTCCTCGCAACCTATCGTATGTGCTGTAACTTGGGATCAAGACAAAAGATTCATTGTACAAAGATAAATGTCGTTACATTAACGGTTAATGTGACGTTACATTATCGGTCAATGTTACATATAATGATAATAATTACATTGTCAGTTGTTGCAAAACCAGCATGCAGATTCCGCATTTGGTACATCAATTAAGTGTTGTTGTCTTTTGGGAAAAAGATAAAGAATTGATAGAAAAAGCAACAAGAAGGACTATATGACCGAGGTTATAGGGTCTATGTCGAGGTACCGGGACCAACTCTAAGAAACTTGTGGCAGAAGAAGGCCTAGCTATTGTTATCCTATATTAATTCTTTTCCGCTGCGAAATTTATAGAATTTTATAGGAGCACCCATTCTGATTGTGGGATATTCGGATCATGTCATACCGGTGTAAGATTTCAGTATCCATACAATCTCATATATATATATATATATATATATATATATATATATAAAAAACTGTCTACCACACTTACCGTCTACCAATGCCGGGCGGAGACCAAGCTTAACCCATATATCGATTATTACAGTGTATATCTCCCGGAAAGTTTATTTTGAAGATAATGTAAGATATAGTCATCATATGATATATACATGCCGTTTGTGAGGAATTAATAAAGATATTTAACGAAAATGCTCTATTATATATGTGAATATGAGCATGTACAGGTTCTCTTGAATATAGGTTCATTTCAGTTTTATTCTTTTATGATTTTATTTTTCTAAACCCGAGGTAGGGCAGTTACGAATGACCGTTGCATCGATACATTGTGATACAAAGCAAACTATTGGATTGGTACATCAATCTAACAGAAGTCTTAACAATTATCTAGCACTCCATGGCATTTACTCATAGTCTGCGCCCGGGTCTAAGAGGATTCTATGACGATCCGTTGCGATCATTCGTGATCATAACGATATGGATATACGATCTTTAACACTTGCGCACGTTCCCTTATTTAAAAAAAAATATATTTCCCTTTGTTGCCTTCTGTTAGGAAATAGGAGGGCGAAATAACACGATTTGGACAAGGTGGGTATTAAAAGGATGTAGATTTTGTATTTCATCAGTCTGTCCAGTGAGGGAGAAACTTCTCTGGGAGAAAGCATGGATATTATACTATGCTGTATTACGAGTAGCCCACCACGCTCCTTTGAGTTCCTCCATGCTTTAACACCAATAAATAATTACCACGCTCTACTACGTATCCCTACGCTTTGAAACGTTTTTATAAAAATGGGCATGATCATGGCAAATATGAGCAGGTTTAAATATCGGAACGATCATAAAATGTCTCACGATTTTAGAGATCCGTCGATCTACGACCTGTCACGCTCTGAGATGATATATATATATATATCGTTTATCGTGTCATTTGTCGTATCGTCTACCGTACCGTGTGTCGAAAGTATGTCGCATCATAGTCGTATCGTGTGTCGTGTAGTATGTCGTATCGTGTGTCGTATCGCATGTAGTTGCGCTTGTCGTATCGTGTGTCGTATCGTGTGTTGTACCGTGTATCATAAACGAAGAATCGAGATACGTGTCGTATCGTGAGATGATGTATCGTTACAAAAGCCTTGGCCTTACTACCACGTTCTCCTACGGTATCCTGCGGTTCAGCGACGGCTATCCACAGCAATGTCCGAAATGGACGTGAAGAAATTCAAGACCTTAATCTCGTGACGTTCGCGGCACATTATCCCTAAGTATTTCACGTTCATCTACTGTGCTGTTACAGCATTGGGATGGCTATAACAACGATCTCCGTCAAACGCGGTTTGCCCTAGTAAAACGTAGATATGCCCCGTTTTCCCAGTTCTCACTACCGTGCTGCTTTAGTTATCTATGTTCACCTGCGGCAGCGTCATGACTATCACGTTTTCTGACGATATCTTACGGCAACAGTGTACAAGAGGATTTACCCTGGCCCCATTGCCAGGGTTTTACAAGCAAAATGAGTTCAACAAAGGTACTAAGAGGGGGGATCCATACCATCCATAACAAGGGGCACGTTCTGTCCCTTTCTTTTCGTTAAAATTTTAAAGAGAATGTGGAACCCATCACGACTTCCCATGTTCAATCATGTCCATTACCTACTGTAAAGATCACGTCCCCAAAAGTCACCCCACGATCTTCAGGAACATGGTGATTGATAGAGAGAACGAAAAGTAAGACCTAGGCTTGATTACAATGCGCCAGTATAACGTTGGAATATAAGTTAAACCCAACTAATTTAACATCAAGGGCGAGTTCCCTAGAGATTGTATTAGAGTCTTATTTTTTTCTTATTTTGTACACTATATAGGATGATAATTTAATTTACAGGGTATAAATGTTATCATTTTTAGAAATATTTCAAAACATTGTCATTAGAAGTTTGAAGTACATATCTTTCTCTATCACCCGTCTTGTAACTCCATGTTTACTTTCACTTTCATGCTGCCTTGTCGAATAAACTCTGTACAAATCACACCATTGTCTGACAAAGTCAGCCTTGTATCCCCAGTCTCATTCTATTACATGACATTCATTCCTGATTTGCACTACTTAGATATCCCTCTACGGCTTCGAGCCAAAGCCGTAAGTCGGTCCATTGTTCATTTCTTGTCAGTCCAGACCTTTGTTTGTGTTTTAGAAATGCCCCGTCGAGGAAATTACTTTCCCGTGCTGACGCAATCATAGCGATCCTGTCAAAAGTGTGACCATTTCAGCTGTAATGGTTGAAATGTTTATTCCAGTAATGATACGCCACGGTGACAATATAATATGGTAGTATTGCGCCAAAAAGGACCAGTCAGGCAACATCCCTGAATAATTATCAAAACAATAAAGTATTCAGATGTTTTAAGTCAACCTTTTCTAGAATCTGAATCGCAATAAATTCATTTTTTTTTATTTACTCCAATAAGTTTCACTCCTATTTTTATTTTCTGATTATTATGCAAGAAAAGGGGGGGGGGGTTCAATAATATGAGAATTTATATTCCAGGTATAACAATCTGGACAAGTGCAATTACTATATATTTCTCATTTACCCCCTCTCCAAGTGGCATTGCCGCCAAATAATGGGAAATGGCTAAATTACGTATCCACGAGCACTGAACCCTATATATTTATTTTAAAAATAAGAACTTATTAATTTTATTAGACACTCATTTTGATCTCCTTCGTCCAAAGACATTGAAGCACACTGGTCTTTAATTAATAGCAATCAGCCTTTGTTGTAAGAAAACAACAAAGGTTTCTTTCAGAAAAGAAATAAATTACATGTTCTATTATCAGTCTTTGAAACATTTTTTCTGTAACGGAGCTTTTGAATATTTAGAGCACCATGTCGCAATGTGACAAATGGTGTTACGTTTAGGTCAGCAAATTAATATAGTTGTGATAACGATGGTACAATTAGTGGTTGCAGTTGTGATAAAAAGATAGTATAATTGGTTTAATATGAAAAAAAGTACGGAGTAATTTGTTTGCATTATTTTATTAAGTAAAGGATAGCTTATATGAACGGTCTGGCACTATTAATTACAAACATCAAACCAGTTGATTAAATTATATTGCTAATTACTAAATAGTGATTTTTTTTTACAAATACTCATTCCCTTTCTGAAGCAATACTTAATCGTCAATGACCACTATTGAATATTGCATTTTCTTTACCAGAATCAATTTTACCATAAAGACGTAAGAACATTTCTTAAAGAAAGACTAAACTTTAGGTTGTTTATTAACACGAATGCTCGACTGTCACCAACAATGTTTAGCATGGAGGCCGCAAAACACATGATTGTTAAGAATGTCAGGTCTTTGTCTAGTCAATCAATCATACACATTGTCAAAAATATTTTAGCCAACGATCTTTTGAATGTTCTTTCGTCCGAAAAAAGAAGATTACATGCCATGCAAAATGATTTCCCATCTTGAAAATGGAAGTGGCAATTTTGTTAAAAGCGATTTGTTTGGAACAATATGTACATATTTTATTGCCGTTGTATAAGCCAAATATTATCACGAATCATCTGATAGTGAACGCAGAATGAACGACCATATTTTTCCTAGACGATACAAATTCAATTTTTATTGTATGTAAATTTATTTCTCTCTCTGAATCCAGTCTTTTTTTAATACACGCATAGGGTTGTTGTTGGCGAATTCTCAAAAATGATGAAAAAGAAGGAAGGGAAGCATTTGGGAAGGTGTGTGTTAATGTCAGAGAGCGGAAGAAATGGCGAGAAAGGGAGAGTGATAGATAAATAAATTATTTGACATCATAGCAATGTATCCTTAAATATATATTTTGATACCAGGAGGCTGTTGTTAAATAATTTAATCCGCTGACACTTCAGCCAAACACACACTATAGTATGGACTGTCAGAGTTTGATATTACATAAGCTTTTAGATTATTTGAATTATAGAAAAAATATAGAAGAAATTAAGAAAAGTGTTTCCTCAAACAGAGGAGAGCCTGACGAAAGGATAATGGGTTCCCTGGACACGATTTGATTCCAATGATTGTATTCTGTTTAGATATTAAGAGATCTAACACATGCGAATCCTGCCGAATCGAAAGAAGTTTAAGCCTGCCAAGCAATCTCGTTTGAGGGGTCTGTGACCCCCGCCCTTGGCGCTCCTTTAGCCATGACTTTGTAGATGCCGCCGAGAGCCAAAGAGTCAGTCAAACTACCCAGCGGCCCATGACTCGGGCAACAAGAGCAGACAGGGACGACCGGGGAGCCACATCCATAAATAAATACTCAAAGAACAGTCTGTCAACCGTTTACCCTGAGACTAATAATGAAAAGAAGGCGAAGGATAAAAAGGGAAAAGAAAGACGTAGAAAAAGATAAAAAAGGAAAAAAGAAAGCTAGGGTTTTGATCTTCCTCATGACCAATAATGACGTCAGTCGTTAGTATAATAACAGCTGTGATAATTAATGGGCCGGGATATAATTACTTTCTTAATGAGATAACGGGAAGCTAACTCACTGCATGGTCACAGTAAATTAACCTCATTGTCCTGGGCTGCAGGAAACGACCAGTAAAAAAAGCTAATATCAAACAAAATCTCTAGATGTAGAGTCCACGCGAGGAGAGAAACGTGATTACCGTCATTGCATTAAGGCATTAAATGAAAAGTCCATTTACATCACATCTAGTACAGCGTAATAACTCACCTGTGGTAATTTTGTTGTTATTTTTTCTTTTCTATCAGTTTAATGGTTTGAATCAAATTTGTGTATGCTGAGATTTCCGATCAATGTAACGTTTAAATGCTCTACCGTCTGATCTACATTAGCCTTGCTAAATTATCCAAATCAATCAAATTTATAAAAGAAATCTTTTGAAATAATAATCAATCCCTTCTCTGGAAATGAGATATGATTTGATCGGCCACAGTCCACTAGATATTTCATTCGAATTAATGTCACTGCAGGAATAGTAAAATACATAATGTTATAAATACAAATGATTGACGCAGAGGTAATATGAAAAGCATAATAACAAAAAAAATGCTTTCCCTGGGTTGAACTATAATTTTTACATTTAAATTTATAAATTTTACATGGATGGAACAACTGGTTACAATAAATATACGAGGCACTCTCCATGGCTCAGTTGACAGCATTTTGTAGTCTGTAGAGGTCCAGGGAACCGGGGCCCGGAGAAAAAGACCGACCATAAACGGGCCACTACAACCCGCTCCCATGGCAATTCCGGGGATCGAACTCGGGTCGCAAACGGAGAGTGGCCGAAGATTTTACCACTTAATTAGCTGGTCAAAAGTGGTCAAAAATAATTGAAAGCGGAGATGACAGAATTTGATAATCGTGTAAATGCGTACCTTAATCATTGCTGTTTGAAGAACACCGGCTCTTATGTTTATGAGGTAATCAAACCTTGGGTAATCACCTTTCGCTTTGACAGAATCACCACCCCGCGCGTGCAAATATGACAATGGTTTTATGGTTTTCACGCAGAGTACATAATAATAATGTGTGAAAACGGTGTTATATTGAACAAGTGAATAATCATGATATTACATTAGGTTTCAAATTACAATAAACCCTGCAATGTGACGACATATTACGGATGCAATGTTTTCCATCAGACATGAGACTCCAGGACGGTAATTATCTATGTTTGAATCGCAGTCAGACATGACTAATAAAACCGTGGTTAGAATTAGTTACCAATGTTAATAATAAAAACCAATGTAAAATATTAACATTGCAACGGTAGAATATAAAAAAAATACAAAAAAAGAAGCTTGTGTTTTTTTGTTTGTTTTTTTTTTCTTGATACTTTATACTTAAGTTTTGAAACAATTGGCGTTAACTGCAAGATATGTTATATTTATATGAATTTGATCAAATAAAACATTATACAGTTGGGCACATATATTAAGTACGATGAAACCTTTCACAGTTGGTCACAGTTTCCAGCCAACTGAAAGAAGTAAGAAATGGTAAAGAGAAAACAAGGACTTTAATTGTTTCAATTTTCTTTATGCTTTTTAATACATTTTGAAAGAATACATCCTGGTGTTATCTATACGATATAGTACAAATGATTTTTTTATAAAATATTATTTATAACAAAACCTTCCATAGTTGGTCACGATTTCCAACTAGCTGAAGTGATAAATATAGATAGTGACATGTATCAGACACCTATTTGCCTTCGGATACGTTGACCGAATTAGATACAAATGGCAAATTAAGTACATGTACCTTAGCCTCGATATAACAAATTCCACTTTGGCTCTCCGCCGAGTCTATGTGATTAGTACCTCATACCCCTGGGACACAAAGCATTTTTATTAGGTCCTGGTCGCCTCAGATAGCGCAAATGTCACTTACTGGATATTAATGGGAATTGATTGAGACACTTTTATAAACACCCCGGGTTTGCCCCATTTTTGTGTCAGTGCGCAGACAGGTCTTCCGAGGAGAACCCCGTAATCTCTTCACTGGGACCAGTCCATATAATGGGACAGTTCACCTGTTGACAGCTGAGAGCTTATTGAGGCTGTTAAGACAATACACCCGAAGTGATGGTGCATGGTCGACGTGTAGCCCTGCAGCTGTCGGCCTATATTCTTGTATATATATATATATATATATATATATATATATATATATATATATAATATTAATAATAATATTTTTTCGATGTTCGGACTCACGGCGCAAAGACAATTCTTCGGATCTGTACCTTTCACGCTTTCAAATTCCAAATTTTAAACATCTGACTAACGGTCTCGTTGTTGTGATTTCTGGCTCTGTGACAGCACTGATGTAACAATAACAATAGTTTACACAGCATCCAAAATTTAACAGAAAGACAACACAAAACATTTCATACACACGCTGGATATTGTTTAAGCGCAAGTCTTACTGGCAGATAATATACAACACAATTGAAAAAAAGTTTACATCAAATTATAGTACAGTCTAGCATACTTAATCACATGATTTCACATATTTTACCATTATATTTTAACACGATTTTTACCCATGCACACATTGGTCATGTGCCGATACATTGGATGTTGACCAATACATATAAATACCCGAAACAAATATGGCTGACTGCGGTACTGCTATATGGTAACATGACACGGAACCCCGGATTTCCCGCCGGTTGACAGCCGGGTATAATTGAATCCGACAGCGTGAAATCCTGGTCGTTTCGTGTGGATATTAAGCCAGCTTTGTCTCTTGCGACGCGTGCTCAAACACTTGAAATACCAACTCTTTTACACGAGCAAACCATATGACTATATGAATATATTCCAGGGACCGGTGTAGGTGAGATGGGCTGAGAAGGTGCACAATAATGAATCAACAGGATGTGTAGATGTGGATTACTATGAAAGATCGGCATTATAAGAATTAGAAATATCCAGGTTGATATAACTAGTATAAACCCACATATATTTTAAATGGTTAAGCATTGGCAGCTAATAACCACGGCTTTGCAAAACCCATACCATGCACACTTATCATCTGTGAGAAAGGAGTACAACATTTAGAGGAACTTGTTATGATGCGAGGTAAAGTGACTGAGAAATGAAAACACTTAGCTTTCAAATTCAGGGGTGTCGCAAGGGTCTACGGCAGGCCGGTGGGGGGTAACCCTTCCCCGAACTTCAATATCTTTGTACCACTATAAGACACAAGATAAAAAGTTTTTTTGCTGCATATATGAAAGTGTACTGTGTCACAGTGATGACAATTGACGTTATATTACTGATATTTTTCATATTTCTATAATTTCAATCATGCTCTAATTTTCCTAGCAAAAATAACTGTCAGGAAAGTTTCCCTCGATATAACATCCAAAGTCGGATGGAGGAAAGGGGGAGGCTATGGCCCCTGCTGCACCCCCCTAGTACGACCCTGAAATTATATCAATTATGCAAATAAAACAACCACCCCATCAAGCATCTTCGTGTATAATACAAGCATAATTTTTACAGACTATATACACTCTCATACAAAATAAGGAAGCTAAATGAGTGGCGTTTATGATTTCCGCCAAGGAGGTCATGTTTTTGCCGGCGTTATTCATTTTTTCTGTGTCTTTTCTGTCTGTCTGTTTGTCTGTTAGCAACATTACTCAAAAAGTTATTAACTGTTTTTGATGAAATGTGTATTATGGCTCGGCAATGATACAAGGAACAATTGATCACCATCTAGATCGGGGATTTTTTTTTAAGGATCGGTGATGCATTTCTGGCGATGCCATATAGCGGAGATCTTGACTCTCTGAATGCATTTTGGAGTATATTATAAAATATTGTCATCGATAATATTTAGATTATATAAATATACTTAAATGTATTATGAATGAGAATATGAAAACTATATATTTATTACACATATAACAAAATGTTACAAGATCCAATTATAATGTATATAATCCTGATAAGAATGATGATTATAATTCCGTTAAACAATCATGAACATAAAGTAATATTTCATTCTATGGCCAGAACAAAAGTGTAAATTTAGAACTGCACAAATCCAGAATGACAAATGCACGTTTCGTTTACAACTTAAGAAATAAGGGTCCACTGCACATTAAAAAATACCCTTAACACTAGCATAGATACTACCAAGCACCAATATCACTAATTCAGGAGGATCCCTTGACGTTTTACAGGGTATCTAATCACATACATTAATTTAACGGAAGTCACATGAAACAATCTGAATCAAAAACTTAAGTAAAACGGAGCAGAAACGGCTTTGTCAAGATGCCTGACAAATAGAAAAGTATCTCTTTGAAGGAATAACAGAATCTTTCATACCGTACTACTTAATGGTATCAGTCAATGTTCAAGGAAAAATCAGAAACGTCTTAAGAAATATACACCAATTACATTATAAGAAGGGATCTATTTGATGGAAGCGCTTCAAGCTTATCTACTTTCAAGCTTTAAAACTGTCATGGAGACCACGAGGTAGTAGTAACAAACATAGGTGGCTTTCAAAAGAAAATTCCATTGCTTACAGTATTCATCATGTTTTTATTCAAAGGCTAAGTATATATATATATTTATATATCTTTGGGCTATAGGTACTTGAAATCGTGGAGCCATACCATTTACTATGGTTTAGTAAATTCCTTAGCTTCGCAATACTGAAGGTATTTCCTCTAAAACACATCATTTATAGGTTTATGGTGGTTGCACCCCTCAAGGTAGAAAACTCCACCTGAGGAATGCCTACTCAAAGAGTCATCCCAATGATATCAAAGAGGACACGCTTGTCTGGCTTGACGTGTGTGACAGAGTGACATATCGTGTGTTCCGAAATCAACAATACAATGCAAAGAGGAATACTGCACGTGGTATTGTATATGTTGGATCTTAATGACACAACGTATATTTCAAGGATACAGCGTTTCCTTTATTGGAAATTTAATCAGACGTCCTAGGGGTGAACTGCTGAATGAGAAACATTAAGGAAGAGGAGGAAACTTGTCTATAAGCAAAAGTTTTTTTAACTCCTATTTCAGGTCCAAATGTTTCAAGAGCGCAAGAATAAACGTAAAAAAATATGGAGTTGAACGGCTACTCCCAGATGAATGAATGTAAACGGACGGATAAATAGTCTTTATATAGGTTATTTTGAGTTATAGAAAGGGATTTTAAGGTAAACTTCTCTGTCAGTGAACGAAATAAAGTGTCCAACGAAGAAGCAAAACATTTATTCCAAAACAAACAGGGGCCACGTATTATAGAGAGGGTTTTTTTCATTTCATTTTCGAATGGTGCGGGGCCCCGTATAGGAATCTTTTGCGGGGCGGGACAGGCTACATCTGAGAAAGTGCGGGGCGGGTCGGGCCGAAATGAAGTCTGTGCGGGGCGGGGCGGGCTGCGGGTTGATGATCTGGCACGTCAGCAAAACATGAATATAAAATTATACTTTAAAAAAACTATCATTTGAAGAAATTGGTATTTTTGTATAAAATGTTTTTAGGTGTCGTAAAAATAGTAATATGAAAAGATAAATTTGAAAAAAAAATTTGATTTATTCCTGTGAACCCCTAACACTTACTGACAGTTGTAACAGCACTATGCAAATGTGTCTTTTCTAGGTATAACATCAATTTGTTATACAAAATAGGTGATGCATCTTCAATCTGAAATCTAGAATTTAAACAATTATTATTGTAATTGGAGCTTCGTATAAAGTTACCTGGCCTGATGTTATATATGTACTGTAACCCTGTACTTGTGTCATGTCTCACATATTATATTATATGGCTGGGAGTGAAGCAAGGGCTTGATTACCTTTGATCTTGTAATAGACAGTGTGTGGCTACAGCTGGCTCTGTAGGTGACTCAATTGACCTGGAAATGCACAAAGCCTAAGGTGGACTCCTTATCTTATTGTAATTCCATGTGCTTTCTAATTGTAACTGACATTGATTACTGGCTGGTCAAATCCCTGTTTGGTCACAGCATAATGTGTTAATGACTGCTATAAGAAACAAGGCTCTGGCCATGTCTAGATCTCAATGAACATCCTGAACCTAAAGCCACATCGATCAGATTAACCCTTTACTCCCTTGACCTGATTAGTCTCAGTTTCAGCTAATTAGCAGATTATGACTGAAAAAAAATAACCAGCAACACATCTCAGTAGTTTGATGGCTTGTGATTAGCCGATACTATTCTAAAGGGTAACTTTGGGTACACATACTTTGAAGAAGTCTATTTTTTCTATACTTTTTTTTATATATTTAAGAAGAAACAGACACAATTAACCAAAGGTTTGTTTATTTCCCCTGTAAAATATGAAAATATATTTAAGGTGTGTTAAATTATTATGTATATATTAAATCCATCTAACCAATCAAACACGTCTTTAAAAATATTTCATGAATTATAGTTTGAATTATTGCAACGTATTCAAATTAATTTTCCTTCCAATCATCAAACATTTAATATATATTAATAATAAGCGTGTGTTATATATGAGCTGTAAAATATCTTAATATGTAAACCTTTGGATCCGATAAATATTTTTATTTATTTTGCGGGCTGGACTGCGGGCCAGAAACTTGAAAAATGCGTGGCGGGGCGGGGCGGGTGTGGGCTGAAAGAAAATTTTGCTGGGCGGGTGCGGGCTGAAAGAATCATAGTTACTGCGGGGTGGGGCGGGCTGAATTTATTTCTTTGATTGCGGGGCGGGCTGCGGGCTGACAGGGTATGATGCGGGTGCGGGTTCTATTTTTCAGCCCGCGCAGGGCCCTAGTAGCCAACACATATTCTTTCAGTGATCGCTTTATAGTGTGTGAATATACTCAGTGCATCCAATCAGTCCTCTTTAGGTGACGTAAGTTTCACACCAAAAGTGAAAACGACCAATATACGGCGGACCAACAGGACACCGTAAATTAATCCAGTATTTGTTAACCAATAAACGTCTAGACACCAAGCCATTCGTTAACCTAGAAGCCATGTAAAGAATCAAATAAAGCATGTTCGATTGAGATCATGGTTGTTTTACTTAAAGATATAGAGCGAATGAACATGCAAAGAATCCGCGAATTAATCCCGTCTGTCTTGCTTGTCTGCCTGTTGTGTGTAAATAAGCTGTATGAAATATCTAACTTGAAGTCTGCAGTCTAAGGATTAAAAGCTACCACCATGTGGGGGGAGAGGTCTCAGTTGTTGGAACCTCCAAAAACCGTGTGTACACTGATTAGGCCCATATTCCCAGGTTCATTCGTGCGTAAGTAATGGTACATTTGTACATATTCTTTTATTACGTTCCTTAATCCGGATAATGAGCCGGACCCCCACAAAATCTGATCGATTCTTCATCCATGCGGCCTAAACTTTCATGAGATTCGGTTCATGAATGTGTGAGTTATGTTGTGAACACAAACACAGAAATAAGGAATAATGAATGCTTGTCTACTGGCGGAGGCAATTATGAATTACAATAATAAAGGCCGAACTATATAAATCGAACATTAAAATTGATCTTATTTGAAATTATCAAGATAATAATAAATATTAATTTTGGTATTATTGCACCTTTGATGTTTGTTGTCTGTCTTGTTCAGATGATTGGAGAGCCATTTCGGCATTTTAACAATAGAGATTGCCTTTACGTCTTGTGTGTAGAGCCGCTTTATAAAATGAATGTTGCTAAAGGTTTGTTTACATAATGCCAGGGTATAAGATGTGTCATTATGAGATATTCCGATGTCACCAAGATGTCACGTGATGATACCTCGGTATCATAAAACCAGAAAAAGGAAGTAGGCGTGGCTTAGAGAGATTGACAGCATAGGCACATGGAGACATCATGCTAAACCAGGCAATATTGGGAAACAAAGTCATAGCATCGAAAAATAATCTCGGGAAATTGGAGGAAATTTGGAAAACACTCGATATTTACTTTTAAACCCGAACATAACATGGTCAACATACAGGGCTAACTTTCAGCATGAATTCAAAATTTATCTCAGAACTCCTATATTCTATTATTGAGAATAATGCGCAAGTGAAAGTTGGGACGTTGGACCCTTGTTGACATCTAGATACATCGGTATTTTTCCGTAGTAGGTCAAGAAGGCAAAACGATAAACATATATTAAAGAGGCCCAATCACTTATCTGACCTTTATAACTAAAGGTAATGCCTTGGAGCTTATATAAAAAAGGTCAGAAAACGTGGATAACACCGCACACAGGCTGCTTGTTTTGTTTTTATCAAGGTGTTTATAAAATGGCCCGCCAAAATGATCAAAACAAATCCAACAATTGCATCTGAAAGCAAGTTGGATAAGCAAGAGCTGGGAAATTGTGTTTTGCAACAAGTTACCTTTTCTACCTCTGCATATATACAATCTACCACCTCAGGTTACATGTTTTTCCAGTTTGTCAACATTGCTGTGTTTACAAACAAGTTGTTGATAAACAAGTTTATACATCCTTTATGAAGGCCTTACAACAACTTTTCACAACAAATATTACCCTTAGATCATTAATATATACAGGGAGGAAGCTAGAAATTCTATTTCAAAATGTAGATGAATGGGCACCTTTAAAATGATTTTTATAAATTAATTTTCATTTGACTTGGGTTAACGAATGGATAGGTGTCTAGTTAAAGTGATCAAAGCACTAATTTAATATATGCTTTGCAATTATCTGACGGTCACTGATTTCAGAACTTGTTCATGTTTAAAACATTCATTCTAGAACAAAATTGTTTATGAAGA
This sequence comes from Sipunculus nudus, assembly GCA_026874595.1. NCBI lineage: Eukaryota > Metazoa > Annelida > Sipuncula > Golfingiida > Sipunculidae > Sipunculus > Sipunculus nudus. Next base: position 11,974,302 of record CM049311.1, on the reverse strand, counting down.
GTGATAAACTGCACATAATTTACTAAATTAATTACAATACAATATAAACCTTGGGTATTTTTTCCAGTAATAATTCTGGGATTTTAATATAGACTTTTTAAATTCTTTTTGGTGCTTTTCAGTCACTTTTCTACAAGAACTGTCTCTAATTAGTGTTGTTTGTCAGTAAAACCATTTCTATGTTTCATAAACGTTACAGTGCTCTTTGGTTACTTTTCAATAACTTCAATTTCTGTTCTTTTCGGTAATGTATCTGTGCTTAGCAAGACTCATTCAGTCGTTCCTGACGTCATCGGGGGGGGGGGGGGTCCAGGCAAAAAGCTTAATCGATCATCAACTTGTCCATGTATGACGTACCATTTTCAGGAAAATAGTGTCACCTTTATAAACACACTTTTTGATGTTCCAATCGCATGGGCGTATAGTATACGTCACAGCAGACAAGTTCCAGCTGACATAGTTCATCTGTTAGTCTGCCGGAAATAAATGTCATGACCACCTTGAACCTCCGATATTTTGTAGAACTCTTAAGTGTCCAGCTGGCGTTTTATTTTTAAATAATTTATTATCTTTTAAACAGTTTTGTTAAGTATATTCAAAGACGCTGTGTTTTTATTTCGTAGCCTGGCTTATAATATAACGGAGCCCTTTACAAATAATTAAAAACAGATGAAAATAATCCGCAAAGCTCAGCATAAAAACTTGGATCAGGTTAGATTTCGGTATGAAAACACCAAGTGCAATAAATTTCTCGATGTCGCATCGAACCATGGCCGTTCTGCCACTGAGGCCATTTATCACCTGCAGTTGCGTATCCAGGATTTGAAAAGAGAGGGGGCGCTGCCCTAAAGTCGGGAAAGGGGGCTGTTCTGCGTCTTTTAGACATGTCATATATAAATATATGTATGTGTGTGTGTATACCCTTTCTATATATATATATATATATATATATATATATATATTAATAAATCTTTTTTTTTTAATTATTTTGATTTTCCACAAAGCCCTATCAGTAGGAAGCAAGCATATTTAAACTTGCCTGAATACACTGCCTGGCTGTTGTCTCCTACTTAACATATCAAATATTGTTAGTTCGTGCATTATTATTATGATTGTTATATGTAATTTTGTAAGGTATCCAGTTCAAATTGTTAATTATGTTAACCGTGGGACCTTCATCCATATATAATGCATTATTTGAACAACAGAAAAATACATGCATCAATAAGTTTAGTGTTGTAACTTAATTGTAATTTTTAAGTAGAAGATGGCCAGCACATACACATGTAAAAGAACTTAAACGAATTAACTATTATATGTCACTGAATCTGTCAAAGGTTACTACATCTATTTTTCATGGAGAGCTTCTGATAATGAATTCCATAATATAGGTTTTCGTGTATAAATTATTTTTGCAGCAATTAAGTTCGAACTAAAGCCAGTTGGAGTTAAAAAGAAATAAAGATAGTCTGACCTGAGCTAATTAAAGTACAAAAACACAAGAAATATTAGAAGTGAAAAATACTCAGTGACTGTTATTTGCATACCATTTTCAGATATATATTATTATTGAAAATGCAGCCTTCAGACATAAAGCCTGGCCATCGAGCTCCAGTGACAGTAGCTCGGTATGTAGAGGTGATTTTAATTTCCCAAGAATCAAGAAACCGGAAGCCTTCATATAGTCTCTTGGTGTATTCCAGGGTAAATTTGAAAAAATGAGGCCTAGCAAGCGTCCAGTGGATGTACAAATAGCTTGCATTGATTGTTAAACAGTTTTTTTTCCATCCACCATCATGTTACAGAACAATCATTCGGATTGGAGACTTCACTCCTGCACACAAACCAAATAGAAAAGAGGTATAGTAAAAAACATGAGAGAAATGTGTAAGTATATAATCCCTTTACTGTTTATATTTATTTTAAAAGTTTTCAAAGTCTGACACTCTTTCATTTGCATTACAGACAATACCTTGCTAAGCTTTTGTTCTTTCTTCACAAAATTTCAACAAATACAACAAAACTAGTTTCTCTTTAGGTCAATAGGAACCTTTAGAACTAATAATAAATATACATAATTATATCAGATATATATCTATATTTACATTACAGTCAAGATGTTTCTTGTTTTTCTTTTCCATATGGGAATAACATTACCATAACCGTGCACAGAGAAACATGAAAATATATATTTACTGAAAACGCCATATTTTTTCGATGTGTGTGTATACTCAAATAATCGAACATGAATACAATTTTTATTAATTGTTCACAGTGCCCCATGAGTTCAAACATATTTTAAGCCTAAATGGAAACACTGAAGTTGAGTCATTACAGTAAAGTCACCTAAGTATTGTAATAAAAGTAATTTAAGCATGGCTAGGTAGCTTTGGGTTCCTTTTTGCCTTGTCCCAACCCTGCTCTAATGTTTTCAATATTTTCTTCATACTTTTGCAAGAGACCAGGACGTTTAAATATGACAACCATCCCCTCGCATGACAGCTACCTTATGCTAGTTTCTGAGACGCTGGTTTAAACTTGTATCCTCGGTAGTGTTTGATACGTTTCATCATGCCTCCGCCAGAAATTGGTCTCTTGGTTGCCAAAGGGGTATGATACATATACCCTGAATGTTCCATAGACGCTATTTGTCATGCATACAACTCTTCTTTGTTCTTCTGTTCATTCAAAGCAGGTATTGCTCTACACTTTTTTTCTTCACGTAAGTTTCTTTGTCCTCTTCGAAAGCACACCAAGGTAGTGCCATCTACATTTATCACATTCTATGGTATCATTTTATATATTTTTGTCGACCACGTCACACAAAAATATGTGCACATGTAAAACTGTAACATGAATTCATAACTTGGCGAATATCGATCACAGTAAGTATAAATGCCACTTGTATACTTTCTCTGCAACCATGCTTTTTTTACTTGAGATTTGCATTGGATATTGTTGTGTCGTTTAAAAATTAGGTTCTGTGAAGTTTTCTCATTTCCTGTTTCCTATATCTTTCCTAGTATACTTTATAATTAAAGGTTGTCGCAAAGTGTCCAAACCTGGTCAGAGCTACAAAGTTTTTCAACTCTTTTGCATTTCTCGCGACTGATAGAGGAAACAGACTCGTCAAGCGTCACACTTTGTAGTTTATATAAGGAAACTAAGAGCACGTAACAAGAGAGCAGGTCTAGGGAACTTCCTATCTCTGCGACAAGAAGGTCCATTTTAACAGGACACCAAAACACCTGAGACCCTCCCAGGAGAATATTATAAGTTTGAAAGAAAAATGTGTGTGTGTTTTCACGCCTATAACCATAGACGATCTGTTACATGACAGACTGCTATTCATGGGACGGTTATTCTAGTTTAGTATATTGATACACAACCAAATTAACTCCTGTCATTTCATCGCCTATGACGCCACCTGAGGACGACATTCGATGTTCTTGCTGATCCGCTAATCGTCATATGTTAACCGAGTGCGATATACTTTTTCCTAAATTATATGCCGGTTCCCTCACCTGTGCACCTGGCCTTTATGGAATTATGCTGGCCACTTCGTCCAGTGCACTAATTAATACTGGAAAAAAGTAACTTATCTCTCGTTATCTCCCCTTGAAATATCGTAGACAATATATATATATATATATATATATATATATATCATGTTTATGGAAAGTTTTATTTCAGACATATAACGTCTTTTGATGCAGATGGAAAAGAGGTTGACTTATACTAATGTTTCCCGCTTTTTACTTTTTATATCAGTGTTCAAATTGGTATATGCCAGTGGTGTTTTTAATTCGGGGACGCCTGAGGTTTTTGTCATATAAAAATGCCAACGTTTAACAAGAATTTATAATTGCAACCACACTCTGGTTTTACTTATTAATGGCACCGCAAAGTAAAAACTGAAAGCCAGCGATAAATAATTACCTTTTGCAAACTAGGAAAATAATTTCCTAATGTACCCACTGAAGGTTAAGACTTTACAATCTTAAATAATGTGTATTTTGATTTTGAGGGGGGAATCTTACCCTCCAACTGTGATGGATTGTGAGAAGGATAGGGTATAAAACCTTTGCCCGGAACCTAAAAATGAAACCCGATTGGAAGACGGATCACCGCTGTGACCGCTTGTGCTGCTTGAGATTGCGATAATAAAAAATCGAACTTTCACTAACTGTAGTCGAATAATATTCTATATATTTAAAAAGAATAAATGTATTTACACATATTCTGAATCCAGATTTTAACATTATTTATAGTGGACAAGAACCGATCTACACATAATGTTCAACAGCCGCACCACGTTTCGTCCATATGCATGCTTATAAGATGCATGTGGCAGTTTGAAGTGTTTCAAGATCAGTATAATGTATTGGTGAATGGGAAATACAACTATTGTAAAATGTCCAGTGTTTTGAATAGGAGTAATGTTACCAGCTAAAGTATCTGATACCTCCCAACAGGAGATGTTTCCGTTAAAGAGACAGTTCACGAGAACAAAGGCAAAATGTTCAATGAACATGAAGGGATTGCCGATATTCGGGGAAAATGAAAAGCCCATATATATGTATATGCCGCCCAACCCCACCCCCCATTCAGCTGTAACACCACTCATGTTATCTATTTCTTCTTCTATTCATTGATGTGTGAGTAATTTTCATTTTGCATGTTTCTTCTTTATTCATTAGCCATAAGATGGTTAATTTATTCACAGTTTATTACTTTCTTGTTTATAAGTTGAGGAAATAAATGAAAAGCTGTGTGATTTGCTCCGTTAGGACACCATCCAAATACTTCTATAATGAGAGAGGAGCACGGCCTTCCTGTTTGCCTGTAGAGCGCCCGAGGACCGATGCGATATTTAAAATCCCATAGCTCATCTGATACCGCTACTCGAACGCACGATCGGTGTTCTGCAGTTTGATTCTCATGCGCTGCTTAGATCACAGGAGCCAGTAAATGTTAAGTTTAACAGAAGATTTCAACATATCCATATCAATTATTTCACCCAAGCGTTACATTTTAAGATGAATTGTTACAAGTTACAAACGTGGAATGCCATTTTCACAACTGACATGATTGCAAATGATTGATAGTTTTATTTCCTAAATTTGAAGAAATATAAAAATCAAATATTGAACCCTCAATTGTTTGACAACATCATGCTTAGACATTTTACAGAACAGGTGTTGAGGAAAAGAAAACTCATATATACATTTGGTGAAAAAAGTGTGCCTAACATGTCCCTTTAACATTACATATTTAAACATTTTATAATACCCATAGCAGTGTACTTGTCATTAACTTTAATAAAAACACATATTTGTAATTTTTATAGCCTGAAATATTAGCCTATATTACATACATATATGAAATACAAACAAAATTAATGCACAATTTCAGAACTAAGTTTTCATAACACCCATCAAACGCTAACCCAGTATTGGCGCCCCCAATATTGTATGATTAACAAAATATAAAAAAAAAACATAATGGTTGGCACAGTGTTATAGTTCACCGATTGGCTACTCACAACTTGAACCAGGCTGCCCTATGTTCCGAGTGGGTTATTGTTAAGTTAACCATAATGCCAGGTTATAAATGTCCAATCCAGGTAGTCAGGTTTATTTGAGTTCATGTCCTCTGACTTACTAATGGTTTGTAATTTATATCTATATATTCGTTCTAAGGTAACAGTACTCACACTTTTTGGTGAACTAAGTGGCGGTAATGAACTAATAACTTCAAACCATCATTCCCGAGGCCCCTAGAGCTGAGTTACATTTTGGACGAGCCCTCATAAGTTATGTACTAATTTTTCTCAAGGGAAAACATTGGGCTGATCCGGGGATTCGGACATATGCCAATGGAGCACTTATCCGGCGTTCCAACCGCTTCGCTAGAAAAGCAAGCTTTAGTTTCGGTCTGCTTTATGTGAAATTATTGTGGGTATGCAACTTGGTACCAACTAAGCATTTTAAATTCATCTCTATTCAATATGTGTTTTAAAACAAATGAAAATGTTTAAATCCTATATCTTCGCTCATCAGAAGAACTAGAGCCGTTATACTAGAGCAAATTATATATATAAGGTAAATTGAATTGGTATTTTTGCTCTAGCATTCCGGCTTTGACATCCATGTTCATGTTTATTTTCAAATTGTATTAGATTTTTTTCATAAATTTTTGTACAGATTTGTTTAAAGCTATTCCACTGTCAGGTAAGTAGCTCAGTCCCATTAATCCTCACGTTTCTCTGCGTCTCTCACCTTTACAGAAACGAAGAGGAGATCAAAAGGACACAAGACGATTACAAAAAGAAGATTTGATATGACATACCTTGTGGATTTTGCCTGTTATTGTCACTTTGTCACGAGTGTTTACCTTTCATGCTTTGTCTTGTTTCACCTGCGGCTCAATAAGGAGTGAACTCGAACTGAGCAAAACTGCTCTGAATTAAGGTCCATCACATGTGGTTTGTCTTATTCCTTTCCTGGAAGTAAAAGAACCGACTTGAAAGTGACATATTATTCCCACAAAGATGTATCTATCCTGCTATGACCAATGAAAGCTCTTCCCTTTTATAATACTCTCAAGTTGATTGTTTTCCATGGTTTAAAACTGGAACAGATAAAATATGTTGTTATTACCCATAATATAATAACCGGGCCAAAATGTAACAACGGCCCATATTGTATTAAAAACGACCCAAAATGTAATAAAAATACCATGCTCATATTGTAATAAACTGGCTCACACTGTAATAATAGCCTATAATGTAATAAAAAATAGGCCCATATTGTAAAATCGACCCATATTGTAATAATCATACCCTACCCATATTGTGATAAGAATGGGAAGTGGGAAAAACGGCTCATATTGCAATAAAACTTGTTTAAGTTCAAGAATGAATCCCAAAATTAACAGGCGATATGTCGTCTGAGAATACATTCTAAAATGGTTCTAAAAGAGATGCAGTCATAATGGAAATCCACTGAAACAGTCAACATTTATGTTGTCTACGTGAATTTGACACTTATTTAATCTTAATATTCTAAACTTCATTCTTAGCTCAGCTGACTGAAAGTCATCTGAGCTATAGCGATCACCCTTTGTCCGGAGTCGTAACCGCACAAATCGTAACCGCTGGACCTGGAATCTTCTACCTTCACATCAAGGGAGGAACATGAAAAATCTCCTTCGAAACTACGAAACTGTTTTATATATATATATATATATATATATATATATATATATATATATATATATATATATATACAAGTATATTAGCTCAAATGAACCCAGAAAACCAAAATTACATTCAATACGTGTTTTTGTTAGGTTTTATACAGACGCCAAACAAAATACTACAAGCTTTACATATATAACACTGATTCAACAGAAGGATAAACATGATTCATGGCCATATTTTGCTCATATTAGCTTGTTAAATTCAGTTGTTTGTCATACTTTTATGTTCAATTACACATTCGTGTCACTAGAAGTCTTTGAGTTACCTTAGTTATGGCATGAAATTTGAATTATTAAATTTTTGGCTTTTTACCCACCTGCGTTTTTATTACAATATGGGCCGTTTAACCGCATTGCGTACTATTACAATGTGGGAAGGGTATAGTTATTTCAATATGGGCCGCTTTTTATTACATTATGGGCCGTTATTACATTATGGGTCATTTTTGTTACAATATGGGCCGCTTTTTATTACATTATGGGCCGTTATTACATTATGGGTCGTTTTTGTTACAATATGGGCCGGTTATTATATTATGGATCGTAACAAATGTTCCAGCCCTCTGACCAAAATGCACGAATCAGTCCAACCAATCCTACTGCTTCATGAAGCTGTGTCATAATTCCTGCGATACACCTAGAACGGATGAATCAGACATGTATTATTACAATTATAAGTAGTACTTAATGTTTAAAAAAAATTGGATCTTCAGTTATTTCGGTCTTCTTTGAAAACAATCATTGCATACTTTTTATAATTCTCATATATTTCTTCACTATATTGAGTGCAGCGCTGACGTGTTTGTAACTGCTTGCTAAAATAAATGCAAATTTCTCTCTGATGATGTTTCGACGCATAACGTCATTAGAGACGGGTCTCAGCTGCATTATGATTGCGTGGCGTGAAAGTTCATAGATAAACCGTTATTACCAATTAATTTGCAACAAAAATCCTCCTGTGTTTGCCAGAAAAAAAAGATGACAAAATGATTGGATGACCGGCATTAACAGAAAACCGATAGGTTTAATGGAATCATATCGGCCCAATGATGTGACAAAGATAATATATGTGAAACCATAAACACTTTCAGCACATGACAACTTGTGAATTTGACCTTTATATTTTGTGACGAGGTTACTTTAATGCTGTCTTATATTTAGTGTTTTGAATCTAGTTAACATACGAACCAATGTGGAATTAGATATAACTATTTTTCTAATTATTTTACAGATTTCATTGCTGTCACCTGCTTTCATTCTCTTCACTGAATATTGTAAATGATTGACTATAAAGCGATACATAAACAAAAAGAAACTGTTCCTTGTAATGTGAATCCATGATTTAATTTTTTCTTTGATGGACACATGAGAAAAACTTCGTAGCAGAGGTCATTTAGAAGGGAAGATTATATGAATGTTTTGTCGTTTTGATGGTTTTGCCTTGACTTTACAGAGAATTGTTCCGTCTGTTAAATTTAGTATCCAAGTCGTAGTCGTCCCGTTAGTAACTCTTACTCTGTAGAGAAGCCGCTTTCGGATTATTTTTTTAAATGATGGACCTTTGTTATTTGACCTACTTCGAATATGTTGTCCTCTAGCGGGTTATGTTTAAACTTCTCATGTCTGATAAATTAGTCTTTTTCACGAACGTTTTCATGCGCTTTACAGGGGAGTTACATGAGGTTTAAGACCTTAATTTTCAATAAGGCAAAAAAACAACCCTACAATTTATTGAGGATTTATTTAAAAATTTGAGAAACCAGTCTAAATTTTACAACATATCAGTTCCATAGGTCACATGCAAAAACAGCCTCAGTCGGATGTTGTCATAACAGATAAAACAAAGATAAAACAGAGATGGTAACTCATGCCGGGACACATCTGTTACTGTCAGATTAGCCGAAACGAGAGCCCAAGAAATTGTGAAACATAAACTTGAGATTTATTGCAAAATTCTTGTCATATTTGGCTGTCATTTCCATATAGTGCTTTAAAGGAAATTATTTTTAAAATGTACACTTTTAAGAAGATGATCTTAAAAAAAGGTAGGCACACGTTGGTGGAACAGAGTAAACAAAAGATGTTGATTTCGTCAAATATTCCTAAATATGATTCCTAACTATGAAATTTAACTGATGTACAATGTTATCGTTTACATAGTGCGGGCTTTGTATCAGACGCAAGTGGCTCTTGTTGGAACATCCGTGGTGTCGGTGTGACGTCAAAGGAGACGGGTTTCAGCTGCGTTAATATTGCACGACACACAGGGTCATAGATACACTGTTATTGCCTTCAGGCTGCATGGAGCCGTCTCCAGTATATAAGATTTGAAACTGTTGAGCCCGCAGTATTCAGCACATCTCTCGCTGTATGGTGCTCACGAAACATGTGTTCCATTATGGACTCTAAACACCCTAGCGAATTTTGTCATCAGAGTCGATTATACAGGAAATTAAAATCCTGCGCTAAATCATTTGTTTTCAGAATGTGGTGAAAGGATTAAAAAAACTTTGGATTTTGAACGACTGCATTCACATATACATGTATATACAAAGATTGTCCAGTTGACACCACAGGACTGTTATTCCGGTGCTTCTTCTTAATATGTGTTCCTGTATTAACCGGCTCCATTCTGTAAGTGCCAGCATAACTAAGCATTTACATTGGCAAAATTCCATTCCGAGTTCGGACTTTGTGACAGGGCGAAAGCGCACGCATCATTTTTTTATATGTTGTTGTTAACCGGGCCTGGTGACTACCACACCTGCGTGCCCAGAGTGTGCAAACGTCCTCATTCCTTGGTCAAACAACCAAGGGACCCCCGCAAGGTACACTCGTTTGTGAGTGGAAAATAGGTTTTACATTAAGCCTACAGAGCGCTTTACCCTCCTCGTCTGAGTTTCGGACTCGTAATCTTCAAAATATGAGTCATGTGGTAGCTGTCATGGAGTAGAATATTCAGGCATGTAACCACCACTCCGGAGATCCTCGCATTATCAACATTTTGATCATGCTCACGTTGAATACAAACACACACACACACAAACATATATAGGTAAAGAGATACGCTCCCGAGGCAGCGGAAATCATGCGCTTTTAAAGAAGCTACTGATTTTCCTGCTGCCTGCTTTGGCCGTTTATGATGCATTTTTACACCAGGTGGTTTATATTGGCCTGACTGCTTAGAAACTGCTGATGTGACTATCAGCCAATCAAATGCAAGTAAAAAAAACACTCGACAGGCATCAGGCTCCGCCAAGAAACCACGTGTTCGGCAATTCTCTCTGAGCCTGTGGCCTGTTCAAACGGTCGCCGGGGCGATGAGCTGTCACTCGAAACAAAAAGAACAACACTGGCTTCGGGTATTCTTCGCTTGGCTGGTAAACCGTTTTGCTTCCAGCACAGGGTCTCATCTGATTGGACCATAATTCAGTGCTCCCCTCTGGTGTAGAGTTTCAGGATACAAGGTCATAACAAGGTCATGCACAGGTTTCTTCGTAAGCTGGTGACCTACACTTCGACTACAGACTTACACGGCTTTACAATTATATATATATATATATATATATATATATATATATATATATATATATAACAGTTAAATTGTACAAAATAATGTGAATATATGGCTGAGGCTTTACCTGATTGTTATATTTTATTTTCTTTTTTAATTTGAAATTCGCATGTAGATGTGCCTGAGGGTTACATTATATCTATTAACAGAAAGCGTCAACTGTCATCAGACCACACGCAACCTGTTCAACTTAAATGGTGATAACTTAAAACTCCTTCCCTTTGTTGTCAGATAAAAGGCTGAAAGATGTCAACACTAATTTAGAAGAGTCAGATTTGGAGCAGAATGTTGTTTTTTTTTCCCAAACTTGCCACAGTGTTTTACACCTTTTCTTTGTATCCAAAAATAGGTAGCACTGATCAGCTATAATTACTAATGAATGTGGTCTCAGCTGATTACTTTTTCAGCCTCCCCATTTAAAACGTATTACGGTGGACTTCGCTTTTCAAAGAGAGAACATGCTTCATTGAAAAATAGTGTAAAAGTGTTAACATAAACATTGCACGATTTCACCCCAGTCAGAATTATTTTGTTTGGAAGACAAAGGACTGTCCTGTGTCTCCAATAACAATGGAATCTACGAAACTTTCATAGTTTTACAGAGAACAAGGATAACACACACATGATTTATAAATTTAAGTGACATATGAAATACTATTAATTTCTACCTGCACGAAGAAGACATAGTGATTACACTTTCAAAAACAGCTTTGGTTTATGCATACATAAAATACTTTACCAAGAGCATGCGCACGGCGTGTAATGATGGTCTCCAACGTTCGGGTCCAACGAGGCAGTATCAATGGTTTTGTCAAGTGAAACTAAACAAACTTAAGGCGTTAGACGGGAAACTTGTCACAAAAGAGAAGGAAAACGGTTTTCTTTTACCATGTGATATGTTACAAAATAAGACCTTTCTTGATAATGTAATGGACCCGAAAAATCAGCGTCAGTCTTCGCCGGTAGCCGGCGCTAGTGAGATGGAAAAGGTCAGTTGTGTAATGTTTCATACAACTTTATACAATTATTTCCGTTTTGTTGATTAAAAAAAATTTCATCACAGTGTCACAGTGTTTGGTCAAGGCACGGACTTCTATCAGATTTTTGTCTCTTGGTCGAAACTATTGTATTGGTGTCACTGGCCGAGACCTGTGTTCGGAAACTAATAGCTATATCATACACATACTTTTTTTTTGCAAATCTTATGTTGTCGGCATGATATTAAACTGTCCAGAAGAGAAATGTACATGGCCAGTGAAATATATATATATATATATATATATATATATATATATGTGTGTGTGTATGTATATATATATATATATATATATATATATAACTACACGTGTTGTCTGTTTGTTGTCTACCCGAGATTGTTTCCTTTAAAATACTAACTATTCAGACTATGATGTAACTCCTGTTTGCATTAGACCCGCTTTATTTGGCTTGTTGCAATATACAATAAAAGTTTTTGATATCAATAGTGACCGTTATCATAAAAGTGGTTGCCGCATTGCACACATGTTGAGGAGTTTTCGCCTACTGTGACGCAATCCGGTGATTTGTTCAGGGTGTATCTTTCGAAAGTCTGGTGTCTTATTATTTATGAGGAGATTCTTTAAACAGATTGCTGTTGTATTATTTTTACTCTTAAAAATCAGGTATCCACATTTTTCTCTTGATATTTATTTACAATACACTGATCATTATACTCTTGTAATGAGCCAATTAATGTAGATGCAAATTAAATTACCGTAATTTGCTCTCATGGAAATTAAATGCTTTAATTAGACACGTAAAAAGAAATTAGGACAACGAATGCGTTTCGTACCGATCACGCCGCCCGTGTATCAAAGGAATCCTGTTTCTTGTGGGATTTTATCAGTTTTGTAGTTTCATCCTAATCAACTTAATCAGTTTAAATTAAATCTCATCGCGTTTTCATAGTGTAGGCGTAGTACATGAAAATGTTCACTAGTAATCTGATAATTGTTCCTCGAATGTTCACACATTGTCTTTACAATATAACCTTTATAATAAGCATAATATTTTCTCTGCACATCATTGCTGATCTTTGCGTAGGCGGCTGACTAGCTGCGTGGACCTCGGTGTTTTGCTTGGTTAAATGAGGCAAGTTGTATAAATATCAATTTATCCTTGTTCTAATGTTCATAAATAGACAATCTTACATTGGATAAAACTTTAGTTTTTATTTGCCTTTGAGTCTGTCTGATTAAACCGTTCAGGTACTACTTGATATCAAGACGGATTTTATAAACTGTATGTTGAAATTTTAAAAGCGTTCATGGTAACTGACAGTAAAAGTAGGGCATTCCAAAAATAGTTTTAAAAATGTCGAATAATTTTTATTTAATATGATATTTTGTCGCCATTATATATATATATATATATATATATATATATATATATATATGCTTTTTACACAATAAAAAATATCCTAAAAAATACCAGTTTTTTATCCAGAAAATGCAGTTTGTATTGAAGAGGGTTAATGGAGGAGAGTCCCCATCATAAACTTTGTACTTAGTTTGTACTTTGTCTTCATTAGTGTTTTCTGTCCTCAAAACAGTTCAACAATAGCAATTATTTAAGGCCAGCCACTTCAGAAGACTACTTTGATTTCTTCTCTTCTTCCATAAACAAATAAACCAGATCTTTTCTTGTCAATAGTGTATGCTACCATAAAATATCTTGAATGGATCACCTAACACTGTTACGGGCAAATTAATGAAGTATTTCTTTTAAAAAAATAACCTAACATGCAGCAGCAGTGGTTGTTAATGGAATTCTTTATATCTGAAAAAATATGTATTATAACGGACCTATGAAATCTAGTGGTCAAATAAGAGAGTTTTTGTATCAATCTCACGTGTTCCTGCGTGCATTTTAAAGGTAACGTGTAAAACTACAAGGTTTGGTGAAACACCTAGATGAATTCTGAAATATGGCTAAGAGTCATTATTCTGTACTATGAGGAAGTTATAAATAAAACAATACGCCGTTCCACATTATGTTCAGTATTAACGAATTCAACCATAAGCTCTCCGTGTTGGTTCACATTGGTAAGATGGTAAAATTTATGTATATATATATATATATATATATATATATATATTGTCTATCACCCCTGTTGCAGTGTCATAACACCGAGGAGTTACGAACAGTCGCCCTCGTCTGTGGATGATAAATATTCTCTGTTCGCTCGTGTGTGTATGTTTGTGTGTTCGTTCACAGGATAACTCGTGAAATCATAAATCAAGAAAATTTCAGGGCATTTCGGGAAAGAGCCAATGAAGAATCTATTAGAATTTGGTGTGGATCCGCTATATTATCCCGATTCAGGAAATTCATCAAGTAATATTCACAAATGTACAATCACTTGTGCATGAACCTGTAAATATGGGCCGAATAAGTGCAAAAATGGTTTAGGGAGCATATCATAGTAGGAACCCCCATAGCGGATGCCTGCTTCCTTGGAATGCAGTTCTAGTTCATTTTTTTTTTATTTATAAATCAGTCAACTTGATGCCCTGATTCCTAGAACCATCTATTTCTTTTGGGTTGAAATATTTTCTAAACCTCCCTGACCTCTGACCAATTACTATTGTTTAACTCTTTTATATTCTGTAATCCACCATATATCAGTTCCTTATTAGCCGTATAAACACACTTTGCACAAATGCATTTCTCCATTAATTAATTGTGTCATGAAGACACCGCTTATAGTTTTGGTGGTAAATATCGAACCATTCTTTCATATATTCATACATTTTGTTACCAGAGTGTTTTATTATGTATGTTACAAAACTGATTTTATGTATGCTTTTTAATATATAAGGCCCAAATTTAAAAAAAAGCATGCTATTTCAGGAAAATAATTTTGTCTAACGCTTTGGTTATCTATTTTGATCATTTTAACGGATTTATATATAAAATAAATTTACACTAAAGAGGGTACAGACGGATCCAATGCATGAACCTTGTCCCAGCGCAGATGCTCCAGCTGCTCACCGAGTGTCATTCTGTATATCCCACAGGGAAACCGACTGCGAGTTTAATGAAAAAGCTGTTCTGCCGAACTTCCTAGCTCCTCGACTAGATGATCCAATTCAACGGGACCAAGTGGAATCTTTAAATCCTGTCACCGGAAACAAAAACTAGTTGTTTACATCACATGGCGCAACCCTATACCACCACCATGAACTCCTTTTTTATTTTTACTGTACACTTCATCCCAAAGGCCGACATTCTGTGACAGATTACCAACAGCTGAATGTCTTTGTAATTAAAACAGGCCTCCCATCTACTGATATTTTTTGCCGGCTGGTTATTTTTGCGTCCTTAAAAGTCAAGTCTCGCCGGCCGGCGAGTGCCCGCATACCTCCGGATTTCGAGTGCACATCCCCACATTTTTCCGACCATTTTGGTCACTTTTGTTTCGTCCTCTGGATTGCTATTGGTGTCAAAATGATAGAAGAAACCTCAAAATTGGACGATGATCAAGGTTCCCTCATGACATATTCAGAACAATGTCAACGAATTTTTTCAACCGATCTTTCTTGTCGGATTTTATATTAACTCTGCCGGCAATACCCTAACATCTACTAATCCTACCGATCTTTCCGGTCGGCAAAACATCGTTATAGAAAATTGTAGATTGGTGGCTTGCTTGACGTTCAAAAATACTATAAAAGATACAGTATTCATGAATGATAAATTAAAGACAAAGGAAAATATACGTATAATTTGGAACAAAAGATAAATAGATTTAATAGACAACATAGGAATACCCTGACATCATTTCTATTGTAATTTTATTTTGTAATTTGGTTTTAGGTGTTATTTATAGCGTAAACCGTCCTACCGACTTGTGACTGTAAATCAGAAAAAAAGATGAATAATTAAATGCAGATGTGTTTCGTGTGTTTTATACAGGTAATAAAATTAATTAAAAGGAACAGTATGGCAACCTTAAAAATGGCCCACGGGATTCATTATAAACTTTGACGTTCACCACGAGTTCTTATCTCTCTTATTATTTGTGTTTGTATATATAAGGTCCAATACTGAATGGGATTTATCGACATAATATCCATGGCATGTTCTTTGCCTTCAGTCTTTTATATATTAACCAGACTTGTTCTAATGGGAAGACGGGAACCAGCAAATTCTGACGTATGTTGAAATCATGGGTTATATTGTCACACACAGCCATTACTTATGTACATATGGGTGTCAAGGGAGAATTCTTATTACACGCCTAAATCAACTAGACTTACGATATTTAGCAAAACCAATGGTTTTGTCTGACATTTCTCGCAGATATGAAAAGACTGAAATCATTAATGTTCCACAGGAAGAACAAACGGTTCCATCAAGAAAGAATATTCAAGTCTGACATCCAATCTCACTTCTTCGTAAAATAATTGGAGATTTGCAAAGATGCCATTCTTGCAATCTAATTTTACGCCGATATATATATATATATATATATATATATATATATATATATATATATATATATATATATATATATATATATATCAACCAATCCCTTGTGAAAGTGATTTATCAGCTTTCCTCATTTACAGCACTATATTCGTTTACAAAACAAAACGACGTGGCACATTAGGAAAAGGCTACTAACATAGACAGTTATTGCTTATACCCAGTTATCAATTAAAGAATCAAGGCTCCATCTGTAGACATTAAATTTACATTTTGGTCACTTGATAATGTTCTAATTTTCTTTTTAGGCGTTTTGTCATTATATAAATAGTTGGAATAACAGGAGTCAGGTAAATAAAAAAAATTGAGCTTATTACCGATAGGCAGGGCGGGCCTCTTGAGTCTTAAGCTGTTTTCTTCCTTATACATAATATGTAGAATTACCTTTAAAGTCCGCTAGAATAACCTCCAATCTTGTAATCTTTTGTTATGTATGAGCTTTCGAAAGTCACTCTAATGTAGAAACACTGATTAACTATTTACTATTTTTGTTCGATAAATTAATGTACATTTATTCCGGTTTCGGACTACATGGCAGGGCAGAAGCATATGCTTCCTCTCATTTTTTTTTTAACCTGTGTAAACTGAGCCTGGTGACTACTACACCTGCGGGTCCTAGGTGTGTGATCATTGTTTGTCCTAACAGGAACTTTCCGGAGGCGCACTTATTTCTGAAACATGGCCCATGGGCTTGTCCTTCCCATTTAGCCTGCAGCGCGACCATTCTTGTCATTCTTGTCAATGTATATTGTAAAATATTGACTGTAAAGTGAAACACAGATATCATCGGTGAAATGAAATCTCATCAAAGGATCTGTTTTCACAAAGGCTTTGGAGAAATGCATCACAGCAGAGGTAAGGTAGGAGGAATAATTATGTATCTATTTGACCGAAACAAACGTTCCTTAATTAAACAGACGGTTTTTCGTTTAGGTGGGTTAGCCTTGGCGTCAAAGGAGAATTATTCCAATTGTTTACTATCGTGGACATCTCTTTCTTTTATTTCTTTAAGTTGAGGTAACCGCCTCCGTTATCAATGCTGACTTGTCCAAATTTTACACTATGTACGTACATCTGTAGAGTTTCCATTTAAGTTTGGGACTACTTGACGGGGCTGTAGCATTCGCTTATTATCATATTATTTTGTATCATTGTGTCTCCGAGGTCCGATGTCTACCGCACCTAGATGTGTAATCAACCTCATTGCTTAACCATAACTGTAAGCAACACCCCAAAGACGCACTCGTTTGTGAGAAATACACGACCGTGGCACAGCCTTCTCTTCAAGCCGGCCGAGCGCTCACCCTTGGTTGGGGTCGACCGCTAAAAAAATCTCCTTGGTTGAGATTTGAACTCACGACCTCCAGGCTTTGAGTCCTGTGCTCGGTCTTAGGCATCTAGTTAGTAACTCTGTAGTCTGTAGGCCAGACAGATCGTCAGGCATTGGCCTATCATCATTTGACCTGATAATATTTAAAGAATTTTCTTCGAGAAAAAAAAGTATTCAGTATAATTTAACTGGACGATTACTTGTTTTCCTTGATTACTGTTTTTTCGACGTCTTAACAAAATGCCAATTAGCCTATTACAATGATCAACAATTTAAAGAAGGCCAAAAATACCATTTTTCTATAAGAACGACACAAACAGACACTGATTATCAGTTTCGTACTTTGAACCTGTATGCTTATCTTAATCGTATTAAAACTCCATAGATTTGGTGCAAAAACATTACTTGCGTACTTTTCGTACGATTTGTCACATGGTCACAATTCTGACCAACAATAATTCAGCAATTTTACACACAATAGAGTAGAAAAACAGACCCTCCAAAATGCAGGTAAAATTACCATGATCTTTAAATGTCAGGTGGATACATGAATAAAGATGAAATTCAAACATCCAAAACAGAAGAAAAATCGTGACTATATATAGTCAATTCTATCCCGTCATTTCCACATTTTTTTTTTTGCTATGAATATTTTTATTAGTTACATTTCAAGGGAGATAATGGTTATGTAGGGAGATTTAAGGGCTTTATTTCCGGAAAGGTAAATATTAAAAAGACAGAAATATTTAAGAATATGAGAAATAATTTGACAACATTTTCTGCCAAACTAATGAAATAGCCTCAATTGTCAGCTGCTGATTGGATGTTGTAACATAACCACTCATCCTGGGACACAGCTGTCACTGTCAGTTAGCCAAAAGAAGAGCCCAAAAAGTTGTGAAACATAAACTGAAGATTTTTTGTAAACTTCTCTATTGCCATATATGCCTGTCACTTTCATATGCTGCTTCCTAAAACAATATTGAAATAATATACACTTTTAATCTCAAAAACAGGTGGACACAGGTTGGTGGAATGGAGTAAACGACGATGCTGACTAGTACTATTTCTATTTGAGAAGATGTCTTTACACTGCTATTTTAGAAAGACTTTGCTTAATTTGCATTATCGTCATCATATATATCATTAGAAATTTAATTTCATGGTATAATACGTCCTCATTTTGCAGCATCAGAGACCTGGGGATAGTCTCGCTTGTTGGTGCAACTAACGCGTGGGCGTGACGTCACAGGAGACGGGTGCTAATATTGCACGATATACTAGGTAATAGATACGTTATTACCTGTAGGCTGCAGGGAGCCGTCTCCCATATAAGTCATGAAACGGTTGAGCCGGCAATATTTAGCACATCTCTCACTGTATGATGTTTTCGAAACACGGTTACAGACTATAAACTTACTTGCAAATGTATTGTTATGAGAGTTAATAAAACAGATAACTAAAATCCTGCGCTAAATGATTTGTTTCCTCAGTCTGTAAAGAGTAAGTAACTCAGGGGCGTATTCTTGACATTTTTTAAACGCCCCCGTTTCTTATGTGCCAGCTTAACTAAGCATTTACATTTGCAGAATTCTATATTATGATTTCATACTTCGTGACAGGGCGGTAGCGCATGCTTTCTTTCATATGAATTCTGGTAATAACCAGGCCTGGGTACTACCATACCTAGGGGTCTGGGTGTGTAAATATCCTGATGCCTAGGTAAAAACACCGAAGAACCCCTGAAAGGTGCACTCGCTTGACTGGCGTTCCCATTAAGCATGTGAAGCGCTCACCGCTTTTCGGGTGAAATTCTGATTAAGCATCTCCCGAAATCGAGTTCTGTGTAAGCAGTTATTGAGTATAATATTCAGGCATATAGCTAGCACTACGGAGATGTGCATTTGACCTACATTTTGATCATGCTTATGTTGAATTTATTTGAACGAAAGATAGTGCTATATTCTGAATTTCTGATCTATCGACAATGCGGCACGCGGTTGTACTCTGCATTTGGTCGGAGAGAAAAAAACAACATTTTCTGTTGTTACGTTGTGACATAATTTAAGCGGACCGAACTGTCTTGCTAGTGAAGCTTGCTTTGCTAACGAAGCGGTTGGTACGCCGGACTTGTGCGCCACCGTTATGGGTTCGACTCCCGGATAGGCCCAATGTTTTCCCCTCAAAAATTTGTCTTCGTAACAAAATGGGGTCTTGTCTAACGTGACGGTTAACTTTGTAGCCCAGGGATTAAGTTCACCAAAGTGTGACTCCTGGGATAATTAGTCTTGTTCTGACAGCAGAACGCACTTAAAAGGGGGTGTGTTACGGGGTTACATCAAAGCTGAGCGAACTGTCTCGCTAGTGAGGGTTGATCTGCTAGCGAAGCGGTTGGTACGCCGGACTTGTGCGCCACCGTTATGGGTTCGAATCCCGAATCGGCCCAATATTTTCCCCTGAACAAATTGTCTTTGCAACACTGTAAATATACCTTTTTGGAATTATTACATTTGATTCTTATTTAACCCTGCAAATATGCAGAACGTCATTGATCATTCATAAACGTAGCATTTCTCTTCCATTAAACGTAAATCTGTGAATCGCATAAGTATTATTTATTAGTTATTCACCAGCTTGTTCTGTATTGCCTTTATATTTGCCTGAGGGTGGCATATAAGTCCGTGTCCTGTAGGGCAGAGGGATGATACTGGAGGTCAATGTTGGGTTTAGACCCGACCGGACAGGTCAAACAATTATACCTAGCATTATTTTTCAGGTTTTGGATAAGCAGAAACACATAATAGATACACATAATAATATGTGTTATTATATACTGTGGATTCGGAATTTTTCGTTGGATTTTATTTTCGTGGAATTCGTGGGTAACCTTTATCAACGAAATAAAAAAAAACTAAAGATCATTAGGTTTATTACAGAATTTTTGAAAGTCCATCGACCCTGTGCATTGAATGATCGTGTTGGCCCGCTTTCGCCGTCCATGTTAGCAAATGCTACTGATTAATAAAACGCAAAGACAACGATATTAAGCCTATAATTTTAAATAATTATATTGTGAGGAAAGATATTCATTTCCATCTAGGGGAGCAAACAAACCAAGATTTCATTAGTGTCGGACATACAAGTGACTATTTAAAAGTGCATCTACACCTACACTGGTATATGTAGACTTGCTCTCTCTCTCTCTCTCTCTCTCTCTCTCTCTCTCTCTCTCTCTCTCTCTCATATTATCTCGCTAAAAGTCGAAGTAAAGGTCATTTTGCCCTACTAATCTTATATGATTGTTCGTTTGAAAGAATGTCCTGTTTAAATTAAATAAACAACCGTGTGGCAGCGTAAATCTATAGATATCCCCCGGCTTGGTGGTGAGGCACGGTCAGCTGAGCAAAATTATATGAGCTGTAGCCAAGTCTAACTGTGCCCTCGTTCCCTGGCACGTCAGTCTACTTGGGGCTCCATCTGAAGGAACGACATACCAAGAAATTTTACTTCTTTAAATTAATGAAAACGCAGAAATAAAATATTGACTTTTCGTTGGTTCTAATAATTCATTAAAATCATAAAGTATATGTCAGTTCATCGGAGTATTTTTGTTCCCACGAGCGCAGACTACATTGGACCGGACAATTTGTCCGGCGGGGCTTAATGAGGTGTCAAGATAAGCGGGAAGGTGGTGCACAATAACCGATCACCGCCGAGCTGAAGATCTGAAGGCTGAAGAAAATTCGTCATCTTTTTTCACCAAGACTTGCCTTCAGAGATAAGATAGCCAATTTTAGGCGCTTCGTTACATAATTCACATCACTCTATCGTCTACACTTATTTTCTTCTTCTTGTGGTTTCCCTGGACGCAATAGATAACAAATAACCCACGTTAGCATTTCCTTTACTCTGTAAAATTTTAAATAAGATCAAACCTGTCCATCTGTGGCCTGACAAATGTCTAGAAACGTAAATAATTTTCCCCGTCGGCAAAAGGATAGCGCTTGGAGACATGTGCAGAAATGGACTTTGATCTTTTATTTTCAACATTTTACGTAAAGCAATGGTTTCTTCACAAGTCGGCTACCACCGTCTCTTTTACAAAGTAAGTGACAGTGTGAATTGTTAAGAACAAAGCCCTTAATAAAGCTTAGGGTTAAATGGAAATGTAAATGTCGCCATTTATGTAATAATTAAAATACAAATATACAAGAAACCATGCATTTTCATTTGCATTTTAATTAAGAGCTGTAAACATTTAATAAACATTGATATTCAAATATATATATATATATATATATAATAGCCTATAGATTTTGATGGATTTAATTATATGCTTATTTTATATCCATCAGAGTGCGACATCGTTTGCGTCTTCATACTACATGTATTGTGTGTCTGCATACAGCAACAGCCTATGAAATGTCAAAAAATATATAATCTGTATCGATGAAAGAAATTTTCCGGGTTTCTTGTCCAGACGTTTCACATGATAAAACATGATATAACATAAAGTATATAACAGATATATAACTGATATAACAGACAAACTGCACCTGGCTTCATTAGTCTAAATAACAAAATATCTTTCTAATCTATTTTAATTGGGCAACCAGACATGATTATAACATTAAGCGTTTCACGTGTGATGGATAAAGTAAATATCCGGCTTGCCAAAGGATTAAGCAGATTACAATGCATTTTAACCTCCAGCCCTTGTAAAAATAATGCTGTTTTTATCGAACTGTCAGTAATTTGTGCCAGTATATAAAATGTATTATATTACGAGTTTTGGTGGCATTACATGACTAAAGTCTCTGGTTGATGGTGAAACTTTAAATATTACATTCATGTATAG
Organism: Sipunculus nudus; assembly: GCA_026874595.1. Lineage (NCBI taxonomy): Eukaryota > Metazoa > Annelida > Sipuncula > Golfingiida > Sipunculidae > Sipunculus > Sipunculus nudus. The sequence continues at coordinate 11,951,748 of CM049311.1, read as the reverse complement.
GGGCAAAATGACCACCGAATTGCAAGCAAACTTAACACGTATATATTTCAATACCTGTCATGACTAAATCTTATTGGATGGATAAGTCTACAAACCATTCGATATAATAAGTTATATATAAATATATATATATATATATATATATATATATATATATATATAAAGATATTATAAGTTTAAACAATTTAAATCAGAATTATTGACAAATACTCACATAAATAACCTGTGTAATACATATTTCAATTGACATAATTTGCATAATTAGTTAATTAACTTTCCAATAAACATGGTATTTCCATCTTACTTAATCCAACCAATTTTCAGTCCTACAGTCCTCTGCAGATGATAATCCGAGACTTTCCTATCAGAGACAACACGGCATGGCGGCTCTCCTCTCACACAGTGACGCTGGTCCTCGGGGGGCTGCCCACAGTATAAGACAGGAACCAGCTGAACTTTGTTATCTGTAATATAAATCTGAGTGTCTGAATGACCTAAATAACAGAACACGACATTCCCCTTAAATATCCCACAAGAATCAACTTGGGTGGCTGCGTCCCTAACAGAACCCTCTGCATGATCGTATCTGATCATAAATTCAGCTCCTTCACCTGCCTCATGTTATGTGATTTATGGCTCCATAACAATGAACTGTAGATAATCAACATTTCTTATAACGTCTCTGTGATTGGTGTATGATCTTTAATGAATAATAATGAATTATAATTATCAATACTTGCAATATTATAGTACGAATATATATATATATATATATATATATATATATATATATATATATATATATATATATATATATATATTCATATATACTTTATTATTATTATTATTATTATTATTATTATTATTAATCATATTCAATTTCCATCAATCTTTCGGGATCATGTGTGAGCTTGAATTGCCATTATAAGCCTCGGGTGCAATATGAAATTACCCGAGGTGGATGTTTTATTCTTACAATTTCAATATTGATTCCGTCAATTCACCATTGAAATAAACTGACCTCAACTACCCCAATATGACCCGATAGCACAGCCGTATTTTACCGTCCAACCCACTTGAGTTTCTGCCAATAAAAAAAAAGAAACAAATAAATGCAGATGTGCTACGTTGGTTTAATACAGGATATAAGAGTAACAAAAAAGGAACAGAATGGTAACAAAAAAAAATGGCTCACGGGATTCGTTATTAACTTTGACGTTTATCACGAATTCTCTTTTCTCTTTTAAAATATGTGTGTTTGTTTCATCTAAGTTCCAATAATGAATGGGATTGATCGAATTAATAGTCATCATAGTCATCGCATGTTCCTTGACTTCATTTTTATTTAAAAAAACCAGACTTGTTCTAACGAGAAGACGGGTGCCAGCAAATAGTGACATATTTTGACATCATGGGCTTCACAGAGTCACACACCGCTGTTACTTATGTACATATAGGTCCAGTGAAAGTTCTTTTTACACGTCATGAAACAACCAGACTTACGATATTTGGCAAGATGAATGCTTGTGTGTGACATTCCTTGCTGGTATAAATAACTGAAACCACTAATGTCCCACAGGAAAAACGAACGGTTCCATCAAGAAAGAATATACTATTCTGACACTCAATCTTACTTATTCGTTAAAATAATTGATTAAATTTTTTTAAACCCGATATATATCAACCAATGCCTTGTGGAAGTGATTTATCAGCTTACCTAATTTACATCACTATATAAGTAAAGAAATCAAAGCCAAGCCGACATGAAAAACAGCGACAGACGTAGAGAGTTATTGCTTATATCCAGTTATCAATGAAAGAATCAAGGCTACATCTGTAAATATTAGATATACATTTTGGTCACTCACTTGATAATGAACTTAATTTCTTCAGGCGGTTTGTCAATTATCATTTACACCAGATGCTCCCGTGGAAAATCCACGTCTCTCTATGATGCATATATTTGTAATGAGCTGATAGGAACTAAACGAAGCATATTTTAATCCTAAGGTTTTTGCAGGAACTTTTTTTGTTTAACTTATATGAAATAAAGATTACTTCTGCTAAAATTCTCCAGGAACACCCTCCCCCAAAATATCAACATAGAAAGAAAAATTATTCTATTCCAGAAATCACACCAAATATATTTTTTTCCGATAAACAACATAGGTCCGACAGCTTCAGTGCTTGGGAAATATCGTATATGTAACGATTGTATAAAGAAGCATTCTACCGTAAAGTTATATGAACGATCCTTTGTATTAGTTGCAGCTCAGGCGACATCGTAAAACACGATGTTTAATCAGTGTAGTCAGTTGAGGGTATAGTCTAAGGCATGTTTACAGACACATGCGTTAATTGTATACACATGCATATGTCGTTGAAGTCTCTTGTACACGAAACGTATAGCTGCCAATGTGAAAAAGAAAGGCCCAGCAAAATATATTCCAGCAGTATGAAAATTTTGGTTTAAGTATTGTAAATTGTCATGGAATAAGCAAGTCTGATGCAAAATTGACAACTCTCCCAGATTAAAAAAAGTAGGTTGATATATTTCAATGAAAGCATTTAGCAAAGAAACCACTTCAGCCTTGGTCTGTACGTCCCGACTACTGATTCTAGTTTGTTACCAGTTTAAAGATGCACTGGTGATATTTTTTTCAGGTTTCACCGTCCCTACAGGCAACGGATATTAAAAATAAATGTGAACCCCCACCCCCTTCCCGAATGATAACTGAGTTGTGGGGCTTCTTTTTGAGAAAAAGAAATCATGAAACACATGACTTGGCCGAACTTTTGAAACCTTTGTTATCATGAAAAGATATTTTTAAATGTATATAAATCAATATACCTGAAACCTATAAAAAACATTAAAAAACGGTGGACACACCACTGGACTCAGTGCCCAGTGTTGACAAAACTGAAAAGCCCTCGCATTGAAAGCGGAGTCATGTTGTCTTTGGACTAAATATCTTTACTTCCTTTTGAGCGAGAAATTATTTTAGAGGCGTTTCAATGGATATGGGGGATTAATGGGAATTATTGTGGGTTAACCCGCGTGACCGCGTATTGCACAGAAATGCCGTTTGGGCAGGACATGCGCTCTGGACACGGTCTCAAAAGACCAGTGAAAATCCCCGAGGCGCCTCCTGAAAAAGCGTAACAGGTGTGGAGGACCTTACACCACAAAAGAAATAGGGGCACCTAATGGGGAAATGTTAAAATTATTAATTATTCAGCTTAAGTTGGCATACTCCCGCGAGAAAAAAAAAAAAAAAAAAAAAAAAAAACTTGTCCTAGAAGAGCACACCACCGATACGTCTGCCGAATTTGGAGAGTCAAATCAGAACGGAAGCAGGTAAACCATGGTCTAGAAAAAACCCCAACTCCGTATTAATTGTATAGAATATAGAGAAAGAGTCGGATTTAGAAGAATCAGGAAAATCTAATAACATGAACTTAATCCCGACAGACAGGGCCGGCCCCATGAGTCTTGTGCTCTTTCCCCCTTATACATCATATGTAGAAATGTTTAATATCCGCTCACATTTCCGCCAGTCTTGTTATCGTTTCTAAGGTTACGTGAAAGGGCGGAAGCACACGCTTCTTTTATACCCTGTGTAAACTGAGCCTTGTGACTACTACACTTGCGGATCTTAGGTATGTGGTCATCCACATTGCTTTGTCATAACATAATGTTGTAATTAATAAACAAATAATAAAAACATATGGTTTTAAATATTATTATTCAATAGACTTGACAGATATTGCTACATGGAACCCATAAAACTATTGTTATTATTTAAAAAAGTTTTCTTATTCCTGAATTAAACATTTTCAGCATTAAAGCTTATAATTCAAGCAAACTGACCATTGGTCAGCTAATTAGTGAGCAAGATGTAATAAAAACTACTGTTTTCAATCACAATAATCGCTTTAAACTCATCTAGTGTCTGATCCAGAGACTTTCAATTAAACAGATTAAACAAATTATATATCTATGTAGTTTAAAGTAAATTTAATGTATGTAGTAACAATGTTTGTCTGTGGAATGTAATTGAGTTTGGAAAAGTGATGGCATTAATAGACACACACATAACAGTGACTGACTCTCATTTGTGAATGTTCTGGAAGACTAACTCTGACTGCCTAGCCAAGACAGTGAATAATTTGAAACGTCAAAAACAAAGCATTCAGCTATAATGGCTCAGTATACAAATCTACAGCTCTGTGGCAATCCAACAGTTATTCAACTGATAAAAATAATATAACCTGTAATGGACATCCTCTAATGGGAGTTACTTTATATAAATGGACCATTTTCTGGTTGAGTTAAAAATTTCAATAACTTTAACATGATACGGCATCATATTTGCACAAAGAACATTTTATCTATATATGTCGGGAAAACGCTGGCAAGTGCATGCAAATATTTTGTTCATTTATTTTTAAAATAATAGAGTTTGTGTTATTTGTAGAGGAACTGACAGCCCAACCGTGGTCCCTCATAGGTTGACAGGCACGTATGCATCTAGAAAACACAACATTACAATAAATTCTAAATCCAAATAAATTATATGTACAGCATATCTGCCGCTTTCCGCACCACTATTCAAGGAAAGTTTAAATTGAATTTAAGTAAATACAACCTGTGAGGTTGCACTTGAACCGTCTTTAGCATGAGGGCCCTATTTCTTTAGTCAGGTCAATGACACATGGCAAAGCCCATTGCTGCAAGACTTTAGGTTTCCCTGATCTTAGGTTATCAGCATATATTCTGAATTCGATTTTAGGTTACCCCGAAGGTAGCCTGAACATAATTTCAGGTTTACCCCGGGGGTAGTCTGAATATAATTTCAGGTTTACCCCGGGGGTAGTCTGAATATAATTTCAGGTTACCCCCGCAGGTAGTCTGAATGCATTATATAGATTACCTCCTCACTGCATTAACCAAATGATAAATTCCTATGCTTTAAACTCATGATATGGAAGACGCGAGTATCTATCTCGGAAAAAAAAGTCTCAAAAAGTTTATCATCTATTGTTAATTATTTTTATGTTGACTCAGAAATTTTATCAAAGCGCATGGAATATTATACATAAACACATAAGATATAGAAATATTCAATTGAAAAGTAAAAAATCCAGAAGATAAAAAAAAATCTGAAAACCTAAAGGGGAGTCCGATATCGATTTCAAGTTACCCACGGGGGTACTCTAAATCGATTTCAAGTTCCCCACAGGGTTACTCTGAAATCGAATTCAAGTTATCCTAAGGGGTACTCTGAAATCGATTTCAAGTTGCCCACTGGACAGAGTAATGAACCTATGTAGTCGTTATGAGTTACGTAGTTCTATTCTTAAAAAATTTTCATAGCTCTCGTCTTCCAAAAACAATCCGATTACTGGTTACTGCTGCAAATAAATTTTAGAAAATTTTAATAAAGTGACATATTCCAAACTGGCAAATTATCTAATACGCCATATTCGCCTATTTATGAACATGACTTTCGTTATCATTTATTATATACCTATGAAAATAACACCAAAAAAGTCAAACACATCTTCCATGCCTTAAACAGTTAAGGCTGAAGACAGTCTTTCTTTAAAGAAGCCCCGTTTTCACACACGAAATTTACAGTATAAAAATTGTAATCTTTACACCATGACTTACCTTCAGGTTTATAAAAGCAAGTGTTCGGCGCTTCGTCAGATATATTTCAGATTAATCTGTCGTCTACACTTTATTTCCTTTTTTTTCTTATGGTTTCTCTGGCGATCTTGATAAAAGATCATCCACGTTGCTTTTCATTTAAAATTTTACATAAGACCAAACCTGCCTATCTGTTACCTGACAGATGTCTAGAAACGTGGATAATCTGACCCTTCGACAAAGGATAGCGCTTTGGAACATGTGCAGAAAAGAACTTTGATCTCTTATTTGCAATATTTATTTTCAAAGAAATGGTTTCTTTACAAGTCGGCTGGCACCTTTTCGCTTACAAAGTAAGTGACAGTGTGAATCGTTGAGAACAAAGCCCTCAGGCTTAGGTTTAAATACAAATGGAAATGTCGCCCTTTGTATTTCCATTTAATGCAAATATACAAGAAACCACGCATTTAAATTTGCATTTTAATCCAAAGCTCAAAACATTTGATAAACATTTGATATTCAAATGGATATATATATATATATATATATATATATATATATATATATATATATATGCATATATAAATTAAACTAAAGGTTTCCTGCCATAAACAACTACTAAAATGCTATATGGTCTTACGCCACAGCTTGAGCATTATAATTATACAACTCAGTTGTATATATTATAGCCTATAGATTTTAATGTGTTTAATAACAAAAGGCTTAAATTATATCAATCAGAGCGAGACAGGGCCTTAACTGAGCAGTTTTTGCGTCTTCAAACTACTGGTTTTGTGTGTTTGCATACACCACAGCCATTAAAATTTCTCGAAATATATATATGTATCAATAAAAGATATTGCCGGGTTTTTTGTCTATACGTTTCACACAATTTAAACATAATTTCTTTTATTATGTTACATTCAGACAAAGTGCACCTGGCTTCATTAGTCTAAATAACAAAAAAACTATCAAATTCATCTTAATTGAGCAACCAGACATTATGTAAAATAAAGCGTTTCATTTGTAAAGGATTAAGCAATATTTGGCTTGCCCAAGGCTGATTTTCTCAGAAATAAGTAGACGGCAACGTATTATATCATCCGGCGTCCTAGAATGCAACCCTTGTAAAATAATATCTTTAAATCACTGTCACGTAAAATAGGTGGTATTGGTATATATAAAATATACTGTTTTCATAACTGTATTTTGTTCCAGAAATTTCAATATATGACATTACAAGTTTTAATGGCATTAAATGACTAAAGTCTCTAATATAAAGATATAATCAGTTAAAATAATTTTAATCAGTAGGCCTATTATCGACAGACACACACACACACACATATATCAAACTGATAATACATATTGAAATTGAACTCAAATAATTAGTTAATTTAAAAAAACTTTCCAATCAACAGTGCATTTCCAGCTTGCTTACTCCAATCATTATTTAGTCCTACAACGACTGCAGATGATAATCCCAAACATTCCTATCAGCGACAACACGGCATGGCGGCTCTTCTCTCACACATTGGCGCTGGTCCCCGGGGAGCCACCGATAGTGAAGGACAGGAACCAGCCAGGCCCTGATATCTGAAATATAAATCTGAGAGTCTGAATGGCCTTAATAACAGAACACGGCATTCCCCTTAAATATCCCACCGGAATCAACTATAGGGCTACGACCCTAACCGAACCACCTTCGCATGATCGCATCTGACCTAAAAGTCATCTCCTTCACTTGCCTGATTGAATCTCATTTACGACTACATATCAATTAACTATAGGTAATCAAAAGTTCATATAACGTCTCTGTGATAGATGTATGGTCTTGTTTCTTTTAAAGAATAATAATGAATAATAATTATCAAATTTACAATATTAATATACACATAAAAACACATATACTCATATATATTTTATTATTATTATTAATCATATTCAATTAACAACAATCTTCGAGAAAATGTGTCAGCCTAAAATGCTATTATAAGCCTCAGGCGCAATACGAAAATGCCCGAGGTTGATGTTTTGAATTAGACCGACCTCACCGACCACAATTTCACCCGACAGCACAGCCGTATTTTACCGTCCAACCCACTTGAGTTTCTACTGTTCGAAAAAAAAAGGAAATTTAATAATGATGTGTAACGTGGGTTCAATATAAAATAACAAGATTAAAAAAGGAAAGGAATAGAATGGTAACAATATAAATGGCCCATGGGATTCCTTATAAAGTTTAACGTTTATCACGAGTTCTTTTCTCTCTTAAATCATTTATGTTTGTTCATCTAAGGTCTGATGGTCTTCATCTAATACTGAAAGGGATTGATCGAATTAATATTCATCGCATGTTCCTATACTTCCGTCTTTTTTTTATAAAACCAAACTTGTTTTAACGAGAAGACGGGTACCAGCAAATTGTGACATGTTTTGACATTATGAGTCACACACGGCCATTACTAATGTAATGAGTAATGAATTTCAAGGGACAGTTCTTTTTATACGTCATGAAACAACCAGACTTACGATATTTGGCAAAACGAAGGGTTGTGTGTGACATTCATCGCTGGTATAAAAGACTTGCATCATTAATGTCCCACAGGAATAACAAGGGTTCCATCAAAAAAGAATATACAAGTCTGACATCCAATCGCACTTCTTCGTGAAAATAATTGATTAAATTTGCAAAAATGCCATTCTGGCAATCTGTTTTTAAGCCGATATATATCAACCAATGCCTCGTGAAGTGACTAATCAGCTTACCTAATTTACATCCTGTTTTAGTTTAGACAAAAAAACCAAGCGGACATGAAGAAAAGCAACTGACGTAGAGAGCTATTGCTTATTTCAAGTTATCAATAAAATTTAAATTAAGGTCACATGATAATGATCTAATTTTCTTCAGGCGGTTTGTCATTTATCATTTATATATACAGAGAGACTTGGATTAAGAATAATCTGTAAAATCTAAATAACATGAGCTTAATCCCGACAGACAGGGCCGGCCTCATGAGTCTTGAGCTGTTTCCTCCTTATACATCATGGTAGAATTATGTTAAATGTCCGCTAGCATTATCGCCAGTCTTGTTGTCTTTTGTCAGGTTGAAGCCCCCCCCCCCCCCAATCCCCAATACCCCACCCCACCCCCGCCAACCTCGTCACCACCTCAGCCCCATATGTTTATATATATCTAATGGATTGCCTGTCTTTTACTCTATTACTAAGCTCAACAGATCGCCAACCCCTCTGTTTATTATGTTTATTGTTTACACAATTTTAAAGGAAACTACGAAATGACGTCGCTAAAGGTGCCCTACATGGTCGAATCAGCGACTTTGCATACCGCAGGGAGAACGGGTGATCTTATATGATGTGCGGGTATACATTATATATCTTCGGCAAAAAACACGTTGCCTTCGCATGAAAGACAATTTACTTTTTTTTAAATATGAGGAATCATTTACTTGGTAAACCACAGGTAAATCAAGATAATCCAGTTATCGTGGCCAGGACAATTTGAATATTTGGACAGCTGCGATTTGATGGTAGAATTTTGACGTTTCAATTTCGCTTGTGTAAAATGGTCAATTCTCGATAGATACTCTGAAAGTCACTCTAATGTAGAAACACTGATTATCCGGTTTATTATTCTGGTTTTAGGCTAAGTGACAGGGCGGAGACACGAGCATCCTCTCATTTTATACCCTGTGTAAACTAAGCCCGGTGACTACTACACCTGCGGGTCCTAAGTATGTGATCATTCAAATTGCTTTGTCATAACACAGAGGAACTTTCTGAAAGCTCACTCATTTCTGAAACATGGCCCTTGGGCATGTCTTTCTCATTTATTATGCAGCTTGACCACCCTTGTCATTCTTGTCATTGTTTTTGTAAAATATTGACTGTGAAGTGAAACTCAGAAATGTCCGGTGTAATAAAATCCTATCAAAGACTATCTTCTCGCAAAGGCTTATGAGAAATGCGTGAGGTGAGATAGATGGAGGGATTATCATGTATCTATTTGACCTAAACATATGTACCTTGAATAAACACACGGTTTAATGGCTTAGCCTTGGTGTCATGGGAGATAGGTTCCAACAGTTTACTGTCGTAGAAATCTCTTTTTTTAATTTGTAGGTGGAGGTAACGGCCTCCATTTTTAATGCTGACTTGTCTAAATAAACTTAGTATGTTCGTTTGCAGAGTATCCATTTCGGTTTTGGACTAATTGACGGGGCATATAATTTTGAAACCTAGTGTCGCCTAGGCACGATGTCTACCGCACCTGCGGGTGTGTGATCAACCCCATTGCTGGATCATAACATTGAAGGACACCCAAAAGACGCATTCGTTTGTGAGAGATACACGGCCAGGGGTGGGGGCACGGCCTTTCCGTTAACTTTGCAGAGCTCTCGCCCTGGCTTTCGGCCGACCAGGAAAATTCTCACCGCTGCTCGGCTGAGTTTTGAAATTAGGACCTCTCGGCTTTGGGTCCTGTGCTCTACCCCTGAGCCACAGAAGCCGGTAGTAGACATCACGTTAGTAACCTCTGTAGTCTGTAGAGAAGCCGCTTCTTGTTCATTTTATGACAGGATGGAGCTTTTGAATTTGACCCACACTGGGCCATATTGTCAACTATAAAAAATGTCCAAACCTTAGGCCAAAATAAAAAAAAGGTATGGTTCTCAGGCACTTTTTTTTAGAAATCAATGCGGGCGGGCGCTTTTTTTTATTTTAAATTTTTTGGTATATTTCGATAAAAATGTCAAATGATAAGGGAAAGCATGAAAATAACAGTTTTAATTTGCTAAATAAGTAAAAGCACTACAAAACAAAGGAAATTGTATGATTTTTTCTTCTTGAAAGAAATGTCGGAGCGGCAGCAGCTCAAAATTGGAAAGTTTTTATTGAAAATCAAATAAAAATTTTTGATGCGGTGGTTTAAAATTGATGCGGGCGGTGCCTGAGAACCATACCTTTAATTTTTTTGGCCTTATATGCCTTATACGTCTCACACCTGATTGGTTAATCTTTTTTACATGATCATTTACTTGTATTAGAGTACGTATGAGTGTACTTAACACAAGTTCGTTAAACATTAGTTTATCATCATTTGACCTAGTAGATTGATCAGGTTTGTACTTTGAACCTGTATACTTATCCTTATCCTATTGAAATACCATAGTTTAGATGCAAACAATAATTGTTTGATTTGTGCGATTTGTTACATGGTCGGAATTCTAACCAATAATAATTGGCAACCTTACACACAGAAGAATGGAAAAACATTCCCTCAACATAAGCAGGTCAAATTAGCATGATCTATAAATGATAGGTGGATACACGAATGATGATGAAATACAAACATCCCAAACAGAAGAGTAATTGTACTATAGTCAATTCTATCTCCTCCTTTCCACTGAGGGGATGGAAGTTCATGTTTAAGGTTTATGTTTCACATGCAAGCAGCCTCAGTTAACAGCTACTGATTGGATATAATCACGTAACCACTCATGCTGGGACTTCTGTTACCGTCAGATGAGCCGAAAGTAGTGCCCAAAAAAAATTTAAGATACATGAACTGGATATTTATGTAAAATTCTCTATTGCCATTTATACCTGTCACTTGCAGCTTCCTAAAAAAATATTGAAAAATATACACTTTCATTCTACAAATAGCAGGTGGACACAGGTTGGTGATTTGAATACTATTTCTATTTGAGAAGATGTCTGTACTTTGCTATTTTAGAAAGAAATTTATTAATGAGCATTATCTTAATCAAATATGTCATATGAAATTAAATTTAATGGCCTTATACGTCATTATTTTAACTTGTAGTATCAGAGACAGGGGGGATAGTCGCGCTTGTTCGTGCTCCTACGAGCACAGCAAACGGGTTTGAGCCCGATATACTAGGTCATAGATACACCGTTATTGCCTTCATGCTGCAAGGAGCTCTCTCTAGTATAAGTCACGAAACAGTTGAGCCCGCGTAATTCAGCACATCTCTCACTGTATGATATTTAAAAAACACGATATCAATCTATAAACTTGCTTGCAAATTTATTGTTATTAGAGTTAATTAAACATATAACTAAAATCCTGCGCTATATTATTTGTTTATTTAGTGTGTAAAAGGGCCGCGAAACACTCTGAACAACGATAGCAACCGCCTTCATGTGTGTGTATATATTTATATGTGAGGGTGTGTGTATGTGTGTGTGAATGTATATCGTTATGTATTGACGGCACAAATGTGTAAGTAATTCAGGGGCGTATTCTTAACAATTTTTGAACGCCTCCGTTTCTTATGTGCCAGCTCAACTAAGAATTTACATTTGCATAATTCTATTCTGAATTCGGACTTCGTGACAGTGCGATTGTACACGCTTCCTTTCATTTGGATTCTTGTGATAACCAGGCCTGGTTCCTACCACACCAAAGGGCCCTCGGTGTATACTCCCCGAATCCTGGGTCAAACCTCCGAAGAACCCCTAAAAGGTGCACTCGCTTGTTTTACCCATCCATTAAGCATGTGGAGCTATAATCGCTCACAACCATTCTTTGTAAGGGTATCATTATGTATACATAACACATTTTATCAAGAGCATGTGCTCAAATGAGCCGGATTTGCTGGTTTTGTCAATTAAAATGAAACACAAGTAAAAGGCATGACGTGAGGACTTCAATCTTTACTTCCATCATATGAAATGTAACAAAATAAGACCTTTATTGTTAATGTAATGGGCCCGAACATTCAGTGTGATTAGTCTTCGGTAGGCGGCACTAGTGGGATGGAAAATGCCTATGGTATACTTTATACGATTATTTACGTTTTATTGAAAAAAATAACTCATGTCACAGTGTTGAAATGTTATATCAAGACACGGACTCCTATCAGATGTTGTCTCGTGATTGTAACTGTTGTATTGGTGTCACTGATCGACACCTGGGCTCCGAAACTAAACACCTTTACGTAATAGCTGGTTGGTGTTATAATTATATGTTATTCACCAGCTTGTTCTGTATTGCTTTATATTGGCCTGAGGGGGGGGGGGGGGCATATCATCCCGTGGCCCGTAGGGTAGCGCCAGATCACTGGCCTGCCAGAGTGCCTGGACATCTTACTCTGAGGATCCCATTATAAGGCCCAATGAGGATGCAAATATTTTTGTCATTTTTGACAACGCCTCATTGCTTACAAGTATCGTGTCACTTCAAATAAACCCACTAGACCTTTTAATAAGTTTCTTATCTATCCAACGACAGCTAACATGTGTGTGAAATATTCCGTAATAAACCAATATATTCGTATATTGTTCGGCATGTATGGGAGATTTCTGCCTGCGGTCTGCCTGCTGACTGTAATCGGAGAAACGGTTATAAAGCGTGGCCAGATCTTGCAGGGTGGTCCTCAATTTTGCTTGTGTCACGACTCAGTAGGATGACACTGAGTCGTGTTTGTTACGGCTACCCGTAGGGCCGAGGGATGATACAAGAAGTCGACAATGTAAGGTTGAGACCGGACCGGTAAATTAATAATACCTAACTTTATTTTTTCAGGTCAATGATAAGCAGATACACGTAATACATACACATAATAATACGTGTTATTATATATATGTCCGACACTAGACCCACATATAAAAAAAACGCCTGCAGCCCTTCTCGCAAAACGTAGTAAAAAATCAGCCTGACCCATATTTTTACCACTGTTTAAGCCCGCACCGGCCCCGCGTTTTTTCTTTGCAATACTTTTCCGAAAAGACGAGGGTAACTTTTGTTTCAAATTCACTTATGATACCATATTATTTTTCAGTGCGTCACAGAGCATGGTGATGTCATACGTCCCGTGATACTTTTCGATTTCATTTTCGACGTCATTTAGTACCCTAAGTGCTGGGCTGATATGGAATCATTGTATTAAATCAATTTATAAACCATTCGTCTAAATATCGACCTTGAATGGAGTGTCGTATAGTTAATAAAGGTCAGATAGGTGATTTGTCCCCTTTAATGTGAATGAGAACATTCTTGAAACAGATATTTGAGGATTTTTCTTTGACTGTTTTACCTAAAAACTGACATCCCCAATTTTACATCTATTTGCATTTTATTATCACGCACCCGGGAATACTGATTAAAATATACGCGTACCGTAGCAATTATAGATGCAATTAAATTACCATAATTTAGTCTAATCTAAAGGAAATTATATGCTTGAATGAGACATTTAGAATGAAATTAAAACAACAAATGTGTTTTCGTTTTAAGCACACGGCCCGTTGATCATAGTATTTTTTTAAAATTTAAACTGTTTTTATAGATTAATCCTAATCAAATTAATAAGCTGAAATTAAATATCAATGCGTGATGTTGTCGCTCTTGCGCCTTGGTACCGTTTTCACAGTGTAGGTGTAAAATATTTTTACTAGTAATCTGATATTGTTCCTCGAATGTTCAGACATTGTCTATGGAATTTAACCGTGATAAAAAGCACGTTATCTCCACACATCATTTGCTGATCTTCTGTGTAGGCAGCTGAAATGAGCCTTTGTGTTTTTTTGGTCTGGTTAATGAGTCACTTTGTACAAAATATGAATTTATTTATTATTTAAAAAAGGTAATATGGCTGACCTTAAAAAACATGTAAAAGTATTGTTTGGTGAAACAAACCTGAATGAATTTTAAAATATATCTAACTGTCTTCTTTAGGATGACGCATTAGTAGGAGATCATTAATGAAGCAACAGTTGCGAAAGAGTTATTACAAAACTAAACCATGATCTCTCCGTGTTGGTCAACAACAAAATATATAATAATATATATTTACTGTTCTAAATAATCGAGGGTGAATTGCACAGTTTGGTTATTAATGGTAACGGACAATATGTTGTCCTACTCGATGATTTATCATTTTGAAGATAACCACATCTATATTTTGGGAAGCAAACTTTACCGAAGTATATACATTTTAGTTTGTTACTAGATGACAGGGCGGTAGCATACCATTTCCGGGAGTCACTCAGTTTGGGTGTACTGTACCTGTGGGTCAGGGATGTGTAATCAATCCCGTTGCTGGGTTTAACAAAGAGGAGCTCCAAACAATCGCACTCATTTGTGAGTGATAAACTGACGTGGGACGCCAGTTACTGACCGTCCACTAGCTGAGATTCGAATTATCGATCTCCCGGCATGAATCCTGTGCTGTACGCCTTGGAACTGAACAGGTATTCTTAACCCTATGTCAGATTTTATGAACACGGAACAAGAGAAAACTTGTGCAGTTGCCTTGGAGATCATGGTGAGGATCACAGTAGAATCGTAATCAAGCGGATCTACTTAAATTTATTATTAGAAAGAAATATGTTTCAAGAAACAGGCCCCCACAAAAATCTATGAACAGAAGACCAATGCCGCCTTAATAGGACAAACCCATCAAATGCTGTATTTTGCTATATGCGGTTGTTATTCACTTATGTATAATTCAACTTGATGCACTGATTCCTAGAATAATTTGTTTCCTTTCAAGTAAACAATTTGTGACCTGTCATCGATTACTCTCTTGTGACTCTGTTATAGTCTGTAACCCACCATATATCTGTCTCTTAATAGCCGTTTACCCACATTTTGCTGAAATGCCTTTCTCCATAACTTAAATGTTGCATGAGGACGCCCATTATATTGTTTTGTGGCGAATGTCGAACGAACTGTTGCGCCACCTACATTTTGTCACAAGTGTGTTTTAATATTAAATGCTTGTGTTTTAATAATTAACGTATGACTCACAAATTTAGAAAAAAACAGCATGCTATTTCAGTAAATAATGTGATATGACTGAGTTTATTTCCTGGGGTTATCTATGTTTTATTCATTTTTACAGATACAATCAATTTACCGTAAAAGGGAAACAGACGGATCCAGCGCATAGGCCTTGTCCCATGGGAGACGTGATCCAGCTGTTTATGTATAATGTGACTGACAGAGGAGGCGGACTCGCCGAGTGTCACACTGTATGGACCATGGGGAAACTGAGTGTGAGTTTAATTAAAAAGCTAGTTTGTCTCACTTCCTAGCTCCTCGACTAGATTGTCCAATATAATGGAACCAAGCGAAACCTTTAAATCCTGTCACCGGATACAAAGCTTAGTTTCGTACATCATATGGCGTAACCCTATCACTCCAACATGATCTCCTTTTTTATTTTTAATGTACGATCAATCCCTGAAGGCCGACATTCTTTTCGAAGGTGCAAAAAATTGAAATATTTGAAATCTCTTAGCAGGTCTCTCATCTACCTATTTTGTTTTTGGTCGATTGTTTTAAGCGACCAGAAAAATTTTCAAGTCTCGCCGGCCGGCGAGTGCCTGCACATTAAGAGATTTAAAGTGCACGTAGCCAGAATTTTACGACCATTATGGTTACTTTTGTTTCGTCCTCTGGATTGTTATTGGCGTCAAAAATGATCAAAAAGCTAAAAGCCGGTCTATGTGTAAGGTTCTTTCATGATATCTTCTGAAAAATGTCAAGTATTTTTTTAAGCCGAGTATTCGTCCACATTGCTTCGTCATAATACGGAGAACTTGCCGAAGACGCACTCATTTCTGAAACATGGCCCAAGGGTATGCCTTTCCCATTAAGCCTGCACCGCGACCACACCAGAGGGGACAAGCTTATAACTGCCCTGGGCATATTCGAAGTCACGATCTGTTTTGAGTTCTGTGCTCTTCCCCATCAACATAAAACCAATCAAAAGTCTTTGCAGCTGCAAATAATTCCTATGGTCCTTCAAGGATGCTTCATTCAGCAAGTAGTACTCTTTATATCGCCCCCTCCTTGAACATCGTGTGCGCCCCAGATTTGCAGCGTTTAAATATCGCATCTCTACAAGATCAGTCTTGCATCGGTATCTTAGCCTCTTGTTGAGTACAAAATTATTGTATCGAGCAAAGTCGTTTCCATGTTGCTATTCTAAGAGGTCTTAGTTTATCCAAATGGACATGGTAACCTCATTATCTTAAAGTAGAATATGTCATCTTTTATTAGTTCTACATTTTTATTAGTGTTTCCTTTGTATTTTTATTTTAACTTGTATTTATATATCGTTTTCCATGTTGGTCATATTTTTTCTCATTTTATACCTGTCACAGGGCCCGGCTCACAACAAAAGTATTCTTCTGGTGCAGGCCACCCTGCATAATGTAGTTATAAATAAATAAATGATAAATGAATATGGTAATAAGTACTATTACACAATAAACTTGACAGAGAGTGCTACACAAAGCCCATGCATAGACCTTTTGTTTAAGAAAGTTTTCTTATTCCTGAATTACACATTTTCAGCATTTAAAGCTAATATTTTTTTAGCAAACTGACCACTGCTCAGCTGATCGGTTGGCACGATGTAATGTAAATTACTGTGTTTAACTCCCAGTAATGGTTTTAAACTCATATATACTTGTGTCTGATCTAGAGAATTTAAAAAAAATAAATTATTAATATATCTATGTAGTTTGAATTATATAAAATTTATGTAGTAAACCTGTTTGTCTGTGGAATGTAAAAATTCGGAAAAGTGACGGCATAAATAGACACAAACATAACCGTTAATGACTCTCAGTAGTGAATGTTCTGGAAAGCTGACTCTGACTAACTAGCCTTTAAATAGCCGCGACAACCCGACTCAGTAGGCAATGACCTGAGTCGTGATACAAGCGTTATCGATAAATGCATCTCTGTGGTCTTCCATCATGTTGCATTCATATTGTGGCAAACAACCCATAGTCATAACATTATGTGACGAAATATGAATCAACACAAGAGGATCTATGTGAACTCACATCCCGAACTGAAACCCCGTCTCTATGGTTACGAATCATATCCTGTGTCTGTACAAGTTGGCTGGGTCGAGTAACTCGCTCGAACAATGCCTGTATTCATGCGGTCAGAAAATAAACAAACATGCGGAGGGGTTTTCCAATATGGTGAGTTAAAACGGAATTATTCTCGCTCATGTTTGGTGTTGTTAGAATATACCTTAAAAATGCAAACAATTATTCTGGTTTATGTCAATTGACAGTGTACCTGAAGGCCATGAAGAGTTGTAAAAAATGACGAAATTATTTGCATCCTCATGGGGCCTTATAATGCGTTCCTCAGACATAGACGTAAAGTCACTCTGATAGCCATTAACCTGGTAGTAATGTTAAAGGGCCGATATGGCGCTGGCCATGACAGTGAATATTTGAAACGTCGAAAACATAGCATACAGCCAAAATGGCTCAGTATATTATTTATAGCTCTGTGACATTCCAGTGGTTATTTTTCTGATAAAAATGATAAAACCTGTAATGGACATCCTCTGATAGGAGGTACTTTATATAAATGATGACTATCTTCTGGTTCAGTGAAGTATTCCAATAACTTTAACATTATCCGACATCATATATTTTGCTGGAACAAAAATTGATACCTAAATATGTCGGGAAAACGCTGCCAATGTTCTTGCATGTAAATATTTTGTTCATTTATTTTTTTTTTTAAATCATAGAGTTTGTGTTATTTGTGGAGGAACTGACAGCCCAGCCGTGGTTACTCTCAGGTTGACAGTCAGGTATGCATCTAGATAACACAACATTACAATAAGTTATAAATTCCAATAAAGTATATGTACAACATATCTGCCGCTTTTTGCACCACTATGCCAGGAAAGTTTTAATTGAATTTCAGTAATTACAACCCAGGAATTCGCACTTGTACCGTCTTTTCGCATCACGGGGGTACTCTGAAATTGATTTCAAGTTACCCTAAGGGGTTGTCTTAATTTGATTTCAAGTTTCCCACGGGGTACTCTGAAATTGATTTCAAGTTTCCCACGGGGTACTCTAAAATCGATTTCAAGTTCCCCACGGGGTACTGTGAAATTGATTTCAAGTTACCCAAAGGGGTACTATGAAATCAATTTCAAGTTACCCACGGGGGTTCTCTAAAATTGATTTCCAGTTACCGGGAAGTAATGTTACATTGATTTCAGGTTTCCCCGCTTCTGATTAACTGGGGGTAGTTTCACATCGATTTCAACTTGCCCTCGGGGGTACTCTGAAATCGTTTTCAAGTTCTCAACGGGCATACTCTGACATCGATTTCACGTTCCCCACGAGGGTACTCTAAAATCGATTCAAGTTACCGGGAAGTAATATGAAATTGATTTCAGATTCCCCCGTTTCTGATTAACGGGGGTAATCTGAAATCGCTACACCAGCTCATAAGTGTCCTCGCCTACTTAAGGATGTTGTCATGAACCTATGTAGTTGTTATGATTTATGTAGTTCTATTCTAAATAAATGTTTCATAGTTCTCTTCTTCATAAACATTCCAATTTCTGGTTACTGCCGCTAAAACATTTTAAAAAATTAATGAAGTGACATATGCCAAACTGACAAATTATCTATTACGCCATATTCGCTTATTCTTGTACATGACTTTTGTTATTATTTATTATACACCTATAAAAGTAAACTTAACAAACAAAGTCAAACACATCTTCCATACCTAATTCAGTTAAGGCTGAAGACTTTATTATCTTGTGGTTTCCCTGGTTGCAAAAGTTAAAAGATCATCCACGTGGGCTTTTCTTTTACTCTGTAAAATTTTACATAAGATCAAACCTGCCCATCTTTGGCCTGAAAGATAGATGTATTGTGTGTTTGCTTACAGCTACAGCCTATGAAATGTCTAAAAATATATAATCTGCATCGCTAAAAGAAAGTTGCCGTTTTTGTCTATACATTTCACATGATATAAACATAATTTCTCTTATAATGTTTCATTCAGAAAAACTTCACCTGTCATAATTAATCTTAATAACAAAAACATCTCCCGAATCCATTTAAATCGAGCAACCAGGCATTATTGTAAAATAAAGCGTCTTATTTGTGAAGGATTAAGGGATATTTGACTTGCCCGAGGCCGTTTCACTCAGCAATGAGCAGACAATAATGTATTATAACCTCTGGCGTCCTAGAATGCAGCCCATGTAAAAATAATTTCTTTAAATTAACGTAACGTAAAAACACTGTTTTCTGGAGAAAAATGCTGTTTTCATCTAAGTGTCGGTATTCTGTGCCAGTAAATATAATATATTTCATTATGAGTTATGGTCGCATTTAATTGTTTAAGTCTCTACTTGATGGTGAGACTACAAATATTCCATTTATATGTTGGGATGTGTTTTTAAGACTCAGTGTAACACTAAATTGCAGACTAAACATGTACATATTTTAATACGCATTTGTCACCTGTAAATGTTATAGGAAGGATTAGTCTACATATGTCCATGAAATACCGATTTACATGCAATCACTTAAATAATTTATTGTCAGTATTATTGTATTAAAACTGTATGATGTATTTTTTGCAATTGATCTTTCATAATTAGTGCATTGATTCACTTTCACAACATGGTACTTCCATCTTACTTAATCCAATCATTATTCTGCCCAATAGTCCTCTGCGCTACCATGAGAGATGATAATCCGAAACATTCTTATCAACGACAACACAGCATGGCGGCTCTCCACTCACACAGTGACGCTGGTCCCCGGGGGGGGGGGGGGGGGGGGGGGGGGGGGCGCCGTCAGTATGAAACAAGCACCAGCCGGACTTTGTTATTTAAAATTTAAATCTGAGTGTCTGAATGACCCTAATAACAGAACACGGCATTCCCCTCTAAATATCCCACCGGGGTCAACTATTGGTCTACGACCTTTACCGAGCCCTCTGCATGATCGCATTTGACCTTAGACTCAACTCCTTCACCTGCCTTATGTTATGTGAGTTATGGCTACATAACAACGAACCGTAGGTAATCGAAATTTCTTATAACGTCTCTATGATTGGTGTATGATCTTAAATGTTTAATAATAAATTATAATTATCAATATTTGCGATATAATATTATAAATATATACATATATAGATATACACTTGAATATGTTTTATTATTATAATTAATCATATTTAATTTACATAAATCTTTCGGGAAAATGTGCGAGCCTGAAATGCCAATATAAGCCTCATGCGTTGGTGGCAGTTTTATTCCTACAATAATGATATATCGATTCCGCTGATACACCTATTGAAATAGGCCGACCTCTACGACCGCAATTTCACCCGACAGCACCGCCGTATTTTACGACACGTGGTTACTTAGGGGTTTTTGTGATCCCACTAAAAGAGTCAATATCCAGGGCTAGAGTGAACAGTGAAAGGAAACACTACGAGAACAGGTGGTTTTGACGTATGCGTACAGGGATTTTTTAAGGGGTGATTCGTCTAGGAAAGGGTCGAATGCGCGTTCGCAATGTGTACCGAATGCACGATATACGTTTCAATACGTTTCCAAATAAATGTTGTTGCTTGATGAAAACCTTTTCGCCAAAGCGTAAACTGATAGATTATGTTCACGTTTTTCCTCCGGTGCATTTACAAGCAAACATAGGTAGGCCTAGATATAAGAGCTGATTCTTACGTCGAGTTGCGTTTACTTGACGCACGGTACCGGGTCAGCGGAACGCGTTATAATGCGACATGCGGTATAAAATCGGGTTGGGCATTTCCTGGGCAAGCCCGATTTAATCAGACTGAGAATTAGGCTTTCAGTATATGGCAAAGCCAATGATATTGAGTCCGTTTAAATCGGGCTATTTCTTTGCGGGCGGTAAAACATTGCGAATTGGCCCCGCTTAAGGACCGTAGACCATACATATGGTAACCAGGCCCCATGGCAGCGATACCGCGCGGTATGCGGATGCAATTTTCCACTTAGAATTCTATTTTGCCGTATGTCTCATACTGCATTCCGTATACCAAATACCGCGTGCCAGGTGAACGGTTTTAGCTGTGTACACATTCATCCTTTTTTTCCGGCAACGATAATCCGGCAACGATAAATAAATCGATCATGAAATATCATTTAAGTGTACACACGAGCACGGCACGGCAACGACAATGCGGCATGACTATCCGACTATTTATCGAATAGGTCTGTGAGCGATTTTTTGCCGTTGCCGGACATTAGCTGTAACATCTCTCATTTTATCTCTTTCTTTTCCAAGTTATTCCGATGCGCTGCCTGGACCACATATGCCGACAAAATGCAAAGTTTGACATGCGACATGAACCTATCGTTTATATTACGACGATGATTACATTTAAATTATTATATTTTGCATGTTATAAACGTAAATGCGCATTTCAACCATATATAGATCAACATATTGACTTTCCAGTTAATATAAAAATTTTGACGAAATGTAAATTTATATCCGGCTGAAGTTCGACTCAGTTTATGCAAAGACATTTAAGACAATAGTAGTTGAGGAACAAAAAATCCTTATATGTTTTGTGAAAGGTGTCACAGTATGTCCTCTATAAAGCATATTTAAAAAATTTCCTCAATATGGGAGGGGCCCATATCTTCCCCCGTGTACCTGTATAATCAACCATCCGAATGAATATGACCTAACATTTTATACATATAGGTGAAATAAAAAAAAATTCATAAAATGAAAATAATATTACGTAAATAGTTATAATATATATATATATATATATATATATATATATATATATATATATATATGATATTGCATATCGATTTTGTTTAATCCCCATCAACCGCTTACCCACCATATTAGTGCCCCCTGTTCTCGAATATCTGGTTCCGCCACTGCTAACGTCACTACATGTACCATGCACAGGAATTCTTTGCCACGGTTTTGCCACGAAAGGGCAAAATATCGGTTGAGTAAAAAATAGTAAGGTAGCGAACTGTTGTCTAGACTAACCATAATATAATCTCTATAACCCTTATTTTTTGTAGAATTTGTTAAATTAATTCCAATACGTTCATTTATATCTTGGTCTCTGTTTAATAATGTGGACCCCGTTTACCCCTTTACTTCTTCATCTTATCAGCACGATCATTTAAGGCAAATGCAATATTTAGAGGGATAGCACCGCCCTGAATGTCCATTTTAATGAACATAACACCTGCAATTTGGCACCCGATAATAAATTTTCCCGGATTAATATGTACACCCAAACGCATTGTCATTGTCGTCGCCGTTACCGTTGTCGAATAACCTATATATGAATATGTACATAGCTGTAAGATTAAATATACAGAGCGAAAAAAATCTGTTTCGCATACCGCATACCGTTACCGGTAAACGCGACTACAAGCAGCTAAGACCAACTTAAAACACCTGGTTTCAATTCTTATACGTATTGTTTTTTCCCCGGCTTCCTTTAGATCAAACGATAAATCAGGGGACTATTTTGCACCAATTGCGTCATTGAGCGAATTGGCTCAACTAAAGGTACGAGTACAATAAAACAACCTCTCATTCGTGTTAATATAAGGGCGTAACCCAAATGTCACAGGGTTTTACCACCATGCTCCTTGGTCTTCACTGCTGAACTACTTTCACAGATTATTTACACAGACTCGTGTCAGCAGCAATCGACAGTTGACATTTTCTTATTACCAAAAGTAGGTCCACTGCTTGACGGATCACGCCTGGAGCAATAGAGGTGAAAACAACCTGTACATATTGATAGCGGGCCCTCAGGCCGAGGAACTCCCTCTCTGTGAATGACTGCATGTGTGCTTGCTCTCTTTGGACCGTTCACAAGAAATTGGGTGGAAAACAAGATTGGGACCCTCAGGGTATCAAGTTAAATATTTATTATCCATACAAGAAACTCTGTGACGAACAGCTTTAACAAAGTTTGAGCTTCCTTTTGCTGAACACGATATTACTAAAGCCCAAAAAAGATCTCAAAATCTGTTGTGATTTGGAAATTACAGGGGTGACGAGGGTATAAATCCCCCCCCCCCCACCTACGTTTTGGCAAGGGTGGGTGGGGGGGGGGGTTGTTCACTATAATCATCTCCCTCATTATTAATACTATTTATATATTGCTAATGAAACATATTTATAATTAGAATGATAGACTTTGGTACTATTATGTGTTTACTATGAAATATGATTAAGTATATATATATATATATATATATATATATATATATGGACTGTGTCATATAGACGCTTAAAAGGTATTTATATATATATATATTTATATATATACATATATTTTATATCATTTATATTTATATATATGTGTGTGTCATCCGCCTTCCCTGGAAGATAAATTGACCAGATAATATGGTTCAGAATGTGTAACCTAAATAATGACTAATGCGTTCAGAACCGTTGAAACTTGGAAGCTTGGGAGGAACAGGAATAACCATGGAAGCCATGTTTATCCTGTTACGGGATGACACTTTTATGTCGCCCCGTAACAGTCCCCTTACTCCATCCCACTTTCACAAGCTTGCACTAGTGGGGCAAATTTATATTCGTGCTCAACGAGTCGATACTTGCAACTTCACCTCAACATTCAGAGATATGTACGAAAAAGGGGCACATCACACTGATCCTTCATGTTACATAACTCAATTTCCAGATTTTTTTTTTTATTTTGAGGTCTTGTTTTCCAACAGGTCTTATTTTTCTTTACCAAAACCTTAATAAAACCAGCAGTCTAGTTATTATACAGAAATAAAAATCAGTCTCCAATTAAATGACGATGCTTAAGATATTCTTACGAAAACCATGTTACACATGAGTCAATCTACTTGTATATGCCACATAAATATAATATGGGCCATGCCAGATCAGAGTTGTATTATTGTTCTATACTTTAAACTTCATATATTTTACATGAATTATACAACTAGTTATAATGACTAATACGAGGCTCTCTCCCTGGCTTGGATGGTGGCGTTTGGGAATATGTAGAAGCGGAGGAAACCGGAGAACTCGGAGAAAATTAAAGATTTTAGGCCGGAAGCTAAAATCCATTGTCATAGCCACACCGGGAATCAAAGCCTAGTCGCCAGCGGAGAGAACAGAGCGTGTTACTACTCGGCTGTCCAGGCCCCATTTAATTATCTTGATATTTAAAACTCGTTTGTCATGAGTTACATAGTGTACACTATATTTTTTTTATTTCCATAAAATATTTAGATGATATATATTTAATCTTAATAAATGTAAAGTTAAAGCTCGCGAAAAATACTACCACTGGTGCTAATTTCTGATACGATATAAATAACACCTACTTAATTACAAGTTATAATAGATGAAACATAAAGGATGTTATATAAAGATTTATGATATAGTATATGGGAATCAAGTATATGTGACATAAATTTCCGTGTTAAGTATTACAGATGTCTATTTTATTGTGTTGTTGACATTTGGTTCGGGTGGCACGCATAGCTCGTTGCTATGGCAGCAACGACTGGCAGGGTACCGGCAACGTGTAGGGTCTGACGTGTAGAAACACAGCGCACATATTTATCTGGAACTTTCTGGACTGGTCGCGCTCTATGAGCGCGTGTCTTGTAATGTTCTTTGGGTTGTTCGTGAAACAGAGGTTTCTAGAATTTTCGAATGAACAGTTATAAATAGGGGCTGTGTTTTAAAGTCAGGGAGAGGAGAGAAAAATATTCCAGCGGACACTGAAGAGTGTGATTCAGTTTTGGACCTATCCAATAATTGCAGTATTGTCAGGGATTCTACGAACTCGTATTAAGTGCGGCCTGTCTCCAGTTTGCTTTTAGGATTATTACAAGAGCTTTACTTTGGACTATTTGAACTGTTTACGTGGATTTTTTTGTTTTTAAAGGACTTGTTGTCGCTGTGACAGTGGTGGTATCCAGGTTCTGTACACTTTATTTATTATACTGTTTAATTGTATTGATTTGCTGTTGTACTGTTTTTATACTGTGTAATTGTATTGATTTAGTGTATTGTAATGTTAGGGTTGTTTTAAGAATAAATTATAATTATTTGTTAACAAAAAAACCACTGACTTCTTTATTTATTCCCCTAGACATTTCACGCTGCCTAGTGTTACAGAATCTGATTTTTTTATCTCCATAAAAAATTTATGCTCGTCACGACTACGTGATCTGTTGTAATTAGGTTCCGTAACATAAGAATGTTTTCCACTTACAATCATGATCCAGTTTGTTATTTTCACAATTACAATACACTTTACCATATGAGCAAAAATGCCTGGTAATATATACATGAGGTGTAAATTTGCTTATCTAAGTCACCTTTTTACATATAATAAAACGACAATTTATATAATATTCAATATGATATTTTATTACATCTATTTAAATAACCGCCTGATATATGGTTATGCTAGTTGACAAGTGGCACACAGTCAATCTTTATATTATTTTATCACCTTAATTGCATAAAAGATAGTTTTATATATTCATGCAATTTGAAATACATTTTCAATTTTTTTTTCTAATCTGTTCTCATTTTATCATTTCATGAAACATCATAGCTGTCATTTGATTTTATTAGCTAGAAGTATTTATTACTCTGGTGAATTTCCTGCCAACGTCGTCGACATGTTTTCGAGTGTTAGGAGGTCAGTATGTTTTACCGTTGAGTACGTTTAAATACGTAGGCGTCTAGCAGGGCCCTAGGTCTTCCGTACCCTCTGACATATACCTGATGACATCGCGGTCTTAATATATAAAACTCTGTCTGTAGGGGACCGTCTACTATATGTTAATTTGGCAAGAAATAGCCCACCTCTATGAAACATCAATCTAAGAGTCTGCAAAATCCTCATCGAATCCGCGCTGTGGCATCCCAAACATCCCTGCGGCGGGACTTAAAGATTAATAAAGCAGATCCAGACAAAGTTGAACCTCAAGGCCATACCGAGGTGTCATTGCATATTCCCGACATTTCTTCAACACGATCTGATAGAAATCTTAAAAGTATTCCTCAGAGACCTTCCTTAGATAACCATCATCTTTCAAAAACCGCTAAAGTAACATTAAATCTGTTGCTGACGCGTTACTGAATTTAGGACATTGTTCGTGCCAGTTTGGGTGTCATGCTACAGGGCTTGCCTTTAAGCTAGATTTTCCACAGTAATTATTTCATATGTGCTCGAGAATAATACTATTTACTTTATGTCACCAACGGGATAACCACAACTGGGCCTATGGTGGTTGACACAGGACAAAAATTATATCGGGATCAGAAGATATTATCATGAGATCTCGACATAAAATTTCACAGGAGAAAAAATATCATATAAGTCCCTGTAGGCGTTGTAAAACCATTTGATCCCATTTTGATTCTTACGTTTATCCACAAGTGTTAAAAAAACTTGCACCAGGCAAGCCATCGAAAATCAACCACTGCACAAGAACGTTTGACATAACAAATTTAATTTGGAATGGACTTTTCTTCCGAAAAGATTCTTTAACATTAATTCACTAAGCGTTTCCTTCAAGTTTGGAACAATAGCACTCATTCAGTGATTTTATAAAACCGTCGATATCTTGTTAAATCTTTTCAAAAGAACAAATAGTCATTAAACATCTTCTTTGAATAACGAAATCTAAAATAGTTTCCGGATGGATTGACAACATCAATCGTTATTTTTTTCAATGTTGCGGCAAATCTCTTTACAAGCTTGTCCAATGATCACTTTTGCATTTCATGTCAGTGAACTGGAATTTTCTAAATAATAATGGCCAAATCAATCAAGGTGAAATGAAGATATAAAACTAAAAGTCCCGTTTTTTATACTGCTATTCGAAAGCTGAGATAAAAATCCTTACATTTGAAACCTGATATCACTTTAAAACAGTAGAGGAATTATGACTCACTTTTCATTCGCTAGATTTGCATTCTGGTGTTATTAATCAGCTGGTTTTACGAACATTTTAATGATCTGCTGTTAGAGCTGCATTTGATGGAACATAACCTGAATAAGCTCCACTTCCGATGACAAGAACAAGACTTTATATATGCGTTTTACTTGGAGACACATGCAGGCGTTGACGTCAATATTACGACAGCTAATTAGAAATCTGGGATGATCTAATCATTGAGACGTCCTTTCAGATTCTTTTGTTGATAATTTCGACCGCGAGCTTTTGTTGGTTGCGGTAAAACAAAGATCACTGTCATAATGAATAATTGTACCTAATGACAGCGATATTTGTTTTACAGTTACTAACCAAAGCTGGCGATTGAAATTGACATTATCATAATGATATCTTTGCAAATGTGACTGTCATGTATTGCAGCCGGAATACGGCGGCAAAGACGATAAAATTAAACTTCCTGACAACACACAGCACGTACTGAGTTTGAGAAATGAACTCCAGGGAAAAAGAACAGTTATGGCATTGGGACTTGGACAATAGTAGGCGAAAGGAACAGGAAAGAAAAGGGAATGGCAACAGAACAGCCTGTTTACTGACTCGTTAAAAGTGCACCGGTGAATGTTTATTCATTGACGTTCAACTTTAATTCAGGTTGCTTTCGATTTTTTCTAATCTTAAGACAATTCAGAAATCCGTAAGTATTAATTAACTAAGCCAAAGGTTGTTATTACTAGATGTTTTTACATCACTGATGTACTTGTGAATTACAGTCAAATTAATGCCCTAGACAGATTTTCCCCATGTTTTGTCAGTTATGAAGCCCTCCAGTCTGAACTTTGGTTCGGGTTACTCGACTCGAGTCCACTTTTTACGGACTCGAACTCGACACGAGTCCACATGTTTCGGGACTCCGTATCGTGCTCGTGAGTCCTGGACCAGGACTTGTAATCTCACTCGGAGGTTAGGATTCAAGAATTAAGGCCGAGCCCATCTCGATTCCGGTAGAAGGAAAACTTTGTCGCTCACTTTAAGACAGACAGGAGAAATGTATTCGAATACGAATACGAATTCAGCAGGGGTACACGAATGCGAATACGAAAACAAATATTCCAAAACAGAAATGTATTCGAATACGAATACGAATACAGCAGGGGTATACGATTACGAATACGAATACAAATACTCAAAAACAGAAATGTATTCGAATACCAATACGAATACAAATACAAATGCATTCATGAATATCAATATGGATATAAATTACTAAAACAAAAACTATCAAGTATCATTTTGTTTAATACAATTAACTGCAATCATCATATATTCACACTTGCAAAATGTATTTTAGTCAAAAATTCAAAACATTCATGTAATCCGCTGTGTATGCATTAATTTCCCAACCGCATAATGATGGAGTATTATATATTATGGTAGTTTGTTACACAAAATATATAAATGAATGTTTCTTTCACGGTTGGGGCCAGGTACTTGTACCTGTACCTGTACCTTACCTAGGTACAAAATCCAGAGTACCCGTACCTGGCTGTCATGAGTAGAAAGTGCCTTGTACCTGTACCTGGAACTAAAGTACCTGTGCCTAGTAAAAGGTACTCTAGGTTCAAATTTGATACTGGTACTTGAAATGGACACAAAGCTTGGGTCAATTGCATGTACAAAGCTGTCACCCCTGTGGGGGCAGTAAGCCATCTTAGGCAGGGGTTATTACAAAGCATTCACCCTTTTTACCTTTGAAGCTAGCTACCTGGCTAGCAAGCTAGTCAACCTCCAGGCTATTAAACAGGAAGTTCATGCAGCATTATATTATCAGCACAATTATACAGCAACCAACACAGGATAGATACATGGGGTTGTCTACATGCCCTATGTCTAAAGCTGGCTAGTATGTACACTGAACAGGGTTGGAGCCAGTCACTTGTACATGTATCTATAGGGACACAATTCACAGTTTTGTGAATTACAGGTTTACCAAGAAACTGGAAATGGGCATCAGGTTTGGTCAAGTAAGGTACTGAGCTGTCATCCATGTCAGGGCTGTTACCTAGACCACGCAGGGGTAATTACTAAGCTTTCAACCTTTTGAACTTGAGTGGACTTGGGCTAATACCATGCTGACCTGGACCATGTAGATACCTGTTGTGAAGTATGCATAAAGAACATTGGTGTAGGATAAATGAGAAGTTACGAGGGTCTTACTGATGGAGATGTACACACATGACAGAATAAACACACTAAATTAGTTTAGTATGAAAAAAGTAAAAAAAGTCAAAATGTGTAAA
Organism: Sipunculus nudus; assembly: GCA_026874595.1. NCBI lineage: Eukaryota > Metazoa > Annelida > Sipuncula > Golfingiida > Sipunculidae > Sipunculus > Sipunculus nudus. The sequence goes on along the minus strand of CM049311.1, from coordinate 11,922,004 downwards.
TAAGATTGTTAGTGTGCATGTGCTTAGAAGGTCCAAATCAGTAACTATTGAAATAATAGCACATTTTTCCAAATGGATAAAGGACAAAAGGTAAACAACGTTAATGTATACTGCATGTATTCATGAAAAGTATTCATGAATGTGAATACTTCTGCAATGTATTTAAATATGAAAAAGCAATGTATTTAATACGAATAAAAATACTTTTGTACTTTTTTAGAAATATATTCGAATACGAATACTGAAAATACCTGTATTCGAATACAATGAATACGAATACTGAATACGAATACCCCATGTCTGCTTTAAGACATTTATATACATGTAAAAACTACTAACTACATATTTAAAAAAACAAGACTGTTTACCAAGCTTAAGCTCTTCATTAGGAGGTTCACTTAATTAAAGTAAAAAAGCATGTATAAACTAACATAAAAATAGTAAATACTTATCTCAAAATCTATTCAAAATATCTTTCAATAGACAGTTATTGATTAAACTTGGGTTACGGATGACTGGACACGAAATAAATACACCCTGATTTGACCCTCAAGGACTTGCACTCGGACTCGATTGATGGGGACTCAGTGGTTTGGTTTTTTTTCCTGTCTCATTTTTTCCAATTCATATGATAAATATCAAAGCGCTGGATTTTGGGCACCTTATTTAAGTTTGAATATCGATGTTGATTTTAAAATATTATAAATAATTATCTTTATTAAACAAATTTAAAAAAAAAAGAATCATATAAAAAGACACTCTTTAGTTGAAAAATTGTTATCACACTCAAATCAAAGCCTTAAAATCTGTTTTACAGTATGGTATGTTATTCAAAGAGAATTTAAAATGAAATATAATATTCTCCTTTAATTTTTAGACCAATCGTTTATTCTTTTACCGGAGAACAACACCTCTTTCAATGTAATCGATTCCTGTCGTTCCGTTTAATAGTGCTTCTCCTTACAATTCAGACGTGGGCAAATACCCTGATTCTCAAGTTCATGATTATCGCGTGAAAGGTTTCCTGATTTTCTCAATTCATGTGGCTCGCAGACAAACCTAAAACTTACAAAAGTGACACTTCTTTTCATTTTCATTAAGTGACATCTAAGCATCAAATTAAGCAGTATTAAAGAAACACATTAGCGAGAAAATATAAGAATTAAAAGTACAGTAAAAATAATAATAACATCACATGTATTACCTGATTTTGAACAAAAAAATGGAAACCACGACAGCTTTAGTATTATTAGTGGAGGTTACCGCCTCTATTTTTAATAATGACTGAACTGATTAGGTATGTTCATCTGCAGAGTTCCATTTCGGTTGAGGACTACGTGACACTGTATATCACTGGATAAGGATAAATTAATCTGGAGATGTATACAATTAAGCTTGTTATGCTCACGTCTGACATTTAAGCCGTTTGTTTTCTATTATCTTAATATAGAAATATGAATTGCGCTCAAGGAATCTATGGTTGTTTGAATTATGACCAATCAGCGTGCTGACTACAAGGTATATGAATATAAGTTAAAGTCACTCGATATATGTTGACCATTTCCTTACAGTTTGTACAGTTGTACCCAGGTGTGTACAGACAAATCGGCGTGATAAATCACATCCCACAATGAAACCAGATACACATTTCCCGTGTTGTTGACTTATTTCGCGTAAACTTAAAACCTGGATAAAAAGATAGCTGTCATCAATTACACACCCGATAATGGTTATGAAGGATATAGAATTGCGATCGCAGAAGTGACCCTTTTGGTCCAAAAAGTTATGTAGAAATTTTTTTTTTAATTTCACGCAGATATAAAATAGGAATAATGCGTCTGTTTAGTAATTTATAATAAATGTTTCATTTATTATACAATACAGTTAACGGACTTTCAATAGGACACTGACTGACCCATCTCTAAAGCGGCGTTTAAAAAAAAATTCTGCTTGGTAAGTAGACGTCTCCCTATTGTCCGGGGTGAGTTTACATGCCAAATGCATCTGCCTACATTTCCTTCATCGTTAGGGCAATTACTCAAGATATGTCCCTCCCTTTTCCGTAAACTGACACGTAAAGTGGTGAAATATATCAGGATTCCTAGAGATGTCACTGACAATCACTTTGGAATATCGGATAATGACAACCCCGTGTGACAATTCCTGAAACATACATAACCTTGCCTGCGCTATTGAGTTTCTCGCTCACTGCTGTTAAAAGCCTGTGACACAGTGAGCGGCGTAGCGGAGACAGATTTAGACAAACAGTAATGGCTTACCGGTGCACTACCTGTATTTTAAGGAGGCTACTTGTATAAGATGGAAAAATAATAACACGTACTCCATAAACTCTTTTGTGGGTTGTTATGACATTGAAAGACATATCGCACTGTGGGGGGGGGGGGGGGTGCTTTGGAGCCATGAAACTTGATTTAGATTTGAAGATATCCTTATAAAACAAACCTTTAGATTTGAAGCTTGTCGCAATGGCTGCTTCCTAGAGTAATTATTTTTAAATTTTAAAATTTTATTATAATTGTTAGACAGAAACTCATCAAAATGGTTTAATAGTAACTTTTAATTGAAGTTATATTGCTTCTTTTATTTTTATGAAAATTCTGCAAAACTGATTTCAGAGAGCCTTTGATTATTAAATGACCCAAGATCTTGGTCATACCCCGCCATGTTGTACATACAGAAGACAGCTCGCGTGTGAATGCTACAAAATGAGAATGCTTTATTATTATCAAAATATTGATATTATTATTATAAATATTATTATTTATCATGACTTATTTTTATTTATAGTTGTAGTTTTATATATATGCATCCTAGTTCAATGAAGGGGGCATTTAAGGGAACTCTTAAGGATATGAAAAATTAACTAAATTTTGTGCAGATTTTATACAGCATTTCAGAAACTGTATTCAATATTTGTATTTTCGAGGCATGCGGGCAAAGTTCCATGAATTGACCGCGAAAAACTTTTTTTACCAAGGTCCGTGGAACAATCAATTTTTGGTGAGTGACCTTTTGATAACTGTCAGTTCTTTGTAGAAGGTTCGTACTTTGTCGACTTCAACCAGGTGCTGCAAAATTTGACAAAACACTAATTTTATCATCTACGGTATGCCACGAACCTGTTGTAATAATATAGGAACCACATGTTAACGGTAAAATATCGTATCATCGACTAAAATCTTTTAGTAGACTTAAGAAAATTAATTTTGCTTTGCGACCTTTTACGATAACTGCTTCTTCTTTTTTCAAACATCGTCACATACATCAGGACGATGGTGTGAAGATGGACCGTCTTCCAACTGGTATAAATGAAAGCTATCCTAAGATGACGTAAAAATGATTAATCATTAGAAAACCACATGTACAAAATTGATATTTATATCTTACACTATTTTATGGTATAAATATGATTCTCTCAGCATCTTCGTGCTCACTCAATGAGAATAAAATTACACAATTCATTTTGATATAATTGATAACGCAAATGTAGTTTTTTGTTTCAGCTAAGCTGATAGGGAAAAAACCGAAACATATGGTGCTTATTTAAAATTTTGACGAATCAAAATTTAATAGACAGTCTCCAACAATCATCAAGGTTCAGTGAGTTTGCAAATATTTTCGTCATTTTTGACAACGCCTAATGTCACTTATTATAAACCAGACCAGTCGTTACATATGTTTGTGTACTTTCTAAAAACACCTAAACTGTGCGAGATAATTTTATTTGTGATTCAACATATTGGTTAATCCCTCTGCAAGTCTGTTGAATTCTGAACGTATGAACAAAAGCGTGTTCTGCATGGGTTACTGGATGAGCCAACTTGTAAAAAACACAACAATTTACCTGTTGCAATAGAGATAGATGTACACTTAGGTTTGTATTCTCACATGTATTTTGTGTTGGTTCATCACTCGTAGCCTTAAGCTCAGGTTATACAGACTAGTTTGCCATGGTGTGATGCAATAAGATGTATGGCTGTTACAGTGCGCTCTCGCCTATGCCTTGTTTCACGAATAAATTTAAGCTAACTGAGTCCTGTAAATGATCATATAGCGCCCATTAGAAGATTAATTGTAAGGATTAACATATTTATAATTCTTTTTGCTTTATGGAATATTGACATTGTCATATCATACCCAATTTATGCTGTGTACATCCGAGACCTATATGCGAGGAAACATTTAAAAGAGCATAAGATTTATTAAGATAATTTGCCATATAATTACCGTTGAAAACCCTCAGTAATCGGTCAATTCGAAAAGAGGGCGTTTATTCACACTTAAATGTCTCATTTACATAATATATCGGTGACTTTGATCGATGTGGTACGAGTAATTCATTACACTTACCATTAACTTTTCCATTAAAACAAGATGTGTTTACAAAACCTTAAAATACTTACAACTTGCTTACGTGAAAGTCACCCGTCGTGAAAAACCTAAGATCTCTTATGAATAAAGTGCCGTTTGAAGTATACTATTACGATTATGTGTTCCATTTTAGTGAAACGGAAATGATAGTTAGAACTTGCAAGCTTTTGACAAGAAAATCTTCCGATTTATATGTACAACAAAGAGAAAATTATGTTCGTCAAAATCCCAGTTTTTCATTTTGCGTTAGTTTGCAGAATACTTTATTGTACAATACAGCGAAAGTAATGAAGTTTAAGAAATACAGTCATTGCTTTTGATGCTAATGTATTGATCTAGCGTGTAGTGTTGCTATAAGCAGAGTACCTAAAACAAGGCTGGAGGACCAATAATAAAGCCTTCAGGGTTCTGAAGATTTTGCTTAAGCGGTTCTGTTTCAAAAAAATGTGTATGATTGCCATTTCATTACAACGTACAATTTGGATTTATTGGGTAACCAATTCTATGCAAACCAGTGTTTTAGTCGGGTCCACTCACCGGAAGTAAGACAAAGCCCAAGCCAGTCTCGTCAAAGTCTAAGTCAGAGTCCTTGAGGTCCGAGTCCAAGTCCGACTTCGAATCCTATACTTTCGGAAATCGACTCTAAGTCCGAGTTCGACTAATAATCACTTTGTACAGGAGATTTTAATTAGTTCACATATTTTTTCTGACTTGAATAAATAGTTTTACTCCGCCCCAGATACAGAGAAATGTCCGTTAAATGAAAGCTTATGAATTTTCAAACTATTTTCATTTTAAAATAAGCTTCTAAATACATATCAGTATCCACCATATGTATATTTTTTAACGTCACAAGAAGACTTGTTCATAATTTTGCTGAATATTCTCGATTTAACACGGAAAGGAAAATCAGATTTTTCATATTTTGTACTTTATATTTAACATTATAGAAACAAATAACAATGTTTAAATCAGAGTATGAAGTGCTTTCTTTCACGAGCTCTTGAGGAATTTAATTAAATGCAATTTAAATAAAGGAAATTCTTATTTGTACCTATACACTAGTGAGGAGGTAGTAACTCTATGCACCCTGTCTCTACAAGGCTAAAATTCAAGTAAAATTTTCGAAAAATTCCGAATGAAAAGTCTTAAAATTACTACAAGTTATTGTCCTATTCATGCCTTAATAAAAATAATCTTTTATGGTTAATAATTTTTATCTTTATATATATATTCATAACGACAGGATAAAGCTGAAGGTAAAACTAAGTCTAAAACCTGCAACATAATGTCTAACCTTATCTGAAAAATTTTTAAACGTGTTTGTATCGTGTTTTCTAATAAGTACGTAATAAAACTTGAATGCCAGAGTTTTTTTTTATTCTTGACTCGAACAGGACTCGGCCCATGCCTTCGAGTCCTGACCTCCGTGTCCGAGTACAAGTCAAAGTCCTACATCTCTGATATGGACCAATATATGTGTGTCTGAATAATCATTTGGTTTGATTTGAATGCTATGTGGATATGCAAAAGACCGTTCGACTCACCTTAAACACTTACAAAAGAGCCACCTGCTTACTTATGTGTACATAATGATTTTAATTTTTCATTTGTAAATTATAGTGAGGTTTCTTTGCAATGCAAAATCAGATATATGTGTCCCCTCCCTATGAGCCTCCGAGCACCAAAATTGAGGGAAATACGGACAACTTTCAAAGTCACAGTATTCAAAAACAATTTATAATCTGCTTGATTCGACCTTGAAGATGAGGGTAAAGGTCACCAGTCTCCCAACACTTCCGAGATTTTCCAGAAACAATTCACAAATTTAATATTATGAAAATATATTGAGTGGTTCAAAAATGAAAGTGTGACCCAATATTTTTATTTTTTGCTGATTCGATCTTGGAGTTGAAGGTCAAGGTCACCGGTTTTTCAAAATTCCGAGAATTTTATAGAAACATTTCACGAGTCAAATTTCATGAAAATATATTGAGTGGTTCAAAAGTTATAGCGTTCACAAATAATTTCTTTTTCGGCTTATTTTTCTTTGATGATTCAGGTTACGGTCACCAGTTTTCGAACTCGTCAAAGAACTTGGTTGAAACAATTAGTGTTTCAAATTTTAGGAAAAGATATGCGATACATCAAAAGTTATGGGGTTCTAGAAAAAAATTATATTTCGGTCTATTTGACCTTGACGATTCAGGTAAGGGTCACCGGTTTTCGAACTCGTCCGATATATTAGTAAAACAATTTAAAATTTAAAGATTTATGAAAATAGTGAGTAGTTCAAAAGTTATCGCGTTCACAAGAAATGACAGAGACGACGACAACGACGACAGAACAAACGCTGTGTGTCTTCCAGTGGGAGAAGAGACATAATTCTGCTTTGTCTGATTTGTCCCCAATGGTCTTTGTTTGGATTACGATCGATCTGAATTTTGCGTGTGGGATGGGCGTTCATTGGTTTATTTATATATCAGTTTTGAGAGATCGTCTTAAGTTAATACACGTCTGACATCGGCCCCTTTAAATCACGTGAATATATAGTAATCTATATGTGACGGTCTCAGAGCTTTCAGCTATTGCCATCGGAAGAGCTGCTCGTTGCTTGGAGAGAGTAACAAGAATTTTCACTTAATACCAAGCCGCATGAACCTTGGCTCATCTATAAACAGGACAGGCATCAAACGTATGAGCTGAGCAAAAGACAAGGGGCCGTTAAAAGGTCAGGCTCAAGTAGGAGTAAATTATGAGTAAGGAAACTTGGTGCATGTATTTAAGGTATTTAGTCCATTAAATGTCACACATACACACAAATATTTGGTTAATCATTTATTAGAACCAGTCTCGAGAGACACGTCTTGAATGAATGAATGACTGACTGAATGAATAAATGAATGAGTGAATGGATGAATGAATAAATTAATTAAATTTTTTTCAGAAATATAAGGGCTCCACAAATGCAATATTCCATGTCATACAATAAAATTTAAAAAATAATAAATTAAACAACGCTTCAAAATGTTTAACAATTTAAAATATACATTTAAATTTTAAAGAAAAATAACATTTTAATATTTGCATTCAGAAAGTCAACAATATTAAATCTTCAGAAAGAGGATATTATATAGACATACACAAAATTAAACATTGGAATATACACATATACATACTCACATATACACATACATTATACACATATATATAAACATATTTATATATATATATAAATATATAGATATAAACATATATACATATATAAATATCTATAAATACAAGCAGGTAAACAAACATACTTCTTTTCATTAACATATTTGTATGCATAAAGCCTTGTCGTGCATAAGCAATTTATTTTTTGTGTGTGCGAAATTATCATACACCACGCACTAGATACACGCTCAATGGGTGTTGTTCAGGTAAATTCCCTTTAGATACCAGCTAGGATGAAGCCTGATAGCAAAGGCGATACGTCACATCATCTGGTCATAACTCAGCAACTCGTCAAAACATTATAAACTGGTTATACACTGTGAGTCTGTGCACAGGTCCCGAATGTGTTGTCTGCCTGGCCATCGGGCCCTCGTTAATTGTCGCGCGGGAAAATAAATATAAAGGCAGACGGTTTATTGTCTGACACTGATTTGTCTCATCGATTATTCGATCTGAACATTGCACCACCACACCCGACAAAATACCAGTTAATTATAGAATAAATTGCCTTAATGAAGAAATATCAGCTTTATACTGGGAAGATAATGGTTATAATTTCACTGAAGGTTTGAAAATGAAAGATCGACAGTAGAAGACCGAAAAGCCATATCGTAACAGCTGATGTCAAGAAGTATTTGTTGTGTTTACTGGTAATATTCCTGTGATTTATAATACCTGAAGATATTATACAAATCTTATTTATGTTTTCCTTTGATTTTGTTCTACTCATGATTTTAATTATTATTATTATTATTATTATTATTATTATTATTATTATAACTATTATCATTACAATTGTTATTCTTCGTCCTCGTCGTCTTCTTCTTATTATTATTATCATTAGTAGTAGTAGTAGTAGTAGTAGTAGTAGGGGTAGTTTTATCGCCATTGCCAATTTATAAAAGGTGTGCCTTGCATATGTTTCATGTCTGTCAAAATGGTAAGAATGAGACTTTTTTTTCGTGTCAAATATAGTTTTTCATATTACAAATTTAACATACGGTATAAGATACAATTCGTGTTCGCACTGAATAAAAGTGCCATATTCGATAAGATAACCGATTCATTTCTCGTGTTTGCCTTGATCGCGCATGCGTGTTGTATTCACGAGTAGGCCTATATGAAAGGCATATATGTTCACAATGCATTGATGTGAATATCATACTAATGAATTCGTTATGGAAACTACCTCTTAATATTCACGCGAACGACTACGGTTGTATTGTAAAAAGAAGATGTATTACGAGGCATTAAACCGGTATTCGATACCATATTTACAGTGAATCCTTGTGTAGTGTGAACACGAATGATTTTTCATCCTCTCTTCTTATTATTATTATATAAAAATGTTCTCCCAGATCGTGCCAAAATGTAAGAAAGTGTAAGTACATTAACTATATATATCAAGTCGCCCCCAGGTGTATTAGCAGAATTTCTTTTTCCAAAAAGTAGAAATGAGTTTAGTCATGCCTAAAAGTTCGGAGTAAATGCACTATCAAAACAAAATTACCTACAAGAGATGCTCACGCCTTTAACGACTCAATGCTGCAAGCTGCCCTTTAAAATTCTGTTTACGAGCCCCTACGTCTAAAGATACAGAGCTGCCTTTTTTGTGTAAAATTCCTTAAGTGTTTATGGCGGCAGGGCTAACTTTCCACCTGAAAATGCGCTATGTCACTACCATAAACGCTGAAATATGGTTAATAAAATCACACGAGCGGAAAGCTCTGAAATGTTCGGTTTTTATCTGAATTTTGTTTACGAGGGATGGGGCGAAATCTGGGTTGAAACCAACGGTATATCAACAGGAACTGTTATACAAGGAAATAACTTCGACCTTCCGGGCCTGGTCTAATAAAACATCTCCTTCAGACAAAATGACTTCACTAGAGGCTTATGGACTGTTCCACGCGCTGTCATGTGTGATTAGCGCTGTCTGGGCTCTCATCGCCATATGTAATGGAAGCTTGCCCGGAGAGGAAAACTGGATGAGATGACCAGAAGAAAAACTCATTTTCATAATGTACTGCAACATTTTAAGTTATATGATACCCCGATTAAAGTTTCATACTATTTTATTCATTGCTGCGAACTTTGTAGTTACAGTTGTCATCTTTCAAATTACACGGAGAATTCACGAACATGTGTGTCCGGATCCGTGTGACATGTATATGCTCTATTTCAACTCCAAAGTTAATTATCCCGAAAATGAATAGTTTATGACCCCAGGCATGTATTGGATAATGCTTCAGGGTTTATACCGTTAACACAGGGTGTATTTTAAATGGATCAAAACCGATATTTGACGTCTATTAACTTTATAGTTTATCGCTTGAACCTTTAATGGGGGACCCATTAAAAAATCCAAACACATTCAACATGGTCATCTGATGGCAAGTAAAACGAAACAGAGGATGTTTTGCAGCTAAGGAACTTTCAGTTTAAACACATATGCAAACAACCAAAGTATGACACATGGTTTTTCTTTTGTCAATACTGTTGTGTTTAATAATAGCTTGTAAAAAAAACAAGTAAATACCTCTGAGACATTGTAAGAACAGAGTTCAGTAACCGTTCATTAGCATGTATGTAGACTAAGCCAGAAATCACATAAATTCTATATAGGATATTAAGGTGAACAGCTGGCTTTTAATAGAGCAAATCTACTGAGATAAGCGGGTAGGAATAGCTTGACACTGTACCGATAGGAGTTTCTGGACCATTGGCTTGCTTTATTTAAGATCAAGAGCTTGACTCTTGGTAACAAGGACATTGCATGGGTTTACTTAAGCATTACACCGTAAATTTGTGGTTTGGGAAAACCTCATTGATTTATTCTCCCAATAAATCTACCTGAGTGCACCCTGGGGGATGCATTTCTGATAAAAAATGGGTCTGTTTCCACGTTAATATCGGCGTCTCTGTCACCAGGCCTCGGGCTCATAATTATTCACTTGAAACAGTAAATGTAACTCTCAGCAAGCATTGTGATGTATTGTTCATATCCTCTGATGTGAAAAAGGTACAGTAAGAAAATTGAACAATTACTGATCAACAAAGGAAAGACAAACTAAATAGTTTCTATTTCCTTCTGTTTTCAAGGGTTTTTAAAGTAAATCTTAACATGGAATATATGACACTTTTGTGGTTTGGGACACTTTTCAGCAACGATAAAGGTGACAGTTAGACGGGTGTTAATCTAAGAAATAACACGAGGATAAAGGTGCAGAGAGAATTGTAAAGTCAAAAGCTATACATTTTATTTATATAAATTTAAATGTTAAAAAAAATGGTCTTCTGGTTTCTTGATTACGGTCACACCAATTTCACAGAGTCGTCTGTATCGATGTTGTTTTTAAATTTCATGGAGGTTTTGTATTTAATCCGAGTTTTTTTTATATTTACCCTAATTGCGTATTATCTGGTCAGATCACTGCATCCCACACCTGTAACACAGAGTAATCAATGTTTTAATTAGCCATCAGATTTCTGTCAAACTTACTCTAAAACAGAGATCTCTACTCCCTTTAAAATAGATGAAAGCTTTATGACGTGAAACATAGATCCTTGTGGTCAAAGTAAGCGTGTTAAAGCTCTCACTGTAAATTTGACAAAGACAAAATATTTTTTTTTCTTATCCGCCATATCTGCGTATATGTAGTTAACATAATTTAAACTTTAATATCAACGCAACTCATTACTTTAAACCCGAAAGAGTGTCAATGTCTAGGATGCAACAGGTGAAAGGCTTTTGTTTAATATGTTACCATCAAACATTATCCTTTGGACCTGTTACGCCTAAGAAGCGCTTTCTACTTCCACAGGAATTTTGCAGCTCATGAATATTTAACAAGATGTCGTCGTATTTTCCTCAGAGTATCATCGTTAATACCGCATGATATAACAATTACACATACTAGCACTAATGGTCTTTACCAGCGATCAAGGGAAAGTGTCGTGTGTGTGGGTGTGTGGATCTCCAATATAACAATTAAAACACTTGCTCTCTCTCCTTTTCTCTCTCTGTTACACACATTAAAATTGAACTTTCCCGATCTCCTCCTCATAAGTCCTATATATCTGAATCTTCGTTGTGGGCGTTTCTTGAGAGATTTCGTTGATAGGATATTCCCTGCATTAACAACAGCTTACGGAGGCTAGAACTAAAAGCTGTGCTTGCTACTTGACAATCCCTGTTCTAAAAGGGGTGTCTGGGCTAGCACTGTTACAACGTGCTTTAGTTTCCCCAGTGTTTGGTGCAGACAGATTTTAAATCTGATAGAGTTGGTTTGTTAATGGATTGATGCTGTAAATGTACCAGTGACTAAGGTAATTTTGTCAATACATCTAAGTGCTTAATTCAAATTATTGTCAAGTGTTTTGTTGCAAATTCGTCTGGGACAAACTTAATACAACCGCCGTACGTGGCAGATCCTGTTTCCAGTCAGGGTGTTAGCATGGGGACGTTTTCACTTACCAGGGCGTAAATCTTGTTTTACGTCCAGTCAATCTGTTCAGGACTGGAAATACTATAAGTACGATTCAACGGCCAATTAATTTGTACCAATTACAAAAGTGACATAATCTGGAGCACTGTTATGCCTATTTTTAACACTTTCAATACATTACTGCTTTATACAAACGTTTGCCAGCAAACTCATCCCCATATAAGGTCTCAGTACCTCCCCATAAGCTGCTTAACACTTTGTTATTGTTCTGCGAGTGAGTAAACACGGTCCGTGAGTGTCTATTTACCATAACAACGCCATGTCACCGGAGGTCAGATTTTTCGCATGCCGACAGATCTCAAACAAGAAGTTGCCGGAACATAACGTGGAATACCGGTTTAAGCCTGAAAAGAAAACGGCAAACGCAGGTGGTTTTCGCATCGTATTCATGTTGACGCCAGTGATCGTGCCCGGTCCACTCTTTTAACACTCGTGTGCAGGGGTAATTTATTTCAAAGAGAGCAAGCTATTTTTCGTGTCAATTCAACATCCTTTACAGGTGATTAGGTCTCTTTAAGTTTTACCCGATTGCTCATTAAGTACAACACGGGATCCTCTTGATTTTGCCTATATATTTGATCACATAAATGTTAAAATGGCCGATGGAAATTAAGTCATTCTCCTATGTAATATATACCACGGATAATAATTGGCCTAAGGGGGAAGGCAGTGTTCAGGCGGTTAAAACGTAGCGCCTTCGGTCCTTTGACAATAGAGTCTCCAATCACCGTCAGAGTATAGAGGCTTAGCAGCATATTGATTCGTGAACTTACGGCTAGTTAAAACGTAGAAGGTCGGAGCCTGAGTCCACAGTTCCAACTCTATTCAAGATTAAGATCTGATGAAACAAAAGTGTCCAAAATGGTAGAATAATTTGGTGATGTGCAAGCGAAATCAGCAGGTAGGGAAAAATCGCGAAATCGGGCACTCGCTGGCCTGCGAGACTTGTAGATTTTTACGACCGCTTTTTAAAATTGGTGTATTGGAGGCTTAAGCCCCAGTGTACCTAATTTTTGCCGACAAATCTGATCACTTTTGTTTAGTCGTCTTACAAAATATCGGCCAGAAAAATCGGTAGGTGGAGACCGGCTTAGTTTGCAGTTCTGTGCTGATCGTGGCGAGGATGCTTACTTAAAGCGTGTGTCACGAGCCGATCAATCATGTGTACGCTTAATTAAACATTGTTTAACCTCGATGGTCTGGGGAAGACATATCTCTGTATCACAAAAAAAATCTTTTTATTTTTACAAACGGCTTATTTTAAGAGGCGCTTAATTAAACATTGTTTCAACTTGATGGTCTGAGGAAAACATATCCCTATATCACAAAAAAAACTATTTATTTTTACAAACGGCTTATTTTAAGAGGCTGACACTGGGTAACAGCTGCCAGTTGTTCTAGACACAAATGTGGTCGTCCTTAAGAGATTTAGTTAACAACCTGCCGCGGGGAACATTTTACATATCACGGGTGTTGGCCACATAAGTGCACTACAGCTACAGAGCTCGTCAAGGCTTTAATTAAATTCCTGTACGTCAGTAAATCAGTGGAAATGAGGTATCCTGAAACTAGTTGCTCGTGAAGATGGTGTTTTACACGGGTATAATGGGATTTTTATCTATTTTTGGTGGTCGTTATAGATAAACAATAGTTATTAAAGTACCTGTCGGCAACGGTGTTTCTATATAAAGACATGATTGTATGAAACAAAAAGTTAATGAAATGAAAAAAAAACACATAAGTTATGATAGATTCAGGTATCCCTCTACTGATAACTTTTTTCAGATTTAAAGTTCATATTTCCCCCATCCGTATGATATTTATATATCTTTAAGGTACAATAATAATTTTTTCTGTGAAACAAGTCAGCAATAATATAGTACATATAATCATTATAAGTGCATTAGTTGAGGAAACCTTCATTGTATTTGATTAGTTGATATTGTATTGAGATTAATTGAGACATTGTATATGTCTGTAACCATGCATTATGTTCCATTATTGTAACCATGCATTATGTTCCATTATTATATAATAGTCATCTTGCCTATGGCGTTTATCTCATTCGAGCTGGTCGCTCTTTTATGCCAGACCCGCCCAGTCTGAAGTTTTCATCGAGTAACGAAGTACGTGTCGCGGTAGGTACAAGTCATATCATTTTGTTTATGATACAGATACAAGGAGAGAACTGGCCAATCATTTTTCATTCGAAATCTTGGAATGTTACTTATCATTAATATCTAACAAAGCATGGAAATGTATTATCATTAAGTTTATATGAAAAATGTATCAGTGTTCAAAGAAATAACATTTTTCAAACTCTATCCAAAATGCATTTTCGCCGTTTAAAGCATGTCCTTTCAGTATATTAAATAAATTGATCATATGATATTCTATTTGATATCTTGATATTCTCGATTTACGCCCCTTCATCAGATTGTATGTTACTCATATATCATCCGAATCAGTAAAATAACTGGTGTTGAGAAAGAGGCACGCTCTCGCAAGAGAGTGAAACAGCTACTATATTTTCAGCCTTGCATAGCTTGTGAAACAGTATTTGGTGAACTTGTATTTCGTAAACTGTGTTTTAGCTCATGCGCGGTATCCAAAACCCATTACAAGCAAGGTCATATTTAAGGAAGCCCTATTGAAAATCAACATTTGAGCTATGGCTGGAATCACTGGTGGTCGCCTGAGCGGAAGGCTGAGTGAACTCTATACATTGACCAGAGACCGGCAATAACTTGGGGGTGTCGCTTGATGACCGTGAAGAAGGTGTCGTTCCGATTGTCTGGACCTTTTTTCACAAATCTTTATGGGCTTCGACGCAGGGATGTCCAAATAACGGGACCAGTGATTTGTTTTATCCCGGAACTGACGACAGCTGCGCCAAATCCCCCTCTTAGGTTCATAGTACCTGCAGACCTGTCAGCCCCCCCCCCCCCCTGTTTTATTTCTTAGTGGCTTCTTTCCTTAATTCTGATAATAATGGTTTTTATTATTATTATTATAATTATTATTATTATTTTTGTGCTTAATAATTAATTTTTACAAGGCTAAATTAGTTGCTAGAATCTAGACTTTGTTATATTTAGCGCAAGTCATCTAAAAGATATTGTTCACCTGAATCTACAAATATTGCAGCAAAACTGAGAGTGAACGAGTTATTACGCTACAATTTATAATGTAACAGGGCCTCCATCAGGTGCACTGATACTACCGAAATATTTGAGAGTGGGGTAAAGATCAACTAGGTTCAAAAACAGAAAACACCTAGTTGCATGTGGCCTTTTTTCTTTTGGTCCATATTTTGAGTTGACAAACAATAAAAGATGATGTTATTTTCCATAACGGAATGTAATGGCAAAAATGTAGAAAAGTATCTTGTTAGTACTGCCGATATTGTTACATAAAAAGTCTTTCTGTTTTAGTTTTTAGCTCAGCTGACTGGATGTCATCTCAGCTGTAGCGATCACTTTATGTCCGTCGTCCGTCCGGCCGTCTGGTTGTCCGTTAACACAGTAACCGCTGGACCAAGAATCTTATAGCTTGACATTCAGGGAGGTCCTTGGATAATGTCCCTGGACACCTGAAATTAGATTAGAGCAAACTGTATCCTCCGAGCTATTTTGCTCGTAAGTACCCCCCAGAATCATAAACAAATTTATACAAAATTATTTGAATAACCAATGCATTGATTGCTGTGATTCTTTACTTGCATTTTGATCATGGAGGGTTTACCATTTCCTGAAGACTGGTGGCACCAATTGCAATTTTTCTAATTTTTACATATTTTTTCTCTTTTTTTTGACCTTCAAATAAAGCACTGTGGCGGTTTATACAGGGCACAAACCATGCCCTTAGACCTAAAACTTTTAATTGTCCATCAAGGGAGATCCTAGGCAAATATCCTTGGAAACCTGAATTGAGGTCATGCATAGTGACCTATATTTTGCGAAGTACGGGGCGAAAAGTTGATTTTGAACACCTAGTGAGTCGATGGGGCACAATTGTATCCATTTGGCCTAGAAACTTCAGAAATGACATTCAGAGGGGTCATGGGTAAATCTATGGAAACCTGAAATTAGGTCATGCTGACCTCTATTCTGCAAGATATGTAAAAGAACATGATTTTAGCACCCTATAGGACAGATTTACATGATTGGTTAAAAGTGAACCTAGAAACTTCAAATTTGAATAAGATCCAAGTGGTTCCTGTAAAAATTTATTAGAAACCTGAAAAAATGTCACTATGACCTATATCTTTAAGCTATGTGAAAGAACATAATTTTAGCACTCTATTAGTCACATGGGCATAATTGTAACAGTTGGAGGAAGAAAATTCTAACTTAGCATTTAGGGCGTTCCTTGTAAAAACTTCTTGGAAAGCCTAAATAAGGTAATTGTTACCTATTCCTAGGACTACTGGCAAAATGCATGAAATGAGCATTCATTTTACCCGTTTTTCAAGGTTCCTTGAATTCAGCTGAGCGTTATGGCCCAGGGTCCTTTTTTTTTTTTTTTTTTTTCTTTTAAGGGTTTGTTATACTTTCTGTGTGTTTTATTGTAAATACCATGCTGATGACGGTTATTATTAAGCCTTCATGAAGTTCGTCTTTTTGAACTGGCGCCCAATGGTGATTTTGGATGAGGCACGATCTGTAGATGACCTTCAGCTAACGAAGACAAACATCTGGTCTTTTCTGTCGGTTCCTGTTAACCAGCTTTTTCAGTTTCTGTTGGTGTTTGACATACATTATTATGGTCCGAAAGAGTCTCACTTTTAAACTCCTGTCAAGCATTGATGTTACGACGCAGTGCTAGTTCTAACGCTGTCTCAATATCTGTTGCGAGACTTGGTCTGCTTTACGCTTTCTTTTCAACATCAGTTATGATACTAAAAATATGATTTCATTTACAACGTATGAAGTCAAGAAAATGTATCTTTCCCTTACGATTCGTCCTCACTAGGACCACATCCGCCATTTAAAATCGAGCAATTGACTCCTTTATTTTTGATTGAGTTGCAAAATCCCAACCGACCCTACAGTCAATTTTATCAGGGCATGGCAACAATCAACACAAACAAAATTATGAAACCTGCACCCAAGGCTATAACTCCAGAACCCAACAGACAAGCCAAGTTTATCACTCTGTTGTCTATCATTCATGTAATTTGGCCTCTATGAATATAAATTTGACCCTGTGTCCTTACACCTAACCTTCAGGACATAAATTTGCACTGCTTTACAACCAAGTCATACGTCAAGTCACACTTCAGTCTTATTTCCAGTTCTTTCAGTGTGACAACTTTCAGGATTTAGGATAGATTTTAAATAGCACAGGGAAAAGGTTTTCCAGATTAAAGCCAGCTATTCACCTGCCTGATCTGTGGACTTGATGTGATTTGTACTTACTCTGTGTTTACATATTAACGATCAATAGGTTATTCCTGCTTAGAAAGGTTCTTACAATGCCTTTGTGATGGATGTACAATTCGATACACTATTATGAATATCTGCTAAGCTCTGAAATGGGCACATTCTTATAGCCGTCACCCGTTTGGATTTTACACCGCTGAGTTAATCAAGGAGTTCTCAGTCTCTTTCATCACCCTAATAAACAGTTTGTTAACAGTTTACCCAATGACGAGTTGAAAAAAGTAATTTGAGGTGGTCGCTTTAACGAGTTGGTCGTTAGGTAAGGTTTTACTGTATAACCTATTTTATCTGCAAGATGTCAGTACACACGGTACATGCGCCAATGTTGACAAACAGAAAAATCTGAAGGTGCATGGGTGGTTGCATATATGTGGAAACTGAGGTGTCACCAGTTGCAAACCTCTGGTTCATCTACTTACCTCCATATGCCCCATTTAAATGTCTGCTTAATTATTCCAAGCATCGTGCATATTGAAACCCGAAATCCAGAGAGTTTGCTCATTACAATTAAATTATCATATGTTTACTTTCATTCCTATACCCTTACACCCTTTTATTATTAAAAAAACATAAATGGCATAAACTTATTATGATATGTGCGTATATAAAGGTAAGTAAACTGCAAGGGGCAAGCAAAATTGCATGTTCTCGTATTAAGACACAAATCAATAGGTTATATTCAAACCTACATAAATATGCAGATACTAATAAGCCCAGCTAGTTTTTATGCTTTGATTTAGGACTTAATTACTCCCAATTATTTTATATAGACTCTATTAATGAGGTAGCATGCATTATGATACTCCCAATTATCTTAATTTGACTCTGGTAATGGGTTAGAATTACAATTATTTTACAGTGATTTTATTTTAACTTCACTAAGGGTTTAGCATGACTCCGATTCTCTGAACTATTATTTTAGGACTGTTAAACACTAAACTCCCACAATATGTCATTGTGGGCCTTTACAGCTGAGGGGTAAAACGCTCGGCTCTCCGCTGGCGTTGCTATGAAAGAAGGTTTTAGTTACCCGTCCTAAGCCTGTTTTCTGCGGGTTCTCCGGTTTCCTCCACCTCTAGACATTACCGAACGCTACCACTTGAGACATACGGAGTGCCTCGATTAGTTTTAATAACTATATGTACAATCCATGAAAATTAAATATGTTTTGCGTTATAGAAATAACCCAAAGATGGAAACCTCGTTAGTAGAGAGGAGACGGAAGATACAAAGAGCTAAATTTAGGCGACACATTCCACTACTGTGTAACTGGTCTCAAACATCTGATTACAAAACCTTGTAAACATCGAGACAGATCCAGGGTCTAACTTCATTCCGTTTTAGCCGATTTCGCTGAATGATAACGACATGGGCGAGTCGGTTTGCGACATGCTATTGCCATAAATCGTCCTGGTTAATCACCGAAGGGACAGTCTGCGTTTATTTATCATGCCGTAAGCGGCCGGGCCTCCAGGGAGAATAGAGGAGAGCATTATGGGACAATACATTTACGGCAATAAGCGTCGTTTTCCGGGACCTGTGTTAAATGTTTCATAAATGAATTAAGTGGTATAATAAAAGAAAATACCTCATTATAAAACTCATATCATCTTTACAGAAAGATTGATATCACACGGATTTACAAGTTCACCGCTATTAAATTTTACTTTAACGAGAAATATAAAAATTGATAACCAAGAGGATCTATGTCAAAATGACTTTAAATTCTGAAACAATTCAGGAATGAAGAAAAAATATTTCGATATCCAGTGAACGAAAATATCGGCCTTAGAAAAAAAAGTCAACATCCAGTCTAAATAAATATTCTTTTTTTTTTAAATCGTACACTTAATTTTATTACTCCTCTTGCTTTTCCGCCTTCAGATTTCCGGCAATATTCTGCTTCTACTAATAACTGGTTTCTTCAAAATTCATCAAAGTTAATTAATATAAGATTGTCCCATATCACCTTATTTTAAATGTGTTGTTTCACATATTCCTTTTAAAAATATATCAGTCGGTAGAAATTGCCATTAATCAGTGATCACTTCCTTTAGGGCCACCAGGGGTCCTTACTGAACAAAAATAATGACAACATCAATGGTTTGATGTTTTTATAAAGCAGTCACGGCTACACGTACATAAAAATGATATTAGTCTAACGATCGTGATCACAGAGCACCCCTTCACAAGAATGGACCAAATAATCCGATTCTTTTCAATATATCATAAAATAAGCATATGTACAAAACACCAAAAGTATTTAGGCTTAACTGAATTTATAAGCGGCCTAAAAGTTCAAAGTCTAGTCAGATTGTATGATCCAGAAAAGTTAGACGAAGCAACTACTCATACTTCTGTGTAAGTCTCTTTGGACATTTTTCGTTTAAATACACATAACAGGGCCTTAATCTTTTATACAAGTGTTTGGCTGGCTCTTTGATTCTGATATAAACAGACTTTACCTCTGGGCCTTTGGTCGAACTCTCGCGATCAAAAGAACAAATCAAACGTCTGTGCCATGACTGTGCGTCATGTTTGCACCCAAAGTATCGGCTTCAAGGAAAATATCAAATGTTATATGTAAAGGTCGCTTTTTTCTCCAACTTTCATCCGTAGCAATGCTGGCATTCGGACAGCGTTCAAAAGGGGAAAAGGTTTTTAGCTAATTTCGTCTGATCCGCTTTATTTACCTTTCCAACTTACCAGGGGCTGTCTTTCCCTCAGAGACTGAATTGAAAAATGTTGGAGATCCATACATTAAAAAACTCTATCCAGGCTTGCGGCAAAGCTGGTTTAACAAACAAACCTTTTCTTCACTTTAAACCGTCTCATAGTTCACAGGAATCATGTTCTTTCAGATAAACTGGCTGAAACAACAAATAGATTTGTTTAGTTTCTGATTACCTTTAAAAAGTTTAATAATGTTTCCTAAAAAATAATACATTGCATATCTCACCGTTGAAGTATGCTTGTCCCTATTTAGGTCTCAAATGGGAGGTTTTTTAATTATTTTATGGTTTTCACATAGATAAGGCTACAGTTTTGTGAAAATTAATCACGCGTACCGCAATATTACTATTACAGTTGACATGCAGCCTTTGGCAGTAACTGCGCAACTGTGATCTGACCCTGTCGTCATAATTTAACGGCTATTCGGCTACTTAATGAAATCAAGGCTATTGGGTAGATATAATTGTTAATCAAAGTCGAGTTATGAGAAGTATGAGATATTACTTGGAAATAGATAAAAAATATTTGATATCATTGGACCGTTCAGAACACCGGTGAAATCATCGGTGGAAAACTTGCGAAGAAAATAAATGAAAACTGAGTGGACGGCTGCATACGACAATCCGAGACAAGTTCAGAACTTCAGGTATTTTTTGTCTTATGATACACTTGGCTTTATCCATCAGTCAATGGACAGCCGGCTCGTGCTTACCACTGCCCTACAGAAGTTTTGTACCTCATCTTTTTTTAGTCTTATGTTTCTTCCATTGTGATTTACAGTCTGGTTTTATGTTTCCTATCGGCATTTGTGTTTTTATTGTATTATGTATCGCTCAACTTCATTGTATTTCAAAGCTGCTTCAATAAAAAAAATTGCTACACAAAAAATAAGAAAGAGACAGAAACTAGATTATCTTTTTACGTAAATGAGAATATACAAGGGTCCTTGGCTTTTAAAATGTATATTTTTCCTGGATTCCACAAAAACAGTTTATTATAGCTTCAAAGGGATGTTAACGAATCGAATAGAAAGTACAAAATTAGGAAACCAAGGTCCGAAAGGGAGAATGTTTGGGAAAATGGCTTCCTGGACAATTAAGCAAAGTAAATATCTAAAAATATCAAATTGATGTGTTTCATACACAGCGAAGTTTTCCGGTTAATTAACGAAATTACCTTCTTTATTAGAAAGAATGTTACAAGCTGTTGATTAAAAGTGGGGGAGTCTTTATTTTCTGGCTGCCCATAATTTAGCACGTATAGAATTACAAACTGAATGTATTGCGTCTGACTTAATCACGAACTGACGCTTAAACACCTGAACACAGGTCACACATGTCTGATAAGGTATAAAAACTTATTGCTTCAGGTTCGACGTCATTTTTTTAAATCGATTATATATATATATATATATATATATATATATATATATATATATATATGCAATGGAACCCAGCCTTGCGACCACCCAACAATTGCGACCAACCAAGAATAACTACCATTTTCTTGATCCCGAATATATGATCCTAGTAAAGTAGAATTTACGATCACCGCCAATAACACCCACCTTGGGACTGACTGAATAGTTGTATATATATATATATATATATATATATATATATATATATATATATATATATGCAAGTTTTCACAGTAACTCAGAACGTAACATACCTTGGTATTCAAAATTTCAGTTCGTTCTACGTTAGGTCTTTAATATACACAATAATGTTTAGTGGCTCTTTATTTTCTTCATGCATGTAATTGAAATAGGATATTTTTTTGTCCATTTAATCATCCTTGTCGAAGATATTTAAGTTAAAATCTGTACAGTACACAGGTTGGGGGAGGGAGGGGGGGCTTGTACACAGATTGATTGATTTGTCTGGAAGTTGTAGCAGCCACGAAATATTTGTGTAACACGCCAGTCTCCCTATGGAGTCTTAACTTTCAGGCTGATGTTCCAGACTCAGGAAAGCTTGCTAAAGCCAGGAGAAGTCAACTCTGTCTGGTTCCTGTCTATTTATACATCCAACCTGCAGCCTCGTTTTCATGCACCGTGGAGAAATTCATTGTATCTTGATTATCTGACTTGAGTTTGCAACCTTGGGCACTTTCCGCTCCCCGGGGATTTTCTTTGAAGAGGATATAAAACGCTTGGAGTGCGTTAAATATGTCTGGAGAAGAAGAAAATAGATAGGTAGACTGTTTTTAGATTAATTTAAAGTCACAAATTATTTCTTTGGAATACATCGTTCATTGGTTTGAAATATCCATTATGAATAAAGATGTGCTTTACTTTTTTAATTTAAGGGGGATTTTCAGTTTCTCAGGGAAAAAAATATTAATGGAATATACATGCACAGAAGATTGGAATTAATTAAATCACCTTTGGCTTAAAAATTAAACCCTCCTTTCATATATATATATATATATATATATATATATATATATATATATATATATATATATATATATATATATATATATATCGTTATTTAAATGTGTACATATAAATATACTTTAACTTTTATTTACTGCTTTTAATTTAACAGCAAAAGATTATTAACATGTAAACATAAATCTGCACAGCTCGGATATATCTGTTACTCTCGTTAAACATTAAAGATATATAAAATGAAGGCATATTAGTAACCCCGAAAAGGAGAATGTTAAAAAAAAATGTTATTTTTTGCCAATTTCCTCATCATCTTGGACTATACAGAAGTGCTCGAGGCTAAAGTCGTCCCTGAGGCTGCGGCTTTGGCAGTTCACTTGCTAAGGCAAGCAACAGCTCCCAAGGATAAACGGGAAATGACTGTCCTTTTAAATAGCCTCTTTCGAAAATAAATGACCTAGCAGCTAAAACGGACAGACTGTTTCCCAGTTTACAAATTATCTCTTGGACCGAGATGTCTGTTTTCGGTATCTTAATACACTTATTATTTTGCATAAAATGTTTCCGGTTGGTTCGGCCGAGATAAATATATTATTTATATTTGTTCTTGGCTTTTTCCTATATTTCCCATTTGCAAACTGACAATAATAAAGTTTTTTTTTTCAAAATGACATATGACTTATGACATTTTCTGATCGAATATCGAGTTATTTATTTTCAAAGGTCTTGGAAAGTCATTTTATATTAGTCCCAGCCGTTTTACATTCCAAATAACAAACAAAACTTTATTAGCGTTTGAGTTTAAAGAGAACCAACACCTGAACCTAGGAATTTCAAACCCCAACTCTGCCTTCAATTTTAAATAATGTAACATAATAAAATGTGGCTTTCCATAAGTGCGTAGTGTGTATCCACAAAGTTCGTCTTCCATTCACGTATGCGTAGTCCGTACTCCGTGTTGATAGGTGCTCGATTGCTGAAGATTTTCTTTCTTTTGTAAGCCATTTCACCATACATTTATTGTACATTTCCAAATAAAGGCAACACAAGTTTGTTTGTTAAATTATTAAAGTATATATATTATATTTATATTTTCAAAAGGGTCTTAATTATATTTATTTTATACACGATTCTGATGTTCACGGCTCAAGCATTTGGAAAACACGTTTATGTTTAAGAGAAGACAGCAAAATTCAACCAAATGCTTATTAATTAATATGTTTAGTTTTCGAAAAACTGATATCAGAAATGACATTTATACCAGTGGAAATAGAGATTGTTCAAACAGCACGGCCTTTAATGGGAAAACTCTTGGTTAAACCTAAAATTGACAAGATGATTGGTATGCAAAGTGCGTAATAATCGCTTCCGGTAGCGTGCGGATATGGATTACGCATACTACCTACGCATTCGGACTATGCATGCGGATGAATGGAAACAGCCCAGCCTCTGAACACTAACCCGCTGCGCACCCTTGTCGATCTGTTTTCTTCCGACAATATTGTTAATGATTCCATAAAAGAACACCGAATTCAGACTACAATATTTTGTTAGTAAACTTCTTTCATTCAAGAACACCACAGGTATGATGCTGGTATATCATGGTGGCCTAGGGATACACTAGATATGATGCTGTGCACAGAGGCTTGTCGCAGAAGACTGAAAAAAATAATATCCCGGAATTTTGAGCCACAAAACCCGAAGAATAAGCGATACAACTAATTGTGACAATACAGCTCCTTTACTACTTAATAACAACACTCAAGGAGCTATGGGCACCACAGGTATAATTCTGTATCCCCCTGGTGGCCTGAGGACCCCACATGTATAAAGCTGTGTATACTGGTGGCCTTTTTGCGGAAGGAAACAGATCGAGAAGGGTGCACCGCGAGCTGGTGGCCTGAGGCCCCCCTGTGTCCCATGGGCACAATGTGGCCTGAGGCCACCCGGTGTCCCAAGGCCACCATTCGCGATAGTAATATGCCACCTGCTTAAAAGTCTACAAAGTCATTTTGCGGAATACGCATGCGGACTACGAATACGGAGTACGCACTTTTGGAATAGGCACCTTAATATTATTTTCGTTTGCAGGATTGGATTTACCAGTGCAAGTTACGAAACTCTCACACCCAACGTATCCCCTATTCATTGCGAGTTCCTTTCCTTAAAAAACAAACTGGACGCACAGAAAACTAAAAAAAGTATTCACATCTAGAACTGTTACCTCTGTAAACATAATTATGTGACATCAACAAGTCCCTCCTCAAATTTTAATCACCTTTTTACCCGTCATTTCACATAAATTCACCGAAATTCATCGGAAACATCAAGTAATATCGACAATTAACAAATTTAAAACAATGACTACCATCCACCCTTCCACACATGCAATAATAGTTCAATGAAAATCATTACGAACGTTTGTAGATTTTATGTTTTGTTAAACCAATGAAGCTATATAAATAGTCTATCCTTTTACAGCCTCTGACTAACTGATGATAATTTTTTTTTTTATAATTAGAGGTTTGGGTATGGTCAAAAAAACATTTATTCCGCCCTAATCTTTGCCGATACATGTGCCCTTGCCACCACAGACAGATTATCTCCTCGAAGTACTTTCATGTTGCATCCCCGCGCCCTAATTGAACCCTGACAGGTTTATTCCTTTGAAATTATTTGAAACTTAGTTTATGTACTTCTAGTTTATACAGCTAGCGAGTGTAATGTACGTGAGGGTTGGGAGTTGGGATATTGGTTCGGAGCTCCAATTCCAACCACCGACTAAGAAATTAAGTTAAAAGTTTGAGATGAGCGAGATCATCAGAAGCTCAGCCACGCCATCCAACAACAATTAATATAGCCTGCCTGATAATAGTAGGACTCCTCAACTGCCTTTTATGAAATAAAAAAAGGACTGTTTCGTCGCCGTAGGCGGCTTGGGCTAGCAAAGAAAGGAGTGGAGCAGCAGTAGGCAACACGATCCAGACCATCCCCCCCCCCCCCCCCACCCCCACTCCACCCACACACCCATACACACGGCTTCATTACCCGCAAATATTTCTCAATTGATTTTAATAATTTAGGCCTACTGTTGGGTGAACCAAAGAGAAAGGAAGAAGTTATAAGATATACGGGCGGATCGATTAATTATTGGAGATTCTGTAACAAAACAGAGTGCTTGCAAAAGCAGGCAGGTTTGTATTGATCTGATCAACATCCGCATATAAACTCGACTGCTCCGCCCCAAAATTATATTTTTTTCTCCTTTCATCCATGGCCAGTACTTCCATAAATGTCATAAAAACATGCAGAAGTTTTGAAATTCCCTTTGAAATACACACGTACATGCTCACAAACACAGCCGATCACATAACACCCTCGTTTGCGGAGGTAAGGAATATCATAATAACGTCGTTGTCATTGATCTTACATTTAAGTGAAAATCAACTATTATGACGTCATCATGAGGAGAATGTAAGCGTGAAAACATAAGTTATTTACTAAAGCCCATGAAGGTTAAAGGTAACCCCCCTATCCACTAGATATCAAAAAAATTATTTCAATTAAAATTTGTGGAATAGTGACCCATAAACACATATTTTTGGGCGGATCAATTTGTAACTGAAGATGTTTTACGAAAAAATAACAAAACGGACCGCAGGATAAAAGGGGCGAATTCGGCGGGATCTAGATCCGGATTTAATTTTTCCTGCCCGTCCTAAAATTCTTGTTTTGCTTCTTTACTCGATAACCCATATTTCTAGACAGTTTTTATTGAAATTCACCAAGAACGTTCCGAAATGTGGCTCGGACACCCACACACACCAGGCCGGTCACATAACCACTGCTTCCTTCATTGACGGAGGTAAATTTAACAAATCGGCTGAAAAAGAGTGTATTGCACACATACTTTTTAAAATGCAGGAGTTTGTTCTTCTAATGAAGATGTATGAAGAAAAATGTATGAAGTGTCAAAGAATCACCGGATAAATCAAGTTTTCTGTCGGTGCGGGCCACGTATAAACCACAAATGGGTGTCGGCCCGTGTGACCTAAGATGAATTAATGAACATTTAGACCCCTAAAGACCCAAGAAAATTCTGCATACGACTGTATGAGCCGGGCCAGCGGGGAGAAGATTCGTTATATTGTTCGTACAATTGATCCCTCTAGAAGAATCTTCAATTAAATTCTTTCGGTGTTTTATATAAACAATTCTCTTGAGTTTAATCCAGGAATAGCAACCAAAGTCTTACTTTCAATGCAAGCGAAGGATGATATATTTGTTGACATTAAACGACACAGTCGTTGAACCCGCAGGGAATTAGGTAAAATTTTCAGGCTTCAGTTCTTTACCCCGCCTGTTCCCGGTTTTGAAAATAGCATTTATATGAAAACGTGATGATACAAGTCGGGCTCTACGGAATCAAAGATCAAATAAAGGTGACTGGTTGTGATATGAAACGGTTTCTGTGTATTAAAGGTTTCCAAATAAAAATTTCCTTCGGCGTCCCTTGGGAGTGATTTCTTAAAATGGAGAAACCATTTCGGGGCAACAAACTCCAGCAGAGACGTCGGCGTGACTTCGGTGTATTTTTTTATGTTGAAGTTTCGACTATGACAAATATATCTCCAAACATACCAGCCGCCTGCAGCGAAGAAACGTCTTGCACCGTTTCGTCGCATCTCCATATAGAGATAAGTGGTGTTTGAACCTGATACGATCGTATTTTCCGAAAAGGCAGTTTTATTTTATTTTATTTTATTTTTACGGAGGGGTGACATTAAAACTTCTTCACTATGGCAAAAATTTCTTATTTCCAACACAACTGCAACATATTGGTAACTGTAAATGCATTTGACTTTATTTTATTGTGTATTTTGGTCTAAGAAGACAGGAGTCGTACTGCTTATAACCGTCATGACAGAAGAAGTCAGAATGTATGTACGCAGCGGCGTCAGGTCTGTGTGCACTGTTCCCGTTTTAAAAGGATTATAGACATATTTAATCTGGGAATTTATACAATCAGCTTATTATAACAGAAATGAGTCTTTTAAAAATAAGACACCCGAGTTACCATGGATATTCTCCCTTTTTTATAGAAACAGATCATACTGAGCTTAGAATCCCACCTGAGTGCATACATGGGGTGGTGACTAAAATGTCCTCTCAGATATATTTAACATTTTAGTCACCCTTGGAGACTACCTACGTACAAGACACGGGGATGGTGCATGGGGTATTGGTGAGACATTTCTCTTGCGTGTTTTTTTCGTTATCCTGTTTTCATGAAACCAGAACCGAATTATAATTGCATATGGACCCATGCTGTAACCCGTAATATTACGATTACTTTAATAATAAATAATATTTTTTTATTCTTTAACCAGTAGATGCTGGAATTTCCGTATCTAGTTTTTGAGGTAATTCGTCTTTCCGAAATATAAACTTAGGAACAGAATTTTGATCTTAAACCAATAGCTGAATTATTAATCGTAAATGTATTAATAATAAGAGTTTACGTATCAAAATCCAGGCATTTAGCCAAACTAGTGCACAATCTATCGTCATATAAGATAGATTTCACTTTCTTCCAAATGAAAATGTATATTGTGTTACGGGTTGACATAAAGGCGGACCGAACTGAAGTTTGCTTTGCTAGCGAAGCGGTTGGTACGCCGGACATATGCGCTACCGACATGGGTTCGAATCCCGGATTGTTCCGATATTTTCCTCTTAACAATTTGTCTTTGTAACAAAAGTGGGGCTCGTCCAAGGTGACGGTAAACTTTGTGTGGCCCAGGGAACAAACTCACAAAAGTGTGACTCCTGGGATAATTAGTCTTGTTGTGATAGCAGAACGCTCTTAAGAGGGGATGTGTTACGGGGTGACATAAAAGCGGACCGAACTATCTCGCTAGTGAAGCTAGCTTTGCTAACGAAGCGGTTGGAACGCCGGACATGTGCGCCATCGACAAGGGGTCGAATCCCGGATCAGCCCGATATTTTCCCCTTAACAATTTGTCTTCGTAACACTTTATTTTCTCCTATAATTCTTATTAATCTAGCGTGCTTGTAGTACACACACTTCTAAACCTCTGAGAAGATTCTGAACAAGTAAGTACTGTCAGATTTATCAAATGTATGGGTCATGGCGCAATAAGTAATACGATCGGTTTCGTTGTGCCAATTAACCGATTACACTGATAATAGATCGTTTTCTTTCATATCCGATTAAATCGGTTTGATTTTTTATATAAGATCCCAGTTCAAGGGTTGTTTAAACAACACACACCACAGTGCTGTGTAACTGCAATAATGTTATATTCGTACAATATTACTTTTTATTTTTTATTGTATTTTTTTATATTTTTATACATATCGTGCAAGTTCAAATGATTACACAACCGGTCCAGTGCACAGTAGTTTGTGGCTAAATGAATTTTTTCAAGAACATTAATATTTTTATGCAGATTGCTTTTTTGGGTGGTATATAATGAATCATGTTATATAATTTTTGACAATCTTATATATTTTCTTTTTCGTTTGTTTATTTATTTTAATTTTCTTTGTGTCAGCTGAGATTCGTTTTGCAAAAAACGCTAAATGTGTGCCCATGATACTGATTATTTCAGTAACTGGGCCTTCAATCAAAATATGAAAACTTCCGTAGGTGTCTTGGATCTGTTCACGTATCACACACGAGTGGTCTCTCAAAAGATAAAATCTCGCACGACACAACCGGTTTCAAAATCCGTGATCAGAATCTGTGACGAGACAATAGCAAAGTTCCCATGTTAACAGAATACCCAAAATCCCCTATAAAATGGAGCTTCAATGGCAGGGTGACGTCACATGTCACCAAAAAAGGGCAGCATTTGCTTTCTTCTTTGTCTTAAGATCGTACGTTTTCTTTTTGGGTGAAGAGTACTTGGAAGTGTGGTCTATTTATAACACACACAGCCTTGTGGGTGACGGCAGGAATGAAAATATGGTCTTTCTGAGAATTTCAATTACGAAATGTGTTCCAGGGAAATATTTCTTCATACGCGGTGGCTTGTCAGTCAAACGTTTCTACGGGGAACAACTGAGGGCATATAGTGTAGAAATCTCCAATTATTTTCAGTTTCTCGCATCGGACCTAAAGAATTGGTCGGCATGCCTGAAACATTTGCTCAGTTTGGTCATGGTGTTCTAAAGGATATTAGTTAGCTAGCCGTGAACCGGGCATTTTAGGGATAACTCTTTCTATGCCCGTGGGATGGTTAATCTGGTTGAATAATCGTGTTGAGCAGTTGTTAATCAGATCTTA
This sequence comes from Sipunculus nudus, assembly GCA_026874595.1. NCBI lineage: Eukaryota > Metazoa > Annelida > Sipuncula > Golfingiida > Sipunculidae > Sipunculus > Sipunculus nudus. The sequence continues at coordinate 11,892,001 of CM049311.1, read as the reverse complement.
TACAGTAGTTTATGCGTTCAGGTTGGTTAACATTCAAAATGCATTTTCTTTTGGATGAACAAGAAAACAAAGAGAACCTGGAATGAAAATTACTAATTAAAATTCACTAACCACAGACTTTGCCTATTTAATCCATATTCTATGTTTTTAGTAAGGCGTAAAATTAGAATGTTCACTTCCCCCAAATGTTTTAGGCTGGCATTTGCCATTACCACAACACAACAAGCTATACAAAGAAAAGAGTATCCAAAAGCAGTATTTTTTTCGCAGAAGCTGTGAACCGATACCCAATTTGCACTCCATTTGCCTAAGTAATAACCCTGTGGACTGAAGGTTTTAGTAATGATCCGGCTGTTGGGCTTTGCCTTTCAAGGGTCTTCTAATTACCTCCCGTCTCATTTTCGTATAACCTATCACTTAATTAGTTCGAGCCAAAACAAAATTTGCATGAAATAAAATTGCCGTAACAGCCCACTGCGATCCTTACAAGCGGGCATGCGTCACAGACTCGGATATTTGTTTGACATTTACAAAACTTGACTTTTCATGTGTTTCATCTTTCCTGTTTGTTCTATTAATATTTATATTTGAAATGCCAAGAGATTTTATACAAATTTTTTCGTATCATGCTTTATTCGGGCCACAAGAAACAAGTGTAAATACGGTTATCACGGAATTAAGATCTCCTTGTATAACACTGTACACACAGGAGAAAAAAATAGGTCCTGTTAATATTGTGGTTTCATTAACATCTTATGCATGGTTTTCATATCTGATGCACCAAAATTCTACAGGCGAAAGATTGAAGTTCGAAGTAATTACAGATTTTTCATATTTGCCGTAGTCACACCACTAGGGATGTGAATGACCAGGTTCTTTTAACTGTCAAACCAACTAGCTGAAGCTCATGCATTCATACACTCCAAAAGACAAATAAGACATGAGTTAACAAAAACAAATCCATATATTAAACAAAACATTCACTTACGTTTCTCTGGAGAGGCGCTCCATACATATAGGCACTGATGATCATAAAAGTGCGATAATAATCTCAAACATTCAACTGCACTGAATTTAACATCAAACGAGACACGTGTGCTCTGTATCCAAAATTCACACGCTAATATCTTAATATGATACTCCATATAAATGTACAGTAAATTATCAAAACAAGCATATGGTTACACTCCCTACTAGAAAATACAATAATACAATAACTTAGTCACAGTCCTCTGGTGACACCGTAAACCACGGGTTGATATTATAAATAATAAGAATTTCTTTTTTTTATATTCTTTTGACTTTTCGTTAGATTTATTGTTGAATTTTGCTCGCATATAATAATTAATATGGTTATGGATTTAATCGATGTAAGTTCCAGTTTTCCAGTATGCTGAGACTGCGAAAATGAATAACTCGCGAAACACTGAAAAAATGTAAATTGCGAAAATTTAACATGGCGAATATGTAGTTAATCACACAATCTTTACAGCGTGACCGTAAACATGAGTATAATTTTAAGTTCTAAGAACGAACTTTAAACAAAAATCATCGAAGTCCCGCCTCCAGCTTATTCTCCCTACCAATCCTTGTTGTTTTATTCTCTGTCTTTAGAGAAATAAACTGCCGATACTCCCTTAGGCTGGTACCCATAAATGAACCGCCGCAACGATATGCTCAGAAGAAGGGGCTGTAATACCAGAGTACCAGTCTTATACTCTCTGGTCTGAATCATTCAGCAATGTGTCAACCCGTGCCTAATCTAATTTCCGTCCCAGACAGGTCTATTATGTTTCACACTCGGTGTACGATGGAAAAAAAACTAAATATAGATGAATCTGATTTCCTGTTCACCACATGGACGATTTGACGACTACTCATTTGGTTACTAACGAAATTCACAGAAATGGAGTGACATCATAAATGCTTTATTGTGTCTCTGAGAACAGCTTTGTCTCAAAATAAAAATGAGTCCATTCTTTTCAAATGATTGAGGCAACATATTTTTAAAAAATAAACGAAAAACTAATCGTCGGCGGCTAAATAAATATATGATTGACCACACGTAAAGGAAATACAAGTAGTGGCAACATTCAGTGGAACTGAAGGAGCCACCAAATGTTAGAATTTCTACATATTTCATACATTGATGAGAAATCTTATATTTTTTTTTATTTTACTTGAATCACCCTAAATCTGTAAATATTTGCAACCTTCAATTAAAGTAACTGATGATACAATATAATGTAGGTCATCCTGTAAAGGTCAATGTGCTATCCGGTTTTCGCCCAGTAACTCCTGGATTATAGGTCAAGATGATTTATTTTCAGATTCCCAGGGAAATATAATAAGAACCTCTCTTGGTGTGAAGTCGTAGTAGCTGCTACTTGGGCTTTGAAAAGGACTCCTAGAAAATGGACTTAGAGGACCACTCCAGTGAAAGCACTCAGATTCCTTTCAGTAATATTGCGATATCAGGGGCGGATCCAGGATTTAGGAAAAGGGGGGGTCCAACCCAGGAGGACTTATGAAAATCCTAAAAAAAAGGTCATAACGTCTGGAAAAGGGGGGGTCGAGGCCGCAAAATTACGTCTAAAACCCCTTAAAAAAAGGTTGCTTCGGGTGAAAAAGGGGGGGTCCGGACCCCCTGGACCCCCCCCCCCCCCCGGATCCGCTTCTGGATATGAGGGCAGGGCATGATGACAAAATTAAAGAAGAGGAATCTTGAGGGTTTTTAATGGTCCATACAGCTAAAAATATATATACTTTTTAATTCTTAATTTACTCGAAATAAAGCAACTATATCGCCTCAGAGGATCAGTGGATGTTAAAGGAAAATTATGAAGCTATATAGCCATAATAACCCATTAATCAATTACAGCCTGTACATTTTAAAGATTATTGGCCATTATGACACTTTCAGTCGCCCCTTTTGCATGTTTTAATATGGCACTATAAATATCGTGGGACTATTAATACACTTTCGCATTATAAATATTGTATGACTATAAATTCACTTTCGTTTATTTCAGGTGTGAAATAACGCTCCATAAGCAGCGGATACGCTATGCTCATCTATTCACTCCGCTGTTACCGCTGCACGAAACTGCGGGTGTCCTTCAGGTTTTGGCCACCAGGCGGTGCTGGTTCTGTGGGATTTCTTCCTGCGTAATATTTAACCAATCACTGGTCCTAGCTCCCGTGCTCTCTCCCTACGCTACGCAATCCGAAATCCCTAGATCCTTTGAGAAAACTGGAGACATTCCACTCATCAATAAATTTCTGATAAAAGTGCCGTGTTCATCACGAAACAAAGATATTTTTATCAAACGCGTATGTAACAGACAACTTCGACAATGTTTTCCACTTTAAATGTCAATTTGAAGAATATCGTCCTTATAAGCGATGATAATTAACGTCGAACGATTCCTGCTCTGGGTTTCCCCAGTCAGGGCGACAGGCGGCAAACTCGTTACAATGTATCAACTGCGGATGGTGTGGCTCTGCGAGCAAAGGTCACGTAGGTCATTGTTTTAGCTTATGAGTTTCAAGCGCCAGGGTTGCAAAGTTTTTAAAGTAAGTCTTGTTTTCATACTTCAACACAATATTTAGCTCAATATCTTGGTCATTCAATAAAGTACAATTTCTGCCTTAGATCACCTAAGTTTCCCTGTCATAAACTTTAATATTTTAAAATTTTAAGTTCTCCAGTTTACTTGAAATTTTTTTGGGTTTTTTTTTTTTTTTTGTGCGGCGGTATGCAGGATCCTGGACACGTACGCCGAATATAACACAGTTACCAATCACGTTGCAGGTATTTAAATCAGCGGTTTTGCACAGCGGTCGAAAGTGTTTGGTAGACATTTTTCCACCTCGGCTATAATGCACACGATGCAATTGTCACCTTAAAAGACAATCTCTATACTAACTTGCTGGTGTGGCCTGAGGTTAGTTATCCCCGACTGTTTGCAAATTCCCTCTCTTACAGTGCCGCACAAAAAGCTCCTCATGGGCGCAGTTATTTTTGTTTACACGCTGAGCAAATCAGATTTTGTTTTACGGAGCATTCGGTTTGCTGGGTGTTGGCCGGTGGCCAAACCTGTAGAATCCTTCCATTTCTCACAGAGTGTCACTGGAAGGTCCCGGGAGGTCACACGCTGTGTTCAGAGCGTAGTGTGAAATGAGTTAGGGAGAAACATTTCCTCGTTGAGTTCTACCACTGGGAGTTCGCGTTTGGACGAATTAACAGAACAAGGGACCCATGGGTCACGGCGCTCAGCTGATCGTGATTGGACTATAAATGTTTCTCCATTGTGATACTATATCGAGTCGATAAAGCTTATGAATATCATGGACATGTTGGGCTATTATAAAGGAATGTAATATAATATGTGAGTAAATGATAAATGAAATAACCTGACTGATGGATTATTGGAGTAAAATATAGCACTTGGTTTATTTTTTAATCTATTTAGGAGGGGTTGAAAATGGCGATATATTTGAGCAAATATGAATGCAATGACAGCAGTAATAAGCAGTAGTAGAATGATGATAAGGCTATTTGTTGAAGGATCTATAGTGTATGGAAGTCTGCAAGATTTCAATTTGACAGATATGATGTTATGATTTACTATGCTGATGAGGGGATTTATGAATTTGTGACTGTATGACACAATATCTCTTCAGTCTTGACAAGGTACATTATTTTGATGCCCACTATGTCTACATATTACACAATATTGACATAATTTCTGGCATGTACATATGTACCGATGGACAAATAGTTATACAAAATATTAAAGTGTGAATATATCTGATTCATCTTGTTCTTGTTTACTGAGGCTGACATTGGGATTTGGTTCGGAGAAGGGAACAGTGAGGGCAGCAAGGAGGTGGATGGAGAGAGAGAGAGAGAGAGAGAGAGAGAGAGAGAGAGAGAGAGGATGGAGCATTCAACAGTACATAAACACCTGGAAGGTTAAAATCTAAAATATTATGAAAAGTAGATAAAGTCTGATCGGAAAAGGTAATCTTGGCCATGGTTGGTTGATATATGATTGAAGAAAATTGTTGAAATAATATTCTGAGATCCGACCATGTGTTACCATTGGTTACCTTTTTAATAAGCTGTTGACAGTTCAACAGTTTACACATTTGTCTAATGAGATCCAATTATTTTAATAAACCTAATTTTCTATTTTATCATATGTATACAGTAGCCATAAATCCCCACTTAACAGGTGGAAGGATTGATGGGGAGGGGGTTATGATGGGAGTTACAACCCCTTAGTCTCTCTGTCTGGAATAGCAATAGAACTATTGTTCACAGTGCCAAAGAGCAAGGACTCTATGTGGTTGGGGAAGGGGATGGTGGGAGTTACAGCACCCTTGCATATTCATACAGGATATGATATTTAATTCAAGTGCTTGCAGGGAAAAAAAAGTTTATTCACAATTATTAAATATTTACGCAGGCAGAAAGGTGGAGAAACAAAGCAAATCATTTTAATTCACATTCTACTGAGCCAGGAAAAATAACAATATTTGCCTTTATTTCTTTTTTTTTCAATACATCATTTTTTCCAGGTTTAAAAACGTAACTACACATTAACAGTATAACATATAAATATATGAATATTTCAGTTAATTCACATTTCTAAATTGCTTCATAGCTAATTAATCTTGTTTATAGTACCTGTCAAAAGAATGGGCTGCAGGGAGGATGGGAGGCTTAAGGGGGGGAGAGAGAATGGGAGAGAGAGAGCAAGAGAGAGTGAGCTAGACTGTCATGGAGAGACAGAGAGAAAGAGAGAGAGAGAGAAAAAGAGAGCTAGACTGCCAGAGAGAGAGAGAGGCTCTCTTGTAATTACTGCCTGACCCAGCCTGACCCAGACCAACACAGAGGCAGTAGCTAGGTCAGAAGTAGAACCGGTAATGTAACAGGTTATGTAATAATTTGGACCACACATTTCACTGACTTGATGAAAAAAAACAAGACATGGTGCTTGAAAACTTGAATGACATGAACAGTTTTTGATCAACTGGTTTCAAATTTCAGATTTTAACAGATGAAATGCTTATGTGAAAATGCTGTGAAAATTAAATTCACAGCACTAACACTAGAAACAGGAAATAGATGTCCACTGTAAGTCATGTTAATTATCATGCATGCATTTTTTACAAAGGAGTTAACTGTTATTCAATAATTACAGGTTGCCCATAACCAAAAGTACCACTAGCACAAATGATATGAGAGTTAAACTATTAATTAAAAATTAATTGGAATTATTGGCAAAATACAATTTTAATTAAAAAATATTAACAGTAACATCTGAAATGATTTATCTTAATAATATAATTGAAATAAATGATTATCAAAATAATATTATAAAATATATTCATGAATGCATTTATGAATACATTTTGAAAGTATTTGCTCTCAAATTCTTTCTATTTACCTGTATAAGTGTTTGTATTAATTTTCATTATTGAACTATTTAATTTTTTTAATCATATTTGAATTCAATTATAAAGTATTCACTCAATGTTTCATATTTATTCAGTTTCAGTAGAACAAAACTGTTGGGAAACCAGGATATACAAATTTCACAAATTTAAATAATGATTGTAACTACCTGGTTTTATGGCTTTAATTTATTTTAAAAAATATTATATTCACTTTTGAATACTTTCACATCACTGTCAAGACACTTATGACAATTATTAACATTATAGACATCATAATGAGAACTTGTCTTTAAGGTCTGATTTTTAATCACATTTGAATATTCTTATTAGTTTTAAATATGTTTCAGAAAAAAATAAAATATTCTCAGCTATGAAACTTAGACATGTGTTAAAAATAACCCAAGGATCAAAACAAACCAATATATTTTACAAGGAGCAAACTGGAGTTGGAAATGTTTAATTTTATTAACTGAAATAAAATTATCAGAAATATAAATTTTGATTATTTACCCAGTATCATGTAACAGCTGATACAGCCATGAGTCTTAATGTTATAAGTCAAACATATTGACATCTTTAATGAGCACTTGTCTGAGTAATTTTTTTTTAATTTTTGACATATTTCATTTTTTTTTAAATTTTGTAATGAAAACTAAACCAACAAATTAAACACCTGGAAAATACCTGGAAATTTAGATTAATTTAATATGATCAACTGCATCCTTTTCTATCATTAACTTGCTTCACATAATTCCTTATAGTAAATTACAATTTTATTTAATTATTTATTTTTCGTTTTTTATGATTGAAATTAAAAAATACCCAATGGTGACTGCATGGTGTCATTTGAAATATATTTTCAGCAATCCATGAAAGGTCCATAAAACATCAGTAATTGCAAGGTCCCTTTTACTCATTAACAATGAAATTTCTCTTCCATTTATTTTTTTTTAAAGTTGTTATTATAAACCAATTATTTTTTTTTTTTGAATTATTGTTTATTGTTATGTTTTTGGCCAAAACAATTACAAGAGGAGTGGGGTTGAACAGCTATACCCAGCTGAAGCCAACCAATATGCTCGCTTCAAGCATGAAAGGTCAATATGGGGACATATAGAGGGGCTTCAGTACAGCCTAGGTGTGACATGGTCTCATAAAAACTGTAATAAAAGCTACAGTTTTTGGTCAATTCCTTTCAAGTTTCAGAATTTAGAAGCTGAAATCCTTACCAGTACATGATATGAAAATTAAACCAACAGTGCTTAAAGGGAAAAAACGTGCCATGCCAAAAGTTGGACTAAATTTTAGGAACTGATTTTATATTCATGCGAATAACTTATAAAATTTGAAAAATTCAGATCTAATTTTCGGTATACAATTGAATCTTGATTAAATGGAGTTATATCCCTGAAAAAAAGTCCCTAGCTTCAGCCATTTTTATGTTAAGTGAGTAAATATATTTCCTGATTTATTTTCATGAGGTGCATTATGTTTATGAATATGCATATTAACTATGATCAAATTCAGATCCGTGGTTTTGATATTAGGCAGTCTTATAGTGTAACAATGTGTTTTTTTATGGAAAATGTAGGTTTTTCCTTAATATCTCGCAGGAACGGGATCCGATTGCCCCAATTTTCGGTATGGTAGGAGATTTTGGGGACATCTAACTGTATGCCGAATTTCGGATTCGTAGGTCTAACGGTTTCAAAACCCTGCCAGTTTAACGGGCGGACGGACAGCCGACGGACAAAGGACCACGACTATAGCTTAGATGACTTATAGTCAGCTGAGCTAAAAACAAAGCAAATCACTTTAATTCCCATTCTACTGAGGCAGAAAAGTACTGAACGAATATTTGCATTAGATCCTCATTTTTTCAATACATCAATTTTTTGTTAAGGGAAATTTTGGACAAAATTTATAAATTTTACTATACATTTACAGTATAGATCAATAATATTTGAAAATTAAAGTTGATTAACGATTCTAAATTGCATCAACATTTATAGTTAATCTGCTCAGGCAACGTCACATTATGTATTTATTTATTTTTTTTAATATATAATTTTGAAATTTGCAAAATAATAAATATCGGAAATAACACCTGATTCAGGAAAAGTTGTATACATTGGATCAGAAACAGCAATGCAATTAAAGAATGCAATATATCTGGTTGGGCTGGGGGGGAGGGGGGGGGGGGGGTCGGAGGGAGGTCAGGGTTGCCACGTGATCCTACTTTTGTGACAGCAGTGTTGCATCACTAAAAAGTTCACCCAGGCAAGGCTGTATGGACCAAACATGGCTGGTTTGGAGGTGGAGGTTCAAAATGTAAATACATTAGAGCCTCAGAAAAACTTCAATAACTAGAATAATTTTTAAGCTTTTGCTTTCAAATTTCAGAATTTAACAGATTAAATCTATATATATACCGTCTGTGAAAAGTAAATCAAATGTTCTTACAAGAAAAAAACATGCATGGTCAAACTTGGGCAAAATTTAAGGTACCAATTTATATTTTTGCCAATATTAAAAAAAAAAATTAACAGATTTTGATCTAATTTTTGGTATACAATTACATTTTGAATAATAAAAGTTGTATTACTGAAAAAAAAGTCCCTACCTTTAACACTTTCGGTCTTAAGTGACCAAATATCTTTCCTAATTTTTTTACAAAGTCCATTATGCTTGGGCCCATAACCTTTCCAAATTAAATAATAATGACTTAATTTCTTGCATGTACAAAGGAACTATACAGATGAATATTTATGGTAAATATGAAAAAAAAAACAGATGAGTGGTTTTGATATTAGGCAGTCATGAAGTGTGAAAATAGATTTCTAATAAAAAATTGAGGTTTTTCCTTATTATCTCGAAAGAACGAAGTCCTATTGACCCAATTTTCGGCAAGGTAGGAGATTTTGGGGACATCTTAGTGTATCCCGAATTTCAGATTCGTAGGTCCAATGCTGTCGAAACGTTCCAGTCTTACGGACGGACATCCGGACGGACGGACGGACGAACGACGGACAATGGACCACGACTATAGCTCAGATGACTTATAGTCAGCTGAGCAAAAAATGTCCATTGTGCTTGTATCATCTGTGGACTTTCAGGGAGTGGTTATTAATTATTATCTGGATACTTATGCTCAAACAATGGTCAACGTTTTTCAGCCTTCGGATACACATTATATAAATAGCTGCAGCGAGAAACAGTAAGAACATATTAATAATATGGAATTTTAGCGCGATAAATCATCTTTTCTTTAAAAGGGGCCTTTGTCATTTTAATTGACATTGTGACATTAAAATATTTGCACCATAGTGTATCTTATTAGTATATCTTATTTAGTACCCATCAACATTTTTTGCAACATTTTAACAAGAAATGATTTTACTTCAATTTTAATTCAATTAAGTATTTTGGCCCCAGAAGACAGGCTGTACCGCTCTCAGCCGCCATGACATTAATTAGCAGTGAGAACGTGCTTGACTGTGAAATGCCCATATAAGGCACAGGTATAGTTTATACTGAGTGTGTACGTGTATACGTATTATTATTATTACCATGATTGAACCAAGTTTAAATACACTAAGATATCAGAGCTTATTATGTGCTTTTTGCCTTATGCATATAGTTCGAATGGGGCTTATCATCCCGCTTCAGGGCATATGTTAGGTGTTGGCTAAAATGTACTATCAGATTTATCTGACATTTTAGTCATGTCAGGCCTGCCAAAGGTAAATGACCGAAAAAAAGTAAGTGTAACGGAAAAAAAGAGCAAACGTCTTTGAAATAAAGAGTGATAAAAAGAGTAAAATTAGCGTCAATTCGCTATTTTTATCACAGACTGAATAAAGATGTGCTTCGCACAGCACAATTGTATATATATATATATATATATATATATTGACGCATATCATTCCCCAAGTCAGAAATATACATGGCGCACATCCCAATACATGAAGATACGGACATTTTCCATATATTGTGACACGATGGACATTTGCACACACAAAAATGCGAAATGTCCCATTCTTGTTCTAACTGGACTGTTAAAGCAGGAGAGGAAAAGTATATATCAGAATTCCTTGGTGAAAAAAGAGGGGAAAAAAGAGTGCTGCTGAAAAAAGGTGATAAGAGTAATTCGTGTCATTTACAGGAAATCCTCAAAAAAGAGCGACTCTTTAAAAATAAAAGTGATTTGGCAGTCCTGCACCGTTGGTTGCTAGTTCAGAGAAAAGATTCGCAGGATACACTTGCTCAAGAGCTGCTGCCTGATAGAAGACAAGCGCTGCCCTTGTAGGATGTCTGAAACATTTATATGTGTGGCAGTAAACATTAACCTCGTAAGCTTAGCAGGCCAAGGCTACAAGACCCAGTAGTCATGGGAAGATTATCAAGGTGATAGATGTAGGAGGTGGGCGACAGTGAGATGACCTCAGTAACACCTCAGACCAACTTGGTACATGTCTGCAGGAGTTCAGGGTTTGCCTCCCCAAGATCATTTGCCACTCAGGGCTCCCAGCATGCCAATAAAACAAAATCAGTTACATCTTGACTTTCCTTGAGTTCTCGCTGACGCATGTATCAAATTACAGGATGGTGATTTCGATTTGGAACGAAAGGGAAAAGGGGGGGATCCAGGATTTAGTAAAAAGGGCGTGTGGGTCCAACCCAGTAAGACTAATGAAAAACCTAAAAAATAGTCCCCAGGTCAGAAAAAGGAGGGTTCCAGGCCTCAAAATTTAGTCAGAAACACTTTAAAGGTGCCCAATCACCTTCCTTTGCAAAATGTTTGTGATCTCTGGCTTCCTCTCTGTATATATAAATGATCTAGGAGTAAATTTGGTTGTGAAAAGTTCTTATCAGGCCTTCCTGAAGGATGTGTAAACTTGTTTATCAACATCATGTTTGAAAACACAGCAATGTTTACAAACGGAGAAAACATGTTACCTTAGGTGGTAGGTTGCATTTATGCGGAGATAGAATGGTCACATGTTGCAAAACGCCATTTGCAAAGCTCTGGCTTATCCGACTTGCTGCAAGATGCCCTAGTTGATTTTTTTTTTTTTTTTTTTTTTTGCGGGACCCCACAGACTATAAACACGTTGATATAAACAAAACAAGCAACCTGTGTGTGCTGATATCCACATTTTCTGGTCTATTTGTATGAATGCTTCAAGTGATAAACTTTAGTTGATAGAGGTCAGATAGGTGATTGGGCCCCTTTAAAAAGGTTGCATCGGATGAAAAGGAGGGGTCCAGACAACCTGGAGGCCCCCCCCCCCCCTCCCCGATCCTCTTCTGGGAAATAATGTAAACTAGTTGTGTGTAGTCGTGCGTCCACCTGGAAAGTGGATACCCCGTCAAGCTCGACCTATCAAGTTCTGAGATCGTAAATAATGCCATGCGTAAGTAACACGGGCTCACCTGGAGAGTTGCATAAGAAATGATTGCCCTAATATGATTGGAACGGTCTCCCAGGTGGACATAAGACTCGCTCTGTGTTACAATGGTTTAAAGTCCTCCGATTCAGATAACCTCCACATTGTAATGGATTGTTCCCTTGGTGTACCCCATTAATGTTCCACAAAATACCATCAAAAACTTTTTCATGTAAATTTACAAACAGACAAACGCATCAACGAACCCAGAGGAAAAACAATGTCTCCCGGATATAGTTAGTATTTTCTTAGTTGAAACTTAACCTACTGTCTCTTGTAGACTAGAATTAATGGAGAATACATCTGTTAAGTTGCATTGAGAACTAATTTCACAAAATCTGTATCAATATTAATCCAATTAATCTTGACACTACACACTCAAGAGCTGTCACCTTGACAGATAATACAAGATTTACATGTAGAATTCTGGTCTCAATAGAGTTGACAATTATTTGCACCGGCCATATATAAATCACCACATGTCAAACATGCAGAGATCCTTAAAGTATTTCAAGGGTCCAAAGAACAATCAAGTATAATTATTAAATTTTAAACCGATGATTTTTATAGGATCTGGTTTACTTTTAACATTTTCAAAACAAACTTTACAGACACCAACAATAAAGTTCTAGTATGAAGTTTATTATTATTCCCTTGGTACCCAATGTTACATACAAAAGCAGACCGACATTTACCAATACAAAAACATCCAGACTCACAATTTAACTGCATGAACATTTTATCACATTCCTTCAAAAAAGAATGTCTGCTCCAAATATTCATATTCAAAGTTCATACTGTATTGATTTTATTACATTACACTGATATTCAATATAAATTTTCCACAATGTAACAGGTTTTGAAAGCTGTGTCATGAGTGAACAGAAAGAGCATTAGATAATCATCTGCATCTATCGGTGTACTTCACCGTATCGCCAGCAGATGGCACCAACTGAAGCGGTGCACCACTGAAGCAAACAGACAAATTCCCATTGTATTGGTATAAGAGATCATGTAAATATTTCGATGAATTCATTAACTGTAAGAAGAATTCTTGATTATCACCCTGGAAAACAAAGATTTCATATGGTTATGTATTTATATACATACAACTGTACAAGGAATACTTGGAATTATGAAATTCCCTTCAAAAGTTCACTTTTTTTTTGGAGTTCACAAATTTAAATTCTGCTTTGACTGCCATTTGTATGATGACTGCATGAGAAAAAAGCTGACAAATCCAACAGTAAAGACATATCTCTTCCTATAATTGAATACAGTTATAATTTAAATACTTATTCTAGTATTGTCTTAGACCTATACAGAATATATATAGAAGTTACATCACTACAAGAAGGTATGCGTTTCCTTTCTTGAATGAAAAGTCACAGGGGAGTACTGAGAATTTGCAGGGAGATGTTAATAGAATTATCTTGCTCTAAGGTTGATTTAAGAAACTGGCTTATAAATGTTTATACCACTGGTATAAATAGTTTTGGAATGTTAGTTCTGCCAACTGAGCAAAATTCATTGGGTGTAAAATATTGCCAGTAATATAATGTATGCCCCATTGTATTATGTACATCAAACGTATGTGCCTATAGGTAGGCATTTAGACAATCGTCCTAAATGTGTTTATTACAGAAGGCTATACCAGTACTTGTACAAAAGCAATATCAATCATTTCATTAAATATCAGTTCCCTTGGGCTTGTTACAGATATGCATGTGTTATCAGATTTGTTTGTAATTTATTTATAATTATTACAATTACATTTATAATACATACAAAAAAAATGAACAAAAAAACAATAAAAATAAGAATTATGTCAGCAATTTAGTCCTTGACTCACACTTTCTGCTCAAAAGCCAAACCATGAATGTCTTAACATCTGTAAGTGCTGACACTTTTTAGGTTACTATAGTCTAATACTCATACCTAATCAAGTTTTAGATTAGAAACTGACAAAACACTACATTTCTGCAGATGGGTCATTAATGAATGAAACAGGTAAAGAGAACACCTACAGGCCTGCAGCACATGAATTGCTGTACCTTGTGCTGACCCCTGTATATGACAATGATCATCATATAAATTACATGTTAAAGTGCCGGGTCATTTCAGCAAACAGCACCTGCAGTAGAACACTCAGTATATCATGGTGTTGTCTTCAGACTCTAGTCACATAATTAAGCCTTCTGAAACTCATTCTCCCTCAGACATACCAGACATTCCTGCAGTTACATGAATGCCAGTCTCTAAAGCCAATATGACTAATAAGATTAAGGTATTTAGACTGAATATGATCTCATTAAAATTTACAAACCTAAGTTGCAGTCACATGACAAATGATCATGTGACAATATTTCTGACATTTGACCCTATCATGACACTGCAAGAGTGCACTCAAATCAGTACTCCCTTTATTTATCAAATGAACACTGGTTGAGATAGTAAAAATGTTGGTTTAACCAATAGTAAATGGTCATGTGGAGAACATAAATAACTCTGTCATCACACACTAGATGTCTCTGCCAGTCAACCAGTGATGCCTACTCTGTCTTATCCAGCCCTTTCATTCTCTCGATCAGGGGTGGGTGGGAGTAGTGCCAGGCAGAGAACAGCCAGTCAGTGACTGGGAAGCCAAGGTTGTCCTTATTAAGCTTCACCAGGGCTGATTTCAGCAGCTCAGCTTTACCCAAAGACTTAGCAAAGGCATCTGCCTGGAACTCAAACCTGCGACTCAGAGCTGTCATACAGAAGGACACAAACTGAAAAAAAATAAATTAGTAAAATATTATATTTTTATACAATTTTTCTATTAATACAATCATAAACATACAATATTAAGCCATGCATGTAAAGTATAAAGGTATATACATATAAGGGTGTGGACTCAATCTACTTCTCCTTGGTCTTCTCCTTTACATCCAGAACAAGTACGTTTTTTTTTTAAACTATCATTGACTCATATACTTATCTTTAAAAGATTATGGCAAAATTCTATTTAGTCCAACTTGAAATTAAACTTTCTATATATTCCTAAATATAAGATAAATAATTTAAATAATAAATGTCAATTTATTACTGTGAATGTGTGACATGAAAATTGTAAGAAATGTTCAAATGCTAATTTTTACATGTAATGAATAGATACATGGAGAACTGAGCAAAACATTAAAAAAATTCTATATGGATTTTGGAGTTATGATCTGTAATATAGTCATGTTAAACTTGAACAGATAATCCCACTTCAATACTTACTTCATTGTAAGGAGAGAAGATGAACTGAAAAATGATGAGAAGACCAATGAAGGTGGGTTCCGTGGAGAATCCAAAGGCTGTGAACAGCTCCCTCTTCTTGATAAGGATGCCAAACACCATAAACATCAGAAAGAGATTCACCTACAAATAGTAACATCAAGAACTTCATAAAGCGATTCACCTACAAATAATAACATCAATAACATCAGGAAGAGATTCACCTACAAATAATAACAACAGTAACATAAGAAAGAGATTCACCTACAAATAATAACAACAGTAACATAAGAAAGAGATTCACCTACAAATAATAATATCAGTAACATCAGGAAGAGATTCACCTACATATAATTACATCAATAACATCAGGAAGAGATTCAACTACAAATAATAACATCAGTAACATCAGAAAGAGATTCACCCACCAATTATAATATCAATAACATCAGGAAGAGATTCACCTACAAATAATGACGTCATTAACATCAGGTAGAGATTCACCCACAAATAATAACATCAGTAACATCAGAAAAAGATTCACCTACAAATAATAACATCATTAATATCAGGAAGAGATTCACCTACAAATAATAACATCAGTAACATCAGAAAAAGATTCACCTACAAATAATAATATCAGTAACATCAGGAAGAGATTCACCTACAAATAATAACATCAGTAACATCAGAAAATGATTCACATAGAAACAACAACATCAAGAACATCAGGAAGGGATTCCACTACAAATAACAACATCAAGATCTCCAGGAAGAGATTCACCTACAAATAATAACATCAAGAACATCAGAAAGACAAATGTGTTAATTTTGAACATATCTAACAGTATAAACACTTAGCTGTATGTATTAGGTTATATTTTACGCAAGTAGAACTTGCTTGTCTGATGTTGTGTTGAATTTCAGATGTGTCAAAATATTAGTCAGTCCTCTCAAATTATGGAACTTTACTCTAATAATATTATAACTGTCAAACATAGGTACATACAACACAGCAACATATAAATAACACAGCATCTACAGTGAAACAGCAGTTCCTACTTGTTTAATTTACACATTAAAGCCTTAACAGAAAATGAAGCAGTGTTCAAAGTCCTACTTGACCGATGATGAGATTTTTGAGTGTGTGGCTGAGCTTCCAGTGACCGAGCTCGTGCCCCAGTACCGCCAACACCTCATCGTTGTTACACCCAATCTTCTTCTTCTCTGTCTTCTCCTCCTTCGTTTCATCAGACTCTGTAGCTTTTGTGTCCTGGAAACAACAAGATGTGTCAAATTCTACTCTCTTCCTGAAATGCAAACTTCAATTCTACTTCAACAAACAAGATTGCCAAAAATTTCTTTCCAAACCATTGTTCAATTGACAAGTTCATCTGAACTGCAACTCCTCAAAATTTCTGTGTTGTTCACTATCTGGTCACACATGGCTGAAAATTTTATTGTACTATGTCATGTTTTCCTAGACCTTTCATTGTTTCAAAGGTTATACTTTGGGAAGCTGTTATGTTGTTGCATGATAGTTTTATTTATACTATTGGTCATCTGTTTGTTGTATTTAATTATATAAATCTAATGGACTCAAAGTATGAGGCTCGTTTTTCATGCAAGTAGAAGTAACATCAATAGAATAAATAAGAATTTGTCACAAAGGCTTTAAAATAAAGTACTGAAAGACAAGAAAATCAATAGTGACTGTACGCTCCCGAGGCAGCGGAAATCTTGCGCTTCTAAAGAAGCAACTGATTTTCACGCTGCCAGCCTTGACCGTTTATGATATATTTAGACACCAGGTGGCGGTTCGTTGTCCGCTGAAATAAACGTGCGTATGATGTGACAAGCAGCTAATCAGATACCAATAAACAAACACTTGACAGACATCCTGGCTCCGCCCATTGCTGCGCCTCAAGCGCTGCTTGATGAGTTTCTACGAATTTAAATTGCTCCCACTGCATTCTCGCATCATCGACCGATTCGATTATGGCATTATGACTGTGTTAGCGTAGCCATGTATCTGTTGTCTGCAGAACTGAAACAAGCCAGAGAGGTGTGCACGCAGCCTTTGTTGTTACATTTTGTTTGAATTACATCTCACTGGCCAATCATCCTATGTGCCCAAGGCCCTAAGCAAACCACTCTCTGAGCCTGTGGCCTGTTCAGACCGTCAAAATGAAATAAACATGATTGGCTCTGTTTGTTCCTCGCTTGGCTTTTGTCTTCCAGCACAAGGTCTCATCTGATTGGACAAAAATACAGTGCTCCCCTCTGGTTTAGCAATTCAGGATACGAAGTCATAACAAACAGCACCTTACGATATAGGTAATCACCCTTTAGGTAAAGTGCTGTGTAGAGGGCATATAGTGACTGTAATTGCACTTATAAATCTGTCAAAATGAGAAGTCAAATGCAGATTTTTGAAACTAAAAGTCAATAAATGTTTGATGACACTATCCTGAAAATTGACAATACCCTGAAATTTCTATATTCCTTACAAAGCGGTTAAACACTGCCCTGTGCCAGAACCAGTGTTATCAAAGCTCTCATTCTTCTGCTTACAATTATTTGCCCTGTGCCAGCCTTGGATGTGGTGACTGGAGAATTTTGCTATACCAGGCAGCGGCTAAAATGAAGGAGATTTAGGACATGTGCAGTGTGTAACTGTTATGTGAGGAGTGAATGAAATTACATGACTTATAATATATTATAATTATTATATGTCAAATAAATGACAGATTTAAAGGGCGCATTGACCCAGCACACATGGAAAATTTAGTCCTTACTAGTTACAATATTAAAACCTCACCTCAGCCTTGGGTTCTTCTGTGGCTGCATCCACTTCATCCTTCCCAGAATCCCCCTCTTTCTCCTCTTTTTTGTTCATTGGAGCGTAGTCCTCCAGCAGAGTATCAAACAACACAATACGCTTATTTTTGAAAAATCCATAGAAGTAGGCATTACTGTGGGAAGACCTCTTAGAACCTGTGTATACAAAAAGCAATAGACAAGTTATAGTTTGTCTGCCAACCTGGTGATGGCTGATTTTGGGTAAAAATCTCACAAACTTTATATTTTCTAACATTTATGAACTAAATTGAATGACAATCTAAATGCTGAACACGCAGTCAACAATGTTGTCTCAAGAAATCAAATTCACAGTCCTAATGAAATGTCATTCCTATAAAAATCATTTCATTATTTTGCATCTGAAATTCAGTACGTGTTCAGATGGTCAGACTAGAGGCCATTAGCTCTTATCTTCATCATCTTAACCATCATATATATTCTTCATTCCAGTCCAATGAATAAAGCCACCAACAGGCCATGAACATATCCTCTCACAATTTTGTTTTCCATTTATATTTTAAGGCTAGGTTTGTGGCCTCCAAGTAGCACTCTCTATCATTAATCAGAATGAATGGCACAATATGATATGAATGTATTGTTATTATTGATCCTTCTGAATAACAGATTTTTATGCACTTTGTTCAGTACTATACTTGAGTTAACCTGATCTCAGAGCGACTTTGTAATTTGTCTTTTCAGGTTAGCTGGAGCTAAAAATTCAAAAATAGGTAATTTCAGATCCAGTTCAATGCCTTAACCATTATGACACATCCTACAAATTCTGTGTGTCTAAATCATTCAGAATTCTATCATTTTATTCTCTTTTACTTAAAGAAAGAAGGAAACAACTGTTATCTTTTAAATATTAAATAAAGCCCTACCTTCTACTACAAATAACTTTTTCAGTGGGAAGTCTATACTGGCCGCTAGTTTTTCTATATTGGTCCTCAGTTCTCCTTCAGGGAGCGGAGTAAACTTGTCAAACAATGGAGCGATGTAGTCAGCGTAGATGGTCACCAAGGCCTGTCAAAACATACAACAGATTGAAATAATCCTCCCTTGTTTAATTTATAAGCATGGATATAAGTTTATAGAAAAAAGAATACATTATATGCATTTTAAAGCGTATACTTAATAGTGTTGTGCCAATTAAAGTGTATTGATGATTGATCCTATCCTTTCATAATCAATTAAATTGAATGCATTTTTGTATAGTCAATCATGATCAATTATGTATGCAGATTCAAGAAGTCATATCATTCTGTTGAAATATTCTTATTCTGTCATAGATATAAGAAAGACAGGGGATAAAACAGCAAGCAGCATTTAAAGTTAACGTTATGCAATGAATAAGTTTGCACAACCTGGCCATTACTTTGACTTTTCTGCATGATTTACAAGTTATACTGATTTGACTCATTCAATTCTTTAGGTATAATTCTGTACAGCAAAATACAGATAATACTTCAATAATCAATTAATAATTGATCATCGTTCATTTATTATCTTTCAATCATTGTATATAATTTAACAACCAATTCCTACCACTAATACATAATAAACTAGTAAATATCCAGAGGACTGTATCACCCGCCAAATAGGAATGTGAGAAAGGTGTACACACACCATGACACACCCTCACAGTCACAGAACTGACCAAAAACACTTTGTGCAGGCTTAATCAGAGAACTTATCTGCTGCCAATACGGAAAATGACTTATAGGATGCAACTGCTATTATAAGTAGATCCCAGTAAAACTTTCTGAGAAATAGTGTCGCATGTGAAATGTATAAATATTGTAAAAACAATTCATAGCAAAAGCACCACAAAGTGCATAATATGCCTGTTGTGTATCTGGTGCCCTCTGAAATATGTGGGGATTTTTCCTATAATCGAACTCAGGTGAGATAATCTATTGTTAAGTAGTTACGGTAAGTTTCGTGAAAATCCATCAAAGCCCTTGTAAGTTATCGCAGCGACACTAAAAGTTAATGGAGAGACGGACAGAAGGATGGATGGAGGGACTTTTGATATACCATGATATGACCTGTCCTAGACGGGTGTATACCATGTCCAAAAGTCATTCAAGTGCCAACAAAACCTTATCAACCCTGGAGACCCTTAGGATGCACCTGCTACTCTAATTGAAAGTAGATCCCGGTAAAATCTTTTGAGAAATAAAGTCACATATAAACTGTAAAAATCTTTGTGTTAAAAATTTTTTTTAAATATTCAAAAAGCATTCAAGTGTTAGTTACTAAAACCTAATCAGCCCTAGAGACCCATAAGGTGCACCTGCTACTACAGTCAGAAGTAGATCTGAATAAAACTTTTTGAGATATTGCGTTGCATATGAAATGTTAAAATTTTGCATAAAACTTCATTAAAAATCCAAAAATCATTCCAGTGTAGCCAAAACCTAATCAGCTCTGGAGACCTATAATATGCACCTGCTACTACAATTTACAGTATATCTGAGTAAAACTTTTTGAGATATCGTGTCCCACAAAATTGTTTACGGACTGGCGGACTGATCAATATATCCCCCCCCCCCCTCCGCTTAGGCAGAGGATGATGAAAGATCTTAACATTGGTTCGCTACTTATTTCATATGAATAAAACATAAAGGGGAACAGATAGACTTTCAATGACTAAACAAATTATGATGAATTATATCTGACAGACAACTTGAAACTAATCTCTTTATTGCCAGTAAATTTTCTCTTTACCATTTTTTTATTTTAAAATCAATCTGCAAAATACTTTAATCTTAAATTAATAAAATGGCAAGAAAATGAAGGATAAAATGTTTTAAGCTCCAGCTCACAAAATTAGACCTATGGAGCCATATCCTAGATACAGAATGGACAGCAGAATTATTCTCTCACAAACAATTAATGACTGAGTTTTTGTTAAACCATATACTTACCAAGGACACAGTAAGCGTGAACAGCCAGGTGTAGATAAAAAAGTAGTCACCTCCAATTTTAATAATATAAAGAAGTACAGCTGTTATTGGGAGAGCTAGGAGGATGGTCACTGCAAGCTTCTTCACCATGTCTTTAAAGAAGAACCCCAGGGTCTGAAATAAAATATGATTAAATACTGAGATGTGGCTATTTCCAGATGCAGTGAGTTTGTTTAGTCAGTTGAGGTGTCTTTGGTTACAGGCCTGTTAACAGCTGAATGCTTAATTACAAATTCACAATAATCTATAATTTCAAACAGGCACCCTACATCATACTGAGAACAACTTCATTGCCAGCATAGGACATAATTGACCTATACATGAACTCTTATGTGACCTTAATCGCATATTAATTCAATGAATAATCATCAGCACTGGACTAATAAGCGAAAAATCAGGTGACCTTCAACACTGTAAAGCGTCAATCTTCTGACAAAACAAAATTTTGCAAAATTTAACAGAGCTCTGTCAAACAGTCAAACAGAGCATGTGTAGTCTGTAAATACTACCAGTACCCATGTCAGCATTTTTTCCATGGTATATTTTTTTTACAAAGTTGACAGTGTACAAAGTTCTTGGCTTTAGGTTGCAGGGGCCATTCCTCCGACTACCAAGTGAAAAATAATGTCTTACCTGGCACGTAATTTTTATGACACAAATAATCAAAGATATTGCAAGACAGTTTATAATGGCTGCGATATAGTTAACAATGATCAGGCGATACCTTATATTAGAAAGAAAAAGAAGATCTATATGATGTATCAGTGATCTTATATAACGTGTGATTATAGTTTGTTTTATATGTACAGGTCTTATTTATTAGTTTGACAAGAACTTTACTTGAGACTTATCATTTCTTCCGACAACATCATGGTGACCTAATTGTCATTGTGGTCACTGAGTGAAAATATCTACATTCCAAACTATATAGATTCAGCCATTGTAGAGATGATATGGGACAGGTTACAAATTCTGTGAGAATTAAGTTTACTTCCAGATAAACCAGCTCATAGTGAGCTTGTTTTCATGATCAGATAGAAGACTTGCTTGAAAGGGTTTACATGTATGTGTGCAAAATTCAGATCTGTAAATGTAACTAGGGTATTGTTAAAAATGTCATCTCAAGTGAAATGCAGATGGAGGTAGTTCAAACAAATGATGGGGGACAAATGCACTTTGTCCATCAATTGATTTACAATAATGAATAAGGTAAGATAATAAATTTATAAAAAAAACTTTACCTGTTTGTTGAACCCATGTTTTTCTTCAAGAACAAAAGTATGATACAATCCCCATGGCAACCCAGTGACTGTACTGAACAACATGGACCCCAGGAGGAACACACAGGACTGGCTGATCTGTAAAAATTAAATTAATTATGAAATAACAAGTACAAGATTTATCAAGAGAACTAGTGTTAACTGAAAATGGCTACAATCATACCAGTCCACTGGTACATTTATAATTATCCCAACCAAGATAAATCAATTATAAAATGAGGCAAGTATTTTGACTCAGCAATTACTTTCATAAGAATTTTATATGACTATACTAATATTATATTTTTATTTATTACAGAGCAAGATAATTTAAAAGCAACAATTACACAGTGGCCATTATTAAACTAGTGTGCTCACCTCATACTCCTCATTGTAACCAAACCTCTGTAAGAAATCCCCACTCACTCTCCAAAGGAAAGGCATACCTCCTAACAGAAGGATCACCTGAAAATAAGAATGAACTGTCAATCACAGCAATACTAAGTGTATATTAACTTTTATCAAGATTCAAGAGAGAGTTTAAAATGAATGCAGATCAAGTGGTTATAAAACTAAGGCCAAAATAAAAAAAAAAAGGTATGGTTCTCAGGCACTTTTTTTCAGAAATCAATGCGGGCAGGCGCTTTTTTTATTTTAAATTTTTTGGTATTTTTTTATTAAAATGTCAAATGATAAGGAAAAGCATGAAATAACAGTTTTATTTTGCTAAATAAGTAAAAGCCCTACAAAAAAAGGAAATTGAATGATTTTGTCTTCTTGAAAGATATGTCGGAGCGGCAGCAGCTCAAAATTGGGAAGTTTTTATTGAAAATCAAAATACTATATTTTGATGCGGGGGTTTAAAATTGATGCGGCCGGTGCCTGAGAACCATACCTTTAATTTTTTTTTGGCCTAATAATAATATTTTTTAGCTGACAGAACAAAAGGGTGAAGTATTTAAACAAAGAGGTGAGATATTAATACAACTGCTTATGTCTTGCAAGTCTAAGTCACTTTCAGCTAATTGATTTAAAGACAGCTAAATTGTTTAAATATGCATATAAAAAAGGATATAACATTGGTTATATTTTCCATATGAGCTGTAAATGGAAAAATCAATATTTAATCAAACCTTTAATTTCAAAGGTTTTTTTTTAATTATAACTATACAAACTATCATCCCCTTCCATATGACTTCCATATTTTAATTTATTTTAAGTCACACAAAATTCTAGGCTACATTTGACCTTTGTAGCTGTGGTTCTTTAAGTTAACACTTACTGACATCTCCATCTGTGAGTATATTCCAGACCAGAAACCAAAGACACTTTTATCGTACTGATACAGACGTGCCTTCTCAAATGTCTCCTTGTCCAGAACATCAACCAGCTCAGGAGGAACATCCTTAGCTGTGCGGTAAACTTGTCTCTGTCATAAAAGTAAAAAAATATTTAATAAAAGCTCAAAAATAAAAATATGAAACCATATGATTCTAGGACAGATTACATCCTCTGGAGCAGGAACCATGACACTTTAGGCCCTTTCCCTTACGAAGGCATATTTATGTCCTCTGATATATCTCTGCTGTATGGACATAACGGTCCACTAGCTGAATGACTAAATTCATTTTAGAACCTGTCGCAACAGATTTGTACAATAGGTCCAGGGGTCTCAGCAAAAGTGACAAGAGTAGGACAGGTTGCGTATCTGGTCCATGCCTGAGTCATGTCAACATGCAATGTTCCGCCAGAGAGAACATGTATTACATTTTTTAAGCAAATTCAGTCAGGGCATCTCCTGATTGACAGGTGTTGTGGCTCAGGTGATGTACCAAGTCCCACAGCTGTGTTTATGTTGACATCTGTAATTGTGCCCCGTCCACTGTTTTTAACACTTGATTACAGGAATAAGCCAACAGTTTAAGGGAGATATATATTGGCAGGTAACAATTTATTTCAAAGAGAAGAAGCCACTTTAAGAGCAGCAGTAACATCAGGAGTTCCACAGGCATTGTACTTAGTCCAATCCTATCCTTAATATTTATTAATGACCTTCCAAGTAAAACATTATTCAGACTATTTAGATCACTGCTTGGTCCAAAAGGAAATCATTTGTTTAGGAGGACTGCCTCAAACTCCTTTAGGATATAGACAGTGTGGGATCATGGGAAAGAGAATGGCTAATGGAGTTTCATACCTGAAAACGTCTGACCCTAACCATCCCTGCTAGTTCTACTGTGTCCATTTGTAATATCATAGGTACAAGCCTAGCTCACCAGATTAAAATGGTAAGCATTGCAGTGCACACTTCATGTGTAACTGCTACCTTAACAACAGAAGCGTACAATCTATGCTTCAAGAATTGCAGTGGCCCTTGCTTGAGGCAAGCCGCAATTTTAGTCATCTATTCATGTTTTAAATATATATAATAGTGCATGGCCTTGTCCCTCTAGAGTCTCAAGCATACCTAACTCTATCTCACTCCTACCCTAACGTATACAATACCAGAGTGAGACGCCCTCAGCTCTACTGTGGTTAAATCACAAGATTCTGGGCTAGTCCCTTAACCAGTTTAAATCTGAACAGGTCAGGGTGTTTTAGCAATTCCCTTTTTTTTTCTTTTTACTCAAAGACCAAAAAAGTGCATTACATACACTGTTCGGTAGTGCACTGGCAATCAACGATCAAGATGATCAATTTTCATGACTGATATTCAAATAATAAATTTAATCAATTGGCCTTCCTACCATGAATGATACTTTACATGAACCATGCCTCTGTTTATTATTTTTTTTATAAAGTAACTGAAAGTAATTAATTACTTTTCAAAAGTAATTGTTATGTAATTATTACTGTGTAAAATGTTAGTAATCTGTAATTGTAATTTGGATTTTTGGAAGTAATTTTAAATGTAATGATTACTTTTCAATGTAATTGGCCCCAACCCTGTTCATGTTTTCTACAAATAACTGACAGCCAGTTGTATTCAATATATATATCAGCTGAGGTTCCAATCAGTTTAAATATCTCTATTGTGACCATGATCTTTGGCATATTCATCTTTTTTTAATAAATACACTACTTTTCAAAATAATATGTCAGAGGTGTTGTTTTTTGGCAGACTAAATTTGATATTTAAACATTAAAATGCTCCTTCAGATGGAAAGTTATGTTGTTAAATTTAGTGTTATATTTTTTTTACAACTGATGCTTAATATGTTTGAATGGCATTTTCCTACTTGTAGTTATTTATATCTGTCGATGTTAAAAGAGATTTGTCAGGAAATCTTTATCTGTACAAACTTAAAATATTTCAATTCAAAGACAATTCTCTATCAGTATCCACTACATTATTAAATAAAGTATCAACTAAGTTTATTCCCTGTACCCAAAGTGACTGAATATTACAGGAGACAATCTAGGACCATATGTACCATAGCACAAATGTTAAGCAGGAAACCTCTATAATAATCAACTCATCTTGCAAATCAGCAATGAGCTCAAGCAGTGTCCTGCAGGTGTGAGTAACCTTTTCACAAGGGAGGTTTCTTTCTCTGAATAAGTAAATTAAATATTCATCATGTAATCAATCAAGAGATACAACAAGGCTTGCTTCAGACTTTTCTAAATATATATATATATATATATATATATATATATATATATATATATATATATATATATATATATATATATATATATATATATATATATATATATATATATATATATATATATATATATATATATATATATAAAAAGGGGAATGCCACTCACAATCAGTTACTTTGTGCACATTTTTGTATTGTATGTGATAATTTTAAGCCTATATTACCAGACCTTTAAATTTGCATTATTATTTAAACTCGGATATATATACTGACATATGCATCTGACAATTGTGACAGCATGAAAACACATGTTAATGTGTAACTGAACATTTTCGTTTTAAATTTAGTACTGGTATATACAAATATATAACCTGTTGCTAGTTTATACATTTGTATATACCAACTATATTTTATTTCTAATATATATTTAATTAAAATAAAATGGTTAATTACATTTTATATATGCCAAATGATTGGACATGTTTATATATGTATACAATAATATTTATATGGTAAATGTTTTTTAAGCCTTTATACCAGACATGGGTCCAAATACCTTTAATGTAATCAATTACAATCACAATTACTTTTGTGTTTCAGAAAAGTAATCAATTACAATAACAATTACTTCTTAAAGTAATCGCAATTACTTCTGCAATTAGTTTTGTCTTTTAGCACCATTTACCTCATGCAGTAAAAGCAAGTGAATAAGAGATTGGTTTGTGCTAACATATTTTTAACAGTTGTAACAAAGTTAATAAACGCACAACTTACACAATCTTTATTATGAAATGAATTTCAGTAGGATATGTAAAAAGATTCACAGTTAAGTAGTAATGTCATATCAAATTAAACATTTCATAGTTGCCACAAAATTTCCATACATATATAAATCAAGCTTGTTGTAAAAATAAGAAAAACAAGGGACCCATGGGTCACGGCGCTCAGCTGTTATATATGATAAAAAAATATGATTTGGGAAAGAGGCATATGCTGGTTTTGTGTGGTAATAAATATAAGCTTTATTATGAGCTGTTGGTGTTTAGCTTATGTATGATTTTGATAGTATCTTTGGAGACAGGGAAGAGGATTGATTTCATTTATTTTATTAACAAATGGAGTGCTTTTGTCACACAGATTTTGACTTGGCCATATAACTTATAAGCAGCACATATAATAAAAGAGTTTAACTATTTATTAAAATTTAATAACAAATATTGTGCCAATATAATTTTTATTAAAAATAATAAGAGAATCATATGATTTTTTTAATAAAATATAACTGAAATAATTATTAAAATAATATTAAAGAATATATGCATTCATGAATACATTTTGAAAGTATTTGCACTGGTATTCAAATACTTTCATTTTTACCTGAATTCCCATTCTTATGCAAGAAATTTTATAATGGAGTACATATTCATATTTATATTCATATACATTTGCAAAGTATTTGCACCATGTCTGGTATTTATTCAGTTTTAGCCAAACAATGATGTTGAGACCCAGAATATAAACAAAGGACCCATGGGTCACAACAAAAGTTTGAAATTTTTGCAAATGCAAAATATGAAAAATATTCTATTGTAATGTTTTATATTTATATAAGCATATGAGAAGCTAAGAGGAAAGGGCCCTCCTACTTAGTTATAGTAAAGTTCTCAATATATGATTGCAAACTAATACTCTGACAAGACTGTCATGAAGAAAAACAGTAAAAGTTTTGAGATACTGTGACGCATATGAAAAATTTACAGATGGACAGGCAAGTGGACAGAATGGACTAATACCTTCATTTCACTTTCAAGGTTATAATGCATTTAAGTTTATATATAAGCCTATTTTTTTAGCATATCCACTCTTTTCATTAATAGTTTTCTATCTTATTCATTTTTTTATTTACAAGTGTTATAAATTTGTAATATAAAAGTGAAAATATAAGTTAAAATATTAGAATTCTAAGTTGCAATCATTATATATCCAGATTGTAGCTCACATTGGGTCATATTATGCATACACATATATTTTATTATTTTTAAATCAAATGTTTAACCTGAATGTAAAAGAAAATAATGCCACAACATGGCATTTACAAAATTATTCCTTGAATTCCTATTAAAAAGTTTTGCACATTGGAGTTTTCAGGACATGCTTAATTTTATTCACCAAAATAAAATAAAAGATTCAGTAAATTATATAAAATAAAAACATCTTTTCAAATAAAGTATACACACTGTTGGTTGAATGAGGGACAAACAATATCATTATGCTAATTACAATCTCAGCTATAATTAATAACTGGAATTAATAGTCAATTTCACACCTGGTGAAGTTTTACTCTTCTGAAGTAGAGCATTACTTATCTGATGAACATCCACACTTTCATAGCAATACATCACTTTGTGGACACAATTAAATGTGCACTTTTATCATTGTAACCCTGGTGGTACAATACAAAATCTAAAATGTAGCATGTCCAAGAATAAAATACAGAAAATTATAACATTCATCTAGTTTATGCACCAGTTGGGGGGGGGGGTTGAGTGCAGGGCAGAGGAGAAGCCTGCTAGTAGTGGCCAAGCTGGGTCAAGGCAAGCTGCCTGGGGTGGGTTACATAATGCAAGTGAAGGCTGTACTACTAGGTGGGCCAGATGTAAACAACACTTGACATGGTGTACTAAAACTTGAATAAAAGCTACTCTTTTCAAACAATTTCTCTGAAATTTCAGATTTTTTAAGATTAAATCCTTATGTATATATGCTGTGAAAATTAAATCAACAGTGCTTACAAGGAAAAAACGTGCCACTGCCAAAGTTGGACAAAATTTAAGGTATTGATTTTTTATTTATGCCAATAACTTAAAAAATCTGCAAAATTCAGATCTATTTTTGGGCAAAAAATTGAATCTTGATTAAATAAAGTTATATTCCTGAAAAAAAGTCTTCAGGTTCAACAATTCTCATGTTAAGTGAGCAAATATATTTCCTGATTTTTAAAAAATTGCATTATATTTGGGCCTTTAACTTCAAAATAATACCAAATACTGACCTAATTTTTTGTATGTGCACAGAAAATGTATGGAAGAATATGAATACTAAATATGATCAAAAACAGATCAGTGGTTTTGATATTAGGCAGACTTGAAGTGTAACAATTGCTTTTTTATGGAAAACGGAGGTTTTTCCTTAATATCTCGAAGGAACGAAGTTCTAATGACCCAATTTTCGGTATGGTAGGAGATTTTGGGGACATCTAATGGTATGCAGAATTTTGGATTCGTAGGTCCAACGGTTTTAAAACATGCCCTGTTAACGGACCGACGGCCGGAAGGCCAGACGGACAAAGGACCATGACTATAGCTCAGATGACTTATAGTCAGCTGAGCTAAAAATCAACTAAACATTATTTTAAAGACACAAACGTGTGTGTGTGTGGCAGGGTTACCACTAATTGGATATAAACTGGGCCATTTCAATGAAGGTGTGGTAAAAAAGGAGAGAAAAAAAAACAAATTAAACATTATTATAAAGAAAAGCTTGGGTATGTGGCTTTTGGTTACCATTAAACAGACAGAAACCATGACATTTCAAAACCTCTGTTTCTGTATGTTTATTTACATAAAATTCATCAAAGTCTTCTTGATTTTCCACATTGGACTGAATCTTAGCAAATCCTTTGATTGCAAGTAATTTGTAATCCGCTTTGGCGAAGTGTAGGAGTCAGTAAAAATACACTAAACAATATTGTTAACAATATGCAACAGATTTTGTTAGACTGATAAACCCTTTCAGATCCTGTGTCTTTCATTGGGTTTATTGAAGTTTATACAGTAATTCTCATTTATACAAGTGTAACTTTGCTTTATGAATTTTCAAACATTTGTGCAAACATTTCCCCAGCACTGGGTACGGACTAAAACCCGGATGCCACATGTCATATGTCACTTGCCAAAGTGTGTGGACTAAAACTCGGATGTCACATGCTAAAATGCGGATATTGGAAGCCGGGTGCCAATATTGAGTTTTTATAATCCATTATTTAAAATCTTGGACACGCAATATTTTATCAATGAAATATATAGAAAAAAAAACAAAGTAAACATTTTGAAAGTTAAGAAATATTTTTATTGTAACTTTATCACAGAATATAAAACATATTTTCATTTTATATCACAAATATCTATCAAAATTATATACAGGTAAAATGAAAAATGATTAAACGTTGAAGCACTGAATGTGAAGCTGATGCATTCACTTAGACCTAAACACATGTACAAACACTAAATATATATTTACTATATATATATATATATATATATATATATATATATATATATATATAATTTTACTTATATCTTTTATATAAATATATCTATGTATATATTGAAAATGCATACAAACACGTGTACATGAATATAGTCAACATAAAAAACATAAATTATATATATACAATATACCCCTCAAATATTTTACATGATGCATTTTTTCGACAACCATGAAACATCCATTATATTGAATGAATCAACTCTGCCACATTCACAATGGTACAAAATTTCACAGCCAGAAATTAAAAGCATAAACAATTTGGGAGATTACATACATAATTTATACTAACAGTGTGGACTTTTAGCGGATATATATATTTGTTTTTCGAGTCACTTTTGGAAACGGTTCGAATAAGATTTTCTCAGAACATTTTTGGGAATTTGTTTATGAATTATAATTATAATAAACCTGTTTTTGATTTAAAAACCTCAAAGAAATATTTTTATTTATTGTTATTTGCTAGAGTATTTTGCTTATTTATGCCCAGTTCCTTATTAATATTAAATTTTTTTTAATATTGTATATGTCTGTTTGTGTGCATATGTGTGAGTATATGTCTGCATAGGGACCTTGCATATATATTTATTTATTAATTAATTCAATCCAAAAACTCACGTATTATATTTCTAAAATATTATATTATGCAACTCATTTATTTTTAATATAAAACAAGATGAAGACTGGAATCTGTTCAGGAAAATCTTTATTTGCATAATATAAAAGGATACGCATTACATAAAGAAACATAATAAACTGGTGCACTTCAATTGTATGACTGTGAAAAAAAATAAATAAATGAGAGAATTTCAGCATGGGATTTGCTGTACTTGGGCATCTATTAACATGCTGTATTTCTGAGCTAGCACTTTAGCAACAATTAAACTCACCATAACTGCAAAATACTTGCATTTCATTTGACGTCTGGCTGAGGTTCAAGATAAATATCAGTTAATAAAATAATTATTAATCAATATTAACTTGTGTACCTCAGTATGATTAAAGAAATATATACGAGCAATGGACGTGAAGTTTTAGTGGTATATGATGAATGATTATAAAAATATGGTGAAACTTGTAAAATTGGCGTCAGACATCCGTCGTCCGGGTTTTACACACAGCCTGTGCCATCCGACCACCTGATCGGCATCCGGCGAGGCATCCGATTTGGCATGTGACATGTGACATGTGGCATCCGGGTTTTTATCCGTCCCCCAGCACTGCCCCAGCCTGTCATTGTTAAGTTAGGCAATCAATCAGCTAAGCTGAGGGCTAGCCTATACACACTCTCCACTAATTAATTTGCTTTTGGTATGGTTTGTACCCTGCTTTAGGGTGCAAACAATCCCAAAGGTGAAAACCATGCCATATTAGCACTTCAGCCCTAACACTAATTATGAAACCGGCACTCGCTCTCCACAGACAATATGGCACGTACACCATGAGCGATAATGGAGGCATTTAGGAATCTTATTTGCAGTGGGTCATTTTTGGTCAGATCTTATGAAAATTGCAATACAATCGCATCTACAGTACCTGTCTGTAAGACAGATACGCCTCCCAGGCGTATACGATCCAGAAAAAGGCAAACACGGCCCAAAATATGTCCTGGTCTGAAATGTCCATCTTGCTACCCAGCGTACAGGAAAATGTACTCACACAGACATTCCTTGAGGAAAATAAAAAAACAGCAATATTATTTTTTTTAAATAAATGGGAAAGTCAACTGGCAAGAATAATTAGATAACAGTAATAGAAGTATAGTGATACTGTTAAGTAGGTCACTCATTCATTAAGTAAGTAAGTTATTTCATTAGTAAGTTTATCCGTTAATTGGTTATTTCTTTAGTTATTTATTTATTCCTTTAGTTATTTGGTTATTTAGTTACTTTGAGGAATTTGAATATTCAGTAATATATTCATGAAATAATTTATCTATTTGATTTATTTGGATTAAATTTTCTGTAAACTCTTACCTATAAAGATGCGATATCATGAAAAAAAAAATTTACAATCAAATGTAGGCCTACATGATTGCGATAAAATATAAAATATTCAAAACACTTTTGGAAAGGAACGATATATTGATGTCAAAATGTGAAAGGTTTAACTCAATATTGCTAATTGTGAGTAATGCATGTTGGCATGCATGCTACAGGAATCTCCAACAAATGGAGGTTCTACAATTAAAACTCATGCATTAGCTATACCCGAACTGCATTTTTGGCAGTGATTTGTGTCAGATCTCATCCTATAAACAGTTCAGGACGAAACTTTCCACAAATAACTGTAACGTAAGCAGATTAAGCATTCTTTAATATGTTTACAGCAGAATAAGGCAGGGAAAAAAGTATTTTTCTGTAAAAAAAAATAGTTTTATCAATGCAGAAATGTTTCAACACTGTTCAATGACCACTGTATATATTAATTGCAATTAATTATATGTTTCAATTTAAAAATAATTATACATGTATATTACTATTAGAGCATGAAGTAAAATTATAAACATATATTTTTAACCAAAAAAATGTTTAACACAGGTTTTTTTTAATGAATATTAATGTATTACATTAAATATTACGTACTAATCCTGCACTTGTACTTATTAACCTGAATAAAATATGTGCTGTGATGATGTCCAGTGGATTTTATACTGACGTTCCGTGAGAGGTGCATGCGATTGATTATCCATGCTGAAAGTGAAATTCATTCATCAACTCTATAAGTCACTGATGCAAACTCCCTAGTTTAATTAACTGTTTCATATCATTATTGCTTGGTGTATCCTGCAAATGCTACATTATTGTTATTAAATGTAAAAGCCCCCCCCCCCCCACACACACACACACACAAACACACTTACACCAGGTACTGGCTAATTCAGGATTTGGGACAGGAAAGAGACTCCAACCAAGCAACAAGGAAGACAAAATAAGAAAGCCTGATAAAGTCATTTTTTTCTCCCCCCCCCCCCCCCCCCCGAGGAACCGCCACTTTTCACCATTTCAAGAATTTTACATCAATGGATATCTAAGCCATTTTTTGTTTTTGTTTTTCCCTAATAAAATCCAGAATATATTGAACATTGGTTAAATAAAACACATTTCTCATTTGATGTTAATTTCAAAGCAGTTAGTGTTCAGAGAGCACACGTGTCTCATTTGATGTTAATCTCGGTACAGTTTAATTCCATCGGAGCCGTCTCTGTTCGGCTGTCTCTTTTGTAATGAGGGTTTGTTGTAGATTTAAAATAAATACCACCTGTTTAGTTTAATTTTCCCAGGAATTTTGTCTCTTTAGGTGTAACTTTATAAGAATTCATACTGTTTTTGACGGTCAGCGTAATTGTGATTGGTGACTGGCTAGAAGAAGATCGGGAATTATGACGTCAGCAAGCATATATAAGTCATGAGGAGGGCGTTTTCGGGAGAGGTGCCTGACCAACATACCATAGAGTTATAGCCTGGCAATATCTACAGTAATCCGGGGCAGGTCTGCATGCGTTTAAGTGGAGACAGCTGAGAATTGATGTCTATCGCATTTTTGCCGACGGACTGATGAATCTGGCGATTTATTACCTGTATGTGGTGAGATGAGAGCTTCCAGGAACAGAACAAGGGCTTTATTTAAACGCGTTACTCTAGAGGTACTGAATATTGCTGTGTAGAAGTGTATTCGGCTACCTAGAACTTGATGATTCTAGAGGACATCAGGTGTGATGGACATTGATTCAACGCCCAGAAAGAATGGCCTGTGCGCGGTGCCTTAACTGTGTCAAACGTGTATACTCC
This sequence comes from Sipunculus nudus, assembly GCA_026874595.1. Taxonomy (NCBI): domain Eukaryota; kingdom Metazoa; phylum Annelida; class Sipuncula; order Golfingiida; family Sipunculidae; genus Sipunculus; species Sipunculus nudus. The sequence goes on along the minus strand of CM049311.1, from coordinate 11,858,004 downwards.
AGCGAGAGATTGTAGGTAATTAGAGAATCTATAGGACTGAATGTACTTTACACAACCGGAGCCACTCAGTGAGTCGAATAGTGTTACATCCCGGTGTCAAGTATTTGTGCGCATTAGTCATGTGATCAGAAACAGACTAAAAAAGGAAATTTGCCGTGTACTGTCATTAACGACTCAGTGTTTATTTCTGTGTTATTATAAGTGTTTGTGCATGTGGAGCACCTCCACGGAGAATGTAAGTAGCTCCTTTCTTTAATATATATTGATTTGTTTTGTTAACACATTACTTAGTCCTCTTTTTGAGTGTGCGTATGCAAGAGTTTAGCCAGTTGGTTTGACAGTTAAAAAAAAAATCTGGAAGTTTACATCTTTACTGGTGTGACAGTCAACTATAGAAGCAAAACTATTTATTAATATATTTCACCCTCAAGGCTCTATATATAGCCACGCGTAATGGACTCCTTTAGTGAATTAATTTGGTCAATAGCAACTGTTGAAAGCCCCTCCTGTATATATACACGACTTAAGTCCCACAAGCACGGGTACTATGATATATACATTATCATGGGTGGCACTGGTAACTGAGCAGACAGACAAGACAAAATATATCTTTTCCCTAAAAATATGATTTATGGTATATAAGTGAATATACAGAAAAGACGTACAGGGCGGCGGGCAGATATAATTTAACTATCAAGATTATTGTCGATGATGGTGGCAGTTCCTCTACGGCTACGCTAGTTTCTGCACCAGAAGTAATTATTGAGAATGATGCCAAGTTTGTCCTAAGGGGACACTTTCCATATTTTCCCATCAGTCTTGAGGAAATTGACACCATTTTGCGAAAGGTCTATCGCAGCGTCATCTCTCAGAAACTATACGTATAATATGTGTATCCAGGCAAGGAAAGTTCATTGCATAATATATATAGATATAAAAAAAATCAAAATTGTACATTGTAGAATGATTACCTCACGCATTTTTATAACTCTCAGTCTATCACTCTACTTTCGTCAATAAACAAACTGTCCTGCACATTATCTCATGACAGTAATATTTTTTACTTTGTTTCTGATTAAATTATAACCATGAGAATCGATTATCATAAGATCAAGTATCTATATATCAGCTTGATCATGGCAAGGTACACTGCTACATGATTTAGAAAAGAACTAGCATCTTGTATTCCTTTAAGTATTTAAGTCTAGAAGAAGTGATAATGTTAATGAACAAATAAATGAAGCAACAACTAAATAAATTAACCAAAATATAGATAAATGATAAATCACTATAAAAAAAATCATAATCAAGAACGATAATAAAAAATATTCCTTATCAACCTGCAGCTATGCAGAAAATAAAATGCTAAGCAAACTCTTTTTACAAAGCTTGATTAAAAGGGTTTTATCAAGCACGGTAAATAATGAAATAAAACCAAATGGGTTGTCTGAAGTAAACTGTATAGACATTCTTTTTTAATTTTTATCATAATTATAGTCGTTTCTTATTATGCCATGTATTGATGATGATATGGCGGAATCAGGTAAGGCGCAGGACAGAAACATGCAAACTTGTTAAGTTCTTATTCTCTTAAATGGTGGTAAACAGTAGTATAAACGCTTTAAGTGCTAGATGTCGCAGATGTTTCTTGTTATCTAGTCAAAGAAATGCCCGAATGTTTGGCGCCTCCTCTCGCTTCTGTTCGCAAAGATTAAACGCAGTTATAGTCAGTGATTCAGTATGTGTATAACATGGGGCTGACGTTTCAAGATTACTTAAAATTTCCATGTTAAAGGTAAACTTTCAGAAGCATGCTTTACTTCTTATGCTGATTTATCTGCCTTTAGATTCAGTAGTTTACTTCATGGGGCAGAACTTGTCTAAAGAAGTAGAAACTTGCAGGGGTAACTTTAGCCACAATGGCCAGGATTTGTAAAGAAAAACATTTTATTGTCAAGTACATACAGCAATACGCTCCCGAGGCAGCGGAAATCTTGCGCTTCTAAAGAAGCTACTGATTTTCCCGCTGCCTGGTTTGACCGTTTATGATACACTTAGACACCAGGTGGTAGGTCTGTCTGCTGATAAAAAACTGCTGATGTGACTAGCAGCCAACCAAATGCCAGTTAACAAACACTCGACAGGCATCATGGCTCCGGCCACAGCTGCACTTCAAGCGCCGCTTGATGACAGTTTTATGTTTACTCTTAGTAAAGAAAAGTCGAATTTTAATTGCTCCCTCTGCGTTTTCTCATCATCGACCGATTCGATTATGACATTACGACTATGTTAGCGCAGCCATGTATCCGCTGTCAGCAAAACTGAACCCAGCCAGGGAGGTGTGCATGGAGCCTATGTGGTTTCATTTTGTTTGAATTACAGCTCACCGGCCGGGCATCCTGTATATACACAAGGACCTGTGCAAACCACTTGCAGGGCCATTCTCTCAGAGCCTTTGGCCTGTACAAACGGTTGCCTGGGCGATGAGTTGTCACTGAAAAAGAAATGAACACCATTGGCTCTGTGTATTCATTGCTTGACTTGTAAACAATGTTTTCTTCCAGCACAGGGTCTCATCTGATTGGCCCAAAATACAGTGCTCCCCTCTGGTGTAGACATTCAGGATACGAGGTCAAAACAAACAGCGCTTACGATATAGGGAGTACAGGCCTGTAGTTAAAGCGCTGTGTAAAGAGCGTAATGCCACAGTTTCATTCACGTTTTTTAAACCAGGACACATATTTTCTCAGCAATTATCATTAATGTCAATGTCTGCCCTTTAGGACCACAGTATATGATAAAAATCATTCTGAGCCAAACATTTGATAAAATCATGTTTCATTCATTCTATAATGTGCTCAACTTTTACTATATCAAAGGGAAGATAATAATTTTGGTGATACTAAGTTTTCTTTAAAAAAGGGGACTTTGTAGAAATAGTTTTCTTTTCTTTTTGGTCATTCCATGTGAAATTCCACAAATACCTCCTGAATGACCATCTCTGATTTGTCTATTACTCCATGTTGATACTTTCAATTTTCCAAATAGCAAATATGCAAAATTTTAAGCCATGTATCTGCAAAAGTTTTGTGAATTTGGAGACTTTAACCAACAAATGGGCATGGCCCTAATTTTCTGCAAAAATAAATGTTGCTAAAATGTTACAAGTTTTCGTATAAGATATTACTTTTACTATTTTCTAACTATTCATTAATTCTAAATGCATGTAGCCTGTAGGGGTTGTTCTACACTATTATGTGTCTTCGACCTCTTAGAGAGATTGAAAATTTGAAAATTTACAAAGTTATACCCTGGTAAAAATTATGTAAAATAAAAAAAATTAAATTCCAGCCTCTCTTACACACTGTTTCTGGCCCAAAGGAGACTTTTCAAATTGGTAAATACATGTTATACTAATGTTTAGGCGTTTTCTTAGCAACATACGAAGCCATCAAATTGTTTGATTTTTATAAGACATTACAACTGAGATTTACATAACTTATATATATATATATATATATATATATATATATATATATATACACGTATATATGTGTGTGTATGTAATATAATATACATAAACTTTCCAGATTTCAAATTTTTAAGTTCAGTTTTCACAACTGAATATTGTTAAAGATCTGCATTCTTTTCCTCTCAGAGTTTCTTATGTTTCTTATTAAAACGTCTGAAGAGCTTTTCTATAATTTTACTGATTAAATACTAAAAAGTCCATTTAACCTGTTTATTTAATTATATGACATGAATGCTTGTTTGCAATGATTCTGCAATGATTCTGTTATGATGATTCTATATTAGATATAGTTATAAATGTGATAAAAAGAATGTTTAACTATTCCCGCAAGGAATATTTCTGGGTTTATCTGTCATTTTTTTTAAATTTCTTATTATTTCCCTTTATACATATTGTCTGCATATATAACTATGCCTGTTAGTTCGAAAATTCTTTGGCATCCTGTGTAAGAAATGCACAATTTATAGACTATGTCTACACTGACCTCTTATACTGGAACGATTTTTAAGATATGATTTTCCTTCAATGACATTTAAAAATCTTGCAATAGACTTATTTAATTGATATTCCCTATTCAATCAACAAAATAGACAGCTTACGGAAAAGAATGATGTACAGATCATATGAAGATACCGTAAATTTATTTTTTATTTTTTTTTATTAAATTGGTTACTTTCAGCTGGTTTACCGTGCTTTTTGCCGAATGCATAATAAATTATAGGAAAGGGTTATTTGTAGAATAATTAAACATATTAATTCATATGATTAATAAATTATCATAAAGCTATAGAGCCATGGAGTTCCTAGTCTGCATATTAAATTGTATACTGAACGATAATAGTTAAAATGGTAAGACTGTAATTGAATATTATGAGCGTATCTCCATTGCAGATACAAAATATAGGGAAACCTTTGGTGAAGCTCTGAATAACGAATTAAGGATCCTTGAATGTTTGTTATTAATATTATCAATTTTAAGTGTCATGTATTGCATAATAACTATAGATTTGCTTTTTCGCCATAGAAACCTGGGGGGGGGGGTTGTACACCCCCACCCCCCCTCCACACCTAAAATTCTGGGGGGTTATGCCCTCGGTTTCTATGGGGAAAAAACTAGTAGTTATGCAATTCATGACACAACGAGCATCAATAAAGTTTAATGATTACATTTCAGCAGATTTATGAATTATTTCTTTAGAGTATAATGTTTTCACCTTATCATGACATTTAATTTATCTATTTATTAATTATTGTTAATAATTAGGCCTAGATCTACACATCACACACAGATATTGCACAGAAAGTTTACAACCAGGAGCGCCATCTGTGTTATAATGGGGACACTATTTGCAAATTTTCATTCGGTAATTCCTAAAGTCAGTATTAAGTAGCCATGCTTATCGATTTACTTTAAAAAGTATTAAACTATCAACATTGAAATATTAACATTTATTTACGTGGAAAATGAAACAGCACTCGAGCCCACTCCTGACATTACAGTGGTTGACACCCAAGTGCGTGGGTAGTTGGAGCGAGGCCTTTGACGTCACAGGTCAAGTGGGGTCACGGCGTGAGGCTGTGTTTGTGTGTGGGTGTGGAGAGCAACTCGCAAACGAAGTTTCATAAGGCTAAAGGTAAGCTCGTTACAAGCATGGTAACCAGATTTTAAGCTCCTGTGATCATGATACGACCCTTAAAATGGAACAGACAGCACTATTTCGCCTTAATGCATGTATTTAATCTTTCCCCGACATCAACAAGTGACTCTCATAACTGGGTCCTGTTCTAATTCAGACCATAGGCATAGCACACACAAACTAAATATATGTTCACTGGACCACGAAAATCCAGTGTGTATTTACTCGTGTCATTTGACGTGAGTCAGTATTATATATATATTGATTAAAGACATTATTAATTGCTTCTTGATGAAAATTCTGTGTCTTTTTGACAGTGTTTTGAGCTAACATCACATGTTCAATGTTGGCCAGCCACCTGATGATATTCAATTTGCCTTGGCTCACAAAACGTAATTGGCTTATGCAGGCACTATAATTTGCCCCAGCACTTGTTGTAGTTGAGCATGCTGGCTTTTCCTAGTGATTAAAAAAAGTGAAATAAAAAAATGATTAATGTTTTTATAGCAAGATGTGCATCCTTCACACTGCTGGTAAAATAATAATGATAATAATAATTATAAAAATAATATTTATGTTAATGATAATTAATAGTATTAATGAATTTGGAAAAATAATAATACATTTTAAATAAGTAATCAAATTATTATATTATTATCATTGAATTATTTTTTTATTGATAATTTTAATAATAATATTTTAAAAATTATTTTATTATGTTAAATTTTATTTAAAAAAATAATGGTAGTAAATATCATTAGGAAATGTAATTATCATTGGGGAAGGATACATTAGTTTTCATAAAAAAAAACAGATTTTCATGGACTCATGACTTAGATTGGAGGTCACGAGGTATGTTACCTCTGGTGCAAGTTTAAGATTTGTACCATAATATAGTACATATAAATCCAGACCGTCAGTGAGTCCTGTATATGATTAACATATGATATTGGTATTTTTAAGTGACAGATCTAATTTATCGATTATTTTTTTATTTTACAGACTACATATTTTTCTTTTCCTTGTCTGTTGTCATCAACATTTCAAAGATCAAATAACATGTATTATTGTATTTTTATTATAAAAAGTGTTGTGTCTACCCAAAGTTTTTTTTTTTCTGCCAAATTTCAATTTTCTCCCATAATAATATAGCAAGTAAATATTTTTTATTTTTACTTTTTCACTTATATGGGTTGTTTTGATTATCATTTAATTTCTTTTGTAAATATTAAAAGTTTCAGTTAATATTATAATATCTTTTTAAACCTGCATTGATACTTTGACTTCTAAATAAGGAAATATTGTACTAGTGATCAGGTATGTTAATGTACAGTCTATACTGTGTGAGGTGCCACGTACATGCACCATACACTGCAGCCCATATGTTGGGCTGTAGGTTTATCAGCTTGTAGACCTAGTGACAGTCTACCAGGAAAAACTCTGTGGGACAAGAGGTAGGATTTCTGAGTGTGTGCCAGATTTGGTATTTCCTTATGTACCTCTTTTTTCCTTCACGTCTAGAGATGACTGAACCGTGAACACTGCATTAGCATTTTTCATGGCATTAGTTCATATATAATATGTGTACAATCCATGAAAAATACAGTTTAGTGTTTAAAATGCCTCCAATCCATGGCACAAGTTGATCTCTTACAATTATACCATCTAACTAAGGTGTGGATTAAATATACTGGAACTTGGTCCCTAGGAACTGGAATATACTATATTTTGTATATACACATTTTTAGCTCAGCTGACTATAAGTCATCTGTTTTTCTTCATATTTCCTATAAATATTCCTCTATATAGTTCCTATGTACATGCCAGAAAATAGGTCTGTATTATATCATTTTAAAAAGTTAAGGACCAAAAACATAATGCACTTTGTAAAAAAAAAAACAGGAAAAATATTTGGTCACTTAACACAAAAAAAATGTTAAATTTGGATTTTTTTTCAGTAATATAACTTTAATTAATCAAAATTTAATTGTATACCCAAAATTAGATAAAAATTTAAAAAAAAATTTTAAAATATTAGCAAAAATATAAAATGAGTACCTTAAATTTTGCCCAAATTTGACCATGGCACATTTTTTTTCTCGTAGGTATATTTAATTTATTTTTCACAGCTGGGATACATATGGATTTAATCCGTTGAATTCTAAAATTTCAAAGTAAAAGCTTAAAATTCATTCTAATAATTGAAGTGTTTCAGATGCTCTAATGTATTTGCATTTTGTACATCCAAGACCACACTCCTGTTCACTTCAGCCTTGCCTAGGTAATCTTAAAAGTGATGCAGCACTGGCAGAACAGCCCTGCTGTAATAAACATACACTTATTCTCATGGGCCCTACACTAACCCCCCCCCCCCCCATCACCAATTATATTGCAATACATATTTTTTTATTGTCAACTGTATTTCTTTAAATTTAAAGCTGTTTTTGATCCAATGTGCACAACTTTTTTTAAAATATTAATTCAAGAAGTAATCCAAGAGATGCCATGTTGTCCAGATGTAGCATTTTAAAGAAATTTTTTCCTTTTCAATAATTAAACAAAATATAATTTAACCCATCAGTAGGCATAATTTGATAATATATGAAACAAATCATGGATAAATAAAGGTGCAATTTAAAAATATGAATTCTCGAGTGTTATTTTCATATATTTATCGCTTTGCAAATTTAAAAAATATATTTTATAAAAAAAAAATTATATCTGTGTGCATAACATGATGTTACCTGACTAAAATTAGTATAAATATTTTGTTGATGCAATTTAGAATTTTTGAAATCAATTTAAATATTCAGATATATATGATATACTGTAAACATAGAGTAAAATTTATAAACTTTAAAAAATGACTTTACAAAAGAAAAAATACGATCTACGGTAATGCAAATATTTGTTCATTATTTTCCTGTCTCAGTAGAATGGAAATTAAAGTTTTTTGCTGTGTTTTCCATCTCTCTGCCTGTTTTTAAATATTTAAAAATAATTTCATTTAAATTAAATTTTATCCTTTACGTATGTGCAGAGGTGCTGTAACTCCCACTAGTCCCTGTAATCACCATTGAATTTAATTCTGTATTTGGTATTTATATCCAAAGGTATTGTTAACATGATGTTACCTGACTAAAATTAGTAAAAATATTTTGTTGATGCAATTTAGATTTGTGAATCAATTTAAATATTCAGATATATATGATATACTGTAAACATAGAGTAAAATTTATAAACTTTAAAAAATGACTTTACAAAAGAAAAAATACGATCTACGGTAATGCAAATATTTGTTCATTATTTTCCTGTCTCAGTAGAATGGAAATTAAAGTTTTTTGCTGTGTTTCCCATCTCTCTGCCTGTTTTTAAATATTTAAAAATAATTTCATTCAAATTAAATTTTATCCTTTACGTATATGCAGAGGTGCTGTAACTCCCACTAGTCCCTGTAATCACCATTGAATTTAATTCTGTATTCTGTATTTATATCCAAAGGTATTGTTACTCTCCCCCCTCCCCCCCCCCCCTCCCCCCACCCCCGTCATTGAGCCCTAGTTCCTGAGCACTGAGGATAGTATTTTTATTGCAACTTAAAAAAACCTATGGTGATGCAGTTATAACTGTCACAATCCGCTGATCGCCGTGACCCCTTGATCCAGTATGTATACTATTACTTTAGGTACACCTGAGCCTGTATCAAAATTCTGTTGAAACAATATCTAATGCCAGTTACATTATCTTATCAGAAAATTTTGTTCTAATTCTTATATTTATCAAAAACAATGAACAATCTACAAAAATTGTAATTTTAAAAAAGAAAATTATATATATGCAGTATATACAAAATTGCAACCAGTTTATTGTGGTTTCATTGGTATAAGTAAATTGGAGGTTTCACTGTACATATATGTTATTTGTCTCAATAGGACTGAGTTGATTATAATAATCTTCAAATGTTTGTATTTATTTAGATTTCAACTGATAAATTTTAAGATGAGTTTCAATCAATAATTGGGCTTGACCATACCTTATGTATACAGTCAGCTGCTTGCTCTGATACTTGTACACCCATCAGATCAGGTCATCAGAATAAATATTTAATCAGGCATTAAAGCAAGTGTAATAGATGAGCCCAGTTTACTAACTAAGTGACAGAATTGAGAAAATATTGAAATTATCAAATTACATATTACAGATAATGCTTGAAATATTTAGTGCAGGAATATAATGAAAATTGTTTATATATATATATATATATATATATATATATATATATATATATATATATATATGTGTGTGTGTGTGTGTGTGTGTGTGTGTGTGTGTGTTATAATATAAAGTTGTATGATTATATAATTATATAGAAATTATATTTAAAAAAATAAATATAAATATATATATATTCATATATATATATATATAGGCCAGAATTGGTTGTAAATTATGTTCAGTGATTGAAAGAAGTAACAATGAATGATCAATTTTTATTTGACTGTTTTATGTTCCTTCTGTCATATGTCTTGTATTGAAACCAATTCAATCCATAGGAGAGATGTGGTAAGTTTTAAAACTGTCACTCATAACAATGCATGTTAACAGTCACATTGAATAGTCAATGTAAAGGCTGCTTGAGGGTAAGTTTTCATTAAGTTTTAGCAAACAACAAACATGGCATCTTTGCATATGCATACATAATCATTTATGAAAAGTTATACAAAGAGGAACCTAATTAAATAGTTTGTGAAAGAAAAAAACCAATCAGCAATGTTATTGACTATTAGGCAAACACCACTAATATAAACAAATATGTGTGTGTATTCTTATTAATATTATTGAGAACGGTGTTTGAATGAAGTATATGAGTACATATATGATCAAAGCAATAATCAAAATTTGATCCTAGACTTGCTGTTGACAGCCATATAGTCACGCACAGAGTGAAAGTGTAAACTGTATTTTAACCCATGTGACTATAGTTATTTCTGGTGTGTTAATGTATTATCTGATGAAAGTGAAATAAGATTCAGCCTGCAGAACGATCGGGCTTGTGACTGCCTTTACTTCACACATTGCCCTGTATTGTATGGGCAAGGTTTTCAGTACAAAACCAAAGATACCAAATACAGATAAGTTGTATTATCAGCATGTAATGTGAAAACTTGTACATGCTTGTGTTTACATATCCTTTATTAATCCTTTATCCTTTATAAACAGATTCATTGTTTGAACAAGCATAGAGCATTATGGGATCAAACTGTCATTTTATGTTAGAGGTGGCCTCCATAGGGTGGAGAACTATATTTTCATTTTTTTTCCTAGGTTTGTTTTTCAATAGTACCTGTTTCTTTTAACAAGCATCAGCTACTGGTGGCTACACCAGGTGGAGGTATCTTATACTATAAGACAGAAGGGGATTTGGAATTAGTTGTAAATTTGAGGATGTTAATTATCTGAATAAAAATTTCACTTTAACAGTGGTTAATTACCATAAACTGAATGGGATTTTCATACAGATATATCATTTCTGTAGTTGTTCACATCCTCTTTTATTTAAAACCAAACGGCAACTTAAGTCTGGAACTTCTGATAAACACTTCGTGTTATTTATTCGAAAGTTGGCTTAAAGTTACAGTGAAAGATCCAAGATTAGCCCAGTCCAGGTTTATTCAAGATCAGTATATATATACACAGCCATAACAGTAATAACACTACTAACATATATACATTTAATGCTGATCCTTGACTGCTAGTAGATACACTACATGGCTAGCTGTTAGGTTGCTGCTGGCAGCTGGGACAGCTCATGACTGTAGAATCCAGCAGTACTTGACATGTTGTATGGGGGTGTTTGGTATTTTTCAGGGAGGGTACCCTGTAACTCCGTGAACTTCCATAATGGCCATGTGGTTAGAAGAGTTCTGGTAAACTAGGGGTGTATTCATACTATCAATAAATTTCCTTGTCTGGTCATAGCTTGGATGTCAATTTAATTAGCACTGTCTGTGGTTGTATGATCATTATGAATTAATAAGTGGATTATAAACTTTGTTGGTTACATGATAAATCTTCTGTGTTGTTTGTATTTAAATTTTCTAAAGTTGACTCATTCTGTTATTAATTAGTATTTTGTATTTTGAGACTAAATATGTAAAGAAATAAATCAGGGAGACTTAACAAACAACCTATTTATCTGAGGTGAAGTGAATTCATTATAAACTAGAAATTTACACTTTGAGAGTACATGCCTCTGCCAAGGCAGCTCATCACCCCCATTTGCATTGTCAGAAATTGAGACAGACAAACCAGCCAACACTGGCAAAAACATAACCCCTGTTCCTTGGTGGAGGTAATCAGTAAAGTATAAATAGATATGACTTATAAATTTCTTTATGTCATAATGTAGAACTTAAGTCATAAGTTCTACAAGTCACATGTTCTGTCTATGCCTATTTTGTTTTGTTTAAAATTATTTATTTTGGCTCCATTGTAATGTGTGTTATGGTGACAGTGCATAACATGAGAAAGATAAAAGTTTTCATTTAGGATGGAGCAAAAAAATTTCTATATATTAAATACACTTTTACATTTAATGATAATATAAGGATGAGTAGGGTAAAGCCAACACATAAACCAGCAAACCAAAGAAAACTTAGTCCTGTACCTTTTCTTCAGCTGTGTGTGGCCTCGGTAAATGATTCCATATTTGACATTTTGACAAACTAATGAAAGCCATTACTGTCAATTTTTTCAGTTTCCTGTCTTGCTCATATTGACACTCATACGAGGCTATAAGTGTGTATGTTATAATATGTTGTTTTTGAACTTCCGCCTGTCTGTCTTAGATTTTGGGTAACATCGTTTCTTAAGGACATAAAAATATATCTAGGAAATTCAACCAGACAGTAGGTACCTTTGACGATATGCTGGGCTTTTCAAAGATAACAGTAAATTACCACACAAATACTTATATGATAAAATCATGGGTATTAGCAGACCTCAGAATGAACTTTTTACTTCCTTATCACAGAACTATAATTCCACGATCAAGAATCACCAGAATACAGGACAAACTCATTGAAAACATCTAATAGAACTGCCTAAACACTGAGAGTAAAAAAGAATATAAAACTAAATTTTTTGTTTTCAGATGCTGGCAGCTGATGTCTGGTCCTATTGCTTACATTAACTGAGAACATAACATTTCATTCACTTGCTCCTAACAAGAATTGAAGGTTAGAGGGAGGACACAGTTTATTTTAAGTAAAGCTGAGAAAATACAGGCTCAACTTAAGGCAAGTAAACACAATAATTATACTGCTTGATTAATCATAACCTAAAATTTCTTACTCAATAACCGTTACATTGGTCACACTTTAGACTATCATAAAATATATAAAAAGGTTCTTCCTGTAGCTTATGTCTTACTCCTCTACAACTGTTTTGAAATTGGCTAGGTACACTTTGTGTAATAACAGTAATAAGCAAAAAAGACAGACATATAGGGGAAAACGTAATTAAAGAAGCCTATTCTGATATATGATTCAATTTTCTAAATATCCTGGTAATCCGTTTAACCTTTAATAAAAATAGGCCAGGAAAGGGCAATCCCACCATACACAGGAGGCTCATTTTGTTTACAATCACATGTTTATAAAATGTGGGGGCCCACCAAAATTATATACAAGCACATTCAACAAGGACATTTGATGGCAAGTCAGATGAACTAGAGTTTTCCAAAGGGCATTTTGCAGCTACTGGTGGTTCAGCTTCTGCATATTTGCAGTCAATCCCCTTAACATGTCTTTTAGCTCAGCTGACTATAAGTCATCTGAGCTATAGTCGTGGTCCTTTGTCCATCGTCCGTCTGGCCGTTTGGCCGTCCGTCCGTTAACAGGGCACGTTTTAAAACCGTTGGACCTACGAATCCAAAATTCTGCATACCATTAGATGTCCCCAAAATCTCCTACCATACCAAAAAATTGGGTCATTAGAACTTCGTTCCTTCGAGATATTAAGGAAAAACCTCCCATTTTCCATAAAAAAGCAATTGTTACACTTCAATAATATCTAAAATCACCTAATATCAAAACCACTGATCTGTTTTTGATCATATTTAGTATTCATATTCTTCCATACATTTTCTGTGCACATACCAAAAATTAGGTCAGTATTGGGTATTATTTTGAAGTTATAGGCCCAAATATAATGCAATTTTTTAAAAATCAGGAAATATATTTGCTCACATAACATGAGAATAGCTGAAGCTGAAGACTTTTTTTCAGGAATATAACTTTATTTAATCAAGATTCAATTGTTTGCCCAAAATTAGATCTGAATTTTGCAAATTTTTCAAGTTATTAGCATAAATAAAAAATCAATACCTTAAATTTTGTCCAACTTTGGCAGTGGCATGTTTTTTCCCTGTAAGCACTGTTGGTTTAATTTTCACAGCATATATACATAAGGATTTAATCTTTTAAAATCTGAAATTTCAAAGAAATTGTTTGAAAAGAGTAGCTTTAATTCAAGTTTTCATACACCATGTCAAGTGTTGTTTACATCTGGCCCACCTAGTAGTACAGCCTTCACTTGCATTATGTAACCCTACCCAGGCAGCTTGCCTTGACCCAGCTTGGCCACTACTAGCAGGCTTCTCCTCTGCCCTGCACTCAACCCCCCCCCCCCCCCAGCTGGTGCATAAACTAGATGAATGTTATAATTTTCTGTATTTTATTTTATTCTTGGACATGCTACATTTTAGATTTTGTATTGTACCACCAGGGTTACAATGATTAAAGTGCACATTTAATTGTGTCCACAAAGTGATGTATTGCTATGAAAGTGTGGATGTTCATCAGATAAGTAATGCTTTACTTCAGAAGAGTAAAACTTCACCAGGTGTGAAATTGACTATTAATTCCAGTTATTAACTAGAATACGGGTAGTCGACAAGCGACTACGTGTATCCGCCTAAATCAGAGTGGAACGGGTGAAGTGAGGCATGGATTGAGTGGCAAGGGAAAATTGAGTGTTGCATATTAGCATGGATGTCTGCAGCCAAATTGTGTATGTAGGTTGCCCCCCATACCACAAAATCCAGAAAGCCGTCCAAGTTGTATACATATGAAAAATTTAAGGCAGATAAGTCAAACCACTACATGTATATGAGTAATTTTAGCCCGTGGCAGACAAACAGATGGACGCTGAGCAAAAATGGTTGCAGGTGACGCCACCAGTTTTGTGTATGATAAAGAGCTATGTGAGAACTATACACATGCAAAACTTTGGCCCAATTGGTCAAACGGTTCCCAAGATATGAGCTTGGATGTCTGCTGCATAAACTAGAATGCAGGTGGCGCCACCTGTCATAAAATCAAGAGAGCTGTCGGGGATGTATAAACCTGCAAAATTTTCGGCAGATATGTCAAACCACTGCCGAGATAGGAGTGATTTTATCCAATGGCAGACAAACAGACAGGAGCTGTGCAAAAATGGCTGCAGGTGGCGCCACCAGTTTTGCGTATGATGAAGAGCTATGTGAGATCTATACACATGCAAAATTTTGGCCCAATCGGTCAAACGGTTTCCGAGATATGAGCTTGGATGTCTGCAGTGTAAACGTGAATGTAGGTGGCGCCACCTGTCATAAAATCAGAAAAGCTATCCAGGATGTTTAGGCATGCCGAATTTCAGGTGAATTAGTCTAGTCACTGCAGAGATATGAGTGATTTTAACCTAAGGCAGACGAACAGATGGACACTGTGCAAACATGGTTGCAGGTGGTGCCACCATTTTTTGTGTATGTTATAAAGCTCTCCAAGGGCTACATTTGTGCAAAAAAATTTTCCTGATCGGTCAAACTGTTCCCGAGATATGAGCTTGGATGTCTGCAGCGTAAACCTGAATGTAGGTGGCGCCACCTGTCATAAAATCAGAAAAGCTATCCAGGATGTGTATGCATGCCGAATTTCAGGTGAATTGGTCAAGTCACTGCAGAGATATGAGTGATTTTAACCCAAGGCAGACGAACAGATGGACACTATGCAAACATGGTTGCAGGTGGCGCCACCATTTTTTGTGTATGTTATAAAGCTCTCCAAGGGCTACATTTGTGCAAAAAAATTTTCCTGATCGGTCAAACGGTTCCCGAGATATGAGCTTGGATGTCTGCAGCGTAAACGTGAATGTAGGTGGCGCCACCTGTCATAAAATCAGATAAGCTATCCAGGATGTGTACGCATGCCGAATTTCAGGTGAATTAGTCAAGTCACTGCAGAGATATGAGTGATTTTAACCTAAGGCAGACGAACAGATGGACACTGTGCAAACATGGTTGCAGGTGGTGCCACCATTTTTTGTGTATGTTATAAAGCTCTCCAAGGGCTACATTTGTGCAAAAAAATTTTCCTGATCGGTCAAACGGTTCCCGAGATATGAGCTTGGATGTCTGCAGCGTAAACGTGAATGTAGGTGGCGCCACCAGTCATAAAATCAGAAAAGCTATCCAGGATGTTTAGGCATGCCGAATTTCAGGTGAATTAGTCTAGTCACTGCAGAGATATGAGTGATTTTAACCCAAGGCAGACGAACAGATGGACACTGTGCAAACATGGTTGCAGGTGGCGCCACCATTTTTTGTGTATGTTATAAAGCTCTCCAAGGGCTACATTTGTGTAAAAAAATTTTCCTGATCGGTCAAACGGTTCCCGAGATATGTGGGTTTATGTGTGGAAACAGACGCACAAACGGACGCAGAGCGCAGAGGAAAGGTCAGAGGTCAAAACAAAATCGGGGCGCAGCAGTTCACATGTGACCCGAACATAATCCCGGGTTTCGTAAAATTCCGCCCAGCGGTTACGGAGGAGTTCTCCGGACACCTACGCGGCGGCGGCGGCGTGCAGCTGAAAACATAGTATCCGCAAAACTCTGTTTTGGCGGATACAATTATAGCTGAGATTGTAATTAGCATAATGATATTGTTTGTCGCTCATTCAACCAACAGTGTGTATACTTTATTTGAAAAGATGTTTTTATTTTATCAAATTTACTGAATCTTTTATTTTATTTCGGTGAATAAAATTAAGCATGTCCTGAAAACTCCAATGTGCAAAACTTTTTAAAAGGGATTCAAGGAATAATTTTGTAGATGCCATGTTGTGGCATTATTTTCTTTTACATTCAGTTTAAACATTTGATTTAAAAATAATAAAATATATGTGTATGCATAATATGACCCAATGTGAGCTACAATCTGGATATATAATGATTGCAACTTAGAATTCTAATATTTTAACTTATATTTTCACTTTTATATTACAAATTTATAACACTTGTAAATAAAAAAATGAATCAGATAAAAACTATTAATGAAAAAAGTGGATATGCTAAAAAAAATAGGCTTATATATAAACTTAAATGCATTATTCCCTTGAAAGTGAAATGAAGGTATTAGTCCATTCTGTCCACTCGCCTGTCTATCTGTAAATTTTTCATATGCATCCCAGTATCTCAAATTTTTACTGTTTTTCTTCGTGACAGTCTTGTCAGAGTATTAGTTTGCAATCATATATTGAGAACTTTACTATAACCAAGTAGGAGGGCCCTTTCCTCTTAGCTTCTCATATGCTTATATAAATATAAAACATTACAATAAAATATTTTTCATATTTTGCATTTGCTAAAATTTCAAACTTTTGTCGTGACCCATGGGTCCTTTGTTTATATTCTGGATTCTCAACATCATTGTTTTGCTAAAACTGAATAAATACCAGACATGGTGCAAATACTTTGCAAATGTATATGAATATGAATATGTACTCCATTATAAAATTTCTTGCATAAGAATGGGAATTCAGGTAAAAATGAAAGTATTTGAATACCAGTGCAAATACTTTCAAAATGTATTCATGAATGCATATATTCTGTAATATTATTTCAGTTATATTTTATTTAAAAAATCATATGATTCTCTTATTATTTTTTAATAAAAATTATATTGGCACAATATTAGTTATTAAATTTTAATAAATAGTTAAACTCTTTTATTATATGTGCTGCTTATAAGTTATATGGCCAAGTAAAAATCTGTGTGACAATAGCACTCCATTTGTTAATAAAATAAATGAAATCAATCCTCTTCCCTGTCTCCAAAGATACTATCAAAATCATACATAAGCTAAACACCAACAACTCATAATAAAGCTTATATTTATTACCACACAAAACCAGCATATGCCTCTTTCCCAAATCATATTTTTTATCATATATAACAGCTGAGCGCCTTGACCCATGGGTCCCTTGTTTTCTGTCTGTCAACATTGCTGTGTCTACCAACAGCTTGTAGATAAACAAGTTCAAATATCCATCAGAGAGGCCTAATAAGAAATTTTTGGAAGAGGCATTACCTAGAGTTCATTTATGTGTAATCAGAATATGTTAGAAATCATATAAATTCTACAGAATAGGGAGATGAATAGCCGGCTTTAAATATGGCTGTGTCAGATAGCAGTGGCCAACAAATAGGACAGAGCTGTATTTTAAAGGTATACACATGTACCAAAGTAAAGCAGAAGAAGACCATCAATTTGTTTTGCTTTTTAGCTCAGCTGACTATAAGTCAGCTGAGCTATAGTCGTGGTCCATTGTCTGTCGTCCGTCCGTCCGTCTGTAGTGCCGTCCATCCATCTGTCCGTCCGTAGATGTGGCACGTTTTGAAACCGTAAGACCTAGGAATCCAAAATTCAGCATAATGTTAGATGTCCCCAAGATCTCCTACCAAGCCGAAAACTGGGTCTTTGTGACTTCGTTCCTTTAAGAAATTAAGGAAAAACCTCAATTTTTTATTAAAATCCTATTTTCACACTTCAGGACTGCCTAATATCAAATCCACTCATCTGTTTTTCCTCATATTTAACATAAATATTCCTCTATATAGTTCCTATGTACATGCCAGAAATTAAGTCTTTAAAACATAAATCCTTAAGTTATGGGCCCAAACATAATGGACACTGTAAAAAATCAGGAAAAATAATTACTCACTTAATATGAAAAATTTTTAAACTAGAGTCTATTTTCTCAAGTATAACTATGTTTAATTAAGATTCAATTGTTTACCCAAAATTAGATCTGAATTATGTAAAAATCTTTTAAGTTATTAGCATAAAAAAAAAATCAGTACCTTAAATTTTGCCCAACTTTGACCATGGCACATTTTTCCTGTAAGCACCATTGATTTAATTTTCACAGCATGTAAACATAAATATTTAGTTTGTCTAAATCGGAAATTTGAAAATAAAAGCTTGAAAATTATCTAGTTATTGATTTTTTTTTTCTGTAGTCACTTGCTTTGATTACAGATGCAGGGTCCCACTCCAGGTCACTGGAAGTCAGCTATGCCAGGGTTTCTGATTTGTTACAGTCACTGGGGGAGATCCCCTGCTGTGACAGGTGTACAGTTATTCTCATATCACCACCCGAATCACACCCCCCCCCCCTCCCCACAAACCCAACCCACCAAGTGTTATGCAGTAATTGTTATTGTTTTCACTGTATCTCCTTAATTGTAATGCTGTTTCCACTCCGATATGCAAAAAATTTCCTTGAAAAAATAATTCAAGGTGTAATCCAGAAGATGCAATGTTGTGTAATTTAGCATTTTTAAAGAAATCAATTTTCTCTTAAATGATTTTAACAAATATAAATGAACCCATCAGTATGCTTAAATTATTATAAAATATGAAGCACATTATGGATAAATAAAGACACAATTAAAAATTGTGAAATCTAAATCAAGTATTATTTTTAGATATTTATTTTTTTGCAGATTTAAAAGATATATTTTTGTGGTAAAAAATAAATAAACATTTGTATGCATGATGTAGTGTTATCTGACAAGATTGAGATTTATGATGATGCAATTGAGAATTATGAATCAACTTTTATATTCAGATATATATGTTAAATTGGAAATGTATAGAAATATAAACTTAAATTAGAAAATAATTGATGTGATAAAAAAAATAGGATTTAATGCAAACATTTGTTCATTATTTTCCTGCCTCAGCAGAATTTGAGATCAGGCTTTGTTTGCCCTGTTTTATGTTGTTAATTAGCTATATTTCAACTGTATACATTTCATTAAAAAAAATACATATATATTTAATAATATATATTATACAAAAAAATAGATTCAATTGAACAAATGTGTAAACTACTGAAATGTCAACAGTTAATCAAAAACCAACTAATGATCATGGTAATAGTACAGATCATTTGTCCACAAACTGCTCACATGCTTTAGTTACAACATTAGGAAACACATGGTCAGGTCACAAAATATTTTTTGCAACAATTTCTTGCTCATCAATACAAACCAATCATATAAACCAACCATGGCCTTTATTACCTCTTCCTCTTACACTTTATCTCCATTAGATATTATTTTAGATTTTTACCTTCAAGGTTAACGTCAGCTGAGCACAGTGACCCATAGGTCTTGTTTTATCAGTGTTCTTGTGTGCAAAGATATAACATATTCAACTTAATGAAGGGGTTTCATGGGAATTGTTCAGTATTTTTTGCCTTATTTGATAAACAAAACATAAGAAAACAGACATGAGTGAAACAAAGTTCTAGTATGGCTATGTGGGGTGACAGTTGGACAGCAGTGTCCAATGGAGTAGTGTTTTGAAGGTATATCTAATTGCAGAAGTATTCCAAAAGACTGGTTGTCAACTAGTTTTGCTTTCCATATCAGTCTCCCTGTGTACATAGAGGTAAAAATGATTAACGCAATAAAGAGTTACTGCCTTCAGCATAGAAGAGTGCGCTTCATGAACATTCAGCCACACAGTTCAGTGAATTCAAATACTTATTTGGGATATATTGGTAGCACTGTTTTAAGGTTAGTAACAATGAGGGGTTGCCCACTCATGAGAACTGTTTACATTACAGGTAGCACCATTACAGGTGCGTGATGGTGGAAAACATGCTTTAGTTCTGCTCTGAGTGAGGTGTGGATATTGGGAGAGTGCCAAGTATTTAAGCAGCTTACAGTGAACAAGGATATATGTAAGTATTGTTTTATTTCTTTTTCTTTCCCTGTTTGATTGGTTTGGTGATTTTCAGTTGACCCAAAAAAACAGCTTTGGCATGATTTCTTTATATTTTGTTATTTTTTAAAAATGAACATGACTTGAAGATTTAGATGGACATCCAACATATCTTAAATTACCAGTTGTAGATTTGGGTAATTTTTTTGTTGCAAAATCATAATAAAAGTTTCATAATTTGAATCACTAGTAGTTTAGTAATTATTCCAGCCTAACTTTTGTCAAATTTAATACACCCTCTTGAGTCTTCAGCTCTTTCTTCATAAACAATTGACAGCTAGAGATCCGTATTACAAAATGCATACCCTTGGAATGTATTAAGTCACTGTGGCCTAATTTATGAATATTTCTTTTGAACCAATATCAGGCTAAACAATTTTAACTGCTATCACCAAAATTTGCTTCTAGCATTGGCTCATGAATTAGTTCATATGGTTGATGGGATCATTTTACAGTTCCTAAATGCCTCAGATAATGAACATATGTGGGTCATTCTCAGCTGCCACCTATTTGTATTCCACTATGAACTATGGTCTGCCTGATCTGTTATATGCTGGTACATGTTAAAAGTACAATGTTTATATATCTCTGAATGTGTGAAGTTGGTCCTGTCCTAAAACATAATTAACCCATAATCACAAATAAACTCTTAACAATCCAAAGGGATTACTTTTAGTACCATGTGCATTATGTTTCTCCTACTCATTTGTCTTTTAATTATTGGTTTCAAAGTTTCCTGAATGTTTAGTATGATATTGCCCAACCAATATTAGAGTATATTAGCTGAGAGGTTAAAAATGAGCTCTCTGAGATGACCTGCTATGAGTCTTTTATATTGAAGGCATAAGGCATAACTGATGACTGGGTAGATAAATGCATGGGAAAATCTTAATTAATTTGTACAGTATAAGGACTGGATTCAAAGTTAACAAACCAAAACACATGATTAATGTTGTTAAAATAAATAAAGCTATAAGTGAAAAGTGTTTGGTGTGCATAGCAGCAGAGAATACTTGGACTGTGATAGAAATATCAGTTGGTTTATTTCTGCCTGAGTTCCTGTGACTGTGTAACTTGCATACCACTGTTACCAGATAATTTGATAATGATAGCTATTCTTGCAGCCTGGTATAGCATGTTTATTCAGTGTGCCTGTAGCACTGTAATTTGAGGAAACGGGTCTTATATTGAAGTTTCATGTAGACTACATCATACATGGTGGTAGTCATAACTATTACGACATTCAAGGAGGTTATGTTTTGCCCGGGTCTGTTTGTTAATTGGTTGGTTTGTATATTAGCGGATTTTTACCAAGACAAATTAATCAATTTCCACAGGACTTCGTGTACCGGGGGGGGGGGGGGGGGGGGACACAGGTCAAATAAGAAAATGTAAGTATGGATTCAGTAGTTTTATTTTGCCTCGACAGAGGAATGCACTCTATTGAATGACCTCTAGTTCATATAGAAGATAAATATATTTAGTATGAGTAGGATCTACATAATGTTTCTCACACTGATTAGATTATTCTCTTTTTATTGGAGAGATGCCTATATACTGAGCTGAACTCAGCAACCTTACTTTTCATTAGATCGTTAATTGAAATTGTTAATAATATAATATACTTCAGGCAGACTGAGTTACAGTCCTGTCAGTGGGAAGGGTTTGCAGAGTATGAATGGAAAATTGACAGAGAGGTTCAGTTTCTCATTAAAAGTTGAAATTATAACTTTACATTTTGTACATGGTTGCATGCTTTTTTGTCAAAAAGGGAACTAAGAGTGATAAACTACACATATATGGATATATCTACCTTATTGAGCTTACAAGTTCATGTCAGGATTTTGATCTTTTGTTCCCAAGTCATTTTATGTACACATACATTGTAATTGGTCACAAAACTGTGTGTGTGACAGATTTCAGTAGCGAAAAGTATGTCATTAGTATCAGTATGTTTGAGATATATAGATATATTTTAATGTATGTAATAGTGTTTCATATATAATATAGATCTATTGTAATAGATATTAAATAGATATATAAACAATAGGTATTTATTCAGGTAAACTCACCAATTGTCTTTGATATAATTTGTACTTTTTATTATTTACCATACATATAATATATATATATATATATATATATATATATATATATATATTGAGAGAGAGAGAGAGAAGAGAGAGTGAGAGAGGCCCAGGTTAAAATCTGGACTTGCCCAGAACAAAAAATGGTCTGGCCAAGATCAAAATTTTGATCTGGGCCAGTCCAGATCATAATTTTAATCTCAGCTGGCCCAGTTTTAGATTGGACCAGATTCTAATCAGGACCTCGACATATATATATATATAGGTAAACCTTAACACATAGCTAATAGCAACCATACATAATACAGATGTACACATACAGTGTCAGGACTATTTGTTATAACATGTAGGTTCTACTCTCTGTGGGACATCACACAAGTACCGGTACCAGTACCTTCAGTGTGCCCCTTGACCTCAGGGTAGGTTATTTCAAAAGATTTCATGATTGTCTACATCACCTATAAGGGAAGCTGTCGGTATTGAAGCTGCAATATAATTTAAATCTAAGTATCATTAATTATGCATTTATTTTGTTTGCCATATTCATGAAAAGTAATCATTACAATTTCAATCACTTCAAAATCTCAGTTACCTTGAATTAAATCAAATTATTTTACAAAGCAATGATTGTGTGAATCATTTTCTAGTTTTTTTTCACTGACAGTAAATTATACATTATTTAATATCTGCATACAAAAATGACAACTATATTTAGGAAAATATTAGGAAGTCATTCACATCTGAAAGGTTAACTTAGGAAAAACAAAAATCAAACGAAAAGGTACAAATTAAAACATACAACTTTTGTTATAAATACAGTGTCCAGATCAAATCACTGCATTTTCTCACAATTGGCACTTATGGATATTATATAGAATTGATGACCAGCATGTGTATATGAATGTTACTTATACATTTAATGTAATTTATGCCCAAACTATAACTTTTATTTACAACATTTACTTTTTTATATCATTGGCTAATTAATATCCATATTAAGGCTATTTTCTCCCATAACTCATCTCTATTTCTTAAGTATTTTATTTAAAAAAATGGTGTTCATGTTTGTAAAAAATTACAGTAGAGCAGGATTTTTCACATGGCATACAACAGACAACAGATGTCATCTAAAAAATTATTTTTATGGTTATAATTTTGACAATTGTGACAGAAATGTTTGAAATTATTTGTACTCTGCCATATGGTTACATCATGTACAGATAGACTAATGTTGTCAGACTCATCTACTGATCTAGCATTCCTAATGCTTCCTGACATTGTGGAAACAGATACTTCCTTGTTTTGAGTTATACTGATATATTTTATCATATTTTTGTGCTGCTTCTTACAATATTGAACCTTGAGCATATCATATACACATGACAATTATATTATCTAAACTAATCAGTTGTTTGGACACTGTCTAAATTCATGTGATTCTGACTAGTAGAATTTTGGCTCAAATAACATTGTATCAGTATTTTACAGCTTATCATTTCTACATATTCCATTCTACTTAAGACAGGATCAGTTTATTAACTTTAATTGAACATAACCTGCAGTAACTGCTAGAGAAATGAAAATGTTGTGGTTCCACACCTTCTTGCTGTGGCCAAGGTTTTCATGTTTATATTTAACTTGAGTTGCCATTTAAATTTGGGATGGACACAACTGAGGAAGAAATTATTTAGGTGGTGCCACCAGTCATGTGTACAAGATAAAGCTATAAAAATTTATTGGACATGCAAAATGTCAAGCTGATACTTCAAACCACTCCAAAAATGTGTGATTTTTACCACATATCTGGACATCAAGATGGACATTATGTAAAATGGTTGTATAGTTGTAGGTGGCACCACCTATTATCACTTATGATTGTTACTTGAGACAAGGAATCTTTGAGTAAATTTATAACATATAAATAAATGTCCGATTTTGGTTGAGGTATGTTCTCTCCGAGTGTTGTTTATCTCTGGCTTTAAGAGTGACCACCATTACTGACACAAGGGGTACACAGGCAGCAATTCATATCATTATTGATCCATCGTTATGCCTTTAATGAAGTAAGTGTTAGACTCACACAGAGGGCACTATGGCTGAGCCTATACAGTACTTGTTGTTAAAATGCTGCCCCCAGGGAGCAAACCAAACGTTATGTGTTGGTCTGCGTACAGGGTAGCTTTAAAACTGGTTCACCACCTTGACATATCAATATAATCTTTATCCTATGTGCATTTGGCAACATAAGCAGGTCCCTGAGCCATGTATACATGTGTATAAATATATGCGTGTGTGTGTAAATGATTGATGTAATTATTGTGAGAAAAAACTAATAAATGTAAGCACACAAAATTTATATGTCCCTTAATCATAAAGGATTAATATTAATATTAATTAATAAAAATAATAGTAATTAATATTTCTTTAAGTAATATCAATCCTCGGTCATATAAATATAGATAAATAGACACTGTATGTTACAATGGGTGTGATATAAATAAAATAATGTTTTTTATTGTACCATCATACTTGTACTTCTGCTATATACACAAATATTTTACATTTTTTAGAAAAGTGTAAAACAAAAATAAATGTTTCTATCAGGAGTAAACTTGGCTTATTCAGAATTTCTGTCAGTATATTTTATACTGCAAAATTTGTTTATGGTAATATACTGGGAACTAGGACATGTTTTTGTGACATACCATATATATTTCAACTAAATTTTTATATATGATTTAGTATTGTACAGATAAGGACAGCTAGCAGGTGGCCAGTAAACATGACATTGAGTACTTTATCTCAGTAACTCTTTTGTATTCATCTATATCAGAAAGGTTTATGTTGTAGTTGGCAGTCATAAGGTGTGGCTGTGACATAGGCAATACACCTTGTTATCAATTGTAAGATTGTGTTTATGGCCTGATGCTGTATACAACTCAATGCAAACCATGAAATGCATCTTATATAGAAAGTCATGTTCTTGGTATATGGTTTACAGTCTTCATTTATAATTTTTTTCATAAAATGATATAATATGTATGACTAACATATTTTGCCAGTTTATAGATGATTTTGTAGGCACTGTACATTTCTTTTTCCTAAATAAGGATTTTTTTCCTAATTAATATAGTTTCAGTAATTTGAGATATGTGGTTAAGGTAAAAGACCTCAGGTGCAAGGAGGGAGGGGGGGTTCCTTTTTTTTTATTTTTTTCCCTTCAAATATTTTCATCAGAGATCTCACATAAAAGATATTGTACTACTGGTAGTACTAACCTCTCAGGTAGACATCCAGCACTGTTAAAATAATACTACAGTATATATATGTTGGTGGAGGTCTAATCTCAATGATTTTTTTCTTGGTTAGAGAGTGGTTTTGCACATTTTGGTTTAAAGCAGCAAGTCAGAGGTCTTCAGATACCCATATAACTTCAGTTCTCTGAGTTTCATGAGTCTCTTATCTTCATTTCAGCAGATATGATGGCAGGTGGGATTACGATTTTGGTCTTCGCCCTGGCTGTTGTGCAGGCAGACCATTGGATGGGTGATTTTACCAACGATTTTGCGGTGGAGTTATATGATGAGAGTGCTGATGTTGCTGACCTGGTGGCAACGTCACATGGCTGCAGAAAAGTTAGAAAGGTAAGGGGAGATTTAAAACTGTGGCAACAGTTAAACAAATTTTACTCATGTCAGAAATTATATTAACAATTTTCAAAATGACTTATTTTCTGTAACAGGAATGCAAGTGTTGTAAAATTGGAGTGACTGTAGGTTCAAGAGCTACATAGTCAAACAAATGTATTTTGATATTCTATCAGATATAGGGGCCTGTCTTCTTTTAATGGAAGAGAGTACCGTAAGTCCATCATTTTGAACCATTTTTTTCTGTATAATAAAATATAATAATGTATAATGGCAGTTCATGTTCACATTACACAGTTATGTATAATCTTTTTTGACCAAATTCATTCAGATGATGTTTATGTGCATAAAATATATTTATAATGAAATAAAAAGTAAGTATTGACATTGAATCACTTTTATGTTCATGTACCTGCACAGAAGATGTGATCTGGTATGTAACCATGTGTAGGTATTTTATATCTATGTTACAACTATTTTATTTTTGTTACCAAAATTCATGTTTCTCTTTTGGATTGTTGTTTTTTACTTCATGTGATCCTTTTTCAGTGATGTATAGTTCTGTGTGGGCATTTTAATATCCTAGATATTATTTGGTGATTATTGTCATTACATACAATTCTGGGTGTAGGTTTTCTAAATGGCAGGTGTTTTGCCAAAGGTTAGGGAGTGGTTAGAAAAATGTTTTCGTTGTCACTACATCAGTGTGTTGACTAAAGGCTAAGGTAGTGGAACCTAGAATATGAACCCATGATCATATATTGTGGTGGTTTACAAGTCAGAGTGATTCACTCTAATGTTTAGAATGATTCACTCTAATATTTCAGAGGGATTTACTCTTATGTTTCAGTGATTCACTCTAATATTTCAGAGGGATTCACTCTTTGTTTCAGAGTGATTCACTTTAATATTTCAGAGGGATTCACTCTTATGTTTCAGAGTGATTCACTCAAATTTTTCAGTGTGATTCACTCTATTTTTTCAGAGGGATTCACTCAAATGTTTCAGAGGGATTCACTCTATTTTTTCTCCATTTTTCCAAAACCAACATAAAGAATGTTCAAAATATTAAGAAAAGCTGATCATGCATTATTTTGTTGGACAGTTTCCTGTTATGTTGATCAAATGTAATGAAAAAGGCTGATCATAAACTTGTTTTAGAGAACCCCTTTATGATACTTTCCATGTAACATCATGTCTAAAAACTGATAATTAAAATGCCTTTTTAAGTACATTATTTTTTAAAAAAATCAAGAATTCCTGGGTTTCTCAGTTTTTATTTACAGAATGCCACTAAATATCGATTTTAACATTCATTTTATATTTACTTTAACTGGTACTTTGTTAAAGAAATTATAAATTGACTTTGGTAGATCTAAAAAAATAAAAATCCATATTGTGGCATGATGCTTTACAAATGAGTAAAGGATAGTGCCAGTGTGAATTCTCTTAAGGCTTTCACATATTATTGTAATGAAAATTTATCCTTGTTCACCATAACGTGCCAGACCATTCTGCTAAAAATTTAAAGATAAATTATAAAATTTGAAGAAACGATTATATAAAAATGAAACATTATAACATATCCTATAGCACAACATTTATAAAAGTTTTATATAAACAATAAAAAAAAATAGTAATTAAGGGGTTAAAAGGGAGAGAGGTTTTTACCTGTTTGTTCACTAAAATATATTTGTCTCTGCAATTTTATCTTGGTTTAATGTTATCATTACATCATTCAGTGTATCTGTTTTGTGTGTGGTAGAATCATAGTGAATATGTGTGGTATTGCCATCACATGTTTCTGTTCTATAGAATAGTTACACACACCAGGTTTTTGGGAGGAAAGTGTACTGATCAATTTAAATAAAGTTTATTAAGTAATAGTTTAATCACCATTTCTACATTATTATGTCAGTTGTCATAGTGATCAATTTTAAATAATTATATAGATATTACTGTATTTTACCATTTTCCAGCACAGTTGATAAATATGTTTTTATCGGTTGTCGGGGGTATCTGTAAAAGTAAAATACAAAATTTATGTTCATAAAATTTTTAATTACTTAATTGCTCTGTCTTCATAAACATGTTAATGCATAGAAAATGAAAGGAAACCATGGTTACTGAAATTAAGACTTATTAAAAGGAATAAACATATATGTATCTAGAACAAAGGAGAATCTGAAAGGACCTGTAGGGCCTTTTCTTATTTATGAATGTAAAGGTGTTTTGTAACACTTTGGGAACAGATAAAAGGAATAATGATTATATTGGAAATAAACATCAGTTATCAATTAAAAGTGTCAGGTTAAGTTAATGTAGATAAAAATAAAAATGTTGTTGTTTTCCCTTGAATTGTTGTTGATAACTTGATATATTTCAGTTGGAGAATCTGGGAAACATCTACCACTTCCAACACCCCCAGGTGTCACACAGGACCAAGAGAAGTGCAGATAATATTTTGAGCAGGTTGTTGTCAGATCCTAATGTAAGTCAGATCACTTGATAATTTTAATGTGTTAGCATACACTGTATAACTTAAAGGCACACTAAATACTTGCAATAATATATGTGCATTATCTCACACCATTAGTTTATATTAGCTGAATACAATAAAGCAAAACCACGCTGGCACATGGACTCACTATCTCCAATTCTCATGTTTTATTTGTTTTTATGGTTCTGTGCATCAGTAAACACAGTCCACATGTATATGTTTACCATAACAAGACTAAATGAAAAGACATCTGATCTGAAGCATGAACAACAACTCTCAAACAAGGATATTTAACATGAAAGATGAAACAGAATAATCACCAGTTAAGGCTTGAAAAATCTTGATCCACGTGGTACAGCTACCATGTGGTGTGTGCATAATATTTATATGTTGTACCGTTGCAAGCTTGTTTTCTACTTGTATATCAGAGTAAGAATAAAATATTGATACTATACACTAATTTTCTAAGGAGAAAACACTAGATGTCATGTTTATTTAACACACCTGCTATGTGTCATAGGTAGCTTTACAGTAGCCATAAATTTATGATGCTTCAGGCACTGAAATCATTCATGTGGCTTGCTTAATGTCCATCAGACATGGGGTAATAGTGATAAGTAATAGTAATAGTAATAGACTATTACAGCTTTTTCCATGTAATAGTAATAGTAATAGTAATAGACTCAAAAATTTGAGCTGTAATAGTAATAGTAATAGAAACAGAAGGCAAAGTAATAGAGTAATACATATTACTTTCTATTACTTCCTGTGAGCCCCTTGATCATGAAGCATATCAGCAAATAATGCTAAACAGACTCAGTTCTTGTCCAGTAATTGCCCAGGATGTGCCTATTGTTGAGACAAGCATTGGCCAGCTGCCACATTGCTGGTGACCACTGGTGCTAATTACATAAGAGTACTGGACAGAGCAGGTCAAAGCCAAATAAGTTACCTGGCACAATCTGAACTTTTGATTGGTAAACCATGGATAAACAGAGGCATGTTTAATGTTAAGAGACAGATAAATAGTGTATTATTATTATGTATTATTATCTCACATCTATCAATCCATGTGCATATTCTGAAATGTACCTTGATTTATTTTCACAAACCACTTTGCATTTTAATCATACAGATTACAATAACACACATTCAAGAAAAATATAATATGGAACCAGACCCAGTGCAGACCCAAAATGTTTATGATAAGCTTATGGTGTTTTCACTACCCAAAAGGATTGAAGCCTACAATGCTATATAAACCCATACCAGTACTAAATTCACTTAGATAAAGTCATACTGCAAGCACATGTATGATCTAGTTAATTTATATACATATTCTTTTAAAACTATTCTTTTAATACTTGTCTGTTATTTCATAGTACCAATTTTGAAGACCTTCATTCAATATCTTAAATTATGTTAATTTATATTTTGAAAATTAAATGAACCATTTTTTTCATGATATTAATTTATCTGATTATATAATATGAGAATATAAGTAACTGTTAATATTTTATTATTTAATATGTGAAATTTTGATTTCAAATAATTAGATCATGTTATGTACAAAATTTAAAGTACATGATTGTTTAATACCAAATTTATTGTGAAAGTGATATATATAATATTTTATTTGTTTTGTAAAATTGATGTAAGTTTAATTCACTCTCTATATTCCTAAATTATCCTATGCTGGTTTTGCTGCAATGAAGAAGGGCATGCCTGAAGAATAAAAGCCATGCATGCTAGCATTATTGTAAAGTTTACCAGCTCTCTGTTCACTCTCAAGATGTGATAAAATAATACACCCGAGAAGATGGGTACTTTTGTCTCCAGTTTAGAATCTGTCCAGAATCTTGACATAAACAGTATTTTTATTGGATATATTAATAAGGAATGGGAAACAGGACACAGCCCTACATAAATTCCTCTCCTGATACATACATAAAGGACTGAATTGTTAGTTTTGATACTAAATGATATTATGCAATAATCATGAATACTATGATTACTTTGGAGACAATTTTTAGTTACACTGAAAATCTTAATTTATTAACTATGAGAAAGAAGATCAAATCTAAATGGAAGTATGTACTATAAAATAAATTTATGTAAAATATATATGAAAATAATATAAAATGTACAAGTATGCATATTATTATAAATCAATATTTTACGTATGCCAGGTCCTGTACAATGGGTTGCTTTTAAATTACATGTATTCAAGAGTTCATACAATTATCTTATCATTTCGACTTAAAGCGTCCTTATAATCATTGAGTTTTCAAAATATAAAAAAAAACATAATTTAAGAAGCTGAAATAATTAAGATCTCCAGTATCATTAGGCTTCTTGTAAATGACAGACACAGTATAAGAAAATTGTGTAGGTTATAACTGGATGATATAGGTGCTTGTTATTTAAAAATGATTGTAGTGCTAGTTTATAGCACTCATGGCTGCACAAGGTCTAGAATCCACTCATCAGTTTAAGTAATAGTAATAGTAATAGTAATAGATACCCAAGTAATAGTAATAGTAATAGTAATAGAAGATAAACTGTGGTAATAGTAATAGTAATAGTAATATCAGAAATTGAAAGTAATAGTAATAGTAATAGTAATAGAACATCTGTAATAGACCCCATGTCTGATGTCCATATGAAGGCCTGTATACTCATTTTTTTATTTTCATACAGCTAATACTTTCCAATTTTTCAGCTGCATAACTGATGTAAGTGTTGCACTGCAAGAGTTTTATACACACAGTCTAGTTCACATGTCCGTATAAATTTTAAGTGCACTCAAGGTTCTTTTTGTGCAGACATTGGGTGGGGTATTTCAGAATTATAGTATTCTGTTACACTGTACTTGAAGGATGCCTTCATCTGTAACTGGGGCAAGATTAGACCAAATAACAAATATAATATAATCAAGCATAACTACAAAATTGACATTTTCAAGTTGAAGAATATATTGGATAGTATAAGAGTTCATGGGTGTTATTCATGTTTTGATCTGTATGTTTATAATCTGTGCTTTGAGAAAATCACATGACACCCATAAACTGAACATTACACTCTGGTTCAAAAATATTTCCTTCACTTTTTTCAGGTGAAAAGTGTTGAGCAGCAACGTATACTTTTCAGAGACAAACGAGAGGTGATACACGACAAACAGGTGGAATTACCTATAAGGCATTATGAGGATAAATCAGTATATCAGTATTACGAACATGCTGGTGGCCTGGCTGCAAAAGATGGCATCCCAGACGGCAGACCAGAGCTTGTGTTCTCTGACCCTCTGTTTAAATACCAATGGTACTTGGTAAGTGTGAATAAGAAAGGATATGAAAATTGTTATATTTATCTTTCAATGTTTATCAATAGATACTGTCTTTTTTGTAACATGGGTTATAAAATTAGAACAAAGTAATGTTTACCTTATCTGCTATAACCAGGGCTTTCAGGAACATGGGACTAAGTGCCTGATGCTCAGAATCTGACTCAGGTGCAAGGTTTTTGGAGTCCAAGCATCCAACAGGACTGACTTTTTGACTGAGAGGTTCCAAGTTGGCCTCTTTAGCAGTCATTGACCATTGCTGACTTTCTCTAAAACCAGTTTATTGTGTAAACATTGTACTGACAACTGAACCTTAGATTTCACTTTAGTCAAATATATAATGATGCAGCATCAACCAATGATTTAATAATACCAAAGTGATGTAAAATAAAAAAAGATACACATTTACACAACCCTTCAAAATTTGACACTTATCAACTCCTATTGGGACACTCCATATTGTAATGTGGAACACTAATATATCAGCCTGTTTGCCCAGACTCTTTACTTTCCCTTCCTATTGAAAGCCCTGTATGACACAAAAATAAATATTAAACAAGAGACCCAGGGGTCTAATGTTCACTCTGTGAATTACTGTGCAATTTGGCAAGTGATTAAAAAAAAATGAATGTGAAAATACCATTCATTCCTATTGCACAAGGTAGGTGGTGCCACCTATCTGGTTTATGAGAAAACTTTCCAAGATGACTGCACATGCCAAATTTCAGACCAATACTCCTTAGATATGGGCCATTTTCACCCAAAGCAAATGTATGAATGGACACCACAGGAAAATGATTGCAGATGACGCCACCAGTCTTGTTTACGAGATGGAGGTGACGAAGATCTATTGACATGCACAATTTCAACCCAATACACTGAACAAACACTAAGACGATCAGATGGCAAATGCAAAGTTGGACACTCCGTAAAAAGTATTGTAGGTGGCGCCACCTGTCTGGTTAACGAGAAAACTTTCCTAGATGGATAGACATGACAAATTTCAGATCAATACATTGAACCACTTCTGAGATATGAGCAATTTACACCCACAGCAAATGTACCAGGGATGCCATGGGAAAATGATTGCAGATGGCATCATCAGTCTTGAGTGTAAGTCTGAGGAGTCCAAGATCTATGAATATGCAAAATTTCAGCTTAATACGTTGAACCACTCCTGAGATTGAGGGTTGTTATATAAAAGAAACCAAGTTTGTACGGCACAAAAAGGTTCTCCATCATTGTTACCTACAACTACATAGGTGAGGGAACAAGTATGCCAGGTTTTGGAAAGATCAGTCAAAGGGTCCTAGAGGAGACTCTGTTTTTGTGGATTATAACAAATAAATACTTAATGACATATTTTGGATAAAAGCAGAAAACACCATTACAGCCTGCTGAAAGTAGCTTAACAGGTGGCACCACCTGGAGGCCAAAATCATTAAGCAGTCACATGATCAATATTCCTGTGAAATTTGAAACTGAAGGCTGCAGCAGTCCTAAGATTTTTGGTAACAGACAATACATCATGTATAGAAACACATCAAGTTCCGTAGATATGCCATCTTGAAAATCACTTGACTGAATTTATACTAAAACTAGAATACGGGTAGTCGACAAGCGACTACTTGTATCCGCCTAAATCAGAGTGGAAAGGGTGAAGTGAGGCATGGATTGAGTGGCAAGGGGAAATAGAGTGAAGTGTTGCATATTAGCATGGATGTCTGCAGCCAAATTGTGTATGTAGGTTGTGCCACCTACCACAAAATCCAGAAAGCCATCCAAGTTGTATACATATGCAAAATTTAAGGCATATAAGTCAAACCACTATATGTATATGAGTGATTTTTGCCCTTGGCAGACAAACAGATGGACGCTGTGCAAAAAAGGGTTGCAGGTGGCACCACCAGTTTTGCGTATGATAAAGAGCTATGTGAGAACTATACACATGCAAAACTTTGGCCCAATTGGTCAAACGATTCCCAAGATATGAGCTTGGATATCTGCTGCATAAACTAGAATGCAGGTGGCGCCACCTGTCATAAAATCAAGAGAGCTGTCGGGATGGTATAAACTTGCAAAATTTTAGGCAGATATGTCAAACCACTGCCGAGATATGAGTGATTTTATCCCATGGCAGACAAACAGACGGGAGCTGTGCAAAAATGGCTGCAGGTGGTGCCAGTGTTGCGTATGATAAAGAGCTATGTGAGATTTATACACATGCAAAATTTTGGCCCAATTGGTCAAACGGTTCCCGAGATATGAGCTTGGATGTCTGCAGCATAAACGTGAATGTAGGTGGCGCCACCTGTCATAAAATCAGATAAGCTATCCAGGATGTATACGCATGGCGAATTTCAGGTGAATTAGTCAAGTCACTGCAGAGATATGAGTGATTTTAACCCAAGGCAGACGAACAGATGGACACTGTGCAAACATGGTTGCAGGTGGCGCCACCATTTTTTGTGTATGTTATAAAGCTCTCCAAGGGCTACATTTGTGCAAAAAAATTTTCCTGATCAGTCAAACGGTTTAAGAGATATGAGCTTGGATGTCTGCAGCGTAAACGTGAATGTAGGTGGCGCCACCTGTCATAAAATCAGAAAAGCTATCCAGAATGTATACGCATGCCGAATTTCAGGTGAACTAGTCAAGTCACTGCAGAGATATGAGCGATTTTAACCCAAGGCAGACGAACAGATGGATACTGTGCAAACATGGTTGCAGGTGGCGCCACCATTTTTTGTGTATGTTATAAAGCTCTCCAAGGGCTACATTTGTGCAAAACAATTTTCCTGATCGGTCAAACGGTTCCGAGATATGAGCTTGGATGTCTGCAGCGTAAATGTGAATGTAGGTGGCGCCACCTGTCATAAAATCAGAAAAGTTATCCAGGATGTATACGCATGCCGAATTTCAGGTGAATTAGCCAAGTCACTGCAGAGATATGAGTGATTTTAACCCAAGGCAGACAAACAGATGGACACTGTGCAAACATGGTTGCAGGTGGCGCCACCATTTTTTGTGTATGTTATAAAGCTCTCCAAGGGCTACATTTGTGCAAACGGTTCCCGAGATATGTGGGTTTATGTGTGGAAACAGACGCACAAACGGGCGCAGAGGAAAGGTCAGAGGTCAAAACAAAATCGGGGCGCAGCAGTTCACATGTGACCAGAACATAATCCTGGGTTTCGTAAAATTCCACCCAGCGGTTACGGAGGAGTTCTCCGGACACCTACGCAGCTGCGGCGGCGGCGGTGTGCAGCTGAAAACATAGTATCCGCAAAACTCCACTTCCTCTAAGGAACTGTTGACTATAATATGAAGGCCAAAATATTATTACTTTATGACTTATCTTGAAAGAAGTGGAGAGGAACAGTTTGTCCCACAGAAAGTAGGTCAACACAGCTGGCGCCACCTGGAGGTCAAAATCATCTGGCAGTCACATGATCAATATTCCTGTGAAATTTGAAACTGAAGGCTGCAGCAGTTCCTAAGATATTTGGTAACAGAAAATACATCATGTATACATAGAAACACATCAAGCTGTCATATTTTGTTATCGACAGAATTTGAAGTTCCATAGAGACGCCATCTTGAATATGACTTGACTGAATTTATACTCAAATTAATCCCCTTCCTCTAAGGAACTGTTGACTATGATATGAAGGCCAAAATATTAATACTTTATGACTTATCGTGAAAGAAGTTGAAAAGACCATTTCATCCCGCAGAAAGTAGGTCAACATAGGTGGCGCCACCAAAAGCTTATTTTTGCATGTCCATCCCATGATCAGTAATTCTGCAAAGTTTCATGAAGGTAGCTGCTGTGGCTGTTGAGATATTTGGTAACAGACGGTGGACGGTGGACAGTTGACAGTGGACAGTGGACGGTGGACGCTGCGCCATGGCATAAGTTCACAGAGTGAACTAATGAAAGTATATACAGGTATATCAATAATCAGAATTTTGTCATTTACATTACTTTGGTCTAACTGCTTATATTTGACAGTAAAAGATAAATTTAATGTTCCTTGTTATGGAAAAAAACCCAGTCCTTCAAATGCATGTCCAGATAATCAAAGAGAGAAGCAGGAGCATGTATGTTGAGCATGTATGTGGTGACACCTGTTGGGATTTTTAGCAACTTTTTCTGACAATGTTATTGAGGTGGACCAAATCCTGAAATGTTTCCTTGTTCCTGTACTAAATGATTATATCAGGTTGACCTGTGAAGCACAGTGATAATAATTTGCTATTGGTTACAGATTAACTTTTCCTTTTAAATTTAATTTAAATACATTTAGTAAAGTTTTAAGCACAGATTAAGAATACCAGACTATCATTTTTTCAGAAATGTTAACCCATTTGTACAGGTACCAAAAATCTTTCAGTTCAGGATCATTCACAATGAAAGACTGCCCTGCATTACCTTGATATGTAATAAATTTTTTTGTCCCCACTTCCGCAGAATAGGCAACATTAAATTGGGTTTATCTTTTCTGTACGTCTGTCTGTCTGACCATCAATCAGGTTTTCATTTTCATGTGATAAATTTCTAAATATTATCTGATTTTATTCAGATTTGGGTCAGTGATTGCTCTCACGCATACCTTGGTTGGGATTGGTTTTGGAGTGTTTGTCTGAAAATTTATTATCACCAGCTCCAAAACATTCAAAAATGTTCCCTTCTGTTCCTAATTCACAACTAAAATTATTAAAAGTGGAGACATCTTCAGGGGAAAACAAAAACTAAACACATGAACCATGACATGTGAAGACATCCTCAGGGGAAAATAAAACCTGAAACTGGAGATCAAATCAAGCTAAAATAACAAGAGTCAGAAGCGGAGGACACAAATTCCACCAATATGCTTGAAATGCTATTACACTGGAACAGCCTAGTGCTGGCTTGCATTGAGTAAAATACTGTAATGACAGTGTATAAGCTTGGCTTGTGTCTAATAAAAGTTGAAA
This sequence comes from Sipunculus nudus, assembly GCA_026874595.1. Classification (NCBI taxonomy): domain Eukaryota; kingdom Metazoa; phylum Annelida; class Sipuncula; order Golfingiida; family Sipunculidae; genus Sipunculus; species Sipunculus nudus. The sequence goes on along the minus strand of CM049311.1, from coordinate 11,821,162 downwards.
AAATAGTTAATTTATTTATTAATTCGACAGTCCTTCTGCTGATAAGTTTTAATCATAATCTAAAAACTCTTTATTTTGGAACCAGTGTCTGAAGTCTAGTGGTACAGCACAGGACTCAAAGTTTAGAGGTCCTGAGTTCAAATCTCAACCGAAGAGAGAAGAGATTTTTCACAGACACAGTCAGCCCCAACAGAGGGAGAATGCTCTCGACACTTAACAGGCCATGTCCCACAGCTGTGTATCACTCACAAACAAGTGCTTCTGTGGGAGGTTTCTTGCTGCTATGACCCAGCAGTGGGGGTGATCACACACCAAGGACCTGCTGGTGTAGTAGACACCTGGCCTGGGTGACACCTGGATACTAAATAACAATGATAAGAAGCGAGTGCTACCACCCTGCCATGTAGTCCCAAACTTAAATGGAAAATGTACATACTAAGATTTCAAATTACTGGAAAATTAGACAGCATGAAAAATGGAGGCAGTTATCTCCATCCACCAAAAAATCTTCAAGGAAATTTATTCTTATTTGTGGATAATGAACATTCATCTATAGGGACCAATTTAAATATCCAGGGTGACTGCTTGAATGGTTTAGAAAATAATGCATATGAAAGGCATCAGGTGGCTCCCTGGTGCCCATATTGGATTCCTGGTGACTCCAATATTCACATATCATTATACAAGGATATATCTTATCCTTTCTTTAAAAATATTTTCAGAATAGATCTTCAAATACTTTTGGAGATAGATGCATGTCAATACAATGACAGGTGGTTGAACAGACAAAAAACCTGATCACCAAAGGACACCTGTGTTGGTGAGATCCTAATTAATAAATGTTTAATTATTACAGAACAACAAAGGTCAGTCTGGTGGACCAGAGGGCCTGGACAGTAACGTCATGTACGCCTGGGAGAAAAACTTTACAGGAGCTGGTGTGAAGGTCACCATCCTGGACGACGGTATCGAACACAACCATCCGGACCTGAAGAAGAATTATGTAAGCATTACCTGTATACAGGGAACCTTATCTGTATGGGCACATCTGTTAAGGTACCTCTCTATTACAGATGCTTGAAGCTGTCCCATGATAGGCAGATCCACAGGTGTGTAACCTATCTGATACAGACTGTGCTGTTTTGGACAAAACCCAGGTCATGTGGGGGGGGTCATATTTTTAAGGTTGTGCTGCATACAATATATAGTATATTATATATGATATATGACAAAATATTATGTAATTTGTTCTTACTGTACCAAATATTGGTTTCTTTATATTTCTTTTTTTAAGGCCCGCTTGACAAGCAGTGCCCTATAGTGATCACCGTGTCAGTCTGTCCTTCCGTCAGTGACACTTTCTTTTGCATGCGATAACAACAACCTGCTGCAGCTTTTCCAAATTCACAGGGGTGATTGGTGCCTAAGAGGGCTCCAGACCTATCCAATTACAGACATGTCGGAATTCCTATATGGCCGCCACAGCCCAATTGCTGATTTTCTTTCGCGCGCGATATCTCAGCAACAACATACTGCAGCTTTTCCAAATTTACAGGAATGGTTTTTACCCATGAGGGCTCCAGACCTATTAAATTACAGACCTGTCAGAATTCCAATATGGCCGCCATAGCCAAATCGCTGATTTTTGTTTGGCGCGCGAAAACTCAACAACAGCCTATTGCAGCTTTCCCAAATTCACAGGGATGATTGGTACCTATGAGGGCTCCAAACCTATTGAATAACAGACCTGTCAGATTCCTATATCCGCCACAGCTTGATCACTGATATTCTTTGGTGCACAATAACTCAACAACAACCTACTGCAGCTTTCCGAAATTCACAGGGATGATTGGTACCTATATGGGGCTCCAGACCTATTGATTTACAGACTTGTCAGAATTAAAATATGGCAGCAACAGCCCAATCACTGATTTTTTTGTGTGTGTGAAAACTCAACAACAACCCTACTGCAGCTTTCCCAATTTCACAGGGATCATTGGTGCCCATGAGGGCTCCAGACCTATTGAATTACAGACTTGCTCAAAATCAAATATGGCTAACAGACAACATTTTGTGATTTTCTATTGCACACTTTTTTCAGACATATCTTCTTTAATATCATTTGATCCTTTAGGTTTTTTCCCTCATGCATATTGATAAATACCTGTTTCTGTTTGTCATATTTTTCAAATTTAACTTAATTTTTCACCCATATGTAAACTATTCCAGCACTAGGGGAAATGTGGGGCCCTCTGAGTCTGAGGACCATTTTCTGACCACATCTAGTTTTTTTGCTTTCAGGAGAAATATGATGTTTCAATGAGAGATCATCAAACGTGGATTTCCTTATAAAGATCCGAATTGATAATGATAGATTAAAAAAATTGTTTTATAATTATTTATATTTGAAAATAATTTTCTTCAATACTTGAATTAATGTTATACATTTATTTGATAAACAGCGATGTCCAATTCATCAAAACTGTAATCATTACAAAATTGCTTAAAAACAAAATATTCATTATAAAAATTTATGAAGCTTACTGACAAAATCATTTGATCCTAGAGGTAAAACATCATCAGAAGATGACTGTTGTGCTGTGGTTGCTTTCTTTTACATCAAATGATATAAAAGCGATTGGTTTATCCATGTTTAGATGTTAAGGTTCTGTTGTAAATGTTATGTGATTAGAATGGATTTTCATGTTTGATTATAGGACCCTAAAGCAAGTGGAGACTTGAATGATGACAACGATTCCGACCCGATGCCTAACGAAAAGGATGCGAGTAACAGGTGGGCTGCTTTTACTGATAAAATAAGACTTTAATCTCTAGAAATAGCAGAAGATTGGCAGAAATAACTAGGTAGAGGAGAAAACATGTTCACTTTTTATCGGTACTTTCCATTTTTTAGTGCAGCTAACTGAAACTATACAAAGATTATTTAGTGCAGATACTCTTTCTTCTGTATCCTTAAGGTTTGTCCTTTAAATAACAGCAAAATATTAAAGGGGGCAGGTGGGGTTATGTATGTTACCGATGCTGTGTTAAGTAGTTTAAAATTTCTTTTTTTTTTAACAGCCATGGCACACGCTGTGCTGGTGAGGTGGCTGCCACAGCAAACAACAGTGTCTGTGGTGTGGGCATAGCTTATGATGCTCACATTGGAGGTAAGTTTCTTTATTAAAATATAATTTTAACTGATCCATCTGTCATCCTTAAACCTTACATATCACCAGCCAAATGATAAAAGTATAACAGCCCATATCTCAGGAATGGTTCTATATATTGAGCTGAAATTGTGCATGTTCATATATCTTTGATCTCTCCATCTCATACATTGAGAATGGTGGTGCCACCTACAATGATTTTCATGTGGTGTCCATCCAAGGGTTTGCCATCTGTTTATATTAGTGATTGCTTCTATGTATTTGGCTGAAATGTGCATGTCCATAGATGCCAACTATGTAATACTGTGTATACTGCCACCAGACAACTATTAATGTACCTGTAAAAAGATGTGAGAAATAAATTATGTTTTTGCCATCTGTAATTGTTTATTGCATGGCATCCATTAGTGTGTCTGCTTTGGGTAAAATATTCCTCATATCTCAAGATTGGATCAATTTATTGGTCTGAAATTTGGCATCTGCATCATCTGAGAGAGTTTTCACATAGACCAGACAGGTGGTGCCACCTACCTTCCTGCTTTTGTAGAATACATTGATGCCCTTTCCTTAGAAGTGGTTTGCCGTATTGGCCTGAAATTGTGCATGTCCACATATCTAGGATACTTCCATCTCATACCCAAGATCATATGCAATTGTTTTCATATGGCATTTATTCCTCCGTTTGCTTTTGGTGAAAATCTTAGTAGTGGATGGCTGTATAAGCCTAACATTTTGCATAATTATCAGTCTTGGATAACTTTGTTTTAGACCAGACAGGTGGCGTCACCTGCTATTCCATTTATAGAATAGATTGATGCACTTTTTCTCAGTAGTGGATTGGTGTCTCGGCCTAAAATCTGCATGTTGCATCCATTTGTAGATCTGTTTTTGGTGAAAATTGTACATATATGAGTTTAATTGGCATCACTGATGTCACAAATTTGGAGTCATGTCATGTCAGGAACAGTCAATGCCTTACTTTACCCTGTGATTTGGCATATGTAGTGGCTCTAACTGCCCATTTACTCGTTAATTACCATGATATAACAGTAGCAATGCTTTCCTTGATGCAGCCTATCTGAATAAATTTGTCACACTGTAAAGCTCCAGGTTTTGCTAATACAGGTAACACTAAGCGCATGAGAGGGTGAAAATGCCTTGAAAATTAATATTACAGAATGCTGACAGGATGATATCTATAGTACTTGTTCATTTCATAATGTTGGTATTAATTGTAGGTGACAAAGACATTTAAAAGATATTCGATATCATTTTAAGGAATTATATCTGGTTCACTCATGCTTTACTGTCAAATTATAGAAATTTCCTAATTGAGAGTTTATATCATTGATTTCAGGTGTGCGTATGTTGGACGGTCGTGTGACCGATCTTTTAGAGGCTCGAGCCATCAACTGGAATTATGACTACGTGGATATATACAGTGCATCGTGGGGGCCAAGAGACGACGGCAAAACCATGGAAGCTCCAGGAACATACTGCTCGAAGGCATTGAAGAAAGGGGTTGAAAAGGTATGTATGGCTAATGCCAGAAGTACACAAAATAAAAAGTACAGTAAAACATCATCATATACCAAGCTTGCTTTAGTTGAAGACCACATTTGTAATGCAGTCAAAAGCCATAATGTCCTCCCCAATTTAGTAAAATAATTATCACCAAGCAAACCCACTTTAGTCAAATCTTGGATGCATTAAAATATTCTGCCGATCCCTTCAAAAGAATAGTTTTTTTACTCTACCCAGCATATTTCTCATCCTTAAATTGGGACTGATCTTCACCACTTCGTCCAGGTCTGCTTGAGACAGGCTTTATATTGATTGAGTTCACTGGTATCCACTGGACAAACTGGATTGGTTTTTCGTGCTGTTTTAAGACCACAGTTTCACAAATATTGTCAAATGGCTCAGGATTTATGAGAAAATATGGAAATGACCCCCTTAGGAAAAACTTAGTACTTGTTCTTGACACCACAAGACCAAAAACAGGTATTTCTTAGGTGTTTCTGAAGAGGAGTTGAGACATTTTTGTGCCACTGTCAGTTATAATATAGGTTTTAACGCATCAGTTTAGACTAAAGTTAGGACCTGTGTATGTCAGTATATTAATACTTGTTTAAGTAGTAACTAGAAGTTACTGGGCACTGTAACATTAAACCTAAATCTTTTGTACAGGGAAGAGGAGGAAAAGGCTCCATCTTTATCTGGGCAACGGGGAACGGTGGGATGAACCAGGATGACTGCAGTGCGGACGGCTACGTCTCAAGTATATACTCATTATCAGTGGGCTGTATCAGTGATGAGGGCCGCAGTACGTACTTCACGGAGGTGTGTCCTTCCACCATGGCCGTCGTCTACACAGGTGGCTCACACGCATCCCCTGGTGAGCCTGATTATAAACGCCCAAAGTTGAAGGTCACCACTACAGATCTCCATGGCGACTGCACACTGGAGTTTCAGGGGACGTCGAGTGCTGCCCCCCTAGCTGCTGGCTGTGTCGCTTTGGCATTGCAGGCAAAGTAAGTACTGTGTGATAAATGCATGATATTGTAAAACATGATTATCTTCAGAGGTTTGAAACAAGTAAAGAATGAAGGTGTAAGGTTCAAGCAGAATTCATATTGGTGGATTTATAATGTGGGATTATATCATGTACTGAATAACTTCATCTTGCCATACTCTCCATATAACAATTTTTAATTGAGGTTTTGAGATTGATTTCTTGCCTTTTGGCTTTAATTTTTACAAAATTATCAGGCAAGGTCATGTTTCTTGATATTTATAAATGAAAATTAACAAAAGTTGGCATTTGGTGACTTGAAGCTATGTATATTTCAAGATGCATTGCATAATATTTTATTTATAATTTGCTAGCAGTGCTTGTCTGGCTCATGATATAACATATAAAATATTCAGTGAAATAAATATGTTGAAAAATTCTGTTAAACTGTAGTATTCTCATTGTTACTTTTTACTGTTTATTAATAAAAACATGTAGACTAATAGATATATATAAGTGCCCTGCTTAACAAGGAGGCCCTATAGTGATCACCATGTCAGTCTGTCCATCTGTCCTTCCGCCAGTTTGTCAGTGACCTTTTCTTTCGCGTGTGATTTCTCAACAAGAACATGCTTGATCTTTCTCATATTATTAGTGATGATTAGTACCAATGAGGGCTCCAGACCTTTTGAATTACAGACCGGTCGGAAATACAAAGTGGCTACCAGAGCACTTTGTAATTTTTTTCAAGTGGGATATCTCAACAAGATCATGCTTGATCTTTCTCAAATTCACAGGGATGTTGGTGCTATGAGGACTTGAATTACAGACTTGCTTAAAATCAAATATGACTGCCTGAGTACAATCTTTAATTTTGTATTGCTAACATGATTTCAGATATATCTGCTTCAATATGATTTGAACCAGTAGGATCTTTATTTCTTTGTGCATATTGATAAAAACCTGTTTCTGTTTGTCATATATTTAAACTATAAACTAAACTTTTTTACTTATATGTAAACTAGTCCAGCACTACCAGAAATACGGGGCCCTCTAAGAACCATGGTCTGGCCAAGTCTAGTTGATTTTAATTTAGAGAAGTCAGAGAATGAGTTGTTCAGTAATTATAATAACTGCATATCAAAACTCAGAATCATTGAAATCTAGAGCTGAACTGTGGGGGACTCTTTTATACCAGGTACAGTGTGTGTTATTAAGTGATATTATGTATTTGTTTCAGATATTTAAAAAAAATACATTGTTTACTTTCTGTTTTCCAGCAACAGCCTGACATGGCGGGATGTCCAGTACCTAGTCGTGGAGACGGCAAAGGTTACCAACCCTAAGGAAAGTGGGTGGGTACTGAATGGTGCAGGGAAGCATGTCAATCATAAATTTGGGTTTGGTGTGCTGGACTGCAGTCGTATGGTAGAGGCTGCACAGCGGTGGGTACGTGTCCCTGAACAGCACTTCTGTGAAGCAAAACCATCAATCAGCAACCCAGTGTAAGTGTGTACACAAACAAAGTTCAAAAAGAGAAAATCCTAATATTAGCCATGACATTCAGAGTAGTCGGTCTTATATTGCACTGAATGGTGTTCAAATTATTGTTATAAAGTCGGGCCAACTATAGTTGATCTTTTTACGGAACAGCCCTGAAACTCTTTCAGTATGACATAATCGCATTGACCAGTCATCACTTAATACCTGAATTAGTGAAACTTATTTTGACTGGGGTAACATTGTGATTCCTTCTGACATTTTGACTGTTTATTTATAAGATACCTCCAGAAGCAATTTATGGATTTCAGTAGTATTCTGTCACCCATGTAAGAATTTAACGTTAATAGCTTTTACAGGTGTATGATCTTTCTCAGTGTTTTCTTGTTTACATTGTTTTGAGAATCCAACATAACTTAATGTATTAATAACTTAAGAAACAGCACACTATTATATCAATATGATATAGAAGTAGTAAAGGCTAAGGTCATCCATACCACTTCATTATATATGTATATATATATATTATTATTATTTTATCCATAAAGTTGCTTTTTTTAACAGGGAGATCAAAAGCCGAGGGTCCATACAACAGACCGTCAAAACAGATGGCTGTTTAAATAACAAAGACAAGCGGATCAACCAGCTAGAACATGTACAGGTTAAAATCAACCTGAAGCACAGTTTCCGTGGAGATGTGATCCTTACCATCATCTCACCATCTGGTACGAAATCAGAAATCCTCTCCCTCAGGCCAAAAGATAGCACCAGTGAAGGTATCGATTTTACGTTTATGACCGTACACAACTGGGGTGAAGATCCAAATGGAGAGTGGACGTTAGTTGTCGAGGACCATCCCAACTATTCACAAAGAACAAACACAGGGCAACTTGTGTCCTGGTCACTAATATTGTATGGAATATGGAATGAAACAAATGTTAGCAACGGCCAGTCAAAGACGAGTCGGTCGCAAGACGACCAGGTTCTAACACGAAGTTTATCAACGGAGGAACTTAAGCGCATTGTTATGGATGAAACTGAAAAATCACGAAGTGTTTCAATTCATTACAATGGCAATGACCCACAGCCACAGTCCACCTATAAGCACTACAGTAGTTCTGAAATGCAAGAAAATGAGCTTGAAGGTCCAAAGTTAACTAAAAAAGATTATGATAGTTTACTGTCTCTTTTTAAAAGTGCTGAAAAAAGTAAATACTTGAGCAAAAAGGAACTTAAGTTGGCTGCAGAATTGCTTTTAAAAAATTCAGATAAGGAGACCTCACAAGCAGAACGATCATTCCGTGATTCAGTCAGGGAGGAGATGGGGTATTTCGATGACGACAGTCCTGAGGAACCAATTAGAAGACAGGAAAATAAAGATACCATTAATGATAAACGTAAATTGCACCAGGCGTCTGAGGACCTAACGGAGTCTGATGTTGATGACCTAATTTCTTGGCTACAAGAAAGGACTCAGAATTAGGAGTTGTTCTTTAAAAAAAATATTGGGAAATTTCTAATTGGTTGAGGGTTCTCTGTCATGTGTGATTTATTCTAGGACTATCATTCATATTAATATCATATTTAAATTAAACAATAATCTATATTGTAGAGGTATAGGTCTCTTGAAATAAATATTTATTACATACACACACACACTCACATAAATATATATATATATATATATATATATATATATATATATATATATATATATATATATATATATATATATACATATATTTATATATATATTGCAAAGTCTATGTAGAAGCCATGTGTCTTTTTTGTGTTTTACATTTACAAAGCATTTCTCTGACTCCATAATTACAGTATTACAGTATACCAAAGACAGCACCAGATTTATTTTTTTATGAATGACCAGAGGGACCAGAGCTTTACATATATCAGTTAGCTTTGAAATTAGTTAAAACCTTGGAACTACAATATAGCACTTTTGTCCTGTTAAAACTTGACAGTCGTTTAACATGCATCATTTTCTGATTTCACAATTTTATGAACATCATTTTTAGCTCAGCTGACTATAAGTCATCTGAGCTATAGTCGTGGTCCATTGTCCGTCGTCCGTCCGTCTGTCCGTCCGTCCGTCCGTAGATGTGGCACATTTTGAAACCGTAAGACCTAGGAATCCAAAATTCGGCATAATGTTAGATGTCCCCAAGATCTCCTACCAAGCCGAAAACTGGGTCTTTGCAACTTCGTTCCTTTGAGAAATTAAGGAAAAACCTCAATTTTTTATTAAAAACCTATTTTCACACTTCAGGACTGCCTAATATCAAAACCACTCATCTGTTTTTCCTCATATTTACCATAAATATTCCTCTATATAGTTCCTATGTACATGCCAGAAATTATGTCTGTATTATTTAATTTAAAAAAGTTATGGGCACAAACATAATGCATTTTGTAAAAAATCTTGAAAGATATTTGATCACTTAACACAAAAAATGTTAAAGCTATTGACCTTTTTTCCAGTAATATAACTTTAATTAATCAAAATTAAATTGTATACCCAAAATTAGATGAAAATCTTTTAAATTTTCTAAAATATTAATAAAAATAAAAAATTGGTACCTTAAATTTTGCCCAACTTTAACCTTGGCATGTTTTTTTCCTGTAAGTACTGTGGATTTAATTTTCACAGCATGTTTTTGTTAGCATTTCAACTGTTAACACCAAAAATTTGAAACCAGTTGATCAAAAACTGTAGATTTTAATAAGTTTTCAAGCACCATGTAACATATTGTTTACACAAGCTAGTGTTATGCAGTTTGCAAGAGCTCAGCTCCCCAGCTTCAGCTCTTAGTTCCTTAAATTCGGCATACAGTTAGATGTCTCCAAAATCCCCTACCATGCCAAGAATTTGGTCACTAGGACTTAATACCTTCAAGATATTAATGAAAAACTTCATTTTTCCATTAAAAACCCATTGTTACACTTCAAGACTGCCTAATATCAAAACCACTGATCTGACTTTAATCATAAATAATATACATATTTTTCATTCTCTATGCACATGCCAGAATGATGTCAGTATTGCGTAATTGTTTTAAGTTATGGGCCCAAACATAATGCACTTTGTAAAAAATCAAGAAATATATTTACTCCCTTAACAAGGGCATTGCTGAAGCTAGAGATTTTTTTGTCAGGGATGTAACATTATTTAATCAAGATTCAATTGAATACCCAAAATTAGCTCTGAATTTTTCAAATTTTATAAGTTATTAGTATAAATATAAAATAAGTACCTTAAATTTTGCCCAACTGTGACCATGGCACGTTTGTGTCCTGTGAGCACTGTTGATATAATTTTCATATCATCACACATTAGGATTTCAGCTTTTTAGTTTAGAAAGCTGAAAGAAATTGGCCAAAAATTGTAGCTTTTATTAATGTTTTTTATGAGACCCTGTCATACTTTGGCTCTCTCCAGCCCCTCTTGAGTCACCTGTATGTTGACCTTGTTGACCTTTCATCAGATTATGCACGCTTGAGGCGAGGCATACAGGAATCCAGGCAGCTTATGGCCAGCCACAGTTGATCCAGGTGTCCAACCGAACTCATCTAGTAGTTTTAACCAACAACATAACAATAAACAATAAATTAATAAATTTTTATTGGTTTTTAATAACAAATTAAAGAAAAATAGAAAAGGAATTTGTTAGTTTATAATAACAGGAAATTAACTTGCAGTTACTGATGATATAAGAATCTTGTATCGATGGGTAGAATGTCACATGTTCCAAATAACACCATGCAGTCACCTATGGCATTTTTCAGTTCAAGTTTAATGATAAAGAAGTAAATCATATTATTCATTACTTATCATTAGGGATAATATGAAGGAAATTAATGATAGACAAAGATGCAGTTGATAATATTAATCTAGATTCCTACTGTGTCTAGTGTGTACATTGATGTGAAATTAGTCCAAAATGAATTTTTTACAGTTATTTTTTAATATAAATAAAAGCCATAAAACCAGGTACTTATGATCATTATTTAAATGTGTGGATTTTGTATATTCTGGATTCTCAACATCATTGGTTTGTGAAACTGAATAAATACCATACATGGTGCGAATACTTTGTAATTGTATTTAAATAAGAATATGATTATGTACTCCATTATAAAATTTCTTGCATAAAGAATAGGAATTCAGGTAAAAATGAAAGTATATGAATACTCGTGCAAATACTTTCAAAATGTATTCATGAATGAATTCATGAATATATTCTTTAATATTATTTTAATAATCATATCAGTTATATTTTATTTAAAAAAATCATATGATTCTCTTATTATTTTTTATAAAAATTATATTTGGGACAATATTTGTATTTTTTTTTAATAAATAGTTAAACTCTTATATTATATGTTCTGCTTATAAGTTATATGGCCAAGTCAAAATCTGTGTGACAATAGTACTCCATTTGTTAATAAAATAAATGAAATCAATCCTCTTCCCTGTCTCCAAAGGTACTATCAAAATCATACATAAGCTAAACAACAACAACTCATAATACAGCTTATATTTATTACCACACAAAACCAGCATGTGCCTCATTTCTAAATAATATTTTTTTATCATATATAACAGCTGAGCGTCGTGACCCATAGGTCCCTTGTTTAACTTGCTAGGTCTCCACCTCAGTGGCCATTCTCCACAATTTTTTGTGTCATATTTTTTTAGTCCAGAATAACCTCCATGAGATATGGACTGGTGTCCCTTTGTGAGCATTCTAATTATAATGATGGTAACCTCATGAGGTGCTTAAATGATAGGGAAGTGTTGATTAATTTGAATGACTTTGGAGTCAGTGTATTTCCTTTTCATTAGGTCTATGGTCAGAACAGGAACAATATCTATATTAATAATAACAGGAGTACTCACAGAAATAACACAGAAAAAACGAGTATGTGAAATAATATAGAAAATATCTACAGATATATGAATTTTGATGTTAACGGTTAAATATTGTTTGTAATCAATTTCTTTTATTTGTTCAGTGTATGTTTGTAGACTTGCTAGCAGAGTTAGTATCTAGCTGTGATAACTATTTTTCTAACATTTTATTATTTGAATAATGCTGATATATATTTTTCACACCATTAACTTAGAGTTCTAACTAGATCATTAGGGGTCTGTAAATTCATTCTACAGATCTGGAAAACTTATCTTTATTGGATATCTAAATTGATTATAAACTTATTATATAAAAACCATATCTAAATATCTGGATAATACTGTGTCATATGATATTAATGAACTTATATTTCTTATAATTGGTTCATATAATCTATGCAGTTAATTCACCTGTAACAAGTCTTGTTGATCAATACATGTATATTACTTGGTGCATATTGTTTCATGGTCAGTCATTGTATTGCCAGTGATAATGTTATATAATTTGTTGATCTCTTATCTTCATGATCTTTGGACACAGGTGTCTACTCTAATAAACTTTATAAACTCATATTGTAATTGTCTATTTTGCAAAATCACTGTATCATAATCGCATCTTGAAATGAAACTTCTAGACAAATTGCACCATCAAATTTTCTCGCAGTGACACACACACATGCACATACACCAGATCAAAATGCGTTCAGTAATCAGGAGAAAATTGTTCATTCATAACATTTATTGTAAACTTGTGTATGAATCATGTGAGACTGACAATGACATTATTTGTAAATTAAGTCTGCATTTCCTCGAATCGAGTGGAGCAAGATACAGTGTTTGTGTATGTGTAATTTTAAGTACATGTATAGCTGTAAAAAAAAAAATATATATATATATAGCTGAATTGTGACGCTGTTAGACTAGCCGCCCCCCCCCCCCCCAACCCCTTAATCCTACAAAAAACAAAATAACTTGTCCTCTGCCTAATTTCTAAGTGACTAATGTAAAGAGATTATATTTGTTCGGCTCCGGCCACCGGTTGTACACTTATCTTATACAGAAAAAAATAATTTGGTCATAAAGTTTAATCAAATGCTGAGTAATAACCAGTGTTTGAAATGATTTAAGACATCACGCACTGCAATTGGATTACTATTCATTGTTCAAAGTAAGTGAAGAAAAAGTTCGGTTGTCTAGGTCAGACGAGTCGGCGCAATTTTAGTCAAATCTGGCGCCCCCTGTTGATCACTCAAGTAATTATAAATATGATCACGATAATTCATGTGGAAGGAGTGACGCAGGTGTGCACCAAAGAATGTATCGTGTGTTTGTCTCGCATGTATTGCACATTTTATATAATGCGTAAACCCCCAGTTTCCGTTTATGTGCCAACTATGAGATTCATAAGTAACGAATTGGCGTGTCCTTTTTTAACTGGTGCAACACATATAAATATACATGCTGTTCGTTTGTAATTATATATTAAATGAATGCAAACACTAATGTTTCATTATCTAATCTTGTGAATATACACATTAAAGTAATCATCAGTGATTCATGAATATGACAACATTTTGTACCGTGTTAACAATACATCAAATGGACACCATAAGGTCAGTCGGCGCTTTGTTATATACAGTGATTGGTAAATGTATATGTTGCGTCAATCGGCGTGAATACTATGCTCTTTTTATCACTGTACATATATGTGTGTGTTTGTGTGTCTGTGTGTGCATGTACGCTCTGTGTATATTAGAAAAAATAACTGTAACTTTACACATGTTATTGCACACGTGATATATAGATAAATAAGTGCGATAATACATACAACAGTTCTACAGATCTATCATCTAGATTTGCTTTTGATCGAAAGCAAAAGAGTCCTGCTTAGCCTCGAAATTCACAGTCCAGTTAAGTTGCATGTTTTTCCAGAATCTGATCATTAGAAGCTGAATCACAAATGCACTAGAACTCATTGTTTCAGTCTAGAAACATTGGATATTCTGAGTTCAGCTGAATATCTGCATGCATAGAAAGTTCAACTTTTCTTCCATACTTAACGTGTTAATAAAAAAAAAGTTCAGTCATCTTTGATCTCATCCTTTCCTGAGATGTTCTTACCTCCAGAGGTTGATTGTTCGGGTCCAGTCATGCTGAGAACGTCTTGGAGATGTTTGATATATTTAATAGCAGTACGTAATGTCGCCAGCTTGCTGATACGACCTTTGTGTCCTTTAAACGGCAGCTGTTGACGTAATCGCACAAAGGTGTCGTTGATATGACCCACCCGACGTCGTTCACGTGCGTTACGTCTTGACGAGCAGTACTCGGTCCCGTCCCACGGGAACCTCCTCGGGGTTGAAGGAATTTCATTGGCGCCAGTCTCCGCGTTCTCAAACTCCGGAGCAGAAATCGTCACAAAGTCGCGCAGCAAAGCCTGACCGTTCTTTATACATATTGCTCCATCAAAGCTTGATATTGCACTTTCCATTGGGTGATTTCCGGCTTCCTCCTTTTCCAGGGTCCTTTCATGATTAATATTTATATCCTCTTGATGAACAATATTTTCCAACCAGCGGTTTTTAGGTGTCAACATTTCTTCTCCCCGATGTGTTGAATGTAGGAGTTCTTCCATATACATGAGTCCTGCGATATTGGTTTCACAATTCAAAATTAGCCCTTTCCCAAGATTAAAAATGTCCATTTTGTCAAAACCGGAGTCCTTCTGGTTCTGGTGCTCTTTTTGTCTATTTAAATATTCATTTAATTATCAAATAAACATGTATAATCCAACTATAGTGAATTTTACGCATGAAGTGAAGTTATACCCAATGATGACTGATGATCTGCGAAACTAAATTTTCAACCTGCTAGAGATGAGGTTATCCTGCGCTTTAGGGAGTGATAACGTTGTGAAGAATAAAACAGACGCTCGTCTCGTTATATATGTCCAGAAGGACGTAGACACCGCCACCTGTAGAGAAACCTCACGCGAGCAAGACGCTCCTCTATTCTTCTTTGACATCACTAGGAAATGATTATAGCATTAGCTGGACCAACATAAGTCATTTTCTATCTAATTAGGTACCGGGCTGCCGGTAAGGCATAGTTACGGGAGTTTATCCGCACCTTGTCAAGCGGAGATCTTAATTCGGCCGGACAAGTGACCAGCGGCCCGCGCGCACCTGCCCGTCATATCAGCACGTCATCGACTGGACGAGGCTCAACGAGTCTGATTGGGCACGAGCACGTGGTCGCAAGGGGTATTTGAGGTCTGAGTGTCGTTAACGTAATAACAAGGGAATCTCAGCACCTCCGGGGATTCTCCGTACCCCAGGCACGGGGTAACACCCTCCCCTCTGTGACACGC
Organism: Sipunculus nudus; assembly: GCA_026874595.1. NCBI lineage: Eukaryota > Metazoa > Annelida > Sipuncula > Golfingiida > Sipunculidae > Sipunculus > Sipunculus nudus. The sequence goes on along the minus strand of CM049311.1, from coordinate 11,805,680 downwards.
GCTGTAATTACCTGGACCACAGGGACCGACACTCCGCAGACATGCTTGTCTCACCTCATCATCACGGGGTGGGTTGGATCTTGGGAGGGGGTCTATGTTGCCGGACTGAGGAACATATGTTATACTGGTCTAGTTTGTTAACCCCATTAACACTGATGATTTATCCTGAATGTTCATCGTTAGTTCTCTAAGTAACCATACAAGATTTACGATCAGTTATAGCTGATTGTACTCTCCACATACTAGTAATATGCAGGGACCAATTCATCTCGGTGTTATTGAGTTTATAAAAAATAAATATCGTCAGTCCTAATTTAATATATACAGTTGTCGCCTGCAGTTACCGTGCATGATATGTATCTAGACATTTCTAATATGCAATGACTCCTAAAACCCATGATATTTCTTTATATTATGACTATTGGATCATTTAAATGAATTGTGCTGATATAATATCAGGAAATAATGTTATTTGATGTTATCAATTTCAAAATACCCGGGGGATGGGGTGGGGGGGGATGCCCAAAACTGTATAATAATTGCAAAAAAAATGTCGTCGTTTGTAACAATAAACTGAAATGTTCATTCAATTCTTCATCTTTGATATAATTAAATTTAAATAAATATTTGACCTTATGTGTGCAGTGCAGAAATCATTTATGATAAAATTTCTATTAAATTTAATCAAGTATCGTCACATAACCTTTCACACATATTGAAAGTGTTACATATATATATATATACAACTCCTTGTATATTCAAAATAAAAAAAGATAAAGACTATTATTTCGCAATTCCAGGCTGCTGTATTATGTATGTAGATGCTCAAGTTTCGTTATATTTATGGTTTTGGGGTTCCAAAAAGTATGTTGTGAAAGAAATGTATGCGATAAGTGATGAAAACATGCATGAATGCATGAGAGATTGCATTTATAGCAGTGCATATCGGACACACATTAAATCATCCCATATATAGCTAAATATATATGCTACGTAACTGATGATATCAGCTGTTTTTCAAATATTTAACTCCACAAGAAACGTTTGGTCTCTCTCTCTCTCTCTCTCTCTCTCTCTCTCTCTATATATATATATATATATATATATATATATATATATATATATATATATATATAGTTCGCACGTTTATTTGGATAAAACAAAAATTAATCCTCAGCCGGGTAAGGCCTCACTTAATCTAATTTAGAGACTGGCCTTGTACATACCTTGTTGTTTTGTCTAGCTCTGACTCATATATTAACGTTAGATATAATTATTCTTAGCAGCCTTAATTATCCCATAATTTAATTATATATCAGCTGAATCCAGAAATATCTTCCCAACCTTGCAACAACCTCGCTTAGTTTATGTATAATTATGAGTTTAAGGGAGGGAGGTTAGGATGCTTATATTCTTAAACATGATATTATATTAAAATGAAAATGAAATAAAATTACAAATAAGATCAAAGTGGACATGTAATTGTGTTCTTAATTTGCGCTTATTTAAAAAGTGTGTATTATCTATAATATTACATTATTTTCTATAACGTAAAAACTCATTACCGCATCCATCAATTTATAAATCTCCTGACAACAGTCAACAGCACCGACTTCTTGTGTGGTCACTCCGTGCTCTTAACATATATTGTTTATATACAACAAGGATCCCTTGAATCGTGCAATTTAGACCATTTTCTACACTTTGCTCATCCCCTGATAACAGTATTACCGGATATGACGTCACGCACGCTCGTTACCCTCGCCTGTTAGAAGCTGTAATGTCAATAATGACATCTCCTTCTGTCCGGCACGTGCATCTTTGTTCGTCCAAGCGAAAAAGAGAAACATTTGCACGCAGTGGAGCTGAAGGCTTAAGTATCCATTCAATTAGGTGAACAACAAAGGACCAATTCCATAACATTAATTGATGCCAATGTCTTAATCTACCTATTAACTGAAAAATTATTTCTTCCTTGTGAAGTAAACGTTGCTTCATAAGTATTTAATGCATGGCATAAAACGGGCTTGGATATAAATAATAAAACATGCTTTTCATATTATAGTATATCTGCTAGATAAACATACATGTTCACATTCAGAACTATCATTATTATATAGAATACCGCGGCCGCAAGAGCTAAGTTTTGTATATGAACGTACCTTGTGTGTATGGAAAAGTAAGCACAAACGACTCTTGGTTTAAATAGGCCTGTAAATTATCGCTTAAAAAGTGATTATAAGGCAAAATGTCAAGTCTGCAAGTGTCACACGCAGAAGAGGGCTGACCCCACATCCAATCGTATTATAGGTAATCTGGCTACACCTGGTTTGCATTAATTAAGTACCAAAAAGATATCAAGGTATAAGCAGTACTCAAGCTTAAAACACCGCTACTGCAGGCCGCCTTCAGAGACATCAATCAAGTCTTAGCTCCTTTTGCCAGCCAATTAATCAGCTATTGAAGAACGTGATGTTTCTCCTATGCAGGATACATGTTATTATGTTTAAACCCGCGTGGGATTTACAGATAATTTAAATGCTACCTTAATTATGAACTAAATTATTAATAAAACAATTTTTTGTGACAAGGTAGATATAACAATTACCTAGTGGTTAAATTGTTTTAAAATTGACTTTAAATTATATTAAGACCATTATGTTTCTGAATTGTGTATAAAGTTTTTTTTTATATTTCATCGCTGGGCAGCAGTGAATCATCCCATTTACCTGTCAGCATTCTAAAAATATGTTGACTTTCACAATATTTCTGACCTGCATTACTTTTGTTATTAAAATCTCTTAGATACCAGAAAGTGATAAATGTTGTGGGCTGAAATACTGATTAACGTTTCTGAAAAGGGTGACCTGCATCTAGAATGATGAAACGATGTCACATTCGTGTTGTCATTATGTCCCACGCATGAGAATGACAGTTATCCTCGTTTATAACCAGAACAAGATTCCTGTCCAGTTTATACAGGTCACTACGGGTTATTATCTCATCAGTGCATACAAGTAGGCAATGCAGTGTATATATCCTTATTAATGCCAAAGGTAATTGGTTGTTTCGGTTCATAGGTCACTTTTTAACTTTATTAAACACATTAAACGAAACCTATATACTTCAAATTTGTGACTGACTGAAGATGAAAGAGCCCTCCGAGCGCTCCAGTTGGTTTAGGATCTGGTATCCTTGCCCTTGGCGCTCCCTATATAGGCGTGACTTTGATAGAGCCCTTTTATACGAATATGTCATCCAGCCAAACAGAGAGTCAGTCTAGCCACCAAGGTGGCCCGGGTATTTTGAAGAGTTGTTTGAGGAGTTCAGATCACCACAGACCTACACTCACATCGTAATTTCATCATCAGCAAATTTGAACATGTGACAATCTATATTTTGTATTACTTTTACACCAACTTCGCAGATAAAAGTATAAATCAGCAACGCCTTTGCCACTGACAATCTGAAAGCACGTCCGTATAAGTTTGCACACATACATGCAGTTGAGGTCGTCATCCTCGCCAAGGTGTGTGGTCTCCTTCCAACTTCCAAGCGAATGAGTACTAAACATTGAAGACAGGTATACATGTGCGTGTGTGTGTGCGCGCGCGTGTATGTGTTCTAATAGGTTTGTATTTTGACAGGCCTGACTATACAAGCCTTCCTCGAGCCCGAGATCATGCATTTGATATAAGATAACAATTATTAGCCTTCGGTTTCAGGAATTTGATGTTGACTTGCAATTCATTACACAAAAATAACACATAGCGTGTTTGACTTGGCATGTAAAGATGATAAAACAGAAAATTCTGCAGATAAAACACATAATTCAAAACGTTAAATATCTAGAGGGTTCGAAGTTATAAAGTTTATTACTGTATGCCAGAAGAGATTTTTATTAAAGCGGGTAATTCTGCAGAATGTTACATCTAAGCGTTTACCTAAAGGTCAAAACTGAACTCTGAATATAAGGGATGTAGTGTGTCGTTCATGTTTCACAGATTTCCTGCTGTGTGGAAAAAGAAGTACTAGTTATTCTACATTTTCTCTTCCTGGTATTATTTATAGCTGTTTCTTTAACTTATCATATTTGTAAAGCAGCACTCCAGTGCATAAATTAGGACACTGGACATTAGTGAATTAAAAAAAACCCATGGTAATAATGGTTTTGTCAATATTAAGCTTTATTAGATTATTTATGTAATATAATCTTTCGTTTGCATTCTTGCATGAATCGATTCAACACTTGTTTTTTCCAATTCAGATTTCTGTCAATAGTAAATCCTAAGTATTTATAATTTCTACAATATCTACATCTTTATTTTTGATAGCAACCGGGGTAATTACAGAATTTAATCTTCTGTAATCAAAGACTGCTTCTTTAGTCTTCTCAATATTTAACTGAAGGTAGTAATCCGGCCTCACACCAACCAGTCACATATCGAATGGTTTTCCTGTAGAGTGATTCATCATTCTCAACTGTGTATGCATCAGGCCTAGAATGACTGTGTCATTTGATAGTTTTAACATCCTGAAAGGCCCACAGAAAAATTATTTATATATAGGATAAAAAGAATGGCTGGCAGAACACAGCCTTTTAGGGCACCAGTATTTCAGATTATATCTTAAGACGTTTCTTTGCTTGTTCTAACATGTTGTTTTATATCTGGGAGAAATTCTAGAATCCATAAACAATAGAAAGGAGCTGATTATGTGCGGCTGTATTCTATTGAAGGCTGCATATAAAAAGAATCAATGAAAAGCGATCTGGCATAATTGCTGGGGTGATTGTCCAAGTGTTGATAAATATAATGAGTTAATGTGGCAATTACATCACTTGTGCATCTATTCTATTAATATGCAAACTGATGTTGATCTAGAATTGGTTTTAACAATTGGAAGTCAATTGTTAAGAACTATTCGCGCCAAAAATTTTGCGAGAATGAGTAAGTGCAACAGGCCTGAGATAGTTTATCACTTTATAGGAGAGTCATTTTTGGCCACTGAAATATTTCCTGCCGTCTTCAAGTTTTTGATTGTTTACATATAGGGATAGAGACAGTTGATAAATGTCATGTATGATAAAAGACAAACTATGTCTACAGGTTTTAATTAATCCGCCACTGATTATGTCGGGTCCACAAGTTTTCTTTACATTGATCTTATTTAACACTTTGTTTACATCATTTAGATCAGTATGGACTCCATTATCGCATGATTCTATAAATTGCTCTCAGACTGCTCGTAATGTCATTTTTTTCTTTTGAAAAGTCATCGTCATCAAAACGTGCACAGAATGCATTTAGTTTGTCAGCATTGCCAATTTTCAGCTAGTAGTGAGCTAGAAGTATATATTAGATTTATTCTGTCCAGTTTAAATATTCATTTACAAGACCTATAGGTATTTAACACAATTACTCGGTTGTATACATCATTCTAATACATAGAGAGAGATGTTTCATGGGAAAAATTGCATATGACGTAACCTTAACAGTAAAAAATATGTCTTTCTATTATAAACCGTGAGTTGGTTTATAGAAAAACATTCTGCTATGCTATCTACTCCAGCTTGTTTACATTTAACTTTCAATGCAGAGATTAAGTTTGGAACATGCAAAGTCTTAAATGTGTTTTCTTTTTTATTTTGTTATTATAGATCGCGAATGTAGGCCTTAATTGTGGGGTGACAAGGTTAGTATTGCTATGGACTCGAGATGGACTCGGCCTGCTTTCTCAAGTGTTGGCCTTCGAGTATGTGTACAGGTCCGAGTCCTAGACCCTATATATAGAGTCCAAGTCCGAGTCCTGGACCCTGTAGAGTCCAAGTCCGAGTCCTGGACCCTATAGAGTCCAATCCGAATGCTATAGACTCGAGATGGACTCGGCCTGATTTCTCAAGTCTTGGCCTTCGAGTCTGTGTACAGGTCCAAGTCCTAGACCCTATATATAGAGTCCAAGTCCGAGTCCTGGACCCTGTAGAGTCCAAGTCCGAGTCCTGGACCCTATAGAGTCCAATTCCGAGTCCAGAATCCTATAGAGTCCAAATCCGAGTCCTGGACTCTATAGAGTCCATGTCCGAGTCCTGGACCCTATAGAGTCCAAGTCCGAATCCTGGACCCTATAGAGTCCTAGTCCGAGTCCTGAACCCTATAGAGTCCTAGTCCGAGTCCTGGATCCTATAGAGCCCAAGTCCGAGTCCTGGACCCTATAAAGTCCTAGTCCGAGTCCTGGACCCTATAGAGTCCAATTCCGAATCCTGGACCCTATAGAGTCCTAGTCCGAGTCCGGGACCATATAGAGTCCTAGTCTGAGTCCTGGACCCTATAGAGTCCTAGTCCGAGTCCTGGACCCTATAGAGTCCTAGTCCGAGTCCTGGACCCTATAGAGTCCATGTCCGAGTCCATGACCTCATAGAATTCTAGTCCGAGTCCTAGACCCTATAGAGTCCAAGTCCAAGACCCTATAGAGTCCAAGTCCCAGTCGTGGACCCTATATATATATAGAGTCCTATATCACTGTTTCAGTTGTACCTGTTTTGACATAGCTATTCAAGCTTACAAGAATGATAACCTGCATGGCTCTATAGCACGTACACATTGTGTGCTTAATGCTTATACATGACATGTAGCAAGTTGACAACAAGCAGTAACCGATCCAGGAATTTGCTTTAGAAGGGGTACAACTGTCATAAGAATATGATTTTTAGCCTGACCTCGCTCAGCATCTTACGGTGGCTCGTATAGGACATGCACAAAATTATTTTTATCTCGTTCCCACGAGAAAGTATCTCGTTCCCACGCGTTAGTATCTCGTGGCCACGCGATAATTATCTCGTTCCCACGCGTTAGTATCTCGTGCATGGCCACGCGATAATTATCTCGTTCCCACGCGATAGTATCAAAAAACAATTCGTAAAAATCAGAATAAATACAGGTGGTGCCACCAGTTTGCAGGAACTCATGGAACACTCCATGACCAATATTCATGCAAAGAATCATGGTGATCAATGCATTAGTTATTCAGATACTTGAGCTTTTGTATCAATTTTTTAATTATTCTGAGGGGTACTCATAAGCCCCATAGCTTGGAGATTATTGGTAACAGAGACCTAATTTCATGTTTCCACAGAGACTTTTCATGGACCTCCCTTGATGTCAAGTAAGAAGATTTCAGGTCTAGCAGTTACAATTTTTGCGCTGTTAACAGATGACAGCTTCTTTGAGTGTATCAAAAATAGAGAAAAAAAAATTCTTAAAAATTAGAAAAAGAACAGGTGGCGCAACCAGTTTGCAAAAACTGACGGAACATTCCATGATCAATATCCATGCAAAGAATCATGGTGATCAATGCATTAGTTATTCAGATACTGGAGCTTTTGTTACAAATTTTTAATTATTCTGACGAATATTTACAAGCCCTATAGCTCGCAGGATATGGGTAACAGAGACCTAATTTCAGGTTTCCACAGAGACTTTTCATGGGCCTCCTTGCATGTCAATTAAGAAGATTCCAAGTCCAGCGGTTACGATTTGTGCCCTGTTGACAGATGACTGCTTCTTTGAAAGTATCAAAAAAAGAGAAAATATTCTTAAAAATTGGAAAAAGTACAGATGGCGCCTCACGTTTGCAGGAACTGATGGAATACTCCATTATCAATATTCATGTAAAAAAATCATGGTGATCAAGGCAGTGGTTATTCAGATACTATGAGCTTTTGTATCAAATCTTTGATTATTCTAGGGGGTATTTACGAGACCCATAGCTCGACGAGTATGGATAACATACCTAATATCAAGTTTCCAAGGAGATTTTTCATTGACCTCCCTGGGTATTAAGTTTGAAGATTCCAGTTTCAGCGATTACGATTGTGCCCTGTTAACGGACGACCGAATGGCCGGACGACCGGACGGCCGGACAGATGACGGACAAAGGGGGATCGCTATAGCTCAGATGATTTTCAGTCAGCTGAGCTAAAAATGTACTTCATAGGTCCCTATTCATAAAAAAACACAGTGACGAAATAAATTGTATGAGAGTAATCTGTAGAGAATAATAATTAGGAAGGGGGTCATGCAGCTTGAGATGAAAGAAAGATCGCCGGTCACATCCATGCATGGTGGAATTTAGATGCATGCAATATGCCTACTATTTAACTGAATGGGCCGTGTGAGGTATGCAAGACAGCGAACAATATAAAATAAATATATGATAACATTTTGAATGCTAAGGAGGAGGGGGGGGGGGGGGGAGGTCACGTGCCCCCTGTGAACCTCCTCTGGATCCCCCTATAACAAGGGAGCTGACAAACACGGCTGAAAATGCTACAAAAAACATGAAAGCGAAGAGGAAACTTGTATATATATGTTAGTGATATCAGAGTATACACCTTCAGGAAACAGGATCACCAAGTGGTAGTCCGTGTACGTCCAATTTATTCGTTAACATTACATAAAGTTTCTGCATATATTTCGAAAATTTATAAACTCAATCTCCTTCCGAGGGGACATTCGCCTTTGTTAATTTAAATTTGGTTTGTTATAGAATATTGTAACAAATTTCAATTACCATTTTAAATTTAATTTTAAAACCATATTTTTTACAATCATTTTGCAAGAGTTTAATCTGTTTCTGAAGTCTACCTACAGTATCTGCACAATAAACCATATCACCTACAAATAATAAAGTTATTAAATTGGAAAGATTACCATTAACATATATCCCTTTACAATTTCTTCTATGTAACATATTACAATACTCATTTATAAATATAGAAAATTATAATGGACTTACCATGCAACCCTGCCTGGTACCAAATGAGCAAAAGAAATGATCTGTAAGTCCACCATCAGTTAATATACAAGACTGCATTTTTGAATACATCTATTTTATAACATTTAATATTTTACCATTTATACCTTGTTTCAATAAGACATACAACAATAAATTATGTTGCACACATTCAAAAGCTTTTGCAAAATCAATATACAAACAATAAAACCTTCCTTTTCTCTTAACTAAATATTCCTGAACTAAAGCATGCAAAACAAATGCTCGACCAATGGTAGAATACCCCTTTCTATAACCACCTTGAGACTCAGATAAAATATTCATTTCCTGCACATACTGAGAGAGTCTATTATTCAAAACTTTAGTGAATATTTTTCCAGTAACAGCCAATAATGATATCCCTCTTTAATTAATAGGATCATTTTGAGGACCCTTCTTGTGTCGATGAAATATTATTGCCTTACTCCATTCACCAGGGAATTGTCCTTTATTGAAAACACTGTTAAACAAAGGATGTAATAAGGGCAAAATAATTTCTAAAAAGTGACTTAATAATACCAACTTGTAGTCCATCTGGTCCAGGAAATTTACCACTTTGCATATGATTTACTGCATGTCTTATTTCAAATACTGTTATTTCTTTGTTAAGAGACCCACATATATAGATCTATTTTTTAAATTATTTCCGAAGTACATGTCAGCCATAATGCAAAATCATCATTTATATTTTCATTCAGTAAAGACTCTAAAAAAATTAAACCACTCATCTGCTGGAATATGATTAACACTTTTCTCTTTCTTAAGGCACTTTTTAATACAGACCCATAAATCATTTATATTTTTTAAATTTGATAAGTGTATTATTGTAGACTCTGTTTTGGATTTTTTTTATTATTACAGAGATTTTTTAATTGTCTTTTCATTTTATACATATTCAAATCATATAAGTTACCAGATCTCCTATATTTATCAAGTGTTGAAAATTTCATTAGCTTTGCTTGTGCACAAGCCACATCCCATGCATATAGATGGTTAAATTGTGTTTTTCATACTCACTAATGATGGCAATATATAGGTACATTTTTACAAGGGTATGCAGTCATGTTACATGTGTTAGTGACATTATATATTAATTAATAATTAAACTACTACTTTGTGTTCTATTTATGGAATTATTTGATAGATTTATTGTAGTTATGTTTGGAACTTTGGGCCTGAGGTCTTTTCCTGAATAAACTTCTGTTCTTCTTCTTTAAATTTAATTTGGCAGATCCCTAAAGGTCAAGCAAAAGTATTTCAAATGTCATTATAATCATATAAGACAATTGCCTATTAAAAAATATTAATATAGATTTTACATAAAATAAGCCAAATAGCTGGAGAAAAAAAACATTTTTTTTCTATCTATTTTCCACTAAAAACATGATGTTGTGTGATTTGTTAAAAAACTATTGGCATATCCATGAGCACTGTCAACTCGGTAGTGACGTCACACACTGGCAAATCCCCTGTGACTAAAAATTCTAGATCTCAGTAAAAGCACAGTATTTCTGCCTCTGTTAGTCCCAAATTTTCAGCAAAGAATAAAAACAACATGCATTACTAGATCTGAGTTGTTGATATAATTCAGTTCATGATGTCACATGTGTACCAGCCAATCAATTCAGGACAAAGTATGGGATCTGGGTGAAATCACACAACAAACGCACCTGGAATAGGTTTACTTAACCTTAACCCTGTATCTCACTATCTGGTCATCACTTCGCCCGATTCTCAGCATCTATATTTTATAGGCCTATGACATAAAAAATTGGTGCCATTAACTGCATTGGAAATGTGCTTACTTATGTTTCCTTAAGCAGTTTATCCTATTCGACTAGCTCCCGGGGGTGATTCATTCTCTGGGAGATTGACCCTGGGCGGTCCCTAGCGATAATTTTGATGGAAGAGTAATATCTGCACATGATTGTTCTTTTCATAAGTATGCTGATGACACTGAACTGTCAAAAAGTAGTCAACCAGGTGAGTTCAGCTCTGTCCAGTTCAGCATACAGGCTTGTATTGAGGATGTACTATCATGGATGACCACCAACAAACTCAAATTGAATACTGACAAGACTGCCATTATGCCTGTCGGATCTAAACCTCTTCTAATGATGATTGACAGGGAGTCAATAAGCATTAGGGGCTGCACTGTTCCTTTTTAAAATTCAGTTTAGCTTCTAGGTGTTTAGATTGATTGTAATTTTTCATTGCATGATTATATTAGAAGTATATGTCGTGCATGCGGCCTTTCTCGATCGATCTCCGCCGTACAGCTTCCATCCGGCGTTTCCTCTCTACTAATGCGTGCTGTCGGCTCATTTGCGCCACAGTAATATCTCGCCTGGATAACTGTAATTCAGTTCTTGCTGGGTTACCAGAATATGCTGCGTCTCATTCTTAAGAAGCGTAAGACCGACCACGTCACGCCGCTGCTCAAACAGCTCCATTGGCTTCCCGTTAATTACCGCATACAGTACAAAACTGCTGTTTTTGTTAACGGCCCTTTTGATGACTCACTTCCATCATATTTGTCTGGAAAAATAATAATCTATGGGCCTTTGTGTACGCTGTGCTCGACTGGCGGAAATCTTATTAAAGTATACCAAAGTGTAATTTGAAAGTCGGTGAACGTTCCTTTCGTTTCAAAGCCCCAAAAGTTTGGAATTCACTTCCCATTACATCTAGAAAATCTCGACCTCTTGTATCATTTAAAACCAATTTAAAATCGTATCTCTTTCGGCAAGCTTTTGGTAATTAATATGCATCATTTTTTTCTTGGGTCAGGCACAGGGAGATTTCCATGAAGTTGTATGTGGGTATGTGCGTGTGTGTGTGTGGATTGCACTGTGAGTCCGACCATTGGAGAACTGGCCCTATATAAATATTATATATTATCATTATTATTATAAGCTGATAGCTAGATGTGAAGATGCCATCCAAGCCGCGCAGGAATCCGCGAGAAACCGCCACCGTTTTATCGTACCGGTGACCGCAGAATTGCGGCAGAAACCTACAGCAACCACTAACCGCAAAGCCCCAAGCGGGCCACGCCCGGCCAGTAACCGCAGTATAACTTCCGTCAATCTAGAGTGCTGATTATATCTAGAATCCGTATCGAACGACCATGAGCGCATCGTTAGTTTTCTTCATAAGCTCAACGGAAAATGTAAAGTGCCATGACTCTTTACTTGTATTACCAAATTACATTACTACAGTGATTAAAAAAAAATTGGCGCCATATCACGTGTGAAACCAGAAACCTGGTCCATGGTTTGAAAGCGCTACATGTTGTACCGACGGATATTCTAAAGGATGACTCGGCACTTTTAAGATCAATATAGATCACGTTCTCGCATGGCAAAGCGGACGAAATGACTGTAACGAAGCACCATCTAACGGATGTTATGATAACTATTTACTCTCCCCTCAAACTTTGCTGCGTGTCACAGGTCCAGTTAATTAACTGGCTTCTGCATCAACTTGATGCTATCATGCTCCATGATAATCACGTGGTGACGTACATGGCATTGAGAATAACATACAGGCTACATCTAGATTATAACTGATAGGCCTGCATGTAGGCCGACTTTCAATACTTTTGGGCCTGTGTTAAACTTGTGTTAACTGTCTGATATGCCTATAGTATCATATTAGGCTTTCCAGTCAGTGATAGCCCATTTACCCTTACTAACGCCTTTTTACAGTGGCTTTGGTCCACACAGCGACAGTGGTTATGCCGAGTTTATATATATATATAAATATATATATATATATATATATATATATATATATATATATATATATATATGCAGGAGGAACTTGTATAGGCCTTCCCCTTTCAGCCGGTAGACCTGAAGATATATATATATATATATATATATATATATATATACGGAATAGAAAATAAATTGTAGCATAAAAATGATCGAAGCACAACATTTAAAAAACAAATTGGCCCATATTACATATATAGGCCTAAGCCTATATATACTGTGGTTATATAGGTCTGGAGTTACAACATATGCAGATCCATATGTTACAGAATTTAGTCAAGATTAAGGTAATGTCCAGTCTACTATAGTAGGGCCTTTATACTTCGAGCATCCCTGGAAATTTAAATAGCCTATAGGCCTATAGTAGGGCCTATATAGGCTCTGTGATCCCAATATTAATTTTACAGACTTTTAGTATAGGCCTAATTAATGGCGGAAATCGAAGCCAAGTCTGTAATTATTTCAATCATAAAGTTTTTTTATTAGAAAAATATGTACTATATAAACATAAAAATTAGGTTTTTTACGTACAGTCTAACCTCTTTCATTCGCCAACCTTGGGACGGGGGGGGATTTTCGACGGTAAGCGAGGGTTTACGTATGAGTTAAAGGTCTTCAGTAGCTTAATTACCGGTACCGAAATTAAAAAAATATATATATAAAGGCCTTTATATTATATCATATATACATATACATATATATATATATATATATATATATATATATATATATATATATATATCGGGCAATATGTAAAAAATGTATAACCGGTCGGTATACAAAAAAATGTTTTAAAAAATAGTTTCCATGGTTACATATTTCTGGCCTGTGTGTTTCCTATTTTTGATTCTACATTAAAACAATATATATTTGTGTGACCCTGTAATAAGCCCACCACGTGCTTGAAACCGAGGAGCGCCAAAGTCATCAGCTTTCATATGCCGAAAGTTTCTGTAACACCGACCTTGACCTGAGAGGGTAAAGGTCACCAAATCAGCGGCCGTTGCCGTTACTCTTACAACGCGTGTGTACATTCATTCATTCGTTGATTCAGAAACAAACTACCATAGCCTAAAAAGGTAAGTACCTGGCTGATTAATGTAAATGAGTAATTATACGAATTTTGAACACAAACCGATCAGTATATATGCACACGATTAGTTCATATTTTGGTGATAATGAAGCGAGCGTTTCCGATCTGTTGACAGTTCACTGTGAGTCTGTGGTTACCGAGAATTGACAGCTCGTTCAATGACTGAGTGACTCATTGTGTAACACATGGTCCGGGGTGCTTATCTGTCAGTCTGAGCACAAATTTAGCGCAATTTTACAACAAGGGAGCTATAAAATTGGCTCATTCATTTATGACAGTCCCGAAAATAACTATTTTAACTGAATTTCTGGTGTAGGTGCATTATCAGTATCACTGATTATATGGGGCTAAAGTTCGGGGGGGGGGATGAATTACAAAAAGTGAACCCACATTTGTATGCATGCAGAAAAATATGTGTTCAGTGCCCGAAAGACACTCAACTAGGGAACCCACAATTTTTTTTTACAAAATGCCACATTTCTGCCTGTGAACCCATGTATTTATTTTGTGCAAAAAAAAATTAAGTTAACCCACTTTTGCAGTTTTTGGTATTTTTGTCGATGAAGTCTTGTAGCATGTCCATAAATAAGTCGAGATGTAACGCTTAATTTTTACTGCATATTTCTAACTCATAAAATACTTTAATGTAATACTTATATAAGTATATAGTAGAAGCCTATTAGGCATTGATTCCACATTTTTTAAAAAGAAAATGAGGGTTCACTTCATATATTTGCTGGTCTTGTATGTTTATTGTGAACCACAACCAACAACATTTGTTGTTTTTGTCAATAATGTTGCATACACATATCACATCAAGAAAAAGAAATGCTTATTTTTCTTATATAAATTCAACAAATCACATATTATATATCGCATATACTATAATATTATTTATAGTAGGTTATAGTAGAAGCCTATTAAGCATTTAACCCACATTTTTATAAGCAAAAACGTGGGTTCAGTAACTTCAATTGTTCTTTTTGCCCCCTGGAGTTCATCCCTGTGTAATGCACAGGTCTATACTGAATTTCTCATTGACCACACCATTCTGCACATAAACTTAAAAGTTAAAGTTAACTGGTTAAGGTTACATATACTAAGATATATCTAAACATTATGAAATGACAATAAGTTGTTTTAATCTTCTTTTAGATGAACTTCATTGTCTTCTTAACATAAAAATATATGAAAGAAGATATAACATCAGTTGTCATGACTAGAACTAGAATCTGTAATCTGGAGCGCAACTTAGAATTTTCAACAATATCAATAAAATTGACAATATCTGACAGCAACATGGTGATAGTCCTGAATTTTAATTGATTAATTTTATTTTATTGATGAAGCACCACTTATGGTTTAATTGCACATATATCGCTTAATTTACTGTGATATTTCAAGTAAGGTGGTTGGGGTTGCCCAAACATTCCCTGCTCAGAAAGCTAAACTTTTTTTCAAAATCCTCCCTCCCAAAAAATGTACCAGTAGCTCCACAAATTTTGTGTGTTTTTACGGTCTCTGCACCAGAGTAGGTGGTAGGGCTTGATAACTATGACCAAGGGACACACCCTTTGGCAAGCTCATCAGTGAGAGACTTGAATGTATATAGATATACTGAGGTTGCCTTGATATTCGTGGTTTTATTTTTGCAATATTCACAAATGTGAAATAATTGTGAATATGAAACCCTTGGGAATAAGAAGCCCCATCAACTAAGATGAACAAAATTGGATGATGCTTATGCACAAACAGATGATCAATTATCACACCCCTGGAAACACCCTAATCAGCAACCTCATGGGCCATGCATACAAGCATTAATTATGGTAAAATATTTGGTATTTGCAGGGTAATAAATCGACTGTGATACAAATCATAAATTAATGAATAAACTAGAAATGAATTAGGAAGTGAAGGTTTCATCTTAAATTTAAAATCAATACAAATACTGCTGTACTGAGAGGATTCTGTTGCAATTGTGAAAATGAAACCCTCCCAAAATGTTGGAATTGAAGAAATCATGAAATTTCAACCTTGCAAATAAAAAGGCAACCACATTGTATATGTATATATATTATATATATTTTATATATATATATATATATATATATATATATATAAATATATATATATATATATATATATATATATATATATATATATATATATATATATATATATCTCATAACCAGCTATCAGGTTTATGTGAGCCAGCAGGGAGCTTGCTGTTAAAGAAGCATACATATAATTTATTTTGCAGCAAAGTTTACAGGCAGAAATGGCTGGCGGTTCATTGATCACTGCCCACAGGTCAATTTATGTGTGATGACACTGAGACTGGGATCACAACAGATTACAGTCAAGGGTTTGAGATTGAAAATTGTCATGAAGTTCTTATCATGTATACCCTAAAAAGTCACAAATCTAATATAATCAGTTGATATAAAGGTTTACAGATTAAGATATCTTATTACAGGTCTAATCTATTTTAGGCATGAGAAATTCAGAATTCTGATTACAGGATAATACTCTTGTGTCCTCTCTCACACCTGAATAGATGCACTTACAAAATCTGTCTCTAGCATTATAAATTAGCAGGCATTGTCCTCAATATTTGGTTTTTAACACTGAAGGTTCTCTATTTTCAGCTTGGCTATCAAGGCTATCCTTATTCAACAAATATAAAAAGAATATGATCCTAAAATGAATTCAGCTTTATAGATCTAACAGTATTAAAATGTCTTTGGTTTAAATTATTGTACAAAATTGATTGACACATGATATGCGACATTATTTTTTAATTTTGAAAAAAAATCAAAATGTACTTAAAAAATGACTGTTTTATCCAGTTCTCATTTATAAATATGTTTTCTCTATTCATCTGACATTAAATGGGTGCCTTCTGGTAGCTTTGACCTGTAGGTTGACCTTTGATCTCAGTTCCTGACTCGGAATATCTACCTTAGTTATATCCTACCATACTTCTGGTCTATGTTTACAGTACATTGCTTTAATTGACCATTTATTATACATTTTTCTTTATAAAAGTGCAGTCAATTGAATTCTGAACATAGGGGGTTCCTTTCCTCCACTGCTATAGTGTATGCTTCAGTTAAATCATATTATTCCTGATCATGCTATAGTCACCCCATCTGGTGGCACTTGAGGAAACACTCATTCATGAATATGCAGGTCTATAATGAACAAGGGTCAGTGTACTGTTAGTGCATGTTTGCTGCCAAATCTCCATATTCACAATATACGTTAGACTAAGTAAGATTTGCAGTGTCCAGTATAAAATGCCCAGGATAAGAATAATCATGTTACCAAAGTTCAAGAGAGGGATATGATAGCTAAGAAATCAATCTCATTGTAATCTAGAATATGTGTACTGTAGAAGGAGAGTCCATGTGCACCCAGTACCTGCACTGTCACCATTAACTCCAGAAACAGGAAATGTCATTTTATTCATACTATTTTTTGTTTTAGCTGATGTTCACTGATTAATAAAGATTACAGTATACCCTCACTTATTTGCCACCCATTTATATGCCAATTTTGACTACTGCCAGAAAATGTTGTAGCCCCCCCCCCCATGAATCAGTTTATTATTTTTAATTCAGATGTTTCATGTGCCTTTTTTGGCTAGGACTTCGACATACCTTTATATTCAGGGGTAAAAATTTTACTTTTCTGGTTTACTGTGGGAAATCTATTATGAGCTTTGGATTATCTATACTAAATCTTACATCCCTGTCTAAGAAACCTCGAGAATATTAATTAAATGCAGGCAGTCCTGTCCGGGATATCAATGTAAGAACTTGTTGTATATCACTTTCATTGACATGGCTCAATAATTACTGTACAGTGTCACAATTTAACACTATTATTAAAAGTACAGTCTGGCCCTCTGGGTCAAAACACTACTTGATTACTGGTATGCAATTAGAATAAGAAAGCAATATCTGGATATAGTCCATTCTTGTATCTATGCCACAGGGTTGGCAAGTTCTGACAGTACTATTTATGTGGTGGTTACGGTAGAAATATGTTTCTGCCTTTGTCTCAGCCATAACTGCAAAAATACCATGGAAAACTACAATAAATATAGCATAATAGAATGCCTATTTTAGTATAATACATGATACAGCCATTATGTATTCAAATAAGATATGAAACATGCTACATTATTTGAGTTATAAATGAACACTCGCAATGACATGTATATTATATAAATTGAAGCAGGCCCATTTAATCTTCAATCTAGGAAAATTAATTTTTTGTGTGGACTGTTTCTGGTTGCATTTTGTGCACATATCAAAGCACTGTGTTGTAATGCATATATACGCAGGCATTGTTACACAGATGTCACCGAGTACGTTATAGTTACAAGATCACTGGTTGACCTTACACAAGTAACAGTTTCAGTGACATCATGGATATATATATAGACCTTTATCATCCACACTTTACTTCTCCACTTCAGTTATTCACTTGGGGTCTGACCTCCCAAACCCTAACCTCCCCTGGTGCCAGTGGTTTTAATAGTTAAATGCATCATCCCTGTCATCTTGATGGCTTAAAATTTAAACTGCCCGGAGCATTTTGCTCACAACCATTACATGTACCCTCAAGCAAGTTCTAATTATCTTTGACTGTGTGTGTGTGTATATATATACTGTGGTTTGCTTTAATTTTGGGAGGCTGAAATTTCGAGATTTTTTTATTTTGAACATTTTGCAAGGGTTTTTTTGCGATTTCACCAGGGCATGTAAAATCTAAGTATAAAGCAGGATCTGTATTGATTTAAAGTTAAGAAAAAAATCCTACAATACCTTACTAATTTCTGGTTCAGTCATGAAATTAAGACTTGTATCACAGTGGACATGTATCACAGTCTGTGTGTACGGCTAATGCATGGGCACACATCAGGTGGCTGATGAGGTGTTTTACAGAGGCCATCATAGTTGATGGGGCATCTAATTCCAAAGGGTTTCATATTTGCATATTTAACATTTGCGAATATTGCAAAATTATACCCCTCATGAATAAAAAGGCAACCAAAGAATATAATCCTGAATTTTTAATGAAAACATTGGAATAATGTAGATGTGATTAACAGCCTGATCCATGTATAATATGCCATCTAGCTGTAGCTTAAATACAAACCCCTATGTAATATTTTGGCAGCAGATGAAAGGGATTGGTAAACCAGTATCTTTTGATGTAAGCAGACCTTAAACATGATTAACCAGAAATCAAGAATCTGCATGACTATAAAAAAGACAATTGAAATATCAGTATAATTGGAAAACACACATGTAACTTTTCATTGAAAAAATTCCCTGGTCATACAGTACATATCTTGCTAAATAATAATTGTACAAAGTTGTTTATCCGTATAGATCTGCTTATACCTGGCTCATTTAATAAGATTGCATTATCACGATAATATGAAAATCCTAGGCAGATGCTCCTTTTGATCTGTATATATGATTAAATAAAGGGATCATGAAGACTTTGATGTGCAATACTTTTGTATGAAGTAGTGTTAAATGATACAGTGAAAAATTAGCTCTGGTTCAGCGAGTCAAAATAGGATCGTTTAGAACAGGGGGAAAAAGCGTTTAACTTGGCATGTTTGAGAAAGGTTGATTTTCTAGTATATACAGGTTATGTACGGTAAGTGTGAACCTCTAGTCAGCGGAAACGAGGATAGTGTTTTTTTCTTGAATAGCTCAATAAAATCACAAATATCCATTGAGGAAGGAATTTAATAGCCATAGTTGCTTCATTTAACAGGCATTGACACATTCAGTTGTTTGAAGAAACTTGTATTTTCTTCACATATTTCCAACTTAGAAGAACCTAGGATGAAAGTTAATTTGTTTGTATTAGTTTAACCACATACAGACGCTCCCAAAGATGAAAATAAGTGTTCAGGTACTTAATATATAGTTAAAATGATTAGACACGATCAGTTGTAAAAAAATGCTGATTCTCCCTTTTTTTGACCACTGTGAGGAGATTGAGATAAGATTAATGGATTCGGCATTACTAATTTGATCCACAAATAGGCACTCCCTATTATATAATCTGCCAAGTAAGGTGCTTTATATATAGACTAATTATGATTTGACATGATCAGTTGTTTGAAAAAAACCTGCATATTTAACATATTTTTTCAACTGTTAAAAGTTTTTCTGGTTAGCAAGTACTGATTCAAAAGGAGCCACCCCTCAAAGAGATAATATCCCTAGACTAGTTGCTAAATCTGGTGTATGGTGATGCAACACCATCATTTGTTGTGCAATGTTGTAGCTAAACGGCACATGGCTCCAGCATGTGCAGTGATGTCTGAGATAAATACACCAGGTCTTATCAAAGTGACCTTATTCAGGTGAAACCATATAAGGTAACTGCTGCTATCTCACAGCTGATCTGTGTAACATTCTGGTCAGACCAACTTTGGACAAGTACCAAGTCCTGAACCGCTTGGCTGGCCCTTGTGTACAGGTGGGTGGTCATCCACATGACTCGTCATGAGTGAACAATTTAAATACCTATTTATATATGTGTGTGAATCTAAATATTTGTTTGTTTTCTACTTGAGGTTCAGTTAATATACATATTTTACATGTTTCCAGGCTGACCTTTTTGGTTTGACCTCAGCAAGCTGTCTCTTTGAGTTTCGGGTTTAATTAGAGATCGCTGCTCGCTGAGTATCCAACGATGGCGGACGGTACCCCTCAGGCCCTGTCATATACCTCAAAGGTGGAGAAATTACCACCAATTAACTACAGTAAGTCAGTTGACGTTTTGCTGGATAGTTAGCATGCTTTTCTCTGTAGACTGTAGTACGCTTTCTGTATGATCCTCTGCGATTGCTTGTGCATTTAATGTAGAATAACATCTACAAACATGGCAGAATGATATTTAAAGAAAGAATAAAATAATCTTTCGTAAAACAGCGGTGTCAGGGCTCATCAGAGAAAGGACCAGGAGTGTTTCCAACATCACTTATGCAAGAATGAAATTCCTGAAGAAAGAATAATAACATTATCTTTAATATATAACTAAAGAAATTTCTTTATTAAAGGGATTTATTCACATACCAGGTATGTAAAATATACAAGAAATACATAAAAATATGACGTGGTATCTGCCATTATCTTCCTCTAAAACCAATTGCTTGCTTCTGTGCACAAGTGAAAATAAGCTTGCATTGGGCAAATTCAGTGGTATAAAACATAAACATAGTTGGCATTCCACCTGGTTACTGTAATACGCAATTACACACATCTTTGTTTTTATTTTTGCTTCATAAGGGTCCCTTCTTCTGTATTTCTTTTTTCATTTTTCTTCTCCTTTATTTGGGAATAATCACTCATGCACAAGATAGGACCACTGGTCAGTGGTCTCAGTCTTATTATGGTAATCAGATATACGTGTGAACTGGAGAAAATAAGTCTACTTGGTGGGGTGGTTTTGCTTGGAAACTTTGGTATTCATCCAAATTGGACATATATGTGTGTATGTGTACACACATTTTTATCTTAATGGTGCTTACTCAAAGAGCTTATATGCTGTATAATACACCTTTAATAGTGTACCTTCAATGCTGTGCGGGATAAAAAGGTGGATTATATGCCTGTGATATGCTAGATTATATAACAAATCTTGGTAAAATAAATCTATAATTTGAAGATAAGTTAATCAATTGTAAACTACATTTTTAATGTAGACATATTCTGAATTATTTATGTAAAATGCCTGAAAATATTTAGGATTCCAATCAAATTTTGTGGTTGATGTTATGGGAAAAACAGGTGTAGGCATTATGGGAAGACCCTCATACTCACACATATGAGCACTCTGTACACACTCTTTGGTCTAATTTAATAATAATTGATTTCACATAATTAATTGATGATAGTCAGTAACATTAGTAAGCAGCATCAGGGCATACCAGCTTTTGTGTGTACACACGTGCCTGTATCAGTCCTTAAGGCTGTAGATCTGTAACTGTGTATATATTCAGGGTTAGACACTGACTTTGTTTCTAACCTGCCAAGTAGGGTATCTAGTTGAATAAATTTTCCTGCCCAAATGCTTTTGTCACATGCCTGAATTTATTCTCTAAATTATCAAGTTGTTAAAAACTAAAACTTGTTATCTAACATTTACAGACCTTTAATTCCATCAAGGTGTACTGACATGTATTTTTAGAGAACTTTTCTGAGTTTTTCATACTATTACCATGTAAACAAATTGAGTACTCTGGCAATAATTGAGATGGAATATAGAAATTTTGAGCAAAATAGTTATTTTTGTTATAAGCAGAGTCAACTTTCAAGTCATGTAGACAGAATGACACTGGTCATGTGATAAATAATTGTTCTTAAATGTAGAAGAAATAGTTGGGCCCTCTCTCTCTATGCCTGGTTTGGGAGGCAACTACCTGTTTTCACCTGCCCAAAGGCTCAATAACCTGCCCCAGGCAGTGGAACAATGTTAAATGTCTATCCCTGTTACATACCTGGTTTGATTTTTCACTGGTTTTGAAGTCATGCTTGTGATATTATAAAAATTATACTGGTAAATTAATGTATTGTGATACTATTAAGTGAAAAGTAGTAGATAATTTGTTCATGTGGTAAATAACCACTCATATTTAACTTGAGCTTGACTCCAATAGGATTAAGCAATGCATTTACTCTTGGTTGTAAACCTTGCACACATGACCTAGATTTTAGTATAGTTGATGTGATTTATCTGGTACCGGTACTGCTGTCGGCTGTCAGCTTTGTACACACCTTGGTGTTGTATAGATCTGTTAAATAACTTGGCAACTTTAATTAGTGCTGTAGTCAGTTGTGGAGGGTTGTGTTGGGAGTCGCTTCCTTGATCATAATCGATCATCGACAGTGTATTAGAAACCAATGATAAACTATAAGTCGCTTTTTAGAGGTGTTGCAGGTCATTTGTGATTTCATTATCAGTCATCTGTGTAAAATCGGCTGACATCTAGTAGGAGTGTGAAATTTGTATCAAATATATTCCTGTACTTCATCTCAATTGATATATAGGCGTGATATTGGAAAACACATCAAATAACTCTGTATCCAAAATGTGTACATGTATATAGTAAACTTAAGCCTGAAACTATTGGTAAACACAGATTGTTCTAAAGTTTTTTTGCATAAATGTTATACAATTAAAAACATATGATCCATCATTATAAATGCTAACCTTTGTCAAAAAGTAAGTATATTAATCAAATGCTTGATAGGAGAAATGCCTTGTGCAGATGCTTATGTTTTAAGTTTTACACTACAGTCTGTGTAGCCAACAGACATAATGATAGTTCATTGGTTTTGTTGCCAGATCGATTTACAGGACCACAGAAGTACAGTTCTGTAATTATCAGATCAAACCAAAGAATAATATCATGTTCATTTGACCCAGTTGCAATATCTGTGACATTGTTTATCTTTGACAGTGTTTACAGTGGTGAGGAAGGATTTGACCTGGGTAGTGAGTTTGTCAGTTAAATATTTGCTGATTTAAAGTGATAGAACAGAGGATGTTCACTTCCTATCATAATATTCAGATACAGTGATAGATGGCCATATCCTGTTTTACAGTACTGCTTGACTAGCCTTATTTAGCTGTATTGGACTATATAATTATTAATTTAGTACATTATTTATATCATTAGTTACAAAACATAAATATCCAGTCTAAACGGCAAAGGCTGTTGACACATGCTAACCGGCATTTCCAAATGTTAACTGATGTATATAATAGTTTACATAATATTATTATATTAAATTGATGATATTGTTATATATATTATTTTAAAAACAAATTTAATGGGTATGGCCAAAATACGTACCACCTGGTCAATCAATCAGACACAGTATATATGAAGTGGAAGCAGTGGCATTAAGTTCTCTAATGATGACCAGTTATTATCCTTGTAATCACTTGTAGAGGGCAAAACTGCTACTTTTTTTGTGAAAGTAACATACTTCAAACTTCATTCAAGTTTGAAAAATGTCCATTGCCTTTTGGTAAAGGCAACACACCACCAAGGTATTGATCCAAAGTGCATGACTGCATTTGTTCTTTAAATTGACTGAAACAGTGGTTTTTCTGCATCTCATTTCACTTTCTTCTGAATGATTCCAGTAAACTATGAAAACATGTTCTTAATTTAACTCCATCTTCTGAATTCTTGCATCACTTTGCCATCAAATTCTGTGTTTTAACACTGGTCCTCTTGTAGTACAGCCTGTTGGGACCATCTAATATGGCATCCAGTTTAAAGATCATTTTCTTATCAGCTTGTACTGTTAATAAATGGGTACAAAATCAGAAAATGCTCTCATGTTGGGCCTTGGGTCAGGGCATTGATTATCTGCTGCCCAGCATTTAGATAAATTATTATATTTTCACCAGGTGCTGAGACTATCATGGTGTACCCTTGGTTTGTCTGTGTGCTATTTTACGCAATAAGTTCTGAACTGATTTTGTTGAAATTTTGTGGAGAGTTTGGATTACACCCAAGAAACAATCCATTTATTTTTAGAGATAATCTGGTTTACCATCATATATTTTTCCATTCATTCAGGCTTTCTCACCACTGTGGCATACAGCTGTTTCTTATTCCTGGCCAGAGTCATAGTTATATAAAACTAACCAGTGACCTAAGCTTTTGAACCGTGACAAACATAGCCAATGTTGCAGTACAGTTTGATTAAGACCCTGGTGGGACTATTGTGGCCTGTGACCATTTCTTGTATTTATTACTGTTATATTATATAGTGAAACCTGTGTTAGGAGACCACCCATGGGACTGGGCAAAAGTGGTCTTAATTTACAAGTGGTCTTATAAGAGTGGTCAGATATAACCAGTATGAATGCTTTTGGTTCACTTAAGGGTGGTCTTATTAAACAGCTGGTCTTTCAGAAAGGTTCCATTGTACTTGTATACATGTAAAGCATCTGGTGGTGAACTTGGTATTATGTCTTTGAGGTGGAGTGCAGCTATCTTTTCACTTGATATCCCCATTGGATGCATGTCCAGAATCAACTACAGGCTGTCAGTCTTACCTATCAGCATATACTCATCTAGGACAACCAGACAGCTTGTAATTTTGAACCCTAATATCTGGTAGGCTATTGACATTCCAGTGTACCTGGTCATAAGCATTTTATGTTGGATATAAATGCATTGATTATTCTACTGGAAAATACATTTAACATTTTATTGCTCATCACAGGTAGTATGGCTAATAATATTACATATGAGAACATGTGTGACCTGTCAGTCTCTAGTCAATTTTATCATGAGTTACTCTGATAATTACCGTTAATAAAAACAAAAATCTAGGCCAACAAGTTATAAATTGCACACAAATTAAAAAAAAAAATCTAGTTCAACTAAATGCTAAACACCCAGACTTATAGAAGTCTTCATTACATAGATTGATCCACACACACATGTATACATATAAAATAAAATAATAGTAATATAATAATAATAATCTTATGAGCTTAATCAGAAACCCTCATGTTCCTTATAGCTTTATGTTATAATGCTAATCATGTAAACACCGGGGGATTGGCCATTTAATAATACACTGAGGTCACTTTGTGGTAAATATGTATATGTAAAACATGAACCCACAAGTTAGCATGGTTTATGGTTTTCTATTTGTAGTCATGCACTGACCGAATACTTGATCAACTATATACACACTTGGCTAGGCTTGTTATTATATATATTCTAGGGCTGACTTTATGTCAGTTGTTGACTCAGGTTCAGTAATTAATTATCAATAAAATATTTATATCTTAGAAATCAAGGGTTACCAAGAGAATGGGTTTCTTTTTCTAGTACAGGAAAAGTGATTAATGAGAATAATTCCCCAAGAAAAAAAAAGGAAATTTAGTTCAGGGAACCAGAAAAAATGCCATTCTGTTATACTTTGACTTATATCCAAAGAACACATCACTGTTTGATAATACAGTTCATGTTAACCAGTATAGTGCCTTAGTTTCACCATTTCCACTGCAACAAACGGTAGTGTTCACTACAACAACTATGTCTCATTAGACAGTTCAAATAATTATTTCAGTATTTTAAAGTTTTACTGGGGAAGACTTCAGAAAACGGTGTCATGATACACTAAGAACTGTCTGTTTAAATCATGCCTAAAGATAGCACCGGACTAGTCACTCCCTTGGCAATTCAAGCACTGGCCCAAGAGTGGCCAAAGTGGCTGAGTCATCAACATATGCCATCCACCATGGCACCTTCCATCAGGACCCTTATCTGTCATAGCCAACTAACTGTCCAGGATGTATATATCCCAGCAGCGAGTTAGTGATTAGGTCACTAACCAAAACTTTGTATGTAAATTTATATTAATATATGATTTTGTTGTGAATTCACAATTTTGCCTCAAATTGACTACATGAGATTTATGAGGGGACTAGTATAGCATAGTAGCCACAGCCTGTCACCCCAAACGTCGATTTTGGTTGAACTGAAGACGATGGTCCAGGCCCTTCAGTTTATTTCTAAAGGCCTGAGTGTCATGTTGTCATTGCTAGTAGCATAGAAGTCTGATATTTTGAAATACTAGGCTTGATTTAGCTTTAATTTGGGAATCAGCAAACTATTGCAGTATTATCATAAGCTTAACAAGTACACCAAAAGGAAAAGTGTGCTGTTTTATTCTCCAGTACTCAAACATAATTTTGGTTACATTTTGTGGATGTGTAGGGCATAGACCAATGAAAACCCTATAAACAGTAACAGTGATTTTGGATTATAATTTTTTTGCCTTAGTAAAGATAAACATGCTAATGAGTGTCATATTGTAGTTAGAATAGGTACTTTTTTTATTATGAAGGTGACTAATTAATGTGCAAATTTGCAGAATTTCATTCTGGTTCGAACTACAAGGGTTGGGCAGTAGCACGAGTATCCTGACATCAACCAGGCTTGTTATCAAACCTGCCGTACGGGTCCTTAGTGTGTAATCATCCCCACTGTTTGATTATAACATGGAGGAACCCCCAAAAGGTGAACTTGTTTGTGAATGAAACATGACTTGGGTTTCTCCCCATTAATGCCTGCAGAGTGCTCACAGTTTTTTTTTTTTTTTTTTGGGGGGGGGGGGGGGGGGGGACAGCCATGAAAAATGTCACTGACATTTGTTGGCTGAAATTCAAACCCACAATATCCTGGCTATGAGCCTTGTGCTCTACCCCTGGAACACACTAGCTGGTATATCATATGTACTTAATAGCCTAGAAATTTCAGCTGCATGTGGGTTGGTGTTTGGTATTGATGAATTGATATCCTGTCAAGTTATCACTTTTACTAGTCACAATGCACTACACCTTTTTTCAGTGTTCTGTAACTCATACTTGATATGCTACCCTTATAAATTACATGCTGATATAAATATAAACAGCATCCTATTGTGTAATCAAAGATTATTCTCGACTTGTAGTGAGAATTAAACATACCAATCAAAGATGTCTTATTAAAGTCCCCTATAAAACCATGTATCTGACATATTTATCGTGACTTTTTGCAATATGTATGCTAAAAACAGAACTGGGTGTAAGACAGGATTATTGGTATTTACCATAGACTTTTCCATTTTGAATGGCTATTTCATCATTTTCAAACTGGGATAGTATGTGCTTAGGAAAACAACAACATGCAGTGTAGGACAAAACAGGCATTTTAGACCACACATTATTGGGCCAGTTTCAAAATTTCATACAATAAGGACAAGAATATATGATGTCCCAATGGATCTTTCACGTTTCGTGAGTACAGGACTCTAGGTTATACTAGTATTTGTGTTGTGAGTGCAAGCCCTCGATCGAGCCTCTTTAATCATTCATTTATTTTTTAAATTTTATATGGTGGCTAAAAATATAGTTATGAGTGGGTACCATTAGAAGAAGATTATAGTAATACTAGTGGTAAGTACATTGTATTACAGATATTACATATATAGCCAGAATAATTACTGGAGAGTTTAATAACTATGTTCCTGCCTGGGACTCACCACTGCAGTATTACTTGCAAATAACTACTTTTATTTTATTAAATTAATCAGTAATGTATAAGTTTACAGTGTTCTTGTTTCAAAGTGTTAATAAGTAAACAAGCTACTGTAATTGAGATTGTTGGTAGTATATGAAAATACCTACATGTGTAAAAAAATATTATAAAATTAACCCATTAGTAATCTTTAATTATTTGTCTTTCTCTCTTTCTCACTAATTTCTTCTCTTTCTCTTATTATTGTTTATCAATGTAATCATATAAGTATGATGTAAATACTTAATGAAACATATTGAGAGTAGCTGATATATTAAGATATACATTTATAATTTAAAAAATTGAATACAAACAAATATTCCAATAATGATTGGTAAGTTTAGTCCCTTCTTCTCACTCTGTATACTTTTTCTGTTTATATATTTTCATATAAACATTGTGCAAGCACTATAAATACATATATATAATATTTCAAAATACATCAGAGTTTAAATACTATATACAATTTATCAAGTTGGTGGTCTATCTTTTGCCTTCACAGTCATGTTTTTATTTTGTCAGACCTATGTTAGATCTCATTATCTAGAGCTTATGTTAGATGTATGACATGTATGTTTGATTACATTAGAGGATATTCTGTGGTATCTCATTGCATGATACAAACAGGATTGTCTGCCTATGGGTCATCAGGGTAGGACAAATGAAGGATTCTGGGTAATCTCAATGAAATGCTGCATTCCCAAAATATCAGCAGGGCAGATTGGATAACCTTGCAATATGCTGGTGAGGAAAATGGAAGTTCTCATGTGTAACTTCATGTATTATTTTTCATAAATAAAGACTACTTAAAAAGATTAATGAATCACCAACATACCAGTCTATTCAGCAGAATAACCACAGATTTGTTTGGTCCTTTCATTATAGATAACAACTAGGGAGGACAAATATATAACAGTATTTTATATAACCTTCACCAGCAAAGGTAGGCTGTAGATTATGTTATTATACTTTTGTCTGTTTGTTGGTTTGTGAAATGTTTATGGCTAGAAAAGTCAAGGATAAATATCAATGAAACTTCGTTGATATTTTGGATTTAAGGAAAAAAAGAATATATGGTCCAGATTCTGGTTTAGATGCAGGTTCATTATTTGTCTATTTTTTACATCTGTCTTAGAAAGGCTGATTAATAACACATGCAGCTTGTGTTTTTACCTGATGGAGGGATTTAATACTACTAGGATTATATGTCACTTTTAATATTAATAAGCCATTATTAGTTTAATGTTTATTAGGCTATAAGCATGCACTTGTAAGTTAATTTTTTTAAATAACAGACATTTTGTTTTGGGTGGAGGTATATGTGCTCTCTGAGTGCTGTTCTATATAAAGCTGCTTCTCACACCATCTCATTAATATTGTGAGAGCTGCTGCCCGCTGTTTATCAGTGATATTGATTAATGTGTGTAGATGTCCTGGTGTGTACATTGGCAGTCTGCTCATATAGTGAGTGTGCAAATAGACATTCATCTAGCCCAGTATATTAAGCTCTATATCCTTATCTGCTGCTACATTGTATCTTGAAGGAACTTAAAGCCAGCCACTCACCTACCTTTTCTGTAGAAACTACTAACTGTAATGTATATAATTTCTTGCCTACTCTGTGTACTTATGAATGAACTGTTAGTAATTCCTGTAAAAGATCCAAAGGGTTGCATAAATTTCTGAGGTGGTCGTAAAAGCAAGGTCTGATATAAAGAGCCAATAAGAATTGGGACTATGAAAAAAAGGGTTTTTTATTTTGAGGTCGTTGCTAAACTGAGGTGGTCATTAAACAGGGATTTGCTGTATTATTTATAAGGCATAAAAATAGATGAATCATTTATCATTGTATGGTTACCCATAGTCTCAGAGACATATTTATTGTCATCTCAATTAAATCTTGACAAATGGCTAGCTAAAAGACCATATATCCTGATCTTTGAAAAATAAACTCAGAAAACTGCTGAATCACCCACATGGCACTCTGGAACCTCTTGTCTACCAAATAGAACTGGAACCATGCCCATTGTGTACCTAGGTCTTACAGTGCAGTGACTGCCAGCAGTGGTAGAGAACTGTACAGTGCTGTTACCATGGCAGCCCAGCCCACCAGGTGGTCTTATCATTAAAAGGTTGTTTGAGTAAAGTCTGGCACAACATACTCTTAATATCCGTCCAATTTCAATGACATTGCCCTCCTGTGGACTGAGACACTGAAGAAAAAATAAACAATACCAGTCATGGGAAATACAAGCCCTCCAAGTAGGAACTGGCCAGAGTTTGCACCAACAGCTGTTATTGAAATCTGTAAAGGTCTGCTAAAATTTGGTGCAAATATTGAAGACATTAAGAGTACATTTGCATTGATCCTTGATGTTTTTTGCTGGCCAAGCTAACAGGCTGGAATGAAAATTTAGTTTCCATATATCATGAGACTGCTGTTAATGGATTTGATTTTTTGGGTTCAAGCCAGGAGGGTAAATCTCTTTAAGTATAACATCAATCTTAATTCTGAGGTTAGGCCTACTCCTGTACACTCTTAAAACTACATTCTTGCATGACACTTTTGTCCAAGTAGTTTATCATATTTTACTTTTTATAAGGTAACAATGGCAGGAAAATGGAGATGTGTGGATGTTATTTTTGCACATTGTTGTCCAAATGAAAGGAAGTAAAAATGACCTGCTACCAGTTTTCAATGTCAGACAACCTTTTGTACATCATTTTAATTGCCCAAATTTATAAAAATTTTAATAAAATTTGTCTAGTTTGTGCAACATTTTATTTGATATAATGCCAAACAAATAAAATAAACAATAGGCACTTTTCTATGTGCCAACCGAGAAAAAAGACCTTGGAAAACTTGAACTAGTCAAACTATTGACACTTTTAACTTCTCATGACATTGTGACTCGTCTCATGAATATTAAAAGGAACATGGATATTAAGCACTGTTAAACAAACAGAAGAATATTTTTATTGTTCAGTATGAAAAAAGACAATAATGAATTATGTACTACACATTATGATATATATAAACAGATATTTACCAAGATCAAATGTATCAATCACTGGTTGTTTATTAAGAGATTGAAATCCACAGAAACCAGCTGACGTGTTCAAATTTGTGAACATTTATAAAAAATTTGATGTTACAGGCAAAACAGTTTTTATAAATCTATAAGAATTATTCAATGTGTACAAGTAATTAGCAATTCCATGGCAGTGCA
Source organism: Sipunculus nudus (assembly GCA_026874595.1). Taxonomy (NCBI): domain Eukaryota; kingdom Metazoa; phylum Annelida; class Sipuncula; order Golfingiida; family Sipunculidae; genus Sipunculus; species Sipunculus nudus. The sequence continues at coordinate 11,774,609 of CM049311.1, read as the reverse complement.
CTTTAATTATGTAACCTCACAGTTTCAGCAGGAAGTATGGTGGTAAAGTGTAAAATCTGCTCACTTGGAATAGTATTAAAACCATACACGCGCCTGTTTTGTTATACCAGGGTCGTGTTCAGTAAAGCGTATAATATCAAGGGAGGTAGCATTGATGTACGTACCACACAAACCCGACAAATCATAGTCTGCTCTATATGGTTACACTCCAGTTATTGACCTTGCACCTCTGTCATGTCAAGAAACACGAAGTATTCACTACATGCATGCTTGGAATTCTGCTTGAGGGGTAGTCCATAGTGAATGAATCAGGCTTTTATCAGTTACCCTGGAGGGTCTTGTTAACCTTGTCTAACACCCAAAGGTCATTATATACAAACAGGCCTTACTCACAAAGGAATCTTTGGATTAATAGGGCTGTCTTCTCTTACAACAAAGTATGTTGGTACAGTACTTGTGAGGTCAGTGAATGCTCTTTTGTCATTGCTTGAGTATTACATGTGAATGGTGTGTCTTATATTTATTGAGACCAGTGACCAATATTATGAATAGAAATGCTCAAATCGTAAAAAATTTGCTTTTTTTCTTTTGAAAAGTATTTGGTAATTAAAGCTAAAAATTAGGATGGTATTGGTAAATATCTCGTTCCTGGAGCCTGATTGTTCAAGAGATTTGTTCATGATATTTGTAGTCCAAATTGGTTGACTTCCAGACGTAATTTTAACTATTTGCTTTACATGTGCAATGGTAATACACTAGAAAAAGTGCCCGTAATTTTGAATTCAGGGCATGGTGGAAATGCTGAGTCATTTATCATTAAAATGATACTGACAATATGCTGTATAATGCAGGACCAAGAGAAGTGGTTGTAATTGTGGGATGTTTGAAAGTGTGGGGTTGTTGTGAGGTGGGGTTCCACTGTATATATATATTCATATAACTTAAATCAATTATAGAACAGTTGTGAAACACAATGTTGATAATCAGTTTCGATGCAGGCCTTAGGCCTTGATTCAGAGTGACAGACTACTCTCTGCCTGCTTGAACATTCAGCCTCCATTCAGGAATGGAGTCCAAACACCAGTGGGGGAGAGGTTCCCCTCTGATTCAACACAACCCAAAACAAGAATCTCGTGCAAATAAAATGGGGGATCTATAATGTAAATTACCTTAAAACACTGATAGATCTGTGCTTCCCTCATATATCCCTATTAATAAAGTATTATGTCCCAATAAACAGCCCCTTCTAAGCCTTCCAAACATGTCTTGCAAGGCTGTAAACAAGAGCCGATGGAGGTAGCAATTGTAAGGTTTTCTTGAGAGTAAGTACCAATCTTTTCATACATACTGAACATTAAGTTCCAATTTATATCCCAACTGAAGTAATACAACTGTTTTATGTGTAATATGTAGGGGTTGTTGCATGTCTCAATGCTGAATGCCTAATATCATGCCGGTCTGAACCATTTTGGTCAGATCTGACCAAGCTTTAGAGGGTAAACTCTTCACCTCAAGGGCTGTAACGCTAACAAGGAAGAACAATCAGTTAAAACTTGTTTGAGTTACAGGTCTGTAGATACACTCTGTAGATCTGATCAGGGTTTATTATGACCAATATCAGTAGATGCTATTTACTCTGCTGAATGTCAGTTGCTGAATCATCACATTCTTTTGCTGCTACAGCCCAGCTCTTTATACAGGGCTGACTGGCACCTCCTAAGTACTACAGTCACTAATCAGCAGTAGGTCCACTATGGATGGGTGAATGACCTAAGTTGCTTGGTGATTTATCAGACATGACCTTCGACCTGTGTTGCTGGGTGATCTGTGAGACATGAATTATGGCTTTGCTGTTGTAGCAGGAAGCAGTGTTGATAAGGCTGCACCAGGGCTTTGTGGTAGCTGGTTAATAAATTAACATACGTATACAAGCAGCATGGATAGCTACCCCACTGCTTATACTTGCTGAGAATCAGTAACTGTACAGACCCTTACAGTGCTGTTCCAACTCTGTGGAATACTTACCTAAGGATAACAGTTCATGCTGGTCTGTTGAGGTACAGGTATGCATTATTACAGTACTGTATTATTGATCTGTGTTTAACAGGAGCTCAGCAATCCTGGTGTCCTTGCACTATAATGAGGACAGTTTGACCAGGGTTAGGGTGTCTGATTTGTTGAGGACAAAAGCTCTAACAGAGGCCAACAGAGTTGGTCAAACCCCTCAAAAGTTAATAAGTATATAACCAGTGGTGTAAAACCAAGAGGTGAATACATGCCAGCTTTATCTATAGTATTATAAATCAGTCTGCTTTGTCGATTATCACATGTATCTTAGTTAACTGCCAGCCCCTCCCACTTTGACACTACAAGGTTTTATTGCATTCAGTTATCGTTCAGAGTAAAAATATCTGGGCTCGTGCTTACTAGAATATTTTTTAAATTCCTGTATGTTAAAATGGTATCCTACAAAATTGTCTTATATTTTACAGCATTTAGACTTTTATCTTCTAAATCATTTTCTCATATAACTGTTATTACTAAATAATTATTGTTATGTAGACCCAATATTCACCTGCGTTTTCCTCCCCCACATCAGATACATGATCCATTCAATATTGATTTTGTGACTGATCTGTTTATAAAGGTGTTATATATATATATATATATATATTAAATTGTTAATGTGTAGCTCCCTGCCTGATGTATCCAAGCAACACAGTCATTCCAGGAACATTCAGGGTGGGACAACTGATTTGGAGCTAGTTTTCCTAAACAATATTTTGTAATATAGTCTCATCTATTTGTTAGCGAACATGTTAGCTTATGCGATGGTGTGGCGTCGCCAGGAGTCCGTCGTCTGTTGTCCGTCGTCTGTACATTAACCTATACTATCTTGAAAACAGCAAGAGTTAGCATCACAAAATTTTATGCAAAAAATTAGTCATCTAAAAAACTCTATTGGATTTTGCTTATTTTTTGGCTAATTGCATTTTCTTAGATTTTATAGGGAAAAAGCTGAAAAAGATTTAAAAATCTTCTTCTCAGAAACTGTTCAGCCAAATTGTCCAATATTTCACTGAAATGATTCCTGGAACAATCTCTCTCAAGTTTGTTCGATTGGTGTAAGTTCGGTGATTTTTGGCCGAGTTACAGGAAGTTGAACTTAGTCATCTGTACAAAAAAGCATACTAAAATTACAATCTCAGAAATGGCTGGAGCTATCATCACCAAATTTTATGCCAATGTTGGTCACATGAGTCATATCAGAAATTGAGGTATTGGTGGCGCCACCTGCATCGGCCTTTTTTGTACAGGGGTCATCAGTACCTGTATCATACTGACTGCTACAAAAAACTTCTTCTCTGAAACCATATGGCCAAATTGATTAATATCGCACATAAATGATCCTAGGGTAGTGCTTTCTGAAGTTTGTTCAAATGGTCTCAGTTCAGTGACTTTTGGCAGAGTTATGGGAAGCTGAATTTAGTCATATGCCATAACAGCCCATTTTAGCTCAGTGGCTACAAAGAACTTCTTCTCAAAAACAACTGGGCCAAATTCTTAAATCTTACACATTAATTATCCTTAGATGTTGATGATTCAAGTTTGTTCAAATGATTTTGGTTCAGTAATTTTTGGCTGAATTATAGGAAGCTTAACTTAGCCATTTTGCTGTATTTTCCCATATGAGTTATAAACCTGCAAAACGTTTTATGACTGAAGCCACTGAGGCCAATGTGTTTAATATTTTACAGGTATAATCCCCTGAATAATTCTTATAAAAATTGTCTTTTATGATTCCATAGAATGAATTTTGGCTGAATTATAAAGTTTGAATTGAGTCATTTTACCATATATGTTAGCTGTGTGAAGCAGATACATCTAGCCTGGCACCAGTTTATCAGCATCCCTTACATCATGCCTCTAGACATTTAGATTTCAGGTTATCTATGTTTAATATTGACAAGAATGTTTTTTAAAAGCTTTTAAAAAATGTAGATTTATGATTTTAGATATTCCTCATGCCAGGCAATGTTTACAATCACAGGTATACAGCTCTCTTTGGGTATATAAAGACGGCTGTACATGGATTATAAATACTTTATTCAAATACTTTATAAATACTTTATTCAAGGTTTTGCCATCAGTGAGATGTATCTGTATTATAATTTTGCATTCAATATGCATCTGTAGTAATTTTTAGCGAACCTGTGAGCTAATGCGATGGTTTGGCATCTAGTATCATGAAATTTAATGCAAAAAATTAGCCATCTGAAAAACTCTGCATTTTCTTAAATTTTATAGAGAAAAAGCTAAAAAACCTTTAAAAATATTCTCCTCCGAAACAGTCAAGCTAAATTGTTCAATATTTCACAGAAATAATCGTTTATACCATGTCTCTCAGTTTGTTCGAATGGTTCAAGTTAGGTGAATTTTGGCCGAGTTACAGGTTACGAAGTTAAACTTAGCTAACTGTCCAAAAAAGCATACTAAAATGACAGTCTCAGAAACGGCTGGAGCTTCCATCACCAAATTTTATGCCAGTGTTGGTCACATGAGTCATATATGAAATTCAGGTATTGGTGGCGCCACCTGCATTGACCTTTTTTGTAGAGGGGTCATTGGTCATCTGTACATTAACCCATAATTTCTCAGGAATAGCAGGAGCTACCATCCCTAGATTTTATGCAGTAATCTGTCACATATCAAATTTTGTGGGATTCAGCTTATTTTTTTGCTATCTGCATTTACTTAAATTTTTTAGGGAAAAAGCTGAAAAACTTAAAATAAGTCTTCTTCTTGTAAATGGTCCAGCCAAATTGTTCAATATTTTACAAAAATGATCCCAGAGGCAAGCCCTCTCAAGTTTGTTCAAATGTTTTGCATTTGAAAAATTTTAGTGGTGTTACACTAATTTAACAGTCATTTGGCCAATTAAACATACTGACATAGTAATCCTGGAACAACAGAAGCTAGCATTAACAAGTATTGTGCAAATGTTTGTCACATGACTCATATTTGAAGTTGCAGATTTTTTGGTGCCACCTACATTGACCTGTTTTTTATGGGCAAAAAAAACTCATAATTTTAGCCTCTTTCAGCTTAAAATGTTAATGATGAAACTATCAAGTTTAATCGTTCAATTTTTCAAAAGAATTATCCTAGGACAAGGTCCTTTCAATCATATCAGAATAGATTGAGTTTGTTGATTTTTGGTTGAGTTGCTTAACTTGCTCTTATGGCCATTATTATGTCTTTTTCAAACTGAGGACTGCAGTAGTGTTCTCCTACAAAATTATTGTTTCAATTATATATTCTGTAACATTGCACAAAAATATTCTTAGGTGGCCTTTGTTGAAGTTTACTAGAATGATTTTTGGCAGAACTCTTGGACCTTTAACAATAAAAGTACTGCATCCATTAATTATTCCAGATATTTTGATAAAAAGTTTATGCATATGTCAGCTTAAAAAAAAAGCATTTTAGCCAAAGTCTTTCATTATGTGTAAACAGATATACCAACTGGCCAAGATTGAATCTGTATCTTTAAATAGGTTGAAAAACTGCCAACTGTTTCATATTTGGCAACAGATCAAGAGTTCATTCAGTGCAGCCAGATATAGGTCAAGAGTTCAATCAGTGCAGCCAAGCACAAGGCATGTGATCACCTCATGGATGACATGTGAACACCTCGTGGGCAACATGTGATCACCTCATAGGTAGCATGTGATCACCTCATGAGTATCATGTGATCACCTCATGTGTGTCATGCCCCTCAGTGCTGCATGTGGAGCCAATCTGAGAGCTTATGCAATGGTGTGGCTACTATTTCAGATTTGGCAACAGGCCAAAGGTCAGTCTGGATCTATTCATAGCTTTGCAGACTGCAAACTTTATCAGATTAGGCAACAGGTCAAGAGTTCACTCAGTGCAGCCAGGTATAGGTCAGGAGTTCACTCAGTGCAGTAGCTGCATTCTATTTATAGTTTTGGCAGACTGCCAACTGTGTCAGATTATGCAACAGGTCAAGAGTTCACTCAGTGCAGCCAGGTACAGGTCAAAAGTTCACTCAGTCTAGCCAGGTGCAGGTCATGAGTTCACTCAGTGCAGTAGCCTGAGCAAACAATTTGTCACAGTTCACTCGGGGCAACTGCCTTTCTCACCTAAGCCTGGTCAGCCCCATGCATCAGACTCGAGGTAAGTTTGATATATTGGCCTAATATTTTGATCTATGTGCCTTTGATGGATTTCTCGCTCACAAGACAGGTGTCGCCACCTACAATGACTTTTGCACAGTGTGTTTCCCTGCGTTCTTTTCAGGAGGGGTTTGATATATCAGTCTGAAATAGGGCATATGTATCTATCTCTGATAGCTTCATTGTATACAAGACTGGTGGTGCCAGCTACAATCTTTTTAGTGTTGTGTGCACCCATGCCAGAATTTCAGCAGTGATGTTTGTGTAATTGTTTCTTATTCAAAATGTTTAGTACTTGCATTGTTCATATACATGAAAAGTAATTGTCCAGCTTTGAAGCATTATACCTGGTGTATTTCCCAATAGGTTCACAGGTTCGCATTAGGCCTGTAGGCCTTGTTCTAAAATAAATTGAAATAGAAGATTAAGCCCTTATCAACTCCTACTTTTGCTTTTTCCAGTGATATTTTGTTGTTTTAATTTTTGTCTTAGCTCTTTAAAAAAACCCACAAAAATAGATGGAGAGCCAATATTGCTGCTAATTAATTGTCTGCCTGTCAGCAGTGCCTCTTATAACTTCACCTGGATACATTCAGTGTGATGTCATGATATGGATGTAAAACAAAGCTACAAGTAAAATGAGTGTAAAGAGATCTGTCATGATAGTGTCTATTTTATATGGCTATTTTATATACTTGACTCATATAATATACAATTCATGATAATATATATATATATGCAAATGTGGTTTATTATAATTAGATTAAAAGCAAATGTCAGTTCATGTTCACTGAAAGATAAAAAAACATATTCCCTCTCATAAAATTGATTTCTTAAGGTAAATGTTTGCCATGCCATTGGTCATATGCTCAAGAAAATCAGTATTGCATATGAAAGAGTCCCTTCAGGTTCAATCCTGTGGCCAATAGCCCATCAAATACCTTTCAATTTATGTCTGACCAATGATTTTTCACTTTGCATATGGTGCGGAGTGAATGTCAGACATTGCAATCCATTGGTTGATATGGCATCATCAATATGTTGATACAGGGACATTTGACAATAATAACACATTTTTGTATCAGAACAGTATTGTTAACTTAAAGTTGTAGTAATAAACTAATGGTATAATGAGATTAGGTGACTGAGGGTCAGACAAAAATTGCATTTCTTACTAACAAAATCTGCAAAACAACATGAAAATGACCACACAGTTAATTCAAGGAGTGAAAGGGAATCAAGTAAAGTTGATGGAGGTAAAATGTTTTTTTTATATAGCTGTCTTGTAGATGGGTAATTATCACTTATATTATATGGTGTGAGCAGCAGGCATCATTATTTCCATTTATTAACATTTGGAGTTACTCCAAAAACTTAATAGAAATTTGATCGATTTTGATGAATCTCACTGTGCTTATTTAACGATAGATTACCTTCTATGCCTTTGATTCTTGGCTAAATCTGCACATAATAAATCAGGTCAGAGGTCACAAGACTTTATGAAAGGTGCATTTTTCACTCATGTATAGTGCTCTTGTTCAGCTTATAGATCATCCAGAAAATATGTTACTTCAAATAAGAATTAGGTCATGTTAATGTAAAAATTAGGTCATGCCAACCTTGTTGTTAGGCGAGACATATGCTAAGTTCATTGGTAGGTTAAATGTACTTAGTCTACAAGGTTATTCACTGGTTCATGGTTATATACAATTCATGATAATATATATATATATATATATATGCAAATGTGGTTTATTATAATTAGATTAAAAGCAAATGTCAGTTCATGTTCACTGAAATATAAAAAAACATATTCCCTCTCATAAAATTGATTTCTTAAGGTAAATGTTTGCCATGCCATTGGTCATATGCTCAAGAAAATCAGTATTGCATATGAAAGAGTCCCTTCAGGTTCAATCCTATGGCCAATAGCCCATCAAATACCTTTCAATTTATGTCTGACCAATGATTTTTCACTTTGCATATGGTGCGGAGTGAATGTCAGACATTGCAATCCATTGGTTGATATGGCATCATCAATATGTTGATACAGGGACATTTGACAATAATAACACATTTTTGTATCAGAACAGTATTGTTAACTTAAAGTTGTAGTAATAAACTAATGGTATAATGAGATTAGGTGACTGAGGGTCAGACAAAAATTGCATTTCTTACTAACAAAATCTGCAAAACAACATGAAAATGACCACACAGTTAATTCAAGGAGTGAAAGGGAATCAAGTAAAGTTGATGGAGGTAAAATGTTTTTTTATATAGCTGTCTTGTAGATGGGTAATTATCACTTATATTATATGGTGTGAGCAGCAGGCATCATTATTTCCATTTATTAACATTTGGAGTTACTCCAAAAACTTAATAGAAATTTGATTGATTTTGATGAATCTCACTGTGCTTATTTAACGATAGATTACCTTCTATGCCTTTGATTCTTGGCTAAATCTGCACATAATAAATCAGGTCAGAGGTCACAAGACTTTATGAAAGGTGCATTTTTCACTCATGTATAGTGCTCTTGTTCAGCTTATAGATCATCCAGAAAATATGTTACTTCAAATAAGAATTAGGTCATGTTAATGTAAAAATTAGGTCATGCCAACCTTGTTGTTAGGCGAGACATATGCTAAGTTCATTGGTAGGTTAAATGTACTTAGTCTACAAGGTTATTCACTGGTTCATGGTTATATACAATTCATGATAATATATATATATATATATATATGCAAATGTGGTTTATTATAATTAGATTAAAAGCAAATGTCAGTTCATGTTCACTGAAATATAAAAAAACATATTCCCTCTCATAAAATTGATTTCTTAAGGTAAATGTTTGCCATGCCATTGGTCATATGCTCAAGAAAATCAGTATTGCATATGAAAGAGTCCCTTCAGGTTCAATCCTGTGGCCAATAGCCCATCAAATACCTTTCAGTTTATGTCTGACCAATGATTTTTCACTTTGCATATGGTGCGGAGTGAATGTCAGACATTGCAATCCATTGGTTGATATGGCATCATCAATATGTTGATACAGGGACATTTGACAATAATAACACATTTTTGTATCAGAACAGTATTGTTAAAGTTGTAGTAATAAACTAATGGTATAATGAGATTAGGTGACTGAGGGTCAGACAAAAATTGCATTTCTTACTAACAAAATCTGCAAAACAACATGAAAATGACCACACAGTTAATTCAAGGAGTGAAAGGGAATCAAGTAAAGTTGATGGAGGTAAAATGTGTTTTTTTATATAGCTGTCTTGTAGATGGGTAATTATCACTTATATTATATGGTGTGAGCAGCAGGCATCATTATTTCCATTTATTAACATTTGGAGTTACTCCAAAAACTTAATAGAAATTTGATCGATTTTGATGAATCTCACTGTGCTTATTTAACGATAGATTACCTTCTATGCCTTTGATTCTTGGCTAAATCTGCACATAATAAATCAGGTCAGAGGTCACAAGACTTTATGAAAGGTGCATTTTTCACTCATGTATAGTGCTCTTGTTCAGCTTATAGATCATCCAGAAAATATGTTACTTCAAATAAGAATTAGGTCATGTTAATGTAAAAATTAGGTCATGCCAACCTTGTTGTTAGGCGAGACATATGCTAAGTTCATTGGTAGGTTAAATGTACTTAGTCTACAAGGTTATTCACTGGTTCATGATAGCAAATACAGTCAAGCCCACTTTGTGTCATATCGGTTAATAGAAAACCCCGCTTATTGTAACATTAATCTGAAATCCCAAACCATTTCCCATATTAACAATGGTAAATCTGACCGTTTAATATCATGGAATATTTTCATAATCCCGTTTATTGTCATGCTTGGAACCCTTGACAGTGATACCAGTTCGCAGATAATATCACATCAAACGCCGACATAGCGATCAAAGAGGCCAAGAGCCTGTAATCGGTCAGGCGTATCACACATCACATCTCCCACCTGTGTGCGGCAGGCAAGTGCAGTTATGCATGCGAGTCACTCTTTGTCACTTAGCTATTTAACATCTTAAGATACCACGGTAACCCTGATCATTGCTTTTCTTTGTACTTTAACAAGGGCGATGTTAAGATCACATATCATACATAATTAACTCCTGGCCTTTGAAAGGCCGCGGTTTAAACTTCAGTGACATTTTGCCGAGATTATTTAAAGCACAAGCTCTAAATGTTGCTTACGACTGGAAATCCCCTTTAAGGGTCAACGCAAAGCTGGAGGATTTGTGAGCACTGGAGGGGATACTTGGTCAAAAACCTTAAACGCGAAACTTCAGAAATTTGACAATGGCATGACGATGTCAAATCCCTGAACAGTCCTATCATAAAGACGATCATGGAACTTTGAGTCATTAATAAGATACCCGGAAAATAAGGCGCAATAGAATTATTAAGTAAAATAGTTTGTTACAAATAACGTTATAACTGTACCGTATATTTCAAGAAATTTTACCTCATGACCCAGACGCTACGTCTCTTTCTGTTGGCAAGTCGGACTTTTGTCAGTTATTGCTGCAGGTGGCATAAAACTTACGGGAAATATATTTTCAGGTGTGCATTAACGTAATTTGATATGCCGTTGTGCAATAAAAATATTCATAAATGATCCTGTTTCCTGTTTATTGACGATTTATTTAATATCATACGAGACATAACGCTTCTTCTAGGACTCAAAAGTACATCGATGTTGAAGCCCGGATAATGTCACATCCCGGTTATTATCATAATTTATGCATGCACCACCAATATGACAATAAGCGGGCTTTACTGTATTTCTAAATAATCTGAAGGCTTTGAGCAAATCATTTTGAATGTATCATTCATATAGGCAGCACACCATGACTTATTCAGTTGGCTTGTAGTGGTCGACGGACCATGGTAACTGTAGGATCTCAGTACCTCAGGGGTCACTGTGGTCATTAGTATAAACCTGTATAATAGAATCCGGTCCCAAAGAGAGGTCTTGTGACCAGGGATCAGCGGGCAGTCAATCTGTATCTGACAGGGATTTAGAAGTGTTGTGGTCAAATCACACAGGGTTACATTATTAATGAAGCTTATGCTACACTGGTGGTGTAACATGGCGGTGGTATATCATATAGCAGGGTGCTGGAGGACACTGACTGAGAGATTTCAGTCCTGTCCTGTCTGAGCTGACAGTCTGTTTATTAATACCAGGGTTGGCTGGCCTAGGGGTACACCAGGGGTACTGTATAGGAGAGTGCTGATGTGGATCACACTGAGAGATAATTAATGTCATGATATAACTTCTTCATAAGAAATTTACCAGGTACGGTTAAGTGAAAAAATAAAGTATGGTGCTGTTAGTGATATGCCAATTAATCAACTATATCGATGATTGGTCGTTTTCTTTCAGAATTGATTAAAACTAGTTGCATATTTGCATTTAATCAATTACAAACGATCATCTGTGCACTTTGAAAGAAGTCCTTTTAGACCCTGTGAAACATGTAAGAAAGATTCTGACACAAATCATGAACAGCATTAAAACTGAATCCTGTACAGCACACAAGTGTAAACAACCCAGCCGCTGATCTTGACCTGTCAGCGTGATTTGCAAGTCCGAGTAAATTCACTCTGTCAATATCTTAGGTATAATGGTATACAGTAAATTTTACGGTAATGTTGAAGTTACATAAAGTAATAGATTAATAATTGATAAATGGTTGTTTTCTTTCTTTCAGTCATCAAACATGATTTTACAATCAATTCCTATTACTAGGTGCTGTTTCATGTTAAAGATCAATTACTGTGGCATAAAAAAAGTAGAATGTGTTTAAATATGCATTTTCCTTGATCATATAACTATTTATGATGGTGATTTGAAATAAATTCCTGGGATGTGACTCATTAATATATGATCATATACTAAAGCTAAGGTGTAATAACCATCACCAGTCATCACAGATACACCATCAGTCAGTGTGTCATAATTACTGTTAATTAGAACATGGGCCCTGACTCAGAACAGATCGTGTTATCTTGCGTGCTGATGTTCAGATTGACTGGTTTTATACAGATTGTAACCAGGGCTGTACATGTAATGTGTTGTTTTTAAATTATTTCACTCTGCTGTGTTTATTACAGGGCTCCTGGAGCCAGCTCCTATATTTCCTATAAATTCCTGTATTTTCCTATGACAAAAATTTCCTGAACGTTCCAACTTTTAGACCATATAATCTCCTATATTTTCCTGTATTTTACATTACACAATTGTGTTTCCAATATTCCAGTTAATATTGAATAATCATTGTTAAGTAGACCTGTTATTGGTGAAAACAATCAGCTTTATTGTAGAAAGGTACTTGTAATTGTACAGCTACCTTAACCCTTTTTAGCTCAGCTGACTATAAGTCATCTGAGCTATAGTCGTGGTCCTTTGTCCGTCGTCCGGCCGGCCGTCCGTTAACAGGGCACGTTTTGAAACCGTACGACCTCCAATTCCAAAATTTTGCATACCATTAGACGTCCCCAAAATCTCCTACCATACCAAAAATTGGGTCATTAGGACTTTGTTTCTTTGAGATATTAGGGAAAAACCTCCATTTTCCATAAAAACACTTCAAGGCTGCTTAATATCAAAACCACTGATCTGTGTTTGATTATATTTAGTATTCATATTCTTCCATACATTTTCTATGAACTAACAAAAAATTAGGTCAGTGTTGGGAATTATTTTGAAGTTATCGGCCAAAATATAATGCAATTTTTAAAAAAATCAGGAAATATATTTACTCACCTAACATGAGAATTCCTGAAGCTAGAGACTTTTTTTCAGGAATATAACTTTATTTAATCAAGATTCAATTGTTTACCCAAAATTAGATCTGAATTTTGCAAATTTTTCAAGTTATTAGCATAAATAAAAAATCAATACCTTAAATTTTGGCCAACTTTGGCAATGGCACGTTTTTTCCCTGTAAGCACTGTTGATTTAAATTTCACAGCATATATTTATAAGGATTTAATCTGTTAAAATCTGAAATTTCAAAGAAATTGATTGAAAAGAGTAGCTTATATTCAAGTTTTCATACACCATGTCAAGTGTTGTTTACATCTAACCCACCTAGTAGTACAGCCTTCACTTGCATTATGTAACCCACCCCAGGCAGCTTGCCTTGGCTCAGCTTGGCCACTACCAGCAGGCTTCCCCTCTGCCCTGCACTCCCCCCCCCCCCCTCTCCCCCCCCCCCCCCTAGAAGAGTAAAAACTTCACCAGGTGTGAAATTCCAGTAATAAATTAAAGCTGAGATATTATATAGAAAGATGTTGAATGGCCATGCTGGTCCATATCATGGAGATATAGAACAAGAATACACAGAAAAAGTCGGATCACCCCGTATGGGAATCGAACCCATGACCCTCCGATTGCCGGTCGTCTGCTCTACCACTGAGCTAACAGGGATCCCCAACTTCCTCTGTGTATCAGCACACTTTCATAGGAACCAGCGAAGTGACATCACTACTGTGACTGGTATTATACATACTACATGTGTTGACAAAGCGACTTTGCATGCAGCAGTGATAAACTGATGGCCTTTTATGGTGTGCATCAAATATTATATAGAAAGATGTTGAATGGCCATGCTGGTCCATCTCCATGCTGCATGCAAAGTCGCTTTGTCGACACATGTAGTATGTATAATACCAGTCACAGTAGTGATGTCACTTCGCTGGTTCCTATGAAAGTGTGCTGATACACAGAGGAAGTTGGGGATCCCTGTTAGCTCAGTGGTAGAGCAGACGACCGGCAATCGGAAGGTCATGGGTTTGATTCCCATATGGGGTGATCCGACTTTTTCTGTGTATTCTTGTTCTATAAAGCTGAGATAGTAGTTAGCAGAATGATATTGTTTGTTCCTCATTCAACCAACAGTGTGTATACTTTATTTGAAAAGATGTTTTATTTTATCAATTTTACTGAATCTTTTATTTTATTTTGGTGAATAAAATTAAGCATGTACCATGTGCAAAACTTTTTAATAGTGATTCAAGGAATAATCTTGTAGATGCTTTATTTTATTTTAAATTCAGTTTAAAAATATGTGATTTAAAAATAATAAAATATATGTGTATGCATAATATGACCCAATATGAGCTACATTCCGGATATATAATGATTGCAACTTTTGCAACAATTAAAATATTTTAACTTATATTTTCAGTTTTTTTACTCTTGATATATAATGATTGCAACTTTTGCAACAATTCTAATATTTTAACTTATATTTTCAGTTTTTTTTTATTAAAAATTTATAAACTTGTAAATAAAAATAATGATTCAGATAAAAACTTTTAATGGAAAAAGTGGATATACTAAAAAAATAATCTTATATATAAACTTAAATGCATTATTCCCTTGAAAGTGAAATAAAGGTATTAGTCCATTCTGTCCACTTGCCTGTCCATCTGTATATTTTCATATGCATCACATTATCTCAAAACTTTTACTGTTTTTCTTCATGATAGTCTTGTCAGGGTATTAGTTTGCAATCGTATATTTAGAACTTTACTAAAACCAAGTAGGAGGGCCCCTTTCCTCTTAGCTTCTCATATTCTTATATATAAATGAAAAACATTACAATAGAATATTTTGCATATTTTGCATTTGCAAAAATTTCAAACTTCAGCTGAGCGCCGTGACCCATGGGTCCCTTGTTTAACACTTATTTGTGACGCTTGAATGGCTGATGGTCATGATAATGAACCAAGTGAAAAACTATTGTGCTGTGAAAATGCTATTACTATAAACTCCTATATTTTTGTGTATGTTATTATTATTATAGTATTAAGATTTTAATGCATCTGGGTGTGGATATGTATGTATATATATGCATAAAAATACACCTTATATCCTTTGCATGTATATGTCATAGCCTTCTACACAGTGATGTAATATGCATGCATGGTTGCATGTACACAAAAGAATGTGCACTTGTTTCTCATGCTTCAGCAAATATTGAAAAAAGTCATCTATAGATGAAGTTTATCTTACCCATCCTTAGGTTTTGATTAGGATGCATGTCCATGTATATTTTGTACTGTGTTATTGCAGTCTTTAGTTTTCATATATTGTCTGAGACCTATGATTACTTTCTTTTGCACTGTTGACTCAGGTCATCAACTAAATATTACAGATGATTAAACTAAGATTCCAAGTCGAATGCTAATAAAAATCAGTATTGACCAAATAAATAGGGTGAGATTCTCTATTAGCCAATCAGGTATATGGAATGCATATCTGGCAAAACAATTAAATGCTACATTCTAAGTATATTGTGATTTATCCCAGTTCCGCATACATGGTGTTCTGGATGTGACGTATAGAAAATATAGCATGCTACATATGAAATCTCTCAACAAGCATTCTGAGTTCAGCATACCATACAGCTTTAATTAATTCTCAACTATAGGCCTGTGAATTAATTGTGAGATGCTTTTGATTCAGTTCTTTCTTTAATGATTACTTTAGTGTCAAATTTCACACTTTCTTTTGAATAAAAGCAAATATTATACTACAATATGGATGTCTGTTAATTTGTTTCTCTACAAGTGGAGTGGTCATGAAACTAGCAATCATTGAATTATATCTAGGACATACATTATAAATTAGCCACCACATCACAATGTGCTCTGTCCAGTTTGACAGGTCACACTTGCTTTGAGGTGGTACAAGCAAATAACTTAAAGATCAAATTGAATTGATTTGGAGGTTAAGAAATAATTACAATTTAATTGAGGGGCTGCAAATCAGTGCATACATATATTTTTCAATGCATTAATACACCCCTAGTTACTAATACTGTTTGTTATATTCAAAACAAGCAAAAAGATATTCACATTACATGTCTGAAGTAAAATGTTACCTGGTACTAAAAATAATGTGTTACTTTAAATTATTTCTGAATAACCTGGTCATCAGCAATGTTAAACTTGAACTATACTTCTTATTCTTGTCATTAATATAATTGAATTTTTAATTATCTGTACTTTCTTACAGCCTGGTGGTTTAGCCTACAGGATTTTAGTTTTGACACAGGTGTGTTGTAATAACAGTGATATACAACTCTACTCATTATATAGATGCTCAACTTGTACATCACTATGGGAGCTAACCCTCATCATGGTGATGAGGATGACTAGCTCTGTTAACATCAGACGGCACTCATTTGTGCCCTTGGAAACAGCATCATTATCATTGCCATGGCAACCAGGTGATTTGGCTGGCTGGCTATCTGTTGGTATGCAAGGCTGCCACCTTAGTAGTGCCTGATTTATATATTCATTGTTAGTGTTGAGTGAACTAGAGAATTACTTGACCTCTTAGCACAGATACAGGGTGTAAACTTGAGGACACATGCACATCTCTGGCAGCTAGATCACATTCGGATAAACAAGACCTGAGGTAGGCTACATGTGACACCTAGATGTTATTGTAAAGACTCTGACACACCTTATTGTCTACGATTATGACACTGCATCAAAGAAAATCAATATTTGATTAATGGTTAATAATCATTCACTCACTAATAATTGATAGTGACTATTGTGGCTGTGTTAAGACTTAACCATTTCGTGGAGAGCTGTCATCTTATACATCCAGAAGCATTATTATAAGTGTCATTTAGTGTCATCTTGTTGGACTGAAATTGGGTTTGTACCAGTTAGCAAACCTAATACATTGAGGTCAGGAATCAAATGCATGTGCATTCTAGAGGATTTGTATTACCATAGATTTATTATCTGAGGTAGAGGATTTCTCACACCAGCACATTGGACATACAATTAATACTGGGAGGAAAATTGCCATCATGGTTCAGGCCTACACAGACCACGCCCTGTTCTCCTGATCTTGACGGAATGTCAATTATTGTTAGTTAATTAATGCTTGCTGTAGTGACAGTGTGATATCATGCATTTTGAAGGCTAAAAGTTAAGCAAGTGATACTTATAGTGATGAGAAAATACAAAAGACTGGTTCCATGTATACACCAGGATTAAGGGTGGGCGGTGGATGCTCTGTATGAAGCAGCATCACTTCCTTATTTGGTGCTGTTACCTAGCTTGTATAACAGGTCTGATGATTCAGTAATAGATTCTCTAAGGGCTGGCTTTTAAATGTACAGTAAGCAGTTCATTTTATTCTATTAAGCCTTTGCAAAGCAAGGATTATTGTTTTCTGTTGGTTGTTTGTGTTTATCTGCAAAATAAGTAAAAACATTCATGCAGATTTTATTGAAATTTGACCTGTAGGTTGGGAGTGGCAAAATGATAAAGCGATTGAACTTTAGTGAAAATCGTGCATAAATAACCCTGATATGAGCATTTTATGGGTTTTGGCAGCATTGTTTCGTTAACTTGTACTTACAACACGGGACTATATGGCCATCTGTGCAGCAGGAACCATTATGTCACAGAGGACAATGATGTCAGTTTTCTTGAAATGTGGCAGTAAATCTTTGTACAGCATGGTGACTTGACCATTTTGTGTATATATTTTGGACAGCAGTATCACAATACCCAGAGGTGTTTTCCAGGATACTTTCATTGAGAAAAAACATTCCCAGGAATGATATATGTTAGCATCCA
The DNA here is from genome assembly GCA_026874595.1 of Sipunculus nudus. Taxonomy (NCBI): domain Eukaryota; kingdom Metazoa; phylum Annelida; class Sipuncula; order Golfingiida; family Sipunculidae; genus Sipunculus; species Sipunculus nudus. Next base: position 11,756,765 of record CM049311.1, on the reverse strand, counting down.
AGGCACCATCTTTCAGCACCATCTTCCATGCAGGGTTTGCATCCCATCTCAAATGCTTTTTTTTTTTCATGTTATTTTATTTTTATCTTTCAGGACCAGACAACAACATGGCGGAAAATAATGATGATGCTCCGCCTCCTCCAACATACAATGAAATCACTAAGGATACTTTACCACCAGTAGAGAGCGCAGGTAAGTGCTGATCGTTGCATGCTGTACATTTTGTTTGTCCTCCAGTACTGGAGATGAAAATTGTTATAATTTATAGTTCAACATAGCTCAGTAGAGTTTGTATTGGTCCTCTTCATATCTTAACATTCAGCAGACATTAATCATACAAAAATTTGCATATTCACTTAAAACATTTGTAAATAAAAGAATGATTTCCTTTGACTGAAAAAACAATATTATTTCTGTATATTGGTTAGTGCATAGCCTTTTTATTTAGGTGTTGGACTTCTGAATGGAATATTTGTGTTGGGAGTTGCTTTTTTTATCATAATCAATCATTGACATCATATCAGCAACCCATGGTTTTGAATCATTTGTGATGTCATGATCAATCAACAGTTAAAATTGATTGACCTCTAGGAATTCAAAATTTCTGACCAAATACAGACCTGGACATCCTGTCAGTTGATATATATATATATTGCTACCAATTGACTGATATATATCTAATAATTCTATAGCCTACATACATGTGTATATAGTAACTTTAGGTGTGAATCTATTAGTAAACACACATTGCTCTGAAGTATGCTGGCATAAATTTTATGAAAGTGTGCATTTTGTCAATATTAAACCTATAGCCCTTGTGATTTACCCTGTAGTCGATGATGGCAATGATAGATCAATCATCTGCATTCATCAGTCCCTACTACTGAATAACTTCCAATTCGATCCCTCTATAAAAATAACTTTCTCAAATTTCTTCAGTACATGTTACTTCTGCATAATTCCTAGCCCATATATATAAGATTAAATCCAGAATGCTTTGTAATAACACATTATCCCTTATCCTATCCTACCTACCTATGATGGTAAGCATGAGTTGATTACGTACATAGCAAGCACTTTTGTACAAGGAATAAGAGGGATTTATTGAAGTATTAGATGTGACCCAGTAAAACTTATTCAACATCAGGGTTCCGTATATTTACCCTGTACCTGCCGGCATGTCAGACAGTACATGGTGAGTCATAGTTAACTAAGGCCTTACAGGTAGCTACTCAGGTGACTTACTTGTCAGCCCTAACATATATAATGTACCTCGTTGGTAATCTAGCTATTCCAAATATGGTATCAGTAACCACTTCCATATATGGCATAGTTAGTGCATATAGGCATTTTGTACACTACATAGCAAATAAGGAATGCTATTCCAGTTAGATAAGTGTTGATTCAGCACATGTATAATATATTAATTATTATCTTGTACATTGTACATATTACAGCCTCTACATGCAAGAATGTAACTTTGACTATTATGTATTATACATATAGGCATTTATATTTCTGATTTTATAAAGCATTTAAAAGAGATAAACACTTATCAATAAGCACTCTGTGCAGCTTTTACAAACTATAGTTGAAAAACTGATTTGAATAAAAAGACCAGGGGATTGCTGTAATTATTAAATAAATGAAAAAAAAAATCATCTGTAACAAATAATTTAAAACCCCTGTAGTGGGTTATATTGGAAAAATATACATTAAAGGAAGGACTTGTGTTTAAATTTCTCAAAATAATAGATCAAATACCAATCAGGTACAAATATAATCATATATATTTATAATTATTAAAGAAGTTTAAAAAAAAAAGAAAATTAAGTATTAAATGACTGCAAGAGACACAACAATACTCAGTAGTGCCTAGTACTTCTGACCAGACATTGATCCCAGTCCCTGTCAACAACAGGCTAGCCACATAGAGACAATGTAAATATACAATGCTTGTATAAGGAATAAATATAGAAAGAATTGTAATGTGAGGTTGTCATTATAATTGGAAGATATAACTGTACATATATAACTCCCCCCCCCTATTTCTGGAACGGTCCTTTTGTAACCCCTCTGTATGTGGTTGACATTTAGTGACTTCAAAGCTGTGTTTATAAAGCATGCAATGTTAAGATTATAATGTTTCATAAGCAGTATTGAGTGGTAAACATAGTCAATGATCACAGCTAATATTGTAGGTGTAACTCTTTGGTGTCATGGCTGTGGTGCAATTTCTGCTTATGTTCAGCATTATAGAGCTGTATAGAGGCGGGCCATCTCTGTATAAGTGAGAATATGTGAATTAAGAACTTGATTTATAATACAGGGTATAGTTGTCCCTGATATGAATCACCATTGTGAATTTATATAATGGCTCAAGAAATGTTTAAAAATATTATTTCTGTGTGCTGATGTATAACACATGTCGAGGCTTCATTTGAACAGTTGTAATAATAATACTGAACTAAACCCCTGTTTGCAACATACATGCCCTGAAGAAAAGGGTGAGCTTTTACATACTTATACTGTATTTTAAGTTTAGTTTTATTTAGAAGGTTGCACTGTGATCATCTTGACATATACTGTGAAAAAAATCTGAACATTGAAAACATTTATTAATATAAATGCAAAACAAAAGGAGGAAATTAAATGTTTTAAGGTGATTATTTTTACCATTTCATTTGCTTCTCGTATTGTTTACCTTGAAGTCTGATATATGAAATTGAAAAATTGTTCATTATGTTTTAATGGTCTGTGGTGATTGGATGAGTGTTACTGACCGCAGGTCTGTACAGGTACTCTCATGCTTCCCTCTTGAGGTCAAGTGGGACAACAGATGGTACCTGCATGTATGTTGTACCTCATTTCATATCAAGGGTGGACTCAGATATATGGAGCACCCTTTTATGCGAGTATCACCAAGTGCACAAGTACCTTGTCTATTTGATCCAGTGTTATTCCGTAACCATAACACTAGTGATTAAACTGAAAGCTTTGTCAATAACAGCTAGAGTAAAAGTAATGTTAAAACATGGAAGCTAATGCAAAAACACTGAGTATCAGATTTTGGTGTGTTATAAAGTGAATTAAGTTGTGTCTAAACAAACAAGTGAAGTGTAAATGCAGTAGGATCCTACAACTAGTAGTAGGAATTGGTTTTGAAATCATAACCGATGATTGAAAAATGAAACAAACTGATGATCGATTATTGATCAATTATTTTTTGTTACCTTGAAATCTGCTGTACACTAGTACCTAAAATATTGACCCAGTGAATAGTGTGACAAATACATCGTTTTTCATAATGAAACCATCAGTCCACCTGCTTCAAAGGTTGACTTTGTGTTTGTACATTTCTGACAGAATTAGATTCTTTTCATGTGCATATGTAATCTTTTTTAAATGATTATACAAAAATGCAATTGATTTAAATGATTTTGACAGAAAACAACCAGTCATTGATTTAATCGATTAATCGGCACACCACTACCTACAACTGCTATCATATGAGGATTTGGGCATGGTCCATAAAAAGTGTTATCCCATTTTAAACTTTGCTGATACATATCCCCGTGCCAACAAACACACTCTGCAGATAAATTCTTGCTGGACGCTGTCTTCAGATGAATATTGTGTCACATCCCTGCGCCCTTATCATTCCCTGACAGGTTTATATCTCCCATTTTCTTGAAACTGCTCCTTGGGAGCTGCCATTTTGAATGCATACTAAATCTCAGGTGCCACAGGTCCCAAAATTATGGTTGTACCACTGGCTGCTTTTAATAGAGAGATATACCCTTATTAGTAAGATTACAGACATCCAAAAAAAACTCTCAAAGTGGTCTCCCATAAGTGCTCATAACTAGAGACATGCCTAAATAGATAGGTGTCCACAAGGGAGGTTTCCCTGTGTATCCTAGCTAGCTATATATACTTTTCCAGATACATCGGCAATTTATGAAACAATTAAAAGACCTTAGCATGATTACCTCTGGGAACCAGGTAGATTACAGAGTGAAAAAGGATATTATCTCTTTATCCAGGTATAATAGTTTACATAATTTCTAAATCCAGGGATTTAATAGTAACTGATTACATTTATAATACATATAACCACACATGTATAATGCCTCTTGATACATGTAAACATAGCCTTCTAACATTTGGCATCAGTGGATGTTGTGACTTTTTATTTTTCCTGCTTTGGTTTAAAATAATGAACTGGAAATCAGAGATATAGGGTTAAATCAGAGAGGGTTGAATCAGAGCAGTTTTAACCCTCTGTTAAAATTTCAGACAAATTTACATTTATGTTCCAGGCAATATTATGCCGAGGGCTCTTCTGTTGTATCTTCACAGAATTTTCAAAAATTCCTGTAAAGAGGATTTGTTTCAAGTTAAAATGAGTCTTTAGAAGTGAACATAAATATGCAGTATTTTTTAACTCGGAGAGGGTTACCAATTGAGGGAGTTCTAGGGGACTCATCAAGGGTGCATTTTTAAATGGAAAAAAGTGTTAAAAATTTGACATCCTTTTTATCCTTTATCATAATATTTAATCACTTGATTGTGCCATCTGTTAGCCACAATACTTTATTAAAAAAAGATTGTTTTTTTTAAATAAACAGACTCAGCTTTAGAGACCATGATCATTTGGATAAGTAATATTTTTTTTAATATAAACTGGTTCAATAAGATGCTCAGAGATTTTGTTAAATTTCCTTTGGCAACTGAAAAAGAGATATAGAAATAATAAAACAAAATAAGTTGCCCAAAAAAATATATAATTTCATTAGTGAGCCCAGGTTCATATAAAAAAAAATTTTGCTATAATAAATATTTTTGTAAATGTGTAGTCTTGATAAATGCCTTCAAGGTCAGGAATTTAAGAAAGTTTTCTTTGTGTACACTTGTGTGATCTATATATATGTCTTCAGGATCTATTTATATTCATTTTGTCATGTGTGCTAGTTCTTTAGGAAAAAGATCCTCCTAACTTCATTGAAGAGTGTGCTGAATTTTTTTTTTAAATTTCCATTCTAGATTAATTTATATGAAGTGTCAGGTAATATTCAACCTTGAAATCCTAAGGGTTGCCCTCCCTTTCAATAATGACATCAGACAAATAAAATCCCTATCAAACAGGGAGGTTTATTTCATCATTATTTTCATAGTGATTTTTTTTACAAATATGAAAAAGGAGGGTCCAACTCAGGAGAGCCATTCAGTAGAAACAGAGAACATGTAAGAACCATCCACAGACAGATTAGGTGTAACCCAGTTGTGTAAAGGAGTCCCAGTTTTTAGTCTCGCTGCAGAACAAAGGAGATCAACACATAAAGTATGACTTTTATGTTATCACAGTAACACTGCTTCACAGGTACACTCAGGTGTATCGTCCAGTACAGGTGTACTTAATATTCGTGTTTGCAATCAGCTGGTCCGGTAGCCTTAAGCCTGACCTACTTTTGTGAATGACCTGAGGTGCCGGCATGAGGAGGTCAATATCTAGATTGTTGTCGGGAGCCGGAGCCTGGAGGTTATTACCTTATGTCCCTTAGTGGGTAATAGACAGGCTAGCCAGTAGACTAGGTTGAAACCCTGTTCTCCACAGGAATCTTAATATACTTATCATATTTGTTGTTCCTGTTGTTCATCTGTCCTTGGTCACTTGGTTAAAGTATACTGTGGTTACAATCATATTTGCCTGGTTAAAATTTTGTAATTTTTCCTTTTGAATTATTTCCAAAGGGTTCCTTTTCACGATCTCACCAAATAAATATCAACACAGTACATCCATTTTTATATGAATTAATTATTGTAAATAATATGTACTGGGGCCTGGACAGTCAAGGGGTTAAATGCTTGGCTCTCTCAGCTGGGAACCTGGGTTGCCCTTCCAAGGCTATAGGTTTTCTCCGGGTTCTCCGGTTACCTCCACCATACAGACTACCCAAGGCCACCCTCAGAGCCATGGAGAGTGCCTCTAAAACTTGGAATAACTATTTGTACAATCCATCCATGTAAAATAAATAAGTTCATAATTTATATTAAATACTGGTATGAGCAAATTGTATCAGCTGGTGCCCAACTGAACATCAAAGGAATAGAAAATAATGTTCATTATGTTTAAATAATTTGAAAGATAGGATATCATGTATAATAGTAAAGTTTTATTTACAGGTAATACACAAGATTATTATTATATATAATATCGTTCTGTTATCTTCACTAATGGAACCTCTCATTCAAGATTTATATTTTTCCGGATAATGATCCTGTTGTGAATATCTCAAATTTGAAATCCTCATGAACAAAGAGACACCCACAGTATGTTGTTGATGATGCATCTACGTCAGGAGCCAAGAAAGGCTTCAAGAGTGAACAGGTCCGAAAACCTGACAGGCAAAGTGTTAAAAGTCGGCTGAGACTGACACCGTCTGAATATCAGACCTTTACCGTAACTAATATTCCCAGCTCTAATCAGAGCCATCATATGTTTCAGCTATGCATTTAGATGAATCAATGCATTTAGGTTATTTTCAAATGAAACTGCATTTAAGCTGATGATTTTAGAAAACATTCAGGAACATAACCTGAAAATAGCAGGAGAATCCTCAAGTCTAGCATTAATTTTAGTTTAACAAGCTTAGAATTTTTTTTCACTAGTTACATGTTTTTCTCTTTGCAGGAGTTCAAATTTGTCATTTTTGAGAATTAATGTTCATGGCACCCTCTGTGATGTCAGATTGTAAGGCTACCATGCAATACTGTATTCCACCTGAACAAGTGGAAACTGTCCTTGATTTTATTACTTGCATATATAACCTGCCTGCATTGCCCATTGGGTTTATCCAGGAAGGGTTGTGCATGGGACAAGTTCACATGGGCCGAGTTGACTAGGGTTGTTTCTGGTAGATGCCTATGCCATACGCCCTTCAGGGAACTTGCCAAATAAGCAAATAATGTCAAATTGCTCAATAATTATATATATTGAAAATGTGGTTAATAACCCCCCTAAGGACAAATTGAGTGTCATCATCAGTGATAAAATAATATGGGCTTGCAAGCACTGATTGTGTCAGTCTTATCTATTTCAGTATCAGCTTCTAGACCACAAAGAATTATAAACAGAATTTTAGTGTAGCATGGTCTTGACATAATGCTTTAGAGATTGTTTATTATTTTGCTTCATATGGTTTTTTTTATGCCAGAAAGTTACTATATGATAAGGATAAAATTAGTGCCATGGCTATCATATATGAACACAGAAAATATTGGACAATGTTCAGTGATGCTGTTCTGATTATTAAGACAAGTAGATCAACCCATGGAGGATAAAACACCAGAACACGCTGACATACTCCCTTTGAACTACAACCATTATCAGCGCCTTTATGGGCACTTAGTGATTTTATGTACCAATTGAGTGATAGTACTACTTGTGTTGTTTACATCTTAAGAATGAGGTTTTAAATAAGGTATTTATGGTGATAAAGTCAGAGGTCACAAGTTATCTATCCAGGGGCTTAGGCATGCTGCCATGCTTGGATTATATAAATTTAAAAGAAAGGCCAACAGTGATCATTATATATATAGACTGTAATAATTGTTTACATATATTAGAGAGGATGTTCACATTTTCAAGTACAGGTAAACCATGTGAGATCTGTGTTGATAAACTCATACCCACTATAAACTCATATAATGATGTAGTGTACCAAGATAATAATTCTTTATAATGGCATTGCACACAATCATGTAATTAGGAATACAAATAAATAAATATAAAGCATTTCAAAGTAAACCAAAATCTGTCAGATTTGGCAGTTTTATTTTTTAAGATTTCTTGAGACAAAACAATAAATGGCTATAGGATACTATATATTTTATTAATTTAAGTTGCATCTTTTTATTGGAAGCTAATTTTTTTTAACAATCAAAACGAACAACTTTAGACGCAAATTTGTCATCTATAGAAGAGTTCTGCCAGTGACTTATCACCTCTTTAAAAAATGGACTGCATATTTTTTAAAGGCTAACTTTCATACCCACCTATTGATGGCCAGATTATCCATTATAATCGATGATCGGACGGTTGATGCAGACCAATTTGATCATTGATCTTGCAGTGTAATAACTTTTGCTTTGTGATGAGAAAATGGATGCTCTCATTAGAGTCTCTAGAAGACACAGTCTCTGGAAAACTGTTTACTAATAATTTCTTAACTAATTAACCTTACAACACACACATATAGTATATAGAATTATCAATATATCAGCAATTATGTATATACCTATATATCAGTTTAGATGATGTGTAGGTCTGTATATATGGCAAGAAATTCCATACTCTACACAACCGATTAATACCAATTACTGGTTGGCAGAGGTCACCTGATTTTAACTGATGATTGGTCATGAAATTCCAAACATGATACACACTTCGTCGCAAGGCCCGCTCACTTGCAATTTACATGTGATTATAATCGGTGACCAGTTGCAGATCCCTTGCAATTTTTGTCGCATCACATCATGTCCCAGCAAAATTGCCAGTGGGTGGCAGGCTTAATCCACCAAACTCTTTCCACAAATTAATTCTGAGACTGTCCCCTGAGTACTTTCATTTGGTGGACAGTGCCATCAATATATATACAAGGGATCTGTCAGTGAAACTTGTTCAGCATGGACATTCTCATTGCAAAACTGGAGACTTGGCCATCCTTAGAGACCTTATTTGATCTTGGTACTATATAAATAGCTTTTACTTGATTCTGAAAAGCTGAATGCATGTCTGCTTCCTGACTGGGTCTCCATGATTGTTGGTCTCCTCAAGTGGTCATAAGGAGTCAAACATAAGGGTCTGAAGTTAGCAAACAGTGGGGTGATATAACCTGACCTGAGTAAATATTATACATGTGTACTGCCTGAAGTACACGTTGAACTGCCATGCAATTAAATATATTTATGTAAGTCTGCAGATCTGTAGCAGTTGATCTAATCTTTGTGGTCAATAATAGATGCCCATGCTCGTTAGTTTAGATGACATTTTGCATTATTTTTTTTTAATTTAAACTTATTTTTTTAATATGGATTATACAACTGATTTTATAAAGAATGCAATTAAGGCATGCTCTCCATGAGTCAAATGGTTGGGTTTGGTAATGGGTGCACGTTGAGGAAACCTGAGAACCTTGGGAAAACCACCAGCTTATGAGTGGCCACTACGTACAACACAGTTCCATATCAAAGCCGGTAATGGAACTGGAATCACAAGTGGAGAGCATCAAGCATTTCACCACTCAACATGCCCATGCCAAACTGATTTTTTGAAAAAATTTGAACCAAAAATGTCTTAATTGGTCATTTAGATATCTTTTTTTTTGTTGAAGATTAGTATTGTGTATACATATTACTCTGCATTTATTTAGATCCACAGAGAATTCATTGTTTTAGTATTTAATTGTCCCACATTAGCTATAATCCTGTGGTTGCATGTATTTACTTTAAATTTGCTTCATATAGATCATATATCATCTAAAAATCTAGATATTACTGATAGTAACATTGACTATAGACTCTAGATGTTATTGTCTGTATTAATGTGAGGCCAGATCTGTTCAAATGTTCTTGGTGCTTCCTTCAAGACTATTTTACAGAAAATTATACGACAAACACAGCAGAGTCATCAGAATGCACCCAATGCATGTACTGGAGATTTGTACCTGCTGTACACAGGGACTAGTTAACTGTTAAACCACTCAGCTCAATGACACCTTGTATCTGTTTACCGCTTTTATTGACCAAGTGGTTTTCTAATCGGCACTTGGATTTCTTAAACAGCACTATCAGTGACTTGCTATATGTTAAATACATCTGTAAGCTGAACCATTTCTACCTAAATGTCTCTTTGAGTGCTGGAACTTTTTCCTTAATGGATAACACCCATTGTAACACATTAAATGCTTCAAGCCCAGGGGGTATAATGGTTTATGGTGGAATATGATTTAGGGTTACCTAGTGTAATAGGTATTAGTTCTCCACCAGGTGGCAGAGTTTTTCCATTTGTTTTGCTCTCAGCAACATTGAGCAGTAAGTTAATTAAAGAGATGCTGATGAAATTTTATGGAGGATCAGGGTAATACCCAACAAGGCCTACAGGCCTAATGCGAACCTGTACATTGGGAAATACACCAGGTATAATCATTGCTTCAATGCTGGACCATTACTTCTCATGTATATGAACAATGCAGGTACTCAACATTTTGAATAAGAAACAATTACACAAACATCACTGCTGAAATTCTGGCATGGGTGCACACAACACAACTAGGAACCCATGGGTCTCAATGCTCAGCTGAATAAGGATATTTTTAAAGAAATTTTTCAGAATGACAGTCCTGTGACCTTAACCAATGACCTTGTGACAAAAAAATTTTAGAACTTAATATCCTTGAACTTGCAGCATTAGGATTATTGTAACAATCTTTTAAAAAGTGACCTTGACCTCTGACCAGATAACCTCAAATTCTACAGGTTTCCCCTCACTTTGGGCAAGTAAGCCATGTGTGAACATTCAGGAAAGTTCAGGATGAAAAGTTTGATTTACAGTGCATCCACAATCGTTTTAAAGATGTGGCTCCTGTGACCTTCAACTAAGATCGCTGGACCCTGGTAATCAAAATGAATTTACTTATGTGGTTGGTCATTATTAAATCAGGTTTGAAGCCAGTTTATTTTTAGTAAATAAATAGAAAAATATTCGTTAAGATAGAAAAAATACAGGTGGTGCCACCACATTTCAGGAACTGACAAAACTAGTCATGGTCAATATTCAAGGCAAGATTCATGACAAACCATGCATTAATTATCAAGATATTGGAGGTTTTTTATTAAATTTCTTACCATTCTGGGGGGTACTTTCAAGCCCGGTAGCTCAAAGGATATAGGTCGCAGTGACCTAATTTCAGGTTTCCAAGGAGTTTTTTTATTGATCTCCTTGGATTATCACTTGGAAGTTTCTAGGACCAGCTGTTACCATTTGTGCCCTGCTAACGGACGGCCGGACATCCATATGGAAGACGGACAAAGCGCCATTCCTATACCTCAGTTGACTTACAGTCAGCTGAGCTAAAAATGATTGTAGCTGGCACCACCAGTCTTGTATACAACGAAGCTATCACAGATATATATATTCATATGCCCAAGTTCAGACTGATATATCAAACCCCTCCTGAGAAATAAGCAGGGACACACTGTGCAAAAATTATTGTAGGTGGCACCACCAGTCTTGTATACGACAAAGCTATTCGATAGGTATAAATATGCCCAATTTCAGGATGATATATCAAATTCCTCTATAGAAATGAGCAGGCACAAAAGTCACTGTGCAAAAGTCATTGTAGGTGGTGACACCTGTCTTGTGAACGAGGAAACCCATCAAAGACGCAAAGACAGGTCAAAATATCAGGCCAATACATCAAACTTACCTTAAATCTGATGCATGGGGCTGACCACACTTAGGTGAGAACGGCAGTTGCCCCGTGTGAACTGTGACAAATTTGCTGGTTCAGGCAACTGCACTGAGTGAACTTATGACCTGCACCTGGCTAGACTGGGTGAACTTTTGACCTGTACCTGGCTGCACTGAGTGAACTCTTGACCTGTTGCCTAATCTGATACAGTTGGCAGTCTGCCAAAGCTATAAATAGATTGGCTCCACATGCAGGCCTGAGAAGCATGACACCCATGAGGTGATTACATGGTGCCCATGAGGTGTTCACATGTCACCCATGAGGGGATCACATGCCTTGTGCTTGGCTGCACTGACTGAACTCTTGACCTATATCTGGCTGCACTGAATGAACTCTTGATCTATTGCCAAATCTGAAATAGTTGGCAGTTTTTTAACCTGTTTAAATATACAGACACAATCTTAGCCTGTTAGCAAATCTGTTTACACATACTGACAGACTTTGGCTAAAATGCATCTTTTCAAGCTGACATATTCATAAACTTTTTATCAAAATATCTAGAATAATAAAAGATGCAGTTCTTTCATAAAAAAGCTGAATCCCACAACATTTGATATGTGACAGATTATTTCATAAAATCTGGGGATGGTAGTTCCTGCTATTCTGAGAAATTATGGGTTAATGTACAGATGACCAATGACCCCCGTACAAAAAAGGTCAATGCAGGTGGGCCACTAATACCTGAATTTCATATAAGGCTTATGTGACCAACACTGGCAGAAAATTTGGTGGTGCACATGATAGCTCCAGCTGTTTCTGAGATTGTCATTTTAGTATGCTTTTTCGGACAGATGACTAGGTTCAACTTCCTGTAATTCACCGAACTTGAACCATTTGAACAAATTTGAGAGAGATGGTATAAAAGATTATTTCTGTGAAATATTGAAGAAATTGGTTTGACTGTTTCGGAGGAGAAGATTTTTAAAGGTTTTTTAGCTTTTTCTCTATAAAATCTGAGAAAATGCAGATTTTTTCAGATGGCTAATTTTTTGCATTAAATTTCATGATGCTTACTCCAGTTGTTTTTGAAATAGTATGGGTTAACGTATACCTGTGATTGTTAACATTGCCTGGCATGAGGAATATCTTAAATCATAAATCTACATTTATTAAAAGCTTTTAAAAAACATTCTTGTCAATATTAACCAAAGATAACCTATATTTAAATGTCTGGAGGCATGAAGTAACTGATGCTGATAAACTGGTTCCAGGCTAGATGTATCTGCTTCACACAGCTAACATATATGGTAAAATGACTCAATTCAATCTTTACTATTCAGCCAAAATTCATTCTTCGGAAACCATAAAAGACAATTATTTTAAGAATTATTCAGGAGATTATTCTTGTGAAATATTAAACAAATTGTCCTCAGTGGCGTCAGTCAAAAAACGTTTTGCAGGTTTATAACTCATATGGGAAAATAAAGCAAAATGGCTAAGTTAAGCTTCCCATAACTCAGCCAAAAATCACTGAACCAAAACCATTTGAACAAACTTGAATTATCAACATCTAAGGATAATTAATGTGTGAGATTTAAGAATTTGGCCCAGTGGTTTTTGAGAAGAAGATCTTTGTAGCCACTGAGCTAAAATGGGCTGTTATGGCATATGACTAAATTCAGCTTCCCATAACTAAGCCAAAAGTCACTGAACTGAGACCATTTGAATAAACTTTAGAAAGCACTACCATAGGATCATTTCTGTGCGATATTAAACAATTTGGCCATATGGTTTCAGAGAAGAAGTTTTTTGTAGCTGTCAGTATGATACGGGCACTGATGACCCCCATACAAAAAAAGGCCGAACAGGTGGTGCCACCAATACCTCAATTTCAGATATGACTCATGTGACCAACATTGGCATAAAATTTGGTGATGATAGCTCCAGCCGTTTCTAAGATTGTAATTTTAGTTTGCTTTTTTGGACAGATGACTAAGTTCAGATAGCCGTAACTCTGCCAAAAATTACTGAACTTAAACCATTCGAACAAACTTGAGAGAGATTGTTCCAGGGATCATTTCTGTGAAATATTGGACAATTTTGCTGAACAGTTTCGGAGAAGAAGATTTTCAAAGCTTTTTCAGCTTTTTCCCTATAAAATCCGAGAAAATGCAGTTAGCCAAAAAAATAAGTAAAATCCGTTAAGAGTTTTTTAGATGACTTATTTTTTGCATAAAATTTTGTGATGCTAACTCTTGCCGTTTTCAAGATAGTATAGGTTAACTTACGGACAACGGACGCCGCCACACCATCGCATAAGGTTCGCTAATAAGTGTTGAGGCAAATAATCTAACTCACTATAATATGTTTGTAATTTAAAGTTTTCTTTTATATTTTGGGGCTAGTATATAATTGTATTAGGGACAGGCTTTGTTCGAGGGCTCACCTGTGAACATGGCTGGTAAAATGGGACAATGTGTACACAGAAACAAAGGAATTAAAAGCTTTTGGCAGAGGTACATGTCTGTACTGACAGTTCTTGATTTTGTTGTTTTTAACGATAACGTTTGACAGAACACAGACATGGCCTGGAAAATCTTTAAAAACGTCACAAAAAATTATGTACCATTCGTAATGAATGTTTTTCTTCATTAAAAGGACATAACCAGGGGTAATATTAAGCCTATTCTTTCAAACTATCAGTTCAGTTTTGCATTATACAAAAGTGTTCCAGCAAAACCATCCAATCATACAGTCTCTGTACCTTGCGTACAGCTGTTAAACATCTTGTTATGGCTCTTATGGTAAACACATGCAGTCCATGTGTGTCTTTTTATCGTTACAAGGTCCTGTGGCTGGAGATTTGATTGTGAGATGCAACAGACCCATGTTTCAGCCAGCCAGCGAGAAGCTGTATTACATTTTTTAGGCCAAGTCAATCAGGGCATCTCCTGATAGACATGTCTTGTCTTGTCACCGTGTAATACATGCGCTGTGTTTATGTTGACATCTGTGATTGTGCCCAGTCCACTGTTTTTAACAAGAGTTTACAGGAGTAAGCATATGGTTTCAAGGCAATATTTTCGCAGGTACAGATTTATTTGAAATGGAAGAAGCTAGTTTTTTTGTTAATTCAACATGCTTTATAGGTGATTGGGCCACTTTAAATTTGTATACAGTACCACCAGTGCATGGTTCTGTCATTTAAACAGAAAGTCTTGTATTTTTGATAATGATTAATATTCAAAATTTTGTTAAATTAATAGTTTAGAAATCCTTTTATTAGTGTTTTCTTTCATCATAAAATTATTTGTATAAATTTCATATATGAGCTGAACATAATATCTTTATTTCTGTCATGCATCATCTATACACAATAGTAATAGTATTCATTATAAAGAGAAAATAATTCACATAAGAATTTAGAAAATTTTAGAATGGAAAATGCTTCTTTTAATCTGTTGTTAGTATTTATGAGCATAGATGATGCAGTTCCAAAAGTAAAATGGACATAGAGATAATTGATAAATAAAAATTTCTTTTCAAAAGAATAAAGAAGGCATTTGATTACTGACTGAGGTAGTTCATTCATTAAAAGAATTTTTTTTAGAACAGACAGTCAAAGTATTGGTTATAAATGTGTATGATAACATGTCTTACTGATTGACCACTTCTCCCCCCCCCCCCCCCCCCCCCCCCAAAAAAAAAAAAAACACACTTCCAGTGAAATATAGTCCATCATTTCATCACTTCCGTGAATGGTTAAGTTTTTACGTATGCCACACTTGGGCAATCAACATGACACCAAAAATGTATACTTTTTTATCACATAATTGTTTCAATTACATTCTATTACTGATTTAGTAAAAGGTCAAACAGATCATTCAAATTGTAGGCAGAAATCTCTTACAAGCTGTACTGGAATTCTTTACACTGGTGCTTATCTATAATTAATTGTAAACATGAATATGAACAAAGGTCAGATACCGGGAAAGATATATATAAAGTCTATAAGATGCAACATTTCATTCTTAAACTTGAGTTATATTATATAACAGCCATATCATCACTTCATCTAAAACCTGCCAATTAACTCTTGAAGTGATAGTTGCATCAACTGATCACTTCATTATATTTTTTAAGTTGAATGACCGAAGTTTTTTTTAGTTTAAATAAGAGCTGATAGGCTTGTTTGTCAGTCTTTGAAATAGTTCCTTCTCTTCATAATGCTATATAATATCATTTATTATAAATAGTTTTTTTCTGGGTCAGTGTCAGATTTATTAACTGGAGCATGACATAGTGGTGTTTGTAGTACCAGTGAGTCATGCAGTGCAGATGGAGACTGTATATGCGTTTTTCAGCACGTGGAGTGGTTGTTAATAGTGCACGAAATTAAATTACTGTTCTAGTTACTGACCTAAAGGAATTATTTCCATTCACACAGATAACTTATGTAAAGCATTCATGAGAAAAAATCGATGCACTTCTCTAACTGAAATGCCTGTTGTTGTAATTCTCATATCAATAAATATCGATATTGATGTTGCAAAAGATTCTGTTGAATTTAATAGACCAGCACACTAATTATTTCTTTGTATTTCCCACTTCCCCAGTGGGTAATAATATAGGAAGTTTGGGCACTTTACTTTGTCTCACTTTTATGCAATAAACATGCAACAGAGATAATATATATACATATATATATATATATATATATATATATATATATATATATATATATATATATATATATAAGAAAATGTGTTAAAATGTGACAGCCAAATACATGGGATGCTATCAATAATAATTTAAGATCAATACAAATTTCCATTAACCCATATCTGTCCAGAAGGCCACTCTTGACCACATGAGACTTGCACCTAGAACTCCCTTATTTGGCTATATTTTCTGAAATCAACAAGGTCACATGATCACGTTCAGTTTTAAAGATTTCCTAGAACCAAAGCAAACTCTCCCTGTAGTTAAAGTTTTGTTGAAAATATGGAAAGCTTAGAAAATTAAAACTCAACAAGATATTACCTATAATGTAAAGTATTTGTGAGAAATGTAATATTAATCTAAACAGTAAAGGATTTAAGTATTTACTCTGATCTGGTCAGGAGTTAAAATATTTATAATAATAGTTCATATTAGTTCATTTTTGTCAATCATACTCTTTCTCCAGTCATGTATGTTTAGGTAACAGTAGTCTACTGCAGCAATTAAGCTAGGCATAAACACTCACAAAAATATGGATATATCCTTCTTTTTCATTATTATCTTGAAAAGTTATGGTTATAACTTATAACTTGAGACCCAAGCATGAGTCAGTGCCAGGTTAAGATATTTTGAACCTATTATGGGTCACATTTCCTTTGGACACATTTGAGTGAGTCACAGTTTGTACCCATTCTGCCATCAAGTGCAGTCCAAATGTAACATTACATCAGTTGATCCAAGGTTAGAGAGTATGAGAGACCTACATGTCTTCTTTACTCCCAAGCGCCAGATTCTGATTTTATCAATGACCTCATGATTTCTGATGAGTCATCACTTTTCTACTATATACTAGGACACGTTGCTACACTCTGTCACTCAAGTGCACACTGCCTGAGTTACGTCACTCAGGACTGTATATAATACCGCTGACCTGAACCTGATAGCTCAGTCTGGCAGTATCACCTGGTGGTGTATAGTTTTATCAAGATGACAAGTATTACAGAGACAGGTCTGTTTCACTTAGTTTATCTGTCTATCTTGGTTTTTATACTCCTAATGCAGTGCCAGTGGTTATACACTGCAGTCGTTCCAGTCTCCTTTGCTTTAGCTGCTGCTTTTTCTAGCAATTTCAGGGTGTCAACACCATGCAGTGCTGGCACAGGGCCAAAAATTAAACCAATGAGACCAATGTGTCACAATTTTAAAACTTGGAGTTGGATGCACAATTTGATACCACATTCTCATTGGTCAGATTTGGTAGGATTACAATTGTTTGTCCTGTGCCAGCCCTGGTGTTAAAACCTGGTGAATCTTGCAGTACAAAGCTGTGGTTGAAGTGAAGGAGATACAAAAGGACTGCATGCAGTGTATAAATTACTGCTGCATGAGGAATGTACATTTGTTTTAGATAATGGTGACTTGAAATGCATCATTTTACAATAATTGAAATACTTTAGTCAAAAGAAATACTGGTAGATTCTTTTCAAGCTTCAAATTAATCATTTGCAAGAAGGCTTCGTTAGCTGAATCAGTGCATTCACAAAAACATTTTCAACATTGTTAAAGTGAAGCTGGTACTGCCATCCATACAGATCTTTCATAGATTGGCAATTTTAATATTAATGACAGTTAATATCTGATTTTGGGGAACTCCCATTCATGCTGAATTGAAGAGCTCACCACTTATTATTATGCACACGAAGCAGGTCATGAATAAGCATGACATTATCCAGAATTCATAATGTCTAGTTGGAACATTATTCTGACTACCTGTAAATGATTAAGTTATCACAGCTAGAGTCATATCAGCATACAGCATTCAAGGGCACAAAATTTCATCTCTAGAGATGATAAGGTTTTCAGGAGTATCTATGACTATTTCACTAGTTATATTACAAGTTTGGTATACCAGGTTAATTCTAGTTGCACAGTAGAGAGAGCTTTGCCTCTAGCTAGCACCATCAAATGCATAGATGTCCTACATGTACATTAAAGAGATCGGTTGCACACATACATTAATTGATCTGTGACTACATAGATGTTTGCCTGTGTTGTGCCAGTTAATCAATTGCAATGATGAATGGTTGTTTTCTTTCATAATCAATTAAGTTTGTTGCAACTTTGCATAATCAATCACAATTAATCTAATACTTATAAAAGGAATTTGGTTCACGTTTGTTCGCAGTGTTCTCTATAACCGCGTTGTGTACAATGTTGTGCCATAAATCATTTTAAAGGGTATTATCCCCGAAGTGATATAGGCGATATGAAAATAAATAATTTTTAATATACATATAATTTTGAGTGAATTTTCCGTTTTTTTTTACCGAGCACAGCCGAACTGCCTTCGGCAATCACCGGAATGCGTGCATCGTGGTTACTTAACCTCTAACACTAAGGACTATTGTTCATATGAATAACGCTTGCTTTCAATGAGGGATTTGAACCAAGTGCGTGGTCAGTAAAAGAGAAAAACACATGTTTCTCGCTTTATGAATTGGAGAGTTCAACCCAGAAGGATTAATGACAAAACCTAATTCAAGGTCCCAGTTTCAGGAACAGGGCTGGGGTTGTGTCGGGGGTTTCAGGCCTCAAAATTTGTCTTATACAATGAAAAAAAGGTGGCTGAAAATGGGATACGGACCCACTGCACGGAGTCCCGCTGGGTCCGCTTCTGCTACTTGCGATGTAGGCATATTTCTGTTTTCTTCTTCAGGAACAGTTTCCTTTCAACGTACATTTAATTTATCTTTCATGTGTTCCTCACATAAACCTATTCTTTATACGAACAACGATAGAAACCAGTCAAATATCAACGAAACACTGTATGCCTCCGCATCTCATTCCGGTTCGCAATGTATAAACATCATCACTGACCAGGTCTTCAAGGTAAACATACCGGGATATGATTTTTGTCACGAGCACAGCGCCACAATATAACAGTAAAAATTATTTGTACATATCGTATTCCCAGAGTATCCCACTAAAAATCTATATTTTCTTTTAACTTTTATAATAAAATTGAGCCAACATTCAATATCTCAGTAAAAATATCTCCCAAACCGTGGTAAAAAGCTCGGTATGCCGGGTTTATCAGCTAGTGATTTATATATGCACAAGCAAAGAAGTCATTTTATGTAAAAAATAAATAGTTAACATACATTTAAATTGAACTTCAACCACAGCTATTACTTTCAGCAGTTTCACCTTTCAAGGGGCCATTTACATTAAGTGAGTTATAAGGGAATATTTTTAAAATTGACCTTCTGTCTGCTGTTGTCACCATGCAGGTTGGAAGACTATAATATAATTTATTGAAGCGTCATATGAATTCTGAAGTACATTAATATACATATACTTATAAGGTACATGAAATAATTATGATTTATAATCAATCATTGGTTGTTATTTTCATTCAGTCATCATACATTATTTTTATAACTTATTCCTATCAATAGTGTGTGCATGTGTAAATGTGTGTCTGAGGATCCATATAAATGCTTACTAAGGATTCTGATTTTACATATATGTGACATAAACTGTTTTGTATAAACCACCTGTCTAAGTGTAAATACAACTAACCAGCAGGCAAGCATGGGAACATTATTTTTATTTTTGATTATCTTTCAGGCAGAGCAAACAGTGCAGATACCAGGATTAGTAATGTGGAACTTCATGAAAACGCAAAGATGTCCGCTGCCAACGGGTCGGCTCCAACCAACGGAACAAAAGGGGAAGGTGAGGGTGAAGGTGAAGAGAAAAAAGAACCAATGCCAATGGTTGGTGTCATGGAAATGGTAAGTACGAACAGGACCATAGCCTTTGTATTTAAAACATATTATATTGATAAATAGATAGGTTGACATGCATATTTTTGGCCCATCATTTAGTTAAATTTTTCATGCTTTATTTTAGTTCTATGTACATACTCGGTGACCAGTTAATTCTCAATTATTATTATCATTCCATATACAGTGACACCTATGGGACTACCTGAACTGGTCATGTTAGCTTGATGGTCATGTTAGCTTGGTGGTCATGTAAGCTTGGTGGTCATGTTAGTATGAGGTTTTAATAACCATTATTCTGCGACAAAAAAATGTGGTTGTCTGAGCTAAGTGGTTGTGATAGGGGGGTTGTTGTCCAGCAAGATTTCACTATGAATTTATATATATATATATATATTTAATAAATGAAGTGGAACTTAATTCCATTATACAGGAAATAGTGGCACTATGGTTTGGGTTTGAGATGTTGAGAGAGGTGTCCATATTAAATAGGTTTAGGGCAGTTAAGAATGTATATTTCTTAGAAAGGTCTCAAAAGTCTGTAACTGAGAGGTGATCATAATATATGTATGGCCTATGTATGTGTATAATTTACGACCCATTTAATGCACTAGTAAGGATTTTCTTTACTTTTTAAATTTCACAATATATTTTTCTATTTTTCAGTTCCGATTTTCTACAGGTGTGGAAAAACTGATGATGATTGCTGGGATGATTGCTGCTATTATGCATGGATGCGCCCTTCCCATCCTGATGATCATTTTCGGAGATATGACAGATGGTTTCATCAATGACGGTGCTCTACGTAACTACCTAGGAGGTGTAGATAGAAAAAATTACACAATCGATTCCATCCTAAACAACAGGACGAGACTAGAGTAGGTGTCGCCAAAAACTCAGAAATCATGTTGCAGTTGTTTGTTTTTGATTAAGTCCAAGTGGGTTAAATGCCTTTAAATATAAATATTAAGCTTCATATTATGTGTTAAACTTGCTAAATTTAGCTTTGAGTCTGTATGTTCATATCCATAAAATGACCTGGCTTTAACACTTACTGGACATCTGTTGATAGAATGATAAAGAATACCCAGTAAAAAAAACCTCAGGGTCATATTGAGAGTCAGCCTTTAATGATTTCAGCAGATTGAAATATTGCAGTTTATTTTGGTACTTCTAGTTCTAGGTACTTTCATTTAATTTTGACTTCCATATAGAGATTCTTATATTAATCTCCAAAGGCAAATAAGGGGAATTTTTATCTTTCTTTTTGCCTTTATTCTTTTGCTTGCATAACAACCACAGAAAAATGGTTCTGAAGTATGCAGCAAATATGGAATTGCATTTTTTTGGTCAAAATAAAATACTGTCATATAAATGCATGCGCAAGTTTACCACAGGTGACTTATTGTGTAAAAGTATATCTGGTTTTGACAAACATGTGAAACAATAAACCTCTTTGTAGTTGTATACCACTCTTTGCATCCTAAATGAATCACAGGCTGTCAGCATTCAAAGCCATTTAATGTCATTGTATTCACCAAAACGAAGTTTTGCAGATACTATGTTTTTGACCGGGTTCCGCCACCGCCGCGTTAGTTTCCGGAGAACTCCTCTGAGACAACTGGACAGATTTTTCCGAAACTTACACAAAATATCGGATCACATGTGAACTGGTGCCTAACTAAGTGACCTTGACCTCTGACATTTCCTTTCTGCCCAGCGTCCGTTTTTGCGTCTGTTTCCACACATAAACCCACATATCTCGGGAACCGTTTGACCGATCAGGAAAAATTTTTACACAACTGTAGCCCTGGGATAGCTTTATAACATACACAAAAAAGGTGGTGCCACCTGCAACCATTTTTGCACAGCGTCCATCTGTTTGTCTGCCTTAGGTAAAAATCACTCGCATCTCTGCAGTGGTTTGACCAAATTACCTGAAATTCGGCATGCGTATACATCCCGCATAGCTTTCTTAATTGTATGACAGGTGGCGCCACCTACATTCACATTCATGCTGTAGACATCCATGCTTATATCTCCTGACTCGTTTAACCAATCAGGAAAAAAATTTTACACAAATGTAGCCCTTGGATAGCTTTATAATATACACAAAAATGGTGGCACCACCTGCAGCCATTTTTGCACAGTGTCAATCTGTTTGTCTGCCTTGGGTTAAAATCACTCATATCTCTGCAGTGGTTTGACAAAATTACCTGTAATTCGGCATGCGTATACATCCTGGATAACCTTCTTGATTTTATGACAGGTGGGCCACCTACATTCACGTTCACGCTGCAGACATTAATGCTTATATCTCCGGACTAGTTTGACCAATCAGGAAAAAATTTACACAAATGTAGCCCTTGGATAGCTTTATAACATACACAAAAAAGGTGGCGCCACCTGCAGCCATTTTTGCACAGCGTCCATCTGTTTGTCTGCTGTGGGATAAAATCACTCATATCTCTGCAGTGGTTTGACTTTTCCGCATGCAATTTTGCATGTGTATAAATCTTGGATAGTTTCTTATTCAAATAACAGGTGGCGCCACCTACAATCATTTTTATGTGGCAGAGATCCATTCTAATAAGTAACACGTAACTCTATTTCCCCTTGCCACTCAAGCCATGCCTCACTTCACCCGTCCTTCTCTTTTTTGGCGGATACACGTAGTCGCTTGTCGACTACCCGTATTCTAGTTTAATTTTGTTATAAAGTTTTCAGTGGTCATGAAAAAGCTGTGAATTACTGGGGTATGCCTTTTCTTCCATCTGTTTAACCAGAATGGAATCTTCAAGACTTTAATTGGTAAATTTTATTTGATTATGATAAATGTATCTAGTATTTCATGATCAACCTCTTCAAATTATGAATTATGATAAAATGTATGTTGTTGTGATGGTTACAGGGAGGTGTTAGACTATAATGGTGTGAATGGTACACGGAGAACAGATATTCTCAAGCTACAAAGCACAGAGTCAATTTTTGCTGTGATGCAAAAATTTGCAATCTACTATGTCAGTAAGTATTTAATTAATACACCAGCTCTCCAATATATTTTTTTTGTAACTTGCCTACCTCTGCCAAAAGAGGTACGTACAACCACAGGCATGCACAGAGGAGAATAATTAATGAGTGGAGTTCAGGCAGGCAATATCATTGGACCTTGCACTCCAGTCTGTTTGACAGTCAAGCATTTACCAACTGGTACTTATCACTCTCTGAAAAAACACAAATTGAGATACAAGATTATTCCACCAAATAAATATATTTATTTAAAAAAAAAAAGTTTATATTTTCCCTACATTATAAGAGAAGAAGGATTTAAGTTTGTATCTGGAGATTGACTTTTTCTTTTACTTAAAGTAAACTCTTCTAAATATACATACCTGCCTTTCTTTAAGAAATCACAGATGCCTACAACTGTCGTCTTGACAAGTAAAACAATGGGTGGCTATCGTGTATTTGTTAGGTCCCAAATTGGCGCCTGCTGAGCTTCTCAACGCTCATTGGTTAATCAACTCTATGTATGCCTATGTATGTAACAAAATGTATGTAAACTACATAATAAGATCTGTATCTGATAGATCACTTGCCTTCATAAGTTTTAGTCATGCTTGGTTGTTTTTTGGAAATTTTACATGTTTTAAGAACTTATACTTTTCATATGTGTAGCAGTATCTAAGCAAAGATTCTTCCATCCCTTACTTATTTCACTGATTACCGTTTATTTTTCACTCTTATTTTTTAAACTGGATACTTTTTTCTGGAGATTTTACTCTTTTTTTCAATAATTTACTTTTTGCAATCTTCAATCAGAAGCTAATATATTGAAGATGACTATTTTATATAGGATGGACCTGACTAACTGTTGATGTTTCATTTACAGTTGTAGCCTGTGTAGTATTCATACTGGCCTATGTACAGATCACAGGCTGGTTGCTCGCAGCAACAAGACAGACCAGAAAGATAAGGACAGCCTTCTTCAGGGCTGTCATGCGGAAGGAGATTGGCTGGTTTGACACCCATGAGATCGGGGAACTAAACACCCGTCTCAGCGAGTAAGTGTATTTAGCTGTCTTTTTCACAGGCTATGGCTTTTGGATTATTCCTAACCCTTGGCATATAAAGCCTGAAATCTTAAATTATAACACATCATTCTAATTATGTTGATACCTTCATCATCATGAAATACACAGTGACACAAACAGGCCATATAAGGCCTATCTTATTATAATAAAAATAAGTAGTTTCAGCTCCACTGTGCTTTGGGACAACAACTGCTCAATTAAAAAAAAAGTTGTTGGACTTTATATAATTTTGATTGGTTCTTATTGCAACAGTTCAACATTTGCAAATTTTACAGTCATTTGACTAATTATGATAAACTTGATGCAAAACAAATTTGATCTGACATATTTAAAATATAAAAAGGTTGCATGCATGGATTACTTAAGAGTAGAATATTAAAGGTTTTATGCATTGCTGAAGAGTAGAATATCAGTATTGAAAGTTTCACTGTGTTATTTATATTGAAATTGCATAGTCAAAGGTGGAAATATTATTTTACCAATATTTTTCATTTAAGTATTTTGAAAATCTATTGTTATAATAAAATGTTCATGAATGATGAAATCATTTGACTGTTTAACATTCTTTGTTTCAGTGATATGCAGAAAATCCAGGATGGTATTGGAGATAAAATGGGTACTTTCTTTCAATGGACATTCACTTTTGTGGCAGGTTTTGTCATAGGTTTTATAAAAGGTTGGAAACTGACACTAGTAATTTTGGCGATCAGTCCTGCGCTGGCGATATCAGGAGGAATCATGGGAAAGGTAAGTGGTCAATATATTGTTCCTGTAATATTATACAGGGTGGTCAGTGGTCATGGATAATTCAGAGAAAATATAATTTATATCATTTTCAGTGAAGTCAGGGAATTCATTAAATATCATGGAATTTTATAATTACTATTGAAAACCCTTAGCTGATTATCATCTTCCAGTGAAAGCTACACGGAGAGGGAATTAGAAGTCAGAGAATTCATTGAAAGTCCTGGAATTTTATAATTACTATGGAAAACCCATAGCTGATTATCATCTTCCTTTGAAAGCTAATACAGAGTGGTAATTAGAAGTCAGAGAATTCATTGAAAGTCCTGGAATTTTATAATTACTATGGAAAACCCGTAGCTGATAATCATCTTCCTGTGAAAGTTAATACAGAGTGGTAATTAGAAGTCAGAGAATTCATTGAAAGCCCTGGAATTTTATAATTACTATGGAAAACCCATGGCTGAATATCATCTTCCAGTGAAAGCTAATATGGAGTTGCAATTAGAAGTCCTGGAATTTAATGGTCACTTTGGAAAATCAGTTTTAAAGGGTTTGGCATCCCTTGCTTTGACTTCAGAATTCTTCCTGTCCATGTTTAATATTTGTGGTCCTCAGTTGAGATTCTGATGAGATATGGTATGTAGGATGGTTAAATTCATTACATGTATTATTTTTAGTCAAATTTGTAGTTGCGATTGATATAGGTAAGCTGTAACATGAGGCTTTATAGGCTGAATTCATAATCTTCTTATTTGTTTATCCATGAAATTCAAACCAGAGTCAGAGAATTCTTTTAGAGTTTGCTTTTGGCAACACTGTTATAGATACATACTTAAGTATTATATGTATTCACATCCTTTAAGATGCTGTCAGTTAGAAACAAGATGAGCTATGGTTAGCAGCACTAATCCCTTTCTGCCCATCTGTATAATGAATGTTTTGGTTATTAGATTGCAAATAGTTGCAAAACTACTTGAGAGATAACAAAATATTCATTTATCTTTGAAAAGGTATAGCAGTTTGGTCATGTAACATCTTCAGTACTGGATTTGGTGTGTTACAGTTTTTCCGTATTTTTATCATTCAGCTTGGATCAAGTCTGACGAGTAAAGAGCTAAAAGCATATGCCAAAGCTGGGGCAGTTGCAGAGGAGGTGTTAGGGGCCATTAGAACAGTGGTGGCATTCGGAGGAGAGAAAAAAGAATGTCAGAGGTGGGTACATCTCATTAAAAGAAGCATCCCTGTATGAAATTAGCTATCTTGGTTTATTACATAGTGGTATTTATTATCCTTCAAACTCAAAGATTAGAAATTCTTCCAATTATGTCAGAATCGCAGAGTAAGTTGTATGAAAAAATGCAGTGAATATCTGGGGGGGGGGGACCCCAACACTTTTTCTCCTTTTGGAATATTTCTAGTGGTTCATACAACTGCAGATAAACCACACTAATTTTCAAATATGTCTTCATTTCCATATTTCACCCTACATTTTTTTAATTAGCTTCTGTTATACCTCAGCACTGCCAATAACAGTCTTAGCATGTTAAATGAATTTCTTCTCCCCCTTCCACTGAAGAGATTGTTCTTTGGCCTCTAGCTTGTATCTGTGACCAATTCTGTTTCTTGTTGCCATTACCTGTCATGCCAGGACATGGATACAGCTGACCTGCCTACAGACAATTTGTTAAAGGCATGATACATATGTTATAGGAAAACTTGTGTTATGATTTCCTTATTAAAACAGTGGATATAGAAAATATATTAACATATTATAAAGCAGTCAGAGACCACATTCTCCACTAGAATCCTAATAAAAATATTACTGTGTACATGGCTATGCAGAGAAAGGGTCACCAATTCACAAAATCCATCAAAGCTCAGTTTGAGAGCAAAGGCAGCTCCTTATGCCAGTGAGGGGTCATGACCTCAGGCCCAACCTCACAATTATTAAAAATTCTTTAAGTTAAAAAATAGATTATGGTGATCAAGAGTGCCTCCAAAAGTTAAAGGAATTTTTCTTCAGTTCTGCCCTGATTAAAAAAAAAATGTTAAAAATCTTTTCATAATGTCATTCACCCTGTAAGACTGCTAAGAAACAAACCAGATATCCAACCAAGGGTAAAAAATTATACCTTGTAGCATGGTGAAGGTATGATCAGGTTCCACATACCTCATCATTGTATTATGATCATCACCTGCATTAACTATCATTTCAGGTACAACAACAACATTATAGACGCCCGTGCCTTTGGGATCAAGAAGGGCATTATAAACGGCCTGGGTGCTGGCGCGGTGTTTCTCATCATGTTCGCCTCCTACGCTCTGGCGTTTTGGTATGGCTCCAAACTCGTCAGGGAGGGAGAATACACTGGTGGTCAGCTGCTTATAGTACGTACTCAAGTTGCTATTTTTTCCTTTTTTTAATGTGGTGGGATGTAGTCTTGTTATGCAAAAATTGGACTAATTAGTTGAAGGTTGTTGGTTTGATTCTTACCATTAATTCTAAGGATTCAGTCATATATCTTAACCATAGGTTATTAATATTGATTGATTCCTAGTGCACTGAACATGAAATTCAGGAGGACCACTCATAACAACTAGTTCTTATTGTATGGTTACCTTCACACTCTTTTTAAATAATTGTGTGCACCACCAACAGCCTGTTTAAGAGTCTTATTGAAAAAAAATAAACTGAAAAATTATATAGTATTTTTTATATTTTTCTCACAGTACACACCTTGGTCTGAAGGAATTATATGATATGTAATTGTCATATTAATTTTTTTTTTTATTTTCTTAAGCCAAGAACTTATTAACTTCTTCTGTGTAGACCCTTTTAAATCTTGAGTTACGTCATACACAACCACATACTTAATGAAGATATGAAATTATAAGATTGTCATTAATTAGAATTAGATGATAATTGATTAGACTGCATCAAATATGACAATACTTCTCTGTATATCTTTCACTCAATCATATAACAAAGGATGGTTTATAAAGAGCCATATTATATAATTACATATCTTAATTAAAACCAGGTGGTACATAATGTTGCTGGATAATAACCTTAGAGCATCCAGATGATAGTACTCACATAAACCAAGGTCTTGCACATCTGACTATCCTCATGTGCATGTATAAGGGGAAAAAAGCTGGTTTTCATGTGCATGTATATGCATGTATGCATGAATTAGCAGACATACATTGTGGTATAGTGGATCTAGAATGTCTTCTAAAAATAAGATGCTGGAGTGATGTAATTTTACTTGGAATTCTTGAGTTCACACAGACACCATGTGTGGAAATTGATCCTGTGGTAATTTCACACATACCAGGGCTTTCAATAGTAAGAAAATGTGAAGAGTCCGGGACCCTCATTCAGACATTTTGGGAAGTCACAACTAAGGTTAGAGCCACCCAAAGGGAGATGATATTTTGAAGGGTTATGTAAAATTGAATCTTTCCTGTATTTTATGTAATTATCATATTATATGATGAGAAATAGTGTCATTATATGAATATTTGCATATAGCCAAATGTAATCCTCAGTTATCAGCGCTGGGTTTACACAGCTAATGGGTTCGTTTGAGGCAGCCAGTTGTGGTCAGTCACTGCTACAAGGTGCTAAAGCCAGAAATTTGGGCGTCCCATCGGACGCTTGGATCCCCAGAACCAAGTGTCCGTAAGAGATTCTGAGCATCAGAGACGCTTACCCCTGCCTTCCTGAAAGCTCTGATATACACACATACTAACATATACTGACATGCAGACACATGGGAATACCAAAAGTAAAAATTATATGAGCAATTTTTCATTTATATCCACATATTCACACATATTGTAACACAGCTTTACAGTTGCAGTCCTCACCTATACTTCATCATATGACATTGTGTACCTTGTATTATTAGGTATTCTTCTGTGTGTTGATTGGAGCGTTTTCTATCGGTAACGCTGCCCCCAACATCCAGTACTTTGCTACAGCTAGAGGCGCAGCTCATGCCATTTACAACATCATTGACCATGTAAGTGCGTTAATCACAAATGTATAAACAGTACAGTTGACACATTTTCTGTAACTCAGGCATCTCCTGAGCTGAGATACATTTACATTTAAGTCCTGTATATTTAGAGAAATCTTATGAATGTTGGCTCATTTTGAAGTTGTTTTCATGAATATTGCTAGATATATTTTCAAGTATCAGAGGGTATTTTGGACAGAACTGTAGCCACTGTGCCAGTGCTGTTACAGTCAAGAGCATAATAATTGAGCAGTTTTCGGTGCCCTTCTTCATTGTCATGGTTCCTTGTCACATTCAGATTCAGCATCCATATAAAATAATCAGTAAGATAAATTTTATAAAATTTGTGTAGGTTTCTTTATGCTAAGAATGCAAAAAAAGGAAACCCCACAAAATTTGAAAAAGTGAAAATTGCAAAAAATTAGCCTCGCAAATATGAAGTCAACTGCAATATACTGCATTGTGTAATTGCATTGTAATTGATCATAACTAAAGGAAGAATCAAGTTTTCCTATATAATTTTCAGATTTGTCAGGGATCAGTTTCGTTCTGGGTAGTGTCTCGTGCCACTGATGTATTAACGTGATGTGTATTTCCTCTCCAGAAATCAGACATAGACAGTCAGTCTGAGGAAGGAGACACTATAGAAGACTTCCAGGGGAACATCGAGTTCAAAAATGTCAGCTTTAACTATCCCTCCAGACCTGAAGTACAGGTATACAATAATTGCTTTGTATGGTCACAAGGTTGATTATATAATTAAGTATATTTATAAAGTCATAGCATATTACCCATTCTTGCATAATTCACATAGTTCCTTGGAGATGGCACTGCAGAAGCCCCTTTGAAAGAAATTTCAAATTTCTCAAGATTTATGGTAAAAATATGGGGAGTGACCCCCTTAGGACACACTTTGTATGATGCTAGACATTTCAAGGCCAATAACAGGCATTAACAATGTGTGACCACAAAGGAGCAGTGTGAAAAAAGTTTTGTGGAACCATCGTCAATTATAAAATCAATATCAAATGTTTTATCAAAATTGTATAAATTATATCAACATATTCAAATGATGCCTCTTTCATTGTTCAGCCATGGTTGTAATTGATCCAGGCTTAATAACATTAATAAACACTACAGATATTTTTGTCATACAGATATCAATATTTTATTAAAAATCCATTTCAAAATCCAGGCCAATTATCAGTGTCATAATTTCTCCCAGTTGCCAGCCCAAATCATATAAAATTTATATTCGCTGGCTGGTTTTGGGTGATTATCATTATTAAAAGATCTGGTTATAGCCAGCCAAACTTCTATTATTGTTATTCCCTACAGGTTTTGAACAACTTTAGTCTGAAGGTTAACGTTGGACAAACTGTGGCTCTGGTTGGTTCTAGTGGATGTGGTAAGAGCACAACAGTACAGCTTCTGCAGAGATTCTACGATCCTCTTGAGGGACAGGTCAGTAAATAAAGTATTGTTAGATTCATCCAGCAATATACAGACTAGAACTAAGATTTCTTAAGTACGGAATGCGTTTTGAATGTACTAGCACAGCAGTTTGCATGTTTTCTGTTTGTTGATCCTGGATATTATGCAGAACCAGATCTGCACTTACAGAATCTCACCTTGTTTATTGAGTCAATACCGAATTTATGATCCGCATTCTGCATGCCACATCCGCATTCCTTACATAAGTAATCTTAGCTTAAATCTGAGTCAACTGTAAGAAATACCAGTACTTTGATTGTTTCTCATTTCTGTGCTTGTTCTTATTTTTTCACAGAAGAAAATTGATTGTTATATTATAGTATATTAACAATAACACCTGCGTACAAAGAAAACAAGCATTTCTCACAAATTTCTCTAAATTTAAAGGAACGAATCCCTTTCATTCTGTTACTATTAATTTGGTGGATCTGTTGGCCTGTGTTCATGACTATTTACAGTGGTCAGTCAGCTTCTGATTGTTCTCATACTGTCACCAGTAATAACTATCATGATCAACATATATCTTTTTTTTGTAATTTCTAAGGTATTGATTGATGGACGAGACATCCGGGAGCTGAACCTCCGCTGGTTACGTCAGCAGATTGGTGTTGTGAGTCAGGAACCAGTCTTGTTTGCTACAACCATCGAAGAAAACATCCGGTATGGTAGAGACGGTGTTACCTTAGAAGAAATCCAACAGGCCAGCAGGGAGGCCAATGCTCATGACTTTGTTACCAAGCTTCCTAATGTGAGTCAGTACACAAAAATACTTACTTAAACACACATACACATACAATATGGATGTTTTACTTAGATACATACACTCATTTCTGGATGTGTGTGTGTGTATTATAAGTAACCTTTCAACCAGGCAAATTTAAACAGGACACTTGCAATTGATTATTCTGACCAAGGAGGTCAGCATTTTCCCTGGGTTTGACAATGTACCGGCTTTTGAGCTATTGAAGTAGAGCACAGGACTCAATGTGATAATGAGTTGGAAACTCAGCCTAGGCAGTGAGATATTTCATGATTGGTCCCCCCCCCCCCCCCCCAGGGTGAGCTCTCTGCAGGTTTAGTGGAAAGGGTGGTAAGGGCATGCCCCATGGCCGTGTTTCATTCATAAATGAGTGGGCCTTTTTGAGATTCCTTGGTGGTATGGGGACAATTGCACGCCCAGGGCCTACAGGTGCAGTAGTCACTGGGCCTGGTGGACACAAAATAAAAAATGAGAGGAGTGTGAGCTACTTGCCCTGTCATGGAGTCTGAAACAAGAATATAATTATGCAGATGTAAATACCATTGAGGCTGTTACCTCCAACAAAAACAATTTTTTTTTTTAAACTTGCAGGGATATCAAACATTGGTTGGTGAGCGTGGTGCTCAGCTGAGTGGTGGACAGAAACAACGTATAGCCATTGCCCGTGCTCTCGTGCGCAATCCTAAGATCATCCTGCTGGACGAAGCCACATCTGCTCTGGATACGGAGAGCGAGTCCATCGTACAGTCAGCACTAGACAAGGTACAGTGCAGGTTTAACATCAATATTTCTCTTGAGAAAGAGAGATCTGGTGTTTGAATAATAGCTCACATAGTTCTAGCCTAAATTTGCTATAAATATCTAACTACCCTGTCTTTTCCATACAAGTTGTTCATATTTATCATAATGTATTCATGTGGACATAATTTTCACAGATTTGATAAGTCTTCATGAACATAAAATGCAAAACTAGGGTGTTTGCTTAAAGCAAACAAAAAAAAAATAAAAATCACAGGCTTGGAAAAGTAATCCATCTATAATGATTTTTGATAATTCCATACATTAGATATTTCTTGGTTTACAGTAGTAGGTAGGTTGTGAGTATCACTGTGTGTTTCTTGTAATTCAGGCCAGGATGGGTCGCACGACCATAGTGATTGCTCACCGTCTGTCAACGGTAAAAACTGCAGACAAGTTAGCTGGTGTCGATAAAGGTACAGTCATCGAGGAGGGAACCCACGATGAACTGATGAAGAAAGAGGGAGTGTATTACCTCCTGGTGACCAACCAGCAGAGTGGTATCGAGGAGGACGATGAGGTCATAGGTAGGTCTCTGCTTAATGGTATACTGAACTGTGCTTCCAGCATTTTGCTGTCAGCTTTGTGTGTTCCTCTAAATCTCTTCAAATATTCACAGGCTGGTTTCAGAAAAATCTGTCTAATGTTAAAGCAGTATGCATGAGAGTTATATTAATGAGTGATTCATTATCTCATAAAAAACGCTGAAACAGATCAATAAAGTGACGGAGGTCATATATTGAGCTGAATGGAGAAAGGTACAACCGAGTCATCATGGCAACTTGTATAACATTATAGGTGCGATACTGCTCTCAGGCTACAGTTTTCCATGAAATCATGGATTTCACATTTTCTCTATTTGGAGCTTACAAAAATAACAGCCTGATTTCTAGGCTGTATGAGGATATGCCTAAGGTAGTAAGAAGGTTTTAACATTTTCCCTGATATCTCTTCATGGATTTGATCTTTTTATCTCAATAGCTTTACCATTAGACAGTTTCAGAATATTACTGAAATCAGCCCCAAATCTTAACTTTGTTTTGCCATCTTGATTGGCTTACAATTTTCAAAAATATAAAATACAGCTTATTGCTTCAGTTGGAACTTTGCCAGTACAAGCCTCTCTTGATACTGCATTGCTTATTTTGAATTTTGTTTTATCTTTTACAATATCTTTTTTGGATGTTCCTGTGCTGTTTTTTTTTAATTTCAGCTTATTTAATGATAAATGCTTTTTTTATTAATAATTAATATAAAATAATATAATATTATAGCAGAAGAAGCTGTGGAGGAAGGTTTGTGTTGCCATGTACATTGCTGTTGTTTATAAAGATACTAATTGTTTATGTGCCATGGATTATCTGCATTTTTTGTAAAAGATGTTTACATATACATGTATCTATCATGAAAGGCTCAACATGAAGACCTGAATTTCCAGTCTTGTTAATACAAAACTTATAATGTAGCAGCTGATTGTAACAACTAATTTCTACATCATGTGATATATATTTTACTTAAAATATTTTACAGATTTTGAGCTTTCCATGTTCATAAGTATACATTTAAGTTTCCACAATGTAATGGTGGTTTCCATTTAATTTTATCTATGGAAAACTAGCTTGATATTACATTTGTACTTTGATTTGGGATGGTTAATCATATATTTTAAAAAAAATGTATAACAAATTCAGTGCTTGTATGGTTGTGTGATAATTTATGTTTATACAGAGTAACCAAACATCTAAAATATATATTGTGCCAAGTGTAAAACAGCTCACACATGCATGGCATGAACAATTTATACTTTATAGTGGTGATCTAGGTGCAGCCAAATTGTGCCTGTCTGTTACAGTACAGTAACTAAACGGAGACTTAGGTGTTCTCTGCTTATAAATATCTAATGAAAAAGGATGCATGACTGTGTTGCCTGAAAGAGAACTTATTTGCCTCATTGTCTTGTGGCATGAGCAAGCTTAAATATGCTTACAGAATGATATGGCTTGTCTCATTAGCTCTGGAATGATTGGGTATGTCATGCAGTGGCATGCTGTACTTGGTGATGAAATACTGTGTCACCTTTTTAGTCGGTTATGGAATGACGTGGAAATTAAGCGGCCATTTGTTATGTGATAGCATGTTACTCCTCATGTTAGTCATTGAATGAGGTGCTACAAAACTATTGGTCATGGGGTCCTGTTAATTTTTGCATATATGTTATCTATAAAAGACAAACAACTTTATTTCTAAAATTCTAATGTCATATTTTCCCTCGGAAAAGAATATCCTCTCGGCAATACAATAATGACATGAAAAACGGAACTTAAGTGTCCCAATTTCTCAAATTTTAACCTTTATGACATGTTGAAAAAGCATCAAGCCCAAGCATTCTCATTGTCAAATTAACAGCTGGTCACTTTGTCTTTGGTTTTCCCCAGATTAAAACTACCTGGTCAAAAGTTTTGCCATTTCAGATAATAATCAAACAATGTATATTATCAACAACTTATGATTTCATATTTCAGACAACCAACCAGATTTAACCAAAGCATTAACTCCTGATGACAATCTGGGGGAATTGCCCAACAACCAATCAAAGTTATCCAAAATATTAAATCCTGGTGACCTTTGTAGATATATTTTTTTCATGGCCAATCAGAGTTCAGAAATAAATTCACTTCTGAAAACCCTGCTCAGGCCAGAACAAAGTCGATGCATAATAATAGGACTCATTGACCAATTAAATCATGAGTTTGTGCTACAGTGATGCACATGATAACAATGTAATTAGCTGCTTGTGTTATGGTATATATCTTCTAACAAATGCTGGCATGATTTGCTTATATAGGTTCTCAGGTTTCCCTGCAGGAGGAGCCACTGAAGCCAGGTAATTGAGGAACACCTGTAGTCTTGTGGAGCTGTTGTCATCAGTGTCTTTATTTTGTATGAAAAAACCTTGGATCCGCCATACCTAGATATGTAATAAATTGTTTCATGTCAGACCCCCAGGTAGCTCATATAACCCCACTGTCACAACAAAGTAAGTCCGCCACAGATGAGTGCATTTACTGATTATTGGTCTGTTCCACTTAGGGCTGCCCATCAGCTTGTGGACATATTTATTTACAAAGGCTGTTACAATTTTAAAACATACATGTCAGTGAATGAATCTGTTATTCCATTGTTAAGATAAAAACCAGCACTGGCAAAGACTTTGATCAAAATTACTACCTGTCATTTAATATCTGATGCCTGATTTTTCACAATATTATTTTAAAGACTGGATCCAGGTTTTCATAATGATCACTTAGTCATCAAGGTACCGTGTCATAGTGAGTCATAAAACTATCAGGAACTGTGTTTTATTTAAATTTTTACTCATCTTTTGGTAGTGATATTTTTTTTCAAACCTTTATTGCATCCGAATAGAATTAAGAAATTTTAAAATTCACAGCTGTGGAGTAGTTTGTCCTTTGGTGCTTGATGTCCTCATTTGATGTGTTTTGTTAACGATCAGTGGCCATTTGGGGAGAAGGGGGTCTCAGGTTATAAACATGCGAATACAAACATTTTGCACATTTGGATTGGCCTTTTTTGCTTAATTTTATAAGAGGTTCACGTGAATATCCTTATGAAATACATGACATATATCAGAATGGGCCCCCTTTAACTGTATAACAGCTAAGACATGGTACCTTGCGACTTTGT
Source organism: Sipunculus nudus (assembly GCA_026874595.1). Lineage (NCBI taxonomy): Eukaryota > Metazoa > Annelida > Sipuncula > Golfingiida > Sipunculidae > Sipunculus > Sipunculus nudus. The sequence continues at coordinate 11,721,155 of CM049311.1, read as the reverse complement.
GATGAAGTATACATGACGGATAACTTGTAGTCTAGCTTACCAAGGCAGCATCAAGTACAAACTATTGGGAGGTGCTGCACTGCATATAGGACTCCTGTCCATCAGTGAATGAATGTATTTTGATAAATTTAAAGATTTTAAATTATGAAAAATTGTTTTCTATTGCAAGACCCAAATCCTCTTATGAATTTGACATTAATCAAAATACAGGTATTTCTGTAAAACAGATCTCATTTATATACATTTCAAAAGAATATTTGGCTGCAAGTTTTGTTTTATATTTTAATTTAAAACTTTACTTTTACAATAAAAAATATTTATTATACTTTATATTTGTTGACATGGTGTTGCTACTCAAGTTTGACAAGCTTTGGTTTGATTGGTCCTTTTTGATTTTAGCGTCTTGCCATTCCATGGTCTTTGTTTGAAAATGAAAACAAATACAGATATTTATTTTAAGTATAAGGACAATGTATTAAAGAAGGTATGCTCTTCATGACAACAAATATTATTCAATTTATTGGGCTTTTTTGGTAAGACAATTTAAAATAAATTTGAATAAGTTTGATAGTTAAAGATAATGGAAGAAATATGGGATCAGCTTAATGTAATGATCAGTCATGTAAATCTTTGTGATTGGTCATATACACATGTAAGAATTTCTTTTTTGCTCATTGTTGCACAGGAGTCTTATATGCTTATGACCAGTCCATGTCATACATGATGACATGTACACAGGGGTTCATGACAGTTCATTCTGTTAGTTCACTGAGTCAGGCAGAATTCATTTCGTAAAGTTATGGATGTGGTTAAACATGGTGTTATGTCCTTTCTTTTTGCATATTGTCTTGAGGAATGAGTGTGCATGTATGTTGGCTTGAATGGAAGTTTGCATGTAGTTTGTTTGTAATGTTCAGTTATTTGCATGTTTTAATTTTTTTCAGCATAATTCACATACATTGATAACCTGAAATAGGGAATTATTTTATGGTTACAGATAAATTAATCTGTAATAGGGAAATATTTTATTGTTACAGATAAATTTTGTCTAATTCCATAGGGTTATTACAGAGTGAAGCAAGAAAACTGAATCACAATTTAAAGAAATGTAATTTTGAATGACAACATGTACATTTAGAATGTAAAGAAAGAACAAAATGTGAACAAAGTCTACATATTTGTTACAAATGTGTTCCAGATCAGAAATTGCATGTCTTAATAACTTATAGATAGGCGCTCATCCACATTCCATTGCAAAAATCTAAAATTATTGTTGTAGAAGATGAAAGGTCATAAGTCGCAAAGTACCCTTTGCAAAACTCGGGTTTGTTTAACTTGCAGCCAGATTTTGTTGTTTTATGTGATTATAAACACATGGGTCTAAACAAATCAAATAGTTAGTGTACGGTGGGCTGCTCTTTCTTTGTGGTTGTTTGAAAATAACATATTCCTATTCTGAAATCCTGAAGAAGAAAAAAGCATGAAACACGCTCCTTACTTTATGTGTAAGATGGTTGCCTGATGGTGATCTGGGACCCTTGATCAAAGTTAACTATCAAACATGCAATCACTCTTCCATGAAGCAGGTTGGTACTCACTCAGGGTATGTAATTAATATTCAACAATCAAGAACTTATTAATATACAAATACAGGCTACTGCAGGAGAGTGTGATATCAGTTGGATTTTTGATCATAGATTACAATAGTGTCATGCTATAGTATTCTTGTTAACCTCGTGATTATGAAATGAAGCTTTGTGAAACTAACAAAAATACCAAAACTGGTAAATATGATCCTCAGTCACAGTAATAAAGCCAACCATGTACATTTGCAGTGTAAAAATGATAATTATATCCTTAAATGGAATCAGGTGATATAAAGTCAAAGATTGATGGAGTAAAAAACAGGTTTACCAGTACTGATTTCAATGCTAGTCATTAATGTCAGTTTTGTTCCATTTTCTTTATTTTAGGGAATATTAGAAAATTTATTTTCACCATTCAATATCATCATATGATGTCCTGGATTCTCCATTCTCTGCATGCAAGAGTTGTGTCTCAGAATTGGTTCAAACTTCACAGCACTAAAGCATGCATGATTTATGAATTAGTTAATTTTCTATATGAGCTTAATTTAGTCAACAGATGCATGCATGGATCAAGTTCCTACGGCGAAAAGCTGCATGCAGTCACAGATGATGAGGTGTAGCAGAAATTTCTGTTTGCTGTAATTAGTGGCCCATTAATTTATTCATGTTCCTTATTTGGTTTTATTTCAGCTGAAACTGATGAAGGTAAATTTGTTTATCAAACTGTTGTTCTAATATTGATGCATGCTAAGTTTTATGTATATCAGTATCTGGGTATATAGTGGTTCCCTAGTGACCCTAGTATTCCTTCCTATTTCCATCTGTCTATCCCCATATTGTATGAATGCTGAGTGTGGTTATGTAATGAAATATGTTCACACCATCATAACTTTCACTCTGTAAAATTTCAGAAAAAATACATTAAAATGAGTGTTTTTTTTTCACCTGATTTGTCATCAATATAGAGCCCTCATGTTTTTGGATGGTCTGTACACTTACTCATTCATTAGTGTAAGAAAGAATTTGTGCAAGGCTTTATGGTAGTTCTCTGTAGCAGACAAGTCTGAGAAAGAAGTACATATCTTCTTGTAAAATGAATGATCTAGAAAAAGTAATTTTCACTTAATGTGCTATTTTGAGTTGAGTAATTATAAATCCATTTGCCAGTTTGATGTTTTAGCACCTGTTGGCAAATGCTAGTCCAGTAAAAAAAACTGTCTGATTTCTATTTCACCATTCACTTTGAACCAGTCGCAAAGTATGCTATTACTTATAAATTCTTAGACCCCCACAAGCTTGAGAGCTCACTATATGGTTCTAAGGATATATTTTACACTTTGGAATCCCATGAATCCCATTGAATCATTATTATTAATATTTTATTATCCTGATATACCTGGGGTATCTTGTCTCTATTGTAACTTGTTAGACACCTGTATGTCACAACAAAGCCTAACTTTTTACATTTTGTGCCTGTCTAAACTTGTTAGCAGATACAGTGACGTTTTCATATGTGTATTTAGTATTAGTACTAACTACTTTATATTATTTTCATTCCATTACTTGTGACCTCCCTGTAGTTGAATCTTCAGTACTGAAGGCAGAAACAATAAAACAAGGTTGCCATTTCTTCTTTTTTTACAAGCACATATTTTTCAGGCAAGATGTTGGTGTGCTTTAAAGTTTTATTTGACATTTACTACAGATTTTATTATATGATTACGTGAGAAAAACTATGTATGTTTCAGAACTCCAGGATCAAAACAACATACTGTATGACATATGTTGACATATGGTGTTCTTTGATAAATATGCAAAAGAAATGACAATATATACCACTATTTAATTTTGAAATTACAGTGATTGTTACATATATTCAAAATTTATAGAATTCTTGAGAAGTTGATCCTTAGTTCAGAATGACACTTGAATTAAGGATTCCTAGCATTGTTTGACACATGTCATTATTTAAATAAATACCTTAAAAACTTAACTTTTACTAAACATGGAAGTTTTTAGGTTCTGATGATAATTTTTCTTTAATATCATTAATTGTCTTCAAATTACTAACAAGCATGCCAGGAAATTAAACAAAACTTTGCATGTGTTTGTAAGTTCCTTTGACAGTAAATATCGATTCCCTCTGATTTTAATTGTTTGATATGAAAAACCTAAATTTGTAAACTCTGAGGAGTCCTTGCCCTGTAAAAATGAAGTGACACGCCACAGGGGATCGCTTTAATGTCACAGACATTGCTGAGTGGATAATTTGGTTACAAAGATATTTATCATCCAGTGTAATATCCTGGCTACAACTATGTGATGATTTACCTTTGTCTGACAATGTCAAAACAAACCTTTACTAGCAGCAACCCATCATAGGTAGCTTTACTATACAGTCACAAGACTATCGTACAACTGCATATATAACAAGTTGCATGAAAAGGTGTGCCTTTAAATTTAGGAACTCTTACTTGCATTTGTCCTCAAGCACTCATTGAATGATATTGGATCATTGTGGAGTCTTGTTTGTCATTCTACAAGTCACACAGTAAGTCACTGGTATTCACTGGTGGTCATGGAATGTTTGTCCCATATTTGAGTGACAGTTTTACTAAAGAAGTGTGATAACATAAGACCTATCACAGTGTGTGACCAGAACTTTTTTTTTAAATTCACAGACACTCGCCACAATTACCTGAAACTGTTTATCCGAACAGTTGTTTATCCAAACAGAACCTTCCCCTCGAGCTTTTCGGATAAATAACTCTTTACTGTAGTTAGGAACGGAAACACGTGATAATCATGACATTCTTCTTAATAATTATTAAATTATTGATTACTTCTGGTGGTTGGGGAAACAAGGGAATATTTAGATGAAATAGTATTTTATCATCTATGCTCTACGCTTTACTAGGAAGTCTGAATTTAACTTACTTTTTCTTAAGACATTATTTTAAAGTTGATTCTGTGGGTCAAAAGGCCACATCATCTAATTATGGTGGCCATTTATTTATTTCATTTATTTTGATTAATATATTAAAGATATTTGTGTTCATTTGATTATATTCTCTTTCAGAGCTATACTTATTAAAATCAAATGTTCCCTTAACCATGTTTTGTATTATATCAAGTATTCTGTGGATGTCTTCTAAAAATGGTGACACTACTCCTTTTCACCAAAGCAGGAACTGATATAATTTTCATAAACTTAATAAAACCTAAAGCAGAATGATTTTCCTGCTTGTTTTTCCATCTGTATTACAAAAAAGTTGCTTAAAAATATTGATAAAATGCAAATGAACATGCACCTTTGCTGTTGCCTACATCATTTAATTCAGACACCTCTTACATATTTATAAATCTACAATTTGGAAATACTCACCCAATGTTACCAAAGTAATGCTAGCTGTCTTTTGCTGCTTTTTTTGCTAAATATTATCATCAGTTTGCTGTATAAATATCAGTTTTATTTTTATGTTTTATTTCTGAAACCTTAGCTGATTTTGAAAACGGAATATGCAGGTTTCTCCCAAAAATGGACATGCAGTCATGTTTGGAAAATGTGTGGAACATAATAATTTGGTTATTATAAAGGTTGTGATGGTCACTTTCAGGACACAGCGCCACGCAGTTTGAATTCAAGAGAAGCATGAGCATGGAAGGACCACGAGGCAGCCATAAGCTGAACCGTATGACCTCAAAATCAAGCTATCAGGCTGGAAAAACTGCTGGTACCGGAAAGGAAGAAGAGGAGGAGGTGAGATTTTTATGAATTTTATGGTATATAAATATTATTTTTGGAGCATTTGTACTGAATTTTAATTATTTTTTGTTCTTTTTGAAGCCGGTTAGCATGACCTTTGGTTGTTTTACACTTTATTAACAGCATTTTTTCCCTAGGTTTTCTTTTTGCATTTTCAAGGATATAACTACTACTTATGCTATTTTAATACCATTTTGATACTTTTTTTGCAGATGTGACTTCCCCATGTAATGAGACTTCAAATGCAGATTTTTCTAATAAAACATAATTATTTATACAGAACTGGCAAAAATATTAATTTTAATTGTCAATCTTGAAAAAACTAGTATTTAATGATAATATGTATAAATTGTAAAATTATTTTTAGCTAATTCATATTATATTTATTTTAAATGATCTTTGAATGAAAAATGTTTTTAATTGATTTACCTTGACGGATCTGGATGATTCTATGTTTGACCACCAGGAGGTCCCTGAGGTTTCAACGAAGCGAGTGATGCGTCTGAATGCCCCTGAATGGCCATACATAGCCCTTGGATGTATTGCAGCCCTGGTAAATGGTGGAATCCAGCCAGCATTTGCCATCATCTTTAGTGAAATTTTAGGAGTAAGTATGATTTGAATTCTAGCCACAATACATGCTCCCTGTATCTTGCAGAATAAGCAAAATATAACCATTGAAGATACTAACGGGACTGATCATTGGATTCAATCCATATGCATTAAATGTTCTGGTAATGTTATTGCCAAAAGTCTTGCACAAAACATGTACATGAAACTTATTTGTATGTGAAGGTTGTATTAAATGGACCCTTTATCTTCACATAATAAGTTCTAATGCTGTAATGCTACACTATCTCACAATATGATATGTATTGCATTTTCAGTTTCATGTTAAAGCATTATATTTTGACTTTGCAGGTGTATGCCAAGGCACCAAGCGAACAAGAATCATTGGCCAACATGTACTCATTGCTTTTCTTGGCTATTGGAGTTGTTGCTGGTGTATTTATGTTCTTGCAGGTAAGCTTTTCTGCCAGATCAGCTGTCTCCATGGTAACCAGTCCATTGATTTTATCTGCTGTACAAAAGCATTAAACAGCAAATAGGGCTAATTGACATAATGAGATTTGCAGTGATTATAATGCCTTGAATAAAAAAAGAATGCTGATAGAAAAAAAAGAGAAAATCTGTTGCATTTAAGGTAGAAAAAGAAGCATTTACATATCTTCATTGTTTTCATCTTAAGCCCTAGCAAAGACCAATAGCAGAATTTAAATGAAGAAAATACATATAAAATACACATTGCAAAGTACCTGTAAGTGATGTAGCTTTAGCAAAAAGATCTAGAGGTAATTTCTTAATAGATGGGTCAGGCCAGTTACTTTATGACTTGAAAAGTAAAAGTACAGTAACAAAACTACATACAGAGAAATAAATCTTTTAAAAAAATTTTAAATGAAAAGTTGGGAACTTTGATGAAAAATGATGACTTCATACAGTCTGTTGTTGCTTGGACATTAAAGCACTGGTGACAAGTAACCGGTATCTTGTCCATACAGTGAGTTATTTAATAAATTTCTCAAGAAGCAAGAAAATGTCAGTTTTATTTGAAGTATAATTCTTGGATCAAGCAGCAGGTACTTCTTACACTACTGATACGTGAATTAGAAAATAATGTATGCTTAAATTTAAAAGACCTGGATGTAAAGTGAATATCCGGACAAACTGGTCTCATGTTTGTTTTTAATTTCAGGGCTTTGCATTTGCTAAATCAGGTGAGGAACTGACCATGAGACTGCGACAAATGACCTTCAAAGCTCTTCTCAGACAGGTAATGTATTGATATAACCAAGGGGGTGGGGGGAGGGGAAAATGGAATAAAATACTTTATTTATTTTTACGATTTAGTCTTCAGTAAGACAAAATATCCTTTTTTCAACCATCTTTTTTGTATATACCACGTAGCAGCATCACATTTTTTTAAATGTCTCTTTTATGATATGGATTATGTGAGGTTTCCATAAAAATGTATGAAGATATTGCTTAATATTAATGGTAACAGTGGAATAAATGGCCACATTATGTGTCCTGGATCATTAATAATTTGATGAAATACATGCAGATATATTTTGGACAAGGTTTCAGTGGGGTCCTTTTAAATTGGATAAAATTATTATTATTATTTAATCATCATATAAAGGTTATTATTAATATTGTATTAATGATTATGAAAATTGCAGAAGATTATATATTTGATCTACATAAAATTTGCCTTAAAATACCTTTTATAAGCTCCAAAGATGTAATATAAAAATAAATTAATTTTTACCTGTTCACAAAAATTGCAACTATTTTATGATATTGATTTCTTTCAGAGCTTTCAGACCCCTTTGATAATTATATTTGTTGGCCCTACAGAATCCAAGCAATAACTTTCTTTTAAATCTTTTTATTATTTTAATGATATTTGTTTTTGCTTTTTTACAGAACATTGCATACTTTGATGACCACAGACATACAACGGGTGCCCTCACCACCAGGTTAGCTACAGATGCATCAGCCGTGCAAGGGGTAAGTAAAAATCATGTATCAAAAGCTATACTTCTGTTCTAGAATCCTTCGGGCAGTTTTGAAAGTGTTATAGTGCTGCCTTGTGATACTTTTTATTTTAAATGTTAAGCTTATTTCCTGGGAGAAAAATATTTTTACCTACTTTTTCAGTTATTAACACTCACTGTCACTCTCTGTGTCTCAAGTGATCTTCAGGATGATGGTATTAGACTCATTACACATATTATTTCTCAGCCTGATGAGACCTTTAGACCTATAACAGTTTCATAAAAAGATGCACATTTTAAACAGTGAAATCTGCTGTTATCTTACCAATCAGTAGACTTGAAAAGAAATAAATTGTAGAGAACTCATAAGCAATAGCCCCAAAGATCACTGCAACATCATTCCTTATATTTATACATTTTGTTTTGATTTGTGTTTTAAGGGATGTGAGTGTCTATTTATATTTTTGTAGGCTACTGGAGCAAGACTGGGAACTGTCTGTCAGAGTTTATGTAGCGTGGGTGTTGGTATTGTTATCGGATTCGTATTTAGCTGGAAGCTGGCTCTGGTCATCTTGGCCTTCACTCCGTTCCTGCTCATCTCCGGGTTCGTACAGATGAAGATGTGGGCGGGCTCTGGATCATCAGACCAGGAGGCTCTAGAGGAGGCTGGCAAGGTGAGCCACAAATACTGTTTCTAATAGAAAATTTGTATAATCTGTATAATTTGTATTTGGATAACATTTTCCCTAAACTTGAGAATAGTAACCAAACAGATTTAGAACAAAATATGGTCAGATACCATAATATTGTTAGAAGAACACTATATTGCATGTATATTTACTGTTTTACGTATGTGAGTTGGCTGCTTTAACTTCTCTGTTAGTATATCCTGTGTGAATTCTCTGAAAATTCAGTTTTTGTCTAATCACTAACTTAAGGTTATACTTATATTTCACAAGTAAAGATTGATGAATGTAAATAATGAAGAGCTGAATGCATGTTTCTGTATAATTAACATGTACTGTATTAATAAAAACTTAACTGCTTTGTACAGTATTCAACGCAAGCATTTGAGAACATCCGTACAGTTGCATCACTCACCAAGGAACCCCTCTTTGATCGCATCTACAACGAGAAGATGGACATACCATACAAGTAAATAACTACTTCATGTCCTAACAGCTGCATTTAAGTGTCTCAGTTTTTGGTTTATACAACCAATGATTGCCTGGAATATTTGTTATCATACCTTTATTTGTTAACATTTCATACACCAGTCTTAGGAAGTATTATGGTATACCCACAGTCTGTAACTTTTTATCAATAAATTATCTCACCCAAGTTTGATTGTAGGCAACATCCAGGCATATTGAATGAGGTCGGAAATCACCAGTCTGCTTTGTGGGGTCACTGCAATAACTTACCATAAATATGATGGATTTTGATAAAACTTAACAGTAATATTAGCCGATATAATATCTAGCCTGAGTTCTAATCCTGGCAAAATCCATGTATATTAAATCAGGTCAGAGGTCACCAGACTCTGGTGTTGGTGTATTGACATTAAAAAATCGGATAGATTTTGATAAAACTCATTATAAATATTAACCAATAGTGGTTCTCTCCTGAATTAAATTCATGGTATGTACAAAGCCACAGATATCACATCATGTATACTAGGATTTTATACCTGTAACTAATTTTAGCGCACAGTTAAAAGAATACTGATTTGACAATTCACCCATAATTTGTTCACTTTGTTAAGCATACCCTTTTTTTCAGACGGAACTTGAAGAAGGCACATGTTGTTGGTTTATCCTTTGCCCTCTCACAGGCCGTCGTGTTCTTTGCCTATGCTGCTGCATTCAGCTTCGGAGGGTGGCTTGTGGAGAATGACGGATTGTCCTTCACAGATATGTTCAAGTGAGTCAGCTGTATGTAATAATACAACAATTACAAACTGCCATCTGGAGAAACCTGCAAAACCTGTCAGTGTTATAATTGATTGCATATTTTGATTCTTTATCATAAGTTTACAAACATACATCCTAGGCATTTGTGTGATAATAAAAAATAATCATACAGTTAGCATGTGCTATATTCATCTTAAATACAACTTTTCATCCATAGCAAAGATATGTCCTTATTGGGTAGTTGACAGCAAAGATCATTTCTACATTTTATGAATCAAATTTAAACTTATTCATTCCAGGGTATTCTCTGCTATCGTGTTTGGAGCCATGTCTGTTGGAAATGCCAGTGCGTTTGCACCAGATGCGGGCAAAGCAAAACTGGCAGCTAACCGTCTCTTCTATTTGTTTGACATAGAACCAGAGATTGACACATTCTCTGAAAACGGAGCCAAACCTGTGAGTCTGTGTTTATAAAATGTTGATGTGCAACCTTGTTTATCATAACTTGTACATAATATAAAAATATAAAATGCATAAATATGTTTTATTTCAAGTTTGTGTGTGCATCTTTTCAATTTTTTTTAAAACTGAACCATGGCAACACAGCTTTTCATTTGTCTTGTTTATCTATCAGTCAATAATTAATGATTTGAAGTCCCTTATGTTGAAACAATAGAAAATGTAGTAAATGTATAAATTAAGTGGACGCAGATATACATTGTCAGTGATACTTGTATTTGATCCTCAATCGCGATGTATTAACTCTTTTACCAGAATGATTGCCATGGAGCAGTAGAGTTCAGTGATGTTTACTTCAACTATCCAACCAGACCTGACATCCCAGTTCTACAAGGACTGGACCTCACTGTCAAACCAGGACAGCGGCTTGCTCTGGTCGGCAGCAGTGGTTGCGGCAAGTCAACCACAGTCCAGCTAATAGAGCGGTTCTACGACCCTCGCCAGGGTGTAGTGGTCAGTCCTGTATTTGAAATGATTTTATCTTAATTATTACCTAGATTCCAATGTAGATTTGAAAACCTTTGATTTGAAGTGCTTGAAGTTAAAGTTACATTTTATAGCTTCAATATTCCTCGAAAAAGAGCACTTCTCCAAAGGCCTTTCAATTCTAGTAATTTTAAAGATGAGAAACCCTTCATCATTTTCCTTAGTTTATCATTAATGCATGCCTGTAAATCAGAATGCTTTTTATATAAAACTTTGTTCAGGTACTTGTTTTAGAACATTCCCCTGCTTGAAGATGATCATGGTGTTCAAAATTAAAAATTTCTAAGCCATTGATATCATTTGAGCTTTAAGACCCCTGCATCTCTTTATTTTTTTTTACTGCTGATTGACAGAACAGAAATATCACTTGACCTTTAAATTCTTTCTTGTCTTTTCAGCTTGTTGATGGAACAGCAATTCCTCAGCTGAACATCCAGTGGTTGAGGTCTCAAATCGGTATTGTATCCCAGGAGCCAGTCCTGTTTGACACGAGCATCGCTGACAACATCGCCTATGGTGACAACTCCCGGGACGTCCCCATGGATGAGATCATTTCTGCTGCCAGAGCTGCCAATATTCACTCCTTCATTGAGTCTCTTCCTCAGGTAGTTACAGTGATAATTCTATTAAAACAAATTACACATTTAATAATGCATTCTTGTTTCTCTAAAAAGATAATAACGCTGCAAAACTAGTAATTCTTCTCTCTTATAATGACAGTTATTAGTGCCCTATAGTGATCACCATGTCAGTCCATCCTTCCGTCCTTCTGTCAGTGACACTTTCTTTCGCACGCAATAGCTCAACAACAACATACTGCAGCTTTCCCAAATTCACAGGGATGATTGGTACCTATGATGGCTCCAGACCTATTTAATTACAGACCTGTCAGAATTCCAATATGGCCACCACAGCCCAACCCCTGATTTTCTTTTGCGCAAGATAACTCAACAATAACCTATTGTAGCTTTCCCAGATTCACACAGATAATTGGTACCTATGAGGGCTCCAGACCTATTTAATTACAGACCTGTCAGAATTCCAATATGGCCACCACAGCCCAATTGCTGATTTTCTTTCGCGCGCGATAACTCAACAACGACATACTGCAGCTATCCCAAATTCAAAGGGATAATTGGTACCTATGAGGGCTCCAGACCAATTAACTACAGACCTGTCAGATTTCCAATATGGTCCCAGAGCCCAATCGCTGATTTTCTTTTGCACGCAATAACTCAACAACAACATCCTGCAGCTTTTCCAAATTTACAGGGATGGTTGGTACATGTGAGGGCCCAAGACCTATTGCATTTCAGACCTGTTGGAATTACAATATGGCCTCCACAGCCCGATGGCTGATTTTCTTTTGCATGCGATAACTCGACAACAACCAACTACAGCTTTCCCAATTTCACATTATAGACTTACTATAAATCAAATATGGCTAACACATTGTTTCAGACAGATCTTCTTTAATATCATTTGATCCAGTAGGATTTTTTCCCTCATGCATATGGATTAAAATCTGTTTCTGTTTGTCATATTTTTCAAATTTAACTTCATTTTTCACCCATATGTTAACGAGTCCAGCACTAGCAGAAACGCTGGGCCCTCTGAGGACCGTTGTCCGACCACATCTAGTTCTTTTTCAGATGATATTAATTTTATTTAAATGGAAAAATTTGTTTTAAAAATTCAGAATTCATTTAAAACTGGTAATGAACAGGCTTCTCTGTCTCAGGGGTAGAACACAGGACTCTAAGCTGGGAGATCTTGAGTTGAAATCTCAGCCTAGGTGGTGAGATTTTCACGGTGGGCCCCCACCCCGGGTTGCGCTCCTGAAGGCTTAAAGGGAAGGCTTTGCCATACAGGCATGTATCACTGACAAATGAGTGTGTCTTTGGGGGTTCCTCAGTGTAATGACCCTTCAAAGGGGATGATTAAACACCCAGGACCTGCAACTGCGGGAAACCCCGCAAAAATACATATGATAGGAAGTGAGTGCTACCGCTATGTCACGCAGTCACAAACTGAAATGGAACTGCAGATGTATATACTTAGATTAAGAATTAGATAAGAGAGCATAAAAAAAATTGAAGCGGTTACCTCAAACAAGAAAAATCTTTAAAAAAAATAATAATAACTGGTCATGATCCTCTGAATATTGTAAAATCACTTTAAAAATTCTCCTGTAATTTGTAGATTAGGGTATTGTCATTCCCATACCATTCCCATGGCTTCTACTAGTAAGATAAGAAGCCTAATGGCCACCAAATTCTATGCAGGTAAATTCCCACTTAGAAACTGTTCTCGGAGTACTGTCCTTGCCCCTATCAAACTTTGATCTATTCTAACTATTATGAATGTATGGTATTATTGATATGTAATATATTGTTATCAAAATGTATTCATTACATGATCATTATATATTGCTGTGAGTTTACAGAGACATTAGTATTCAGTTTGAAAGTATTCTCCTCAAAGGTCCCAGTTTTATATGCAAAGGATGTTAATCTTTACTTTTTGAAATAGTTAAGGTTCTTAAATCTTAAAATGCATAGTTGTGACAAGTATCAAAGACCCGTCATGCTGAAAATAATATTAAGTCACAAGTCATTGGCTGCAGAAATTTATGAATTTGTTTTTATTATAAAAATAATGGGGAAAACTTAGCAGACAAAATCAGATGTGTTTTGATAGAAACAATTTGGACACCAGTGTTTTTGTATTGTTACTTAATGGCAAAGACAGATTGGATACATTGAATATTTCCATTTGGTTAGCATGATCATTCACAGAATGCAGTCGATCAGTATGTTTAATATTATCTGTATGATTTTATCATTTTTTAACCTTTTAATCCCAGGGTTATGAGACCAGTGCTGGTGACAAGGGAGCACAGCTGAGTGGAGGCCAGAAGCAGAGAATCGCAATTGCCCGGGCTCTTCTGAGAAACCCTAAAATCTTACTACTCGATGAAGCTACATCAGCTCTGGACACAGAGAGTGAAAAGGTCAGTATACACAGGTCAAGGTCATCGAGTATTTGCAGGTCAAGGTTATTTAGGAAACAGTTCAAGGTCAAGTAGAAGGAAATTCCAGCACAATGGTAGTTTTCTTATGTAACTTCATAATCAGCTATTTGCTTGGTTGAATATTTTTTTGCTTTATATTGTTTTACTATTGTTTACTGGCTTCAGAACCTATGATAAAAATCAATGAGCCATTACTTACTGTGACACCTACAAGGTTAAATGAAGATGGTCTTATATTTTCTCAGTAACTTGTGGTGTATTATATTTAAGGCCTCTCCTGTGTGAAATGATACTGAAAGCAATAATTTTACATAATATTCATAATTCAATGTTGATTTATTTGGATATTTACTGATAAATTTATATTTATTGAAAATGCTCTGAAAAGGCATTTTAATAATTTTTTATGATTATTGTGTTCATATCTTGAACTTGTGATACATGCATTATTTTAACTAGCTACATAGCTGTATACAGTATGAATGCTTGACCATAATTGGCATGAATAGCGCTACAGGGTACTTCACTGAGAGTTTACCCTTTGGATTGTTGACAGCTCTGTCCAAAGATGTTTAGGCACATATTATTGTGTAGCATTAAAATACCAACTAACCCCTACACATTAAAAATAATACAGATGTTTAGACTATATTGGGACCAAAATAACTGCTGAATGATCAGTATGTCTGAAAGTATTGGAAGTTGCTGGGAAGAAAATGAGACATTACTTCTTCTCCACTCGGCTTTATGAACCTTCCGGTTGTAACAGCAAAAAATGACTTCTGGAGCATAAAGGATGAAAACCATTTCACAGATGCACATTTACAATGCAGCTTGATACATTCTAAGTTTATTTTCTTTATAAGATTAATGAAATGATTTTCTATCCCACGACAAGTGCTAGAATAACATGTCAGTGCTCCATGCCGATCTGTAGTGTAAACTCTGAGTGGAGTACCCTGTAGTGCTATCCATGCCAACCATGGTCATATATTACATACTTTAGCTATGTTTAAACATGATTATCACTCCTAATTTTGAAGGTTACTAAAATCAATTATTTTTATCATTATATGAGATGTAAATGGTTCTTTTTGGATCCTGCATAGATACTTAATTACTGTTTTTGTCACCAGGTGGTACAAGAAGCCTTGGATAAAGCACAGGAGGGTCGTACGAGTATTGTGATTGCACACAGACTCAGCACAATACAAAACGCCGACTGTATCTGTGTAATACATAACGGCAAAGTATCCGAGATGGGTAAACATGCCGACCTGCTAGCAATGAAAGGCATTTATCACCGGCTTAACAACACTCAAAATAAGAGATAATTGTTACAGTCATTAGCTAAATTTGAAAGATTTTGTAAATTATGTTCTTAATTCATGGACAATTGTCATATTTTTATTGCGAAGGTTAACTTATATAGTCAGTGTGATAAACTGCATGTTGTTTACTTGTTGTTGAAATGGCATATAACTTTGCAGATTATGGTAAAAAAAAAATGCTACCTATACTGCTGGCTATGTTAAAAGTGGAAAGGTTAAATGCATTTCTTATTCTGTTAATCTTTTGACATGACATGGTATGTTTTGTACCTCAAAATGGTTTAGCTAGTACCCTCCTCAGTCAACATGGGGGGGGGGGGGGAACAGTCAAGTCAGTTGTAATTTGTATTTGGTAGGTTTAAGTCAGCCAAAATATGACAGCGCCAACTGAAAAAAAAATTACCTAAATGCAACTTGGATGGCACTCAATAAAGTGCATACTTCCCCCGAGACTAAACAACCTTCCGGGATTTCCCCTTACCCAAATCGTTTCTCCTCCAGCTCATATGTTCCCTTCAACATGGTGATATGGAAATTGGAGGGTTTTTTCATGTGTAATCCAGATTTCAAATGAACGCAAGTGAAAACACAGCCGCCTTAGTGGAAGACCAGGATTAATGTCTTTAAGAATGGGCAGGTTCCGGAGAGGCAGTTTCAGATCATAGGCAATTAAGCCAGGAAATTGGCCCAAGTTGATTAAATAACACCTGCAGTATACTGTGAACTACAGTCATCTACCATGCAGCCCAGAACTTTTTAATGCAGAGTTTTTACTTATTTTTATATACTGATTGTGATGGCCAGTATCTTACATTCTTACTGCACACTAGTAATGGGTTGATGATTGATTATAATCTGTGATCGGTCAGTAGTGGGGAAAACAACCTGATCATCAATCTTGCTATGCCATAATTGATTACAAAATTTTGCACATAACTTAAGCTCTGTGATGAGGAAATGTTTGGTTTCATATAATTCATGCCAGTAAACTTTTGAAAATCCTGTGTTTACTGTTAACCTCATATGTTAGGTTACTACCCACATATATATTAGCTCACATGTAGGCCTATATATCACTTGAGATGATGTTTAGGTCTGTATATTGTCAGACATTTCATTCTCCTAAACATCTGATTATATCTTACTAACAGTAATTAGAGATCAGCTGTTCTCTTTAGTGATGATCAGTTTTTAAAATGACAACTGATTCCCAGCAATGCTGCACACACAGGTTATGTTTCAGAACCGTCCTTTTGAAAAAACTTTCCAAAACCTTTCTTTCAACTGTTTGTGGAAATATCAAAATGCAACACAAGATGAAACAAATCACATACATTTTACATCAGTGTAATCCCCCAGTAAACAGAACTTAAGAACATATTACATGTGAACACAAATAAAATGCAAATTAAATGTACATAACAACTGCTGGTATATTTATAGCTTATCCTGCAAATAAGCTCATGGGCCTACAAACATGGGTGCCAAGTATAATTTTATTCTAACACAAAATTTTATTTTCTGTTTTCATTGGAGAGTGTTTTCTGCATAAATCATGCAGAATATATTTTACTTGACTGTAAGAAAACATATATAAAATGTGAACCTGCCCTTTTATTTGTACATACATTTGCAGATATTTAATATAAAGGTCATTCTGATGGACTACTTGAATTGTACTTATGTACCATTTAATTGTACTTAAGTATCATCTGATTGTACTTTAGAATACTTTTAATATACATATAATGGAATGAACCAATTTTGGTCATTCCTGATATGCAAGTTCTTCAAGACTGAAGAGTGTGCCTTCAAAGAAATTCTTTAATGGTACTCCCCTATCTAACATGTTTGAACTTAAAAAAAGCAATCATGACATATGGATAGCATATAGATGCTTTTATCATACTTAAAGATGGAATTTCTACTTTTCTTTTTCTTGAAGATGGAATTTTCGAGACCAAAAAAAACTAAATAATTTTGGGAATGAGTGAGGAAAAATCATAATTTACATTTAATTAAATGGAAAATTTGTGAAAAAGGAGGTGTAGACGGGTGTGTGTGTGTGTACATTTTTGTTTGTTTCAGTGACTGGTATGGGACCTAATTGTACAGAACTCAGGGAAACTATTCCGTCATATGGGCACTGTACCAGGCACTTTCAGAAAATAACAAATTTTTTCTAATTGGACATGATGTGGACCATGATAGAATTTCCAAAGCTGTACCTGAATTTTAACAAAGCTAACTCTATATAATTGGCAAACTTTTATTTTCATATCTGTAACTCTTGGAAAATATTTTCTTTTCTTAAAAAATGTTCATTGTAGATATGTTAAATGATATGAATAAAATTTTAAAAGAAGCTTTCATTGGTGAATTTACTTACCTGGAAAGCTCATTAAACAATATCATTTAATAAATATTTACCTTATAAATATATGAATTGTCAACAGGAAAAAAAATACTTTCTATCCCTTTGGAATTGGAAATATGTCCAGGGCACATGTGAGCTTGGTAGTATTATGGAGGGCTGTATCTATGTGTCATACAGAATAGATGTGAACATTGCTGCAGACACCACACAAATATGGAACACTATTGTTCTTATGAAAGGGTTGTAAAATAATTTGTAGATATAATGTTTGACAGTGCTATTTAAATGAATATATATCATATACACATGTATAACATATATATATATATATATATATATATATATATATATATATATATATATATATATGTATATCAAATGTTTATAGGTATTTACTGTTACTGTATTGTTGGATACAATAGGGCCACTTCACTTAAGCAGCTGGCAGGCTGATGTAGGGGCAAACAGAGGGGCAGGGCTGGGCACTGGGCAGTGTATTAGCATATGGCTCAGTGTGCACATCGGCTGAACCTGTATCTATTTTGCTAATGTAATTGTAAGTTTGTCATAAAGCTTTAGATAGATAAACACCATGACAAAATAAGGTGGTCTTGGGGCAAATCCTGAAAATCCTGATACCTCTGGGACTTGATAAAAGTGTTAATAGCCTTTGATTCAAACTTGCACCCGTATCTGACAGCAGGAGGTAATGCAGCCTCTCAGGAGGGCCCTGGCTGTTTTATCACCATCCATTGAATGTGTCAGCTGATACATTTTTATGCTGTCAATAAACCCCTTCTCATAATAAACCAGTTCTTGTTTTCATTCTGTCCTCTAGTTGCAAACTCTATTTTGTTTAATTTAGCATCTGTGTATTCTATTAAAGGTAAAAACAGTCCTCAAAACATGATGAGCCACATCTGCTGTGTGTTGAAAGGTAAATACCTATGTTATCTATAGGTGACAAAACTGTAAGGGGTGTTACTGTATCATTCATTTTCTTCTGTGTTTTGTTTGTAAACATTGTATCTAAAATACAGGCTTCTGGGCAACAAATCTGTATGCGCTTACAAATCTCATCAGCAGAAGGTTAATTCACTCCCTCCGGTACAGGGTTGTACCTGTCTTCGGTGGCTGAGCTGGCATTCTTAGATTTTCCCTGAATAGATGTCTCCAGCAGGGTCACAGGCACAGACTCTCCCTTTTTACTACCTTTTCTAGTCCATGTACATGAGCCCGAGGTGACACTTGTGGTAGAATTATTATCCATCTATCCAACAATGTCAAACTATGTAGCTACAACGTGTCGGCAACCCCCATCTAGACCCCCATTACAAGAACAGTACCCTGCATGAATGCGACTGGCATCAGAGACATTGCTTAGGATAACCCATACATTATAGTGGTTTGAATTAGTGACAGGGTCCTTCTCCCATGTTCTTGGTTTCACTTTACTCTTCACTTTACTCTTTACTGCAAAGCAAGTATCCCTGTGCTACTGATGTACTTCGATGTGTTTCACATACCCATCCTTTGCCATGGTGTTACCCTTCCATAGTATTCCCTGAGGTTTCACATATTGTACTCCTCAAACAATATAAAATAATTGTAAATGTCAAACACTGACAGAACTGGTAAGACACCTAGGTTTTGTGTGCCTCCTTCTTTGATGTAATTAACTTATCACCCAGTACTTCCTCCCTGTCCTCAATCAAGCCATCTGGGTCCACCTCTAATCCCATTTCATGGCTAGCATTACACAAGTCAATAAGCTCGGCTTTCTTTGCTTGTGCTGGTACAACCCCTCTTTTTTTCAGACACAACTGTAACTCTTAAACAGATTTTTTGCTTAAATTTGCATCCATATTTAATGATTGATCAATGATAGGACTGTAACCCCCGAGTGGTCAGCTAGTGATACAGCCTGCATCTGACCGATGTCCAGATGCTGTGCCCCTAGCTTGTTTGCCCCTACATCAGCTTGCCTGTGGCTTAAGTGCATACGCCCTATTGGCTCATTACTGTACAACTGTCCATAAGTTCAAAATTTAAGAGCTATGCATTATCATCTTGGCCTTGCTTGAAGACAGATTATAACAGGATAAAGATTTGATACTTATTTGAAAGTACTTATCCCGAATACTAATGGAAGATATATTTTTTATCTTCAGTGAAGATAACTCATATTAAATGATGTTTGGTGCCATAGTTTATAGTGTCATATTGGAACTCACCAGACTGTGCATTTCTTCTTTTTCTTGCTAATCCTAATTCCTTTATTTTGCATGAATGTGTTATGCAATAAGAGTTCATTATTTTTGTAAATTTGTTTTTTTTATAAGAATCACAGAGACTGAACTGTTGCTAGTCAGTTCTTGTTAGTTCTTCAAGTAAGTAGTGACCAGAGGTTGGGCATCATTGACTCCTTTCCTCTATAAAGCTCCCTCTCTGTAATTGATGAAATCTCATTTGTTGTATGTTTACTATTAGTAATCAGACATAATGCTGCATTATGCTCTCAGTTTGGTACTCAGTAGTCAGACATGATGGTTAGCTACTTCGGTGGTCAGACATTATGCTCTCTGATGTTCTTGTAAAGTCACTCTCTATTCAGACATTATTGTCATTAATAATGCGATATCATGCTCATTTTGTTTTACTACATATAAAAGGACCACTACTACTTCTACACTATACTGAAGTGGTCTGTATTGCTCTATGGCTCAATAATTATACATCATACTCTTTTATGTATAAGTATTCTCACTGTATCAGAAAGAATTCAGTTTTGATGCTGTGTATTATACCAGGACGACTATCTATAAGTTGTTTGAAATGCTCCCTTAGTCACAAAACTGCATCTCAGTAACTGGAAAACTGCACTATTTTCTTCTTTGTTTCAGTTATAAGAGATTGTTCTATACGTCTTACTGTGTGATTTTGTATTATACTTAGCCCTGATTAAAATTTTAAAATATGGTATTTAATATGTATTACTCATCTGTCCACAGTGGTGATATATGTGTATACGAGCGTGTGACAGGGAAAAGAGGGAGGACTTTTAAACATCAGTGTAAATATATATATATATATATATATATATATATATATATATATATATATATATATATATATATATATATATATATATATATATATATATATATATATATACCAGTATATATTTAAATTACTGCCAGTTTAAAGAACAACTACCGAATTGGTTAATTTCCCCCTCTGCAAGAATACATTAAGTAAGTATTGGGGGTCTGACGGTCTGAAAGTGAAATCGACGCTCGAGCCAGTCACAGGTCTCCGGAAAATCCGGCGCAAACTGGCTCCCTCAGCAACGACAAGGTTTGACAGATTGACTCGGTATACATTTATATATTTAAGGCGAAAACTGAAGTTCGTAGTGAGAGAACCAGGAGAGAACCATCGACCTTGGACGGGCCACTACAACCCACTCTAATGGCAGCACCTGGGATCGAACCTGGGTCGCCAGCGGAGAAGGCCGAGGGTCTTACCGCTCATTTATCAAGGCCCCCCAATAACAGAAAATTTTAAATATAACACTGACTGTCTGACTGAAAGATTTTTGCTTGCTGGAATCAAAGATTTCGGCAAGCATATTGGTCAGTTGCATATGTCTGTGTGTCTGTCTGTTTGTTGCTTGCCGGTCTCAAAGATTTCGGCAAGCATATTGGTCAGTTGTGTATGTCTGTTTGTTGCTTGCCGGAATCAAAGATTTCGGCAAGCATATTGCTCAGTTGCGCATGTCTGTTTGTCTGTTTGTCTGTTTATTTGTCTGCACTCTCCTGGCCACAATTTTGCCACAATCACCTTGAAACTTACAGCGATGATGAAAAACATAATTTCTAGGTGCCCTATTGTTTTTGGTTAAAATAGGTCAAAGGTCAAGGTCAAGGTCACGACAGGTATGGTTAACGGTTTTTGCACTATAACTTCGCCATAAATAGTTTTATCCACTTCTGCAATAGCTCATTTTTTTCGTCATCACCTGGCCTTTCTTTTGACATGTAGCTTACTTAAGTTTGCTGTTACCATGGTTACGCAATTTTGGGGAGAAATCATGGAATTTCCTGATATTTTTCAAATTTGCAGCAATCGTACTGATTCTGAGATATTTTATGTAACACAAGAATATCTCGAAATTGTTTTTTCAGATTTTGGAAATGGCCGCCAGGGGGCGTTGCAGATGAAAAAACATGAAAATTTGTTTTGGTGCTATACCTCCAGAACTATTAAACATTGGGCCATTTCCATCACAGCACCTTCAACTGGGGTCCATGGGCTTATTTTTGCGCATAGGTGCCAAAGTGCGCTATTGCCAGATTTCTCTATTTTTGGGGTAAAACTTTTGAATTTTGAAAATATGCGGTTTTCAGCTTCTAACTGTGTCAGTTTTTATGCTGGAGAGTTCAATTTTTTTGCATCTTGTAGCCCTTGGTGAGCTCTCGGTGATCCAATCAAAAATCTTGCAAAATCTCGCACCGTTTCTCGTCAAACGAGAGTCTTCGAGATTTCATTAAATATGACCTACAGGTTGCATTTTTTTATCAATGGCTTTGAAATTGATATATTTTGTGTTATTTATAAATATCTCGAAATCAGATTTTCATTTTTTGGAAATAGCCACCAGGGGGCGTGGTACCTGAAACACTGTAACATATCATTTTTCTGCAATATCTAAAATAATTTTAAACATGGCACAATTTTTATCGTTGTATCTTAAACTAGGAACATTGGCTTATTCCTCCGCACATGTAGCTTTGTGCTGCCGTTACCATGGTTACCAAATTTGTGGGTTAAACTTGACGATCTGAAAATATGCAGTTTTTGGCTTCTATCACGCATAATATTTATGTTTCAAGGGTCTAGTTTTTTGCATAAGGCTGCTTCCCCTTTGTTCTAAGTCATTCAATTGCAAGTTTCGTCAAATTTCGCTCGGTTTATCGTCAAACGAGAAAAAACGAGATTTCACGGAAATGCTTATAACTCGGCGACTTTTACAGCTACACAGGTCTAGTTTTCGGCATTTCATAACATATGACCAGCTTGACACGCCAGAAAAGAAATCAGGCCAAATCTCGCACCATATCTCGTCAAGCGAGAAAAAAACAAGATATCATGGAAATGTTTATAACTAGGTGACTTTTACAGCTACTCAGGTCTAGTTTTTGGCATTTGGTAACATTTGGCCAACTTGACATAGTAAAACTGCGATACTTGGCGAAATCTCGCACTACATCTGGTCAAATGTGGAAAAACGAGATTTCACAGAAATGCATATAAGTCGGCGACTTTCACGGCTAGACAGGTCTAGTTTTTGGCATTCATTAACATTTGGACGGCTTGACATGACAAACCTGCAAGACTGGCCAAATCTCGCACCATATCTCGTCAAACAATAAAAAAGGAGATTTCACAGAAATGCTAATAACTCGGCAACTTTTACAGCTAGACAGATGTAGTTTTCGCCATTTCATAACATTTAGAGAGTTTGATATGACAAATCTACAAGACTGGCCAAATCCTGCACCATATCTCGTCAAACGAGAAAACACGAGAGTACACGGAAATGCTTATAACTCGGCGACTTTTACAGCTAGACGGATCTAGTTTTCGCCATTTCGTAACGTTTGGCCGTCTTGACATAATAAAACTGCTCGTCTTGCCAAATCTCGTACTATATCTCGTCAAGCGAGAAAAAAACATGATTTCACGTAAATGCTGATAACACGGCGACTTTTGCAGCTAGTTTGTTGCTTGCCGAATTCAAAGATTTCGGCAAGCATGTTGGTCAGTTGCGTATTTCTGTTTGTCTGTCTGTCTGTCTGTCTGTTTGTTGGTTTGTTTGTCTGCACTGTCCTGGCCACAATTTTGCCACAATCACCTTGAAACTTTCAGAGATGATGGAGAATTTCTTGGTGCCCTATTGTTTTTGGTTAAAATAGGTTAAAGGTCAAGGTCAAGGCCATCGAAAATCCTTGAAACCTTATTTTCCTCAAAACTTGGTCAAAAATTGTCGTATCAACCTCATTCTTACCCCATTTTGTTCGTCTTTCCATTGCCCATATCCTGGTATGATCAACCTTTGTTGGCCTTGTGTCACCTTGTCAGTATGTCTGTCTGTTTCAGGGTTGTTGTCAATTTTGTTCTTTCTGACATTTAGCACTCTCCTGCCCACAATTTTGCCACAATCACCTTGAAACTTTCAGATATGATGGGCAACCAAAATTCTAGGTGCCCTATTTTTTTGGCCCAAAAAGGTCCAAGGTCGAGGTCATCAAAAGTATACAAAACAGGTTTTTCTTCATATCTTTGTAACTGTTAGTCGTATCTACTTGAACTATAGCTCATTTTAATCGTCATCCAATGGCCTTTTTTCTGGTGGGTACTTGACTCAAATTTGCCGTTTCCATGGTAACACATTTTCGGGGGAAAATTATCATATTTGAAAATCAATGGACTAATTTGTCAGTTTTAATGCTAGAGAGGTCTAGTTTTTTCCATTAGGTTGCATTCGTTTAATACTACATGATTTTATTAAAAGTCTGGCAATATCTCGTAAGATAGCTCATCAAACGAGATATTTCGAGATTTCATTAATCTTGCCCTGGAGGCCACAGTTTTGCAGGAATTTTTTTAAAACTGATATATTTCAAGTCTTACCCTCGTATTTCAAATTTGTTTTTTTCATTTTTTTGGATAGGGCCGCTAGGGGGCGCTGGATGCGAACCTCCCCAACATCATATATTTTGGCCATATCTCCAAAATTATAAGCCTCAATTACATAAACTATAGCTTATTTTCTTCCTCTGAGTCTTCTCCATAACCTGGTGTAGTCATCTGGTCACAATTTTGTGTCACTTTGTCAGTGTGTCTGTCTGTTTGATCGTTGTCCTCAAATTCGCCTGCTTGCTCTTGCGTCTCACATATAGCATTCTAAAGGGAACAGTTTTGAAAGAATCCTTTTGAAACTATTACATCTTAAGTCTTACACTAATATCTCGAAACCAATTTTTCATTTTCTGGATATGGCCGCTAGGGGGCGCTGAACTCGAACCTCTCCCAACATATCATGCTTTGGCAATATCTCCAAAACTATAAACCTCAGTTATATAAACTGTAGCTTTTTTCTTCCTTTGAGTCTTCTGCATACCTTGGAGTAGCCATCTGGACTCAATCTCGAGTCACTTTGTCAGTGTGTCTGTCTGTTTGTCAGTTGTTCTCGAATTCGCCTGCTTGCTGGTTCTTGCGTCTCACATATAGCCACAGTTTTGATGGAATCCTTTTGAAACTATTACACCTTATGTCTTACACTAATATCTCGAAATAAATTTTTCATTTTCCGGATATGGCCACTAGTGGGCGCTGCACACAACCCTCACACACATACCATTGTATTGGCCATATCTCTACACCCAAAGCCTCAGTTACATAAACTATAGCTTATTTTCTTCCTTTGAGTCTTCTCCATAACCTGATTAATGCATGTGGTTTCAATCTTCTGTCACTTTCTCAGTGTGTCCATCTGTTTGTCCGTTATCCTCAAAGTCGCCTGCTTGCTGGTTCTTACGCCTTACATATAGCATTCTACAGGCCACAGCTTTGACGGAATCCTTTTGAAACTGGGACATCTCATGTCATACTCTAATAATAAGAACCGCGTTTGTCGTTTTTGGAATATGTCCGCTAGAGGGCGCTACAGTCGAACCTCCCAAGTATATATCATTAATTCGCCATACCTCCAAAACTATTAATCTAAATTACATAAATTATAACTCATTTTCTTCCTTTGAATCTTCTCCATAACTAGGTTAAGTCATCTGGTGTCAATCTTGTCTCACAAAGTCAGTATGTCTGTCTGTTCGTCTTTTGTTGTCGGCTTTGTCTGCTTGCCTGTCTTTTGTCTCATATGTCAATCTACTGGCCACATATTCTCAGCAATGGCCCTGAGAGTCATTCCATTGATAGAAAACCGACAAAATGTTCTGTCTGTCCGTCTGTGTTTCACTTCCGATTTCCGGCAAGCGTTCGACCTGTGGTCGTCTAGTTTGTTTGTTTGTCTGCACTCTCCTGGCCACAATTTTCCCACAAACACCTTGAAACTTTCAGAGATGGTGGACAACAAAAATTCTAGGTGCCCTATTGTTTTTGGTCCAAATAGGTCCGAGGTCGAGGTCATCAAAAGTATACAAAACGGGTTTTTCTTCATATCTTTGTAACTATTAGTCATATCTACTTGAACTATAGCTCATTTTAATTGTCATCCAATGGCCTTTCTTTTGGCGGGTACCTGACTCAAATTTGCCGTTTCCATGGTAACACATTTTCAGGGGGAAAATTATCATATTTGAAAATCAATGGACTAATTTGTCAGTTTTAATGCTAGAGAGGTCTAGTTTTTTGCATTTGGTAGCATCGTTAAGTTCTACATGATTTTATTAAAAGTCTGGCAATATCTCGTAAGATATCTCATCAAACAAGATATTTCGAGATTTCATTAATCTTACCCTGGAGGCCACAGTTTTGCAGGAATTCTTTTAAAACTGATATATTTCAAATCTTACCCTAGTATCTCAAATTTTTTTTTTTCATTTTTGGATAGGGCCGCTAGGGGGCGCTGGATGCAAACCTCCCCAACATATCATATTTTGGCCATATCTCCAAAATTTTAAGCCTCACATATAGCATTCTATAGGCCACAGTTTTGAAAGAATACTTTTGAAACTATTTCGTCTTAAGTCTAACACTAATACCTCGAAATTGATTTTTCATTATCCAGATATGGCCGCCAGGGGGGCACTGAACTCGAACCTCTCCAAACATAACATGCTTTGGCAATATCTCCAAAGCTATAAACCTCAGTTACATATACTGTAGCTTTTTTCTTCCTTTGAGTCTACTCCATAAGCTGGAGTAGTCATCTGGACTCAATCTTGAGTCACTTTGTCAGTGTGTCCGTCTGTTTGTCAGTTGTCCTCAAATTCACCTGCTTGCTGGTTCTTGCGTCTCACATATAGCATTCTATAGGCCACAGTTTTAACGGAATCCTTATTGAAACTATTACACCTTATGTCTTACACTAATATCTCAAATAAATTTTTCATTTTCCGGATATGGCCACTAGTGGGCGCTGCACACGACCCTCACTACCATACCATTTTATTGGCCATATCTCTACACCCAAAGCCTCAGTTACATAAACTATAGCTTATTTTCTTCCTTTGAGTCTTCTCCATAACTTTATTAAGGCATCTGATTTCAATCTTCTGTCACTTTGTCAGTGTGTCCATCTGTTTGTCCGTTATCCTCAAAGTCGCCTGCTTGCTGGTTCTTACGCCTTACATATAGCATTCTACAGTCCACAGCTTTGATGGAATCCTTTTGAAACTGGGACATCTCATGTCATACACTTATAATACGAAACGCATTTGTCGTCTTCGGAATATGTCCGCTAGAGGGCACTATAGTCGAAC
Source organism: Sipunculus nudus (assembly GCA_026874595.1). NCBI lineage: Eukaryota > Metazoa > Annelida > Sipuncula > Golfingiida > Sipunculidae > Sipunculus > Sipunculus nudus. The sequence continues at coordinate 11,694,073 of CM049311.1, read as the reverse complement.
CTCCCAAGTATATCATTAATTCGCCATACCTCCAAAACTATTAATCTAGATTACATAAAATATAACTCATTTTCTTCCTTTGAATCTTCTCCATAACTAGGTTAAGTCATCTGGTGTCAAACTTGTCTCACAAAGTCAGTATGTCTGTCTGTTCGTCTTTTGTTGTCAGCTTTGTCTGCTTGCCTGTTCTTTTGTCTCGTATGTCATTCTACGATCCACATATTCTCAGCAATGGCCCTGAGAGTCATTTCATTGATAGAAAACCGACAATATGTTCTGTCTGTCCGTCTGTGTTTCATTTCCAATTTCCGGCAAGCGTTCGACCTATGGTCGTCTAGTTTTTTGGGTTTTTTTTTTTTTTTTGGGGGGGGGGGGGGGAGGGGTGGGCATGCTGAAATATTTACAGTTTAATTGCAAGTTCAACGTCCACGGTCTTTCAGGCTATGTATATCCCTAAACGAATTAATTACAGTGTAAATTCAAAATGCCTATCTTTGTACAAATCTAAAAGAATCATCTGTTCACTTCAAAACCTGATTTAAAGATGGTGTTCAATTTTGACGGCAACCTGGGGATAACACTACTTCTGCAAAAATTATTTATGAAACTGTGATGCTTACGGCATTTTCATCCCTTTTATATAGCCTACACGTGAGACCCCTTGAAATGTTTTGGTATATACATTGTAGAAGGTGAATTGTCTGTACACCAATAATATGATGTGAAAATCTATAGCCCACTCTCTGTCCAGAAAAGTTTAAATATCGCGATCGCAGGGATACTTAGCAATGTCCAACGTTTATCCTTCAGGTATGTGGATATGTTGTTACAGTGAAGTGCGTGCAGACAACCTTCCGCCAGAGATTGTTTCTTCTCGAAACGAATGTTTTGGCACAAACGGGATATCTTGACTCAACTGTCAAACTTCAAAATTAAAATGTTTTACATTTCAAGAAAACACCTGTTCACATTTCACATGCGTGTGCTTACGAAATACTACATATTCCGAAAATTCCTCACCACAGAAACGCCCATGTTGATGTAATTTACCGTGAAACAATTCCTGTCCAACCCTTGAACGGACCACATTGTTCTCTTCATCATAGTTATACTTAAACCGCTGGTGTATTTAGGTGCCTTGAAGGGATAAGATTTTTTACTCCAACACAATCCCTAAACAGCAGAGTAGTACTCAAGAGAGTCCGATTCTGCGCAGTGTGCGTGCACGAGACGATTGTGAACTCACTGAAAAAAAATGCGGCACTTGGTTTTTACGTCACTTGTTTTGGGTGCCTCCTCAGAAAGCAACGCTCTATTGTGACGTCATCACGGTTCTCTGCCATGTCCAGTCTCTGCTGATGACGAAAAACTCGCTTAAAGTAGGCTTGATTCCCAAATCAGGTACGTTTTAATTTGTTTGCAGGAAACAGTTCAAGTAATTCATAACTTTTTTTCAACAATTAATTATGCATGTCCCTCTCTCTGTCCTTGGTGCAAATAAATTTGGCCTCTCTTCCTTAACTAATAGTCTATCAGCCAAACCCTGAAAATAAGGCCTGTTGGTACCAAAAGAGGGGCAATTGCTATCATTATTTTTTTTAAAGACATTGATCTATAGATTACAAAAATGCATGATAGCAGTTTAGGAGTGGTAGCTTTCTATGAAATATGAGCCTGTTTCCATGGTAACCATGGTAATTTTTGCAGTAATTATGAAATTTACAAAGAAGGCCATAACTTTGTTAGTTTTGTGTATAAAAGGATGAAATAAACGCCAACATGCGTCAGAAGAAAGATATTTATTTTTAATAATATTTTCTACCCACAAAATAATTTGCATAATTATCTGTATGCAAATATATGCTAATTTTTTTAGTAAAAATTCAAATGTTTACCCCAAACATATGTTCACAGTCCTCAGTTTTTTATCAAATAAACACTTTTAGCTTAAACTTTACCTTAATGGATAGGAAATGTAATATGCAATACATATATGTTTGATAGTTATCATTATTCATCTTATTTGCATCTTAATGAATATTCATTGGACACTACCATAATGACAGTGTTCTTGATTTATCTGTCATTGCATCTGTTATTGTCTGAGGTATGTCGAATGAATAATTTTAAAGCATGTAAGTATCCATGTTTTTCTATGTAATTTTCACGGCAGAATATATATTTACCAAATACACAAGCAAAATTTGCATATTAAATGAGACCATTTGCATAAATTTGCATAAATTTTTATGATTTAGATCAAAATGGAACATTTATGTTCAACAGATTTACAATCCTTTTTTTTTTATTAAATCAACACTTTCAGCATAACTTTACATTGCTGGGAAGAAAATTAAGTGTACAACACATTTATATTAGATCCTCATCGATATTCATAATATTTGTATCTTAATAAATATACATGAGACACTATTATAATAACAATGTTCTTTATTTATTTATCACTGCATCTGTTATTGTCTACAATATTTAAATAAATGATTTTGTAAGCGTGTAATTATCCATGGTTTTCTATGTTATTTCCACAGCAGAATATATTTACTAAATATACAAATGAAATTTGCATATTAAATGAGACTCTTTGCATAAATCTGAATATATTGCTATAATTTATATCAAAATGGCATATTTATGTTGAATAGATTTACTATCCTATTTTTTTTTAATAAAATAAAAACTTTCAGCATGAACTTTACATTGCTTGGAAGAAAATAAAGGGTACAACACATTTATATTAGATCCTCATCGATATTCATAATATTTGCATCTTAATGAATATACATGAGACACTATTATAAAGACAGTGTTCGTGATTTATCTATCACTTTATCTCTTATTGTCTACAATAATTAAATGGATGATTTTGTAAGCGTGTAATTATCCATGGTTTTCTATGTTATTTCCACAGCAGAATAGATATTTACTAAATATACAAATGAAATTTGCATATTAAATGAGACTCTTTGCAAAAATCTGAATAAATTTCTATAACTGAGATCAAAATGGCACATTTATGTTGATTAGATTGACAATCTTATTTTTATGCCCCCGCCACAAATTGGCCGGGACATATTATTACCCATGTCCGTCCTTCAGTCATTCCAAAATCAAACAGTTGTACAGACTTTTTTTCGCAATGCCTGCAGATATTGGCCTGATTTTTGGTGTGTGGGCAGATAATGACCAGTTACAGATCGAGTTCACGTTTCGTCCCGGTTGACCTACTTTTGACAGTTTTACGGCTCCTAAACTTAGAAATTTCCATGAAAAATATAAATTTTCATGACAAATACACATGTACAGACTTTTTTTTCGCAATGCCTGCAGATATTGCCCTGATTTTTGGTGTGTGGTCAGATATTGACCAGTTTCAGAAACAGTTCGCGTTTCGTCCCAGTTGACCTATTTCGACCGTTCTACGGCTCCTGAACATAGAAAATTTCATGAAAAATATAAATTTTCATGACAAATACACATGTACGCACTTTTTTTCGCAATTTATAAAATAGTGTTTCATTATTTCCTGAAGACTAATGGTGCCAGTGAAAATTCGAAACAAGGCCTACACGCCAAATGCTTACCTGTTTAATGGGATATACATCAGGGATAATGCTTCCAGGATAATATGCTTGACCTTTACTATTCAAGTACAATGCAAGTACTAAACATTTTAAAAACCACGTATGTACACATATGCTAAAATTTCAAGCTGAATATAAAAGTTCTAGGGATAAACAAGCAGGAACATACCTTTGTGCAAAAACAATTGTAGGTAGCAACACTACTCTTGTATACAACGAAGCTATCCGATATGTATAGATATGCACAATATGATTGTGTTATATAAAAAAAACTTCTCTTGAATCAGGTGCACTGGGCTGAATGATCTCAGCCAAGACAGGCAGTTGCCCAAAGTCAAGCAAAGAAAATTGGCAGGTCAAACTACTGTACTAAATGAACTCGAGACCTGTACCTGGCTGCACTGAGTGAACTCTTGATCTGTTGCAACATCTGTTACAGTTGGCAGTCTGCCAAAGCTATAAATAGACCCAGACGAGACTTGGACTGTTGCCAAGTATGAAAAAGTTGGAAGTATGCAAAGTTATTTATAGATACAGACAAAATCTTGCAATCTATTCTTATACAGTTGAAAGAACCCTACCCTAGGATAATTATTGTGAAAAATTAAACCATTCAGCCTGACAGTTTCATAATAAAACATTTTAATAATTCTGGAGGGAAATTACGAGTCCTTTAGCTCAGAGGATATGGGTAACAGAGACCTCATTTTCTTTGGAGATTTTTATTTGGACTTTCCTGGATTTTAAATAAGAAGATTCTAGGTCTAACGGTTACGATTTGTGCCCTATAAATGGACGACCGCTTGATTTGAATGTTTTAAAAAAAAAAAGAAAAAAAAATGCATGAAAATTAAAAAAATAGGTGGCACCAACAGTCTGCAGGAACTGATGAAACAATGATTAGTATGCATGCAATGAATCATGGGGACCAATGCAACAGTTATTCAGTTACTGAAGCTTTTGCATCAAATTGTTAATTATTATATTGGGGGGGGGGGGGGTACTTACAAGACCCATAGCTCAGAGGATATGGGTAACAGAGACCTATTGTTGGTTTCCTTTGAGTTTTTGCATGGATCTCCCAGGATGTACTGCTAAAAAATTCTAGGTCTAACAGTTACGATTTGCGCTGTGTTAACGGCAGGACGGTCAGACAACCAAACGCTGGACGGACGACAGACAAAGGGAAATCACTATTGCTCAGATGACGTACAGTGTGCATAGTCATTTTTAGGTCAGCTGACTGCATACAAGAGCTAGATTTCATGGGAATGGCTGGACATATTATCATTAACCTTTTTCTTCTTCTTGTTGATTTTGAAGAACATTAATTGCTATAGTTGAATGGGGATACCACCTACAAATTTGGCATTCACATGATAAAATTCCTTATTGAAAAGGTCTTCCTAGTCACTGGTTACCTTAGTTGCTTTTTTTGTGGATGTCACTGAATGTTTGCAACTTCTTCTTAGATATTGGATAGTTGAAACTCAACCGGCCTGGCTCACATTCCAACCTCTTGATACTGTACTCTTTAACTGTAGTTTCCAATTTTTGTATAGAAGACAAATGGAGACCAGGAAACGTTGGAGCAAGTGACATCATCTATTCTTTTTGCTGCCTTGAGAGAATGCTCACAAAGCAAAAGGGTAGATGTTTTTAGCTCAGCTGACTATAAGTCATCTGAGCTATAGTCATGGTCCGTTGTCGGTCGTCCGTCCGTCTGTCTGTCCGTCCGTCCGTCCGTCTGTCCGTCTGGATGTCCGTCCGTAAGACTGGCACGTTTCGACACCGTTGGACCTACGAATCTGAAATTCGGCATACAGTTAGATGTCCCTAAAATCTCCTACCATGCCAAAAATTGGGTCAATAGGACTTTGTTCCTTCGAGATGTTAAGGAAAAACCTCCATTTTTTATTAGAAATCTATTTTCACACTTCAGGACTGCCTAATATCAAAACCACTCATCTGGTTTACTTCATTTTTACCAAAAATATTCCTCTTTATGGTTCCTATGCACATGCCAGATATTAAGTCAGTATTATTTAATTTAAAAAAGTTATGGGCCCAAACATAATGGACTTTGTAAAAGAATGAGGAAAGATATTTTGTCACTTAAGACCAAAAGTGTTAAAGGTAGGAATTTGTTTTCAGTAATACTACTTTAAATAATCAAAATTTAATTGTATACTAAAAATTAGATCAAAATCTGTAAAATTTTTTTTAAATATTGGCAAAAATATAAAATTGGTACCTTAAATTTTGCCCAAGTTTGACCATGGCACGTTTTTTCCTGTAACTGCTTTGGATTTAATTTTCAAAGCATGTTTTTATTACCATTTCAACTGTTAAAACTAAAAATTTGAAACCAGTTGATCAAAAACTGTAGATTTTATTCAAGTTTTAAAGCACCATGTCATATATTGTTTACATCAAGCTAGTGTTATGCAGTTTACTAGAGCTCAGCTCCCCAGCTTCAGCTCTAAGTTCCTTAAATTTGCATACAGTTAGATGTCCCCCAAATCCTCTACCATACTAAAAGTTTGGTCACTAGGACTGCATTCCTTTGAGATATTAAGAAAAAACTTCATTTTTCCATTAAAACCCCATTGTTACACTTTAAGATTGCCTAATATCAAGACCACTGATCAGACTTTGATCATATATAATATACATATTTTTCTATACATTCGCCATGCATATGCCAGAAATGATGTCAGTATTGTGTAATTGTTTTAAGTTCAAGGCCCAAACATAATGCACTTTGTAAAAATCAAGAAATATATTTACTCTCTTAACATGAAAATTGCTGAAGGTAGACATTTTTTGCCAGGGATATAACATTATTTAATCAAGATTCAATTGTATTCCCAAAATTAGTTCTGAATTTTTCAAATTTATAAGTTATTAGCATAAATATAAAATCAGTACCTGAAATTTTGCCCAACTTTGGCCATGGCATGTTTTTTCCCTGTAAGCACTGTTGATTTAATTTTCATATCTTGCACACGTAAGGATTTTAGCTTCTAAATTCTGAAGTTATAAAAGGAATTGGTCAAAAACTAGCTTTTATGAAAGTTTTTATGAGACCATATCACACCTTGGCTGTACTGAAGCCCCTCTTTTATGTCCCCACATTGACCTTTCAGGCCAATTACGCATGCTTGAAGCGAGGCACTCTGCAGCCAGCCAGCTCTTGGGTGGCTTCAACTGGATCTAACTGTCCAACCCCCTCCACTAGTATTTGTTAAGGCCATAAACATAACAATAACCTTTTTTTTCTTGGTTTATGATAAGAACTTAAAAAAAAATAAATGGAAAAGGAATTTATAGTTAACGAGTTACAGGGGATTACCTTGCAATTACTGATCATTTATGCATCTTCCATGGATGGCCAAAATTGTATTTCAAATGACACCATGCAGTCACCATTGGGTATTTTTCATTTCAACCATAAAAATGAAAAATAAATAATTAAAATAAATTGTTGTTTACCATTAGGGATTATATAAGGCAAGATAATGATAGACAAGGATGCAGTTGATTATATTAAATTAATCTAAATTTCCAGGTCTTTTCCAGGTGTTTAACTTGTTTATATTTATTACAAAATTAAAATAATAAATAAATATGTCAAAAATTTAAAATATTACTCAGACAAGTGTTCATTAAAGATTATAATTTGTTTGACTTATAACTCATGGTTGTATCAGTTGTTACATGATACTGGCTAAATAATCAAAATTTATATTACTGGTCCTTTATTTCATTTCATAAAATTAAACATTCCCAACTTCAGTTTGCTCCTGGTATGATATATTGGGTGTTTTGATCCTTGAATTTATTTTAACACATGTATTAGTTTTATAGCTGAGAATACTTTTCTTTTTTTTCCTGATACCATTTAAAAAAATATAAATATTCAAATTTTTCTTGTAAGTGCTGTGGATTTAATTTTCACAGCATGTACACATTAACATTTCATCTGTTAAAATCTGAAATTTGAAACCAATTGATCAAAAACTGTAGATTTTATTCAAGTTTCCAGGTACCATGTCTTCATTGTTTACATCAGATCAGTATAAATGCAGTGTACTAGGCAGTTACATAACACCTTCAGGTCTGACCTACTGCCACTGTGAGTGTCTGGGTCAGGCAGTAATTACCAGAGAGCCTCTCTTTCTCTCTCTCTCTGGCAGTCTAGGTCTCTCTTTCTCTCTCTCTCTCTCCTCTGCTTTTTCTCTTTCTTTCTCCATCTTTCTTAGTCTCTTTCTCTCTCTCTCTCTCTCTCTCTCTCTCTCTCTCTCTCTCTCTCTCTCTCCCTAATTGCCTCCCTTCCTCCCTCCATCCCATTCTGTTGACAGGTACTATAAACTAGATACATTAGCTATAAATGTTGATGCAATTTAGAAATGTGAATCAACTGAAATATTCACAATCACATGTATGTTATACTGTAAATTTATAGTAACATTCGGAAACTTGGATTAAAATTATGTAATGAAAAAAAGGAATAAATGCAAATATTGTTAATTTTTTCTTGGCTCAGTAGAACGGGGGAAAAACTATTTGCTTTGTTTCTCCATCTTTCTGTCTGTTTTAAATATTTAATGTTCATGAATAAACTTTTTTTTATAAGCACTGTTGAATTAAATTTCATATCCTGTATGTATATGCAAGGGTGTTTTAACTCTCACCATCCCCTTCTTCATCCCACTGAGGCTTTGCTCCTTGGCACTGTGAACAATAGTTCTATGGCTATAGCATAAAATTTAATAATTAAAGAAAATATCTACAGAGAGACAGAGGCATTGTAACTCTGATCATAACACAACACCCCCCCCCCCCCCCATCAAGTCATTGCACCTGTGGAATGGGGACGTTATGTCAACTGTATACATATCATAAAATTGATAAAAAAGGTTTACCAAATAAATTGGATCTCATCAGACAAATGTGTAAACTGTTGAACTGTCAACAGCTTATCAAAAAGGTAACCAATGGAAAGGCATGGTCAGGTCTCAAATATTATTTGCAACTTTTTCTTCAATCATATAAACCAACCATCGCCCAGATTACCGCTTCCTCTCAAACATTATCTACATTTCATCATATTTTTAAGATTTTAACCTTCCAGGTGATTCAGTACTGTTGACCATTTGTCCATAGGTACCTATGTACATGCCAGAAATTATGTCAATATTGTGTAATATGTAGACTTGAGGGGCATCAAAATAATGCACCTTGTCAAGACCGATCTTGTCAAGATATTATGTCATACAGTCACAAATTCATAAATCCCCTCATCAGCATAGTTAATCATAACCTTGTATCTGTCAAATTGAACTCTTGCAGTTTTCCACACACTATAGATCCTTCAACAAATAGCCTTATCATCATTATACCACTGCTTAGCATACTGTCATTGCATTCATACTTGCTCAAATAAATTGTTTTTTTCGACCCCTCCCAAATAAATAAAAAATAAACCACTATATTTTACTCCATATTAAACCATCAGTCAGGTTATTTCATATGTCATTTACTCACATATTGCATTATATTCCTTTCTAAAAGCCCAACATGAACATGATATTCTAAGCTTTTTCTACTCAATATAGTATCACAATGGTGATACATTTATAGTCCAATCATGATCAGCTGAGCACCGTGACCCATGGGTCCCTTGTTGATGTCTATCAAGAACACAACAGAAACAGTTTTTGGTCTCTTAGGTCAGACATGGAATGTTCCATTAAGTGTCATTAATGCATTGGAAATCTTCACATTTAAGCTTTATGTCCCTAACACCAACCTGCAAAATATTAATTATCACACATATTTATTTTGCACCTAAAAAGGTGAAATTGAACCCCATCAAATGCCACCTTGTAAAGAATGTCTGTACAAGCATAGCAAACGTGCAAACTACCAAACTTGCGCCGCTGCTTTACTAAAGATCTAGATAAAGTCCTGTTGGTCATGGATGTATTTGAGAAACCTCTGAAGGGAATGACAAGCTCAGTATAGATTGGATGGATGGTTCGCCAGCCCCTGAAAGTATTGGATTTGTTAGCTTGAAATTGTTCAAAATCATGTTATCTCACTGACCACAAGTGAATCGTGCAAAGGGTAAAATGTTCAAATATGTGCAGATAAAAAAAGTTGTGATACCCAAGTATATGACAAGAGTGGAGATGACGAGGTTGTCATATCACGTGGATACATGAGATTGATGAACTTGTATTCTGATTAAGAACAACAAATACAAATGGGACTCATTCCTACACAAGAGACAGGATCTAAAGTAATGACTAAACCTCTTCATGTCAATATAATGTACAGGAGTTTCCATTTATTAAACATAATTAATTGATTGGCAATGTGTAAGGGGTGATGCATTTAATTGTCCTTTGTAGTTAAAACAGAATTGTCTGATGTTTACATCCTAAAGTATAATACACTATCATCCTTGATATATTAAATTTAACTTAATATCATACAGTATGCTTTATTTGTTACTAATAGCCAGTCTGGATAAATGTAGTATATTCCCATGTATCCATTTGTTTAACAAGCAAATCTTAATTTGCAACGGATAGCTGAAAACATGCATTTTAATTTCATCCAGAGATGGGTTTATTATTGTATATACTACATACTCTGTTTTTTAATATGAAGAAATAAGGTTTTGCCGGAATGAGAAATAAAAACTAATTTGAACGTTCACAGAGAAAACATACCTTATAACTGACAGAGGAAGCCTCCGAATAGTTGAATATTAAAGAAAGAATGTTCAATATTTTATGACCGTACATATTTTTTTCGGCTGCAGATGTATCTTGGATATAAAATAATGCAAATGTATGCAAACTCATGTTAAATGTATATGCATACAATCTATCATGCATAGATTGCATGATGTATGCATACAATCTATCTCACTTAATATTCAAAAGACAAAGAAAAGTGTTAAGTGAAAAGCTGTCGTTAAAGTTGATAGAGATTGTTTAGTTGAAAATGGATATATTAATAATTGTATGCTTTAACGTGTGGATATTTAAATTATCCAGTGCTTAAAAAGGTCGATATTTTCATATAAATTATGCAAATTTATTTATTTTCATTGAGAAAACTGCATAGTGCAACATACCAACCTTCCCTCTGACACTCAACATCATGAGATTAGAGACAAGGATTTCAAAGCTATTCAACCCTGATGTACAGTTTTCACCTGAATTATGGAAATTCATTGAAATTCAAACATTGTCACTTTAATGTCTCATTAAGATGCAAATATTATGAATATCAATGAGTATCTAATATTAATGTGTTGTATATTTCATTTCCATTCCAGCAATGTAAAGTTATACTGAAAGTGTTGATTTAATTGTAAAAAAAAAAAAAAAACAGGATTGTAAATATGTTTGACATAAATGTGCCATTTCGATCTAAATTGTAGAAATTTATTCAGATTTATGGAAAGAATCTCATTTGATATGCAAATTTTAATTGTGTATTTGGTAAATATATTTTGTGCTATGAAAATTACAGAGAAAACCATAGAAACTTACATGCTTACAAAATCATCCATTCCATATATCGTAGACAATAACAGCTGTAGTGACCGATAAATCAAGAACATGGTAGTGTCTGATGAATATTCATTAAGATGCAAATAAGATGAATAATAATGATTATCAAACATAAATGCATTGTATATTTCATTTCCTGTCCAGCAATGTGAAGTTGAAGCTGAAAGTGTTTATTTGACAAAAAACAGAGGACTGTGAACATATGTTTGGTGTAAAAATGGAATTTTTACTAGAAAATTTGCATATATTTGCATACAGCCAAATATGCAAATTATTTTGTGTGTAGAAAATATTATTAAAAATAAATATCTTTCTTCTGATGCATTTTGGCATTTATTTCATCCTTTTATACACAAAAATAACAAAGTTATGGCCTTCTTTGTAAATTTCATATTTACTGCCAAAATAACTATGGTTGCCATGGAAACAGGCTCATATTTTATAGAAAGCTACCACTCCCAAACTGCTATCATGCATTTTTGCAATATATAGATGAATGTCTTTAAAAAAATTTATGATAGCAATTGCCCCTCTTTTGGTACCGACGAACCCCTCGGGCTGATAGACTATAACGATATACGCAAAATAAAATAAAAAAAGTGGCGAGCGGTAGCCTACCGAGCGCCATGGAACTGACAAAGTATTAAGCCTTAAATTAAGGTATACATATGTAGTTTATCCGACAACGAAAACCCGACAATGACAATAAAAATCGATTATGTGAAGATGCTTGAGTTTTTTCACTCATAAGTCATATTCATTAACATATCTTAATTAGCCGATAGGTGTTTGAAATACACACACGCCAGCTGCCGGTTTAGCAAGGCCTATTTATTTTTACATTCCCATTGTTCCATCAATTAAAGCAACTTAGGCTTATATGCATATACCGTATATACCTGTTACATTAATAATAAACAATATTTCAATAAAATGTTACCAAATTCCGAACGACAAGTGGGCTAAGAAAGGGGGAAAAATCGCAACTGTCACTTGACAGACGATTATAAGGCCAATTACAGATGTGATACAAAAGTTTGACTTGGCAGACAGATTGATATTCTTTAAATCAAGCGAAATGTGAAGTTTATTTCTATCAGCAATGTCATCGCCAAAAGATAAAATGCCGTTGTTATAACGCTTGCGTATTCAATTGAAACTCGGATGCCTGTTTATCCAGGCGCTCTACGTTCCTGTCTTGTTCATTTGCAAGAAGTAACCTGACAAGAATGAAGAAACCCGATCTTTTGCTTCATTCGGGGCCGGCAGTTTATAATTCTAATTATTAATATATTTCATTGCCAATATAGGCCTATAAATATAATGTTGTCTATATAGCAGGTAGGGGCGATTACATTGCCCATACTACTTGCTAAAATATGGAGGATACATGTACCCCCCCCCCCCCCCCTGTATTGACGCCCCTGTCAGTGGGCTTCAAAATGAGGGGTCAGCTCAAAACAATCAAGTGGTATAACTCTCTCTTCTATTCGCAAAAGGCGGTGCATCGATCACCGGCCGAGTAAATATGAGCACTTGATGACAGAGCCTCCGAGAGGAAAATTTTGAGGCGGTACAGCAAGGTTCGCGGGCCCCCTCTGGGGACAACTGCCCCCCCCCCCCCCCCATTTCAATTATACGGGTCCAATCATATATCTATATACCATTTAATTCCTTTTAAGGCCATTAAATCAATTAAGTCTTGTATATTTTAGGGGTAACAGCTAATGCACTCAATTGGGGAAGGATGCACACTATATTATATGCTTGGCTACTTTGCTGCATTTGATACTGTGTACCAGTATGTTCTCATGAATATACTTTCTCCGCCATTATAAACCATGTCATATCAAGACCTTATTAATACACAAGAATGTACGAAACATTTCGTGTATGAAATTGATAAAAGCTAATTCTTCTAATATTTTACTGTATATAAATAAAATATTGTCCCTCAGTTGTATCATTAACGTAAAGCAAACCTTAAAACACATGGCAGTTTAGGCCTAATTGTTCGGTAAAATATAGAATAAACTGTTAAAATTGTAATTATGGTTGATTAAACAGGTATCACTTTAACTTGAAAGGAAACAAGGTACAAGAGATTACCCACAAAACAATATGTGACCCTTATCTATCTGTACTATCAAGAAAAGTAGTTTTCACGAAAACGACAAACAAATTGGATCTTAGAAGGATTAAAAATTACTGGGAAATACACAGCACGCAGAGTCATAGGCTATTATTATTATTGTCTGATAGATCACAATGTACTTATGCAGCTAATGCGAGTGCAGATGTTTCAGTTTGCAAGATATTCTGAGCAGCCCCGCCAACGATATACACCAAAATGATATGCGTTAAATAAACAACTGTAGCTGTACCGATGACTGCTGTTTTCTGTGAAAAACTTGTTTTCTTATATATAAATAAATCTCACGGCTCATATCAATATCCGCATCGTGCTCTATACGGAACAGATCAAACCTACCATTAAACTTGCTTTGCATTTAAGGATAGCCATCACGTGTTAGGAAATGTTTAAAAATAAAAATAATACCAAATATCAGTCCGCATACCTGCCTGATCGTTATGATTTAGTCATAGGTTTCCAATTAATCCCGAATTTCCACATTTATAAAGCATTTTATTGGATCATGTGAAATTCTTTGCCCATTCGGGCCCCATAGGGGCCACTGAATTAAAACCTATATACATAAACTAACAAAAATAATTTAAGACAAATGAGATTTCATTTTTTTAACTAATTCATTTTCTTATCCTTTTTTAATCCTGGGCCCGAACCCCCTTAGTAGTTTCTTAACCCTCATGATCAAATCCGTACAAGTTATAAAAAACAAATAAAATTTCGTATTTTCAAGGATTTAATTGTGCCATAGGAAACTCCATAATCGACCGGGCCCCATTTAGCCCTCAAGATGAAAAGCTACATACATATATTTAACACAAAAACCAAAAGAGACTTCTTCATCTATTGGCTTTTCTTGTGCCACAAAGGTAGCACTTTGCCGGCCCATGAAGACCCCCTCTGGCAATTTGGGGTTAATCACGATGAAAACCATGTTAGCCAATTTAATGAAAATATCAAATGTTACTACCTTAATTTTCAGGTGTTTAACTGGCCACTGTATTTATTACTTCCTCGGGCCCGGATTAACAATAGCACGATCGAAAAACGACACTTCACATTCCCTTTACAGGACCCAGTACTGGCCGGCGTGGGCGCTCTCAGGCTATCTTGACAAATCGTAATAATCCCAATAAATGAGAATTCTAAATTCTAAAACAATTAATTTTGCCCTAAAGGAAATTCCTGGCGGTCTAGGGCCCCTTCGGGCCGAGGAACGATGTACCGGCTGACTCCTCCCTCCCCCTCCCTTTCTCATAGGGCCTGCGTGCTTGGTGAACTAGTGGAGGAATGACTACTCTTGCGCATATTACGGCTTTGTCAACGCGGGAAGACTATCGGACTATTTTTAGCTCAGCTGACTATAAGTCATCTGAGTTATAGTCGTGGTCCATTGTCCGTCGTCCGTCTAGCTGTCCGTCCGTCCGTCCGTCCTTAGATGTTGCACGTTTTGAAACCGTAAGACCTAGAAATCCACAATTCGGCATAATGTTAGATGTCCCCAAGATCTCCTACAAAGCCGAAAACTGGGTCATTGCTACTTCGTTCCTTTGATAAATTAAAGAAAAATCTCAATTTTTTATTAAAAACCTATTTTCACACTTCAGGACTGCCTAATATCAAAACCACTCATCTGTTTTCCTCATATTTACCATAAATATTTCTCTATATAATTCCTATGCACATTCCAGAAATTAGGTCTGTATTATATAATTTAAAAAAAGTTATGCGCCCAAACATATTGCACTTTGTAAAAAATCATGAAGAATATTTGGTCACTTAACAAAAAAAATGTTTAAGCTAGGGACTTTTTTAAGTAATATAACTTTAATTAATCAAAATTTAATTGTATACCCAAAATAAGATCAAAATCTTTAAATTTTTTTTAAATATTAGCAAAAATATAAAATTGGTACCTTAAATTTTGCCCTAATTTGACAATTGCACGGTTTTTTTTTCTCGTAAGTATATTTAATTTATTTTTTTTTTACAGCCGGGATACATGCGGATTTTTTAACTGTTGAATTCTGAAATTTGAAAGTAAAAGCTTAAAAATAATTCTAATTATTGAAGTTTTTCAGATGCTCTAATGTATTTGCATTTTGTATATCCAAGACCCCACTCTTGCTCACTACAGCCTTGCCAAGGTAACCTTATTAGTGATGCAGCACTGACAGAACACCCCTGCTGTAATAAACATACACTTATGCTCATGGGCCCTACCCTAATACCCCCCCCCCCCCATCACCACCACCATCACCAATTATATTGCAACACATGGTTTTTTATTGTTATTTCTTTAAATGTAAAGCTGTTTTTGATCCAATGTGCACAACTTTTCTTGAAATATTAATTCAAGAAGTAATCCAAGAGATGCCACGTTGTTCTGATGTAGCATTTTTTAAGAAATTATTTCCTTTTAAATAATTAAACAAAATATAATTTAACCCATCAGTAGGCATAGTTTGAAAATATATGAAACAAAAAACAAAATAAAGATGCAATTTAAAATTGTGAATTCTGGAGTGTTATTTTCATATATTTATTGCTTGCAAATTAAAAAATATATATATTTTATAAAAAATAAAAGAAATATATCTGTGTGCATAATGTTACCTAAATAAAGTAAGTATAAATGTTGATGCAATTTAGATTTGTGAATCAATTATATATTTCCAGATATTGTTACGGAACCTAATATCAACAGATCACGTATGCATGACGATCATAAATTTTGTAATGGAGATAAAAAAATCAGATTCTGAAACACTAGGCAGCATGAAATGTCTAGGGATTGAATGAATAAAGAAGTTAGTGGTTTTTTGTTAACAAATAATTATAATTTATTCTTAAAACAACCCTAACAATTACAATACACTAAATCAATACAATTTCACAGAATAACAACAGTACAACAGCAAATCAATACAATTTCACAGTATAATAAATAAAGTGTACAGTACCTGGATACCACCACTGTCATAGTGACAACAAGTCCTTTAAAGCATATAATCCAGATGAACAGTTCACATAAATTTTCTCAGAGAATAACAGTCCGGTTCAATCACAAAATCATTTTTTGTTGTAATCCAAAAATTAAGTTCCGATAGTGATCCCAAAGGCAAACTGAAGACTGTATAAAATCCGTCACAAATTTAGAAGAAAATCTATAACTGCCGCAATTATCGGAAAAGGTCCACAAACTGACACACACTCTTCTGTGTCCGCTGGAATATTTTTTCTCCTCTCTACCGGCTCTAAAACACAGCCCCTTATTTATAACTTTTCACCTCAAGCCGAGAACTTTCCATTTCCCGATCAATTTTCCAAAGAACCCAACAATACACACGTTACAGGAAACATGGAACAAGAACGCTGTGTTTCTATATGTCAGGGTTAACACGTGGGCCGGCCCGGCTCGGCCAGGCGATGCTGTCATGGCAACGATCTATGCGTGCTTCACGAACCAAATGTCAACAAATCAGACATCTGTAACAATATATATGATATACTGTAAATATATAGTAAAATTTATAAACTTAATAAATGACTCAACGAAAGAAAAAATAGGATAAAAAATATTTGTTCATTATTTTCCTGTCTCAGTAGAATAGAAATTTAAGTTATTTGCTTTGTTTTCCATCTCTCAGCCTGTTTTTAAATATAACAATTTCATTTAAATTAAATTTTATCCTTTACGTATAGGCAGAGGTGCTGTAACTCCCATCAGTCCCTGTAAGCACCATTTTGGTGTAAAAAAAAACATTTTGGCATACCCTCTCATCTAAGCTTTATTATCAGGAATCGTTAAAAAGATAAACCATACATGGGCATAGCCTATTTGTAAGGTATCTTTGATTGTTGTGGTAAAAAATATTGTATATGTACACACGATACAGCCAAAGAGTGGTATCCGCGTTGCTTGTTAAGTACATAATATATTCATCATAATTTGTGGCGTTATCTAACTGACCTTAGATAAGCTCCGCCCGTGCGTCAGGCCGTGCCGTCTTCGCTGTACCGTTGAGACATTAGGCCAAGCAATATAAATAGTACTGTATCTTTAAACTAGTGCCGGGCTGACGACCAGCTTTAAGGGTCGGTAATTATCCCCAAATTCTTGTGTGCACCACCACGGCCAAGATGGCGGACGGGACTCCGGTTATCGTGTCATATACCAAGGATAAAAGCCCGGAACAGCTTTACACAAGTGAGTATCCATAGAAATATCCCCGAGAGTGAACTTAAGTGCAAGATACACTGTTTATATTCTCGTCACGTGTAGGCCTATAATGTTACCAGGTTGTATCGTTAGATATATGCCCGTACTTCGGTGAATGGGGCCTGGCTAATATAAAAAAAATATTATAAACAGTCCTAGGTTTTAAAATAAACTGACACTATAAGTTAACCTCTTACAGTTAGGTAGGTGATTTAGCTTTTGCTAAATGTTTCAACATTTCAGCTTAACATATAAGTAGGGATAAAAGGGCACTTAGATTATTATTAGTGTGAATTGCCAGTGTAAATAAATCAGGTAGTTAATATGTATATATGTATTAATTTAATAGACCCACAGTTGTTAACACATCTAAATGTAATCTCTCAATTTAATTTTTTCGCACCATTGGCAAAGCATTCATTCTATCACTAGTTGTCACCTTTGTCCTAATACCTAAACCTACCCAAGCAGTGGCGTTAATTTATTCTCCAGAAAGGAGGAGTGACTCGCAGACACACACACACATATACACACAAATACATACACACACACATATATATATATATATATATATTTACCTTTTAGCACCTCTATGACACAATTCAAATATATTAGCGTCTGTATGACACATTTAAAAAATATATACTTAATCTTATTTCAAATATATTGTAATTAAGTATAAGGTTTTACAGAATAAGGTATTATATTTGCAAGACCAAGATATTCTATGGCTGTTTGCTGGTTATAATGGAAAAAACGATCTTTATTTGAATATCTGAAATTCATCAAAATAATTTAAAATTTAAATAAAATCTACCAAATAAATATGGTTTTGGTTGAATAAATAATATGTCTTCAAATCTGTAAAGAACACGCATACAGAAAGGAGTGAACGGTTAAATTCTACTCACGTGACCAAGACACTGGCCTTATTCGAAAACAATAAAGAAATTATTCCAATATAATGAAAAATGGTGAAATAAAATATCTACCATATATAAGATTTATGTGCCCAGAACAGGTGCTGTATTAGCTGGACTATCCCGAGTACACTTGCAAATTAAATATTTGATCTACTATTTCACATGTTTCTGTCGTTCTCATTCTGTTGAACACGCGGGACATGGACCTGGAGTAGGTTTTAAAACCGAAATTGGTAATAATCCGAGAGGTCATGCAATGACTGGTACTCATACACATCATCACACACACACAATACACACACACACACACACACTCATTTGGTTGCCAATGTAAATACTGTAAACCATGAAAGTCTGCTTTAAAAGTTTTTAACATGTTAAAATGCATGTGTCATAATGTTCATTGTAATCTATTATATATAGGGTACGCTTAACAAAAAGTTCTGTATAGGCCTACCGATGGAATGATGCCGCACCGGAATAGAGTCGGTTCCCACCATAATATAAGTACACAGTCGATTAACTGAACGCCATGACCAGTGGGTCACTTGTTATAACCACAAATCTGATAACACGTACACGTCTAGTTTAGCACTTTAAACCCGACTTTTGAAACTATCTAAACAAAAAGGTGAGATCTAAAAGCTTTATATCGGCAGCAAATGGAATTTTATTTATGAAAAACATATTTGTTTTTGGTTAATCGCTTATCTTTGGATGTGATGGTATTTTCGCGTTCTACTTGACACACTTTGAGCGCAAACGTCTTTATACTTTTTATACTGTTACTTTTCACTTGTTAAAGTAGACTTCCCGTTATTTTACCATGCCTATTTACTGACTTGTGAAACTAATCTGAATGACAGAGGCCGTATTATATATCGGTGATACTGAAAACAAATGATGCATCGTTTATATACAGGATATTTTGCCAGGTATGTAATCCTACTTGTCACAGAGATATAAAGTGAAAAAAAATGATAGTTCTGGAATCCTCAGCAATAAACGTCAATCGAATATATATGAAAATATTTATTAAAGTCCTATAAGAACATTGCACATTGCGATTTAATATTCGCACTTTTCTTAAGGAAGGTGTGATAATGTATACAGAACTTAAAATTTAGAGTAGAATTTAAAGATTATGTCCTTGAGACTTATATATGTGAAATGGAAGGAAATCTAAAGGAAAACATAAAGACATTTTAATTACTGATTACGTGGACACTTCAGGGGTTACCTTAGTACGAGGTCATGTGGCCGATCTTTGGACTCAACTGATCGACATAATTATATGCTTTACTCAGGTTTCCCGTACCATGACTATGAGTACACCTGAACGTTCATGTATTCTTTTTAACCTCCTAGTGTACAAGCAATATATGGAGAACTAGCTGTAATTGTTTTTCGTCTTCGTTTTCCCAATTGACAGCATAACCTATATAACAAAATATCAAAATTATCTCTGCCTTTTATGTTATTCTCTTATACTACTATACTACTACTACTGCTACTACTACTACTACTAATACTGCTACAATTACTACTTCTCCTACTACTACTGCTACTACGACTACTACTACTACTACTACTACTTCTATTATTAATAATTATAATTATAAAAAGAACGTAACAATAAAATAATGGCATACATTCACACACATTAACATATATATTTGTTGTTAATGATATTTTTGTTATTTTTGGTCGTTCCACCTCTAGCAGCGTATGTTCTCTGTGGACATTTTGTAATCAACGAGCTTCAATCGTGTCCTCATACGAGGTGAATTCCCTGCCATATATTGTAGGTAATGGCAAGTCCGTTCAGGTCATGCTTATAGAAATCCCTGTGGCTCAGCTGGGAGTTCCCTTATAGACATCGTTCACTTCGTTAACTCACCATACAGAACATTTTTAGGAATATGATCGTTCTCCGAGCGAAAACAAGACTAAGTGAATGGAGGTAATCCTTGACCTATTCTTCGTCTCCAAAGACGGCTGAGCATGTGGGAGGTTTCGCAGCCGTAGTGTAGGGTGCTGAGGGCGCAGGTCTTGTACGTTAGATGTAGATGTTCTAGGTGTGTCTTCTCGTGGAGGTATCATGTCAGATTCACCTCCTTCGTCTAATGTTTGAACACAACAGTGGCGTCAATTTATCTTCAAGGTCGTGTGTGTGTGTTAGTTGGGAAAGGGGTGGGGGGGGGGGGGGTGAGTATAAGGATAGAAAAAAATAAGGTATTATTCTTAAAATATTTCATATTTAATATATAAATATAATCGTCTGAGTAACAGGGGGAAGATTACATTGGCCATCCCCCCTTTGCTATAAAGTGTGGGAGGGGATTTATACCCCCAACCGCCTCCATGTATTGACGCCCCTGGAACACACTCGTTTTCCAAGCCTGGACAAGGTGGTTGCAGGTTTACCTACGTGCCTTTGGTCTCAGACTGACAGGGGCGGTTAAAGGATCTCCGAGAGGGTCGGGGGGGGGGGGAATACCTGTAAACAAATGTTGTGGTAGTGCTGGTATATTTTATGCATAACCCGTGCATGCAGAAGTCAATGGATGAAAGAGGCGAGAGGAACAAATGTTTCGGTTTCAAGCGTATATTATTCCTTTCCCCCCAGACCTAAGGTAGGAAAAAGGGGGCGCCCCCTGCACCCTATCTAAATTCGCCCCTGGATTGGTTGTCAATCAGATGCTGTTGATATCAGGCACACAAATTCCTGAACTGATTCCAGTTCATGGCCATCAGTATTGATGGACGGTAACATCTGCATGTTTTTAACTTGATATCAAGGTATATGTGTATTTTGTAATGTATACTTACCCTGTGAAACTGCCGTAACTAGTCATGTTACAGAGTGCATTACCCCAACAAAGGGATTACATGATCCTTAATTAAATTTATTTTTTAAGTTGAAGATCAAATGTTAAAAAAATAAAGGCAAATTCAGAGCTACGAGTGGTTCCGTATTTCAGGTGCATGTTCATTTCAAACCCAAGCCGTGTGTTTATACAAATATATAGATATATTACAAAGTCGAAGGAAGTACTAATGAAACATAATATAAATATATAGAGTGGATTTATGATACACACAGAAAATTAATCTTATCCATCATATCCTGGGAAAATAAACCTCTTGCGAAAAGTTTTTGGCAAAGGTAAATAAATTAATTTACAGTTTTAAAATAGCATAAGTTTTTTTACCATGAGGTGAGATTTATGTATCCATTTTGAGATGAATTTTAGGGAAATTAACTTTAGTACTTGCCTTCTCGATTTAAAGTGTATTGTAATGATCACGAAGTTAGATGTACAAATTCAAGGTAGCAGTTTATATTACTTCAAGGTACGGCGTTGGAAATAATAATTTCCTGGCCCAGTTCTGGTACCAAGAATTAAATTACATTTTTGTTCGGATTTATCCTGTTCCAAAAGATAAAAATTCAGTAAACCTATAGCGGATATGATGCATGGGATTAGATGATATGGGAGATATATCTAAAAAGGGAGTACATTCTCTGCACAGTTCATGGTTATGCTAAATTGAATCAATAAAATGTATGTTAGCACTGATATTTGCATGGAAGGAGGCTGGAACAGCAGGCGATGTAGGCTTAGAGGCAGCTTGCCATTCTTCTGTCTCAATACTAGCTGAATATTATGTAATGAAAGTGAAATATCTGTCTACAACGTTATCATATAGCAAATATATATTTATATGGACTTAATTGGTCATGAAAAGGTTCAGAGAGGACAGTTTACCAAATATGGCAAAGGAGCTGCCAGGCTGGCAGAATGACAAATTTGGCGACGTATACCGTGGAGAGGTACCAGGGGGAAGGGGTCAAAAACTATGACGTGTTGACAAGAAGCTTAATATCCATAAGGCTGTTAGTCAGTAAGATAAAAGATAAAAATTGAGTGACCCCAACCGCACTGAGATACCTCTACCAAGGTCGATGTAATCATGTTCGAACTGTAAATTGTACGTTCTGCTTCCGGTACTCATCCCGTAAATACATATCAGGTTCTTGCATGTTTCACAGTCAGCAAAAATAAACCAGGATGTCTTATTCGCAGACATTTATTAATAACAGCTTCTGTATCCAATCAACCCTGCATTGCATCACACGCACGTAATACCAAAGTTCTCCACCAGGTCCTCCGCCACTTGGAGTCCATTTAAAAATTATAGACATGATGCTCCTAAGCTTCGCTCACACACGTGGGTACACGGGCTGCTCAGCTGTCTGATGTAAAAATTTGGCATTTAAATCACTTTTAACGGCAAATTTTAAAACAAAAGTAATAAGATTAAGGCACATTCGATTTATCAAAATATACTTAATAACGACAACATGTTGCAATTAACAATAAACTCTTGTTAAGGTCAATCGTTTAGCGGGAACTTACACAGTTTTTTTTTCGTTTTTAGCTCAGCTGACTTTCAGTCATGCTGAGCTATAGCGATCACTCTTTGTCCGTCGTCCGTCTGTCTGTCTGTCCGTCTGTCCGTCTGTCCGCCTGTCCGTTAACCTGGCACAAATCGTAACTGCTGGACTTAGAATCTTGTAACTTTACATTCTAAGAGGTCAATGAAAAATCTCCTTGGAAACCAGAAATTAGGTCTCTGTTACCCATATCCTTCGAGCTATTGGGCCCCAAAGTACCCCCCAGAATGGTCAAAATTTTCATACAAAAACTTTAATATCTCATTAACTACATCACTGATGGTCATGATTTTTGGCATACATATTTATCATGAGATGTTTCATCAGTTCCTGCAGATTGGTGGCGCCACCTGTATTTTTAGATTTTTTACGAATTTTTTTCTCTATTTTTGAGACCTTTAAAAATGTGAACAACTGTTAACAGGGCACAAATCGTAAAGACTGGACCTAGAATCTTCATTCTTGACACAGTGAGAGACCTATGAAAAGTCTCCATGGAAACCAGAAATTAGGTCTCTGTTACTCACATCCTTTGAGCTATGGGGCCCCAAAGTACCCCCTTGAATAGTGAAAAATTTCATACAAAAACTTCAATATCTCATTAACTACATCACTGATGGTCATGATTTTTGGCATACATATTGATCATGAGATGTTTCATCAGTTTCTGCAGACTGGTGGCGCCACCTGTATTTTTCGATTCTTTTCTAATTGTTTTCTCTGTTTTTGAGGTCTTTAAAAATGTGGACATCTGTTAACAGGGCACAAATCGTTAAGACTGGATCTAGAAGCTTTATTCTTGATATTCTGAGAGACCTATGAAAAGTCTCCATGGAAACCAAAAATTAGGTCTCTGTTACCCATATCCTTCGAGCTATGAGGCCCCAAAGAACCCCCCAGAATAGTGAAAAATTTCATACAAAAACTTCAATATCTCATTAACTACATCACTGATGGTCATGATTTTTGGCATACATATTAATCATGCGTTGTTTCATCAGTTTCTGCAGACTGGTGGCGCAACCTATATTTTTCGATTTTTTACGAATTTTTTTCTCTATTTTTGAGACCTTCAAAAATGTGGACATCTGTTAACAGGGCACAAATCGTTAAGACTGGATCTAGAAGCTTTATTCTTGATATTCTGAGAGACCTTGTCTCCATGGAAACCAAAAATTAGGTCTCTGTTACCCATATCCTTCGAGCTATGAGGCCGCAAAGTACCCCCCAGGATAGTGAAAAATTTCATACAAAAACTTCAATATCTCATTAACTACATCACTGATGGTCATGATTTTTGGCATACCTATTAATCATGAGATGTTTCATCAGTTCCTGCAGACTGGTGGCGCCACCTGTATTTTTCGATTTTTTACAAATTTTTTTCTCTATTTTTGAGACCTTTAAAAATGTGGACATCTGTTAACAGGGCACAAATCGTAAAGACCGGACCTAGAATCTTCATTCCTGACATTCTGAGAGACCTATGAAAAGTCTCTATGGAAACTAGAAATTAGGTCTCTATTACCCATATCCTTCAAGCTATGGGGCCCCAAAGTACTCCCAAGAATAGTGAAAAATTTCATACAAAAACTTCAATATCTCATTAACTACATCACTGATGGTCATAATTTTTGGCATACATATTAATCATGCGTTGTTTCATCAGTTTCTGCAGACTGGTGGCGCAACCTATATTTTTCGATTGTTTACGAATTTTTTTCTCTATTTTTGAGACCTTTAAAAATGTGGACATCTGTTAACAGGGCACAAATCGTTAAGACTGGATCTAGAAGCTTTATTCGATATTCTGAGAGACCTATGAAAAGTCTCCATGGAAACCAAAAATTAGGTCTCTGTTACCCATATCCTTTGAGCTATGAGGCCCCAAAGTACCCCCCAGAATAGTGAAAAATTTCATACAAAAACTTCAATATCTCATTAACTACATCACTGATGGTCATGATTTTTGGCATACCTATTAATCATGAGATGTTTCATCAGTTCCTGCAGACTGGTGGCGCCACCTGTATTTTTCGATTTTTTACAAATTTTTTTCTCTATTTTTGAGACCTTTAAAAATGTGGACATCTGTTAACAGGGCACAAATCGTAAAGACCGGACCTAGAATCTTCATTCCTGACATTCTGAGAGACCTATGAAAAGTCTCCATGGAAACTAGAAATTAGGTCTCTATTACCCATATCCTTCAAGCTATGGGGCCCCAAAGTACTCCCAAGAATAGTGAAAATTTCATACAAAAACTTCAATATCTCATTAACTACATCACTGATGGTCATGATTTTTGGCATACATATTAATCATGCGTTGTTTCATCAGTTTCTGCAGACTGGTGGCGCAACCTATATTTTTCGATTTTTTACGAATTTTTTTTTTCTATTTTTGAGACCTTTAAAAATGTGGACATCTGTTAACAGGGCACAAATCGTTAAGACTGGATCTAGAAGCTTTATTCTTGATATTCTGAGAGATCTATGAAAAGTCTCCATGGAAACCAAAAATTAGGTCTCTGTTACCCATATCCTTTGAGCTATGGGGCCCCAAAGTACCCCCCAGAATAGTGAAAAATTTCATACAAAAACTTCAATATCTCATTAACTACATCACTGATGGTCATGATTTTTGGCATACATATTAATCATGAGATGTTTCATCAGTTTCTGCAGACTGCGGACGCCACCTGTATTTTTTCGATTTTTTACGATTTTTTTCTCTATTTTTGAGACCTTTAAAAATGTGGACATCTGTTAACAGGGCACAAATCGTTAAGACTGGACCTAGAATCTTCATTCCTGACATTCTGAGAGACCTATGAAAAGTCTCCATGGAAACTAGAAATTAGGTCTTGTCACCAGAAATCGGTGACAATATGTACGGTGTTTTGTATCATAGTTTAACGAAGTCTGTTCTCTATTGATATTGACGTGAAGCGTCATCCTAAAGCGTTGACAGGTCTTGATTGTATATATATATTTTGTGTATTCTTGTATGGAATCCCATCGGCTATCAGCTGATTTATCCGTGTCACGCATCGTGTGTAATTATTACATTTGGTATGTGGGTCGCCATGG
The DNA here is from genome assembly GCA_026874595.1 of Sipunculus nudus. Taxonomy (NCBI): domain Eukaryota; kingdom Metazoa; phylum Annelida; class Sipuncula; order Golfingiida; family Sipunculidae; genus Sipunculus; species Sipunculus nudus. The sequence continues at coordinate 11,668,028 of CM049311.1, read as the reverse complement.
TGACGCTAACAGTCAAACTAGGTCACATATATCCTTATATGGGACACTTGAGAAATAAGCCAATCAGAGAACCGGATCGCCGTATTGTGACGACGATTGTGACGTCAGAGTTCAGGGAGAGACGCTGGAAGCTGCCTTCAGTTGGGTCTTGAAGCTTGAAGTGGCAGCACGCACGCACGGGAATAAGAACATTGAAACGCCAGGAACGGCATAGAAGCAAGCTTCTACATGAGGCAAGGACCCAGCTCATGAGAACTCAGCCGTGCTGCCGACAGAGCTTCGTATTGGCGATAAAGTGAGAGAGCGCGTTCGTCACCTGCCGGCCTAGTTCAGCTTGACCTAGAAACATAACCGCCGTAAGCCGTGAAACCGTTGCTACAAGAGCAAGGTCAAGGACTCTAAGCTCTGCGTAAACAAAGAGCGCTATTGCATTCAAGTGAACGTAAACCAACCGGGGTCGCTGACAAGCAAGATCAGCTGAAGATCGCTAAACTCAGAAAGACTAGAGCTATATGGTGCTAACCATACGCTAGATTCTACACAAAACAGTAACCAGAGATCTCTGAAGGAACTGGACTTTATGGTTTTTTTATACAAACCATGGACTCAGTAATTATCCAGTAATTTTAATGTGAAGAACTGTCGTATTGACACATCAACGCACACACTCACATTTGTGTCTCTGTAAGTATTGTCTTGAATTATATTTGTGAATTTAACCTGATGTCTCATAGTTTCTATTGATCTGGGTGTATGATTGTCTGGTATTTTAATACACGTCCTTAAAAGAACCTGGAAATGTCACCTGTAATGACCGGGATCTAATTTCTTGATGAGTGAAATCAAGTGGCGAGCGTAAACCCATCGTATGGTTTTATAGGATATATCCGTTGTAAAGTTTTCACGTTAAGTTAGGGGTGACATTGTATGGCGAGCGTGCCAGGATATAATTAGCCTTAAAAAAAAACTGGCTAATTACAGTAAGTTTCAGAAGTTTTGAACTGAGAAAACAGTACTGAAACCAGACATTCATATACTCAAACTAGAGTTGATCTGAATTAATAATTGGAAATTACACCAAACTGATGTTGTAGTGTATACTTGCACAATGAAATTACCCCACTGTTAGGAGTTAATATTTATTCAGTGAGAATATTACCTGAAGCACAACATTGTTTCAAGATTGGCATATACCTTGTAGATTTGGCTAGAACACATGCATGTTTTGTGAGAAATGCTAGTTCAGTGATACCTGGACATCATTATTGGGTTGATATAAACCCAGATTAGAGTGAAAATTTTTGATGTTGTTAGATACGCCCTGGTATAATTTTTTCTACACTAGTTTGTGATTGGTCACGTGGTAGGGTCTCTTGACAGGTAAGTTTACCCCTCCCGATTGGCATGGTAATCATAGGTGCATGGTGTTTATTGATATCTTGATATCCATCCGTCCATCCGTCTGACCCTTCGTCCGACCTTCCGTCCGTCCGTCCGTATAAGTAGAATTTTGATGCGTAGAGCTACCGTAGTGTTATTGTACGGATACCGCCGGTTCGTTAGGTTGGCTTTAACAGTACGTATTTACGGATTTTTATGAGCGGATATTACTAGATACTGGAATCTTACTAGGTTAGAGCGTTACCATGGAAACGTTAGAGTCACTTGTTAGATGCGGACAGGCCTTGGGGCTTAAGGACCAGGCTTTACAAGATTATGTTGAGGCTGGACGGCGTGCGGATGAGGAACGTGAGGAGAGAGCTAGGCAACGTGAAATAGAGAAGGAACAGCGGGAATTAGAGCGGGAATTAGAGCGTGAGCAGCGGGAATTAGAGCGCGAGCGAGAGGCAAGAGCCCACGAAATAGAGGTTCTAAGGTTAAAGTCTGACTCTGGGGTTAAAGAAGAGAGAAGTAGGGATGTATTCCCGAAAATCCAGCTTCCACCTTTTGATGAGGCTCACGATCAGCTAGATGCGTTTCTTGAGCGATTTGAACGATTAGCTGTATGTCAAGGCTATGATAGGGAGAATTGGGCGTTACACCTGAGTCCGTTACTGCGGGGTAAGGCGCTAGGGACTTACACACAGTTATCGGTTAGTGAGGCCATGGATTACGATAAGTTAAAGATAGCCTTGTTAAAGCGATACCAAATGACCGAAGAGGGTTATCGACACAAGTTTCGGACTTGTAGGCCTGAGCGAGGCGAAACGCCGAGTCAGTTTGCGGTGAGACTGAGTGGATACCTAGACCATTGGATAGGGATGGCAGGGGTCGGAGGTGACTACGACGGGGTAGTTAACCTGTTGATGTGTGAGCAGTTCGTAAACTGCTGTAGTAGGGATCTCTCTATGTTTTTGAAAGAGAGACGGTGTCGTGACTTTGATAGTATGGTAGACTTAGCCGAGAGTTATACGGAGGCTCACGGTGTACACAGCCTTACAGCAGGTCCTCGTTATGGCAATAATGTGCCGCGTCCAGCGCAACCGGTATCTCAGCCTAGAGAGAAGCGAGAGGTTGAGCGCAGTCCGGACGGTCAGACATTTAAGCCATCAGGAGGCATCAGATGTTATTTATGTAATGAACTGGGACATAAGGCGCGGGAATGTAAGACTAGTGCCCGGTCGAGGCCTAGGTCTTCCCCTCAAGTAGGGCGTGCTGCTGGCGATCAGCAGAGGTATAGGACTAATTTTAGCCCCCCGTATAACCCAAAACAGAAACCGGAGACTATGTCAATGGCAGTAGTCGAGGCGGAAACGGAGACAGTCGGTGCGGTGAAACCGGAAGTAGAGAGTCCGAGTCAGTCGTTAGGATTTGCTGCCCAGACAGAAGGCGGAATCTCGTTACCTGTGTGTGAAGGGCTGGTGAATGGTAAGTCAGCGAGGGTGCTGCGGGATTCGGGATGTTCCTCGGCAGGAATACGTGAGTCGTACGTGGAGCCGAATCAGTTCACCGGACACCAGGTCGAGTGTAGGTTGTTCGACGGGTCTGTAAGACAATTTCCTACGGCTAGGATTAATGTGGACTGTGCGTACTTTGTCGGTACTATCGAGGCAATGGTGGTCGGGGATGCTGTATGTGATTTAGCGCTAGGTAACGTAGCGGGAGCGCGTGATCCGTATGATCCGGACCCGACGTGGAAGTCTGAGCGGTCCTCAGGCATAGTGTGTGACGGTGTAGAGTCACAAAAGGAGGTGTCGTCCGCGGTGGAGACACGGAGCGCTGCACGAGAGAAACAGATACCGACGCGTAGCTTGAATGTTGCAAGCCCAGTTGCCGATGTGAGTCCGGCCGAATTTTTGAAGGCGCAGGAGGAGGATGGGTCTTTAGCGCCGTATTGGAGGCTAGCTAGAGAGGCTAGAAATGATAGTCCATTTAGAATTGAGGACGGATATTTAGTTCGGGTTGTGACTGATAAACGGGGAGATCAAGATGGATCTCGAGTGGTGGTACCTCAGACGTTACGGTACGACGTAATGAGGATGGGCCACGAAGCGGTTATGGCGGGCCATCAGGGCATAGACAAAACGCACGACCGCGTGAGAACTCAGTTTTTCTGGAAAGGGATGTATAATGACATTGCTGAGTTTTGCAAGTCCTGTCCCATTTGCCAGAAAACCATACCGAAAGGCAAGGTGCCTGGAGCTACGTTAGGCCAGATGCCATTAATTGATGAGCCCTGGCGTAGAATTTCGATGGATCTGGTTGGGCCGATCCATCCAGCGTCCGAGAGAGGTCACAGGTATATTCTGACCGTTATGGATTATGCCACTAGATATCCGGAGGCTGTTGCTTTAAAGAACATAGATACAGTCTCTGTGGCTGATGCGCTAGTTGATATTTATGCGCGGTTAGGAGTGCCGTCAGAGGTGCTTACTGACATGGGAACACAATTTACGTCAGACCTCATGCGAGAAGTTAGCCGTGTTTTGTCTGTAAGACAGCTCACCACTACTCCTTACCATCCTATGTGCAACGGAATGGTGGAGAGATTCAATGGAACGTTAAAGTTAATGTTGAAACGGATGTGCGAGGAAAGACCGCGAGATTGGGATCGGTACCTCAGCGCCGTGCTTTTTGCGTACCGAGAAGCGCCACATGAGAGCACAGGGTTCTCACCCTTTGAGTTGCTCTATGGTAGGATCGTTAGAGGACCGATGCGGATTCTAAGGGATCTGTGGACCAAGCGAGATACTAGCGTCGAGACTAAAACCACGTACCAATACGTCCTGGACCTACAAGACAAACTAAGCGACACATGCGCGTTAGCTAGAGAGGCGTTGAACAAATCAGCGAACAGACACAGACTGTTTTATGATAGAGGTAAATGCACGCGCAGGTTTGAGGCCGGAGACGAAGTTTTGTTGTTACTCCCGACGGAGCGGAACAAATTAATGGTACAGTGGAAAGGCCCCTATACTATTGTAAACAGGGTTGGGGACTTAGACTATCGGATTAAGATTGGCGATAAGGTTAAAACCTTCCACGTGAATATGCTGAAACGGTACCATGCTAGAAACGAGCCCCAGCATATTCTGGCAGCGGTAGCCAAGGGCGCACCTGATTCTATACATGATCCTGACGGTGTAGACGGGGAAACAAAGCACTGATAGACCTAAGACAAAGAAGGCTTTGTGAGCATTCCTAGGTCTTACAGGGTACTATCGAAAATTCGTGCCAAACTATGCGGAAATAGCGGTGCCCTTGACTGATCTAACGCGTAAAGGTCAACCTAACAAACTAGACTGGAAACCCGTACACGAGAACGCGTACTGTTCTCTAAAGGCTAAACTGTCAGACCCTCCCATTCTGAAGCTACCTGATTTCAGTAAACGATTTTATTTGAAATGTGATGCATCTGATGTGGGTATTGGCTGTATCCTGATGCAAAGACACGAGGGGATCATGCACCCAGTAGCTTATGCCAGTCATAAACTATTGCCCAGGGAGAGAAATTACTCCACCATCGAGAAAGAGTCATTAGCAATTGTATGGTCTGTACAGAAATTTGAGATGTACCTGGCTTGTAGACCGTTCACCATTCAGACCGACCACAAACCATTAAAGTGTATTAGCAAATCAAAATGTGCTAATAAGAGAGTAATGAGATGGGCACTGGTTCTACAAGAGTTTAGATTTGATATTGAAGCAGTGTCAGGTAAACTAAACCATGGACCTGATTTTCTTAGCAGACTGCCTGAGTGTTAGGATGTAATGAGCTATAATGTTTAGCCAGTTAAGTCTAAACATGTACAAGATTTTGCCCTGTGTCATAGACCGTGGGCATGTACTAATGACAACTTGTTACATGACCCTTATGTATTGCTATGTATTGCTACATGTAAATATGTTTAGCTGGACCCTGTAAGATAGAACGATACGATGTATCGAGAAAATACTGTGTATTTTCCTTAAAAGGAGGGGGTGATGTCACCAGAAATCGGTGACAATATGTACGGTGTTTTGTATCATAGTTTAACGAAGTCTGTTCTCTATTGATATTGACGTGAAGCGTCATCCTAAAGCGTTGACAGGTCTTGATTGTATATATATATTTTGTGTATTCTTGTATGGAATCCCATCGGCTATCAGCTGATTTATCCGTGTCACGCATCGTGTGTAATTATTACATTTGGTATGTGGGTCGCCATGGTGACGCTAACAGTCAAACTAGGTCACATATATCCTTATATGGGACACTTGAGAAATAAGCCAATCAGAGAACCGGATCGCCGTATTGTGACGACGATTGTGACGTCAGAGTTCAGGGAGAGACGCTGGAAGCTGCCTTCAGTTGGGTCTTGAAGCTTGAAGTGGCAGCACGCACGCACGGGAATAAGAACATTGAAACGCCAGGAACGGCATAGAAGCAAGCTTCTACATGAGGCAAGGACCCAGCTCATGAGAACTCAGCCGTGCTGCCGACAGAGCTTCGTATTGGCGATAAAGTGAGAGAGCGCGTTCGTCACCTGCCGGCCTAGTTCAGCTTGACCTAGAAACATAACCGCCGTAAGCCGTGAAACCGTTGCTACAAGAGCAAGGTCAAGGACTCTAAGCTCTGCGTAAACAAAGAGCGCTATTGCATTCAAGTGAACGTAAACCAACCGGGGTCGCTGACAAGCAAGATCAGCTGAAGATCGCTAAACTCAGAAAGACTAGAGCTATATGGTGCTAACCATACGCTAGATTCTACACAAAACAGTAACCAGAGATCTCTGAAGGAACTGGACTTTATGGTTTTTTTATACAAACCATGGACTCAGTAATTATCCAGTAATTTTAATGTGAAGAACTGTCGTATTGACACATCAACGATCACGCTCACATTTGTGTCTCTGTAAGTATTGTCTTGAATTATATTTGTGAATTTAACCTGATGTCTCATAGTTTCTATTGATCTGGGTGTATGATTGTCTGGTATTTTAATACACGTCCTTAAAAGAACCTGGAAATGTCACCTGTAATGACCGGGATCTAATTTCTTGATGAGTGAGCGTAAACCCATCGTATGGTTTTATAGGATATATCCGTTGTAAAGTTTTCACGTTAAGTTAGGGGTGACAGGTCTCTATTACCCATATCCTTCAAGCTATGGGGCCCCAAAGTACTCCCAAGAATAGTGAAAAATTTCATACAAAAACTTCAATATCTCATTAACTACATCACTGATGGTCATGATTTTTGGCATACATATTAATCATGCGTTGTTTCATCAGTTTCTGCAGACTGGTGGCGCAACCTATATTTTTCGATTTTTTACGAATTTTTTTCTCTATTTTTGAGACCTTTAAAAATGTGGACATCTGTTAACAGGGCACAAATCGTTAAGACTGGATCTAGAAGCTTTATTCTTGATATTCTGAGAGACCTATGAAAAGTCTCCATGGAAACCAAAAATTAGGTCTCTGTTACCCATATCCTTCGAGCTATGAGGCCCCAAAGAACCCCCCAGAATAGTGAAAAATTTCATACAAAAACTTCAATATCTCATTAACTACATCACTGATGGTCATGATTTTTGGCATACATATTAATCATGCGTTGTTTCATCAGTTTCTGCAGACTGGTGGCGCAACCTATATTTTTCGATTTTTTACGAATTTTTTTCTCTATTTTTGAGACCTTCAAAAATGTGGACATCTGTTAACAGGGCACAAATCGTTAAGACTGGATCTAGAAGCTTTATTCTTGATATTCTGAGAGACCTTGTCTCCATGGAAACCAAAAATTAGGTCTCTGTTACCCATATCCTTCGAGCTATGAGGCCGCAAAGTACCCCCCAGGATAGTGAAAAATTTCATACAAAAACTTCAATATCTCATTAACTACATCACTGATGGTCATGATTTTTGGCATACCTATTAATCATGAGATGTTTCATCAGTTCCTGCAGACTGGTGGCGCCACCTGTATTTTTCGATTCTTTACAAATTTTTAGCTCAGCTGACTGTAAGTCATCTGAGCTATAGTCGTGGTCCATTGTCCGTCTGTCCGTCCGTCCGTCCGTCCGTCCGTCCGTAGATGTGGCACGTTTTGAAACCGTAAGACCTAGGAATCCAAAATTCAGCATAATGTTAGATGTCCCCAAGATCTCCTACCAAGCCGAAAACTTGGTCTTTGCGACTTCGTTCCTTTGAGAAATTAAGGAAAAACCTCAATTTTTTATTAAAATCCTATTTTCACACTTCAGGACTGCCTAATATCAAAACCACTCATCTGTTTTTCCTCATATTTGCCATTAATATTCCTCTATATAGTTCCTATGTACATGACAGAAATTAAGTCTGTAAAGTATAAATTCTTTAAGTTATGGGCCCAAACATAATGGACTTTGTAAAAAATCAGAAAAAATAATAACTCACTTAACATGAAAAATTTTGAAACTAGAGTCTATTTTATCAAGTATATAACTATGTTTAAATAAGATTCAATTGTTTACCCAAAATTAGATCTGAATTTTGTAAATTTTTTAAGTTATTAGCATATAAAAAAATCAGTACCTTAAATTTTGCCCAACTTTGACCATGGCACGTTTTTTTCCTGTAAGCACCATTGATTTAATTTTCACAGCATGTAAACATGAATATTTAGTTTGTCTAAATCTGAAATTTGAAAATAAAAGCTTGAAAATTAAGCTAGTTATTGATTTTTTTCTGTAGTCACTTGCTTTGATTACAGATGCAGGGTCCCACTCCAGGTCACTGGAAGTCAGCTATGCCAGGGTTTCTGATTTGTTACAGTCACTGGGGGAGATCCCCTGCTGTGACAGGTGTACAGTTATTCTCATATCACCACCCCAATCCCCCCCCCCCCCCCACCCACCAAGTGTTATGCAGTAATTGTTATTGTTTTCACTGTATCTCCTTAATTGTAATGCTGTTTCCACTCCGATATGCAAAAACTTTCCTTGAAAAAATAATTCAAGGTGTAATCCAGAAGATGCAATGTTGTGTAATGTAGCATTTTTAAAGAAATCAATTTTCTTTTAAATGATTTTAACAAATATAAATGAACCCATCAGTATGCTTAAATTATTATAAAAAATGAAGCACATTATATATAAATAAAGACACAATTAAAAATTGTGAAATCTAAATCAAGTATTATTTTTAGATATTTACCGTTTTACAGATTTAAAAGATATATTTTTGTGGTAAAAAATAAATAAACATTTGTATGCATGATGTGGTGTTATCTGACAAGATTGAGATTTATGATGATGCAATTGAGAATTATGAATCAACTTTTATATTCAGATATATATGTTATATTGGAAATGTATAGAAATATAAACTTAAATTAGAAAATAATTGATGTGATAAAAAAATCAGGATTTAATACAAACATTTGTTCATTATTTTCCTGCCTCAGCAGAATTTGAGATTAGGCTTTGTTTGCCCTTTTTTATGTTGTTATATATAATTAGCTATATTTCAACTGTATACATTTCATAAAAAAAATACATATATATTTAATAATATATATTATACAAAAATATAGATTCAATTGAACAAATGTGTAAACTACTGAAATGTCAACAGTTAATCGAAAAACCAACTAATGATCATGGTAATAGTACAGATCATTTGTTCAAAAACTGCTCACATGCTTTAGTTTCAACATTAGGAAACACATGGTCAGGTCACAAAATATTTTTTGCAACAAATTCTTGCTCATCAATACAAACCAATCATATAAACCAAACATGGCCTTTATTACCTCTTCCTCTTACACTTTATCTCCATTAGATATTATATTAGATTTTTACCTTCAAGGTTAACGTCAGCTGAGCACAGTGACCCATAGGTCCCTTGTTTCCCCTTCAACCCATATCATTTCCAATTTAATTCAGAATTGGTCCCCATCTGTAGATGTTATCACTCGATTATATTCTTTATATTGAGGTGAATGCTCTGTGCAACTATATACAGACCTATATAAGGATCTTTCGAGGCAGATCTTTAAATTAATTTTGAGCATGTTCTTTTGGCTGTACAGATTCAGGATTTACCAATTAGGCATACGATTTCAGTTTTCTAAAATTCAGACCGGGAACTGACCGGGTTTGGGCCAGGCTTAGGCAGCAATATACAGGCACAGATCGAGGGAAAGAGCTTTGAAGATAATCTACAGGTGATTCAATATAGGGGGGTGGCGATATATACTCCTGCCACTTTTTAGCAAAGGGGGGGGGGAGGGTATGGTCAATATAATCACTGCCATATATACCCTCTCCCCCCCCCCCCCCCCCCACCCTCTCTCTCTGTAACTTATTAAACCGGTATTATTTTTCTCACAGATTTGAGTCCCGAGACTAGAGTTAATGGGATGGATACGAAAGAAAATCCCAACATGGCGGCCAACGGAGTAACTCCAACCCAAACACAAGAGGGCGACACTGGGGAACAGGACTCTGAAGAGAAAAAGAAAGATGAACCACAAAAGATGGTTGGCGCTCTCGAAATTGTGAGAACTGTTTATCTATTTTTACATTTAAGAAGTAGATTTGTTCAAATCGACGAATTTGCGTCTTCAAAATTAAACGATCAATATACATTTGTTAAATAATATATATATATATGTATGTGTGTGTGTGCGTGTGTGTGTGTGCGCGCGCGCGTGTGTGTTTATATATAAATATATGTTTATATATTGTACTTTAAAAACAAAGTGCATATCTTTAGAGTAGTCAGAAGGTAATCTTTTGTTATACTTTGAAAGAAAATATAAATGTTGATGATTTTTTTAAAACTTTATGGTTCAAATAACTTCACTTACAATTATCAAATGTATTACACATATATTTAATCCTAAAAATCTGGGACTATCTTGGCAACTTTAATAAAGAACTGTATTGCAAATTTATATTTTTACATGTATATTATGTGATTCATTATAGCCACATATATTATATGTTTATATTCTAAATAGTTTGACCTATATTATGAACAATTATGTAAGAACTCGGTCACAGAAAAATGACGCCTACCAGTGTATTTAATCTTGCATTTTGCGTCTGGAAACGCTGAGGTCATTAATGCCCATGAGGCTTTGCTTTATTAGTCATCTGAGTGATTCGATTCTTTCATCATCGTTGTGCAATCGTATAGGTGTAGACTCTGACGTCGCCAATTGCTTCCTCTAAACATTATGTACATGGTCAAAAGAGCTCTGAAATCCCAGTATAAACCTACTATCATCCCAGTACTACTAATTCAGATCTAATTTAAATAATCTAAGACAACATGTAGGATGTTTCATTTATAGAGAGTGGTTATAGAGATCTTATTCTTGCAAGCTTTTATCCTTTCCTGTGGTTTTAATTTGCCTTATCGTATTTTTATAGTCTAAACACGCCTTAAATTGGGCACGTGTCCCTATGGTACTTATTATTACTGATTGACGTTTGCGTTTAGGATTTCTTCAACAAATGGAAAGAAAACAACACAGAAAGTGTTGTTTAAATTAACCAGTGGGCTGAACATGTATTAAATGAGGTCAATTGTTTAAAAAAAAACAACACAAATCGCCTACACTTGAAGCGTGTTGCTGCCAACTGCTAAAAGAAAAATAAATTAATAATCTTGTTCCTACGACAACCTTTCTCGTACGTACGACATACCATCTCGTACGTGCGACATATTATCACGTACGTACCATATAATTCATCTGATTCACAGACTACACGCCAGGCCAACTGATATATGTACAAGCAATATACAGTGCCCCCCCCTCCTTTTTTTCGACCTAACCAAAAAAAAATGGGGAAAAAGCTCACGCTTCCAGTTACAATGTATGCCTTGCTTTTTAATGCATTTAAGCTAACCCAGATTGCACGATTACAACCTAAATTTTTAAACAAGGGGGGGGGGGGGGGCTTAAACATCCCCTCCTGCTTGCAAACCGCTTGTACAGCGAAAAGTGGTTATATATATATATATATATATATATATATATATATATATATATATATATGCGACTCGACATTTAGTTGTTTTGTTTGTCTTAGTTTCAGAAATATTTCAAGGAATTGAATATAACAAATCCTTGTCTGACATTCGTATACAGAAATCTGTTATCGTTATATAAGTTATTTATTTCCGTTAGCAGCGTATGGCGATATAAGATATTTTTTATTTAAAAAAAAGTATTGAATTAAAATAATATTTGGAGAGAGAAGGATTCTGAAAAGAGGGACCTTTACCACATAGCCTGATTTTTAGTATAAGTGTTTATATGTCGAGGCCCAGATGAGATTCTGGTTCAATTTAAAACTGGGCCAGCCCAGATCAAAATTTTGATCTGGACCGGCCCAGATGAAAATTCTAATGTGGGCCAGACCAGTTTTAAACTGGGCCAGCCCAAATTAAAATTTTGATCTGGGCTGGTCCAGATTACAATCCTGTTTTGAAAACCATACAATTTAAATCAGATCTTGACTGATTTAAAAATGGGCCAGTCAAGATCTGAATTTTGATCTGGGCCAGTCAAGTTATCAATCCTGTGGTGGACTGATTTTAAACTGGGCCAGCCGAGATCAGAATCCTAATCTATTCTAAGGCTGGCTTCAATTATATGATATTTACCTAGCTGACCTTCAATCAATTCAAAGAATTTGCAAAACATTGTAATTAATATTTTATGAATTTATTTCATATTCTATGAAAATATCATTGTTTGGACTCCTGTCATATTAATTTTATAATTTTACATGTTTTAAATAAAATATATTTATAAAATAATCATGTTAAACATTGTTATTTTACAGTGGAAAATACATTCAGACAGAAAAATTACTTTTGTTCACTTATAAATGAGTAAAGCTGGTATTTAATTATGCATTTTTACATTCAGTATAACACATATAATTTGGATTTTCAGAACAGATAAATATCACAGTTAAGTTGAAAATTATGATATTAACTTAAGAAGATGTGTCACAACTGATACATATTCTAAAACTGTGATCAATTATGAAAGTTTGTTTAGGAGTAGAAGATGTGAACTTGCATGCTTGAAGAATAGATGAAACCAAAGAAGCACATTACATTTGTTGGTTAGCCTTTTTTACTCACTAAACTATTGAATCGATCTTCTTCATTTTGTATTTTGTGCCCTTCAAAATGGTGTATCTGGAATAAATTGCTGACTATATTATCTGATTTAAGATGATAAAAATCAAGCTAGCCTAGGATTAGATTAGGAACTAGCCTAGGATTAGATTAGGATTTTGATCTGGGCCGGCCAAGTTAAATATCAGTCCATCAAAGGATTAAAATCTTGACTGGCCCAGATCTAAATTCTAATCTGGGCTGGCCCAGTTTAAAATCTGTCCACCACAGTATTGTAAACTTGACCAGCCCAGATCAAAATTCTAATCTGGTCCAGCCCAGTTTAAAATCAGTCCGGACCAGATTTAAATCCTGAAGTCTTCACCACAGGATTCTAATCTGGACTAGCCCTGATTAAAATTTTAATCTGGGCTGGCCCAGTTTAAAACTGGTCTGGCCCAGATTAGAATTTTGATATGGGCCGATCCAGATCAAAATTTTTGATCTGGGCTGGTCCAGTTTTAAATTTGGCCAGTTCTAATCTAGGCCTCGACATATACATAAATGATCGGAATTCGTTGTAAAATCATGTTCTTTGATTGAAAGGGAGCAAAACGATGATCGATTATTAATCGATTATTTTATGTACCAAAACATTTCCTTTAAAGAGTTGTACCTAAAATGTTAAACAACTAACTTCAGTCTGACAGTACATCATGCTTAAAGGTTAAGGTCCCAAGGTCCGGAAAAGGGGGGGGGGGGGTCCAGGACGGAAAATTTGGTCTGAAACCCTTAAAAAAGATTGCGGCGGCTGAAAAAAAAGGGGGGGGGGGGTACTGGACCCCCTGGACCCCTCCCCTGGATCCGCTTCTGAATCATTGTAATAAACACGTGTTACGAATGACATAACAGGTAATCACCAGCTGAGCCATTCAAACACAGAGCTGGCAAAATCTCCCAAGGCTGTAAGTCTTTTCACACTCACACGCGCGCGCAAATACTCATATATATATATATATATATATATATATATATATATATATATATATATATATAGTCGAACCTCTATAATGTGGGCACCCTTGGGACTGGACCAAAGTGCTCACTTTATTGAGGTGCCCACTTGATAGAGGTAATGAGTGTTGCCCCCTACTACGATATATTGCTATAATTACTCATGTTTTGAGATTTCTAAATTAACTTATTTCATGTATCATCTCTCTTTATTTGCTAACAACTTTTTCAGTGACAATTTATTTTTAATTTTCAAGACGTTTGTTAGAAAATATGTACTTTTTTACATAAAAGTACGGGAAAAAAGCACAATAAAACGAAGCTATGTGCAGATGGTCTATAAGATAGCTAAACTCATATATATATATAATATATATATTATATATTTATATATTATATATATGTATATATATATTATGTTATATATATATATACATAAATATATACATATATATGTATATATATATTTATATATATATATATATATATTTATATATTAATTCATTTTTTTATATTTATAAGCACAAAATGGCAAAGCAGCATGCGTTATTTAGCATTACCATGGGAAGTTATAATTCTTAATGATATATTCTTTGAATACTAGTCATTTTCTGATAAAAAAATACAAGTGAAAAAGCAAAGACAGTGCGTCACTAATCTAAATACTATCATCTTAAGAAAACATTCTATATCAAGTAGACAAGTAAGTAAGACACAAACATCAAACCAGTCACTGGAAATCCATTAAACATTTAAAGTGTGTGATACACTTTGAATGAATGTGTTAAATTGTCACATTCTTATTCTTGGTGAAAAAGTCTGTGATTGTTGATTGTTTTGAGCAAAGTGCACATTGTGGCTTTGCATTTCCTTTTAGAGAGTCCAGATTGAACACCATTGCAACAGTATGAATCGTTATATAACAACTATTACATAAACACTGCCCTGGTCTGGTGGGCATATACCTGACTTTATGTGATGGGCAAGAGGGACATTTAGCTGTGTCACTTTATCACAGAGTATTAATTGGGTGAATGAGCAGGGCTTCCTTCCACTCTTGGTAGCCAAACAAACAAATGTTAATTTATTAGCACAGGGGCATCTAGTCTGGGGTGATATCTGACTTGAGCCGGTGCAGGCATATTTATCTAATTGTATGCATACATCCCAAGCTAATCTTGAGTTAAGTATAATCATTATTATGTTCACTTGTACACCTCTGAATTTGGTTCATTTGTTTTGATTGTTATAATTAAAATTTATGAATATTGTTATTAAATAATTAAGATTTAATATTATCTTATAACTTTAAACGTGCTTACAAAATTGCTGTAAGGAGATAGTTCAACCTCGAAAATTTGTGAAGTGCCCACATTAGCTCTGGAAAACTGCCCACTTAACAGAATATAGAGGTGCCCACATTAGCTTAACATGATAAAGAGAAGAAAAAACGGGACTGCCCAAAAGTGCCCACTTTATAGAGGTGCCCACTTAATAGAGGTGCCCACTAGGAGAGGTTCCACTGTATATATATATATATATATATATATATATATATATATATATATAGAGAGAGAGAGAGAGAGAGAGAGGGAGAGAGAGAAAGAGAGAGAGAGAGAGACAGACAGACAGACAGACGGAGACAGAGAGACGATTATAGTAGAGAGTTTAAATAAAGTGGCTTCTAACGGGACCTATTTACATTGCACATACCAGGTATATTAAGTATATATGTAGTATAGTGTAGTCTCCTTACAATATTACGGTATCTGTCAATATTTCGTTAAAAACCATTTGCTTACTCCTGTACAAAAGTAGAAAAAAACATGCCCCGAGCACGATCAATGACAAAATAACATTAAACAGCGCTCTCGCCATCTGTAGGCCGTACAGCCCGACTTCACATATCAAGGTTTTTCAGGCTTCTTTGGGTGTTTCTTCTTTCATGTTTCTTCTCTTTTTTATAATTTTCGCGTGTGGCGACTTAGATCTTGCCTCTGAGCACGCAGTCTGCATGGTTAACAGACACAAGTGGACAGTGTTTACTCAAACACAGAACCATAACAAAGTATACATTAGATGAACAATAGATATAAAGCCCGTGTGTCGGCTTGGATTTGCTGGACAACTTTCGTATTCAGTCAAAATGAGTTAGTAACATGAGATAATACAGATATTTTTGCATATTAATGTGAACCTTAAGTCAGTTAAGTGTCAAATATAGAGGTGTCTGTAATACAGAGTTGTCCGTAAGGAGAGGTTCATAATTCATATATTATGAAACGAAGTGCTTGATTCCATAAGTTGAACATCATGCCGTTTAAATAAGGGCGAGAGATATGCGTTCACAAGAGTTACGCGTACATCTACCGCATATAACATCTTATGCATATCTGCAAATCAGACGGACCTTTGATGTAAATTTTACCATCACTTCAGCCTGATATATGACGAAAAGACTAGTATAATATTTCGTATTATTCTGTCACAGAATTTTTGTTTTTATTCGTTCAAAATCAAAAGAGTACGTACCCCAAAAATTGGGTTGTTGACTGTTCAGCTACCCACCATTCATGTCAATGGCTGTATATGATAAAATAGTTTAAAACTATACACTACACTGTGCGTTATATCACAAGTCCAGTTCTTGGTCAGCTAAATTGAGAATGCTTTAAATCTGCCCCATAAATATCCATTCTCAAACACTTGAAATCAGGCAACTTGGTAGCTGTACCTCATGTCCGAACCCTTTCTCCAAAAAGTAGTTTCAGTGCGACAACTACAATATTTCTTTCTTCTTGTTAACATTATGCAAGGAACATTATAACATCATGCGCTGCTATAACATAATTTAATTACATATTTAAAAAAAATGAAGTTCTGTATATGACTGGCAGACAACGATTTGATAAATTTCGTTTCATTGAAATATTTCAGAAACCTAGACACAAAACAATGATAAATCGGATAGCATTTAAATATATGGTGTACATAAATAAATATGCATATGTATGTGTGTGTGTCAGTATGTGTGTTTGTTTGTGTGATTTGCAAGAAGAGCAGTAAATGATGTGAACTTAGGATTAGAATAATTATTATTTAACAAACATATTCCTTATACATATATCAGTTGGACTGTTGTATATAGTCTTGTGTACCAGATAATTATCTCTTGCGTACGAGGTACGAGATTATATGGTTACTATAAGTTTTCCCCATATGTCTGTAACTTAGATCAATTGGTAGGAAATGTATACATGGTCAGATGTGGAATATCATACGAGCCGACATCTAGTCTTAAGCGTAATTTTTTTTCTTGTTTACCCGTATACTTAACCACTGACAACGGTTGCATAGCGTGACACCCATATCTGTACGGAGCTGTTGACCGGATGTATCTAAACACCTTCAGCTGTGTAGTCACGTGTACATCAATTAGACCTACATATCGAACTTAGCCAGGAGGCATCACGTTGATCTTACATGCTGACATCATTTTTTTCCAGACTGAAAGGTCACTTAATCACGAACGTGCCTACCATTATAATAATTAACAATGTATGCCATGTTGGAATGATCTTAAAAGAAATCTCATGCCATTCTGTTTAGTGTCGATGGATTAGCAACCAAAAGCGGACGCATACGCTTAGGACCCGAAATTTATTATGTTTGCTTTTGTTTTAAAAAAGTAGTTATTTTATGTCTTTGTCTCAACCTTTATTCTGTATACCTGGTTATAGCTCATCTTGTTGAAAAGGACCTAGAGGTCACCGAGACAGCATGTGCATCCTTCAACATTTTTTATGAGAATAGGGAGAGTACTTCGAAAACCACTTCAGGCATACTTTTCTATTTAAGTAAACTTTAAATCAGATCCATAAAAAGCCTGTTGAGGTTTCTCGTTTAAGTACACCTCTCCCTTTGACCAAAGATTCACCTTTTTCTATCTTTGAAATCCTTTGTCAATTTTTTAAACACAATGACAAACAGCAGAAGTGGATCCTGGGGCCCCAACCTTTTTTAAGGGGTTTAGACCAATTTCTGCGGCCTGGACCTTCCCCTGTTTTCCGGACCTGTGGACCTTTTTTTAATGTTTTGGCTTTAGTCCTCATGGATTGAATCCCTCTTTTTTCCTGTATCATAGATCCGCCCCTGAACAGATGACAAATAGAGTATTATTTATCAGCATGGATGAATAAATAACCTTACCTCTATTTCAAAATTGCATAACCTTGCTTAAGCCTCTCTGTTGTATAGATAAGGCATGTTTTTTATTATATTTATCTAATCTATAACTTATTGCATGACACTCTTTGTGCACTCAAACATTTTTTTGCAAAAAAATATCTTTTCAGCACAAATTTAGGCCTGAAGTACCTCTGCTTAATTTTTTTTATTTTGTATTCTGTATTTTACAGTTCAGGTTTGCTGACTGCAAGGACCGCCTGCTGATGATAGCAGGGACACTCGGTGCCTGCATACACGGCTGTGCTTTGCCAGTACTGATGGTTATTTTTGGTAACATGAGCGACGGGTTCATCAACCATGGGGCCCTCAGGAATATACTCCAAAGGCTAAACCGGTTCAACTACACTATAGACTCCATCATGTCTAACCGGTCACGATTAGAGTAAGTCAAAAGGTATAACAAACAAATTAATTAAGACAGAGAACATGGAAGCTAAGGTGCATTAATACCATCCGTGTTAATATGTTATCGTTTAAACAGCAGTTGCTTCCAAGCGCCACCTTGTGTTGGTTCATTCAATTAATTCAACGCCATAGGAAATGTTTGGGTTTCACACTTTCAATACTTTAAAGGGTGGTTGCATTGCAAAGGCAGGTGGCATTTCAAACACTATATTGACAAGATATATGACCCAAATTCCATTTTAATGTGGTCAAAAATACGTAGAAAAAATGTGACCTATTCGAGTAGAAAAAATAGTAGTATTTCGAAGTAACCTAAAAGATGGCAGGTACTCTTTCAGTTACATACATTTAATATTATCACATGTCATCAGGTGATACGTTCAATATAAAAAGAAATGCTTTACTTTTTCACAGTCCAGCTATTATTTATTTATGGTGTTGAATTGAAATGCTGATTAGATAAAAAATAAGACCCAGCTCGGTTTCAGTGTGTTATAGTACTTTCTTTATCTCACAGAAAAATACAGTATATAAACCTAAAAGAGGTCTCTCTGGATCTCTCAGCAAAGCTTTAGTTGGTTTATGCTTGGAAAGCATACATTTAGAGCGATCGTAACAGAGCGGTTACCATAATAGTTCCAGAGTGTACAAATCAACATCTTTCACTATATTTATCTGTTGGTTTACAATATTACTATAATTTTAGGATTTGGGCGTGGTTAAGAAAGCCTTTTAATGTTTGCTGTTACGCGTCCCTTTGCCACCAAACAGGCTTATATTATCCTTTCTCTTTAAACCGCTCATGGGAGCTGCCATTTTGCGCACACACAAAAACATGGATGTTACAGGTCGCATGACGTAATTATGGGTTCACCGCTAGTATGTAAAATGCAGAATCACGGACAGACCAACCAATACTAATTATTACCCAGTGTACTGGTAATTAAGAACCATGCAGCCTGTTATTTATATGTAATAGACTGTGGTTATTCACGTACAACCATTATTTTTCCCCAGGGAGGTGTTAGACCGGAACAATGTAACGGGACGAGACAGATCCCACGTGTTAGGGTTATTTGGAGGAAATCTGTTTGAACAGATGCAGACCTTTGCTCTGATCTACATTGGTAATTATGATTTATTATCTCTCTTTAACATTTCAAACATTTGTTTTATAACAAGGAAATGGGCTCTTTGCCAGATAATGTGTATGAATGTAATAATCGATAAAATTACACCACCTAACGTATGTTGATAATATGAACAATTATACATACGTATATATAACTAAGATAATCAAGAAATGTAATAAAAATCGACATAATTGTAGCTTCGTTTAAAATGAAAAAGCTGATTATCGCGCGATTAGAGATCCTTGTTTTATGTCTGTAATAATCACTGGGCAAGGAAGATAATTATTTTCAAGCCACGGCTTCCTTTTTAACATTTGCTTATTCGGTAAACCAATCTGTACACAGACAATAATTATTTTCCTTTCAGTGGTGGCATTTTTTGTTTTCGCCTTGGCTTACTTCCAAGTTGGGTTTTGGAGCCTGGCAGCCGCCCGCCAAACGAGAAGGATACGTAGTTTATTCTTCCGCGCAATAATGCGGAAGGATATCGGGTGGTTCGATACACACGAGGTGGGAGAACTAAACACCAGACTTAGCGAGTACGTACAATTCATGATACATACCGGTACACGCACATTGCACCGGATTTAACTCGTACGCGGCAAAATTAAAGCAGACCTAGAAAATGAAAAGTATTTACCCGGTGATTTTGTTCCATAGGCATCTGATGTTTTAGTGCTTTGATTTGTCATTCTTGATTCTGGTCTATTCCCGGCTCACATGATCTCATTTAGATATATTTAAATATACAGAGAGTATGTGGGGATGTAAGTTGGGGTATAGAAAGAGGGAACAGAAAGACTGACACACAGACAGACAAGGGTGTCCCTCATATACTTGTTCGCCAGCTATGACACCATGCGTTTCGCATTTTAAGTGATTTCCATTCCTTAAAATATACTTTACAAAGCAGTGCTTATCTATCTACTTGGCTAGGTAAACAGCAGCAGTCGATTATGCATATGTATCAACCCATCATTATTTTGGTAATTGCTATTAAGCTTATTTCTTGATATTGTGAAAATTGTTCAGGAGGGTGTATCGACAAACCAGAAGGTTTAAGTGCTGCGATGTCTCAGAACAGCCTGCCAAAATCTGAAAACTATTGCTTACTATAGTTGTGGCGCAATATGGGATTTCTGATTGGCAATGTGCCGGAGCGTACACAAGTTTTTTTATTTATATATTTGTTCTAGTGATATTCAGAAAGTCCTGGCTGGGATCGGAGACAAGCTGGGTAACTCATTCCAGTATATCTTCGCCTTTCTGTCCGGGTTTATTATAGCCTTCGTACGAGGTTGGCAGCTGACGTTGGTCGTCCTAGCCGTGACGCCTGTATTAGGGATCTGTGTCGGCGTCATGACTTGGGTGAGTACTTGAAACACCCCATCTTGAAATTGACACTCACACTGCGCAGAATCGGACTCACAAAATTATGACTCTTCCTATTTATTACGTTAATTCGTATGGAAAGTTCCACACTTTAAAATTTGTTGAATAGGTGTAAAGTGTATTTTCATATTGTAGCTACAAACATTGTTAACATCGAAGGAACTCAAGGCGTATGCGAAAGCTGGGGCAGTAGCAGAAGAGGTCCTCTCCTCCATGAGGACGGTGGTCGCTTTTGGTGGTGAAAAGAAAGAATGTAAAAGGCAAGCACTAGAAAGCTAATTAAATGAGTTTTGATTTGAAAACTTTAGTCGAAGCAGACCATACACTTTTCAACTGGCCCCAACACTATACGGGAAACGACAATACTGGTCCGATTCTGTCACAAGTGTAAAAAAAAAAAAAAAAAAATAACCATATCATTGATTTTTCAAGCATCCTATTCATATAAAAAATTGTTATTAAAGCATTTTGAAAAGTTGACACGAAATTGATATCTGGAATTCCTATTTATCCAAATTCGTATAATCGATTTATTAATACAGATCTGCTTTTGTCGTGACTTGAACATGTAAGAATTTTTTTTTACCTGCCTTGAAGTAGTGACTGTATCAGACTAATATATTGTTTGAAAATGTCTAAAGTTTAACCCTATACCTGGAAGACTGTTTTTATGTTATCCTCCAAATTTCTAAAATGTTGCATCGATGGTAAAGATAAGGATGAATATTTTTTTTTAATTTTCGTAGTTCTTATACCTTCAGTGTGCTGTCATAAAAGGATGTCGAATACGTAATGAACATGATGTGTCAGTTTGCAATTATAAGCAACTAATAAGCAAACAACCCAACAATCACGTTACCTAATTCACGGCTGTGACACATTTATTGTGATCATTTAAGGGGACTATCAGTGCCATGAACACGGTTGTATAAATGTTACAATATTTTCCTACCTCTCAATATATCTAAGGTGTAACAGTGACAGAGATGTGCTCAATTTATTTTAGGTATAACAGTAATCTTGGTGAGGCGAGAGCTCTTGGCATCAGGAAAGGCGTCATTGACGGACTTGGTATGGCCGTCATGTATTTCGTCATGTTCGCCTCGTATGCCCTTGCGTTCTGGTTTGGTGCGCGTCTCGTCCGCCAGGGGACGTATAGTGGTGGCCAGATCTTGATCGTAAGCAATTTAAAATTGCCAACTACATGTGTTTTCTACTCAATAATAAAACTTCTTCTCTGTCGATATTATTATAATATTTATTTTTATTATTAAACCTCCGTTAGGTAGAGAGAACTATTATACCTTTACCCTCGGTTTGTCTGTCAGTTTTGAATTTTTCTGAAATTTTGTGGAGGGTTAATAAAGCACCCAAATAAAAAAAATCCATTATATTTCGAGGATATATAGATCAACATAAACAAATTTAATTAAAAGGATTCTGGTCAATGTTACGATGATTATTACTATTATTATAATAATTTTTATTATTATTATTATTATTATTATTATTATTATCATCTTAATGATTTTACTCCTACTACCACTGCCATTGCCACTACTTCTACATTCTGTCTTTATGACGCAGGTACTCTTTTGTGTGCTGATTGCAGCATTTTCTATAGGAAGTGTCGGGCCTAATATACAGTTCTTCTCCGCAGCAAGAGGGGCTGCGTATGCCATTTACTCCATCATAGACCATGTAAGTACAGTGGAAACCTTGCAATATCACCATCCATGGTCTCATTAAAAGTGGTCGTAGTAGCGGGGTAGTCGTGCGAGAGGTGCTGTTTCACTGCATATAACTTTGCATCGTTTCTAGGAAGGCTTATATTTTCAACTGCGCATGTTTGTTTACAGTAATTCTATATATTTGCAAATTTGTGTCGCCTTTGTAACACATATATGATAATTTAACACTATAATAGTAAAAATATTGCAATGTTTCGTTCCTCACATTAAGAAAAACATAATTATTTTTCGAAGCACTGAATAGGCACTAATTATATATTTTCCAAGCAACCAGAAATTGACAGCCAGTCAGAGGAAGGTGACGTCATAGATGATTTCAAGGGTAATATAGAGTTCAGGGACGTCAAGTTCTGCTACCCGTCCCGGAAAGAAGTTCAGGTAGGTTCAAAGAAGTCATTACCTTAAACCAAGACTTAAGCCTTGAAATAAAACCTTTTTATCAAGCAACTATTTGCTTTATTCTGCTTTGTAATGTCTTTATATTGTCTCTGATGATTTCTTCTGTATATTTGACTTATTGTCTGATATGTCCTATACATTGCGGTTATCGGTTGACTGACAGGATGAAGCAATACATAAAACGCAGTGAGGTCGTGCCCTGCTCTCTCATGTTATTTTCATACCTTATCATATCAGTATCTTTATCGTTTATATAAAAAAAACTCTGTCTCAAAATAACTTGAAGTGTATTTACCTCCGCCAAGGACGGGGGGGGGGATGTTTGTTTGTTTGCAATATTACTTAAAATGTAAAGTTATCAACGAATTTTGATGAAATTTTCCGGATAGCTTGGCAGTGATACAATGAACAACTAATTAAATTTTCGCGGTGATCCGGACCTGGATCCAGGATTTTTTAAGGAAAAATGCCTCATTTCTGGCAATGTCATAAGAATGTAATGAGCTGCCTCGGCAGAGGTCTTCTTTGTCTGAGTGCTTTCCTGGGTCCCGACTTTGATTATATACTTTACATATTGATAGGTAAATTATCAAAAATTTGACGCTGAGTATTGTACCACCTTGTTTGCCTAGGTACTGGACGGTCTGAATCTTAAGGTAGACGTTGGCCAGACCGTGGCGCTGGTGGGTTCCAGTGGTTGTGGGAAAAGTACAACAGTACAGCTTATACAGAGGTTCTACGACCCCGAAGAGGGACAGGTAGTACTTACAAAACTGTATAGTATAAACCGAATACTATAAACCCGTCCAATTAGGGTTTTTTATGGGAGTTCTCGATGGAGCCATTCACGTAGGAATATAAGAGGGCATGTCTGTTATGGCTATCTGTAAAGTAAATAAATACAAGCTTAAAGTAACTAGTTTTAACTTCTATCCTTCAAGTGATACAAAATTAATTAAGCATAGTTAAATAACAAAATGGATAAACTTACTTAAGCCCACCTTTTTTTATCTCAGCTGACTTTCAGTAATGGTAAGATAGAGCGATCACCCTTTGTACGTCGTCCTTCCGCCCGACCGTCCGTTAGCAAGACGGAAATCGTAGCCACTGGACCTAGAATCTTCTAACTGGACGTCCATGGAGGTTCACAATAATTCTCTTTGGAAGCCTGAAATTAGGCAAATCTCTATTCTCGTGTTATATGGGGCGTGTTTGGGCATCCCAGAATAATTCAAAAATTTGATACAAAATCGCCTCCATCTCAATAATAAATGCATAGATCGCCATCAATCCTGCCTTGAACATGACTAGTTTTACTATTTCTCCAATACTGGTGGCGCTACGTGTTTTTTTTTTTGTTTTATTTTCCACGCATTTTGCCGTTTATTTTTATACTGCCGAATTGCAGCAAAGGTGTCAGTTTCTAAGCTCTGGTTTCATCTGATTTCCTGAAACCTAAAATGCTCACGGATCATGAATGGTTTTATCAATTTCAGGAAACTGGTGTCGCCGCCTGTCTTTTTTTTTAATTTTTCACCGGTTTTCTTTATTTTGAGATCTATAAATGACAGCAATAGTATCAGTTTCTCAGCTTTGTTTTAACCTAGTGTTCTGAAACCTTGTATGCTTATTGATCTAAACTAATTTTATCAGTTCCAAGAGACACGTGTCTCTTCCTGTATTTTATTTATATTTAAAAAAACATAATTTCCTTTATTTTGAGACTGCCAAATAACATTGGAGGTACCAGTTTCAATTGTGGTCTCATCTAGTGTCCTAAAACCTGTTTTTTTTAATTAAATCTTTATAAATAGTGACCTTACTCAGGATTTCACAGTTAAATCAGCCAAATAGGATTTGTTGTTAACATGATATTTTTGGAAGTAATGCATAATTCCCCCTCAATTTGACACTTTGTTTTCAGCAAATTATCAAAAGAGTACTAAAACTGGTTGCCTTTAATCTGATCTTCATGGTCAGCTTTGCACGGTCTGCACCGATTATTGTGACCCTATAACTCTCTTTGTACTGAATATTTCCCCTCAGATTTGATACACCAGGTTTATCCACCATAATCTCGGAGCTTTTAATTTGACACTGATCTTCAAGGTCATATATGCAGATCTACTGAAATCTAGAATAGATTCTAGTTTCCTGAAACCTTGTGTGTTTTTTATATCTTTATAAATCGTGACCTAGACCTCGATCTACCATTTCAATGATAGATGATAAAATTCTTATTGTGAATGTTAAACTAAAATATCATGTTAATCAGTTGAGCATCATGACGGATAGGTCAAATGTTTCTGTTTCCTGCATGCTAAACAAATGTTAGAGATTTGCTGATAAAGATAAAACCCGTTCGATGTAAGATAAGGAGAGAATGCCAGGACATTTAAATCTGGCGGCTTCTCCCTAACAGAGCAATTTGCTTAAAGTTTTTTTTTAAATTATTTTATTGTATATTAAACAGGTGATGCTTGACGGACGCGATATCCGGGAGTTAAACATCCGCTGGTTACGTCAGCAGATTGGCGTTGTGAGCCAGGAACCAGTTTTATTTGCTACCACCATTGAGGAGAACATCCGGTACGGCAGAGACGGTGTGACCATGGAGGAAATCCAGCATGCGTGCAAGGAAGCCAACGCGCATGACTTTATTTGCGAACTTCCGGATGTGAGTTTTTTTTAATCCTGAACCATTATAATTAAAGTATCCCTCAGTAAATTATCATCCCTAATGGGTCGACAGAGGCGAAAACTACAGCATGTTATATTTTGCTAAGAGCGGATTAAGAAAAACTGAGACAAAGAAAAGTGGTCCTGAACAGAAGAATTTACAAATAGGTAAGTTAAGGATTGACAGTCTTTGTATAAAAATGTAACAAAATATATCAGTTGGTTTTAGTTACCTTTTGTACATGTTCCTCAGTCTAGGAAACAACATACAGCGCTATCTTAAGGCCATTTCACTAATGAGAATGATATTCTTCAATCATTTCTAGGGATACGGGACACTGGTTGGTGAACGTGGCGCTCAGCTCAGTGGTGGTCAGAAGCAGCGTATTGCCATCGCTCGTGCCCTCGTACGAAACCCCAAGGTTCTCCTATTGGACGAAGCTACCTCAGCCCTGGACACTGAAAGCGAATCCGTCGTTCAGAATGCATTAGACAAGGTAGGCTATAGTCAAAATAATGAACTGATTTCCACAGTTATCGTCGTCAGAACATTCCATAGCATTCTTTAAAAAAAAGAGACTCGCGTTCTTTTATATGCACTCTTATATTATGCTTAAAGTCAAATGGCAAACCGACACGTAGGGTGGCCTAGAATACTATATTGGTTGTCGTCAGTCTAAGCAGCAATACCGCCCTTGAATCTTTTTCAACTTAGTTGCAGCTATATTCTTAAAGAACGAGTACGTTAAGCTTTCCATTGTAAAATACTGCATTTTAGGCCAGAATGGGTCGGACCACGATAGTTATCGCTCACCGCTTGTCCACAGTGAGGACAGCAGACAAGCTGGCGGGTATAGACAAAGGCGTGGTGTCCGAGCAGGGGACTCACGATGAATTAATGCAGAAACATGGCATCTACTACCGGCTCGTTACCAACCAACAGAAAGGTGTCACGGAAGAGGACGAAGATGATTTCGGTTGGTTAATTCGAGATGATTGTCTCCCATTCTGCGTCATAATTGTTGTTTCGGAATCAGATATAAACTGGTACTCATGTCAGTTAAGGAGTATAGATTGTGACAAATATTGTGACAAATATACACCACGAATAGGCAGAAGAAGACGTGTTTAGTATTTACTTCATTTAAAATATAGTAATTGTGTATTACCACGTTTAATGGCAATCAATATTAATAATAAAGTAAAATGGGATTTTTCTTTGAAAAACTTATTGTGTCAATTCTTGTATAATGATTTTGCATTTTGCTAGTTTCTTGTTATAATTCTGATTAGATATAAATAATTCTGAAATTAGATTCCTGAAATATTAAACATTAATCACAAATTATAATATCATTAATATCTGTCCTTGGGTATTCGTTGTCCAGTTGTCCTGTCATAAAGTTGGTACCACTAAACGTATTCAACAGTAACCGTGTCTCTTTATAAATAATTACATTGGTGAAAAACCACCATGAACACTGCGTGTGAATGTTAACAAATCCTTTGAAAGGCATTTTGCTTTCCTGTTTTTTTTTAGAAATAGACGAGAAAAGCGGGAAACACGCTCATATTAGCGAGGCCACGCCGGAGAGGAAATTATCGCTCTCCAGGGTTAAAAGTCAGGATAAGAAAACCAAGGAAGAAGAAGAAGAAGAAGAGGTCTTTCAAAAGATTTACTTTACACCAAATCATTTTTATGTTGTTTTTGTCACAGTTCCTGTCGTAATTATTGTATCCCCACACAAAGTCGGGGGATACTATGTTTTCATACTGGTCCCGCCGCCGCCGCCGCCGCATATAAATCTTGTTGGCGCGATAACCCAAAAAACATTTCACGGAACTTTACCAAACTTGGTATACCGGTATGTATAGATATGGGTAAGAGGACGACGCCTATTTAAAATGAGGTCATGACCTTTACGAGGAGAGTGTCCTTGACCTTGAATAGGTCCTATTTTGGGGGAAATCACACAAATTCTTTAATATCTCAAGAAATCTTGCATGGATTTATCCGAAATTCAAGTTGATGGAAGATCATGGATAGGGTTGTCATGTTCCAGAAACTGATGGCGCCACCTATTATTCTTTATTTGTTTTCGTGCCATTTAATACCCCCAAAATTGCCACCTTACAGTACTGTGAGCATTATAAGTCAAAAACTAATGGACAGATTTCTTTTATATTATGCATATATATAGGTATGGGTTATGGGATGATGTTTATTTAAAATTGGGGTCATGACCTTTCCTATGAGAGTGGCCTTGACCTTGAATATTGCCATATATGGTGAAAATCACACACCTCTTATGATATCTCCAGTGTTGATAGCCGTATGGATTTCAAACATTCCTTCTTTTATTGATGTATGGATTTCAAACTTGACTTGTATTTGACCCATTGGAAAAGCAAGACCCAAATTGATTTTGGGGTCATGAGGTCAAAGGTCAAGTTCACAAGAAACATCTTTAAAAATATTGTGGATGCATTTTCAGCCAAACAATTCATCTCAGATCTTTCATCTTGCACATATAGTTCACCTGCCAAGAGTGGAAGACCCCTATCAGTTATGAGGTCACAAGGTCAAAAGTGAAGGTCACAGGAGCCATCTGTCCTAAAATTAATTTCTGGATGATAATTCCTGCTTTTATTGATGTATGGATTTCATACTTGACTTGTATATGTTCCATTGGAAAAGCAAGACCCAAATTGATTTTGGGGTCATGAGGTCAAAGCTCAAGGTCACAGGACAGATCTTTAAAAATATTGTGGATGCATTTTCAGCCAAACAATTCATCTCAGATCTTTCATCTTGCACATATAGTTCACCTGCCAAGAGTGGAAGACCCCTATCAGTTATGAGGTCACAAGGTCAAAAGTGAAGGTCACAGGAGCCATTTGTCCTAAAATTAAATTCTGGATGATAATTCCTGCTTTTATTGATGTATGGATTTCAAACTTGACTTGTATATGTTCCATTGGAAAAGCAAGACCCAAATTAATTTTAGGGTCATGTGGTCAAAGCTCAAGGTCACAGGACACATCTTTAAAAAGATTGTGGATGCATTTTCAGCCAAACATTTCATCTCAGATCTTTCATCTTGCACATATAGTTCACCTGCCAAAAGTGGAAGACCCTTATCAATATTTAGGTCACAAGGTCAAAGGTGAAGGTCACAGGAGCTATCTGTCCAAAAATTAGTTTCAGGATGATAATTCCTGCTTTTATTGATGTATGGATTTCAAACTTGACTTGTATATGTTCCACCGGAAAAGATAGACCCAAATTGATTTTGGGGTCATAAGGGCAAAGGTCAAGGTCACAGGACACATCTTTAAAAAGATGTGGATGCATTTTCAGCCAAACATATCATCTCAGATCTTTCATCTTGCACATATAGTTCACCTACCAAGAGAGGAAGAACTCTATCAATTTTGAAGTCACAAGGTCAAAGGTTAAGGTCACAGGAGCCTTCTGTCCTAAAATTAGTTTCTGGATGATAACTGCTTTATTGATGTATAGATTTCAAACTTGACTTGTATATGTCCCATTGGAAAAGCAAGACCCGAATTGATTTTGGGGTCATAAGGGCAAAGGTCAAGGTCACAGGACACATCTTTAAAAAGATCAAGGTCACAGGACCAACATCTTTAACAAGATTATGGATTGACAGATGGAAGGAACAAAAAATATGCCAAGTGTCAGAATATGCTGCTAAAAATGGGGGCCTATTCTTAAAGGGGGGGGGGGGGTAATTATGTCTGGGGATACTCTGGCAACTGCGGTGCCAAGAAATGTCTAGTTACAGTTTGAAAGCGCTTAAATGTATAAAAATATTTAAATTGGAATAATTAGTCTATACGAGAAATGTTCCCTCTATGTTTCGGATAAATCTCAACAAAAGTACGCACAAAAACCACCCTGACTTGACAGTTTCAGTTCCGCAGTCATCATGTAAAATAGGTTTCAGATATTTGGTTCACTGTACAATAAATATAAATTTTGCATTCATTAGGGAAAATGGGTTTCTTTGAAGTAAAAAACCTGTTCTATTCATGCACTTATGGGTAATTTTGAAAATGATACAAATATATGATTAACGACCCTTTATATATCAAATTTATGTTCTAACCTGTTTAGGAGGATTTACCACAAGTCGCTCTGAAACGTGTGATGCGCATGAACGCTCCGGAATGGCCATACATCGTCGCCGGCTGCATAGCGGCTTTGATCAATGGAGGAATTCAGCCTGCATTTGCCATTATCTTCAGTGAATTTCTGGGAGTACGTCATTCAGATATATGAGAAATCGGTACCTTTCCATAAAGGTTCACTTTGGGAAATTTAATGTGAAATTCTTAAATAGTTTAAATGGCAGTCCAATAGAAGTTAGATACAGCGTCAAAAAGCTTAGCGAATGTGAAATAATGAATCATACGTGTATTTATGTGTATAAGACACCGGAACTTTATTACTAATATAATTCCGTGTATAAAATATATGAACCCATATAGTTCCATTTATTGGAATATTTCTAATTTCGATTCAGATTAGTCTTTATCTGCGCATACCGGTCGATCACTCCCGTTGAAAACGAATTACTGAAATTAGATAATTAAATTGTAAGAACATTTTCAGGTTTTTGCAAAAGATCCTGATCGGCAAGAAGAGCGAGCAAACTTTTTCTCCCTGATGTTTTTGGTGATTGCTGTCGTAGCAGGGTTTGGAATGCTAATTCAGGTAAAACCTAGCGTTTTATGATGAGAAACAGTGAAAATCCTGAATTTGATTAAGCCTAATAGGAATATGCCATAAAATGCGGAAGGTCCTCGTCAGTCCTCAAAGAGAAAAGGTCGAAACCTCGAAAAAACCCATAAGATATGCTTTTATGCGTTTTATTCAAGAAAAAATTGGGCGTATCCCGATTGGCGTATGCCATTTTTCAGATAAAGTTGCACATCCACGGCAAATTTTCATTTTCATCTAATTATCTAGTTTTTGACACATCAGCGGGTTCAACATTATTAGTTGGCTTAATTGTCTCAAAGTTTGTAGCTTAATGTACTCGTTATTCATTATTTAAAGAACATGAAGAAAGCAATTTAGTCTGATAAAATATCTCCTGTATTAATTTGTGTTATCAGAGAACTTAATTTATAACTGAGGTACAAAATTAAAAAAATATATAAGATTAGCGAAAAAAAACAAAATGTCTTATATGACTTTCAGAAATTCATTATATTTAAGAAACTGTTCTTTTTGCAGACATTTGCATTCGCCAAATCTGGCCAGGAATTGACAATGAGGCTGCGACAAATGACATTCAAAGCTCTCATGAGACAGGTATCAAAGCAGATTCATGAAGTATCCTAGCGTTATTGTAAAGTTTCTATATATTTGTTTCATGGAATGTCTTCATATTGTAGTAAAACTCACAACACTCTTGTTTTCTCGACATATTCATACAAACACACACACATGTATACATAGAATACATTAGTATATAATACATATTCTCTCTTCGTTACCAAGTGAGTAACCACCATTTTCCATCATCGAATGCCAGTTGTATACATTAGCTGTTCATTATCTTCATATACTAATTCTGGCCAGACGTTTTAATAATTTGATTGACGGGCAATTTTTAAGGAGCTGAGCTGAGGATGCACAAAATAACAAAAGGGTCAAACATTTCTGTTATGTTTAAATACCATGCCTAATTGTTACATAAACGAATAAAATATGACAACCCTAAGAGAAGAGACATGCGATTCATAAAGTCATTAAGTCAGCAACCGTAAACATAATATCGGGAACAATCATATTGGCTGTAGGTATTTAGTACAATGTTATATTTACTGCATCCAAGAAAATATATCTGAACATTTAACCAGGCAAGAAAAAACTTTCACATTCCAAGTTTTATGTTCACTTTTAGACAAATTTAGGTAGGAGGGCTCGTAAAAAAAATCATAACACGGAAATTATTTCAATTGATAGAAAACTCAAGATGTAACATTAGTCGCATCACCTGGAACTGGCCTGGGACCTTAATCTTAGTTCCAATGATATCAATGGTACGTGTTGATGATACATTATATGGGTTTCAGAATATTGCCTACTTTGATGATCACAGACACACTACAGGTGCCCTGACAACCAGACTTGCTGTCGATACTTCATCTGTTCAAGGAGTTAGTATTTTCCTTTGGAAATATTTTCATTAGTTAAAAGATTCATGATCCTGGAGAATAATTTAATTATGAATGGTGAATAAAGAGGATAATACCATGCATTTACACTTTTACTGTAATAAAATAAAAACGTTTAACTGAACATTGTTTGTCAAGGGTCTTATTCTCGTATTAGTATTTATGTGACATTTTCATATTTTGCACTTTTTTTTGCAACAGTAGAAGCAACTGAATGTTTCTGATTTGGCCATATTACGTATTTACATTTTTTTGTAATTCTTAGTCTCTTACACATGGTTTATTGTTTTTACATAATTATTTCTAAGTCCGTTGTACTCTTGTAATGTCAGGTCTGAAACCCGACTGCCTTTAACCTCGTCTTTAGATAATGATATTCTGTATTGAAGGCTACAGGAGCACGTTTGGGGACTGTTGCTCAGAGTTTATGCAGTGTCGGTGTCGGGATACTGTTAGGGTTCGTCTTCAGCTGGAAGCTGAGTCTCGTCATCCTTGCCTTTGTTCCGGTCCTCCTTCTCTCCGGGTACATCGAGATGCAAATGTGGACGGGTACAAGCTTAGAGGATAAAACAGCAGTGGAAGAAGCAGGCAAGGTAATGGTCACGGATCAGTTTTATTCGCCGATGGCTTAACTGTCGGTCTTCAATCGGTGCTCTCTGATTTTCTACCAATTGAAACTTTGGGTTCCTCAATCAATTTATATATATATTTTTTATATATATTTTTAATATTATTATTATTATAAATATAATTATACATTTCCAACATTAAATAAAACAAGCACGATTAAATTTTGAAGAGAATGTATAGTCACTATTTTGCTATACCCACAAGTATAAAGCAGGAGAAATCACTTCCAATGTATAGGTATTAAATATATATATATAAATATATATATATATATATATATATATAAAATATATATATATATATTTGACAGTTTGCCACAGAAGCCATCATTAACATCCGCACGGTAGCGTCACTAACAAAGGAACCGTACTTTGACATAGAGTACAACCGCCAGATGGATGTACCGTACAAGTGAGTTTCGTAGAGACCCATGAATCAGCAGGGCTGCGAGCAGCTCCCCTCTATGTGTAACACCTAGAGGTTCATGATTTTCCTTGTGTATAGAACAATTTAAAGACTAATTAACTATTAAGTAAATATTTCTGTTTTGAAATATGTAGACTTTTCCTTATTTTGTATGACTGGTAAATATTAGTATCGGTACTTTTCTCATGAAGGAGGATTTGATAGTTCTTGCATAAAATACGTCATCTTTCTTTATGCTTATCGGTATTTATAAGATTGAGTTTGTTACGTAACATGTAAGCAATATACGATACAGGGGATCTTCTATACATTTAATTCATAATTCTGTGACTAGCGAATTTAATTTTTTTATATAAATTGTGCTTGTATATATATATATATATATATATATATATATATATATATATTTATGACAATCATTTGGCATAGATTTGTTAAATATTGGCCTAGACATTAGCCGAATAAACATATGTCATTAAGTTATTGAAGTCTGCTGGGTGAGGATAAGTCCTAAATTTATCATTTGACACAGGGAAATAACTCATGAGTGAAGGAGCTTGAATCGTACCGGTACTATTCCAGAGGAGAAAGTACAACGAGAGACATCAATGTCTGATGGATATTTTTATTGTTTTCAGGAAGAGTATAAAGAAGACACAAGTGCACGGTGGGGCATACGCCTTGTCCCAGGCGGTTTTGTACTTTGCCTATGCCGCCTCCTTCAGCTACGGCGCTTGGCTAGTCCAAAATGAAGGGTTACCGTTCCAGGATATGTTTAAGTAGGGATTATCAACATGTTATCTTTATTGAATATACCCATAATTTCGACATGATAAATTTGACATCCGGGTTTTATTGTGTACGCAAAATGGCAGCCCCATGAGCAGATTCGAAAATCCTTGAGAAATTATTAGGTTGTCATGGTGAGATAAGGGCACGGGGACAAAAGTACTCGGGGACAGCTAACAGACGCATATTAATCTGCGGAGAGAACCAACTGCCCAGTGAAGGCTGTGATATAATGAATCCCTCGTTGATACTAAACGCTTTCGTACTATGATTTTTATTTTATAAATCCTATTGTATCGAACATTTTCTGATCCCATCACTCCTATCGTGACATGTAATGTTTGTTTACCATAGAGTGTTCTCCGCCATTGTTTTTGGAGCTATGTCCGTTGGGAATGCAACCGCATTTGCTCCAGACTATGGCAAGGCCAAAATAGCCGCAAACCGCTTATTTTTCCTTTACGACCAAGTACCTCCGATCGACACTTATTCTGAAGAAGGGACCAAACCTGTGAGTTAAGAGTCTTTTTTCAGTTATTATACATCGATATTTCACACACGCGCTCCTTGTACATTAAATATGTTTCAATGATAAAAACACCTCGTCAGGACACAGGTGTAATCTCTTTTTGTAAGTATCGGCCTTTCACCGAACTTCATTGTTTGTAATCTACTAATGCAATGAACGTTTTCTATTACCATTGTATATTATTTAAATACAACGTCAACTTCATTTTCTGACATTGCAACATCTCGTAAAACTATTGCGTTTGTATCATTTAAACATTGTCCACGTCTTTCATAACCTGCTTACGAAACATTGATGAGAACCGACGGTTTAATCCATTTTGTTCGATTGTTGATCATACGGTGTATTGTTTTGTGAATGTAGCTAGAATGCCAAGGGGCCATACAGTTTGAAAGCGTAAATTTCAACTACCCTACACGTCCAGACATTCCAGTGCTCCGTGAGTTGAACCTCTCAGTGGAACCAGGACAGAGACTGGCTTTGGTAGGAAGCAGTGGATGCGGAAAGTCCACTACCGTCCAGCTAATAGAGAGATTCTACGATCCTCTTGAAGGAGCTGTGGTCAGTAACACAGCCCTTGTGTTTTAAGTTATCATATCATTAAACTGTGTAAGTATGAATTAATAGTCGGGTAGAATCTGAACAGCGTCAGATCTCTCAGAGGAAAAATATATCATCCCTCAGACTTGAAAAAAAGTTTGTGTTTTACGATAATTTATCGATGATTTCAGGAGCATTTGAATCTGTTACTTCTGTCATGATGTGGAATGAGAGAACACAGAATTCCATGTACAGTGGAACCCCACAATTACGACCACCCTGGGGACTGAGCAAAGTGGT
The DNA here is from genome assembly GCA_026874595.1 of Sipunculus nudus. NCBI lineage: Eukaryota > Metazoa > Annelida > Sipuncula > Golfingiida > Sipunculidae > Sipunculus > Sipunculus nudus. The sequence continues at coordinate 11,633,032 of CM049311.1, read as the reverse complement.
CGTAATTTGGGGGTGGTCGTATTTGTGAAACTCTTACCGTGGTCGCATATAACACGCTGATATTTAATGTGTATCAGAGTTTATCTATTGCATATTTTAAATGTGAATTATAACAAAATATTTAATTTAGCGGAGGACCCTTATTATGTATGTTTTTTTGTGTGTGTGTAGCTGAACATATTTATTCATGATGAAAATTAATATACATGTACACATACGTAGTGACTGATGATTAACAAGTAATAACACTAAGGGAATCTTTTACAACCTACTGAATGCATATTGAACAAAATACGTATCAGAAAAGGCAAGTTAATGCGAGGAATTTTCCCCCCATGCAAGCTTTTTTTTATACATTTCACTGACTGCTCAATACTCAGTGTCAGTAAGGTATAAACACATTTAGGATTAACTAGGTCGTTAATTTTACCAATGAGGAGCAATATGTGATGAGTTGAAATATTAAGCCCGCAACCTCACACTTAGGGTAGCTGTAATACAGGTGATCTCGGAGGGGCAATTAGCATCTGCCCCCTAGTCAGACCGGCTCATTAAGTAATCAGGCCGGTGGTTAACCTCTTTGATCTATAACCTACACCTCAACGAGTCTCAGCGAAGACACCGAGTCGGGAAGATATGCGGGACCAGATTAACACTCGGGTTAAGAAACCTTGTTTACTCGCTTTGATCTTTCGTTAAGGCGCCTGTGATGAGACGCAGCCATTGATTGGTGACAAATGTTGTTTCAGTACTTCTCGGCGGTGGTCGCATTAGCGGGGTCGCATTAGCGCTGGGGCCAGGAAATCTGGTCGTAATTCTGAATTCAGGGGTGGTCGTAATTTTGAGTCATTTTTAAACATAAATAAACTAAAAAAAATTCGGGACCAAGCAAAATTGTCGTAATTGTGGGGTGGTCGCAATTGTGGGGTGGTCGCAAGGCGGGGTTCCAATGTATTTCAAAATGGGCTTTACTAAAAAAATGAATCTTTACAAAATAACAGATGGAACTGGTGGTAGTTATGACATGAGCCACGATATCCGTTTTCAGATGAAGAGGGCAATTTTGAATGAAGTGTCTAGGTGCATATTTTTACGACTCTAGCGCACAAATAATTTCTACCGTAAGGACAATAGACAAGGTTATAACTGTTTCTTGTACTGTATTGGCAGAGAATAGACGGTGCAGACGCCAGAGATTTGAATATTCAGTGGATGAGGTCAAAGATTGGTATCGTATCCCAGGAGCCCATTCTCTTTGACACCAGCATCGCTGACAACATCGCTTACGGAGACAACGAGCGACAAGTCCCGATGGATGAGATAATTGCAGCGGCCAGATCCGCAAATATTCACTCTTTTATCGAATCCCTGCCCTCGGTTGGTACCCACGAACTTATAATTAAAAAAACATGTTACGTTGAACATCTAATGAGTAATCAAAAGCTCTATAGTATAATTTTCTTTCCTCCAAACAGGTACCAGCTTTGATCATTCGTTGTACATATAAAATAACCGCATTTACAGTGGTACTAGAAGATATTCGGTGTATCCAACATCATAGAAACGGTTTATGTTGAACACATAAAACCCCTTATTGTAATATAAACCTTCAAGTGACAGCTGTTTGACACTGTACAACTGACTGTATCATGGAGTTAATAATTTTTATATATTATATTTCATTGTAGATTTGGAAATGATTCTATACTGGTAATGAATTATTCACCTTTTGGGTCATTATAATGACGACATATGATCGCAAAAGATCAATATAGCCTTATTAAATGTAAATCAGTAGTTGCAAACTATTAATCTATTGTGATTTGTTTCTGCTATTAAGAAAATATACCAGCGGGTATTTAATATTAATATCAGATTAAAATAATGCCGTAGGTTTGAAAAGTCAATATGAACTTCTAACACAGGGGTTTAGTTAAGTGGAGGTTCGATTACACTATATGTGCCTGTTGTATACATAAAACGTTTTTAATGAACGGCTTACGAAGAGTATATGGCTGATTTAATCAGTACAGAGGCACCTTATTATATCTTAATGAAACATTGGCTATTTTTAGGGCTATGACACGAATGTAGGTGACAAAGGTACACAACTTAGCGGTGGCCAGAAACAGAGAGTAGCGATCGCCCGGGCCCTCCTGAGAAACCCAAAGATTCTCCTGTTGGACGAAGCTACATCTGCTCTGGATACGGAGAGTGAGAAGGCACGTATCATTTTTGTATCCACTGTTCTTTTCTTTTGTAATAAGCTTGATCATAGATATATATGATATGTATATAGTCATTGTGACTGCCACACGAATATATGCTATGGCCGATTAATGATATATATGCGTTTTTGCGCAAACAATCGAATACATTCGCTGCTATGGAATAAACTCATTTCCATCGCCGTCTATTTCCACTGTTTGTCCTAGTTTCATAATTAAACAATGACACTTAAAGAATCGAATAGCACAAATATATAAAAAATCTAGTATTTTTGTTAACTTCTTCCTATTTGCTTGCTAGTTTATATGACCTTATTCCATACGGAATCGTCATTTATCTGTTCCCTCCAGGTGGTACAAGAAGCCTTGGATAAAGCACAGGAGGGTCGTACGAGTATTGTGATAGCACACAGACTCAGCACCATACAAAACGCCGACTGTATTTGTGTTATACACAAGGGACAGGTGGTGGAGATGGGTAAACATGCAGAGTTATTGGGTATGAAGGGCATTTATTACAAATTAAACAATGCCAGTAGTAAGAAATAATAACATTGAAGTCCGGTCTGACATCAAATCGCAAACTTTGTATGAGGTTTAATCTTTCAACTCGGTAACCTCAATTATGTATCTCAGAAATCAATATTCTCTCTTTTGTTTAATCATCAAAGACAATGTGGTTCGAGATTCTTGTGTGCATGCATCGTAATGGAAGGAGCCTTCACATTCCGGAAAAGGAATAAAGATCGCACGTGTCCCCCAGAGGGCATGCCTCTCAAAGTCATTCTTTTGTCCGGGTTATTTCATTAATGTGCATTATTTATATTCGATATATGTCTGATCTTTGTTATCATTTCAGTATATCTTGTTTTTTTTTAGCCTTGTTATGACTTAACATGTCACATATGCATTGGATAATTTTGGCAAAACTGCAATGCAGTTCATTTTAGAGAAAAAAAAACAAACAAAGGGTATGGCTTGTTTCGTTTATCTTTTGGTTATTGATGTTTTAATGTTTAAATAAATGTTACATGTTAAAGCCCTTTCCGTACGCAATAGAGTCATAGCGAGACTTAAATCATCTCACCCCACCCAGAGTAACTTTTTTTTGCAAAAATGTTTTGATTTTTAATTCGTTTGACAGGATCGTTTATGTACATTATGTGTATAATATATGAATTGCTGTGCTGTGTAAATACAAAATAAGAATGTTGTTCATGTTGATGCTGTACTCAAGAGTGTGTGAGCTTAATAATCTGAAACATGTAATTATTACAATTGAAATATATGTATACCGTGGTTCTGGCTTCTCTCATTTGTAAATCGATCAATAAATCTAAGTTTCCTTTCTAATTTTACCAACAGTGTATCTTTTCGTATATCCGTCTTCTTGTCGGAGATATATCGAAGACTTGCAGTAGGCGGGCTGCATGGTGAAAAGGAAATGATGAGGTGCAATATTATTCCTATTCTCAACTGTAATTTAAGTTTTGCTTTATACAAAAGTTTTCCAGGCAAACCATCCTAGCACATGGTCTTATTATCTGCCATTCGGCTGTTTTGCACCTTGATATGGTTCTGTGTGATAGTTAAACTAGTCTACATGTGTCTGTTTACTATAACAAAGCCGCTTGACCGGAGGTACGCTTAAGCATATGCGGAAAGATCCTAATCAAGGACTAGTCCGAACTAGTCTGCCCATTGACCTCCTTGTCCTCTGATATATCTCTGCTGGATAGACATTAAGGCTCATGGGCCAAATAAAAATTAATTGTAGAACCTTCGCAACAGATCTGAAAAAGTGGGGGCCTTGGCATGGCCGCAACACGCGATGTTTCAGCCAGCAGGAACATGTATGACACTGTTTCGGCCAAGTCCGTTTGGGCAGTTCAAGATCAACTGGTGCTGCATCCCACGCGCTGTGTATATGTTGACGCCCATGATTGCATAAGGTCCATTATTTCAATACTCGTGTACAGGAGTAACCCAATGGTTTCAGGGCAATATTTAGGCAGATACCAATTTATTTCTGAAAGAAGACGCTATGTTTTGTGTTAATGCAATATACTTTTAAGGTGACTAGGTCCCTTTACAGTTAAGTATTCGCATAGATGTTAGGTTCGTGTTGTTATTCGGTGCTGCCATGAGGAGTTGAGTATTACTGATTAGTGAGTAAATGGGGAACACTCATGTACGTTATATCAGGAAACTTCGTAGAATAGATAAATTCTGAATTCTAAGGTTTACAAAAAGTAGAAGATGACGTTCCTAATTAATGAGATACACAGTCCCAAGATCATATCAGGTGTGCCTACGTGACCATGCAGCGATGGCAACCATCATTTTTACACACCGATTTTGTAATATAACCGAGAGAAACTGATGAATAATTTTTTTTAAGTACACTTAATAAACTTAATTTGATAAGTTGAACCCAGCTATACCCGGTGGTTAAAATATGTCTGTATAGACACAAACATTTAATATAATAAAAGATATGTAATGTGTTTATTCCGAGTGCCAACATACAGTTTGGTAAGCCCGTCACACGGGTCAATACCAGGTCTTCATTGACGACTCGCCGCTCCATTCGTTCTTTAATCTTGAGTGTGTGTCATTCCAATTGCTGGCTAAAAACAACGATTAACTCCCGAAAGCCACACTCGATTGTGAATGAAACAATGCTGTTGGGCACAGTCTCCCTATTAAGTCTTACAGAGCGCTCTTCCTGCGTGGGGCAGACCGTGGAAAAATCTCACCGCCACAGCGGAAAATCGATTTTACGATCTAAGCTTTGAGCCTTGTGCTCTAACTCAAGGCCACGGTAGCTGGTACCTACAATTCATACCCAGTAGTGGCGAACCATTTTGAGTACGAATTTGTGATCTATTGATACCTTGTACTGATGTCGTGCTGTGTCTGCTGCTTTAAGCGCTTGACTCTCTATACCATCATTTTCCTCCATTGTATACCTACTGTCCTTCTGGCAGATCCGCCCAAACACTGCCTCCTGCACGTTTCGGTGTCGTCCACTCATCACTTTTATATGTCATCCGATGTATAAAGCTATAACAAACCTCACAAAACCGTTCATTTTATGTACACATATAGGGCCTACAGGCTTGGAGGAACCAGTCACAGGGAATTTATATCAAACTAGCCGTACAATTGATGCCAAACGTACTAAAACTGCCATAATCATCATCATCCTCAAAACCTCCATAGATCTCCAGTTGAATAAATTTGTAATTTAATTGTAGTTTCCCCGCTAACTGTATGTGGATAAAGAAAACTGTTTGTGGATGAAGATAACTGTTTGTGGAAGGTACCACACGATCGTGCTGTCCAAACTTGTGTGCTGCCTATGATTTTACTGTAAAAATAGCTGACCTCGGTAGGCTAGATATACTCATAATTTATATATTTCCTTTTGGAAGAATCTTTAGCAATCCATTAAATATTCAAAATATGTGACAATTATATATACACAGAGTCATAAAAATGCAACTTCCGGTCAATGGTCAAAACTCTTGCCTTAACCCTGGATTGTACATTAGTAGTCGTTCCGAAGTTCTAAATGCAGAGTGACTACTTCTAGTCACTACGATTCACCTCCTGGTTTATCTCTGTGGGTTCAGCGCTTATCTAATGGTATTTAGATGCAGGTTAAACAGAGACTGGTTTGTACTACTAGGGGGCTTGTACTGCGGCAGTTATTAACATCAAGCTTAACAAACAGATATTTTAAATTATGACTCAATGATTACTCCCTAATGCAAGCAACTCAGGCCATGATCCTGCAAATGTTTAAATTTTGTAATGCAAATATGTAAAATCTACAAATTCCTAGCAAAGTTTGAGTGTTTAAATTTAATATCGGCGTCTATGGCGTTGGAAAAAAATTCTTCGTCCCCTCCCCACATAGCTGACATCAAAGGCTCACAGGTGCAAAGTTGTTCTATTCTAATTTTCTTTTCCCACGGTCAACACATTAATCGTAAATTATGACTTAATAGCCTTTTATCGGAAATACATAAAATGAAACATATTTATTCTTACTTTGTCTGCATCAGTTTGTGACAATCCCATACTAAGGGAAAAATATAAAGTAGTGTTAATAAGGATGGCTGCATTCAAAACTGTGCCGTGTGAACTGTCAATCCACGTCAAATGCTGTAAAATTGTTATATAAACATTTAATTGTTCATTGACCATAACATACAATTGATCCGAGGTATGTAGAACCATTTATATATTATCGCGTAAAAGCACTCCACAATACATGTGTCTCAATTGATCATATGTCTCAAAATGTAATTGTGTACCGTATATGAATGTACAATTAGAAGAAAAAAGCCTGTAGAATATCTGGCGCATTTCGATGGATGTCATGAAATGACATGGCACGGACAATGTAGAATGCACTGACAATGATTGGAATATAGTGCCCCCTCTCCTGTCATTAGAACGCGACTATATAAACAGACTAAAAGCCACTAATATATACCCGTTTACACCCAATACCTTTCTGTTTAAAAGCCGGGTACATTCATATTTTCACCTTTGGAAGAGCTGCAGATTTGCAACAGATGCTTCGTGGGACAACTCGAACCCTTCAGTGCAAAAGATCATATTACTCAAGCTCATAGAAAACAGATATGAGGGGCGATAATTCTACTAATATTACGCAGGAGAGCAGCATGACATGTGAACCGGTCCACATTGTACAATTTGCTTGAACATTCGTACTAATCCCCATTATATTTGCTGGCAATCTTTTGAATATTGTTGCAATTGTTTGGATTCACAGGTTACGAACAAAATCGAATGCTTTGATATGCGCTTTATCGTTCACTGATATATGGGTGGGCATCATCACTGGCATTATGAACTTTGAATGCGATACACATCTGAACAACATTTCTACGGCCAATAACTATATTGGGATGGTGGTGTATAGCGGTGCCATGAGAGCACTTCTTATGATTGCTGTAGAACGCTATTTCTACATAATTTATCCTTTTAAGTATGAAAGATTCATCACTAAGATTGTTGTTGGATGGATGATTGCCTTTCCCTATATCTTGTCATGTCTTGTGCTTGCAGTCACGCTATCTCTGACAAGGCTTATGGGAATCGAATTTTGGAAAGTAATATTTGTACAGATGCTACTTTACTATACGGAAGGGATAATACTGGCGGCATTATATATTCATATTTTACGTGTTATCTACTACCAAGCAAAGAAAATTCGTGATCAGACAATGATCGAAGATGGACCAAAGATTAAGACGAAGGAGATACGGGCTACTAAAATTCTGGGATTAGTGCTTCTCGCATACTTTTTATCTTGGACTCCTGTTACTGTTGTAGGATACATACATATCGACAATAAGTCAGAGGTAATGAGGATTGTCAAGGCATTGGCTTTTGATGTAGGGGTTATGAACTCTGCTATTAATGTATTTATCTATGCCGGTGGCAATCCCGAATTCAGAAAAGCATATTCCCAGATTCTGTCCTGTAATTTTAAGCGTTGACCTCATACTTTTACTTTCCCGTGTCAGTAGGTGTCAGTGGATTATTATGTCTGTTTCATCACGTTCAGTATTGAATAATAGCCATTGTTCACTTAAATGTCAAATTCTATAAAAAAAGGTAAACACTGAGCTTTTGTGTTTTAAAAAGACAATAGTTCTGATGTTATTTATGTTGACCAGAAAGATATATTGTTGATCTGCTTACTTTTTTTTTTTTTTGTCTCTCCTTTTTCACTGCTTAATATAATAGAATGTGGTATTATGGTTAAAAAAATATATCAGTTGACTATGTCTTTTGATTTGACAACATATTATAGAAAATTTATGTGTGGTAAAGGAATGTGGAGAGTTTTGCAGTTATTTCTCAGGTAAATGTGAAAGCCGTCTAATTTAACGTTTGAATTTTGAAGCTCCATTTTGTTGTTCTCAGTGTTCCCTGACCAATATTTGTACTAGTTATCTACGGGTTTTGAGTCGTGTGCTCTCCCGTGAGACCAATAACGAAACATTAATACCGCCAGTGATAGATTATAAATTGAACAAGAGAGAATTGACCTGGTGTGACCACTTGAAGAAGTAGCCTGTGTGCTTCGAAATTTTTGTGGTAATAAATAAGTTACTTGTTCTAAAAGGCGTGACTCTTATTTCTACCTCACTATATACATATTGATTATTAATTAACTCGGCATAGTTGTCTGGCCGCACCAAAGTGGCGTACAGTAAAACCCCGGTAACGCGACCACCTGCGGGAACAGGCAAAGTGGTCGTGTTAGCGGGGTTGTCGTATTAACGGGATGCTTTCATAGTCTGCAAATATTAACTCAGGCGAAAATATGGGTATTTCAAGTAAATGTTAAGTTGTTGTACCTGTTTAAATTAAAATTCAGAATATAAAGAAAAATAAATAACAAACATGAATATGATTCAAAAGTTTTTTTCACATAGAAATAGAACACAGAAATGAAAAAAAAAACAAATAGATTGACTAAGCCATAATACAAGTCCATTAACATTGTAAAAAATGTACGATCTACACTCGAGACCACAATTAACACATCAAAATCTAAGTCTTATGGTTTTGGTTCCTGCTTGATCATTGGAATGTGATTTGTCACAATTTTACTTTACTCACCTGAATGTGTGCGTGTGGTGTCAGTTATATTTCCCAAACTCTTTTTTGATCAATATGTTAAATACTTATCTAACAGCCGTACTCAACACACAATGTAACAAACCACAGAACACAATATATATTAATGCGTATAGCTGGCTAACAAATTGGGCGGCATTATAAACAAGCCTTACCAAGACTGGGCAGATTAAATCGGGCCTTCCCAAGTCCCCGGCTAATAAATCACGGGCTATAATCTAAGTCCAAGCTGGGCGATGAGCGTGTCACCTGCTCTATGGGCCGCGGTCGCCACCGGCCAATGGTCGTGATACAGCTAATTAATTACGGGCATTTATCTGAGACCAAGGTTGGCGATGAGCGTGTAATCTGCTAAACGGGCCGCGGTCGCCACGGGCTAGTGGTCGCTTTACGGGGACTCATCTGAAGGTCGGGACCAAAAAAGGTGGACGTTGGTCGTGATACCGGGTGGGTCGTGTTACCGAAATATTTTATATGATAATTATATTAGACAATACTGGGACCAAGAAGAGTGGTCGTGTTAGTGGGGTGGTCGTGTTTACGAGGTGGTCATCATGCGGGAGTTCACTGCACTTGTTTGTTTAATAACGATTATACCATATGACAATTGATTAAATCTAATACATAAATTAGGCTTTCAATAACACCAAACTGTGCGATTTTATCTAGTGGTCTGAAAACACATTCTTGCCATTATCAGGTCAGGTACAATACAGTGGACTGTTAATTGGTGTATACATTCCATTGACTATTCATAAATAAAAGGAATATTAAGTGCGTAATGATGTTAACAGTAGATGTTTTGAATGTACCTATACCCCACGATTGAAATCGGTTTTGTCAAATAAAACCGTCTTGGAAGAATAATTGTATTAATAAATAAAGCTAAATATTTTATATTATTGAGCTAATCCTGAAGCCACAGTGAATTATCCTGTACTTATTTTAGCAAGTTTTATGTGATGTTAATCTTGCGTATGGATGTCGCAACGTCCGTCAAAAGTTCTATAAAGGCTATAGTTATCACATTAGGGCAATGCAGGTTCCATCTGTAGCACACACGCATGGACACTACGAACTCATTGGAACTATATTATAATATCAGGTCAAAATAAAGGTTAGATTAAGTAATGTATGGTCGAAAGCCATTACCTCATTGAAGCACTTTACAGTCACATAATCATCAACTACTCAATGAGAGTGTAGATATGGCCATTATGCATGGAGTCATTTCCATATGAGCCAGACGGTCGGTTCTTATATCATGCAAACGTGAATACCTATATTAAACAGTAATGGCACAATTGCCTCACAGGAGATTATAATAACATGTGAAAAGACCAATTTTAGGACGTTAAAAAAAATTCTTTCATACTTTCATGTTCCTCAGTTAAGGTCGTTATGAAAGAAATCTAATGCTATGTAATATTCCTTTATTTGCATCATCAGTGACCTTAAATTTTACATTAGACACATGCAATAGATTATCTATTGTCATTACGTTGGTCTGTGAGTTAGGTGAAATAAACTCCTCAATCAAAGTGTGTTTATAGACTTATTCAACTCCTATACATGAGGATAACTTTTGCTGAAATATCATAGTTAGGCAATCATCTAGCTTGCAGACTGAACAAGGAATTAATGTTAGCAGTAATTCAACACTCGTGTACACCATAATCAACATATTCATCGAACAGGTCAAAGAAATTTAGGAATGCAGGTACGGAATTGACTTCAATCGATAATTATCAAAAAAGAGTAATGAGTTACTCATTGAGAGTGACGCATAAATATCAGCTAGGAGAACGAACGTAACTTAAATAGACAAGAATACAAAGGAATCCGTGTATCATGCTGACATTTACTTGTGCTTCAGTAAATGCTTCAGTAAAAATAGTTTAATTTACAGGCAAAAATGTTAGTGTTTCTTAAAAGGTGTTAAAATAAAGTCCATCTCTACACTGTTTAAGTAAATTGTCTATTGTCACGTTGCAACATTCGCCAAGCATTCTTTACATTACTCTCACATTTGTAGGCTGAACGATCACGTTTTCTCCCATATTTGTCCTTTCACTCATACTGCGATCCATAAAGCTTTAACTCCATGACATCTTCAGAAGGCCATTTGCTGTCCTGTTGCCTAAAATTTCAATTTCATTGGCGGTCCAGATCCAGAAAACCCTTATTCACAGCATCAGACCAAGATGTTCAAAAGGTACTAGTTACTGTAAGTAACATAAGTATTTATAGATAAATGTACATGGATCAGCATTACAGTACCTGCTCGAATATGGTTGAAATTACCGAAGCTAAATCCGTTTAGAAAGTAACATTGATATACGCAAATCTCACCTTTTCTGACTTTCTTTTCCTCCTGTAAATCATTGTTGTAATACATTGTATAATACAATGTAATGTAAAATATTTTTTTTTCTTTTTATATTTGGTGGTGTGTTTTTTTTTTCTCCGTAGGAAAATTTCTACAATAATACGTGGGTAACACATAAATGCAGCATAGCTATGTGTGAGGGTCCAAACACGGCTGGCCCTAACAAAGATTATGATTTTTATATTTGAGTGCCCATGGTTATCCTAATAAATAAATAAAGAAAATAATTTAAGAACCACGGGTTGGAATGGCCAATGCGTAAACAAATGTTTAAATAAGTATGTATTGGAAACATTAAATGCATGTGAATCTATGTACATTACATATCTATGTACATTACTATTTTCTGGTTACAGAAATAATAAGTTTGTGTAAATGCATAACCTGAGCTTCCATTCCTTTCGGTTGACTCCTGTAGCTGGACGAAGATATTATATACAAATCCCTGTGTCTGTTTATCATGGGATATATATATATATATATATATAATATATAATAATATATATATATAAATATATATGAGGTTTACTGGATATATTAAATTTATTCTTTTTCCTGGTTGGAATTGGAGGAAAGAAGGAGGCATAAGTTGTGAGAAAGTTTCATTGTCGCACACATAGGTCTAGACATCCCTTTTCTGACACCCGACTTTAATACACACGTTTTATCTCTGCCTTTCCAAATGGCAATCTTTCGTCATTGGAGTTTGAGCTTAAACAATCTGATGAATGGTTATTGGTAAAAGACAAAGCCGTAATGGTGTCATGCCTTTAGTACATGATGTCTCCGCCTACCGTCGACCATAGCTTGTAAATACGTGGATTTAGTTAAACTCTTTAAGCCTCATTGCATGATGATATGGTTAAAACGTTTTGGAAATGTGAATAATACTGGGAATCAAGACGTACGTTGTCCTTAATGAGTCAATTTTATTATATATATATATATATATATATATATATATATATATATATATATATATATATATATATATATATATAAGTTCGATTTAATGATATAGCAAATGATACATCTTAAAGTAGTCCTCTGAATATTTATGTAAAACTAGACAATACCATTATAATGAGTTGAAAGTATTCAACACTAACCATTATTACCTGTGAACGTCATTTATCACTTTTCAGGTAGTTTGGTCGTTCAGAATGCCCTGTATTTATATGGTTGCCTAAATGAATAAACACCTAGGTTCATCCCGTTAAACAGAATCGGATGATTCATGTTCTTAACCAGTTCTGTTGGGCCTAAAGCATCCTACATGAAAATCAATGGTATGGCATGTATAGGATGAATATTCAGAACAGAGGAAAGGGATTGGTTAATTGACTATACATGTACATATACCTACAACACGACACCAGTTCGATGACACTATGAAATGCTATTAGGAAACCATTAAATGCCCCTGTAAAAATCAGCAATGGAACACATAAAGATGAAGTATAGCATCGGCCGAGAACGGTAACGGCCATAACTGAGTCCTGTTAAATTTACCCATCACAAATGTGAAATAATAGAAATACTATCGTTAATGAGGGATTCGATTTTTTTGTTCATAAAATTTGATTTTAATTTAGTTTCTCCATACTTTGCCACAGTAGTAATGTTGGCAGTCCTAAGTGTCATGACTCCAGAAGGTTACTTTATATTCCTGATAGAAAGATAATTGAGTAAGTGTTGGCGTTTAAATCTTTTTAATATACAGATGTGTCAGTTACATATAGAAACAAAGTTACCATGATAAAAATATTCCTTAAGTAAATGATATATGCTGATACTTTATTTATAACATTTAAGATTATAACTTTCTGTTAGATTTTCATCATTGCCCTCTCCAGCTCTATATATAAAGTAAAAATAAAATAATGTTACACGAATTGGGGGCGATGAAATATCTATTTGTGTCAATCGTTATGCCTTCCTCATGTGTTTTAAAGCATGATGCTGTTTGGCGGGGTAGAGTTTTTATTCTATGTTGTTACTCGTCTTTTTATCTCGTGTTGATAAACAAATATCATCTTCTGGTACAACGTCGATTTTCACATACGCAAACACTTATATAAAAATACACACAAATCACACATACTGCTCTATAATAATACTCAAATATGTGTCAATGTTGCACTCGTGCTTCATTAGGACAAACGGACACTCTGCTCCATCAGAGCCAGGAATAAAAAAAGGCCATACACTAGATCTGTTTGTTAACCATTAGAAGCCTATATGAAAGTCAATGATACAGCTTGAGTGATGCATAATTTACATAAAAAGGTAATAGCTATTTGGATACCTACATTCTACATGCCCAGCACGTTAAATCATATTTACAACTAGGAAAAAGACTGAATTGATAAGCATATATACATGCGTAATCTACTAACCGATATCCGTTTCATGAGCCTATGGAATGTTATGATTAAAACATAACATGGCCTGTTGAATATGAGGAATATGACGAGGTGGTTCCAGATTAACATACTGTAATCGGCCGCCGAGACAGGTGACAACCCTTACTACGTTCCTGTTAATAAACCAATCATATTAAAGTTTAAATGCAATGTTTGCCTGTCAATGGTTCATTCAACCTTTCCGAAGACCCAACATCTATATTTTGTTATTTCAATGCAGGGCAAATACTTGCATCCTTTTTTATTGCTGATAATACTGCCGAATCTGCTTTTCAATCTTTAAATATAGATGAAAGTGCATTATTTCACGGTTTAAACGGTTTGACCCCAGAAATATTAGCCACTTTGCTGGTAAGTAGAGTTTTCATGGGGTTACTTTACGATATTCTTCTGGTTACAACAATAAACGTTCCCATATTGTATATGATTTTTGGCTTCCTGCCTTTTTTTGGTTATCTGCACTCTGTCTATTGATATTAAATGTATTCGATAACTCTTCAATGGGACACTGCATGAGATTAACATGTGAACTTCTTAGGCCAAACGGCTGGAATGACTACGGCTGGAAGGACCTGCTGCATTAATGATACCTATACGCAGAGGTGCAAGATATTTTTGCTTCCATTTTTCCTTCTTATTTTTGTGTTAACGAATCGCGACTGTGAGTCCTCTTACTCCTTTATCATGTGGCTCCTATGTACAAAGTTTAAGTTTATATAATTTTACAAAGCTTAAAATCTATTTTCAATACAATATGATCGTTTAAATTCACAAATATATATTAATATTGCAATAACAATTACTGCATAAACTATCCCCGACAGGCAGCAAGCATTATTTAAAAAATGGCCGCGTTTTATTATCTTCTTTCTGGAAACATAATAAATGTTACTGATCAATTTAGTTTCAGTGGCTGCATATGGCTTTCTCAATCAGCAGCTCCAACAAGAAAGATACATAAAGTACAATTGTAGCTTAACATTTTTCTTGTTTACAGGATATAGCAGGGGAATATTAGTATCCTTTCTTACCTCAGTAAAACGCTGATCACTCATGGATTCCGTGCTTTTCTCTAAATATATGTGTTTGATTCATTTACAATTCAGATAAGGAAACGGAGGGTTTTGAGGAAATACCCGTTTTCGGTTATGGGTAACAGAAGGTATACCAAAATTGGAAAAGGTTAATTGAGGAAAATACTGCACAATAGATTTGCCATTAGATTTGTAATAATGACAAAACTTGGCTGTTATAATTATCATGGTATAGAAATATGACTGATGGTCAAGGTATGACAGGCACTGCAGTGGATAACACGACACAGGGAGGCGGAGAAATGTACAAGGTAAAAGAAATTGTGATTACCTCGCGGGACGGGCATATTCGTGCGACAGGTGAAGATAGCGAAAGAACGGGTGGCAAAAAACTAAATGATACTGTAGTGGCATCACTAGTTTCTCCATTTAAAACACAAAACAAAATACATTATTGCGTAACTAGACGCCTTAATATTAGAGTTTAAATGAATGTTCACAATACATTCAACCATACACTGTCCAAAACATTTTTTCATACCCTCTCTACTCCGCAATATAATCTTGCCTCGAGATAAAGATTTACCATACGTAGGCCTATATGCAAGATATCTTTTCTTACTTGTGGTAAAAGGCTTTGTGCATATACAAACGATACGGCCAGGCAGTGTAAGTTGCGTTGCTTGTTCATTAATAAATTACAAAGTATACTCAGCATAGAGTATATTCATCGTAACTAACCTTAGATAAGTTCCGTCCGTGCATCAGGCCGTGCCGTGTTCGCTGTACCGTTGAGACATTAGACTAGCAGATTAAATAATATTGTATCCTTAAACATAGATCCGGCCTTACGACCATCGTTAACATTCAATTATTAGTCCCAAAATTTTGTGTGTACCACTAGGCTGATGGCGGACGGGACTCCCGTTATCGTGTCATACACCAAGGATAAAAGCCGGGAACAGCTTGATCCACGTGAGTATTCATAACAATATCTCTTACGAAGAGTTGATGTGCAAGATACATGATAAATATTTTAGTGTATAATGTGAGTTAACTTAACCATTTCAGTTAGGTAGCTGGTTGAGTCATTGCAAAATGTTTCACCATTCGGCCTCTACAAGGGATAAAAAGAATAATTAATTCGTGTGTATCGCTGAAGTAAAATAAATCAGTATATATGCGCTAAGGTTAATTACTATATATTTATTAATTTAATTGACCTTCAATTGTAAGCCCATTTAAATGTGATCTCACACGTATGATTGACTATATTTTCTACAGCTATGCATGTCAATCTTTCAGGTGGCACGTTCATACAATTACAAGTACAGGTCGTGCGTCTTATCGCGCATACTGGTCAATGTTTATAAGACGCAGTTAACACAGGTATTTAAACAATCCATTAGTCTAGGTTTAAAAGAAGAGTTTACCTTTACTGTGAGGGATTATGATTACACATATTTATTTATATATTATTATTAAGTAGATATTATTTATATAATTGTCCTCGTCTTATTATATTATAACGGAGAGAACTGTCCGTGCAGACTAACACCAATAAATATTGTCAAGGGTCTTGATTTGTTTTCATGATAAGGCAGCAAGAGTGAATTGTGTATTGTACTTTGGACACTTCTCCTATAATTGGGTCAAATTCTATTAAGGGAACAAGAGTCATATATCGTATATTCGCATAATACAAAGCCGTTAAAACCTCGTTTTCATACATGAGAGTAATTGTTGGATGTGAGTCTCAAAACACGGCTCCATGGATGTAATGCTGAAGTTATATATCGTTTCCAGGTAAAAAAGTGCACGTTGCATTTAGGAAACATAATATTGTGTCAGCACAATTAAAAGAATCTCTGAATGAGTGAATGTGGTTCTAAACAATCGGTCTAAAGACAATTAAAAGAGCCGAGTGCAAGACAAACAAGGAACCAAACTTTTATTTATTTACCACTTCCCTCTCCATGCAATTGAATCAGATCCTCTCAGAAAGCAGGACACATTTTATATCATTTTTAGCCAGAAACAATTCCATTCAAAGTTTTAGTGATTGTTATGTTATATGAATTGTCACGAAATGGATCGTGTCGTTTTGTTTTATTTAAATTTCTAGGGTTGACGGTCCTGAATTAGCTGTACATTTGTATTTGTTTAGCGAGAATGAGTGAATGTGGTTCTAAACAATCGTTCTAAAGGCAATTAAAAAGAGCCGAGTGCAAGACAGACAAGGAACCAAACTTTTATTTATTTACCACTGCCCTCTCCATGCAATTGAATCAGATACTAACAGAAAGCAGGACACATTTTATATCATTTTGTACATTTGTATTTGTTTAGCGAGAAGTGACGCGCCGGTGAGAGCATTGTTTCCTTAAACAATGGAAGCTTTCAATGACAATTTGGAGAGTGCACTGCAGGCCTTGGGGATCTAGTAATGCCTTTTCTTAAAAGCGATCGCTTTAGCATTACCGTGTTTTGTTTCGAGCCTATTTAGTTTTCAGCGTGATATGGATATAAATGGGCCATAGCAGGAAGAGCAGGCAAATAATTGTATTCGTCCTATGAATATAAATAAGCCTCCGAGGCAGAAAGGTCAAACACAAAGTGGATCAAGACAAGAAGTGCCGTCTGCCCCAGTCAACTGAATGGCCGGTGCCCAGTGACCAGAGAGGTGTCAAGAGAGGTGCTGTCGCCCAGTAACCAGAGAGATGTCCAGAGAGGTACTGTCGCCCATAAACCAGAGAGGTTCCCAGAGTGGAGCTGTCACCCAGTGACCAAAGTGGTGTCCAGTGATATGCCGACGCCCAGTGACCAGTGAGGTGCAGTCCAGTGAGGTGCCACTGCCAGTGACCAGTGAGGTGCTATCAAGTGAGATTCTGTATCCCAGTGACCTGAGAAGTTTCCAGAGAGGTGCTGTCGCCCAGTGATACGAGAAGTGTCAAAGGTGGTGCTATCGCCCAGTGACCAGAGAGGTGCTGTCCAGTGAGGTGCTGCTGCCCATTGACCAGTGAGGTGCTGTCCAGTTAGTTGTCGCCACACAGTTACCAGTGAAGTGCTCTGCATGGAGGTTTTGTCGCCAAGTGACCAGGGAGGTGTCGAGAGAGATGCTGTCGCCGAGTGACTAGCGAGATGCTGTCCAGTGAGGTGCCACTGCCCAGTGACCAGTGATTTGCTGTCCTAATAGGTGCCGCTGCCTAATGACCGGTTAAGGTGCTGCCAGGCGAGGTGCTGCCAGTGAGGTGCTGTCCAGCAAGACGTTGCCAGTGAGGTGGTGTCTAGTGAGGAAGTTCTGCAAGCGAATCTCCAGTTAGTTGCTGCGGTGCTGCCAGTGGGTGTCCAGTGAGGTGCTACCAGCCAGGGTCCAGAATCACTAGTCCATGAGATCTAGAGATTGATGGTCTCTGTACTTTTACTTAAGTTATTATTTTGTTGATATCAGTGTATTTAGTTAGACGTAACAGGCTGGGAACCGATCTGGTAGCGCTTTTTAACTCTCTGTCTTTTATGTTCTTTAATCTCTACTTTTCCACGTTGAACAAAAGGTCCGTCACTTGGTGAGGCGACCTTTTCACTTGGCCACCAGAAAGGGGTAACTTTTATTGGGTGACATGCATAATCGGAATTTTTATGATACTGATATATATATATATATATATATATATATATATATATATATATATATAGTAGGTTTTAAAACGGATATAGTAATAATCCAAAAGGTCATTTAATGACTGGTATTCACACACACACAACACACACACACGCACTCATTTGGTTGCTAGTTTCAATATTGTTAACCATGAGAGACTGCTTACAAATTAAAGCATGTTAAAATCTGTCATTTTGTTCATCCATAATCTATCTTGCTAAAACGTTCTGTGTCCCGATGGAACGATGCCACATTGGCATAGAGTCGGTTCCCGCGATTATATAGGTAATATAGCCATCTTCCAAAATTGTTAATCCTACTCGTCACAGAGATACGAAGTGAAAAAAAGCTTCGATAGTTCCGGAATTCTCAGCGATAAACACGACTGTAATCGTACGAAAATACTGATGAGTGTATGAGAATTATGAGATAAAAACGGGGAATATCGGGATAAAACATTCAAGTTATTTTAAGCAGGGGTGATAATGTATAAAAAAGAGGATTCAAAATAGAATTTCAAGATTATGCAGTTAATTCTAATATATCGGAAATCCAAAGGAAAAGCATTTGATTTAAATGACTGATAACGTGAAGGCGTCAGGGGGTTAATAAATACTGCGTGAGTCACTTCTGGAATTAATGGTGATCTCTAGATATCAAGAAGCGCAAACGACTTGCAACAATTTGGTATCCAACATAAAGCCCACTGACAGGAAGCCCAGGTCGTCATAGTAACTATACTGAAATTGATTTATAATACGTCACATTGTTCACTTTTATTTGTCATTTAAAAAATAGTATGCACGCTTTCACTATTTGTTCCATATAGCCGTCATTGCCGTGGATAAAGGTGAAGGCTGCCAAGTTGGACTAATGTAGTTACTCCAACAAGCCCCAGTTTGCAAGTAGTAAATACAACTGGCACCACGTACCACGTGTCGAACGCCATTTTCAACTATTAAACTCGAATATTACCATATTAACCAGAAGTAACGTATACAGCATAAGAAAAACGTAATCAGGCCGATTCAAGGACTTAATTGGTCGACATGTATACTGAACTCAGGAATTTTCACCCTCAATGTGAGTACCTCTACACATGTTTTGTAATATCCTAGTGCATAATGCAATACCTCGTCCAAATATTCACATTAGGATAAATTATTTATTTATATCAAAACTGCGCACGATATGTTAAATATGGAGAATTGTAATTGTTTTTGGTCTTCACTTTCCCAAATAACAGAATATCCCATATAACAAATTATATAAAAAATCTCTGCCTTATGTTATTCTCTTATACAACTACTACAATTACTAATAATAGTTCTACTACTATTCCCAATTATAAACAAAATTTAACTCATAACAATTTCATAAATTGAATTGTAATAGAAAACCCTGTAAGTGTCCGTATTTGGCATTCCTTTATACGCTGTATATAAACACACTGATCTCCTCTAGGGGAAATTGCGTCTGGTGCAACTTCCCTTCTCTGTGGATTTATATTTTCATTCAGATTTTATCCTGATCAGAAAGATAATAAAAATCAACAAACCTCTGGCGGAGATGATGGAATTAGATAATACATGAGATAAATGTAAAAAGGATATACATTCTCTGTACAGTTCTTTGATTTTTTAAAAGCGTTCAGAAAAAAGGATATTGATGTAGCATAAACATTAGGTGAAAGGTAAACAAGACATTTACTGAGCTGACATGGTTATGGTAAAATTGATCAATAACATATATATTATTATTGGAGACCTATAGGAATGTCAATAGAGGGTAGTTTGGGATATATATCCCCCTTTCTTATTGTCAATATAATCACTCCTGCTATTCAAAGAATACAATTTATTGGAAATGATTGATAACTAGACTTCGGTTCCATTTCTGTGTTTAATATGAGATTTTATATATCTAAACATGCTTTAGAATTTACTTATAATGGAAATATAATAATATCTTAAAAGGCTTATACTTAATTGTAATATATTTGAAACGTGGCGCAATAACAATATTGAAGGTATATATACATATATATATATATATATATATATATATATATATATATATATATATATATATATATATTTAAAAATATATATCCCCTCCAATGCCTGTGATTCATCCCCCTCCCAACCATCTAAGATAAATTGACGCTACTGGTCACCTAGGTACAGTTAATTTTGGATGTACATGATTTCATGCAGAAAATTGATTTTATTTCATTACAAGAAAATTTGACCCAATAACAATACTTTATTTATTTCTTCAAAGGTCAACATGTCTGTTTCATGCAAGAATCATACATTTACCTGGAATCAATGTATCTAGCTTGTGTTTTAATTATCTTGATAATATGAAAAGAATAATATGGTAAGTAAGATACACACATCATTTATTCAACTGGACTCTTTTAATTTCTGCCGTGTTGAAACAGCTGGTACACCATACCTGCCTCTCCTTCAATTCCTCTCTCTCTCTCTCTCTCTCTCTCTCTCTCATATGTTAAACGAGCATTTCTTTCCTAATAGAATTGAGTCCCCAGACGAGAGTAAATGGGGTTGATACCAAAGAAAATTCCAACATGGCGGCCAACGAAGTAACTATAACCCAAACAGTAGAGGGCGACACTGGGGAACAGGACAAAAAGAAAGATGAACCACAAAAGATGGTTGGTGCTCTGCAAATTGTGAGAACTGTTTACCTGTATCTTACAGTCAAATCGTGAAATCAGTCATTTCATGAAATGCCTCACCATTTAAGTCTTATAGCCAAATGCCTGAGACCCCCAGTCATTACGTGAAGTGACTTAAAATTTATTCCTATTCATTACATGAAATGGCGAGATTCAAAAGACTATGAAAGTTTGCCGTAAATTCTTGATTGGTTGAGTGAACCAGTTATGCATAACCAGCCCAAGTATACTTTAAGAGATATGAATTAAATGTTACACAGTATACACCTATTTGCTGGGTATATATGAATATTTTATTTCAGGAACTTAATTTTAATTAGAAATTCAACCCAGTTAACAATTCAGGAGATAATAGATTGAAAATAGCTGTATTTGATGAATCTGCCTGTCTTCAAGGATAAGCTAGCACACAAAAATGGAGGCGTTTTCCCACTGCTACTCACTAATGATAGCTACCTGAGATCCTGTATTACACAAGGTGTCTTAGTCCTCTGATAATACATGTACATTGACAAAAGGGTTTCCGTGTAGCTACTCATCGCGTTTGCTCCTTTGTTAGCTTTATTTGGTGGTTAGTTTCTTAGTCCCCAGCTTTGCATTTGTGTAGAGTTTCCTTGTAGCTAATACACTTTTGCTACGGAAGAGCGAAATGATATGTGGTATCATAGTTCCCCGCAAAACTAACACAAACATGAAGCCTTTTCCCACCGCTACTTACTGCTGATAACTACTTGACAGCCCTAGTAATAGGAGATACCATAATAATACCCAACTACGCGAAAAAATCAGTTGCTTAATTAACTTCTTAATAAAAAAAAATCTGCGCGTATCTCACTATTTTACCTGTAACACAGATTTCCGAATTTGCAGTCAGGCAATTTGTGAAATTATAACACTTGATATTTAGTCATTTCATCAAATTACTGAACATTTTAGTCATTTCACGCAATGACTGGTGGTCACAGGCATTACGTGAAATGACTGAAATGTTCAGGCATAGCATAATATGACTTATATCACTGATTGACTGTAACATATATATGCATTTATGCATATGCATATATATATTTTTTTCCCAGGGAGGTGTTAGACAGGAACAATGTAACCAGAAAAGACAGATCCCACGTGTTAGGGTTATTTGGAGGAAATATGTTTGAAGAGATGCAGACCTTTGCTCTTTTATACGTTGGTAATTACGATTTATTATCCCACTTTAACATTATCAAATTAAACATTTGTTTCATAACAAGAAAACTTGGCACTTGGACAGAATAATTGCCCGAATGTGAGCAAAGGTTAAAGCTCTCCAACAACAATATATTTCAATATGCCTGGTTGAAAGTTGTCATTGAATTGCAAGTAAATGGTATTTACACCTGTTTACTGATTACCAATAATGTATAAAACCTTTTATAGACATTATACAGTATGATGTTGTGGTAAATATAAAGCTTGATAATGTATATGAATGAAATATATCTATAATATTTCACCACTAAACGTATATTGATATTATGTATAATTATACATACGTATATTAATAAGAGAATCAAGAAATGTAATTAAAGTTACATAATTTTAGCCTATGTATAAAATGGGAAAGCCGATTATCGTGCAATTAAACATCCATCTTTACATATCTGTAACAATTACTTGGCCGAGGAAGATAATTATTTTCTAAGCCACGGCTTCCTTTTTATTAATTGCATAAATTTGGTTAACAGATGAGTTCACATGCACTAATTATTTTTCTTTCAGTGATGGCGTTTTTTGTTTTCGCCTTGGCTTACTTCCAAGTTGGGTTTTGGAGCCTGGCAGCCGCCCGCCAAACCAGGAGGATACGCAGTTTATTCTTACTCTCAATAATGCGGAAGGATATAAGGTGGTTCGACACAAACGATGTGGGAGAACTAAACACCAGACTTAGCGAGTACGTACATTTCATGATACATACACACACTTTACTTCACATTGCAATGGATTTAAATTTTAAGTCTAGAAAATAAAACGTTCAAGTTTATACCTGGTTATTTTGTTCCATAGGCATTTGATGTTTTAGTGCCTTGATATATCATCCTTGATTCTGGTCTGTTGCCGGCTTACGTGATCTCACTTAGATGCACTTAAATATATAGAGAGTAAAAAGGGATATAAGATGGAGTTTTAGATAGCGAGAACGGATAGAATAGTGAAATAGACATACAGACAGACAAGGAGATTCTTCGAGTACTTACCCCGTGCGGAGTACTTTCCTTTGTTCTAACTACTCGTTCAAAACTTCTTGCATCACAGGGTCATGAAAAGTGTCATGCAATTCAGCGTGCATGCGTGAGGTTACAGCCCAATGAAATGCAACGCAAGCCGTGAGGTTTGCTTGGCTTGTGTCAATGATGGCACCGCTCGCCACCTAACGCAAACCTAACGGGTTGCATAACATTTCTTTGGGCTATAACCAATACTGTTCGCACCTATGAGCATCATGCATTTGGCATTTTAAGGGATTTCCACTCCTTAATAAATACTTTACAAAGCAGTGCTTTTTTATTAAATAAACTATGTATATTTCAACACATTATTTCATTGTTATTTGCCATTCAGTTTATTACTTGATATTTACCTGAAGATTTCAGTGCTGCAATGTCTCACAGCAATCTGCAATATCTAAAAATATTGTTTATCATAGTAGTGACTGAATATGGAATTTTTGAAGAGTAATATGCCGGAGAGTACATCTGCTTCCTGATTTATATATTTTGCTAGTGATATTCAGAAAATCCTGGCTGGGATTGGAGACAAGTTGGGTAACTCCTGCCAGTATATATTCGCGTTTCTTTCCGGGTTCATTATAGCCTTCATACGAGGTTGGGAGCTGACGTTGGTCGTTTTCGCCGTGACGCCTACATTAGGGAACTGTGTCGGCGTTATGACGTGGGTAAGTACTTGAAACGTCCAATCTTTAAATCGACACTTACTCACACTGCACAAAATCGAACTTGCAAGCGAAAACTATTCGTATGAAACCTTTATTCGTGTTAAATGTGTTTTCGTATTGTAGCTACAAACAATATTAACATCAAAGGAACTCAAGGTTTATGCGAAGGCTGGAGCAGTAGCAGAGGAGGTCCTCTCCTCCATGAGGACGGTTGTCGCTTTTGGTGGTGAAAAGAAAGAATGTGAAAGGTATTCTCCAAAAATCGAATTAAAAGATATCCGATTTGAGTCGAAGCAGACCACAATTTCTCAACTGGCCCAAGCAACTACACTGGGCACGCACATACTGAGAATATGGTCCGACACTGTCCCAAGTTAAAAAAAATCATTGATTTTAAAGGAAATCATAGGTGTAAACATTGATGTTAAATCAATTTAAAATGATGGAATTCATTTTTTACAGTTAAATATTCCTATTTATCCAAGAGAGTATTTAATAATGCAGATGTCCTTTTGAAATCTCTTGCACCTACCTTGAAGTAGTGACTGTATCAAAATGTTATGTTGTTTAAAAATTTTAAAAGTTAAACACTATTTGGAAGGATGATTTGATGTGATCCTCGAAATTTCTCAAATGTTGCTTCACTGGTACAGGTAAGAATATTCTTATTTAATTTCCGGAAAAGTCTATATAGCTGTGTAACAATTTTCAGAAGGTTTCATACTTTCTGTATGCTTTCTAAAAAAAATACGAATACTTAATGGACATGATGGGTTAATTTGTAATTATAAGCAACAAATAAGAAAGTAACCCAACAGACACGGAAGAAAATGTTACCTTATTTATGGCTGCGTTACACATTTCTTGTAATCATTTAAGAGAACTATCGTGAGCACTGTTGTATATATTTCACAAGATTTTCCTACCTTTAACGGTCCAAGGACTATAAGCATTGTTCACGATATTCTTGCACGTATTACTGCTCTGGTATTGCTTGACCCGTACTTACTATAATAACTATGATCGTTCCAAGCATTATTACAATTATTATCGATTAAATCGATAATTATATAAAGATAAAATATGTTAATGTATTTTATCACTTTAAATTAATATTTCTCGGACGTCAGGCATTTGAAATATTTTTTGTGACATAGTTTAATAGTTTTACACTTTTGGAAATAACCACTGCTTTAAACATCCATATGAATGATTGTGCCTGCAGTTTTTACAAAGACACAGAATAGTGTGGCGCAGCAGGGGTCATAAGTTGAGCTCTCACTTATCTAAGATGTAACAATAACAGAGGTGTGCTCGATTTATCTCAGGTGTAACAGTAACAGAGATGCGCTCCATTTATATTAGGTATAATAGTTATCTCGGTGAAGCGAGAGCTCTTGGCATCAGGAAAGGCGTCATCGATGGACTTGGTATGGCCGTCATGTATTTCTTCATGTTTGCCTCTTATGCCCTTGCGTTCTGGTATGGTGCGCGTCTCGTCCGCCAAGGGACGTATAGTGGAGGCCAGATATTGAGCGTAAGCAATTTAAAATTGTCAACTATATGTTTTTCTCTTCAATATTAATGTACGTCTCTGTCAATTTTATTGCGACTTTTATCATAATTGTTATTATTATTATTATTATTATTATTATTATTATTATTATTATTATCATATCTCTGCCAACCGGGGGGGGGGGGAACTATTAGACTCTTACCCTAGGTTCTGCCACTTTACAATTTGTCTGAAATTTATGGAGGGATATTAAAGGACCCTATGAAATGCTTCATTATATTTAGAGGTAATCTGGATCACTATAAACAAATATACTTTAAAGAATTTTGTCCCATGTAACTATTATCATCATTATTATTATTATTATTAATATTTGTTATTATTTTTAATTTTAATTTTTATTAATTTTATATTATAATTATTTAACTACATCAACTTCTGTTTTTGCTCTTACTTCCACTACAACTACTTCTACCAGCACCATTACCTCTACATTCTTTTTTTATGACTCAGGTCATCTACTCTATGCTGATTGCAGCGTTTTCGATTGGACGTGTCGGACCAAATGTACAGTTCTTCTCAGCCGCAAGAGGGACCGCTTATGCCATTTACTCCATCATAGACCATGTAAGTACAGTTGAAACCTCGCAAAAACGCCATCCATGGTCTCATTAAAATTGGTCGTAGTAGCGGGATAGTCGTGTGAGAAGTGCCGTTATAAAGAAGAATTTCACTTAGTTTACATTAATTTAATATACTTTATATATCAACACATTTGCAATTGCGCATGTTTTTTTTTGTTGTTTTTGCAATGCTAATAATATAATTAAATACAGTAATAATTAAAATGTTGCAATGTTTCGTCCTTCACATATTAAAAAAATAATTTTCCACTCACTGAATGGGCACATATAACATATATATTTTTTTCATAGCAACTGGAAATTGACAGCCAGTCAAAGGAAGGTGACGTCATAGATGAATTTAAGGGTAATGTAGAGTTCAGGAACATAAAGTTCCGCTACCCTTCACGGAAAGAGGTTCAGGTAGACTCAATGAAGTCATTCCCGAAAACTAAGACACGGAAGCCTTATAATAAGACCTTTTCATCAAACAACTATTTGTTTTATTCTGCATTATATTGTCTTTATATTGTCTTTGATTTTTTTTTTATTTTACTTTTTGTCCAATCTGTTCTATACATTGCGGGTATCGGTGGACTGACAGGATTAAGCAATAATTAAAACGCAGAGAAGTAGTGCCCTGTTCCCTCCTGTCGGATTCATACCTTATACCAAAATCTTGTCCCAAATCTACTGGCGATGTTATTACCTCAACAAAGAGGCGGTGTGCATGTTTTTGTCGCCATTGGTTTGTTTGTCTGCTTGTTTGTTTTTCTGTTAGCAACTTTGCTCAAAACGTTATTAACGGATTTTGGTAAAATTTGTCGGATAGCTCGGAAATTATGAAAAAACAATAATTAAATTAATTTTCGGCGTGATTCGGATCACCATCTGGATCCAGGAATTCATTTAATGAAAAAAAGCTGCATTTCTAGGAATGCCATATGGGGGCAATGATTACATATTTTCTTTATATGCTTAATATATAAATAGGTATATTATTACAGATTTGACACTGAGTATTTTACCACCTTGTTTGCCTAGGTACTGGACGGTCTGAATCTTAAGGTAGACGTTGGCCAGACCGTGGCGCTCGTGGGTTCCAGTGGATGTGGGAAAAGTACAACAGTACAGCTTATACAGAGGTTCTACGATCCCGAAGAGGGACAGGTAGTATGAACAAAACATGGTATAAATCGAATAAAAAAGGTCATGTTTGTTCTTGACATCTATAGAGTCAATAAATAGAAACTAAAACTAAAACGTTGAAACTTCTAACCTTCATGTGATACAGAAAACGTCCGTCTTCCGAAATCCTACCGATATGACACACAAATTTTATCCACCAGAACTTCGGAAGTATTGAATATTTTCTCTCAATTTGGCACATGCATTGTTTCCTTCAAGTTATCAGAAGGGTGACATGTGACCTTATCGTTGTCATCTATGCACAATTCTCGGATTAATATGACCCCCATAAGCTTTGAATTACTTAAAATTTTCCTTCCGATTTGACACAACAAGTTTTATCCACCATAACCTCTGAGCTTGAATACTTGACACTGATCGTCAATGTCCAGATTTACCTTAATCATGAAAAGGTGTGTTTAATTGTCTTTATAAATCGTGATCTTGACCTTGATCTCCTTGGTAAAATCTGCCGAATATTGGGTCATCATCTCTCGGCTTTCTTATATCTTGTCCACATATTTGATAGACAAATGTTTAATCTAAGTTCTCAAAAGGTGTTTAAAACTGGTAAACCTGATCTTATTCTTCTCTTGCACAACCTCTGTTGGCCAATCCTGATTTAACTCAGTCTTCAGATATATGCGACCCATAAGTTAAGGCACAACTCTGTCGATTTCGTTGTCAGAAGGTCAACATGAATGTGATTGTTAGGCTAAGATGTCATACTTATCAGCTGAGCGTCATGATGGATAGGTCAATTTCCTATATGCTATAGACGTTAGTAATTTGCTGATATAGACACTGTTAAATGTAAAACACGAAACTGTCAAGCCATTTAACTATCGCGACTTAGAACTTGTTAAAGATAGATTATTACTGCAAGCTAGCGTGATAAACCCGTTCAATTTTGCCCAAAGAATGCCGCGGGCTTCAAATAAACAGAGAACCTTTCTTGGGTTTCCCCAATTATTTTACTGAATTTTAAACAGGTGATGTTTGACGGACGTGATATCCGGGAGCTGAACATCCGCTGGTTACGTCAGCAGATCGGCCTTGTGAGTCAGGAACCAGTCTTGTTCGCTACCTCCTAGTAACATACGATACGGTAGAGACGGTGTCACCACTGAGGAAATCCAACATGTCTGCAAGGAAGCCAACGCGCATGACTTTATATGCGCACTTCCGGATGTGAGATTATTTTTATTCGTGCACCATTGTTAATCATATATCATTCAGTAAAATTAATAATACCTGAAGGGTCGATAGAGGCAAAAACTACAGCATGCAATTTTTGCTTGGAGCAAAGTGAAAAAAGATGAGAGAAAAGAAAGTTTATCTGACCAGAAGAATTTACAAACAGGTCAGTTTAGGAATGACATTCTATTAACACTTAAATGTTTGAAAAAAGATGCTATTACAATAGTGTTTTTTTTTCTGTGGGTATTGGTTATCTCATGAGCATTCTCTGTAAAACGATTATACTGGTTAGTTGAGTAGGTTTTTATTGATCGAACATATACCTAAATCTATCAACAGCATACAGCGCCATCTTGAGCTATTTGTCTTACATCTGATCCAGGGATACAGGACACTGGTTGGTGAACGTGGCGCTCAGCTCAGTGGTGGTCAGAAGCAGCGTTTTGCCATCGCTCGCGCCCTCGTAAGGAACCCCAAGGTTCTCCTTCTGGACGAAGCTACCTCCGCCCTGGACACTGAGAGCGAATCCGTCGTTCAGAATGCATTGGACAAGTTAGGCTATAGACAAAAAAGTTAAGCAGTCTCCACATGTATCGCCGTTACAGCTTTCCAGTGCCTGCTACGGAAAAGAGTCTCGGTTCGAAGCCCAAATTAGCCCAGACTCTTCATTATCCTTACATTCAGGTTGCAGAAATATATGTACAGTAGCATTTGCTTATAATGAGAATTGTTTAATGTCAGATTTTATATTTCAGTCCTACAAATTGTGTCTAGGAACTTAACAGTGCAATGTTCATCCTGACTGACGAGATGTTACATTTTGCTTATTTCACGCTAGCTATTCATTATCATCAGATAAGAAAATCCTCTAAATTCTGGATAAAAGACTAAAACATAAAAGACTTTTGCTTGAGGCAGTCGTCAATCTAATCAACAATCCCCTTCTTTTAATCTTTTTCAAAGCACTTTAGAAATACTGTATACTGTATTCTAGGCAAGAATGGGTCGGACCACCATAGTTATCGCTCAACGCCTGTCAACAGTGAAGACGGCAGACAAGCTAGCGGATATAGACAAAGGCGTGGTGTCCGAGGAGGGGACTCACGATGAGTTAATGCAGAAACATGGCATCTACTACCACCTCGTCACCAGCCAGGAGAAAGTTACGGGTGATGATGAAGATGAATTTGGTAGATGCCTAGGAGAGGATTGTCTTACATTCTGCGTCGTAGATGTTTTTTTGTCGTCTGCCGGACTCATGCAAAATAAGAAAAGTCTGTCCATACTATTCAACCACTTTAGTAACTGCTGTAAGGTGGGGGGGGGGGGGGGGGGGGTCATAAGCATTAACACCTGGTGACAAATCCGGGAGAACAGAGGAAAATGTACGGTCAATAAAGTATGTTTTTCATTAATCACTGTACCAACTGAGAGCACGCTGGTTCTGCGATCAACTCATGTTTTGCTTCTGGAAAAGTAGTTCTAACTTTTCTGTAAATGTATCGCTGGGCGGGATTTAATATACGGCCTGTAGGTGGAGTGTTCCTGTGAAGCATGCAAGACCATTTGTAAGTTATTAGATTTCTTGAGGACGGACTTCACATTT
The DNA here is from genome assembly GCA_026874595.1 of Sipunculus nudus. Lineage (NCBI taxonomy): Eukaryota > Metazoa > Annelida > Sipuncula > Golfingiida > Sipunculidae > Sipunculus > Sipunculus nudus. Next base: position 11,602,835 of record CM049311.1, on the reverse strand, counting down.
TTTTCAGTTGCCTCAGCCTTCACATTTCTTTGTCACCATTATGGTGACAATGTTACGTGAAGTATGTCAGGCTAATGACACAAGACTCTATACCCCAGAGGGACAAATATGTGTCATTGTCTGTCAACACCCTCTCTTGAATGTCATATCTAGCAAAATATGCCGAAGTCTTGGCCATGATAGTAGAAGAAAGTGTCATTTAATTCATCTATTTCTATGTTTCTCAAAGATGGTCGACTGTTATGATGAATCTTTTTCCTCAAAAAATGAAACAATTCCTGTCTGAATAGCTGCCAATGATACTCTTGTATAGGCTGTGACATAATTAGTTCCTGTGTACTCTCTGACGAAAATTGAGCGCATTTCCCACAGGCGCTGCACATATTTCTCACAGAAGCTTGCAGAAATGGCCAGAACATAAAATCATTTCACATGCGAATGCAGCTTTTTGCCCCTGCAAATGATGTGTGGACATTTGCGATTAGCTAAGGGCGCATGGAAAGTAGTACAACAGCTTGCAATCCACATTATACTATTCAATTAACTACCTTCATTAGATCTCATAATGGGCCATCCAGATGATATAACTTGCATTAGATTAATCACAGTAGGATATACCTTTGTTTCTTCCTGAAGCTGTTTGATTGTTAGGTGTTATTTGAACACTGTAATCCCTCTGTTCCAGTTCTAAACGAAAAACCTCAGGGGCTATTCGACATGAATTTAATTGTACTGAAACAGTTTTGGAAATTGTATCAGCCAAGAATAATTTTTTTTTTAAACAAAATTAATCCGGTAAAGATGTAACCGCATTATTTGTTTCTGGAGGCGTTTTGATGCTTTGACTAGAGCCTTCTTAAAGATTTTCTCAAGGGGCTGATGATCTGTATGAATGGTAACTTTCTTTACTATAAATCCAATTTCTCGCAAAACAAATTGTCAAAGTATCTTTCTCTATATGCGCGACCACAATATTTCACTGGGATAAATTTGACCGGAGGTATAAGCAACAGGTTGAAGTTTCCCATCTAATGGCTGCATCATGGTTGCACCAAGTGCTGACTCGGAGGCGTCTGTCTGAAGAAAGATTGGCGTTTCAGGGTCAATGTAGGTGAGTCACAGTGCACTAGGGATCAACTGCTTGGTTTTTGTAAAGGCAGTCTTATGAACTGATGACCAACTGATGGTACATCTGTTCTAAGCAATTCTCGAATATAATAGGATCTCTTATAGGTAAGGACAGAATATTTTCATATATGTCACCATGCGGATACACCGCTGAACTTCATGCCGATCCCCTTTGGTTGGCATTTCTGTAAATGCTCTCACGTTTGCTGGGCCAGGGATGATGCAGTCTTCAGTAATGAAATGTTTCATCAATGATATGCAAGAAATTTTTAACTAAACCTTGTTTTAAGTGCCTCTGTCTGGCTCTATCTAGAGGGCTACCAGTTTTTCGTCGTAATCTCGATCAACCTTCTGGGTGTCATCTTAGCCATGCACCATTATATCATATGCTGTATTGGCAATGCCCATCAAGCCATCAAACGCGCCATGATTACGCTTCTGAAATACTTAAAGATGATATACCATGTGGTAGCCACAGCCATCTATAACGGCCCCATGGTGTCTGGTTGGTCGTAAAATAGATTGACCTATAATCAAGAGTCACTTGCGTGGACCCATCAAGACCATCGAAAATAGTAAATCTTTGGTTCATTTTGGCACTCAAAGCTGACAGCATTTCATATTAGGCTGAGATCTGGTTCTTTGGCACAACTTGGGCTTTGTTTAGAGTCTAGCTGGGGTCTAAGCACAAATTGATCTTTGTTTTACCACTAGGTGTCTCTTTCTCCGCTACAGTCATGTTTGGACAATTGTCTTAATTCGTTAACTTTTGCTAGCTTGCCAGCTTTTACCATCTCATCAAGTTTCTGTTTCACGCTTAGCCAGAGGTATTATGTGAATATGGCTTACAAATAATATATGGCTTTAGAGAAACACAGGAGAGATTCAAAATGAGTGGCCAACATTGTCATCCCGACCAATGGTTTCGTCCTATCTGACGCTGGTATCTGTTTCGATAATTTTTTTACAATGTTCAATATCTCAAATGAGAAGACAGGCCAAAGTGATAAGATTTCTAGAGACCGTTTGCTCTCAACATGATTCATTTGGGTCCGTTTTGGAAGGAATTCGGTATTCCTTTATGTTACAAAGATAATTGAATATTGTTCTCCATATGCGGATATTGTCCTTCTTATTGTCTTAAAGACAAAGAACTGATGGTTCTAGACATGTATTAACGCTCACTCATCCGTGCTGACGATTGACGTCATCAGTTCAAAGTAAGGCGATCGGTTAGTCATCTGTTAACAGCCAAGGACCACGCTTAATTCCATTTCCGACATCATGTTGCATGCTGCAAAATAAATAAAGTAGGTTTGTAATGTCAAACCACTTAAACAACTGCTCATCATGCCTGCTGCCACACATCCCGTGAAGCCTTCGCACAACCTTTTTCACTAGCTGGCCCCAGTTGTGGGCGCTAGTTTCTTGTAACATCTGAATTTGATAAATACTGGTACTTATGTCAGAAAATAAGTACATTGTGACAATTATTGTGACAAATTTACAAAACAAACAGCCAAAAGGTGATGTGTTGAGTGTGTACTTAATTTAACATATAGTAATTGTGTATCACCAGATGGTAATTAAGATTTAATAATATGGTAAAATGGAGATCTTCTTTAAAAAACTTATTTGAATCCATTTTTGTTTTATAACTTTTCTTGTTTGATATAAACATTAGCTCGTCTTCCTGCTTTTCTTATATGATATGATGGAATAAAATATTTTCCGTCTGGAATTAGAATGATAGAATATCAAACACAAAAACAAATTGACATATTATGAATATCTGTCCTTGGATGTGCGTTGTTCCGTGGTCCTGTTATAAATTTTGTGCAATTATGCCAATCCAACAGTAATCGTGGTTCCTTTAAAATATATCACTGTTGAAAAAAACGATGACCACTGAGTGGAGAGCATTTCGATTTCCTGATTTTAGAGATAAACAACAAAACCGAACAACACGGTGAAAGGCATTTGGAAGGTATTTTGCTTTCTTGTTTCTAGAAATGGACGAGCAAACGGGACAACACAGTCAAAACAAAGTGACCACGCCGGAAAAAAAAATAACGCTGTCCAGGTTTAAAAGTCAGGCCGAGAAGACCAAGGAAGAAGAAGAAGAAGAAATAAAAGAGCTTTGATAAATATATATATATATATAAATATATATATATATATATATATATATATATATATATATATATTGAGAGAGTAAAATCATTTAAACATATCATAGTTCATGTTCCTTTTACACATAATGCTTAAATAAGTAATTAAATTTTTGATGAGATGTTTGGTTCATGTGCAATGTGTAAAAACATGGTACATTCAATAAGGTTACAACATTTGATGATAAAACAGTTCTATTCATGCAGTTTTCTCTTCATTTAATAAATGTGAGGCAAATTTTGAAAATGACATAAATACATAATTGATAAACATTCATAAGCAGTGTCCATTTTTTTGTCAGTGGTATTTTTTCATGTTCTTAACTGTCCAGGAGGATTTACCACAGGTCGCCCTGAAACGTGTGATGCACATGAACGCCCCGGAATGGCCTTACATCGTTGTCGGCTGCATAGCGGCTTTGATCAATGGTGGTATTCAACCTGCATTTGCGATTATCTACAGTGAGTTTCTCAGAGTAAGTCATTCTGGATAAAAACGATACCTTTCGTTTACAATGACCATTATTTTAATATTTTAAATATAGAAGTTTATTTCTTTGGAGTTTTTAACCAAAACGTTAATGTCAGTACAATGTAAATGCTGTTTAACTAAATAAGTGTTGCTATAGTACTTCGATGCAACCCAATAATAGGTTATTGCAACATAAATGCTTAGCGAACGTGAAAATAAAGAATTTATGTATTTATCTTTATAACCGGGAACTTTATAATTAATGAAATTAAGACAAATGTATTAAATGTTAACAAATATGAACAGATGCACAGAAACACATAGTTCCATTTATGCGGGAGTTTCTAATTCGTTTTCTGTATCTGTGGATATCTGTAGATCTCTGTTAGTAAAACATAATCATGATTTTAAGTATTAAATAGGGAGGAAATTTGCAGGTATTCGCCAGAGACCCACATAGGCAAGAAGAAAGAGCAAACTTTTTCTCCCTGATGTTCTTGGTGATTGCCCTTGTAGCAAGGACTGGGATGTTTATACAGGTAACTATTGTATGCTCTTTTGCGTTGATTTTGAAAGAAAAGAACGGCTTAAACCTTGGATAGTGAATAGCTTGAATTGACAAATAAAATATGCATTACAGGAACAGGATAGCTCTTAACCTCGATACATAACTTAGGAGATTTGAATTAATATAGTACCGACATATTTTGATTAAAGGATTACCCTTAAATCCGTGAAAATAAATCATGAAATGGAAAAGGCTTAATAATACAATGTGTCCCATGGTCATCTTACTTCCCACACAGTTGACAATAGCCGTAAGGAAGCTTAAAATTCCAACTGGATCACATTTTTTTAAAATAAAATTTTGGATAAATAATAAATTTTGAAAAAAAACAGGAGATTTAAGCAATATAAGGGTAGTCAGGGTAACTGTTATTTAGAGACTCGCCATAATGGAATCATACAATATCCATGTAAATGACTAATTGTCAAAAATTCATTTAACCGACTAATGATTTGTAGCTAAATGTTTGCCTCCGATTTCTCCATGTTCGGTGTTTGATGAAATGGAGAAAAGCAATATCATGTGATAAATATCTCATATATATATATATATATATATATATATATATATATATATATATGAGACATTTATATGTGTGTGTGTCTGTGTGTGTGTGCATTGTTCGGTACTGACTGAATTCATAATAAAGGCCCCAAACATCTGGTCTTAACAGATCAATCCTTAATGGTGCTTTTTTAAACACAAAGAGGACACGTTAACTGGTAAAATACTGGTAAAATGAGGCTATGCAACATGTCAAAAATTTTTTCTCTTTACAGACCTTCTGTTTTGCCAAATCAGGACAAGAATTTACCATGAGGCTCAGACAAGTGACATTTAAAGCCCTTATGAGACAGGTATATAATTCTTGTGCATAAAGGGTGACATCCTTATCATAGATACGAGCATACATCAGTTGTAATTCAGAAAAAAAGACCAATCCAAAAAAAACTTTTCGAAGACAAAATATATTTATTTATGGTATGACAATTTTTATCACGGTCTTCATGTAAAATATATCAGTGTGTAACCAAGCAGGGGGAAATTACAACATGTACGTGTTTTTTTTTAATTAAGGATAATTGAGGTAAGAGGGTTCGTAAATCAATAATAATATGAAAACAAGGCCATACCTTAAACTGGTACAAAAACTAATATAGCTCGACAATATCCTATTGCAAATATAACGCATGATGTAAGATCAAGCGGTGTCACTCGGAACTTGCCCCTTATCTTAATCTTTAATTCTTATTATAAATATGATAAGGACACTTATTTAAAAATATTGTTGTCCATGAATGTGCATATTGATGAGACTTTATATGGTTTTCAGAATATTGCCTACTTTGATGATCACAGACACACCACAGGTGCCCTGACGACGAGACTTGCTGTCGATACTTCTTCTGTTCAGGGAGTTACTATTTTCCGTTGGAAATACTCCCGTTTATAAAAATGTCATGATCCAGAAGAATAATTTAGAAATAATTATATTGGAGTAAAATATGCATAATGATGGAATCATGCATTTACAGAGAAACTGAAATGAAATATTAATCACCGTTTATACTTTTATAATTTACCAAAAAACGTATCACACCCTCGTATTAGTACTTATGTGTTATTATATTATCTGCGATGAAAATGTATGTGCAACAGCACAGCATCTGACAGTTTCTTATGTCCGCATTTCATATCTCCTCTTTTGTTTCATGAATATTTTCTCAAAGAACATGGCTTATTTTCATGTATAATTATTTGTATATCATATATAATGGTATATATTATAAAAATATATTATTTTACTATGCATAAACAAGTTGTTATTTTTATTACATTCCAAATTGTCTTTTAAACATTGCTTATTGCTCATGTATAATTATTTGTAAATCATTTACTCTATATTTATTATAAAAAAATTATACTTATCATACACAAGTTATATGTTATTTTTGTACACTTGTATTGTCAATTCAGAACTATGACTTCCTTGAACCTCATAAGATAATGATATTCTGTATTTAAGGCCACAGGATCACGTTTGGGGACTGTTGCCCAGAGTTTATGCAGTGTCGGGGTCGGGATACTGTTAGGTTCCGTCTTCAGCTGGAAGCTGAGTCTCGTCATCCTAGCCTTCGTTCCGGTCCTGCTCCTCTCTGCATGCATTCAGATGCAGATGTTGATGGGTACAAGCTTCGAGGATCAAACGGCCGTGGAAGAAGCAGGCAAGGTGATGTTCACGTGATCAATTTTATTCGCCAATGAGACATCTTTCACGAACCGACGGCTTAACGTTCTGTCGGACTTCAACCAGCACCCTCTGATATTTCAACCGATTGCATTTTTGTTTTCCTAAACAAATATATAATTTTTTAAAAGTTTAATATAGAGTTCGAGCAATAAATAAACGAAGAACGATTATATTTTGATTGGAGTGTAAAGTTCACATTTATGCTAGACCTACATATATGAAGAGGTAACATTTTGAATATATATATATATATATATATATATATATATATATATATATATATATATATATATATATATATAACAGTTTGCGACAGAAGCCATCATTAACATCCGCACGGTGGCGTCACTAACAAAGGAGCCGTATTTTAACATCGAGTACAACCGCCAAGTGGATGTTCCGTACAAGTGAGTTTCGTAAAGTCCAATAAATCAGCAGGGTCGCGAGAACTCCACTCTGTGGTTAAATACCTTGTTATTTGAAAACTTTAAAGATTAAATAACTATTAAAATGTTTCTGTTTTAAAAAAATGTATACATGACTGAATCTGGTTTTTGATGAATAATTGATATTTGTATCTTTCTCAAGACAGAGGATTTCATTGTTCTTGCACAAAAAACGTCATTTTCTTTGAGCTTGTCGGTAACAATATAATTGAGTTTGTAACATTACATGTATAAGCAATAAGGATACAGAAGACTGCTGATGTATTATATAGTCATGTTTTTATGTACAGATTTAAAGCAAAATGTAAAATGCTAAATAAAAATAAACAGATATATGATACACAATCAGCCTAGATTTTGTTAGGTAATAGCCGGATAAAAAAAACAATGTCACTAAGATATTTAAGTTGGCTGGGTATGGGTACGACCTAAAATTCTCATCACAAGATGACACGATGAAATAGCTCATGAATGAGGGGACTTGACACACTCTGAAAGAGGAGAGAGTACAGCGAGAGACTTTAATGACTGATGGATATTTCATTTTTTTCAGAAAGAGTATAAAGAAGACACAAGTGCACGGTGGGGCCTACGCCTTGTCCCAGGCGGTGATGTTCTTTGCTTATGCCGCCTCTTTAGCTACGGCGCCTGGTTAGTCCAACACGAAGGCTTACCATTCCAGGATATGTTCAAGTAAGGATTTTCAAAATTTTGAGAATATGTGAAAAATAAAGCTTTCGGGGTCAGATAAGGGGAGGGGTATGCGATTCAAAAGTACTCCAAGCAAACTGTAAAGCGGAAGAACAATTTGAACCACGCCCAAATCCTTAAATTTAGTAGGATTATATGATTGACATTTTAACCTCATGAGCATTAGAATAACTTTGTAAGATGTGAGGTCAAACCCCATACAGCAGAACTGCCTCCATAATCGCGATAGCAAAACCTCGTACTGCGGGAGTTAAATATATATCGTATTATATCTGTGCCTTACATTATGTGACTCTGCCTGCATGACTTAATATACCTATCAGGATCTATACTGACTGCCGAGGGAAGACTGTGATATAATGAATACTCCCGTTGATACAATACGCGTTCGTGTTATGGTAAGCGTTTTGTGGCGCTTACAATATCAAACATATTCTATTAAATAGATATTCTGAATCCATCAATTATGTCATCACATGTACCTTTTGTTTACTATAGAGTGTTCTCCTGCATCGTGTTTGGGGCTATGTCCGTTGAAAACGCCACAGCATTTACCCCTGACTATGGTAAGGCCAGAGTAGCCGCGAACCGCTTATTCTTTCTCTACGACCAAGTACCTCCGATCGACGCTTACTCTAAAGTAGGGACCAAACCTGTGAGTTAAGAGCATCTTTAAGTTTTTAGATGAAATATGTTTTAATGATAAAAGCACATCTTAAGGATAGAGTTGCATTTTTATGTTTTGTAGGTCACCCGCCTTTGACCACACTTCGTTGTTTGCAATTTACGAATACAATCTACAGTTTTATTAAATACAACGACAACATGAACTTCATAACTTGAAAACTTCTTATCTGACATTGCAACGTCTTGTACTTTCATATGCTTTTGTACCACTATTATGATTTCAACTTCTTTAATTGCTTGATTAAAGAACCGAACCAATGATCAGAGCAGAGGATTAAATCCATTTTGTTTGATTGTCGTTCTTACGATGTATTGTTTTGTGTATTTAGCTAGAAAGCCAAGGGGCTATACGGTTTGAAAGTGTAAGTTTCAACTACCCTACACGTTCAGACATTCCAGTTTTCCGTGAGTTGAACCTCTCAGTCGAACCAGGACAGAGACTGGTGTTGGTTGGAAGCAGTGGATATGGAAAGTCCACAGCAGTCTAACTGATAGAGAGATTCTATGATCCACTTGAAGGAGCTGTTGTCAGTAACACAGCCCTTGTATTTTATGTTATTATATCACTAATACATCTATGTTTGAACATAATATATGGTTTGTATATGATTTGTATTAATTAACAGACAGGTAGATCCTGAAAAGCGTCAGATCCCCAGAGGAAAAATATCATTACTCAGACTTAAAATCATTATCTGCCGATATTTTAAGCAATCAGCGTGTTTTACGATAACTTATTGATGGTTTCAGGAGCATCTGACATGATGTGAAATGGTAGAACAGATAATTTTCTGTGTTTCAAACGTGGCTGTTAAAAAGAACATGAATCTTTACAGAATAACAGATATCCGCTTTCAGATGGAGAGGATAATTAGGAATGAACTGTGGAGGTACATAGTTTTACGAATCAAGCACACAAATAGTGTCTAACTTTTGGAAAATACACTGGGTAATAACTGTTTCGTGTATCCTTTGGGGGAAAATAGACGGCACAGTCGCCAAAAAGTTGAATATTCAGTGGTTGAAGTCAAAGATCGGTATCGTATCCCAGGAGCCCATTCTCTTTGATACCAGCATCGCTGACAACATCGCTTACGGAGACAACGAGCGAAAAGTCCCGATGGATGAGATTATTGCAGCGGCCAGATCCGCCAATATCCACTCTTTTATCGAATCTCTGCCCTCGGTGGGTACACACGAACTTATTGTAAACAAAATGTTAAGTTGAATATCTAATGAACGATGAAAAGCACTATAGTATAATTTTCTTTCTTCCAAACGGGTTTCTGCAGTCATCATTTGTTTTACAATTATAATAACCGCATTTACAGTGGTACACGAATATATTCGGTGTAGACAAATTCAAATGTATCCAACCTCATAGTAACGGTTTTTTCTTTAACTCATATGACTCATATTGTAATATAAACTTTCCAAGTGACAGCGGTTTGACACTGTACACTAGACTGTATCTTTAAGTTAATAAATGGTATATGTTATATTTCTCTCTAGATTTGCGATTGATTCTATACTAGAAATGCATTATTCATTTTTTCCTTTTGGGTCATTATAGTGACGACATACATTCGATGGTACCTTTCCAAATGTGTAGCAGTAGTTAAAAACAAACGATTTATTGTGATTTGTTTCTGGAATAAAAAATATGTGAATTTGAAGTGATTTTAATACAGGTTAAACATCGGAAATAATGTCGTTGGTTCGAGAATGAACTGCTACCGCAACAGATTGGATTTATGGTAGCTTTAAGACCATACCTGCACATGTTGCTCCACGTAATCTTACATAAAACGTTTTTATTGGACGAATATATGGTTATATATAAACAGGAAAGGAGCAACTTATTTTATCTTTATGAAACATTGGCTATTTTTAGGGCTATGACACGAATGTAGGTGACAAAGGTACACAACTAAGCGGTGGCCAGAAACAGAGAGTAGCGATCGCCCGAGCCCTCGTGAGAAACCCAAAGATTCTCCTGTTGGACGAGGCTACATCAGCTCTTGATATGGAGAGTGAGAAGGCATGTGTCTTTTGTTAATCCACTATTCTTGTCTTTCGTAATAAGCTTGTAAATAAATATATATGAAATTAATATATTCATTGTCACTACGAGGTGAATATATGATATAGCCGATTGATTATTTATGTTTTTGCGAAAACAATCAAATATATTCGCTGCAAGGATTTAACTAATTCATTTTCATCGCCGTCTTTTATCACTCTTTATACATGTCCTTGTATATAATTGTAATAACAGTCTCTTTCTATCAATGTTACAGCACAGACATTTAAACCGCTTGCTTTGTAATAAATATACAAAAAAATTAAACAAAAAAATCTTAACCTATTTCAAATTGATTTTTAGTTTAATTATTCCCACCAGGTGGTACAAGAAGCCTTGGATAAAGCACAGGAGGGTCGTACCAGAATTGTGATTGCACACAGACTCAGCACCATACAAAACGCGGACTGTATTTGTGTGATACATAAGGGACAGGTGGTGGAGACTGGTAAACATGCAGAGTTATTGGGAATGAAGGGTGTTTATTACAAATTAAACAATGCCAGAAGTAAGAAACAATAACATTGAAGACCGGGGATAAAATTTGACGTCAAACAGCAAAGTTTGGCATGGGATTTATCTATCGACTCGAAAACCTCAATTATGTTTCTCTGAAATCAATATTCATTCCTTTGTCTAATCATCAGAGACAAGCTGTTTAGAGACTCTTGTGGCCACTCTATTGGATTTTAAGAGAGGGAACCTTTCACATTCTGGTTAAGGAATATAAATCTCACGAGTGTCCGCCAGAGGGCATGCCTCTCAAAGTCATTAATACCTTTACCTTCGTCGAACGTTTTTCTTATGACCGGGTTATTTCATCAATTTGATTTATAAACATTAGATAAATTTTTGATTTTGTTGTTATTTGAATATATCTCGTCTGCATTATCCTTGTCCCGAACTTTACAAGTGCCATATATACAACTGATATTTTTAGCATATCTGTAACTGCTGTCAAATTTTGGAATTTGAAAGAACAAATGGTATTAATATAATTCTTTAGAAAGCTTGATTTTTTTTATTATTTGCTTACTTATCTATTTAATTGTTATAGTTTACATGTTAAGGTCCTTTCCGTACCCAGTAGAGTCATAGTGGGACTTAAATTATATGATAAACCCTGCTGAGAATCAATTTTATGCAAGAGGGTTTTTCAGATGATTATTTCTTTTGCATGATTTTTAGGTATATAATATATAATATCTGTGAAACTGTGCTGTGCAAATTAAAATAAGAATGTCGTTAATGTCGATGCCGTATCCAGGAGTGTGTGAGCTAAATAACCTGCAACGTGTAACTATTACAAATGAATTATACGAATACCATGCTATTGGCTTCTCTCATTTATAAATCAATCCATACATCTATGTTATATATTCAAATTTACCCACAGTGTTCTTTTTCTATATCAGGCTTCTTATTATATAAATGTTGAATAACGCGTGTTACGAGCTGCATGGTTGAACGTTAAGCTTTATCATGCATATTGGTCGTCGTACGTTCGTGTTGTTTTTGATCCGTTGTCATAGAGTGTTATTGACCGGCGGGTTGTCTGGGAACACTCGTGTACGTTATATCAGGAAACTTCAATGAATAGATCATTCTTAATACGTTAAGGTTTACAGAAACTAAATGAAGCCGTTTTGAATTATTAAGATGCATGTTGTTTGCAAAGCAGTCCAAAGATCATATCATATGTGTCTACGTTCCTATGCAATGATTGCATAACTCCTTTCTATACACGCAGGTTTTTGTAATATAACCGACAGAAACTGATAAATAATTTTATTTTTTGAAGTACACTCATTATACTGAAATTTGATAAGCTGAACCCAGAGGGTAAAATGAGTCTGTGTGGGTAACATTTTCAGACGTTCTGATAACCATGGAGCAAACGGTGCTTTTCAGTCCAGAATGCCCCAGTTTTTGCTTAACAATTCAAAAATACTACAATAAGACAGGGAAATATATTTGGCGAAAAGAATATAATGTATAAATGCCATTTCAGCTAGAAAAATTTCAGCACCATCACACTTGGACGATTTTATGTCAGACAGTATAGATAAGATATATAAGGGTAATATACTCTTTTCCGTAAAATAAGAAGTCTCAAGCCGGGACATGAAATGTCTGACAGAAAAATAGTACTATGAAACATTATATATTACAATAAAAGTGGTGAAAATAGAAAGTAAACGTTTCCATAACGGACACCTCCTGCATGATAGAAAAAATTACACATAGGACAAATTATTATGGCTCTGGTTTACGATCCACTTATATATATATATATATATATATATATGCCCTGTTTAATGGTTATCCCTAGGTGTATTTCCTCATCGATTAAGAGTGGGGATCCGGCGTAAATTGACATGGTGAATGCATATGGTCTCTAATATTAATTAATGAAATAGAAATGCTTTTTGGTACTCAATCTTCCTATAAATTGTCATATTGTAACAATGTTTGACTGAATGTTGAATTTCTCTTTTATGTTCTGTTATATATATATATATATATACATATATATATATATATATATATATATATATATATTGGTTAGCAATTTATTTAAGTCAAATTATCATTGAGGAGTGTATAGGAATATATTTTATTATGTGTAGATGCTTCAAGGGTATGTGACTTTTCAGTGACAGAGCCTTACCTGCGTTCCAGGGGGTTATATAATAAGGTTATCGCCAGGTATCCTGGATTAACAGAATATCTGTAATTTACCCTTTTGTCTTCTTTTTTTCTTCTTTTCTCTCTCAAGATGTCCCAGAATATTTTCTTTACCAGTTTTTTTATTTATTATCATTTTCATCATCGGCATCTCCCGGAACTTAGAATACAAACATTTACATGCATACAAGAGCAACAATGATATACCGTAAATGTAAGATTATTTCATTTAAATTTTTGGATTATCACAAATGTATCAACCTAAAGATAACAGTATACGTTTCCACTATTGCAGATGTATTTCTAACTTTTTGTGTTTTTCGGCAACATTACTTACTAATCTTTCTAACCTGACCAAATATTTCATAAATATATGAATAGATGGCGGATTTATCTTATCACGATAGGAAAACAGAACAAACTTAAAAATCAACAATAAAATATCTACAATGTTCTTACAGGGGAAATTCTTATCACACCCCATATAAATTAAAGCTGGACTCAACCGTGGCATATTAATTCCAGCACTCTTTGCCCATGTTTTGAGCTGATTATAAAAGGTTTTACTCACATGACACTCGCAGAATATATATACTACTGACTCATCTTCAATAAAACAATATGAACATCTTTTACTATCCATTATTCGCCAGTTGTACAATTGTTCAATCACAGATAAAAATATTAAATAGTACCCTATACTGAAATTGCTGCAGATACATGTCTAAGGTCGTACAATATACATGACTGCCTCATCCCATTCAAAATGGTCACCTAACAGATTATGTAACCTTTCTTTACAAGCTTTTTATTAATTACCATCGAATAAATAGTCTTAAACTTCACATTTTCCAAATCAATTTTCGTTTCGTTTACCATCACAATGTTACTCTTCACTTCAAATGTTTCTATTTCATCTGGAATATTATTTAAAAATATTTCTAGTTTCCATTTCGCGGGTTTCGCTTTCTGTACTGATAGCCACGGTAAAAACGTTTTTATATACATGGGATTATATATTGGAACCAAATCTTTTAAATCTTTCACCCTACCAGTTTTGTTAAACACCTAAAAGACGTACTTTATACCTAGATTGGCTATATGCGTATTAAAAATTGGTCTTTTCTCGACTCTGATACATTTACTAATCCATACTTGTTGTTAACAAATATTAGCAATTGATTCAGGATTACACATTGTGTATGACGCCCATGACTGCAAACAGTGAAAAAAAGGTAGGCAAATTTTTGCCAATATTAGACGGATCAAAATTTGTATCAACATATCTTAAACCACCAATGCTTCTCAGATATAAGTTTGGTATGACTGTATACTTTATTTCTAAAAGATTCCTTAATCTTGCTATCCACGTTACTCTCGGACTTTCATAGAAGCTATATCCGGCAATCCTAAGCCGCCACTTTCTGTCCTACCAATACTTCATACTTGATTTTAGGCTTTCTGCCGTACCATATAAAATCAACAGCACAGCTTTTTATTCGCTTAACAAACTCTCTCGGTGGTTCATTTATATTAACGACATATAATAATTTTGAAATACACAAGGATTTCAAGAGAATATTTCTACCAAAAATCGTCGTAAAAAGATCTAATGTTACACATACTCAGTGTCGTTTTTATTTTGTCGTAAATACACTCAACATTAAGTGAATCGGATAACATCAGATAATATGTGTGCCATAATTCTTATATTTTGATGCCATTTTTATATAAATTAACCCATTTAAAATCTTTGGTGCCAAGTGTATGTTCTTCGTTTTTCCCATGTAGGCAGCTTTGCATTTATCATAATTAATCTGTACTGATGAGATTTTCCCAAATTTTTCCAATATATCCATAACTGATTGCATAGACTGAAAATCTTTAAGAAAATATGTTGTGTCGTCAGCGAATAGACATTGTTTAATCTCATAACCGTTGATATCTATGCCTCTAACCGAATTGGAATGACGAACAAGAATTGCCAAAATTTCAATGACAAACAGGCATAAATAAGGGGCCTATGGATCCCTCTGCCGGGTTCCCCGTTCTAATTTAAAATAGCCAGTAGTGTATCCATTGTTTATCACACAGCTTTCCACGTCAAAGTGTAACAAACGAACCCAGGTTAGAAAATCATGTCCAAAACCAAATCTCTCCAGTGTGGTGAAAAGTAATTTATAATCGATGGAGTCAAAGGCCGCTGCGAAGTCTACAGCAAAAATAAGTGTTTCTGTCTTGTAATTTACAGTATTCTAAAATATCAGAAATTAGACGATTAGTGTCAGGTCTCCTGCCTTTTTACAAATGCGCTCTGATCTTCATGCATTAGTTTTGAAAGAATTGTCTGTATCCGTTTAACTAATACTTTGCTTAATATTTTGACATCAACATTTAATAAACTTATTGGTGCCAAGATGACAGGTGCCTATTGTCCTTGCCTGGTTTCTCTATCAAAGTTATAACGGCTTGTTTTTGTCTTGGAGTTAAAGCTCCATCTCTAAAACACTCATTAAGGCAATTTAACAATTCGTCACATATTAGATCAAAAAAGGTTACGTAAAATCCTCTAGGCAGACCGTCGTTCCCCGGGGTTTTATTATTTTTCATATCTTTTAATGCTATTAATATATCATTCTTTGTAAGTGTACCTTCACAGCTTAGAATGTCATTTTCAGACAAACGGGGAACATTAACTTTAAAAAGAAAATCTGAGCATTCACTCTCACTGGTATCTGTCTTTCTGGAATACTTTTGTTATTAAAACAATCTTATTTCTTCCATAATTTCTTTGGAGTTTATTAACTCTTTATCCGACTTAATTAATTTCTTAATAATTGTTCTCGTTTTGTTTTTCCTGGCCATGTTTAAAACAAATTAGTATTTCGTTCCCCTTCTTCGAACGATTCAACACGTGATCTTACTATCTGTCCTGCATTTAAGTTTTCGTAATATTCCTCAATTTTCTTTTTAATTCCATTATATATTGTTTGACTTGATTTTTTGTTTCTTGATAGATTTAACTCTGCATTAAACATAGCCTTTTCAAGGTTTAACAGTTCCTCCCTCTCTTTCTTCCGCTTTTCTTTAGAGAATTTAATAGAACATTCTCGTATTCTAAACTTTAAATATTCCCACCATTGTTTTGCCCCCATATCACTTCTACCCTTGTGCCTATAAATAAAAAACCATGCCCCTCAACAAGAGCTTTTAGTATTATGTATCTACCATTAATATCAACGTGTTTACTTATTTCTTTAAATTATAAATTCTTTCCAATCAGGGTCATTACACCACAAGAAAAATTCGTCCCGTGAGAGAAAAAACTAATTCCCTTCCACTCTTTTGTCCATGTTGTTATAACACTTTCTCTACTGTGAGTCTCCTGAAGAAAAATAACACTGTTGTTTCCTCCTTTATCCAATAACCAGTTGTTTTTTTTTCAGTCTCCCCTATTCCCTTAACATTTAACGTTAATGCTGAAAAATAAAACATAAAGATTCGGCTTCAGTTATCTTGGATATTTTCATGGCCCGCTAACATATATTACGTACAAAATGACACACGTGAATATTCGGTTTGTTAACAATAGCTATCCCCTTGACCAGGTACATCTGAGATAATATCAAAATATCACCTTTTGTCGTGATAATACAGTAACTGAAGAAAATAACTATGCTTATAGTAATAAAATCTGTATAATAATTATAGTAAAATAATCTGTAATTTACCCTGATGCTTGTTGGATAAGACCGCCTGGTGCACAAAGTTGTGTATAAACAAACTAAGGTTGAAATATTAAACTTTGGAACATGATTAATTCATTAGTATTCATTAACAGGTCATTTATGAGTGACAGGCAAAGGGAGCCAATAGCAGTCTGAGACGTAGAACACACTGATATTTAGGGAGACATATATATAGGGAAGAGGACTTTGAGAACAAGAGGGTGTTGAGACGAGAGGTGAGTTGACCCCCAAGCAGCCAGCCGGCATGGGGCTCCCGACTAGTGTGTGTGTGTGGGGGGGGGGGGGGGGGGGAGAGATACCATTTGCTGGTTGGTGATATCGGGGGGTCAACAAACTAATTGTGAATTTATGGAACTGCCACGGTGAAGCCATGTACATTCAACCTTCAAATTAAAATATCTATTAATTTATCCAGTCCTCAGTGTTCTGTGCGTGAGTGACCAGAGAGCCTGAGAGGACTTTACAATACGGTGATACAACCACATTAAAATGTCATTATAGTGCAGAACCGTCACCCATTAACTGACCGATACTCGCTCGTATATTGTGAGCCTATTTTTTCTTTTATCAGGGCAAAACATGTCCCTGTCTTTTCCACCATTCGGTGTACAAGGATGATGACAGGAAAGGTTTGCTATAACATGTTTCCATAAAATTCACGGGTTTATGCAGACACTAGGAAAATGTCAGCAGTCATTACTTGTTGTTAAGAAATAAAAAATTATATGAAAGATGATTTGGCCTGAGGGGTTTGTTACAAGAGAACGGAGGGAATCAGCAATTGTTCCTGCAGAATCGAAGTCCCTTTAATATCGCCTTATATTCCACTGATTTTTAAAACTCAGTAACGTTTACTCATTTTTTTATTTGTTCCTAAACGTCTTAGATTAAGGTAGAATATTTTAACATGAATCATATCTGTTCCAAAGAACGACACTGTAGGAGTTGTTGGTTTTACTTGTGTAGTCGTTATGGGTAAATTGTTTTGTGGGTACACCTACTTTAACCTCCCGAGTGCAATTATTTGATTTGTCATTTTCTACTTGCACTAGGCCTGCGATATGCCTGCATGATGGTAAAATCATATATTAACGCGATATATTAGTCCTTACTACAAAAATGTATCCTAAATTAATTTTTTACCTTGCCCGTATTCGCAAGGTGGAACAATATATGGCCGCTATGGCCGATTTGACATTATCACAAATGCTGTTCTCGTGGGGGGGGGGGGGGGGGGGCAATAATAGAGTCAAAGAAGGTCAAATAATAAAGAAGGTCAAAGAGTATTACTTTGGTTTCCCATTTCAATGTCAAATTAATAACAAATGATATTACACGTAACAATAAGTTTTCAGAGTTTTAATTAATTGGCACTGACGCGCACAATGCTCATAAGAACATATGGGATTCACTGCTTGCTATGTCTCGTGATGAACTCCAGTTTCTACCTAATAATTTGCTAAGATTCGAGGGTCAGCAAGTGAGGTTCTGGCTACCTACCGACTTCTAAGAACTGTCTACATCACTCTGCCCATGTCGGTTCCATTTGCACACTGACAGTCACGTTTTGCACTAATTATTGAAAATCGCTTAAATTATTCATTTAATATTCATTGGAAACAAACAAACAAATGTGTTGCACATTGTGTAGGGAATACAATCCTTAATTGAAACAGATTGTTGTCATTCAAAGTAAAAAAAAAGAAAAAAAAAAAAAGAAAAAGAGAAGCAAAGTACGAGCTTAACTCAACCTAATATATTTTTGACCTATCATTCAAAAAACGATCTTTACGGTAATACGTACACAGTGGTACCATACTCTCATTAACTGCATGCAATTCATTTTCAATATATAGGGTACTAAAAGCTAATCATCTTGATCAAAAACGAAATTTATTTTGGAATGTTTCATACAGGAATATTATTAAAATTAAGGGTTATGCGGTTTAACATAATTTAATTAGAAAAGCAAAGCAGTGATCGTTAAAAAGTTGCTATAATTTAACTTCGGCCAGTTGTAGTTCGAATTGCAGTTTCTAGATTTCTTGATTAAGGAGGTTCTTAAAAATCACAATTTCAAATTAAAATTGATTTTTTTATGGAACAGTCATGTTAACAAATCACATAAGGTAGTAGATAATATGACCTTTAACTTAATTACACGGAAAGGGTCTGCCACCAACCTAAAATATCACATTTGCTTTTATTGAGGCCCGGATCTAGCTGGTGATGTTGGCTTCAAAAGGGTTTATATGTGAATGTGTGTTATTCATTACATGAACACATTAACGCTAACTAATCAAAGTGTCTGTACATATCCCGTATCATGTCAAATGGTGCTTTACAATGTAGCAATCAATGATCATAAAACGGGCTAAACGTAAGAAGGTGTGTTAATTGGCTTGTTAATTTATACCGCCAACATTCTTGATAAAAGGTCGAGTTACTACGATATATGAAGAATAATCATGTGAAATAAATGGTTGGCGTCATGCATACGACAAAAGCGCAGTACAAATGAATAGACATAAATTGGCGCTCCCAACCTATTCAGATCAGACTAATTGATCAGAATACTAGCCTGTAATATGTGATCGATAGCACTTAACATATTAATGATTTGTACACCTAAATTGTTCGCAACTGGATCCATCCATCCAGACATTCACACTTCAGTGCCCAAAGTATTTGCATCTTGTGTGATCAACTCTGCAAATTCCTGTCGATCTGTGCTTTTCGAACGAACCAGGAGGTTTCAATCTACGCCTGGTAAACTCTACCAGCTAAAATGAGAGATAATTCAACAAATGACACAAATTCCACCACAACATGTGAACCAGTCCACATTGTACAGTTTGTTGGAATATTCATAATAGTTCCCATTATCTTTGTTGGAAATATAATGAATATTGTTGCAAATGCTTGGTTCCGGTGGTTACGAACAAAATCAAATGCTTTGATATGCGCCTTATCGTTCACCGATATATGGGTAGGCATCACCAGTGTTATTACAAATTTTGAATGCGATGTAAACTTTAGCAACGTTTCTACGATCAACAACTATATTGGAATGTTGATATACAACAGTGTCATGGCGGCCTTGCTTATGATATCTGTGGAACGCCATGTCTTCATCGTTTATCCTTTAAGGTACGAAAGTTTCATCACCAAAACAGTGGTTGGATGGATGATTGCCTTCCCCTACATAATATCATCAGTGCAGTTGGGTATGACGGTCGCACTAATAAGGATTGTGGGTTTGGAATTTTGGAAAGTAATGTTTGTAGAGATGCTGATATATTATACAGAAGGCATCATACTTGCGGCATTATATATTTGTATTTTGCATGTCATCTACTCTCAAGCAAGGAAAATTCGTAATCAAACAAGGATCGAAGATCGGCCTGGGATCAAGACAAAGGAACTGCGAGCAACCAAAGTGATGGGTTTTGTAATTCTTGCATATTTTTTAACTTGGACTCCTTTAGGGATCATAGGATACATACATATGGACAATAATTCAGATTTAGTAAGAACTGTTAAAGCATTGGCTTTTGTATTGGCGATAATGAACTCTGCTATTAATGTGTTCATATACGCCGGTGGCAATCCCGACTTTAGGAAAGCTTATGTTCGGATTCTCTCCTGTAAGTTTAAACAATGACCCGTTTAAGATACCGCGTTGTGGGTGAATGGGGTATGTTCCTTCCTTGATGTTGTTTGAGTGAACGTAACGCCCATTGTTCCCGTTGATGTTCGATAATAAAAGATTAATCCTTTTGAAGCCATTCAGTCTGAACCGTGATGAGTTTATTGCAGTCTTATGAATGTTGTTTCAAGCATGTATTGTTGATCACTTTCTCCTTTTATGAAATTTATGTTAATCTCCTGGTTACCTAATCGCTCAACAAAGTTCTTTACCTAACAATATTCTTTCTTATGTGAAAACCTTGGTATTAATAACGATGTATGTTGTTTGTTAGAAACAATAGCCATTTATCGAAAAACTTTCAGTGCATATGGTACAGCCGGTAAATAGTTAGCGATTAGTCTATTTCAATACAATACACAGCAATAGTTATATGTAAGCTTGGAATGTTTATGCATGTAGTAAGAACAAATAACAGTTCACGAAATCAACCCATATCAAAATATGCCGGAAACTATCAGGAAATGTACCAGAACATCAAAATTTTTAGATAACATGGGAAAGTCTTATAGCCTTAGAATTATCTTTATAGTTCATGGATAAGAAATCACGATTCTCCTTAATTGCAAAGTTATGCCAATGCATGTTTTACCTGAATTACTTCATATGGTAGAACTGACTAGGGAGAAACAACCCGAAGTTCGCTGACGACAATAAACACCATTTACGTTTAAAGAGCAGGTTTTTGTGTAAGCTATATAACTAAAAAAGACATTACAATCCCAATCTGCAGAGTATTGTTCTAAGACCAGATAACGATTTCGTTTATCTCAAACCTATGTATGTGGCTAATGAGCAAGTAATACTTGCAGTAAGCCGGTTTCAATGGTTGGTTACAAATCCAATCTTATTTTGCGTTGAAAAAAGGGTAGACGTTGTATGGAATGAAAACTGTGTACGGGCGCCATATTTTAGCAATCATTAATTGCTCTGTGACTTACACCCAAGTGCCAATTAGTTTTCGTGAGAACCAAGTATAAAGCTTAACTCACTACTAATGTAACTTACATCGCTCTTTAAAGAAATATAAGGATTAAAAGTTATAACCATCAACTGCAGTTATCTTTAGGATCTTTATATAATATTTATTAAATATTGGAATTATCAATGGTTTATCATATGTGTACTGCTGGTTTGTGTAAAATGCATGTTTGAGTTCCAATATTAGATTTTTTTATTTAGAGACATTAGACATTAGTGTCTATGACTAGCGTACTGACTGTTAGAATGCCGTTACCATATTTAGCCAGGAACGCACCTTAAGCCTATATGAGGATCAAAATATTTTCGGCATTTCTGAAAATGCCTCATGGCCTACAAGTACACCGTCACTTGACATAAACGAGACCAGTCGTTAGCTTTATTAGTATACCTTCTGAACAACACCTAGAATGAGCGAGGAAATTTCCGTTTTAACCCAGCATATAGCTAAACTACGCATGTTTGTGGAATTTCTGACCGCATGAAGACATGGATGGCTCACCCGGGTTACTGGACGCGGCTAACTTGTATGCAATATACGAAATGACTCGTTTCTATAAAGACAGAGTTTCAGTTGGGGTTTGTGAGTTTACATGTAGTCTTTTGTGTCAATTTATCATTCGTATCCTAACTTTAAGAATATTGGCTATTCACCACGATATGAATGAAACATGATGGAAGAACACTACAATGCATTCCTCAGTTAGGCTTGTATCACGACTAAGTTTGACTTACCAGACCAAAATAAATGCCAGCTGAGGCGTGTACTCACGGCGAGACCAGAGTGAAAAAGAAGGGATGCAAAAGGTCATAAAACATTTTTAGTACCAATACCGACTGCTTTACCATTGGTCTGAAACGTTTATTGTACTTAACCTTTTCACCAGCGAAGTTCCTCTGTAGCTTGGATTGTCCGATGGCAGCGTTATTTTCATTGATTCCAGGCGAATATTGGCTTTTGTGACATTAAAGAAGGCGGCACAAAAAAAATCATATCATTTGCGCGAACACGGTTTTCCACCACGGTTCATCGTCTTGAAGAAACTGATACAAGCTGGATGTGTAATGTTGTTGAAAAATTATATCTGCACAAAAATTTGGTTCTGTTAGCATGTATCGATCCATATGAATGATATATGATTTCCAAATGCCGCCATATGTATTCCCCTCTACTTCAAACCAGTTTTGTGTCATGTGTCTGACAAGAGTAAAAGTCTCTAATGTACTGGGTAACATAGCAATAGGTAAACACCAATTCAGTTTATTCAAAATTTATTTTTTAAGTCCCCATTGCTTTTTAATATGTTAAAATAATTGCCTTCTTATGTTTCATTCTTATATTAAACTGACGAGATATCACTGTTTGTGTCATCACGTCGGTATCCCAGAATTTTATGTTTTTGATTTGTGAAAGTGATTTCAAATACTCGTTTCATTCTTATGTTTAACCGGCAGGAGATTGCATTGTATAGTTTCCATCACGGCGATATCCCAGGAATTGCTTTGATAATTTGTTAAAGTAAATAATTTTAAATTATCGCTTAATTCTTACATTTAACTGACAAGATATTTCCCTATTTGTGTCATCTTGACGATATTCTAGATATTTCTGTTTGTTATTGGTGGTCTGATCAATAAGTAACCATTATATACTTAACTGATATAAATGTGTTACTGCACATTACCCGTTGATCACATTTGCTGTGCGAACCTCCTATATTCGGTCACTCATCGTCGAATACCTCTAGTATTCGGTCACACGTCGTCAAATAATCAGCGACTAGAAAATCCTAATTTATATATATATATATATATATATATATATATATATATATATATATATATATATATATATATAGTCATGAGTTCTCTTCTAGTCCCTCTCACGGTTTATTTTAGAGTTCGAATTTACACGTAAAATCTTTACAGAAAATATGAAAATATACTTTTTTTAAATAATCCCTTTAAGTAATGGCACTGAAACCTGAATGTTAAGAAAGCATCAAATATGTGTTTTTGAAAAGATCCTCTTCATTGTCTCCGAGTCGTCCTTGTCTGGCCGGCCAGGGTACGCGCTGATGTAAACACAAACACTAAATACAATAAAAGTTATAAGATGTGTTTATTCATAGTGCCCACATACTATCTGCAGTTTAGTATGCCAGTCACAAGGGGCAATGCCAAGTCTTCTTTGACGACTCGCTGCTCCCTCCGTTCCTTGAACCCTTTGTTCAGAGATCTTCTCTGCTAAAAACAACCCTTTCATATAGGTTTTGTCCGACGGCCGAATATATACGGTCAACGGTCTCCCTATGAAAAAAAGGAAGGAAACTTCCTCTTACATGGGAGTTTAGTATGTTACAATGAACGAGAATCGAACGATCTTAGCTTTGCGCCCTGTGCTAACTGTAGACAACGGAAGCTGGTACCTATAATTCATACCCAGTAGTGGCGAATCTTTATGAGTAAAATTTGTGATCTAAAGGTACCTTGTACGCAAGCCGTGCCGTGTCTGCTGCTTGAAGTGTTCGACTCTCTTTACCAACCACTTCCTCCAATGTCTACCTACCGTGTTTCTGGCAGATCCACCCGAACACTGCCTCCTGCACTGTTCGGTGTCGTCCACTCATCACCTGCTATCCGATGTATGAAGCTATGACAAACCACACAAAACCGGTTATTTTATGTACACATATACGGCCTACAAGGTAGGAGAAAACAGCCACCGGAAAAAATTATATCACACTTCCCGTACAATTGATGCAAAACGTACTGAACCTGCTATTATCATCATCATCCACAATATTTCGCTTAGAGCTCTATTTGAATAATTTTGTAATTAAATTGTAGTTACCCCGGTAACTGTTTTTGGATGAAGAAAACTGTTTGTGGATGAAGATAACGTTTTGTGGATGGAGCCACACGACCATGCTGTGTGCTGCCTTTGATATTGCTGTCAAAATAGCTGACATCGGTAGACTAGAGTACACTTAATTTATATATTTCCTTTAGGAAGAATCTTTAACAATCCATTAAATAATCAAAATATCAGACAATTTTATATACATAGTCATAAAGAATAGGCAACTTCCGGCCCATAGTCCACACTCATGCCTTAACCCTAGACTGTCCATCAGAAATTGTTCCGCAGTCCTTAATGTAAAGTGACTACTTTTAGTCACTACGATCTAACTCCTAGATTTAACTCAGTGGATCCCGCGCTTACCTAATGGTATTTAGATTGCAGAAGTAACGGAGACAGTTCTGCACTACAAGGGAGGTTGTAATGCGGCAACTTATTAACATCGAGCTTAATAAGCTGATATATTTAATTTTGACACAATAATTACTTCCTCATGCTAGCAACTCAGGCCATAATCCCGCGAATGTATATTGTTTTGTAAAGAAAGTATGTAAAATCAACAAATTATTTGTAGAGCTTGAGTGTTTATATTTAATATCGGCGTCCATTGCTTTAGACAAAAATCTTCACCTCCACCCCATACAGCTGACGTCAAATGCCGGCAGGTAAACAGTTGTTCTATTCTAAATTTCTTTTCAACACGGCACATTTTAATCTTATATTATGAATTAATAGCCTTTATCGGAAGTACATAAAATGAAACAATTAATCTTACCTTGTCTGCATTAGTTTGTGACAATCCAATACAAAGGGGAAAGTATTAAGTAGTGTTAATAAGGACAGCTGCATTCAAAACTATGACGTGTGAACTGTTGGTCAACGTCAAATGCTGTAAAATTCTGTCACAAACATTTAATACACTAAACGTTGGATTGATCCGAGCTATGTGGAACCATTTAAATATTATCGCGTAAAAGCTCTCCACAATACAGGTGTCACATTTGATTAAATGCCTCAGGATGTAATTGTGTAACGTATATGAATGTACAATCAGTGAAAAAAGCATGTCAAATATCTGATACATTTCGATGGATGTTATAACAGGACATGGCACAGAAAGTGTAGGAAGCAATTACAGTAATAGGAATATATTGCCTCCTCTCCTGCTTTTGGAAGGTGACTATATAAACAGACTTAAAGCCACTAATATATACCCGTTTATACCAGTTACTGTTTTGTTCCAAAGCCGGGTACAGTTATATTTTTCGTATTTTGAACAGTTTCACATTTGTAAAAGTTACTTCGTGGGACAACAACCCGAACCGTTCAGTGCAAAAAAAATATTACTCAAGGTCGAGAAAACAGATATGATGGGCAGTAATTCTACAAATATTACGCAAGAGAGTAGCACGACATGTGAACCGGTCCACATTGTACAATTTGTTGGAACATTCGTATTAATCCCCATAATATTTGCTGGCAATCTTTTGAATATTGTTGCAATTGCTTGGTTTCACAAATTACGAACCAAATCGAATGCCTTGATATGCGCTTTATCGTTCACTGATGTATGGGTGGGCATCATCACTGGCATTATGAACTTTGAATGCGATACACACATGAACAACATTTCTACGGTAAAAAACTATATTGGGATGGTGGTGTATAGCGGTGCCATGAGAGCTCTCCTTATGATCGCTGTGGAACGCTATGTCTACATAATTTATCCTTTTAAGTATGAAAGATTCATCACTAAGATTGTGATTGGCTGGATGATTGCCTATCCCTATATCTTGTCATTACTGGTGCTTTTAGTTACACTTGCTCTGACAAAGCTCATGGGAATCGAATTTTGGAAAGTTATATTTGTAGAGATGCTACTTTACTATACGGAAGGAATTATACTGGCGGCATTATATATTCGTATGTTACGTGTAATCTACTACCAAGCTAAGAAAATTCGTGATCAAACAATGATCGAAAATGGACCAAAGATCAAGACGAAGGAGATACGGGCTACTAAAGTTCTTGGTTTTGTACTTCTCGCATATTTTTTATCTTGGACTCCTTCTACTGTTGTAGGATACATACATATTGACCATAAGTCAGAGATAGTAAGGATTGTCAAGGCATTGGCTTTTGATGTAGGGGTAATGAACTCTGCTATTAATGTATTCATATATGCCGGTGGGAATCCTGAATTCAGAAAAGCATATGCCCAGATTTTGTCCTGTTCTTTTAAGCGTTGACCTTCTATTTTATTTTCCCAGGTCAGTAGGTGTCAGGGGTAATTATATATGCTTAATCTCGTTCACTATTGGGAACAGACATTGTTCATATAAAGGTCAGAAGGTAAAGATTGAGCTTTTGAGTTTTAAAAAGACAATGGTTCCAATGTTATTTATATTGACCAGTCATATATAATGTGTATCTGCTTTCTTTTTTTCTTCTTTCCTTCTTAGTTTCTGTTTCAATTAATATAACTGAATGTGATAATATGGTCACAAAAATAGTTTAATTTACAATGTCTCTTGATTTGACAATATATTTTACGAAAATTATATGTGTGCTAACAGATTATGAAGAGTTTTATAGTTATTTCTCATATTAATGTTAAACCATATTGTATACATTAACTGTATAAGGCTGTTTATTATTATTTTAAGCTTTTTGGAGGAGCAAAATTACTAAAATTTGTGATTAGTGTTTGCTTACTAAGAGCAGCTGCTAAAACATACGTTATCCAGTCCATCTCGTGTTCACAAAGAAGTTTATTTTCCGAAAGCGTATACTTTACATACTTTATAGTAGCTGACGAAATAAAATGAATCTCCAATATGTTCATTCTTGAGGCTAAAACATCATGAAACGTCCTCGAATATCAAAGACATTAAAGCAATATGTCTTGATGAAGGCACTAAATGGTTAACATTACTCTCAATGAGCTCTATTGATTATGGATGAAATATACGATTCAACAATTAACAAATTTTACTATTTTACTTAACAACCTCTAAATGTTTGGAATCATAAGCTAAGAATGTGCATCAGAATTATCTATTGGTATGGGACTTCGTGTCGTAACATAATAAATGATACCCGGCCTTGAGGCACAGCCTTCCCATTGAACCTTTGAATAGCTCCATTTCGGATTGGTTCGGACCTTGAAGAATCTCAGTGTTCCCTGATGATATTCTTACAAGTTACCATTGCGTTTTGAGTCATGTGCTTTCCCCTGAGACCAGATTAAGACTTATTCATCATTATTAAATATTAATACCGCCAGTGACAGATAACGAAGTGAACAAGAGATTATTTACCTGGTGTGATGACCTGACTAAGTAGCCTGTGTGCTTCGAAACATTCTGTTAATAAATAAGTTAGTCTTTCTAAAAGGCGTCACTCTTATTTTAACCTGCACTTCGACAACAAACTAACCTTCCTTTCTTTCTTTATATATATATATATATACATATATATATATATATATATATATATATATATATATATATATATTCCGGTTAAAGAATATAGATCGCATTATTCGCAGTCATTATTACTTTTATCGTCCTCAAACTTTTCCTTATTAACCGGGTTATATCATCAATATGCGTTATTTATATTCGATAAATTCTTGATCTTTTGTCATTTGAATATATCTCGTCTGTTTAAATATCCTTGTCCCAAGCTTAACATGTGCCATATGTTCAATTGATATTTTTGGCAAATCTCTACCTGCAGTTAAATTTGTGGAATATGAAAGAACAATTATTAATATTATTCTTGAGAAAGTTTGATTTTGTTTATCATTTGGTTACTATGATTTGATTATTTCTTTTTAGATAATTTTTATGAATATCATATATAATATATGTGAAGCTGTGCAAATATAAAGTAAGAATGTGATTAATGTTGATGCTGTATACAGGGGTGGATGAGCTAAACAATCTGAAACGTGTAATTATTACCCGTCCAAATTGTACAATTTGCTGGAACATTTGTATTATTCCCCATGATATGTGCTAGCAATCTTTCGAATATTGTTGCAATTGTTCACAAGTAACGAACCAAATCAAATGCTTCTATATGCGCTTTATCGTTCACCGATATATGGGTGGGCATCATCGCTTGCATTATGAACTTTTTTACTGCGATAAACATCTGAAGAACATTTCTACGGTCAATATTAGGATGATGGTGTATAGCGGTACCATGAGAGCTCTCCTTATGATCGCTGTAGAACGCTATGTCTACATAATTAATCCTAGATTCATCACTAAGATTGTGATTGGCTGGATGATTGCCTATCCCTATATCTTGTTATTACTGGTGCTTGCAGTCACGCTTGCCAAGACAAGGATTATGGGAATCTAATTTGGGAAAGTTATATTTGTAGAGATGCTACTTCACTACACGGAAGGCATTATATTGGCGGCATTATATATTCGTATGTTACGCGTAATCTACTACCAAGCTAAGAAAATTCGTGATTAAACAATGATCGAAAATAGACCAAAGATTAAGACGAAGGAGATACGGGCTACTTAAGTTCTTGGTTTTGTACTTCTCGCATATTTTTTTTATCTTGGACTCCTACTGTTGTAGGATACATACATTTTGACCATAAGTCAGAGATAGTAAGGATTGTCAAGGCATTGGCTTTTGATGTAGGGGTAATGAACTCTGCTATTAATGTATTCATATATGCCGGTGGGAATCCTGAATTCAGAAAAGCATATGCCCAGATGTTGTCCCGTTCTTTTAAGCGTTGACCTCATTTTTACTTTTACACGATTTTACTTTCCTAGGTCAGTAGGTGTCAGGGAGTAATTATGTATATTTAATCTCGTTCACTATTAGGAAATAGGCAATGTTTATTTAAATGTCAAATTCTATGAAAAAGGTAACACTGAGCTTTTGAGTTTTAAATAAACAATTGTTCCAATGCTTTATATATTGACCAGACAGCTATATTGTTGATTTGCTTTCTTCTTTTTCTTCTTTCCTTCTTTGTTTTCCGTTTTTAATTAATAAAATAGAATGTGGAATTATGGTAAAAAAAAATATATCAATTTACAATGTATTGTGATTTGACAATATATTTGAGAAAATTATATGTGTGGTAAAAGATTACGAAGAGCTTTGCAGTTTATATCTCATGTTAATGTGAAATTATATTGCACACGTTAACTGTATTGGGCTGTTTATGATTATAATAAGTCTTTTGGCGGAGGAAAATTAGTAAAATGTCTGACGAGTGTTTGCTGGTTTATTGCAGTTGCTGAAACATACTTTATCCAATCCATCTCATGTTCACAAAGAAGTTTTTTTCCTGAAAGCGTGGAATATATATATATATATATATATATATATATATATATATATATATATATATATATATATATATATATAAACACTTTATAGTAGCAGACGAAATAAAACGAATCTCTTATATGTTCAATCCTGGGGCTAAATCATCTGGAAACGTCGTCGAATTTTAGAGACGTTAAATCAATGTCTTGATGAAGACTTTATATTGTTAAGAATTTGTCACTAAGCCCTTTTGATTATCGATGAGCAATATGATTTAAAAATTAACCAATTATATGATTTTACTAACCACCTCTAAATTTTTGGAATCATAACCTAAGAAGGTACATCAGATTATCTTTTGGTATTGGACTTCGTGTCTTAACATAGTAAATGATACCATTTACATGTTCATAGGACAACAAACAAACAAGTGTATTGCACCTTTCTGTAGGGAATATTATTCTTTATTAAAACAGATTGAAAAGGGGAAAGAGCAAAGTACGAGCTTTACTCAGAATAACTGATCTTGACGTATCACACAAAATCGATCTTGACGGTAACACGTACACCGTTTAACCATATTCTCAATAACTGCATGCAATTCATTTTCAATACTTAGGGCACAAACAGGTACTAGTCTTGATAAAAAGGATATTTATTTTAAAATGTTTCAAACGGGAATATTAATAAAATTAAGGGCAGGCGTTTTAAAATTATTTGATTATAAAAGGCAAAGCAGGGATCTTTAGAAATGTAGTTATAATTTAACTTAGGCCAACTGTAGTTATGACTGTTTTTCTAGATTTCTGGATTAAAGAGGTTTAAAATTCACAATTTCAAATTAAAATTAATTTTTCAGGTACAGTCAAGTTAACATATCTCATTAGGTAGTAGATAATATAACCTTTAATTTAATCTATACATAATGGGTATGCCACCAACCTAAAATATTTCATTAGCGTTAAGGCCAGGATCCTGCCGGTAATGTTGGCTTCAAAGGGGTTTATATGTGAATTAGTGTCATTCATTTCAAGAACACGTTAACGCTAACAAATAAAATTGTCTGTATCCCCTATATAATGTCATCAGTGCAGTCCCGTATCGTGTCATATGGTGCTTTACAATGTAGTAATCAATGATAATACAACGGGCTTAATGTCAGAAGATGAGGGAACTTGTTAATATATACAGCCAACATGTCTTGATAAAAGGTCGAATGAAGAATAATCATGTGAAATACATGGTTGGCGTTATGCATACAACAAAAGCGCAGTACAAATGAATAGACACAAATTGACTCCCAAACCTATTCAGATGTGACTATATGGTCAGATTACTAGCCTATAATATGTGATCGATAGCAATTAACATACAAAAGCTTGGTACAGTTTCATTGTTGCAATAGGATCAAACTATCCAGACATTCACACTTCAGTGCCTGCAGTATTTGCATCGAAAGTCGTTATCTCTGCAAGTTACTGTCGATCTGTACACGTTGAACATATCTGATGGTAATCTACGCCTTGTAATCTCTAACAGCTACAATGAGCAATAATTCAACAAATTACACAAATTCCACCATAACGTGTGAACCAGTCCACATTGTACAGTTTTTAGAATATTCATAATAGTTCCCATCATCTATGTTGGAAATATTTTGAATATTGTTGCAAATGCTTGGTTCCGGTGGTTACGAACCAAATCGAATACTTTGATATGCGCCTTATCGTTCACCGATATATGGGTGAGAATCGCCAGTGTTATTACAAATTTTGAATGCGATGCAAGTCTTAGCAAAGATTCTACGATCAACAACTAAATTGGAATGTTGATATACAACAGTGCCATGACAGCCTTGCTTATGATAGCAGTGGAACGCCATGTCTACGTCATTTATCCTTTAAAGTATGAAATATTCATCACCAAAACAGTGGTTGGGTTGATAATAGCCTTCCCCTATATAATGTCATCAGTGCAGTTGGGTATGACGGTGGCACACATAAAGATTGTGGGTTGCGAATTTCTGAAAGTATTATTTTAGAGATGCTAATATATTACACAGAAGGCATTATACTTGCGGCTTTATACATTCGTATTTTGCATGTCATCTTCTCCTCTCCCGAGCAAAGAAAATTCGTAATAAAAAAAGAGGATCGATGATCGGCCTGGGATCAAGGAAATGCGAGAAACCAAAGTGCATGGT
Organism: Sipunculus nudus; assembly: GCA_026874595.1. Taxonomy (NCBI): domain Eukaryota; kingdom Metazoa; phylum Annelida; class Sipuncula; order Golfingiida; family Sipunculidae; genus Sipunculus; species Sipunculus nudus. The sequence goes on along the minus strand of CM049311.1, from coordinate 11,570,812 downwards.
TTTGTAGTTCTTGCATATTTTTTGTCTTGGACTCCTTCAGCGATCATAGGATACATACATATGGACAATAATTAAGATTTGGTAAGAACTGTTAAAACATGGGTTTTTATATTGGCGATAATGAACTCTGCTATTAAAGTATTCCTATACGTCGGTGGCAATCCCTACTTTAGGAAAGCTTATGTTCGGATTCTCTCCTGTAAGTTTAAACAATGACCCGTTTAAAGTACCGCGTTGTTGATTAATGGGGTATCTTACTGGCTTGATGTTGTTTGTGTGAACGTAACGACCATTGTTCCCGTTGATGACCGATAATAAAATATGAATCCGTTTAAAACCATTCATTCTGAACCGTGATGAGCTCATTGCAGTGTTATGAATGTTTTAAAAGCCTGTATTGTTGATCACTTTCTCTTATTATGGAATTTATGTTAATCTACCGGTTACCTAATCGCGCAACAAAGTACTTTACCTAACAATAATCTTTCTTATGTGAAAACTTTGGTATTAATAACGACGTATGTTGTTTGTTAGAAACAATAGCTCTTTTTCGAATAAATGTCAGTGCATATGGTACAGCAGGTAAATAGATAGCGATTAGCCTGCTGCAAAAAAAATACACAGCATTAGTTATATGTCAGCTTGGAATGCTTATGCATGTAGTAAGAACAAATTACCGTTGACGAAATAAACCCATTTCAAAATGTGTCGGAAACCATGGAAACGTACAAGAACATCAAAACCATTAAACAACATTTGAAAGTCTGAAAACCTTATAATCAGCTTTATAGATCATGGATAAGAAAACACGATTCTCCTTTATTGCAGAGTTATCAAAATGTATGTTTTACCTCAATTACGTCATATGGTGGAGCTGACTAGAAAGAGATAACCCCATAACCATCGACAATAACTGCCATTTACGTTTAAAGAGCAGATTTTTGAGTAAGATATATAACTAAAAAAAGACAAAACACTCCCAACCTGCAGAGTATTGTTCTCAGCCCAGATAATGATTTTGTTTATCTCAGACCTATGTATGTGGCTAATGAGCATGTAATACTTGCACTATGCCGTTTTCAATGGTTGGATACAAATCTAATCTTATCTTGCGTTCAAAATGGGTAGACTTTATATAAAACTGTGTACGGGCGCTAATTTTGTGTACTTGCACCCAGATGCAATTCAATTTTAGTGAGAATCAAGTAGAAAGCTTAACGCACTACTAATGTAACTTCCATTGCTCTTTTCAGAAATATAAGGAATAATTGTAATAACCCTCAACTGCAGTATTCTTCGTGATCTTTATTAATATTAAATAAATATGGAAATTATCAATGGTTATCTCATATGTGTACAGTCGATTTGTGGTAAATGCTTGTTTGAGATCTGATATTAGAATATACAATAAGAAACATTGGATATTAAAGGCTACAACCAGTGTACTAACTGTTAAAGTGCCGTTACATTATTTAGCCAGGAACGCACTTTAAGACTATATGAGGATCCAAATATTTTCGGTATTTCTGAAAATGCCTAATGGCCTACAAATACACCGTCACTTGACATAAACGAGACCAATCGTTAGCTTTATTAGTATACCTTCTAAACAACACCTAGGATGAGAAAATTTCCGTTTTAAACAAGCATATAGTTAAACTACGCATGTTTGTGGAATTTCAGACCGCATGAATACATGAATGGCTAACCCGGGTTTCTGGAAGCGGCTAACTTGTAGGCAATATAGGAAATGGCTCGTTTCTATAAAGACGGAGTTTTCAGTTGGGGTTTGTGAGTTCACATGTATTCTTTTGGGTCAATTTATCATTCGTATCCTAAATTTAGGAATATTGGCTGTTTACCACGATATGAATGCAACATGATTGAAGAACACTACAATGCAATCCTGAGTATGGCTTGAACCACGACTAAGTTTGACTTACCAGACCAATATAAGTGCCAGCTGAGTCGTGTATTCACGGCCAGACCGGAGTGAGAACGAAGGGCCTCTGAAAGACTCATCCATATGACCCGTGTCACACTGAGACATCAGTCTAGGTCATAAAACCTTTTTAGTACCAATACTGACTGCTTTACCAGTGGTCTGTAACATTCATTGCATTTAACCTTTTCACAAGCGAAGTACCCCTGTAGCTTGGACTGCCCGATGGCAGCGTTATTTTCATTGATCCCAGGCGAGTATTGGCTTTGTGACATTAAAGAAAGTGGCACATGGAAAATAATATTTCTTGCACCAACACTGTTTTCCCCTACGGTTCATTGTTTTAGATAAACTGGCACAACTTGGCTATGTAATTTTGTTGAAACATATCTATGATATGACACCATTTTGGTTCTGTAATGCATGTATCGATCCATATGAACGATACATGATTCCCCAATGCCGCCATATGTTTTCCCCTCACTCCCTACCCGTTTTTGTGTCGTGTCCGGCAAACGTAAATGTATATGACATGACAACACAGCTATAGGAAAACACCGATTAAGTTTATTTTTAATTAAGTTTAAAGTTATTATTTGCTTTTGTAACTTGTAAAAAAATTGCAAATACTCCCATTATTCTTATATTTCACTTACAGGAGATATCACTGTTTGTGTCATCACAGCGGTATCCCTGAAATTGCTTTGGTGATTTGTTAAAGTAATTTCAAATACTCGCTTCATTCTTAAAGTTAACTGACAAGAGATTTCAATATTTGTTTTCATCACGGCGGTATTCCGGAAATTGCTTTGGTAATTTGCTAAAGTAAATAAGTTTAGATTCTTGCTTAATTCTTACATTCAACTGACAAGATATTATACTATTTGTGTCATCACGGCGATATTCCAGATATTTGTTTTTGTTATTGATGGTCTATTCAACAAGTAATCATTATAAACTAAACTGATATTATTGTGTTACCCTATATAACCCGTAGATCACTCTTGCTGTGCCCACCCCCAGTATTTCGGTCACACGTCGTCAAATTGTCAGCGACTAGATAATTCTAATATGGATATTTATAAAATATATAGAATCTTCATTTAAGATAAACTGTCTGGAGTTCTCTTAGGGTCCCTCTCACGGTATATTTTGGAGTTCGAAATATACATGTTACATCTTTACCGAAACATTTGTGAAAATATACTTATTTTTTTTATAATAATGGCTTTCAGTAATGGTACCTAGCATCAAATATAAGTGCTTTTGAAAGAATCTTCTGCAACGTCTCCGAGTCGGCGTTGTCCTGCCGGCGAGAGTACGTGCTAGTGAAGGCACTGAAACTAAATATAATAAATAGTTATATGATGTGTTTATTCCGAGTGCCAACATACAGTTTGGTAAGCCTGTCACACGGGTCAATGCCAGGTCTTCTTTGATGGCTCGCTGCTCCATCCTTCGTTCCTTGAACCCTTTCGTCAGAGATCCTTTCTACTTAAAACATCCCTTCTATACAGGTATGGTCCGACGACTGGATATACGGTCATGGTTTCCCTAACAATGAAAAAAAATGTCTGATGGGGACTTCCTTTTACCGAGGAGATAAGTATGTGACAATATGTTACAATGGATCATGCCCAAGCGCTTCAAAACACATACCTTTGTAGTGATTGTATTCGTAAGCCCCTGTGACTTGTCACCCATATCCTTTTATTCTGCTTGCTTAACTAAGTACAATGTACATCTGCATAATTGCAGTTCTGTTTCGGAATACGTGACAGGTTCTTACAGGCGATAATTCTGGTGTCAAACAGGTTTGGTGTACCACTCCTGAGATTCCTGAGTACGTGTATTACCATTGCTGCGTCATAACACCGATCAACCCCTGAAAGGCACACTCATTTTTGAATGAAACAAGGCTGTTTGGCACAGGTCTTCTAAGCGCTCTTCCTTGGTGGGAATCGACCGTAATATATCTCACCGCCTCAGCTGAGTATCAAACTTATGATCCTAGCTTTAAGGCCTGTGCTCTTCCTCTAGACCATGGAAGCTGGTACCTGCAGGAGTGTTGAACCCCTCTGAGTATGATTATATGATGTGTTAGTGCCTTGTACTGAAGCCCTGCCTTGTCTGCTGCCCTTATCACTGTACCAACCACTTTCTCCATTTTATACCTACTGTCCTTATGGCAGATCCACCTTAACACTGCCTCCTGCACGTTTCGGTGTCGCAACTCATCACAACCTCACAAAACGGGTCATTTTATGTAAACATATACGGCCTACAAGCTAGGAGGAACCAGCCACCGGAAAATTTATATCACACTCGCCGTACAATTGATGTCAAACGTACTAAAACTGCAATAACATCACCATCCACAATAACTCGCCTAGAGCACCAGTTGAATAATTTTGTATTTGTAGTTACCCCGGTAACTGTTTGTGGATTGAGATAAACTGTTATCAATTGGATGAAGATAACTGTTTGTGCATGGAGCCACACGAGCCTGTTGCTTATGATATAACTGCCAAAAAAGCTGACTTCGGTAAGCTAGAGTAGACTCATATTTTATATATGTCCTTGAGGAAGAATTTTTAACAATCCATTAAATATTCAAAATATGTGAGAAATATTATACATAGAGTAATAAAGAAAAGGCACCTTCCGGCATATGGTCCGCACTCTTGCCATAGCCCTGGGGTGTCCTTCAGTAGTCGTTCCGAAGTTTTAATTGCAGAGTGACTGCTTCTAGTCACTTCGATCGAACCCCTAGATTCAACCCGCGCTTATTTAATGGCATTTAGATGGCAGAAGTAACAAAGACAGTGTTGTACTAGTAGGGGGCTTGTACTGCGGCAGTAATTACCATTAAGCTTAACAAGCTGATATTATAACTTATGGCACAATAATTACTCCCTCCTGCTAGCAACTCGGGCCATAATCCCGCTAATATATAATTTTTGTAATGCAAATATGTAAAATCTACAATTTACTAGTAAGGTTTGCGTGTTTATACTAAATACCGGCATTCATGGCGTTAGACAATAATCTTCACCCCAACCCCACAAAGCTGACATTGTTCAACCCTAAAATTCTTTTCCCACGGTCAAAACATTAATCGTAAATTATTAATTAATAGCCTTTTAGCGGAAATACATAAAATGGAACATAATTACTCTTATTTTTTCTGCAATAGTTTGTGACAATCCCATCCTAAGGGGAAAGTTTAAAAGTGTGTTAGTGAGGATAACTGCATTCAGAACTATGACGTGTGAAGTGTCAATCCACGTGAAATGCTGTAAAATTGTGTCGCAAACATTTTCTTGTTCATTGACCATAAAATACAATAAACGTCGGATTGACCCTAGCTATTCGGAATCATTTATGTATTATCGCGAAAAAGCACTTCACAATACAGGAGCTCAATTGATGATACGTCCCAGGATATGATTGGGTAACGTATATAAATGTTCAATCAGAGGAAAAAGCATGTAACAAATGTAGGGCATTTCGATGGATGTCATAAAATGATATGGCACAGAAGGTGTATTAAACACTCACAATGAAAGGAAAATATTTCCCACTGCCATTTCCTGACATTAGAACATAACTATAGAGACAGACTAAAAACAAACAATAATATATACCCATTTATACCCGATCCCGTTTTGTTTCAAAGCATGCTACAGTAATACTTTCCGTATCTGGAAGAGTTTAAGATTTGCAATAGTTGCTTTGTGGGATAACAACCCGACCCGTTCAAAAAATTGTACTCAAGGTTGGAAAACATATGGTGGGCAATATTCTACAAATATTACCTAAGAATAGCACGACATGTGAACCGGTCCACATTTTGAAATTTTTTGGAACATTCGTACTAATCCCCATAATATTTGCTGGCAATCTATTGAATATTGTTGCAATTGCTTGGTTTCACAGGTTACGAACCAAATCAAATGCTTTGATATGCGCTTTATCGTTCACTGATATATCGGTGGGCATCATCGCTGGCATTATGAACTTTGAATGAGATACACATCTGAAGAACATTTCTACGGTCAATAACTACATTATGATGGTGTATAGCGGTGTCAGGAGAGCTATCCTTGTGACCGCTGTGGAAGGCTATGTCTACATAATTTATCCCTTTAAGATTCATCACTAAGATTATGGCTGGCTGGATGATTGCTTTTCCCTATATCTTGTCATTACTGGTGCTTGCAGTCACGCTTGCCTTGACAAGGCTTATTGGAATCGAATTTTGGAAAGTTATATATGTTGCGATGCTACTTTACTATAATGACCTTATACATTTTTCCAGGTCAGTAGGTGTCAGTGGGTAATTATGTATGTTTGATCTCGTTCACCGCTTGATAATAGACATTGTTAAATTTAATGTCCAGTTCTACGAAAAAAGGGAAAACACTGAGCTTTTGAGTTTTAAATAGACAATGGTTCCTATGATATTTATATTGACCAGACAGATGTGGTGTTGATCTGCTTTCTTCTATTTTGCTTCTTTCTTTCCGTTTTCCTTTTCGTTTGTGTTGATATAATAGAATGTGGTTTTATGGTCATGAAAATATATCAGTTGACAATGTCTTTTGATTCGACAATATATTTTACGAAAATTATGTGAGGTAAAAGGTTATGAATAGTTTTGCATTTATTCCTCATGTTAATAAGAAACCATACGTTGCATACGTTAACTGTATTAGACTGTTTATTATTATTATAAGCCTTTTTGGGGAGCAACATTAGTAAAATTAATGATTAGTGTTTGCTTGTTTAATGTAGTTGCTAAAACATACTTTATCCAACTCGTGTTCAGAAAGAAGCTGTTTTTTCCTGAATATATACATAATATAAACACTTTATAGTAGCAGACGAAAAATAAAACGAACATCTAACATGTTCATTCCTGAGGCTAACCCATAAGGAAACGTCCTCAAATTTCAAAGACATTAAAGCAATGGCTTGATAAAGGCACTATATTCTTAAAAAAGCCCTCACTAAGTTCTATTGATTATCGATGAGATAAAAGTTTTAACAATTAACGAATTTTATTATTTTACTTTACCATTTCTAAAGTTTTGGAATCATAACCTGATAAAGTACATCAAAATTGTCTTTTGGTATTGGACTTCGTGTCTTAACATAGTAAATGATACCCGGTCTGGGGGCAAAGCCTTTCCATTAAACCTTTCAATAACTCCCTTTCTGTTGGTTCGGACCTTGAAGAATCTCAGTGTTCCCTGACCGGTATTCCTACTTATTACCTATGGGTTTCGACTCATGTTCTATAAAACAATCTTTGGTAATAAATAAAGAGTCTTTTTTTAAAGGAGTCACTCTTATTTTTACCTACCCATCGACAACAGACTAACCTTTCTTTATATATATATACACACAGACATTTATATATATATATAAATATAAATATATATATATATATATATAAATTAAGTCTGACCATACCAAAATTATCAATTGATTTAATCTAATACATAATTTTGGCTCTAAAAACACCTTACCAAAATCCTTCAAATTAGGTTAAGGCATAAAAAAACGCTTTTTGATTGATATATCAACAACTGCCGATGTAAAAGTTGGTTTGTTTCGGCTAAGTAATTACTGAGATTTAATGCTTTAAAAATAAGGTGTTGAGGGCAAATGAGGTTTTGTTAAAATGTCAAAAAACTGCATTCGAATAGATTATTTGATCTACAGACGTAACTAAGCACAATTACATGTTGACAGTCATATGAATTTAGACAAAAAATGTAGTTTTAATCTAACCATGCCATTATATTATTTACACAGGAGCAACAGTTAAAGGATATATGGGCATTCAAAGAGAACGAGGCCGCGGGGATTGATTAACTTAAAACGATTAACACATCAAGGCCACAGATAGGGCCCGGCCTTAATCTTCTAATAAGGTCTTTTTACATTATTTCAAGAATTGATAACCAATTAAACATTCAACAAATGACAGCGTCTGAAAAAGTCTGGACATTCACTAGGTTCGGCTCGCGGAGACTTCTGTTCATTCAACATCTGCAAATTATCAAGGGGTATTCGAAATTGTCCCATGGTATTTTCGATAAGTATGTACGTAATATTAAGTTGTCCAGATGTTGACAGTTTGAATATCAAGACGTTATTGACGGGATATCAAGGAGTTATTTTGAAATCACTTTCATATCTTTCTGTAGGCTAAGGATACAGCAGAATACACGTCAAAAGAGAGAGGTCAACGATACTAATTGCTATTTATGACACTAACTGATCATTCACAGGGAACATATGCTTTTGCAAACTAATGAGCTTTAGTTCGGGTTGCTTTACTAAGCTTATCTGTACTTAGCTAATTAGATTGTGCTTTCAAACCTCGATCGTTAACAATGGCCGCCCCGTGCACGGACGGACTTGGCCCATGCATTAATTAACGTGCATCTCGCCATTGGCCGACTAATCCAGGTGAGGGCTGGGGCACAGTGATTGACAGGCTTGTGACAGGGCAGGAGTAACTTAACAAAAGCCCAGTCAACAAATCGAAGTGTTAACTGAAAAAAAAGTTCCTTTACCCACAAAATGCAACCTGCCACCAAAATCGTGCTCAAGTAAATTAGATCCACCCAATATTCAATATAAAGTATATTTTAATACAAAAAGTCATTTTTTTTTATTTAGGCAGTCCTGCTACCTTTAAGGAATTGATTTAAGGTTGCCAAAATGCACGTCTATAAACGTCCTTTTGTATGCAAATGGGAAACTTAATTTTAAGAAAGCTTTGGCGCATCGTACATCGTAACTGTTCTTCATTAAGTCATTAGCAGCAGTTAAGCATTCGTCCACATCATGATAGGCATATTTATGGAGCAGGTCAATTTAAAAGGATAAAAGTTTACATGTACACTTTCGCCTTCAATCAAGTGATGCATAAATATCAGTAAGAAAAAAGAAATAAACTTTATAAAAACAAGGATACGAAGAAATTCGTGTACCATGATGACATTTACTTGTGTGTCGAATTGCTTCAGTAAAAATGGTTTAATTTATGGCAAAAATGTTTTTGGTTTATAAAAGGCTTCAAATTATAGTCTATCTATAAACTGTTAGAAGGATTCCAAAAAAGATAATCCTGAATTCACTGCAGGTATCTAAAGTGTTTGTTGATGTGAAAGTTCTTTGAATATGAAAGGTTTTTAATTAGAAAGGTTCATAAAAACTCCAGGTATACTTGTGATGAACTCTGCTACACGTGTGAGATGAATGTGAATTCCATAATATGAAATATTTGTGGTCGATGAAGCCTATATTTTCAACGAAACGTCCATATGAACTCGTTCAAATGAAATTCGAACTGTGTGGTCTTTTATAGAAGTTCAGTACGCCCCGAGTAGTTCCCCTATATATAAATTTGGTGAATTGATATATATATATATATATATATATATATATATATATATATATATATATGAACTGTCTGGTCCTTTTCCTTTAGCACATGTGAAAGAACAAACCAAATGACTTAAAATTAAGCATTATCTGGAGGTGCAGAGATTTTGAAGAAACATCACGTAATATAAAGAGTCATTTTCCTCAGCTCTCTGGTTTCGTGTCTCACATAAAAACCTGCGGACTTGTCTCTAAGGAAACTGCCATGCCGTAGTCAGAGCCACAGCTGTAATTAACACATTGTGAAGCATGACACAAGAGCGGTTGTTTCGTTGGAAACCATCAAAGTGAATTCCACATGCTTAAAAATAACAAAGTTCAGCATACAATCAGCGACCGGTGAAACACTTGTTTATATATCATAAATAAAAGAAGCGTCCGCTACACGTGCATTTACTTAACAGAAAAAGGCTAAACAAATGGAAATTTGAATAAATAATATTCCTAGAGGCTTATTCATCATATGAGGGAAATTAAACGATTATTTCTTTTGATACAGCTCATTAACAGTGACCTTATTGCAATGAACAACTCGATTTAAGAGTGTTGAGACAAGTCAATTTTTATTCTAAATCATGTTATTTATATGGTTTTCCTAAATGAATAAGTAAATATGGCTAAGATTATCACTTAAATCCTGCCAACATTTCTGCTCCTTTCAAAAATGTCATCGATTGCTTTTTCGACTTGAAACTGTGGAATGCTTTATTCGTACCTGTGTATTCTAGCAATTCCAAAATGTCCACATATGTTATGTTTTATTTCTGGCGTGATGGTTTTAAATCATTTGCTTATATTAATTCATATTTAGCCTTTAAAAAAGTCGAGAAATATTCTCTTACACTGTCACCAGCAAATGGTTATATGGTTATAATCCTTCATGTATCCAACCAATAAACGAAGCAATATAGAATACCATGGAAACAGAATATGCAATAACAGTCAGTAACAATGCAAGTTCTTTCGACAGAAAGCAGTTTGGGACACTGATTGGCCGAATACGTCCCGTTTTTATGTATACAAAAAAAGCTGCACAGATCATGAGGATAGAACCACAATATATAAAAAAATATTAAAGGGGCTTAAAATCTATCATGGAACTGCATCCTGTGTACAAACGAGTCTATTTAGTCAGACCTTCCAGCAAGCTTAAATGGGTTCAATAGCAACGATTCAAACCACTTGACGTTTTAACATGTTATAAGCGGTTTGCCTAAAGACCGACATGTACCTAGTGAAAAGCTCTCTCTCCGTATATATATATATATATATCATATTGTCCTTTAAATTTGTAGGTTATATTATTTTCTATACGTATTGATGGCACATATGCACTGTAAACAGAAGGTAACAGTTTGTAACTCTGAATCGGGGCCTAAGGCCCAATAAAATGTTTACTGGGCTGGTTCCCTGCTCCCAGAATCCTTGTGTAAGGATATGTTAATAATAACATAAAGATGTATTAATTAAGATAAAATTTATGTTAATTGTTTAGATATTACCTTTGGTAATATTTACAAGTATAAATATTACTATGGAATGAATGTAAATATTAAATTTTACAAAGAACTTATCTCATGAGGAGATCTCAAGATAATTTCTGCTATAGGTATTCAACGTACATTTATCACATGGGCTAAACATTCTGTCTGTATATATATATATATATATATATATATATATATATATATATATATATAAGGTAGAGTTACACTCCGGTGTAAAATGCTCTCGTGCCTTCAGACAAGGCCAAAGGGATGTAACACTGAAGAAAATCAACACTGTAAATTCACTACAGAAACAAGAAACAAATTAGCTAAAATAAAGTCCGTCTTCAATGTTGGGTTGAACAATTTCACAAATAAAAACAATTAAAAACTAAAATATCAATACAAGTCATTCATAAACCATGGCTAAGAGTATAAAACATGCATAGAATAATTATGTGAACTCTAAAATATGCAAGCATGTTTAGAAAGTATATCACATTTATACATATAAAAGCAAGCAGAGTACTAAATATCACAGTTAGTATATATATATAATTGACTTACCAAACAATTATAATACAATATTATGTAACATTGATAGACTTCATATAGCAATATTCTGAAGAAGCAACATGGAATGAAGTTCATTATTATTCTTATATGATCAATGAAGTATAAAGAGTGTCCCTTTCAAACATATGCAACTGTTCTATATGTCATGTAATTTCTCTACAAGTTACCGTTTAACGCATTTCGTGAAATATTTTAGATTTTAGGTTTTGAAACTTCTAAATTCTTAACTATCCCCATGTGAACCAGGAACCATAAAACAAACACATACATTTGCACTGCAATAAAATGTGTTAAGCTTTGATGTAAATCCGTCCACCCAAGTTCACTGACTTCCATCATGGAATTTACGTTTCAAGTGTACTGTCTGGTTATAATTCGTGGTTTTTGATGGCGCACTCATCGTATCGGCACATAGGTACACAACACATCATATGGCAGTGGCTAAGCATCAATGAATACATTAAAAGAAATTTCAGAATCCAAAACACCTACCGGATAGGGCCAGCCTATTACGCCTTACATGAACTATACCAGTTGCCCCACACAAACAAACAAACTCGTTAAAAACTATTTAAATCTGAGTCCGGTAAAAACACTCTCTAGACGTCCGTGATGCCCTGAATGGGCGTGGTACAGTGCAGTACGCATCGCTCCACCCGGGAATTCCGCGAAACTGTATGAGGTTGACGTATTCCAAATTATCACGTCACGTCGAAGGGCGCTTGGTCCAAAGTGCGGCCCTCCTTGGTATAGCCCGTCATTTTCAATAGTCGGCACACCCTCGACCGATTATTCGGACCAATTTTGGCATTCGACAGGCGACTGGGAAAGGGAATACTATTATTTTTATTGATTCAATTTATTTATAGAGAGCGCAACCTCAGAAAATTATAGTATCTAAATATATATTGAACCTGTTCCCTTGAAACAGGTTTAATGATTATTTCGCGCAATCCTACTCACGAACAAACCGGAAATTCAACAGATAAACATGCATGAGTAAAATATAATCTTAGAAGAGGCAATGACCTGTTCAATATACATGACCACCCATTATAATAAATATTATACTGCTCAATATGAGTAGATTATAGCTCGTTGAAAGTGCTCAGTCTGAGTAGTATAATGTTAAACACCTCATAAGCTCAAGTACGAAACTATTCAAGTTGAGTAGTTTTCCGAATGAAACAACTCACATAGAGCATCATCAGTCTTAGTAGTCTTATTTGTCAGGGTAATAAATTTATACTTTCAATGAATGTAAAGTTTGGTCGAAATAGGCAAAACTACTTCACAGAATTATCCAAAACAGTTATTAAATACAATTATTTCAGATTGAGTATAATTTAAATGTACAATAATTAAGCATAAATTGCCTTTTTGTCAAATTTAAGTGAGCATCAGTGTCCAATGGCCAAATGTTTTGAATCGCATAAGAACTGCATGACCGCTTAGGCGAATATGCATAAAATTGTTAGTAAATTTTTAGTGAAGGCTTCTTTATAGCTTCAAAGGTGTCATCATAAATACCCACAATTTTTGTAAATATTATTTCCTGGCATGACATGTTTTGCTTTGTGTTAAAGAATCTTTTGGAACAGTCTTTAAATAAATGACAATGTTTATACATTCCTTGTTTTATGTTAGCAATACCTAACCGTCTTTGCAAGTCATATATAGGTTGTAGCTATATTGACCCTGGGTTCAATATCCCTGTATATATATATATATATATATATATATATATATATATATATATACATATATACATATATTAATGGAAAAGGTATACACAAAAAAGTGGTTCACTGCCAGTGGGATATCAGTGAACCACTTTTCAAAATGATTCCTATCATTTTGGTTGGGAATACAGTTAACATAGTCGCTATCATCAAGTTCCATTGGTTACGTACCAAGTCAAATGCCCTGATATCTGCCCTCTCTATTGCTGACATATCGGTTGGTCTGATGAGCCTGGCGTATAATTTATCCTGTAAGGTATCATTTAGCGGACTAACATGGACCCTCCTGGGTTATACCGGATTTTGGACTTATAACATCCCGGCTAGAGCACTCCTTATGATCGCAGTGGAACGTTATGTGTATATCATTCATCCTTTTAAATATCTGCGTTTCATGACGAAGAAGATGATCGGGTTGATGATTGCTTTTCCGCTAGTTTATTCAACCGTCATTACTATAACAGTTCAATTGTTGATTTACTTTTCATATAACTGGTACGCTCAGAAAATTCCTGTCGCTCTATATTTTGTTGACGGTTTTATTCTTGCGACCCTATATTCAAGAATTTTGTGCACAATCTATTCCCAAGCAAGACGAATACGTCAAGTGACATTATCGGAGCTGGGCCAAGGCTCGAAAAAAACTGAATTGAATGCAACCAAAATGCTTGGGCTGGTAGTTCTGGCGTATTTCATAACATGGACACCTTATTTTATTATATTTAATATTCCAAGGGATGAATCAGATGTTTACAAAATTCTTACCGTGTTGGCTTATGAAGTGGGTCTCATGAACTCAGCTATTAATGTCTTCGTATATGCTGGTGGGAGTTCAGATTTCAGGAAAGCATACAAGCGTCTTTTCCACCTAAAATAACCCAACAGGATATCAGAATGCAGTCAAAACAACAAATATTTTGGCCATATTTCTTTTTATATTTTCGAACATGGACCGCGGCAACTCTATACCATAATTGTGTCGATGTTCAGGATGCTTCTGCCTCTCTTCAGCTCATAAATGTCGTGCTCGTGAATATGGAAAATATAATTGTGCTGTTTTTATTTCTATTTATGCATAAAAAAATCTGAATTTGGGAAGACTTTTAGAATGATGCTTTGCTGTAAAGTTTCAGTGACTCCGTAAGACCAACAGAACAGGTAAATGCCAAATCATTCGACCTAACTGAACAGCCTTCCCCCAGTATTGACGATTGGTAATATTGAGGATCGAATGTTCGACAGACTGGTTCCCACCAAGTTCGTCCTCGAAATATTATGGGTAAAAATGTCAGAATCCCTGACGCTTGACACAGTTTAAGGTGAATAAAGAATCCCAGCGAAAGAAATTTGCATTTTATATGTAGCAGCACTATTACTAAGACATATGACATTGTCAATATGTTAATGGACATTCAACGTATTCATATCCAATCAGACGACAAGGAGTGTCGAGAACCATAGACAAAAAGACATAGATCTGATCATTCAGAAATCTATTAGAAGGAAACACCTCAAATTTGACATTTCATCATTCCACGCCATAAAAAGGTCACTATAAAGCACAATGCGATGGCGTACCAGATCAAGCAGGATTATAACATTGCATATCGTCCAGTAAAATGTAATAAATACTCAGGGTTTTATAAATGCAGTTAAAGCAATAAAAATGTTGGCCGTAAATCTTTACATATTCTCAGACATGGACACCGAGAACTCTATACCATTATTGTGTAGATGTTCAAGATATTATGTCTGTCTTCAGATCATATGTGTCTTGCTCATGAATATGAATAATATTATTTTGCTGTTATTATTTCTACTTATGCATGGAAGATCTCTAAATCTCAAGAAGGCTTTTAGAATTATGCTTTGCTGTAAAGTTTCAGGAACTCCGGAAGACCAGCTGTGACGGAAAAAATGAATTCAAAAGCACTGAACCTGACTTAAGAGCCTTTGACCAAAGACTGATTATTGGTAATATTAAGAATCGAACTTTTGACAGATTTATTCCCCGAAATGTCAATTAGTATCCTAGGCGCTTTACACAGCTTAACATGCATTAAGAATTCCAGTGAAAATAATTTGCATTATTTATATGCACCAGCATAAGCACTAAGACACGTGCCACTGTCGACATGTTTATAGACATTAAGTGTGTTCCAATCCAATCAAACGACAATGAGTCCCGAGACACAAATACAAACAAAAAATCTCATGATTCTGAAACGTACTAGAATGAAATATCTCAATCTTGACATCATTCCATTCATCATTCCACGCCCATAAAAAGTCTCTTTTGAACAAACAATGAATTTCTTCACCCATTGAAGTATAATATGTACACGTGGACAGTCTATCACACTTTGGATACATCATTCCACTCTAATATCACCATAACTATTGTTTATATATTTTAAAGATCAAGACATGCTCTGTAATTGCGTGTTTGATTAAAGGCTGTTCAATTTCATATAAAAAAATCCCCTAAAAGGTGTAGCCATTGCTGAATTGAAAGTGAAATATTATAAGAAAAATGGAATTTCTGCATACATATATTTAAAATCTTTCTTTGGATTTCCTGTTTGTTGTCATTTTTATTCCCTCGGTTTAAGGTTTCTTTATAAAAGTTACATTCATGTTTTCCACAAACATCTCATAATAAATAATTGTTACGAAATATTAAACCTACGGATATTAATTGTACACACCTCTTCACGTAACAGAATAACTAGTGTTTTACACAAAAACTCTTTATTCGGATATCCCATCGGTGGTATAAATTTCGTTGTTCATGTTATGAATATACCTCCTTAAAGCAAGTTCTTACCATCTCATTTTTGTCAGATAATATAATATTAATTCATTAAATATTAAATTAATTATAAAGTCTATTAGAAAACAAACAATTGTGCTCCTGCATATCATTTTAAAAAATTGCTTCTGCATAAAACCTTATTTTGCATATTTATTTGTGCATAATATGAATTAAATATTAACAAGACCAAAGTCCAAGCGATAATGTGAATCACTTTGTTTTAATTTTGGTGCATTGCGGAATATAAATGAAGGCAATCATTCATATCTAAACTGTTATAGCTTGTGATATAACATATATCAAGTCAGGCTATTGACTGTTTATACTGTCACGGTTACCTGATTGGGTGCTCTCATAAATCGTAAGCCGATTATCACTAATTAAATTAATATGCTATTTAAGTCGTGTATAGTTCATGGTTGGCCCTTTTACGCCCGAGCTGACATTATTTAACCTGCAGGAAATATGTTGGTAGAAAACTATATCCAACGTGTAATGAATGAACCACCATTCAAACTTTTCGCTAGCAAGTCCTGTTACTGTACTCTGTTAAAAGACTAGAAAATTCATAAAGAGGATCTTTGCATATTTTCTGTTTCCTCTCATCCTTTGTCTTCGATTAATTTAAGAAAGTCTTTACTTATGATGATTGTAGCACCTTTAACTCTTCAATAAACAGTATGAGCACACCGTGAGCAATTTTGATGCTGCTTTTTCCCAATAAACCCGATTTATAACATTTCCAAAACATAACATACCTGTTGCTGGGATGCAACATATCTTTGATGATTATGAATTTTTGCGAGTCGTATCAGTTTGATTTCCGATGTTCTTACTATGGTTGCAACAAATTCAATATTTAACGAAATTTAGCATAGAATAGGATATACGAAGATCATTTAATTATCACTACTTTAAGTACCTTTCCATTCTTTGCAGGAATTGCCCTAAAACCTGGTCGCTGTCTCAAATCTTCACAATAATCTGTTTTTTTTTTATTACCCATGATTTATATATCAATTCAAATTCACCTATGAGTATTAAACAAAAATCATGCCCAATATAACCATACAAATAACAAAATGGGGAACCCAACAAGAAATGTGTTTGGCATGCTAAAAGAAAGTTGTTACCTATATAATATGTCTTCTGCATACAGCAATGTAATCTAAACATCTCCGATCTATCTAAGAATGAACTTGTGATTCAGCGGTCGATAAGAGATGAATTTCAGGTAAAATGTAACATTCGATACGTAACAGAAATCATTGTGTCAGGCACAAAATAGTCTTTGGAGATGTAATGTGAAAAAGAAGTTGCTTGCCTTCAAACGCTGAAAACCGCACTGTCTTCCATGATAGAGATTCAGACATGTTCGTTATTTTTTTCAAATTATTTATCCCTTCATAAAGAACATTAGATTATATCATTTTACTTATTCTTATTGTTATTAATTCGAATATATTTCGGCAACCTTGCATTGATCATCTGAGGGGTCAGATGGTCCATGCGAGAGAGACAAATCTCGAGCATTTGAAAATTGTACCTCCAGAGGGGTCAGGCTCTGGACATACCCTCATCCAATTCTGGCATTGGATAGACGACTTCGGTATGCAATTGGAATGCAATTGGAATTGGTAAGCTGTACAACGGAATTATATCTGGCAATTATAACTGTTGTGAGCGCTCCAAGGAACAGTCCGAGGACTTTATATAAACGTGTAACTGTAGAGGTACTGGATATCACTGTGTTAAAGCATATTCTGCTACCTAGAATTGGATGATTTCAGGAGACATCTGATGTGAAACACATTGATTTCAGGTCCAGATAGAATAGTCTGTGCGTGTTGCGTGAAATGTACCTCGGGAGGTAAACCAGTATATTAGAGCGAACAACTGTTGGTGTTCGGGGCTCCGTGTTACTGTGAGTGGACTGATTGTTTTATATACACAGCGCAAGAGAGCAGAGAAACGATCAGTGCAATTCCGATGTCAAAAGTGCGCGATGGTCATGTGATTAGGAGTTTTTGACAAAGTAACTGTACTGTGTAATGTGTCTAATGGACTTCGGGCTTATTTCTGTTTTGATTATCGGATGTTAGTGATAATCTGTGCTTGTACATATGGAGCGCCTCTCCAGAGTGTGTAAATGTCTTCCTTCATTAATATTGATTATTTTCACATATTTCTTATTCAGTTTTTGGAGTGTACATATGTGAGTGTTTCAGCTAGTAGGTTAGACTTTTAAAAGTACCTTGTCGTTCACATGTTTACTGGTGTGACACCGACACAGCATCAGTTCTTCATATCTCTCTCGTAATTCCTTGTTCATCAGAACATACAAGAATACATTTTTTATTGCAGAATTTGATTGACCAATTGCAACAAAAATATCGTAGACCGTAATCAAAGCCGGATACGATCATAACCTCAATTGGTGGCCCAGGATAATATAAGGAGAGGTGTTTACGCGATCTAAGAGGCCATCATGATACTACTTAAAGCTTTTGTAACCTTTATTTCAGTTGCATATTGCACATATATATCGTATACAGTGCCAGAGCTCGGTACACGATCAGTGATTATTCCTGTCCAGATAAAATCTCATGCATCAGGTTTGAATGTCTATCATCCTGTTGCATTAACTTCTTTAATTGCCAAGAGTTTTTAGCGACTGGTGTTAAATTTTCTCAAACATTGTAGTTTAGAAACTTTTGATCTTTTTCAGTTCGTCTATCATAGTAACCGCTCAACATATGACGCTGTATCATTCACACCTAACCGTAATTAAAATTCGACTTACGAGAATCTAGCTGTGCAGGGGTTTTATTCATTTATTTCAGCTCAACCTTTTACATTGTCCTTCTCCATAAATACTGGACCACCCCAAACTGTACTCTCTATTCACCTTTGAATGTGTCTCTACTTCTGATGATCGCCTCATTGTAAAATTTGCAGATGAAACAACAGTTTCTTGGCTCATCCGGTGATATAACAACAGTGTTTAACGCAATGAAATTAAAACTTTAACTTCGTGGTGCTCTGAAAATAATCTGGAGTTAAATGTTAAGAAAACCAAGGAGATGATAATTGATTTAAGACGGATGAAAACTGAAATATTACCCTTAGTAATTGACGGCTCCGAGGTTGAAATCGCTGACTTTTTTAAATGTTTAGGAATTTTTATTTCTTCTGATTTGAAGTGGGCCGAAAATGATAATTACTGCTTAGAGAAGTCACAACAATCTTTATTCTTTCTAAGGAACCTAAAAGATTTCGGGCTCAGTCAACCAATTTTTTTTTATGTATTATCAGGCGGTAATTCAGGGTGTCCTTACGTTGCCAGTCACTCTATGGGGAGGCAGTTTCACTGTCGAGGGAAGGAATCGGCTATCGAGGATAGTTCAAACACCTGAGAGGATCATTAGGGTTCCATTATTCACAGTTGACTCCATATTTCAAACACGATTTTTGAAGAAAGCAACCCGTATTATAGAAGACTATAGTCAACTGGCGCACTATTCGTGGAAACAATGAAATCCCAGGTTCGCTAACAGGAATTTTCCAAAAGAACCCAAACTAGCACGTACGTTAGCCGTTCGACAATTAAATATATTACTTGCGGCACAAAAACCAACCCAAACATTTTTAGTTATACGTCTTTGTTTTTATCAATTTTATTTTATTATTTCCTGTTAAATGTGTTTGTTTAAGCAGGCCAGTCAAGCCAAATACTATGATATTTGATGATTTTAGTAAATATATATAGAAATAAAGTTATTTATCTTAATTTATATTATATATGTGTGTGTATGTGTGGGTGTGGAAGTGCGGATGTGTATTTATGTATGCATGTATTTCTTTTTAAACACTTGGACATAGAGATAAAGTTTGTATATCATCAATAATGTTTTACTTTTTATATTAAAAATTATGTCTGTTTACAGATTCAACTAAAATGCGTCGGTTGATGTTTACCTGCGATGTGTTGTAAACTTACCAATAACAGGACTAGTGCTGAACAGAAGAGTTGGCTGCAATTTCATTAGTTAACTGAAGAAGCATGCGTGTCACCTTTCGCAACGAACATAATATTTTATTATACATGTTTTGACCTGTACATATATAGATTATTTAATCTATGTTCCCTCTGTATCTTATTCTTGATATCATTTTTTAGCTCAGCTGACTGAAAGTCATTTGAGCTAAAGCGATCACCCTTTGTCCGGCGTCCGTCCGTCTGGCCGTCCGGCCGTCCGTTAACAGCGCACAAATCGTACCGCTGGACCTGGAATCTTCTCTCTTGACGTCCTGGGAGGTCCATAGAAAATCTTCTTGGAAACCTGAAATTAAGTCTCTGTTACCCATATCCTTTGAGCTATTGGGCTCCGAAGTACCCCCAGAATAATGCAAAATTTGATACAAAAGCTCAAGTATCTGAATAACTACTGCATTGATCACCATGATTCTCTGCATGAATATTGATCATGGGATGTTCCATCAGTTCCTCCAGACTGGTGGCGCCACCTGTATTTTTCCGATTTTTACAAATTTTTTCAATTTTTTTCAGACCTGCAATGAAACTGTCATCTCTTAATAGGGCACAAATCGTAATTACTAGACCTGGAATCTTCATACTTAATATCCAGAGAGATCCATTAAAAATCTCATTGGAAACCTGAAATTAGGTCTCTGTTACCCATATTCTTTAAGCTATGGGGCTCTGAAGTACCCCCCCCCCCCCCGAATAATGCAAAATTTGATACAAAAGCTCAAGTATCTAAATAACTACTGCATTGATGGCCATGATTCTTTGTATGAATATTGATCATGGGATGTTCCATTAGTTCCTGTAGACTGGTGGCACCACCTGTATTTTTTCCAGTTTTTACAATTTTTTTTCTTTATTTTGAGACCTTCAAAGAAGCTGTCATCTGTTAACAGGGCACAAATCGTAACCGCTGGACCTGGATTCTTCTAATTTGACATCAAGGGAGGTCCATGAAAAGTCTCTGAGAAAACATGAAATTAGGTCTCTGTTACCCATATCCTTCGTTATAAGTACCCCTCAGAATTATTAAAAATTTCATACAAAAGCTCCAGTATCTGAATAACTAATGCATTGATCTCCATGATTCTTTGCAGGCAAATTGATCATGGGATGTTCCATCAGTTCCTGCGGACTGGTGGCGCCATCTGTATTTTTCCAATTTTCACATTTATTTTTTTTCTTTTTTTCAGACCTACAACTGCCATCTCTTAATAGGGCACAAATCTTAACCCCTGGACCTGGTACTTTCAAACTCAATATCCAGGGAGGTCCATGAAAAGTCTCTTCGGAAATCTGAAATTAGGTCTCTGTTACCCATATCCTTTGAGCTATGGGGCTCCAAAGTACCCTCCAGAATAATGCAAAATTTGATACAAAAGCTCAAGTATCTGAATCACTGCTGCATTAATCACCATGATTTTTTGCATGAATATTAATCATGGAATGTTCCATCAGTTTCTGCAGAATTGTGTCGCCACCTGTATTTTCCAATTTTTACAAATTTTTTTTCTATATTTTTTGGGACCTTCAAAGAAGCTGTCATCTGTTTACAGGGCACAAATCGTAACCGCTGGACCTGGATTCTTCTAACTTGACATCAAGGGAGGTCCATGAAAGGTCTCTGTGAAAACATGAAATTAGGTCTCTGTTACCCATATCTTTCGTAGTAAGTACCCCTCAGAATAATTAAAAATTTGATACAAAAGCTCCAGTATCTGAATAACTAATACATTGATCTCCATGATTCTTTGCAGGCAAATTGATCAAGGAATGTTCCATCAATTCCTGCAAACTGGTGGCGCCACTTGTTTTTTTTTTCCAATTTTTACAATTTTTTTTTTTTGTTTTTGAGACTTTCAAAGAAGCTGTCATCTGTTAACACGGGTACAAATCGTAACCGCTGGACCTGGAATCTTCTAACTTGACATCAAGGGAGGACCATGAAAAGTCTGTGTAGAAACTCAAAATTAGGTCTCTGTTACCCATATATTCAGAGCTATGGGGCTCGTAATTACCCCTAAGAATAATTAAAAATGTGATACAAAAGCTGCAGTATCTGAGTAACTAATGTACTGATGGGCATGATTTTTTGCATGCCTGTTGATCATGGAGTGTTTCATCAGTTTCTGCAGACTGGTGGCGTCACCTATATTTTTTTTAAAATTTGTACGCATTTTTTTTCTCTTTTTGACACTTTCAAATAAAGCCTCATCTTATAACGGCACAAATCGTAACCACTCGACCTAGAATCTTCATACTTGACATCTAGGGAGGTCCGTGAAAAGTCTTCACGAAATTCTGAAATTAGATCTCTGTTACCCATATCCTATGAGCTATGGGGCTCGTAAGAACCCCTATAATAATTTAAAATGCGATACAAAAACTGTGTTGGTTTCTGGAGAACTCCTCTGAGACCCTTGGACCGGTCTTTCTGTAACCTAGGCGTAATTGTTCCCTCACCTAAGTGGTTGTGCATAAAAAAGACAGGTGGCACCACCTGCAATCCTTTCTGTGCAGTCTGAATCTGGGTTCTTTTAGATAACAACCGATATCTCAGGAGTGGCTCAATGTATTGAGCTGAATGTTTGCACGTCCATAGATCTTGAATCTTTTCATCTTGTAATCACAACTGGTGGCGCCACCTACAAGACTTTTTGCGCAGCATTCATCTGTGCATTTGCCATTTGTTCTTCTTAGTGGTTCTTCAATGTATTGGGTTGAAATTGTGCACGTTCATAGATCATTGACACCTCCATCTCGTAAAAAAGACTAGTGGCGCCATCTGCAATAATTTTCACATGGCGTCCATCCGTACATGTGCTTTGTGTGGAACTTGCTCATACCTCCGAAGTGGTTCAAGGTATTGGTCTGAAATTTGGCATGTCCATCCATCTTGGAAAATTTTCTCGTAAACCAGATAGGTTGCGCCATTTACCCTCCCATTTCCGTAGAATAAATTACTGATCTTTTCTTAGGATTGGTGTGCCATATTGGCCTGAACTTGTGCATATCCATATATCTTGGACTCCTCCATGTTGTACTCAAGACTGGAGGCGCTATCTGCATTTGTTTTCCTGTGGTGTCCATCTGTACATTTGCTTTGGGTGAAAATTGCTCATATCTTAGGAATGGTTCAAGGTATTGGTCTGAAATTTGGCATGTCAATCCGTTTTGGAGAGTTTTCTCACAAACCAAACAGGTGGTTCCAGGTGTTTTTGTTGATTAAATTAATGCCATTTTCTCAGAGATTTAGTGGACTATATTCAAGAGTGGTGTGACATACCACTCAATCCATCCCTCACTCCACCTGTACCACTCTGACTTCGGCTGATACACATTGCCGCCAGGCAAATGTTTTCTAGTTAAAAATGTGATACAAAAACTCCAGTATCTGAATAACTAATGCACTGATCATGCATGTGATACAAAAGAGTGTTTCATCAGTTCCTGTACACTGGTGGGGCCACCTGTATTTTTTTCAATTTTTTAGGCATTTTTTCTCTATTTATGAGACCTTCAAATGAACTGGTCATCTGTTAACATGGCACAAACAGTAACTGCTGAACCTAGAATCTCCATACTTGACATCAAGGGAGACTAATGAAAAATCTCCTCAGAAACCTGAAATTAGGTCTCTGTTACCCATATTCTCCGAGCTATAGAGCTATATATATACCCTCAAGAATAATTAAAAATTTGATACAAACAAAAGCTCCAGTATCTGAATAACTAATGGCTTGATAGCCATGATTCTTTGGATATATATTGATCATGGAGTGTTTCATCAATTCCTGCAGACTGGGGGCACTACCTGTATTTTTTTCAAATGTTTACCCGTTTTTTTTTATTCATGAGACCTTCAAATGAAGTTGTCATCTGTTTAAAAGCCCACTGAAACCCATTTCTAAAGACTCTTCACAAAATTCTTGATTTGTTTGCACTCTGGCAGTCAATTTGCTCATTGTTCAACATTCCTTGAATTCAGCTGAGCGTCATGGCCCATGGGCCACTAGTTTATTGATACAGTCTATTTTATAGAGAGCGCAACCGCAGAGAATCGTAGTATCTAACTATATAGTGAACCTGTTCCCTTGAAAAACTCTTGCGCAATCCTACTCACAAACAAACTGAACCCAAAAGTTAAACATGCATGTGTAAAAAATATAATCTTTGAAGTAGCAATGACCTGTCCAATATAAAGTATTAAAATGCTCAATATCAGTAGATTATAGCTTCTTGAAAGTGCTTAGTCTAAGTAGTTAATCACCTCATAAACTCTTTAACCGAGTAGCTTATTGGTTGCTAATACCTCATATTGATATGACTTTTAAAGAACGAATCTACTCAAGTTAAGTAGTATGTTTTCCATAAAACTACCAACTGAGAGCATCATCAGTCTGAGTAGTCTTAATTCTTCAACGTGATAAATTTATGCTTTCATTGAAAGTAAAGTTTGGTCAAAATAGGCCAAACTACTTCTACAGAATTGCCCAAAACAGTTATTATATACAATTATTTTAGATTGAGTATAATTTCAAATGTACACCCTTTATAATTAATTAATGCATGAATTGCCTTTATGTCAAATTCAGTTGAGCATTAGTGGTCAATGGCCAAATGTTTTGAATCATCGCAAACGTTCTGCATGACCGCCAAGGTGAAAATGCATAAAATTGTCAGTACATTTTTGTAAAAGCTGCTTTATAGCTTCAAAGATGTCATCTTACATACCAACATTGTTTTTTAAAATATTGGCATGTTTTGCTTTGTGTTAAGTCTTTATAACATTATTAAAATAAATGGCAATGTTTACACATTCCGTGTATTATGTTAACAATACCCAACCGACTTTGCAAGTCATATATATTTCATAGCTGCATTGATCTTGGGTTCGGTATCCCGCTCTGTGTGTGTGTGTGTGTGTGTGTATATATATATATATATATATATAAATATAATGGAATAGTCGTATTTAGAAAGTCATGCTGTTTTTAGATATGATGAAGATGCCTTTGCGCTTCGAAAACTCGTGTGTAAATAAACAAGATAGTCTATCTAAAAAAGTCACTATTTTTCTTTACCTATATATATATATATATATATATATATATATATATATATTTCCAGCCGCCTGATCCAATAATATAAATATAAGCTTATGGATGATAATGCTGAAAGGCATTACCCCGCTGGAGTTGGGGTCCGTAATGCTACATCATTCTACATGAATCAATGCAAAATCTGCAATTCTGCAGCTCCAGTTACACTGGATATTTGATAGTCAAATATTTATCCAAACTTTCCTTACTAAAATATTTACTCTATTAAGTGAAAACCACTATTGACCGATAAAGATCAACACGGATCGTGATATTATATTTAGAAAAGCAGAATAGCTGTAGGAATAGCATTTGATCAATCACCAGTATGTTAATCATAGGATGCAATAACTGGAAACACGCCATTATCAGATAGATGGACCTTACGCTGGGTACGCCCGCATAGTGTGATCGGTAACCTATATACTGAAAGCTCAAGTTTGACATATAGAGGATACAACCCGTTGATAAAAACCGAAATATTTAGAGTTTTAGAAGACATGACACGCAGTAATTCAACAATCACCGCCAATGGTTCAGCTAATGTATTCTGTGAGCCACTGTATGATTTACAGTTTGTTTCGTCATTCATAATAATTCCGATCATTTTAATTGGGAATACAGTGAACATAATCGCTATCATCAAATTCCACTGGTTACGTACCAAGTCAAATGCCCTGATATGCGCCCTCTCTTTTGCTGACATATCGGTTGGTCTGCTGAGCCTGGCGTATAATTTATCCTGTAAGGTATCATTTAGCGGACTAACGTGGACCCTCCTGGGTTATACCGGAATTTGGACTTATAACATCCCGGCTAGAGCACTGCTTTTGATCGCAGTGGAACGTTATGTGTATATTATTTATCCTTTTAAATATCTGCGTTTCATGAAGAAGAAGATTATTGGGTTGATGATTGCTTTTCCGTTAGTTTATTCAACCGTCATTACTATAACAGTTCAATTGCTGATTTACTCTTCATATAATTGGTACGCTCAGAATATTCCTGTCGTTCTATATTTTTTTGACGGTTTTATTCTTGCGACTCTATATTCAAGAATTCTGTGTACAATATATTCCCAAGCAAGACGAATTCGTCAAGTGACATTATCGGAGCAGGGGCAAGGCTCGAAGAAACCTGAATTGAATGCAACCAAAATGCTTGGGCTAGTAGTTCTAGCGTATTTCATAACCTGGACACCTTATTTTATTATATTTAGTATTCCAAGAGATAATTCAGATGTTTACAAAATTCTTACCGTGTTGGCTTATGAAGTGGGTCTCATGAACTCAGCTATTAATGTTTTCGTATATGCTGGTGGGAGTTCAGATTTCAGGAAAGCATACAAGCGTCTTTTCCACCTGAAATAACCCAACAAGATATCAGAATGCAGTTAAAACAACAAATATTTTGGCCATATTCCTTTTTATATTTCCAGACATGGACCACTGCAAATCTATACCATAATTGTGTCGATGTTCAGGATGCTTCTGCTTCTCTTCAGGTCATAAGTATCGTGCTCGTGAATATGGAAAATTTAATTTTGCTGTTATTATTTCTGTTTATGCATCAAGTAACTCTGAATGTCGGGAAGACAATTGGGATTATGCTTTGCTGTAAGGCTTCAGTAAATCCCGAAGACAAACGGTGACAGAAAAGGTAAATGGCCATTCATTAAACCTGACTGAAGAGCCTTTGTCCAAAAATTGACTACTGGTAATATTAAGGATCACATGTTCGACACACTGGTTCCCCCAAATTTCTTCCTCGATATATTATGGGTTAAAAATGTCAGAATCCTTGGCGCTTGATACAGAATAACGTGTATTAAGAATTCAAGCGAAAGTAATTAACATTATTTATAGCATAAGTACTGAGAGACATGGCATTGTCGATATGTTTAATGACATTCGGTGTGTTCACATCCAATCGGGCGAGAATCACTGTCGAGAAAAAAGAAAAAAAGACATAGATCTGATCATTTGGAATTATACTAGAATGAAATACCCCAATCTCGATATTTCATCGTTCCGTGCCCACGAAAAAATGTCACTATAAAGCACATTGAAGTATCATATGTGTTGTATCCTATATATGTTTGTACACAAAGAGATTTAAATACATAATGCGATGGCGTAACATACATAGCGTGATAATAACATATTATATCAAACTATTTATCAACAGCTTTTATTATAATTTTCAGACATATCCAGTAAAATGTAATAAACACTCTGAGTACTTACCAATATGAAGATGTAACCAGGTACACAAAAAGAAGCGAGCATAGGACACATGGCATGACGTTTCCTATGCCGTTTTGTACAATGGGCAATTGTGATGTATAAGGTGGTATCATATATTTAGGTCGTTAGATTAAATGTTATTAAAGTCTTGTCTATAAATATGTGTTGTACATTGTTTTTGTATTGGGACGATGGAACTCGGTTTTTCATTGACAGGTAAATACGTGTTTGGTGTGACGACATCTAATAGCAGTTGCAGACAAGTATGTAGGGATGAATAATCAATGTAATTGTTTCTCTTTAATTATCTAATAAGTGAAATATATTATGCTATGAGTTGATGTAACTGGGTACAGTGATAGAGATTATGCTAGAGTGTATGATCTTACAATTCAAAAAGACACTGACTTTCATGAGATGGAATTACTTTGAAGCAATTTCTTCAGGTTGTTCTGTGAATACAATTATTTCTGCCTATGTTACAACAAAATCGACTGCATCAATTTGAACGAGTAAATGTACATGAATATGTGTATAACGATATTTATTGTATATATGTTAACGGTTAGCCGTATGGCCTGTCTTCAGTGATTACCCATGCAGTCAAAGGGTCTAACATTCGCCTGCAAATGAGAAATAATACAAATTTTAGGAAAGTTACCCGTTCATTCCTTAATATAGATATAAACCAGTTTGTCAGGGAAATCATATATTACAATAGTGTGTAAAAAACATATATTAAACAAGTAATAGTTTTTCTGTGATATTTACAAAATAATCAAATATTTGAGATTTTTTTCAATTTATGATAAACCATGTTTAACAATTACAAGTTTCCTTTTGTTAGAAGGTCCATCAATTAGGAAGAATACAATTGAGAAAAGGATATGACTTTATGGGCAACTTTTATTTAAGTAATCAGGGTATCAACGCTCTTGTCTGTTCAGACTTAAACTGTTCTGTCAAACTGTGGAATCCATACAAACTTCACTGGTATGTTCAATTCAGCGTTAAAAATGTGACATACGAGTCCCTAGATAGCTATCACTAACTGTGGGAAATATCACGCTTACTTTTGTCTCAGACTGACTGAATATCCTTAATTCACCAAGCACATGGAACCCCATAAATTGCTTTCCTTTACATATAGTTAGTGAACGGATGGGATGCCCTGATTGAAGCACCACTCTGCTGTTTGTCAATTCTACCCGAATGCCATAATTATATATTACAAAAATTAAATCATACTTTTCCTGTTTTATTCAGTGGACCTTTAGTAAACATTTCATACATTGCTTGCACTAATAGCAAGAAAAAAATAATAAAAAAATAAACAAATAAATAAACCCATTCACCGGCAAGGATCAACTACAGATGGCCCAGGGCGCTGGCATCATACTTTTAAAAATAGGAACGGGAAAACCGATATAAGCAGAATCTCTGAATAGTGTGACTTTGCTGGAAGACTCTGCCATATGCCATGTATGTAATAT
The DNA here is from genome assembly GCA_026874595.1 of Sipunculus nudus. Classification (NCBI taxonomy): domain Eukaryota; kingdom Metazoa; phylum Annelida; class Sipuncula; order Golfingiida; family Sipunculidae; genus Sipunculus; species Sipunculus nudus. The sequence continues at coordinate 11,541,897 of CM049311.1, read as the reverse complement.
ACAGGTATTTCACCTATGATTGCCTTAGAACATGGTTGTTTTTATTTAGAGATGACATAAATTGATTTGAATAAACGAAACGTTAGGAAACAATTCCTAGTCCTAATAATAAAGAACTCTTGTTTTCTGTGAGCCTCTGAATTATTTACATTTGCTTTTATCATTCATTATTAGCTCTATTAAAAGACCCTCAATCGACCAGTTGGGGTCATTTAGGATCCTAGCTACGTTTTTATGTGTGCCGTTGGGAAAGTTCTAATCCGAAAAATGTAGCCCAGCATGAATTTCTCATTTTAGACCTTTATGTTTATCTTTGTCACAAATTATTTAACTCAAAACAAATGACAAATATTGTGAAGATTTTAAACAGTTTGGACTATGAAATGATTCTGTTAAATTTGTCATTAAAACGTGTCATACATGCTTGCAAAAGTGGACATAGATAAAGATAATGGTGACACATTGAGCTACACATATATTTAAAGATTTCCTAGGAACATACTACATTTTATGTATGCATATTGTAAGAATAATTGGTTAAAGAGAGCTTCCCTCACGTTTATCAACATGAAATCACAATGACATAAATGTTTCTGTCATCTGGTCCATTGGCAGACATTATTTATCTATGATAGGGTTCATCTTGCTCCCGCCACATTAATATATCTAACATATGCCAAAATAAATTTCGTTAAGTGCACGTGAACAGTTTTGATACATCATATTACTCTTATATCACCATAACTATTGTTTATAAATTTTAAAGATCAAGATGCTCGGTAATTGCGTTTTTGATTAATGGCTATTAGATTTTACATAAAAAATATCTTGAAGGTGTACCCTTTGCTGAATTAATAATTGAAGATTATAGGAAAAATGAAATTGATGCATACATATATTTATAATCTTTTCCTGTTTCTTTTATTTTTTATCTCTCGGTTTACTGAGTCTTTTAAATAGTTACATTGATGTTATCCAATGACATCTCATAATAAATAATTGTAACGGAATATTAAACCTGTAGACATTAATTGTAACAGACCTCTTCTTTTCACGTAACAGAATAACTAGTGTTTTACATGATAACTCTTCACTCGGATATATCATCGGTGGTATAAAATGCGTTGTTCATTTTAAAAATATACATCGTTAAAGCAAGTTCTTACCATCTCATTTTTGTCAGAAAAAAAAATATATTGATTCATTGAATATTAAATTAATCATAACTTCTATTTATAAACTCAAACAAGTTGCTTATGCATAAAATCCCATTTTGCATATTTATTTGTGCATGATATGAATTAAATTAACGAGACAAAAGTCCAAGCGATAATGTGAATCAGTTTGTTTATTTTATTTTATTTTTTTTATTATTTTATTAGACAAGCTGTTTCATTTGTTCTTACAAAGAAGCTTTGCTTTAAGAATGTTTCGATACAAAATCAATAATCAGCCTACGTGGGCTTAGGTCTTAGTAAAGATAAGCGCAACATTAGATTTAATAAAAAAGTAAGTCTCATGACAGATATGACATAAGCCTTGTACACATTTATATTATAGGTGCATTGCGGAATATAAATGAAGGCAAAAATTCATATTAAAATGTTATAGCTTGTGATAATAAATGTATCAAGTCAGACTATCGTCTGTTTATACTGTCACGGTTACCTGATTGGGTGCTCTCATTAATCGTATGCCGATGATCAGTAATTTAATGAATATGCTATTTTAGTCGCGTATAGGTCATGTTCTTATTATGGTTGCAACAAATTTAATATTTAACGAAATTTGGCACAAAACAGGATATATGGAGATCATTTATTTACTCCCTAATATAAGTACCTTTCCATTATTTTGAGGAATCCTAAAACCTAGTCGCTGTCTCAAACCTTCAAAACAATCTGTTTATTATTATTATTCATGCTTTATATATCAATTCAAATTCACCTATGAGTATCAAACAAAAGTCATGCGCAATGTAACCATACGAATTACATTATGGGGAACCCAACAAGAAATGTGTTCAGCATGCTAAAAGTAAGTTGATACCTGTATAATATGTCTTCTACATGCAGCAATGTATTCTAAACATCTCCAATATATCTAAGATTGAACTTATGATTCAGCGGTAGAGTAGAGATGTAAATTTCAGGTTAAATGTAACATTCGATAGTAACAGAAACCATTGTGTCAGGCACAAAAAAGTCTATGGAGATGTAATGTGAAAAAAAAGTTGCTCGCCTTCCAACGCTGATAACCGCACTGTCAACCATGATAGAGATTCAAACATGTTCGTTATTTTTTCACATTATTTATCCTTTCATATAGTACATTAAATTACATCATTTTACTTATTCTAATTGTTATTATTTCGAATATATTCCGGCAACCTTGCATTGATCATCTGAGGGGTCAGGTGGTCCCTGTGAGAGAGACAAATTTTGAGCTCGACAGAGCATTTGAAAATTGTACCTCCATAGGGGTCAGGCTCTGGGCATACCCTTAACCAATTCTGGCATTGGATAGACGACTTCGGTAGGGAATGCAATTGGAATTGTTAAGCTGTACAACGGAGTTATATCTGGCAATAATAACTTTTGTGAGCGCTCAAAGGAACAGTGCGAGGACTTTATATAAACGTGTAACTGTAGAGGTACTGGATATCACTGTGTTCAAGCATATTCAGCTACCTAGGATTAGGTGATTTCAGGAGACATCAGATGTGAAAGAGATTGATTCTAGGTCCAGATAGAATAGTCTGTGCGTGTTGCGTGAACCATACCTCGAGAGGTAAACCAGTACTGTTGGTGTTCGGGGCTCTGTGTAACTGTGAGTGGACTGATTGTACTATATACACAGCGCAAGAGAGCAGAGAGACGATCAGTCAAAAGCGCGCGATGGTCATGTGATTAGGAGGTGTTGACAAAGGGACTGTACTGTGTAATGTGTCTAACGGACATCGGGCTTATTTCTGTTTTGATTATGGGATGATAGTAAAATTATGTGCCTGTACATATGGAGCGCCTCTCCAGAGTGTGTAAATGTCTTCTTTCATTAATATTGCTTTTTTTCACATATTTCTTATTAAGTTTTTGGAGTGTACCTATGTGAGTGTTTCAGCTAGTTGGTTTGACTTTTAAAAGTTACTTGTCGTCCACATGTTTAGTGCCATGACACCGACACAGCATCAGTCCTTTCCCACTTCTCTCTTAATTCCTTATTCATAAGAACATACAAGAATACATTTATTGCAGAATTTGATTGACCAATTGCAACAAAAATATCGTAGACTGTAACCAAAGGCGGATACGATCATAACCTTAATTGGTGGCCGAAGATAATATAAGGAGAGGTGTTTTTATCGGCCATCATGATACTACTTAAAGCTTTTGTAGCCTTTATTTTAGTTGCATATTGCACATATATATCGTGTACAGTGCCAGAGCTCGTTACACGATCAGTGATTTTCCTGTCCAGATAAAATCTCATGCATCATGTTTGAATGACTGTCATCCTGTTGCATTAACTTCTTTAATTGCTAATAGTTTTGAGCGACCGGTGTTAAATTAAATCAAACGCTGTATTTCAGAAACGTTTGATCCCATCATAGTAACCGCTCAACATATGACGCTGTATTATTCACACGTTTCCTTATTTTAAAATTCGACTTACGAGAATCTACCTATGCAGGGGTTTTATTCATTGGTTTCAGCCCAACCTTTTACACTATCCTTCCCTATAAACCATCGGGAAAATATCAGAACTGGGTCCTAATATTAATGTGCCTTATTTGTAACTGGATCTTAGACTTTTTAACATATCGACCTCAAGTGGTTGAGATTGGAAACATTATTTCCGAAAAACTGGTCTTAAAACTGGACCACCCTAAGGTTATGTGCTTTCACCAAAACTGTACTCTCTATTCACCTATGAAGTGTCTCTACCAATGATGATTGCCTCATTGTAAAATTTGCAGATGAAACAACAGTTTCTTGGCTCATCCGGGGAAATAAAAGTGTTTACCGCAGTTAAATTAAAACTTTACATTGTGGTGCTCTGTAAATAATCTGGAGTTAAATGTTAAGAAAACCAAGGAGATGTTTATTGATTTTAGATGGATAAAAACTGAAATATTACCCTTAGTAATTGACGGTTCCTAGGTTGAAATCGTTGACTGTTTTAAATTTTCAGGAATTTTTATTTCTTCTGATTTGAAGTAGGCCGAAATGTTAATTACTGCGTAAAGAGGACAAAACAATGTTTATTCTTTATATGGAACCTTAAAGATTTCGGGCTCAGTCAACCAACTGTATTAATGTTAATGGGGCGGTTATTCAGGGTGTCCTGACGTTGATATTCACTGTATGGGGAGGCAGTATCACTGTCGAGGAAAGGAATCGTCTATCGAGGATATTTCCAAGAGCTGAGAGGATCATCGGGGTTCCTTTACCCACATTTGACTCCATATTTCAAACACGATTGTTGAAGAAAGCAAACGGTATTATAGAAGACTATAGTCATCCGGCGCACTATTTGTGTAAAAAAATGAAATCGGGGGTTTGCTATAGGTCGCTTAGCGGTCAGGAATTTTCCAAAGAACCCAAACTAGCACGTACGCGTCAGGCGTTCGACAGTTATTTATTTTACTTGCGGCACAATAAACAAGTTAAATATTTTTAGTCATGCGTCTTTGTTTTTATCAATTTTATTTTATTATTTCTTGTCTAATATGTTTGTTGAAGCAGGCCACCAAAGCCAAATACTATTGTGTTTGATGATTTTATTAAGAATATATAGCAATAAACTTATCTTTCTCATGTCAACGTATCTTATATATGTGTGTGTATATGTGGGTGTGAAAGTGCGGGTGTGTATTTATGTATGCATGTATGCATGTATTTTTTTAAACACTTAGACATAGAGATAAAGTTAGTATATCATCACTAATGTTTTATTTTTTATATTCAAAATTATGTCTGTTTACAGATTCGACCAAAATGCGTCGGTTGATGTTGACCTGTGATGTGTTGTAAACTCACCAATAACATGACTAGTGCTGAACAGAAGAGTTGGCTGCAAATTCATTTGTTAACTGAAGAAGCGTGCGTGTCACCTTTTGCAACGAATGTAATATTTAATTATACAATTATATATATATATATATATATATATATATATATATATATATATATTGTTCTGACCTGTACAAATATATTATTCAATCTAAGTTCCCTTTGATCTTATTCTTGGTATTTTTTTTTTGTTGATACAGTGTATTTTTTAGACAGCGCAACCTCAGAGAATCATAGTGTCTGACTATATAGTGAACCTGTTGCCTTGAAATACTCTTCCGCAATCCTACTCACAAACAAACCTGAAATCCAAAAGTTAAACGTGAACGTGTAAAAATATAATCTTGGAAGTGCCAATGACCTGTCCAAAATACAGTGCTACCTATTATAATAAATATTTAATTGCTCCATATGAGTAGATTATAGCTCCTTGAAAGTGCTCAGTCTGAGTAGTTTTCCTGTTGAACACCTCATAAACTCTCAAACCGAGTAGCTTATTTGTGGCTAACTGCTCACATTGATTTGACTTTTAAAGAACGAATCTAGTCAAGTTAAGTAGTTTTTTTTATTTTTCTATTAAACTACCCACTGAGAGCATCATCAATCTGAGTAGCATTAATTCATCAGGGTAGTAAATATATGCTTTATTTTAATGTAAAATTTGGTGAAACAGGCCAAACCACTTATACAGAATTTTCCAAAACAGTTATTATATACAGTAAATTCAGATTGAGTATAATTTCAAATGTACACCCTTTATCAATAATTAATGCATGAATAGCATTTATGTCAAATTAAGTTGAGCATCAGTTACCAATGGCCAAATTCATCAAATCGCAAATGCACAGCATAACCGCCTAGGTGAATATAGAAAAATTGTTATAATTTAGTAAAATCTTATTTATAGCTTCAAAGGGGTAATCATAAATACCCACACTATTTGAAAAAATAGTTTCCGGGCATGGCATATTTTTCTTTGTGTTAAAGAATCTTTTCAAACATTCTATAAATAAAGGGCAAAGTTTATACATTCCGTGTTTAATGTTAGAAATACCAAAGCGTCTTTGCAAGTCACATATAGGTCATAGCTACATTTTCCCTTGGTTCAGTATCCCTGCATATATATATATATATATATATATATATATATATATATATATATATAATGGAAAAGCCGTGTTAGTTGGTAGTCGAAATGTAGGTAAAGAGAAAATGCGACGCCTTTTAAATATGATGAAGAAGCCGTTGCGCTTCGAAAGCTCTGTGTTTATAAACAAGTAAGTCTATCTAAAAGGCATCACTCTTTTTCTTTACATTTACTATATATATATATATATATATATATATATATATATATATATATATATATATATATTTCAGACTTCCAGACATCTGAACCAATAAGATAAATATCAGCTAATGGATGATAATGGTCAAAGGCATTATGGCCGGGAGTTGGGGTCCGTGATGCTACACCATTATACATACATCAATACTAAAACGGCATTTCTGAAGATTCAATTGCATTGGATATTTGATAGTGTAAATATTTATCAAAACTTTCCTTACTAAAATGTTTTTTCCATTTACTGGGTTCGTAATATAATATTTAGAAAGGCAGAATAACTGACGGAATAGCATTTGATCAATCACCAGTATATAAATAGTAGGAAACAAAACCTGAACCCACACCATTAACAGATAAATGAACTCTACGTTTGGCACGCCCGCATGGTGTGATCGTGATGCAATATGCCCAAAGCTCAGGTTTTTCACATGGAAGATATAACTCGTTGATGGAAACAACAACATTTAGATTTTAAAAGGCATGTCACGCAATAATTCAACAATCACTGCCAATGGTTCAGCTATTATGATTTGTGAGCCATTGTATGACTTAGTTTGTCGTGTCATTTTAGTAATTCCTATCATTTTGATTGGGAATACACTGAACATAGTCGCTATCATCAAGTTCCACTGGTTATGTACCAAGTCAAATGCCCTGATATGTGCCCTCTCTTTTGCTGACATATTGGTTGGTCTGATGAGCCTGACGTTTAATGTATCCTGTAAGATATCATTTAGCAGACTGGCAGGGACTGTACTTGATTATACCGGATTTTGGACTTATAACATCCCGACTAGAGCACTCCTCATAATCGCAGTGGAACGTTATATGTATATTATTCATCCTTTTAAATATCCGCGTTTCATGACGAAGACAATGATTGTGTTGATGGTTGCTTTTCCTTTTGTTTATTCAGCCGTTATTACTATAGCAATTCAATTGCTGACATTCTCTTCATACTATTGGTATGCTAGGAATATTCCTGTCTCTCTACATTATGTTGACAGTTTTATTCTTGCGACCCTATATTCAAGGATTTTGTGTACAATCGATTCCAAAGCAAGGCGAATACGTCAAGTGACATTATCGGAGCATGGCCAAGGCTCGAGGAAACCTGAATTGAATGCAACCAAAAGGCTTGGGCTGGTCGTTCTGGCGTATTTCATAACTTGGACACCAGATTTTATTCTATTAAGTATACCAAAAGATGAATGAAATATATACAAAATTCTTACCGTGTTGGCTTATGAAGTAGCTCTCATGAACTGTTAATGTGTTCGTATATGCTGGTGGGAGTTCAGATTTCAGGAAAGCATACAAGCGTCTTTACCACCTCGAATAGCCCGACAGGGTATCAGAATGCAGTTAAAACAACAAAACTATTGGCATTATATCTTTTTTGTTCCCAGACGAGGACCCCGGCAACTCTCTACCATTATTGTGTCAATGTTTAGGTTGCTTCGGCCTCTCTTCACGTCATAAGTATCGTGGTCGTGAATGTGAAAAATTTAATCCTGCTGTTATTATTTCTATTTGTGCATGAAAGAACTCTTAATTTTAGAAATATTTACAGAATGATTCTTGGCTTTAAAGTTTCAGTAATTCCGGAAGACCAGCGGTGAGAGAAAAGGTGAATTCCAAAAACTGACTATTTGTAATATTAAGGATCGAATGTCCGACAGACTTGTTCTTCCAAATTTCTTCCTTGAAAGTGAACGGGTAAATGTCCGTATCCTTTGCTCATGACACAGTTTAACGTGCATTAGGAAAAATTCCAGTAAAAGTAATTTGCCTGATTTGTATGTACCAGCATAAGAACTAAGAAATATGATAATTGCCAATATGTTCATTCAGTGTATTCACATCCAATCAGACGACAATGAGTGTCGAGAACCAACGACCAAAAGAAATAGAGATCTGATCATTCAGAAATATACTGGAATGAAATACTTCAATCTAGACATTTCATCGTTCTATGCCGAAAAAGGGTTACTATAAAGCAGAACAATGAATTTCTGCGTCCATTGAAGTATCATGTGGGTTTAGATCTTTATATGTATGTACATAAAAATATTTAAATGCATAATGCGATGGCGTAACAGATCCAGCATTATAATAATGTTGTTACATGGTAATGCTTTACATTGTCGTAAAAATGGGCAATTGTGATGTATAAGCTGGTATCGCATAGTTAGGCCGTCAGATTAAAAGTTATTTGTGTCTATAAATATGTGACGTATTGTTTTTGTATAGGGAGGATGGAATTCAGTTTTTCATTGACAGGTAAAAATTAATGTGTAAAGATTTGTTTTTCACACTCTGTCTGATTGTTTTGCGAAAGCAAAATTGATCCGTCATCTGATATGGAGTGTTTATAAAAAATCCTTTCAAGTATCCTATACTTAACCAAGCCAATGCCTGCTGAAAAGATTTGGTGATTTGACAGGGGGAAAGTTTATTACAATAGTGGTCTTTCTGGGGTATTGTTATCCTATCTCTCCACAAATTTCCTGCTGTACACATTATTAAAACCTATATAAGACAAAGTATTATAAGAAAACTGTTTCGACATCTTGCGCATTACTTAACTTACCCTTTAACAATAATTCAACAAAAAAGAAATGACCTACAGTCAAATATTGTGAAGAATTTAAACATTTTGGACTATGAAAGGATTCTGTTAAATTTGACACTCAAAGGTTTCATATATGCTGGCAAAAGTGCAGATAGGTAAAGATTATGATGACATATTGAGCTACACATATATTAAGGGGCTTCATAGGAACATCCCTATATACATACATATATATATATATATATTTATCCTTATATATATTCAAACATATAAAATATGTTAATTAATATTTTGCCATCATTATTTAATTACTGCGAAAGATTATCAGTCGAAGTGTCTAAGGAATGCCCCTGGATATTCAAGATCAAAACAAAGCGCTTTGTATGAATGAGCCATTTTTCATTATTTACTTTATTATAATAGCGCATTTCCCTACACTCTACCGGCGCTATATCTATTCTATGACTGTTGTGAAAACATAAGACAGCAAATTTTAAGGCATTTCTAACACGCAAAAATTATATATAAATACGGAGAAGGTAACATCCTAAAGCTTTTAATTTTCCCAATATTCTAGAATGTAATGACCAGAAGCCAGTCTTTTGGCTAATAGCGTTAAGGGCCGGAGATAATGATATAAATGTGTATGCTAACAAAATTAATAGGTCATGTTCACCCGTTTTTGTCATTTGAAATTTAATCACTTTATTATTACCTCATCCTTAATATTAATCGTAAAAAAGACTATACATGTGCATCTGCAGGGTTTTATTTCAGAATGGGACTACGTGGTAGAGCAGTAGCAAATGTTATTTTATTTTATATTAAAATGTTAACCAAGCCTGTTATCTACCGCAACTTTTATTCTGAATGTGTTATCAGTCTCATTGCCGGGTCATCCCACAGGTTTTTAACGTTCGACAGGTCATGACTGAACATATATAATAGGGAATATAGTAATAATCATTATTGCAACATTGAAAAATGGGCAACAATAAAATGTTTTTGTATAATTAACACTATTCAGTCATTTCCATTTTTTCTCTCATATAACAGTGTTTCAAGGCCTGACATTTTTATTTTATATGTTTTAATATTAAATAATTCCAGGTATACGGAGAGAATAGAATTTTAGGATGAAAATATGTCTTTAATGTTGCTTTTGATAACTACTTAAAAAACTTAAAAACCCATGACTGTTTCATATTCTGCCATTATGATCAGTTTTCTTGATCAAATAAATGCATGCCAGCTTTTCTCGGTATATTAAGTACATCCATTCGTGGGCTGTTCAGTTTCATATGTTTCATTAAATGTGATAAAAATGTCCTTCGACATGTACGTGTAATTAAAACAAAGCGTTACTATATTTTCATAGTGAACAACTTAAAGCTTTAGACATGTATCCCTAAAATAACAAGATGAATATTTTTACTGCAATTTTGAATATATAGGTTTTTCTTGGGAATGCAAAAATATATACATAGTTTGTTAACGTGAAGCAACATACATTCTGTTAAATTAAACGTATAATAGTTGCCTATTCACGACACATAGTTGACATTAAGAGAGGTACACAAAGTGTCAAGTTGTTATTTAATAGGAAGAGACTTTGTACATACAGGTAATCCGAAAATAAATGGGCTTCCTTAGATACGCTAAATATTTTTATATATAGTAACATAAATGATATCACCCTGTTAAAAATCAATTCATGATAAATGAGATTTTGTCAGCTCCGCGTATGGATCGTTTTAAGAAGTCAGTACGCTCCCCTAATTCCTGATGAATTAATTTTTGTTATTAAGAACGTGCAGTAAAATCCAAGAAATGAGGTTATATATACCAAAGAAGCAAGGGAATAAGGTAAACTATACCGCACGTTAACTTCCTAATATATTATCTGATAGATTATGCTAATCAGGGTAGCTTTGAAGTATTTATAAAACTTGTAATCGACTTAAAATTGAATAAAGCGTCTAAATAACCAAATTTCCCATCATTGTGATATAATTTTACAAAATTCTTAAAAAAATCGTTGTTTTTGCAGTATACTTAAATTTCATATTTTTCATTTGTATTAAGCCTATAAATTCCTCATATCTTTCAAACGTTTTTATTCTTTGACAGGTAAAGAAAGTCTTTGTGAGAATATCAGAGCTTATACTGATATTGATACGCATGAAACTAATTTGTTGAATATGAATACGTCAGGCTTTAGCAGGAACCAGTCAGATAATCGAATTGAAACTGGCTCAGCGTCGAGTTTTCAACTGGACTTAATTAGATATGTCACCTCTGGAATTCTTGTTCCCATTATATTCTTTGGAAATGCTGCAACAATCGTTGTAATTAGTCAGTATAAACGCCTTCGCACAAAAACAAATATACTTGTATTGGCTTTGTCTTGCACTGACTTTTATATAGGCCTTGCCATGGTAATGAGATTGGTTAAAACTGACAGTGTTGTTTATGGAAAGCTGACCGCCAATATAGTAATCCTAGGCTATCTGGCATCTTCACAATACATTCTCTTTATAGCGATAGAACGTTATATTTGTATAGCATTACCACTGAAATACGAACAATATGTCACGAAGAATTGTATGACATACCTGTTACTGTTGCCATGGGTAATATCTTTTATAGTTGTTGTCTTGATGGTTATTGTAAGCCTTTGCCTTTCTGGTAATGAGTTTGAAATCAGGTTGCCTGCCCGCGTCGTGTATAACTTTTCAGCAGTTGCTATTGTGTTAATATACTTTAGGATACTGCAAATTGTTTTTAAGCAGGTTAAGAGTATAAGAGACACCACAGTTGCCACTGACAGAAATACAAACAACAAATTCAGGGTTGAGATAAAGGCCACGATGGCGCTGGGAGGGGTTGTCTTACCTTACGTTTTAGCTTGGACCCCGTACAGCATATTACGTTTGTTAGCCAGGAACACTGCTGAAAGTCAGTTGATGGCTCAGGCATTTACTCTGTGTGAGGCTTTGGGACAAGCCAATTCGGCAATCAATGTCATTGTGTATGCCTTGATGAATAAAGACTTAAGATTTGGTTACAAACAAAGATTCCTCTGTGGCAATACCAATTGATTATATCCATGTAGATTTTTGTGCAATGTTTATATACATTTATATTAATTAAGGCTAGATACGACTTCTGGATGTGTTGATTTGTTTACCTTTTTTAATATGTTTATTATTTATTTAGCAAGTTTAATCTACTTGTATAATTATAGACAGTGTAATTACTAGTCTAATTATCATATTGGTTATTTAATACTACAAACTGTGATTTTTCTCCCTGTCAATATATAACTAGTCATGTTAGATATTTAGTATTACAATCTGGGATTTCTTCTAGTCAGTAGATAAATAGTAATTATTTATATATCCTAGAATTTTTATTTTATTTTATAATTTTGTTAACCATATTTTTTATGACAACAAGTGTAATATGTGTTGTCAATAATATACGTGCAATTATTATTTACTTTATCTATTCAAGGAAAAGTGTATGGTTCACCTTTCTTTTTTATTATTTATCATTGTATTGTTAAATTTTGCTCCTTGCACCATGTTGACACCACATATTAATCACTAGGGTTTTTTAACTTTTTAGTGCTATCAAAGGTTCATGTCGGAATATATGTAAAATATGTCATTGTATTTTCTCATGTATATGTTGATAACATGAATAAAACCAACCTTTTTAAGACCTTTAAGACCCAATATATAGCTTTGGGCAATGCTATATATTGCAATACTTGGTATTTGTTACAATACTTATTGTGATATTTTTCATTGTATCAATTTTAGGCAATGTGTTTTCTGGTATATTTAATATATATATATATATATATATATATATATATATATAATATGCAGCTGTTCTGGAAGTTCTAATTAATATTTAAAATATAGAGCATATATTTTAACAAAGTTGTACATATTTATTTACTTTGGTACACAACCTGTGAATAATTATCCTAACTCAATACAGTGTAGAGATATATTTATAGTTCATTTTACGAGTTGAGTTATGACGCTTTGTTATGGAAATATCCATCGCATTCTCAACAATATACACAGATACTTGTAGTAGCATGTAACAACATTAGCTATGCTTCTATATTCATTTATTTACTAGTCCCAAATATTTGATCAAGGAATTCTTTATTACGACTACTAGCTTATTATACATGTCTTTCTTATCAAATGGATTAACCTTTATGCTTTTGTTAAAAAACATACTGGCGAGGGATTGTGCATTATATTTGTATTTACACTTCTACAGTTTGACCGGACAAATATATTATAAAACTAGTAAAAGTATATTCAATTTAACATTTGTCTTTATCAATGTGTACCGGCGCATTGTGCTTATCATGCAACCATTATTATGGTGTTGTTACTGTTACTGAAATTGTACTGAACTGACACAATTCCATGTTAAGTTTATGGTTATAGTTTTACCGATGATATAATTGTTATTAATTTGAAAATATTTGTTATTTACATTTGTGTATACTTGTATTCTATATAGTGTGTGTACCGGAAGTAGCCAGTAAACCTTTGCGCTGTACAGTATAATTGATATAAGCCACGTTTGGTTTTCTCCTCGCATGTTTTTTTGTAAAAGGAGACGCATTATTGTAATTCCGTGAGCCAAAAGACACCTAGCAGTTCTCCCGGCCATGACAAAGAATTATCTCTCAGTGTGTAAAAGACGAGTTTTCGTTAAACTGCACACCAAATACCTGCGATTATGCATAGGATTGATAAACATAAATGTAATGTCATCAGGACACGTTCATTATAAAAAAAATCTTAAAAAGGTTGGTTTTATTCATGTTATCAAAGCTTGATATCTTGAAGTAAACTATTTCCAAAGCAAATAGATTGGATAACCCTGTGATATATTCCTTTTTTAGGTTTTCGCTGGGAATTGTTTACATTTATTTATTACCATTTGATGTGTATGTAATATGTAACAGCAATTCAAAATAATCTTATTTAACCGTATAATTTTTAAAAAAGTGGACACAAAAAAAGGTTGGGCATACAAACAAATCGATTGCAACGTCTGTCATGTTGTCGGAGGACCATCCAAACCCCCAGCAGAATATACTTTGAATTCGTACATGTGTACAACTGGCTTGGGATATCATAACTCTATATCAAGGACGTGTGATCACAGAAAATTTATTGGATTGCGTGTCATCTTTGTTTATGTATTTGACAATTAATTATGTATATTTCCTGTATTTTTATAGCATAATCAATTTTCCACTTTATGTACCTGGAAGTTAATATTTGCAGGGTTCTTCTAAGGCGAACTAATATTCCTTTTATCAGTTTTTACCTTGTGAAGTAGCCAAATGATTTTCGTGCCCTAATTCTGTTGCTCGCCTAGGTCTAGATGAAATGAGCTGGCTTTAGTTTCCAGAAAGTATCAAACCATTCTTTTTCTGATATCCGACTCTTTAAGACAAGTTTTATTTCAGTATTGTCCATTTCCAAAATTTTGGCAATTGACCATTGACCTGAATACAAAGAAACAACAAAATATAGCATTTATGTTCAGGGATTAGGAATAGTAAAGGTTTAATCTATTGTGACATTAATGAAACCATATTGAGAGAGAAGTACTTCTACGGCGATATGTGTTAGCCTGATGATTTGTAAAATGTCACCAATAACATGTTATATGAATGTTCAGTACACGTACGTACTTCACATCAACATGCGTTCAATCACTTACCTTTGATAACGAGCGTGAATACCACGTTAAACACGCCTGCTATTCGATTTGCGAACAACGTACCATTTGACACACGTATATGATTATAAAATTGGTTCAGCTTGTCCGCATGGCTATATATATTATCAGATATTACTAGGCTCCAGGTGTTGTTAATATTTCTCCGTTAAAATACATTGTCTGCAATTCACCCGATCAAGCAAAATGAACCTTTATTTGATTTGATAAAACTATTATATGGAAACCAATCACGCCGTATTTATGCTTTGTAGAAGCATAGGACGTTTGTCAAATTTCATAAATGGATCCATTCGTGCTGCTTTGCCTTTCACTCCTTCCTTTCACACCATTAAACACATCTGACACACACATGTACATGGCTGTGAATTGCTTATTTGTATTGGGTTGCTGGATGACACTAATTGACAGATGAAAATATACCAGATCATGCGGATTAGACATGGTCTATAAGACAGTGAAAATTAAAAAGTTTATAAATTTTCTATCCCACGAAAACATTCAGTAAGGCTCAAGGTAATCTTAGCCGCAATTCCTAAGTCGACTTCTTGATAATGTCAAATATTTGTACGGTGTGCTACGCTGACGGATCCGGTTTAAATTTTCTTAAGAATTAGTTTTGTAGTTTTCAATGATTCTGAACATAACTGACAAATCTAAAAATAAAAAAAAAAACTGAACCTGCCCATATCAGCAACAGCGTCACCTATCAACAAGATCGTAATTTTAACAGCTGATAACAGCTTTTTAATTCAGAAACTCGTTATGCAAGTGGCGGGACGTCATCCTTATATGTTCAGTTGCAATACAGCAAATTACCAGCAGATAATGACTCGTGACTTGTCCTAACAAGGGCAAAGTTGATCTTTGTAACAGATCTAGTTTAACCCCCCCCCCCCCCCCGATGTGGGAATATTTAGAAAAAAAGTTGGGAATACATGTATGAAATTTGAGATTGGTCGATATCACTAAGCCACATACCTCTGTAACCTTGGAAACTGCATGAAGGTCATCCAATGTTTTTAACCTGACCTCACACTTCATGAGGTACGTCTATGCTGAAAGTTTAGTGACTGTGACTCAATGCTTGATCATCATTTTAGCATTATCGCAGGTGTGACCTTGAAAAACGTGTCAATGTCAGCTATTTTTGAATATGACCTAGCTCTTGTTTAGGTGCATCAATGCTGCAAGTATAATGACCGTATCTAAAATTCTTCTTGACTTATCGCCTTAACAAATTTTTGATGGACGCACGGAAGAACGGACGGAAGGACGTAAAGACAGACGGATGGACACTCGCCATTTCTATGTCTCCGCCAACGGCACGGCGGATGACAAATATAGGATAGCTTATTACTATCGGGTGTTAATTTCTCTAGGGCATGTTTTCTCTTTGTTAAACGAGATATATATTTCTTTACCATGCCTGTGCTCCCTGAGCTTCGACGCCATATCCGAAGATGAACAATGAATACTCGAGCGAGTAACTCGTTTTAGGAAGAAACGATATGGATGATGCTGAGAGTTCAATGGATACTACCATATTTTGGTGGCCCAGATACTTACTATTTTGAAAACTCTAAAGACACAAATCTTCAATCATGCATGATAAAATATGAGAAATAGGGCGGCGTCTAGGAGAAACTATCAAATCGATATTAGATATAATATGCTTATTACCGTCACTATATGCATAGAATCATCCCCGAAGAAAATTAAATCGCAGCGTTTTTTTTTTTTTTTTTGCTTGCAAGGTCTATAACTACCTTGGTTTAGTATAGATTTAAAATATATATTAAAGTAACTTCCCAGAAGTCTCAATGATATATGCATATTTTATAGCCTATACCTGTTTTATAAATACATGTATATGAATTTTGTTGCTGGTCTGAAGTTGGTGAGTCATTTCCCTATGGAGATGTTGTAATCTCCTGAAATGCTCTATTAAGTAAATGGCCAAAAACTGTTTGGAAAAGTAGTTTTGTCCTCTTTGGGTGACTGAAATGTGAATTCAAGTGGCACTTTTATAACATGTATCACTTCATTATCTGATTTTGTTCGCTTTCCCTTCCTGCCATTATTTATGTAAAGTTAACCAACTGTAAAGTCTGTAGGTGTCAAACACGGAAAAAAATCGAGCTTCGGGTTCAAGGACAACTACCTAGTAGCTCATGTGGGCACTCTGGTTTGCAATTATTAGGGGAGAATAAACAGGAGCAAGTTTAAAAAGATAAGCATTAGCCATGTACTTTAATGCTGGTCATAAACCCAGATATCAGTCAAACCGTAACTTCACTTGCCAGACACCAAAAGTATGAAAATATGTCGGTTCCAAGAGTATATATGTGAATCTCTTTACCTCTCATGTGATATTGACAAGTTAGGTCAAATGGTACATTTTCTAAATGAAAAATTAAATATCAGTAACAAATTATTGTGACAAGGTGTTTATAAAGTGACCTATTAGTTAACATATTTCCGAAAAATGAACATTTATGATTTTGCCGATATTAAGACCTTAAGCTAAGCCATTTATATCGTCTTAACTCCTAAATAATAACGTGCGATTCACACACGTATTAAAGAAACGAAATTTACCACGGTGATAACACGGGAAAGGAAATACAGGGAAATTCCGGGGTTCTATTTATTTCCTTGATGGCCAGCCAGTGGAGGCAACAGCAGAAAGAAATGTCACTCCTAAATCATATAAAGAAAACATATATCTGTATTATGTCAATTAAATTATAATTATAAGTTATTTTTAATTAATTGAATCACATTGGCATATTGAAACACGTTTGCCATGAACACATGCAAATGCAAGAAATAATCAATAGTTTCAATCAAGGAATGTCCCTTTCGTTTGATACCTACTTTATTTAGTTTTGATTTAGTTTTAATTTTGACTTTATTTTGATATTCATTGTATAACTATTTCAATAGCAGTCTCTTCGAGCATAGCACATTCAGAAAAAAAGTTGACCTGACATATGTCTTCGGGATCCAGGAATCTGGATATATTGCTTGAAAATATGTAAACGCTTTATCTCCGGCCTTTACCGAAATAAATTTCACACGGATTATCATTTCTGTTTGTATCTTTCCTCTAATTTTTATCTGAAACCTTGTCACAATTATTGCCGTTTCACGCTTCAGTAAACTACGAATAAAATCAAATGTGCTAATGGTTGCTCTGTCTTGTACCGACTTGATTATCAGAGTTGCGATGATGACCAGGGTTTTGCCTCTAGACAAAGTTTTATTTATTTACGTCATCGAATTGATGAAAATAGGGGGATACATGGTTTCCTCCGGATACATTTTCCTCATTGCTGTTGAACGATACGTCTGCATTTTGCATCCATTCAAGTACGAGCGTTTCGTTACTCGGAAGGATATGATAAACTTTATCATATATCCTTGGGCGTTCACTCTGTTATTTATGTCTATTATTCTAGCCATAACCATGGTGATAAATCTGCACGAATTGATTACTTTAACTGTTTAGCAAAACATAATCTACTTAATGCAGGCTTTATCATATCTGTCCTGTATGTTCGTATACTTAATGAAGTTTATAAACAGGCTAGGCGAAACAGAGAAACAACCGTTAATTTAAATGGAGATCATGAAAAATATATGGTTAAGAGAAAGCAACTATAGCTTTAGGTCGTATTATTATTATTTCATATTTAATTTATTGGACCCCACTTAGTATTCTAAGATTTATGTATGGAAAAAATATTACTGTAGATAATACGTTTGTAATGTGCGAGGCTGTGGGAGAACTTAATTCTGCAATCAATGTTGTGATCTTTGAATGGAAAAACAGAGATCTTCTGAAAGCTTACAAAAACATGTTTTGCCTAAAAATGCAGTGACAACAGAAACAAATTACATGGGATATATCAGCAGACACATAACATACCGGAATATATAATTTGTGCAAATATGTTAACGGTCGTTGTTTGCAACTTCGGGTAAAGCACTATGTTCAGAACAGAATAAATTATTTTTTAGCATTGGGACCATGCATATATATGTCGTATATGAACATGTATTTCGGCAAAGTTGTGCTTCGATATTTCAATAACTACCATATGTCCTCCAATAAGACATGTAGCCCAGACGAAGAAGAGGAAAGATGATGGCTGAGACTGGCTCAGGAAGTTTCCCAGAGAGAACAGGTGAACCATTCATGTATTTGAATTTGGTTTAAATGTTATAGTACGAACCAAAAAATCGACAAATGTGGCGGGTATAATGTATTATTTTAGGAGTTAAATATTATGCAATAAATAAGATTACATATCATGTATAGCACGTATGAAAAGAACATTGTGTATTAAGTTCGTGAATAACGCAAAAATTAATTATGAAACCCCTACAATGTTATATTTGCATGGACAATTTGTGGGTGTTCTCTATCTCCTTTATCCAACACTGTTATTGCAAATGTCAGTGGGAAACTGTGTTGGCACATGACACCCAACAACAACTTGCACACCGAATTGTACGGAAGCATATTCGACACTACAGCAGTGAAAAGGGGCTACACGGTGCCTAAAATGCAATATCTTAAACAATACATAGCGGAGCAGTAAAATAACAGGACGCTCAGGACGCGATACTATTATAGCAACGCACGCACTGTAAATTAGAGGTCAGCCAGCCAATGCCATATGAAAGTCGAAATACGACAGACAAACTTGATGACGCAGCTGCTAAATAATCCATCTGTAAAATATGTAAAATTTCACAGTAATATGTACATATACCAGTAGTGCAAAGGCGAGCATGTTTGCTAACAGTGTTAAGGACCGTATCTATGGAATGGGAGAATAGGCATTAGTATAGGTTGTTACAAATAATGAGGTCAATATCAGATACTGTCGTATACGTCCTAACTATGAAAATACAAAATAGCGGTTCGTACTCTGACATTTGGGAGTTATTAAGATTTCTAGCAAAACATATAACGTAAACCTTGACCACAAGGAAAGGCTCTTTGTTCGAGACACGCTTTGAAACGTTCATTAAGAATCTACCATGGACTTATGAAAGGAATCATTCTGATAAAAAGAACAGTTGATTCAGGATGTTCAGAACCGATTTGAATTTTAATAAAAAACGCAACCTGTTTGCTTCTCCTGCGTACCAGCCTGCAGGTTCACAATCTTAGCCCTCCACTTGATATGTTTGTCGATAGATGTGTAAAATCTTGTCATAAAAGCTAACACTTATAGTTGTTTATCTACTGAACTACTTACTTAGAAGTTAAGACCAAGAACAAAAATGGTTAAATCATATAGGTAATGTACTGGTTTAGGGTTCGGTGGATAGGAAATTTTACAATATATTAGCTGTCCTATGCACATGTGCGCGGCCACCCATCACTCTGACCATACACATGTTAGAGATCGGACCCATGACCACTGAAGCGGCGCAAAACAAGCTTTGACCATATGACCTTTAACCCGCTCTCGTTCAGAAAAGATGCATGAATAAAGTCAGTGGTAGCCGACCATACTGGATATGTTTTGACCGTCTGCATAGTCGATCAGTTACTATATAGATTTGGAACAGTTCTCAGTACAAAACTTTCGACTCAGTTATCAATATTGTAAAGCAGCAAGAAATATCACCTTTCAAAACTGCCAAAGTAAACCTGCATTAGTCATTGCTAAATACTGTCATATCTGTCACTGTTTTATCAGTAAGATAGGCCGAATTAAGAAGGGTATATTTCATCGTTCAATTGACCCCTAGCTGTGTAGCTGTAAAAGGAATATATGTGGTTTTAATTCTGAATTTTTAAGTAAGTTCTAGACACAGGTTAAAATCAACTTTATGCCTATGCGAAACGTTTTATCAATTACTCTTAAAAAGCTTGCACACCATATGATTGACACTTGCATGTGTGTAAAATATTCTGTAATATTTTTATTATATATATATATATATATATATATATATATATATATCAAAGGTTTTATTACACTTATGGGTGTTTATCAACTGAACTACATACTCAGAAGTTAAGACCAAGAACAAAAATGGTTAAATCATATAGGTAATATACTGGTTTAGGGTTCGGTGGATAGGAAATTTTACAATATATTAGCTGTCCTGTGCACATGTGTGCGGCCACACACCACTCTGACCATACACAGGTTAGAGTTCGGACCCATGACCATTGAAGCGGCGCGAAACAAGCTTTGACAATATGCCCTTTAACCCGCTCTCGTCCAGAATGAATGCATGAATAAAGTCAATGGTAGCCGACCATACTGGATATGTTTTGACCGTCTGCATAGTTGATCAGTTACTATATAGATTTGGAACAGTTCTCAGTACAAAACTTTCGACTCAGTTATCAATATTGTAAAGCGCAAGAGATTTCACCTTTCAAAACTGCAAAAGTAAACCTGCATTAGTCATTGCTAAATACTGTCATATCTGTCACTGTTTTATAAGTGAGATAGGCCTAATTAAGAAGGGTTTATTTCAACGATCAATTGACCCCTAGTTGTGTAGCTGAAGAAGGAATATGTGTGGTCTTAATTCCGAGTTTTTTAAGTAAGCTGTAGACACAGGTTAAAAACTTTATGCCTATGCGAAACGTTTTATCCATTCCTCTTATAAAGCTTATACACCATATGATTGACACTTGCATGTGTTTAAAATATCTGTAATATTTTTATTATATATATATATCAAAGGTTTTTATACATATTTCATTTATAATATTTATATAATATAAATTTTATCACTGAAAATATGACACAATATCTGCTTAATTTTAGTTATTTTATTATACTGAAAATGTCTCCATGTGGAAAATGTACACACCATCAAATAACATATTCTGTTACATAACTACTTAAGTTACAATTATTCACTGGTAACACTGACTGGAAAATCATATATCCCGCAAATAAGAGAAAGAGAACAAGAGTTCTCATCATAATAGGTAAATGTGTTAAGTGTTTATTATGTTTGAAGTCTTGTTTATAGGTATTAATTTGTATATAAAAATGATATCGATTACAATAATTGCTTATTATGACTTTGCAGACAAGGACGTTGTAATTGAGACATTCAGGCAACTCTGTCTCCTAAACAAACCGGTATTAAGCAACAACATAGAGAAATCAGTTAATCTTCACATTTAACCAACCTTTATTGAACCACATGTCTCACATTTCGCCAGCTGCTATGTTAACACTCTTTGGCATCAAATACATAAGGTTTTCATCGAGAAGCTTGCTTTGAATTTATTTGTCCGCACGTATATACATGAGGTTCATTTACGACAAACAATTCAGTGGTTTGATTTGGTCTCAGTAATCACATGTCCCTTGCTCGCTTGATATTCAAACAACGACTGTCTTTGTTCGATGGGCTGATGCTTTACCGGTCTATATATGTTTCGAAAGTCCTTGCATCTAAACAACCGATTATTTCCGATTATCGATCAGTAGAGGTCCACTGATTTTTACAGAACATCGATCACGAAATCACATCCGATTCCCAACACTACTGTCTACTCTATTTACATGCGGCCATTGAATCGAAGAATAAACATAATGATAATGTTGCATTGTTTTGAACTACAGTAAAAACTCACCTAAGAGCCACCTTGTTAAAGCGACCACCTCTAAATAATAACCACTTTTTCATGGTCCCGAATTTTTTGCTCTTTATATCATATATTTTAACCCCGGAATACCATGCACCACGTTTCTTCGTTTTACGAGATTTATTTTGGCTCCAAGGCGTGACTTGACCTGGACCACTTAGTGCAGAATAAACATTGCCTGAGCAGACGTAATTATATAAGAGCAGTAGCTGAAAAAAGTACAGGGCATAGTTCAAATCTTTTTTAAGGGATAACCACACCAGGCTATGCAGCAATGTTTGACTCACGGTTTTATAACTGTAATAGGGCCTGCCGAAAATTATAATTAACGTACCATTAGGCTATTGTTTAGAAACTTAGAACAGCGTTCTAAGGTTATGTAAAATACATACGCTTAAGGTCAAACAGCAAGAGCGAGCTATGTCCGCCAAGTATCACAGTCGGCAACTTTGTAAAGATCAGGGTATGGCCAGCCGAGCTGTAATAAGACCCGTGATAGTGAAACCTCACTATTATAGGGCCCCCTCAGAAGTGAGACCACTCTATCGTGTTTCTGTTGGTGGTCGTAATTCCGAGGTTTTACTGTATAAACAAATGAACTATGAACCTACCCTTTACATTGTCGCTATCAGTGCCAGGTGCCACTTTGATCAAAAGCTTTCCATAATATCCCAGACACATCATGATAGTCCATATCGAGTATGTGCCTTTATATAAACAATATTTTATATTGTGTTATTGCTGAAGATTGAACTGATGGAACTCTCGTTGCTGGATCATGTAGCATACTTGAAAATCAAGTTTGCTTAAACGCTTCTGGCTATAAAATAAATGTATATAACTGTCCACTGGTTATATAAATAAAAGTAAAAAAAACTGACTCATATGAAGGCTTAAAGCAAGCCAAATGTTTTCTATTATGCTCATGTGCCCGTTTCATTTGGTAGAGAGTAATAGTTTCAAATAATCAAAACAAATTTCAGCCAAGTACATTAACGAATACATATAAAAATGCCGTTTTTCAAAAACAAATTTCAAACATTTATCATATCCTGTGTCAAATCAGCCCTCATATATTTTACCTGCTGATAGCTGTTAATGGCTAGCGGAGGTTTAACATTTCAGGTGAATATCCTGTGTAAGTCTGTTTTATTTGATTTATCTCTTTTACGCCACAAGGATGCAATGAAACAACGGAGTGAGTGTAGTCAGAAGTAGAACAGCATTTCAGTCAGTTCAAGTTCTTAAGTAATACTTGATTCTCTGTCAGCAAATGAATTTAATGAATGCAGACTGTATCGAAGTGTATCAGTTGACATCCTTTAAAATTATTCATGCTGCACCCTCAAATTCATTGATACTTATCCATAATCAGTATACAAAATATGTGATTGGACCATTGATACGTGTAATAAAACAACTTAATAGGTTCACTTTATAAATAACGGGTTTGTACATATGAATTCACATGCACTTATTAGCTCCCCTCAAGATGTTGTGGTTCGAAATAAATTGTTTATTGACAGTAATTTAGAATGGCCATTACTAAGGATCATATCTATCATATATTCTTGTTCATATGGAGACCGCAAATTTTGATATGTTAAGTGATGGATCACTTGGATCACTTGTAGGGCAGCGCACACCTTCCAATATATAAATATACTCTTATTTATATTATTATTATACTCATATTTGGTAAAGCATTTGCAGAGAGCAAATAACGACTTGCATTGGCAAATAGTCCTGGGCTTTAGGAACTGCCCAGTTGAAAAAAAGGTGTTACAAATGGCCCGAAAATACAAATTTTACTTGCGGAGGGAGTGTGCTGGTGCGTTCTACTCATAAAATGAACCGTCATGTGCACACTGAAAAATATGTCTTTAATGTAAACACTTATAACAGTTTTTATTAAAGCGAGCGTTGTGGTATTTACGTACCTAATGCCTTGATAGACATTATTAAGAAACTTGGATAATCACACTTTGTAAAAGAGCACGAAATGCATGTTTTGGTTATACCCATTTTATATATTTTTAATAATACCAATAGAAATTATTTGCGTATTCTTATGCACAAAGAGATAGAAAATGGACCGTTTTGGTCAGGTAGGATGTTTTCACGGATCATTCTGTAATATTCAATAGCTCTATTGACAAAAATGGAAGTTATATCAAACCTGTAGATACAGTACGCAAATCAGCATTTATAAGCATTTTAGTATTGAACCTCATATTTACTCTGTGTGTAAATCAGCATATTATGATATGTTTAGTATCAGTAACATTCGTCAGCATCTCAATAGTGTTTCAGCTAAACAGCTAATTCATGCACTGGTTATATTAATACCTGACTATGCAAAATCTTCATTGTATGGCTAACAACAGGCCTCTCTTAATAAATTACAGAGAATACAATACATGTCACGCCGATTGAATACAAGGAGAAACGGGCAAGAACACATATCTCCAATCTAAATGCAATGGCACTGCCTTTTTTTTGGAACAACGGATTTCTTATAAGATCTCGGTGTTTATGTACAACTGTATTTTTCAACCTGCAGCAAAATATTTTCAGGAACTCATTTGTAGAATAGACGTCCCTTAAATATCCACAAAGAGAATTATTCTCGTTCTTTTAAACGTATACAAAACAAATTTTCATAACAAACAACAACGGGCATGGACAGTCTCGCCACGCAACAAATATCGAATTGACACGATGACATCTACAACGATATATACTAGACCGTGGAGTCGGCATTTGGCATGATTATCATATTTGTGTACTCACCAATTAGTGTCATAAGGCCAACTATCAGAGATTAGCCTGTGCAAGTCGCTTAGCTCCTACTTCGATTTAAAGCGTTTCATTGGCACACATGTCAGTCATGGGTGGGGTGGCGGGGTCTGTTTTATCTCTACAGACTGCTAGTGTTAATACAAACCCTCATCACACGTGCATTTGTTTCGCTATAGATTCATTAAGTTTATGTTGAAAATGCATAATGTCACAAGATTAATTTTATAACAAGTATGTTGGAAAGTAAATGACCTAACTTTTCCCCCATTTTGAAAACAAAAACTATAATTTTAGGATAAGCATACGCAGCTGGCACCTTAATATACTTTTATTAAGAAAAATACTTAGGGGAACAGAAAAAATATTTATATCCATAATATACACTATACACCATGCCTTTATTGTATATATCCGTAACCAGTTTTGAAACTATTATGGAAGTGTTGGTGTTTTCTATACTTGGGCGGCTCGAAAATTTTTATTAATTCTAAAATGTTTAACGATATAAAACACAGTCCGGTGAGATAATATTCAGGCGTGAAGTATTAAGGCAGTAGGACGCCGTGTTTACAGTACATGTACACTGAGCATATCAAAGCAATCTTTGTACTATCGTCTACTACAAACACTGCGTGGTCGTGGCAAAGTCCACAGATTAATAATTAGCAAAACACCGACGTAAGTCCTGTGTATACTTTCCACATGAAAATATGACAACATGGCGATGACGTATCTACTAGTCTTCATCTGCGTCATTCGCATGGCCAAGTGTAAGTTTAGCAATGTCTATGATCCATATACTTTTTCCCTTAATTAGGTTAACGTGGTACAAATACGTTTATTCTATATATCTTTGTTTCTATATTCTTACTGGTGAGTATGTATGTGTGTTTGGACGACCTTGTGGTTTAGACAAACACACCAATTTGTATCTAGACATAGGCATTGTGTTCGACCGAAATTAAAAGAAACCTACAGGTAATTCCATAGGTGATGTGGAACGATAATTGGGACTTTTGAATATATATTTTATACGTGTATGGTATGTTAGAAGTAGAGTTAGCCTAATTTGAAAACATTCTGTTTATGCTTCTTTGTTACTTTTTACAAGCTGGGGAAGCACTTCCTTGCTTTCCCTAACACAATGGCAAGTATCGCTTTTTCTAATACTTACTTGAATAGTTTTTTTTAAAACAGTTTCAGATGTGCATGTTGTACTTACTGAGACCATTTGTAGGTTCCTGTGGTAGTCATTATACCTTTGACGAAGCAGTGGCCTGCTGCCAGTCACAGAAAAAGGATATTCCGTCTGTTGCAAACCGTAGTCATGTAGAGTGGTTGGCAGCAAAAGCTAAACAGAAGGATATACGGACGCTCTGGGTATCACTAAGGAAAACCAAGCTGTCCAGCTGGATGTGGGTGGATGGTATGAAGGATGGTAGGTCTTTAGTGTATACTGTATGTTATATTTCAGTGCTATGTATGCTGGTAGATGAAAAAAAAAAAAAAACAAGGAGACATTCATCTTAACTGGGCAGTTATGAGAAAGAGTCAGAACAACCGGATGGTATACATTGCTAAAATTATTTGATCGAAGATTTTTGTTTATATGGATCACCGATGAATGGAATGTCATGTAGACTCGTGCGAGGTTTATGTATTGTTTATAAACACCAGATGCAAAAATACGATGCACATGGTAATGTAATATCTAAATCTACTCATACCTGCATGCATATTGACCATGCACTGATTATGACTAGTAACACATAATTTACTTTAAAAATTACTGCTTAACGATGACTGTTCCATTCCAGATTCATTCCATCGTCAGGGGGATGAGGACTGTGCAATATTTGACCAGGAAAATGAAGAGATAAAGTCAGAGCCGTGCAACAGTCATAACATAGGACAATTGTGTGAAGTGTCGGGTAAGCTTACCTGTTGTGTATTTACATTTAGAAACTGTTGTATACCAGGAGAATCTTATTACACTCAATGCTTCTCCTTTAGTATATTAGATATTTTCTTTTCTTTTTTACTCAAGCATTTGCAAACAAATGGACGACAACAGACATTATTCAAATAATGTATTTTCACTTCCAGTGGGCTGCAATAAATGCGGTATCATGGGATTCGGTCCAATGGCTTGCATAGAGTCAAACAATACCTGCTACGTGTTCAACTGTAGAAAAATGACGTGGCACCAGTCGCAAGTTTACTGCCGGGTCCTTGGTGGTCCACTAGCAGTTATCAGAGATGCTGGATTAAGAAAGGTCCTCAACTCGTCAATATGGAATTGTAACACCTTCTGGGTTGGACTGAGACATGTCGACTGGAGGCTACTTAATGTCAATATAGCACTAGAAGGCAAGGAGAGGTCCCTTTAAATCCAGTTAAATTAAAGTCAAACACAATTCCAATCATTTAAAATCGACAAGAACAAAATTCAAACTCATTAGTCAAAGGTAAGCTATTTATTTTTGTTATATGTCAGTTATAAAAAAAGCATTATGTATATAAAGCTATCCTGATGACCCATATAGATAGAATTGTATTTAATTGTGTAACTAGCCTTTCCATGTTAAAACAACAATTCAGTTAAAATGGTTCATAACTGAACGTATGGGACCATGTTCTCTATATATTTATGTTTGATCTTGATCTGCAGGTGAACCATGGTACTCATTATGGGAATACGGTGAGCCATCAGAGCGTGGACATTGTGCCGTACTGAATTCGACTCATTCAGGCTGGAAACTTAGGGCCGTCTCGTGCCAGATGAAAGCGTCAATAATCTGTGCTAAGGCTGAAGGTTAAGCCACATAACTAGACGCTTTGCATTAAGATAAAAATTGCTGCTTTTAAATTGGGTCTCTGTCTCACCCACATGCGCTGACATAGAAAATCTTATGATATCAGAAATCTTAGCTATAGATTTATTGAAGCATTCCCGCTATTTATCCAAGAAGA
The DNA here is from genome assembly GCA_026874595.1 of Sipunculus nudus. Lineage (NCBI taxonomy): Eukaryota > Metazoa > Annelida > Sipuncula > Golfingiida > Sipunculidae > Sipunculus > Sipunculus nudus. Next base: position 11,513,689 of record CM049311.1, on the reverse strand, counting down.
CATACATTTTTCGTGAAAGACAAAGATAGAGTAATGTGGCAATACAATAGTTGGATAGATAACAGAAATAACAGAAGTCCTTATTACAATTATATAAACATTGGTATTATATTTAAACATTAATCTTGTATTGTTAAATTTAATTATGTGTTGTTCGAAGCAAAATACATAAAAAGAATCTGATAATTGCCTTTCCCAAATTAAGCATGGAAATATCTTAATGCAATATTCCATGTTAACGCAATTTTATAATTTCAAATATTTTCAAATTTATAATTTCAGATATCGTGCCCACCAGAATGTCACCAACAATATCAAACCAGAGTGTCTCTTTTTGGACCACCACACAAGCAGGTCTTTCCAATATCTCTGATTGTTAAATATTAAATTAACTAGGCTGTAGCTCTCAAGAGATGTAAATGTGTAACAACGAGATTTAAGTATTTAGATGTTAGTGTATAAATAAGAGAACTTGTAGTTGTTTTACCTGTCTCGCTTTGTTACAGCTTTACTTAAAGGAAACAATCTGATATTGGCTTAGATGTAATGGGCCTTTCAACGCCAAAACTTGTGTTGTTTACATGGCTTGGAAAACCCCCTGTGCATTGATTGGGCTTATATTTCATTTATATGTCATGTTTAGTCTGTCACTTGTCAAATGGTAGCTTTGTCAGCTCAACAAGTGTTGAACTGAGATAATTTTTAAGCATCTTTAGACTGCTATACATTGCTTCAACGTAATAGACTGCATTAATGTAACAAGATAGTTTCAAGTATGAAATGCCTAAATCTTTCATGATGGTAAACCCGAAACTCATTTTATTACCATGACAAAATAATAAACCTTCATATTAGAGTTAGCTCGGTTATCATAAAATAGTTTTTGCTCGTTCCCTTTTTGTGGTTGGTATATTTACTCTGGTATATAACTTACAAGCCGTTATCCTGATTTCTTTGTAATATTTATAATTGATTTTTTTTAGAAATGTTCGGTAATACACTTTTTGAATGATGGCTTACTACATAAAAGTTTAAATTAGATCTTTATATACAAATGAATGTATATAATTTATTTTCGTGGTTTTCAAATGTTCGTTTCTGTAATATCTATAAAATTTTAATCCCCTCTCAGAAATGAAGAACAGCAGTCCTATTCTACCTTGGGTCCTTGGGACGTGTGTTGGATTCCTCGTTGCTCTCAGCATCGTCCTCAGTGGAACCATTTGCTTCTTCTACAGAAGGGTAATTTTTCTATCGGATTTGCAAAGAAGACGTTCAATAATAATATCAGTGAAAAGCAAATGGCTTCCCCTATTTATATTTTTATGCATAAGTGTACAATTTTGTGTGTATGCCACTGATGAGGAAAGGATAGCAAACATGTGTGTAGACATGACAGATCGAGTTTTATTGTTTTTATTCTTCTTATACAAGCATACAGAATATACCACGTTCCATTACAAAATTAAATACGGCAGGGTACGGTTAACACAAGAATCTTAAGTAGAACGAATAAATGATATATAAGAGATCAAACAATGTATATATTTTTATATATATATATATATATATATATATATTAATATTACAGAGGACAAAGAAAGGGAAGCGGCGACGGTTACCGGAAGAAGTAGACGAAGAACTGCCATTACGAGATCACGGTATGCATTAAGACCGCTTCTCTCATTTTAACAACCTCACAATCTACATAAATCAGTCAATAATCAAAGATTTCATTGTGCTGAAACAAACGGCACACGTCCATGTAAGAGGCTGCGCTGCCGCACATGTCCATTCATTCTTTGTAACGAAACATTGATTATCTATGGCACTAAACCGACCACTCAGGGGCATTTCGATTTCACCAGTAAAGGTTTATTATATGCTTTAATATGTAAACTATGTCTAGAAACTATCTTTCTAGGCGAAACAAGCCGTCTCATGTTAAGTCTGAGATTTAATGGCCACAGACAGTCCATTGAAGCAAAAGACACTAATTTACCGGTCGGCGAACATTTCTCTCAACAGTAAAACACCTCAGAATGCATGCAGATTTACGTTCTTATAAGGGTCATCTAACCGATACAAGACAAAGACAAATATGGGAACTAAAGTTAATTGATAAATTTGACAATATAAGAAATGGATTAAATCGAGATGCCGGTTTTATGGCGCACTACAGGCTTATTAAGGAACCAACCGCAGCGGCGTATCCAGGATTTCAAGAAAAGGGACGCTAATATTTGGTTGGTAGCTGATGATTATAATTAAATTTATAGGTTCTTAAAATTTTGTTGTGTCAATTTAATATATAATTGTACATATAATATATATTTATATTAATTAGAAAGATTTTTTTATCTTTTTTTTCTCACCATGCTTTCCTTAAAGTTAACTATAGGTATATCGGGGAGGATATGGGAGGGGGTGTTCCCCTCCCAAGGGAATTGTTTTTAAACATGCAATGTGAAGAGGACATTTTGAGGTACCTGTCGCATAAAATAGGCGACTTTTTCTTTTGGGGATTGGGGTATATCAACGTGTGGCCAAATTTGTATTCTTCAAAATGAGGATATTAACTGGAAAATAAAATGTTGATGTCAATGGTAAAAATGCGCATCTATATTTATAACTTGCAAAATATCATCATCTTTTAAAGATATTCTCGTGGTAAAAAAAATTGTAAAATGTTCAAGTCCTATGTCAAACTTTTTCACGTCACGTGCAAATACACAGAAGGGTCGGGATCCCTGTAGTTCAGTGGATAGAGCAAGCGACCGGCAATCGTAAGGTCATGGGTTCGATTCCCATCGGCAGTGAACCGACTTTTCTGTGTAATCATGTTCCATTTCTTCGTACAACGAACCAGCATGGCTATTCATTCATCTCTCTATATAATATATGCCGCACACCATATAAGGCCACCATTTCTCCCTGCTGCATGCAAAGTTGCTGTGCCAACACATGTAGTGGGTAGTACTCTGACGTCACTACCGCGACGTCACTTTGCTGGTTCTATAAAAGTGTGCAAATACACAGAAGGGTCGGGGAACTGCTGTAGCCCAGTGGATAGAGCAAGCGACCGGCAATCGCAAGGTTATGGGTTCGCAGTGAACCGACTTTTCTGTGTATTCATGTTCCATTTCTTCGTACAACGAACCAGCATGGCTGTTCATTAATCTCTCTCTCTCTCTCTCTCTCTCTCTCTCTCTCTCTCTCTCTATATATATATATATATATATATATATATATATATATATATATATACATATTCCACTTGACGTCAGATGAAGGAGCTGTAAGCTTAGAAAGCTCGTGATAAAACAGTTATTTATCACTAAGGCGTCTTAATGTTATTATATATCTATCTATATAAATTGATATATATATAATAATAATAATAATAATTATAATAATAATAAAGAAGCCACAGATAGAGAGATGATACAGAAGCCATATTCTTCCACCCAACGTTGATATAAGGATAGGAAAAGATTCTTTTCACACCGACAGTAAATCGCCCCGGGCTTTCGGACCTGTTAGCTGTTCCATGCCAGATCACCGGTATGTAATGGAAATGATAAACATAAAAGTTAGTAAAGTGATTTAATGTAATAGTAACCAGCAATTTGCACTCAGAGAGTTGCGGATCTCCGCCAAGGCTGTAATTTCCCCCATATGGCTTTCTCAGAAATGTCGCATGTTTACTAAAAATTATTCTGAATCCAACTGGGATCCTACATGTGCTGCCTCCTTGCATGAAATCAGTAAACAAAGTATAGTCCCGTTTCGAAACCGGGCTTGGTCCCCTTAACCCGGTTAGAACCTATTGCAAATGATTTTTATACATAGTTTGAACTCCGCCCCGTCACCTGACATGCATATCTTATATATATTTTGCTATTATGGGTGATAACATTGATTAACACTATTTTCAGGTATATCAGTAGATTCGATTTCTGACACACACCGCCTCCAGACCTTGCTTGCCGAAACACTGATCCTTCTTTACAATAAGATAGACATTTGGAGCTGGTATGACAAGAACGTCTCGGTCCCCATGGATGAACTTTACGTAGATTTAGTATGGGTTAGAACGAAAGACGGAGCTCGAGGTCGAAAACACCATCGTTTAGCTAGCTACACTGAAGTGTTTTCAGAGGTAAAGATTTACTAGTTTAAAAAAGTTATTTTGTATTCATAATTTTTACCTACATACGGCTAAATCACCACAGAGTAACCCAAAAGGTCTGATATGGATCTCATTATTCCTTGTGTCTCTGATTATTATGGAGCAATTGGTCAGTGTAATTAGTGACTGTGCTTATTCATCCATCTACACTAGACTGGCATGCATGTGCGACAGAATCAATTTTTCAGAACACTTTTTTTCCAATTGATTTTCCATGTCTCCATGTATTTGTGATTCGTACGCAATACTAATGTAATCGGAGTTCGTTGTTTCCCGTATTTAGCTTGACAATCGATTATGAACCAAGCAATTCCTAACATTCGTCAGGGGTCCAGAATAACAATCATGACAATAAAAATAACATCATTATTAATGTAATTTTGCGAAATGCTGAATTGTTTTAATATATTTTCTACAATTTAGTAATTCTGAGTAATCTATAAATACTATCTTGCAGTTAAGGCATTATAGTGAAACTCTCAGGTGCTGGCGAGATTTCAACACATCCCTAAGCCTAAGATGGAGATCACAAGTGGGCTCATCTGAATTCGAGCACTTTGCCAAACATGTTATGTATTATTCCATGACCTCTTTCTTTTAACATTTGCAGGTGACTTTCGGTCAATGAGGACAAGTGATTTTCTTGGCCGGAGAACCAGGGGTAGGGAAATCTACAATTTCCCGCAGAATCTGCGTTGACTGGAGTAACCTCATTTTGAACAGGAAAACAGACAAAACCGCGGGCCAGAGGGAAGCGCTTAGATCATTTAAATATGTGATACCTATTATTCTTAGGGATATCAAAGAAAACCAGAAACTAGTGGAAGTACTAAAGGAACAATTTAAGTTGGAGTTGTCAGATTCTCAAATGCTATGTGACCTAATCAAGGACAACCAGTCATTCATATTGTTTGTCCTAGATGGTTATGATGAATACAAAGAGACAATATCTGCTGAAATAACGAGCCTTGCTCACAGAGAACATTTCCCATACGCTCAGATATTTATAACATCAAGACATTCTTCAGGCTCACATTTTACTGATCAACGTGATATCCCCGAAACGGAGGTGTCATTGCGAGGGTTCTCCAGAGAAGGTGTCACTGAATACGTAAATAAGTCATTCCAAGAGGGCAGCGGGGATGGTGAAAAGCTGTTACAGAAAATAGAGGAATCAGATGATCTGAGACACTTGAGTCGATATCCCGCGGTTTTGTTGTTGATGTGTTTCTTATGGGAAGAAACAAAACGACTTGCCTCGACAGTCACTGGATTTTATTTAGATTTTATCAAATATTCACGTTGTAGATACGAAAAGAAAAACATACCCATCGGCGACAGACATGATCATACTAACGTTATAGAGCATTATCAAGCTCATTTAATGGAGATAGGGGAAATTGCAACAAGTGGAATGATAGGAGACAGACTGGAATTAACATTCCCCTTTAAAAAGGTACAACATATTCAAGAAATAACCTGGAAACTTGGTTTCCTAAAGGATGAGCCCTCCATGTGGGGAGATAGGATGGTATCATTTGTCCACAAGACAGTACAAGAGTGGTTCGTCGCTTTTTTTGTTGTAAACTCCGATAAGCAAAAACAAAACGAACTTTTACTTCATTTCTGTAGCTCCGTACAGGCATTTAGAGAGTCTGCCATGTTGGTGACGTTTGTAGCCGGATTGGGCGGGGAAGACATCAAAGAGCAAATCGAAAATATAATATCGGGAGACAAAGAAAACATAGCGGAGATGCACACTTCATTACAGTTAAGTTATTTATCGCAACACAGCAACGCTGAATTGATCCTGCCTGACGTTCTAAAATTGTGCATCACAGACAAATATCCTGCCCAGATTTATATTAACTACCTGTCTATGAAAGGTAATAAAGTGGGCAAAGTATGTTTGGAGTCGCCTGGCGAAACACATCTCCGGGTTCTCGAAAATTTAAAAGCCCCATCATTGACATGGCTCGAGTTAAGGGCCATGGCACCTGGTACACGATGTGTAGACCTTGGGATGTTCATCAAGCAACCACTAGACCAGACACTTTTGAACTTCCCGCTGGAAACACTTACTTTGTCGGGTTTCAACCAAGGGTCTGTAATGGGAATAAGTCAGTTATTTGAGAAAGAAAATGAGTTTCTTTCTGTAATAAGATCGGTTGGTCAGTTACATACACTAAGAAATTTAGAAATATTTGGAACTTATCTGCCTATCGAAGAACTGACAGAAAGTGTGTCCAAGTCACAACTTGTTAAACTTACCCTTAGCTTTTGCTTTCTCAAAACAGAACCCTTATTGTATTTGCTTGAGAGATTACCAGCTTGTCCAACACTCCTAAATCTAGGTGTACAGAACAACGATCTGAATGATAACATAGGGGGAATATAAGCAATACCGATAAATTGACAGGTCTAGTGGAACTGGATTTGTCCAGTAATCAAATATCTCTTGGTGTTATTGAGAAAATAAAAAAGATCCTTAAATTGGAATGTCCTAAGATGCACTTGATAATTTAGCCAAAAAATACGCCTTGCTGGAGACAATGTGATAATTTACTAGTTGTCTGTCCACACTGCAAATAATTCAGTCATGAAATGTGTCACCAAGGCCTTTGGGAGGAAACCGAAGAGGCAAAGGTCTAATTCGCACAAGTGTAATATGTTTCAGTGGCACATAGAATTTCACTAACAAACGTGTAAAAACCATGGATAAGTTGCAAAAAAAGTTTAAATGCTATAACTGCAATAATAAGAGCTAGCATTGTTGACAAAACCTTTGATAATGATTTTTACTGCATTGAATGCGCATGCAACAACTTGAAGAATATATATGCTAAGAACATAATTTAAAACGTCAACACAAGTGACACCACATTACCTAGAGAAAATAATATGGCTGGAGCATGTAAATCTTCATATTCCTCATTTATTGAAGAATGTAAACTGCTGTGCTACATTGTTAATAGAATGGACCTAGTCCCCCATGATCTCCCGGTTAAACTTTTATAGATTTTCACAAGGAGGATACAAAATTTATCGTGTGTGAAAGTTGCAAACCTGAATCGCACAGGTGTCAACAAAAAAACCGCCATACAGACATTACATTGATATAGAAATTAGGGCCAGATCAAATACCAAAATTGTGCAATGGACATTAAAGACATCGCGGTTGCTGCTTTTCAGACAGAAATGGGCAACAAACGTCAACAGTTGAAAGAACTGACACAACGTGTCAAACCTGTAAAGCCCTTCCGTGTGCAAGACAAACACGAGCATTTACAGAGGTAGTCGCATCCAAAGTAACAACAAGCCAAAGGTCTGTGACTCGCAACACTGCCACCTTCCGGAACCTCTCCTTTGACGGGAACACTGTAAGAAAGTAAACCTGATAAAGGAACTAAAGTAAATCCAGCAGAGCAGATCAGCGACGAGGGATTTATTACTCTAAAACAAACTACCGAGGCAGTTTTGTAGCACCTCACTTAAATTAAATGGATTTGGCTCTTCTCTTTGCGAGCTATACAATTTATGTGTAAATTCGCAATGATATGTATACAATAGCACCGATAATTCAAAGAAGCACTGATGTCAAAGTTAAATGACTTGGATGCCAGCTGTAGGGGATAAGAAGAGTCGCCTATAGATGGATTGGGATGTAATATACTCAGGGCTTCCATCAAGTGGAGTAAAGAACCTATGGCAAAGGTCGCTAGATATGCTTTCCCTCACCTCTGACTTGCATGCGGTACAACACTTGACATATGTGGTAAAAAACTTGTTACATAACCATATTTTTTGCCATACGAGTCCTATGACGACTATAACTCATACACTGATTGTCTTGCCAACATCGATGTATTTTTTTAAAAATGTATGTCCGTCATCTGTTGTATATATTCATGGAGATTTTAATGCTGATATTAGCAAAAATAAGTCTTTTTTTTTTTGCATCCACACTGAAACAGTTTAAAGACGACAATGGCTATATGTTCTCGGATTATGTATTTTCTTGATAATGTATTTATATGTTATTGACTCTTGGCTTACCACCACTTGGCTATACCACTCTATAAGTACTTATGATGTTCATGAAGTGATCGATATGATTTATGCAATATATGATTTTGATACTTCTGATTACATATTGCTGTTCACTTCTGGTATATCCTCATATATATATATATATATATATATATATATATATATATATATATATATATATATATATATATATATATATATATTTAGTGTAGACCATGATGCCAAAGGTCTTACCTGTTACGGTCCTAATTGAGTAAAGACAGGTAAAAAGTCGCTGGTCGTGTACAATAACGCTTTTGTGACAGCAATACATGATGCATCATCGATTTTTCATGTGACGGAACACATGAATATCAACAATCGTTTCATTGTAAATGTATAATTGGGTAAGGAAGGACAAAAACAAGGTGATACCGGGGTAGGATGAATAAATTCGAGACTCACACGGCGCGGTCAGACACATATTTTCGCATCCCAAGAAGGCCGACCAGCGGCCCTACCATTAGCCGTATGGTATAACAGGCCATTGTTTAACTATGCGCAGAGTCATTGTAGAAGCATGGAAGCAAAAAAAACTCCCTTGGGCGGGCTTTGAGCGCAAAAAAAAAAACAGAAAGAGTTTTGAACAGGCATGCATGCAGTTAATGACATTACTGAGAATACGGAAGTACTGGGTTTGTGGCAGGCGTACCATAAATCTCTTTTCTCTTGCGTTATGCATGATACTGTCAATGAAATGAAATGTCGAGCAAATTATAATTTGTCACACGTAATCAAACATGCAGGTAATTTTTTTGCCCTTTGTCAAAACATAAGCCCGGAAAAAATCTTATGATTCAGATGGTTAAGGAGCAGAACACTACATGCACGAGAGATAAACCGTTGTGTTAACTATTCACGACACTCGTATTACATGGTTATATGCCTGGTTAGATAGTCGTAGTGTTAAAATGCCACTACTGGAAAATAAAACACAGAGTATAACTGATAAAGCTTATGAGAGACCCTTTGCACAAGCAACCGTAATGTCTAATCATTTCGTGTCCGTAATTATGGACAAAAATAAAGCACTTCATTAATTTAATAGGCCATAAGTTTAGATACAAAAGAGGTCATAGCACACAACACTATGTAATTTTGCTAAAAAGGGTTTTTTTTTTAGCTTTTATTTGTTAATTCTTAGATAGACGAAAAAAGGATCACATCTTTGTGTGATTTCTTGATGGGGGTTTCGGCCTATGAAATAGCCTGTCACACTACTTTATTCCGCAAGCTATGAAGAAACGGTATTCCTTTATATCTGGTACGAATTATATATTACTGCTTTATGCAACAACAAATTTCGGTAAGATGGAAATCGATCAGGTCGAACTATTTCAGAGCTACTAATGCTGTTTAACAAAGAGGAATATTGTCTCCACTCAATATTCAATAGTTTAGCTCTAAAATAAATTCACTTATAATTGGTAGCTGCAATAACAAAAAAACATTAATCATCTAATGCATTCCGATGATAGAGCGTTACTTGCACTTTCGGTCAAAGGTGTGCAAAAGCTAATAAATCTTGCTGGTGAATATGGCATCTTGCATAGCATCAGATTTAACAAAAGCTCTGTACTTGTAAGTGATTGGAAAATGTAAAATCAGGATATCTACTGAACCATATCAAAATGGAGAGAACAAACTTAACACATTCACTGCCAAGCCCATGTTCCCCCCAGTGCCAGACCATACACAGGGACCCCAACAGCCCGAGAGGTGCAGTGGTACCAAGACTAGGTGCTAATTACCTGATAAGAAGGTGTGACTTCGGATAACACAGGGGCAATAAAACTCGGGGGAGGTGTGAAGTTGGGCACTGAGCCAAATCACCGCGACAGTAGTCAAGGCATGGCTCCGGTGGACTGGTCTTATAGCGTCTACATTGACAACAGCATAAAGCTAACAACTGATTCAAATAAAGATCTAAATTTGTAAATGATGAACCAAATGAAAATGTGTATCTTGGCGCGAATGCTGATTTGGGAAGAGTCAAATGACTGAGAGGCACTGACAAATATAGGCTAATGTCTAACCAAAATCAATATTATACCGGTACTGTAATTTCGGGCACGCGCGATTTATACATTTATGCAATATAACTATAAAAAAAACAAAATTTGTTGGCAGATCCAAAATGGCGCAGTGGTTAGAACAGGTTGTACGTTCCTGTGACACGGCTGACAGCGTGAGTTCGAACCTGCGCGTCTTTTTTTAACAAACATGTAATTTTGGTTCTCAACATACATTTTTACGAACACAGCGATTGCACCAATCTATATAATTATTAAAAAAATATAATTTAACTTTACACATGTAATTTTCAAACATAGTCATAGACTGTTTATATATACCGACATGCTTGAGCCTTGACGCGCAGTTGACCTCGTCATTGTAACAGTCACACGATACACGGGGATTATTTCAGTTTTGCAATTTACGAGCACTTGTTTGTGAAGTAACTAAAATATATATATCTATACATAAGTAAATAAGGAACAGGAAATAAGCCAAAAGAACCATTTGCAGCCGCGTTCTGATTACACTGCCGAACTACACTGTCAATCATGTGGCACGCGCCCTTTGTTGTTGATTGCGCAATACCCTGTCCTCGCGGGGCAATAAACCTGAACGACCTCACGCCTCGCTATCTTGGGTTCACACCTAGGGTGCGATCTATTACAGCTCGGCCTCCCAACCGGGTCTGTCGTAAATAAGTGGCCAAAACATGTTCTAATACAAAACTAGCTACATATTTTTACGATCCTCCTTTTTGTTTGATTCAAAGTAGTATTCTTACAAGGAATCGACTTCAAACTGAAGCGCGTCGTGAAGTTATTTCCCGGCAATGGACCGGATCCGTGGTTTTTGTCACCATCTACACACCTTTCCTGTTTTCGAATGATGCAGCGCACTGTTGAATAACAAATAGTTCATTTTCATACTGCGAGACTATTTTATAAATGTACTACTACTCATCTGCAAAGAATTTATTGAAAAAATTGTGAGAATTCCTGCTGAAAATGGATTATAAATATATGACGTGTATACACGTGCTTGGCACTGGGGGAATCATAATTAACGACGTGTATACACGTCATTGGCAGCGAATGTGTTAAGTTAAACAAAATAACAATGTGGGCCGCGACAGCGAATAAGAAGACGACGGAGATATTTTATGACAAATGCGCCTGCTGTACAGGCGAGCTAACATATTTAAATAAGAATTTAGACTTAGTTCGCATTCAGTTAAATTATTATTGTTTGAAATATACTAATACCTAGGATAGTGTTCCAGTCTATGGTGTAAATAAGGGAGAACTAGCATATAAGGAGAAAGGTTAAACAATAGTGCTTTAAGGATATTTTGAGTCCCCCAAAACACTTTAGCATTAGCAACGAATTTATTTGTCGTCATATTACCAGTTTCAATGCACTTATCCGCAAACAGATATGTTCATTAAAAGAGAGAATAAATGGATGCGACAACATTTGTTAGAACCTAATATGAGTCTGATTTATATTTAACGTAAGATTTATTTCATGTTCATCAACAGATGCTCTTTATTTTTTTTATTATAACAATTTTTAAGTAACAGGGTACACTTAGCCTTAATCGTTTGTTATTTGTTATTCTATGGCTTTTTTTTTCTTTTACTTTTCATTTCTTACATTTCTTTCATTTTCTCTATATTGACCTTGAGTCTGTAATGATATTATTATTATTATTATTATTATCATTATTATGAATAATTATAATAATAATAATAATAATACTAATAATAATAACAATTGAGACCCGAATAGCAAAAGAATAGAATAGGATATACATTGGCTTTGTTTAAAAGCGAAACCGAAACATTAAATTATAAATGTATCAAGGTTTAGTTGTCTTGCTTGAAGTGGCTTGTATTTAAATGTTTGTTCGAGCCTTAGTCCTTGACCTGTACTGAAATTAACCAGACCTATTTCTTAGAATACTTCAAAATAAATAACTTCTATATAAAATGCTAATATGGAGAACACGTAAGACACAGAAACATCTGTGTGTGAAGCTGGTGTCACCAAATAAAGGTTGTCCCTCACTAGTACCCGAGAAAAAAGGCTGCCCTTACCAAGTGACCGACGGGGTTGCCTTTGGTGTAACGTGATAAAGAAGAAATGGAATGGTTATAATGGCGCACTCATGGTATTGGCACTCAGGTACACAACAAAACACCACTGATTGACTACGCAACAATCTATAAATTATCAGAAACATTACAGAGCCCAGATCTACCTACCAGACCAGGTTCCCAGGCTCACAAGGTTAAATGTCCAATTTTAGCGTACACAAAGTCCACGTATCCTCCCCTCCAAGGTATGAACAGACGCTCAATAACCGTTCCCGGTTGGTAACACTGCTGGTAAAGGTACTACGGAAGGTTGGCTTTAACCTGTACTCCAGGCCCTTGGACTGATGATCCCCCTGGTACAGAACGGGAAGCACGGCGATTTGACTCTGGCTGAACTGGTCTGGATGACTGCACTCCTTGACACCAGCTTGGACAGGAAGGGAAGCACGAGGATCGGCCCTGGATGGATTGGACTGGCTAGGAACATCTCTAGTCATACAAGCCTTAATGACCACTCTGTGTATGCGACCCTTTTACATGCCTTTCTACCCCAAAGGCTCGTCAATATTCATGTCTCATAAAATGCCTTGTACCGCTTTGCTCCTGAGACTCATCTCTATTCATCAGCTCGCTGAATACTAAATAGGCTGGGTACCACCGTACCGCTACCGGCCGGAGCACGCGACATTACCATGGCATTACTCGACTCGAAACACCGGGTGACCCGTATTGAAGTCCAGTATTGTATCACGAAAATATAATCCTGTCCGTTGAATCAACTGTCCTTTCAGCAAGTACAGCTTAACAAAATAAAAAAGATGCCATAATTAAACATTATAGGTCATAGTTACCCGCATGACACGATGCATTTCGTGTCAACTGGCTCTTACAAATAAATAACTGAAATGTAGCTTTCCCATGAACATTGTTATTTATTGCATATTTCTTGTCTCCAGTTCTGTGGGCGCCCAAATGGTATTGGAAGTCCTTTATTGTGGCTTGTTGTATGCTCTGATTACCACATTCAAGCTATCTGGCCAAATATTAGAATACATGGAGCATGGATATTAAACTACTTGTTGCTTAGGTTACATACTTTAACAGCCATTTGATGAAACTGGATTCTAAAGTCTAATCTGTGACCAAGCATGTGAAATCATTAATAAATGATTTTTCTCTATTTTTTTCTCTAAGTAAATTTAAAGTGCACAAGCTATGAGATATACTTACTGGATCTACTTCAGATTGATTTATATCAGTAGAACCTTCTAATTAAGGACATTGACGGGACCGGTCAGTTTGCATACAATAAAGATGTGCCCCTAGTAGGGAGTTTATCAATTTCAAAACCCACTTATTTAGAGTCTAAGGGCTTTCACTGAATGACATCAACACAGGAGAAAATAACGCGTTTTAAAAACATTTAAAGTATATATATAATATATGTATAACACATAAATATATATTGCACATCCGCAAAGGAATGGACTGCCAGGTTCAGTTAACACGGAATTGAGATGGTTGAAAATCACACATACACGTAAGAAATGAATAAGGCATGTGTAAGTGAACTAAAAGATATAATGAAATAATGTGTAACTTATGATTATCTGGAGACGATGTTTCATACAGTCGTGACAATAAAGTCACTAAGTCCAATTTATACACACAACTCTGAGTCTTGTTTAATCATAAGCCAGTAGTTGTTATTTCAACACAAAGTAAAATGTTCTCCTTAGCCTGAAGCGGGTCCGCTGGTCACATCAGCGTCGCGCACGTGACTGTGCAGGTATGGTGTCCTTTGTCCTTGTACCCAGCAACAATAAACAATGGTGTTTCTCTCCGCCGGACAAATCACTGGTTTACCACAGTTTCTCTGCTAGGAAATCATCTCTCCAAAACACAGATTGATAGGCTAATAGCCACCAATGTCGTATCACGATGACAATGTCACGCGGCCGCCAATGTAAAGCTTCTGGATAATTGCAGTATCAGCACACGAACATGACAAAACTTGAATCAATGATCAGTGCCAAGAAAAGATCCAGGAGCGAATAGTCCTCTGATCTGTTCCTTGGCTCTACCACGGCTTATGCACAGGCTGCCTTCAGACTATGACTCCCATTACACCGGGAAACCGTCCCTCTGCTGGTCAACTCTCGTACAATCCCTGACAATCTACTTGACCGTCAAACTGCTAAACGCTACAACAAAGATTGCTGACCTTGTAGATTATTTTTTTTCTATGGAGCCTCGAGCATATGTACTCCAGCCTTCGTCAAACACCCTGACAACGATTATGGCCTATCGTCTTACATTATTATGGAGATCTGCCACCCAATGATATATTAAATGGATTCGCCTCCCTAAACACGAGTATAAGAAAATCATGCTTGCACGTGCGATGTCTTTGAAATCGACATTAAACAATGCTTTTACAGGAAACTGTATAGACCAGCTCTGAAAAGAAACAATTCTCAGTCACAAATGAACTGAAACTGCCATTAACAAACACCAAAGATTCCCTAACATACGTTCCAACGCTACCATCGATACATGATACGGCATATTAATATACATCAGTTTAGAGAAACAATCATCTTGTTATTCTATACTTACTTAAAAGTGCAACGCCACTCTGGTGACATAAATATTTTAATATATATAATTCATATATACATATTTATGTGTGTATATATATATATATATATATATATATATATACCGTATATTCTTTCATATTAATCCGCGGCTTTTGTTAAAAAACTAATGTTGTAATACAGGTGTATCATCCACCTTATTCTGCTAGAAATCCAATAAAAAACGCAGTATTCTTAGATGAATTCACAGATATACTCACAGACTATATCTGAACAGACTCGAACAATATTTTCATGGGAGATTTAAACATACATTTAAATGATGAATATGATCATGATGCTGAAATTCTAAGGGATACACTGTGTGCCCTAGGCCTCACACAGCACATGGATTTCTATACTCATACAACTTGCAACATATTAGATGTGATAATCAATGAGGCGGGCAGTAACATCAGAGTGACCAAATGTGTTCCTGGACCTTTTATTTCCAATCATCGTGCTGTATTCGGTGAACTTACAACTCCAAAAGATGACATCACATCACAGATGTGTTACTATAGAAAGTTAAATGAAATAAACACCACAGAGATGGAAAAGGATCTTAATGAAATCACATTGTCTGATAAAAACAGTGACATTGACATATTAGTAAACAAGTTAGTGATTTCCGTGTCATTCTGGACAAACATGCCATACTTAAAGCTAAGAAATTAACCAACAGAAAGAAGTATCCATGGTATCCATGGAGGACATTAAAGAACAAAAAAGAAAACTAAGACGAAGGGAGAGGTTGTGGAAAAAATACAGGACAGCTTTTACATTGAAAGCCCTAAAATTAGAACGGGCGAAATATAACAACATGCTTAAATTATCAAAAATAAATACACTAAATGAAAAGATACAAGAATGCGGAGATAACACAAAGAAACTATACAAGCTTGTCACTGAGATTGCAGGTGTTAATAAAGACAATCCACTGCCAAAGGGGCTATGTGATGAGGACCTAGCCAACCAATTTGCCGACTTTTTCCTGAGTAAAATAAACAAAATAAGATAAAGTCTGGACAAATTTCCACATTATCAGCCTACAAGAAAAGATTTAAAATCTTTAAATAATTTCAGGCCTCTATCTCAGAGAGAAGTTACAGCCATTATCAATAGTTCGCCAAGTAAGAGCTGTGAAACAGATGCACTGCCAACTATTCTTCTGAAAAAAAATGCTTCCAGCAGTGATCAGCAAAATAACAGACATTATTAACATTTCACCGGTTGAAGGGAAATTTCCAAGAAGTTGGAAGGAGGCTATAGTACGTTCCCTTCTGAAAAAACTGGTCTTGAATTAATATCTTCAAATTACAGACCTGTGAGTAATTTACCATTTTTACCAAAAGTACTCGAGAAAGCAGCTTGTCTGAATTTAATCAACATACTAAGAGCCAAGAATTAATGCCAGATTATCAGTTAGCATACAGAGCTAATTACTCGTGTGAAACTGCACTAATCAAACTGACTAACGACATGTTATGGGCGATGGAACGTCAGGAAATTACAGCAATGATGGCAATAGATTTGTCAGCCGCTTTTGACACGGTTGATCACTATTAGAAGTGCTATACAATAAATTCGGTATAAATGGAAAAGTTCTGGAATGGTTTGACAGTTACCTAAGACCCAGATCATGTAAAGTGAAAATAGGTGATAAGTTTTCAAGGAATATGTGCAGGGCCAATCCTTTATCTGGCGTATGCCAGTACAATACAGGAAGTTATTCCAGGAGACATGCAACTTCATGGATATATAGATGACCATGCAATTAAGTGTTCATTCAGTGCTAACAATCGTCAAGCAGAGAACGCCACCATCCGAAAACTGGAAACTTGTGCTAAAGACATTAAAACGTGGATGGACTCAAACAGACTAAAAATGAATAATTCAAAGACAGAATTCATTATGTTTGGTAACATAAAGACAGTTATCAAAATGCTCATCATCTCAGTTAAATGTAAACGGAGAACACGAACTTTCAGAAAATATTAAATACTTAGGAGCTTGGCTGGACAAGCTAAATTTCAAACATCACATTTCATTGAAATGTAGAACTGCAATGCATAATAGTCATAGAAATAAGCAGATCAGATCCATACTCACGATGGATGCAACTTACACATTAGTTCGTGGACTAGTCATGTCTCACCTTGACTATTGCAATGGAATTTTTTTTGGTCTACCAGAAAGATCAAAGATTGAAAAGCTACAATGTGTTCAAAACATCGCAGCAAAATTAGTATTAATCAAGGAAAAATACGAAAGTGCAACGGAAGCTCGTAAGGCATTACACTGGTTACCTATTCGTGCTCGCATAGAACATAAAGACGTGACCGTTATCTTCAAATGCTTAGTAGGAACTTCACCAGATTACCTTCAGAAATTGATAGAGGTACAGAAACCAGGCAGATTAGGGCTTAGATCTGACAGGATTGTAAGAAGGCTCGTAGTACCCCCTACAAAATGGAAAACATTTCCTTCGCGATCTTTCAGTGTTTGTGGTCCAGAGCTATGGAACAGCATTCCAGAAGAATTGAAAGCAATATCACGTTTTGAACAATTTAAGAAGGACGTTAAAACTTACCTTTTTAGAAAATACTATACCTAAATCTTTTATATTTATACCGATATAACTATTTTAACTTTTTAGTGTCATTGATAATTTAGTAAATATGTGGTTCTATTTTTAAATATGAAGTTTTATTTGTAAAGCGCATTTGAAACATACGTGTAAAAATAGCACTTTACGAAATAAATATAGTTATAGTTATAGTTTTATAGCAATTAATCCGCGGCTTTCGTTATAAAAACTAATGTTGTAATACCTTCAAATTTTTGCTGAACTCACACTGCAGTTTTACCTGGATGATTCTCTTGAAGTCGTCATCGTAGCGAAGACGTATATTGGCAATACCGGGGAGCTGTCGGCCAAATTCGCGCGGATTGGACCGAAAAGCCGACTCCAGTGAACCATATTCTAGATCTAATGTATAACAGGAACAGATAAATTCAGTCATGTCTATAATTTGATAAGTATTTTTGATCATTTCTAATGATTAAGTCTGCTGAGAAGCAAATTCTAGACGCGACTTCGGCAGTATGCCGAATATTGCCTTAATTATTTTATTACTGGAAAGATTATCAGTCGAAATGTTTAAGGAACACCCAAGAAAATTCAAGAACAAAACAAAGCGCTTTGTATCAGTGAGCTATTTTTCATTATTATCAACCATGGTTAAAAACAAAAGTTCCTCTGTAGCAATACTAATTGATTGAATCTTTGTAGATTCCTCTATATATAAACATTTATATATATTAAGGCTAGGTATGACTTCTGGATGTGTTTCTGTGTATTTTGTTTACCCTCTTTTTAATATATTTATTTATTTAACAAGTTTAGTCTACTGGCATAATGTAGATAATGTAATTTCTATTCAAATTATCATATTGGTCATTTAGTACTACAAACTGAAATTTTATTTGAAACCTTGTCACAATTTTTGTCTTTTTGCGTTTCAGGGAACTACGAATAAAAAAAAATGTACTGATGGTTGCTCTGTCTTGTCCCGACCTGTTTATCGGAATTGCAATGATGACCAAGGTTTAGCCTCTAGACAATGTTTTACTTATTTACGTTTTCGGATTAATGAAAATAAAGAAATATATGGCTTCCTCCGGATACATTTTCCTCATTGCTGTTGAACGATACGTCTGCATTTTGCATCCATTCAAGTACGAGCGTTTCGTTACTCGGAAGGATATGATAAACTTTATCATATATCCTTGGGCGTTCACTCTGTTATTTATGTCTATTATTCTAGCCATAACCTTGGTGATAAATCTGCACGAATTGATTACTTTAACTGTTTGGCAAAACATAATCTACTTAATGCAGGCTTTATCATATCTGTCCTGTATGTTCGTATACTTAATGAAGTTTATAAACAGGCTAGGCGAAACAGAGAAACAACAGTTTATGTAAATGGAGATGATGAAAAATATATGGTTAAGAGAAAAGCAAATATAGGTTTATTTCGTATTATTATTATTTCATATTTAATTTATTGGACCCCACTTAGTATTCTAAGATTTATGTATGGAAAAAATATTACTGTCGATAATACGTTTGTAATGTGCGAGGCTGTGGGACAACTTAATTCTGCAATCAATGTTGTGATCTTTGAATGGAAAAACAGAGATCTTCTGAAAGCTTACAAAAACATGTTTTGCCTAAAAATGCAGTGACAACAGAAACAAGTTACAAGGGATAAATCAGCAGAGACATAACAGACCGGATTATTTGTGCAAATATGTTAACGGCCGTTGTTTGCAACTTCGGGTAAAGCACTATGTTCAGAACAGAATAAATTATTTGTAACATTTGGACCATGCATATATGAGTCGCATATGAACATGTATTTCGGCAAAGTTGTGCTTCGATATTTCTATAACTACCATATGTCCTCCAATAAGACATGTAGCGAAGATGAAAAAGAGGAAAGACGATGGCTGAGAATGGCTCAGGAAGTTACCCAGAGAGAACAGGTGAACCATTCATGTATTTGAATTTGGTTTAAATGTTATAGTACGAACCAAGAAATTGACAAATGTGGCGGGTATTATGTATTATTTTAGGAGTTAATTACTATGCAATAAATAAGATTACATATCATGTATAGCACGTATGAAAAGAACATTGTGTATTAAGTTCGTGAATAACGCAAGAATTAATTAGGAAACCCCTACAATGTTATATTTAAACCCTTTGCATGGACAAGTTGTGGGTGTTCTCTATCTCCTCTATCCAACACTGTGATTGCAAATGTCAATGGGAAACTGTGTTGGCACATGACACCCAACAACAACTTGTACACCGAATTGTACGGAAGCATATTCGACACTACAGCAGTGAAAAGGGGCTACACGGTGCCTAAAATGCAAAATCTTAAACAATACATAGCGGAGCAGTAAAATAACAGGACGCACAGGACGCGATACTATTATAGCAACGCACGCACTGTAAATTAGAGGTCAGCCAGCCAATGCCATACGAATGTCGAAATACGACAGACAAACTTGATGACGCAGCTGCTAAATAATCCATCCGTAAAATATGTAAAATTTCACAGTAATAGGTACATATACTAGTAGTGCAAAGGCGAGCATGTTTGCTAACAGTGTTAAGGACCGCATCTATAGAATGGGAGAATAGGCATAAGTATAGGTTGTTACAATTAATGAGGTCAATATCAAATACTGTCGTATACGTCCTAACTATGAAAATACAAAATAGCGGTTCGTACTCTGACATTTGGAAGTTATTAAGATTTCTAGCAAAACATATAACATAAACCTTGACCACAAGGAAAGGCCCTTGGTTCGGGACACGCTTTGAAACGTTCATTAAGAATCTACCATGGACTTATGAAAGGAATCTTTCTGATAAAAAGAACAGTTGATTCAGGATGATTTGAATTTTAATAAAAACCGCAACCTGTTTGCTTCTCCTGAGTACCAGCCTGCAGGTTCACAATCTTAGCCCTCCACTTGATATGTTTGTCGATAAATCTTGTCATAAAAGCTAACACTTATGGGTGTTTATCTACTGAACTACTTACTCAGAAGTTAAGACCAAGAACAAAAATGGTTAAATCATATAGGTTATATACTGGTTCAAGGTTCGGTGGATAGGAAATTTTACAATATTTTAGCTGTCCTGTGCACATGTGCACGGCCACACACCACTCTGACCATACACAGGTTAGAGTTCGGACCATTGACCTTTGAAGCAGCGCGAAACAAGCTTTGACCATATGACCTTTAACACGGTCTCGTTCAGAATAAATGCATGAATAAAGTCAATGGTAGCCGACCATACTGGATTTGTTATGACCGTCTGCATAGTCGATCAGTTACTATATAGATTTGGAACAGTTCTCAGTACAAAACTCGACTTAGTTATCAATATTGTAAAGCAGCAAGAGATGTCACCTTTCAAAACTGCCAAAATAAACCTGCATTAGTCATTGCTAAATACTGTCATATCTGTCACTGTTTAATAAGTGAGATAGGCCTTATTAAGAAGGGTATATTTCATCGATCAATTGACCCCTAGTTGTGTAGCTGTAAAAGGAATATGTGTGGTTTTAATACCGAAATTTTTAAGTAAGTTCAAGACACAGGTTAAAATCTTTATGCCTATGCGAAACGTTTTATCCATTCCTCTTATAAAGCTTATACACCATATGATTGACACTTGCATGTGTTTAAAATATTCTGTAATATTTTTATATATATATATATATATATATATATCAAAGGTTTTATAAATATTTCATTATAATATTTATATAATATAAATTTTATCACTGAAAATATGACACAATATCGGCTTAATTTTAGTTATTTTATTATACTGAAAATGTCTCCATGTGGAAAATGTACACACCACCAATAACATATCCTGTTACATAACTACTTAAGTTACAATTATTCACTGGTAACACTGACTGGAAATTCATATATCCCGCAAATAAGAGAAAGAGAACAAGAGTTCTCATCATAATAGGTAAATGTGTTAAGTGTTAATTATGTTTGAAGTCTTGTTTATAGGTATTAATTTGTATATAAAAATGATATCGATTACAATAATTGCTTATTATGACTTTGCAGACAAGGACGTTGAAATTGAGACATTCAGGCAACTCTGTCTCCTAAACAAACCTGTAGTTAGCAACGACATAGAGAAATCAGTAAATCTTCACATTTAACCAACCTTTATTGAACCACGGCTCACATTTCGCCAGCTGCTATGTTAACACTCTTTGGCATCAAATACATAAGGTTTAAATCGATAAGCTTGCTTTGAATTTATTTGTCCGCACGTATGTACATGAGGTTCATTTACGACAAAAATTCAGTGGTTTGATTTGGTCTCAGTGATAACATGTCCCTTTGCTCGCTTGTTATTCAAACAAACGACTTTGTTCGATGGGCTGATGATTTAACGGTGTATATATGTTCCGAAAGTCCTTACATCTACACAACCGATTATTTCCGATTATCGATCGGTAGATGTCTACTGAATTTTACAGAACATCAATCACGAAATCTCATCCGATTCCAAACACTAATGTCTACTCTATTTACATGCGGCCATTGAATCGGAGAATAAACATAATAATAATGTTGCATCGTTCTGAACTACAGTAAAATCTCACCTAAGAGCCACCTTGTTAAAGCGACCACCTCTAAATAATAACCATTTTTTCATGGTCCCGAATGTTTTGCTTTTTATATCATATATTTTAACCCCGGAATACCATGCATCACTTTTCTCCGTTTAACGAGATTTATTTTGGCTCCAAGGCGTGACCTGACCTGGACCACTTAGTGCAGAATAACCATTGCCTGAGCAGACGTAATTATATAAGAGCAGTAGCTGAAAGAAGTACAGGGCATAGTTCAAATCTTGTTTACGGATGAACACACCAGGCTATGCAGCAGTGTTTGACTCACGGTTTCATAATTGTTATAGAGCCTGCCGATAATTATATGCATGATATATATATATACCCCCAGGTTTGATTCACTCACAGGCCAATAAAGATTTATGATTGGTTCATATTTAACGTACCATTAGGTTAATTGTTTAGAAACTTAGAAAAGCGACTTAGTTAAGTAAAATACCTGCGCTTAAGGTCAAAAAGCAGGAGCGAGCTATGCCCGCCAAGTGTCAGAATCGGCAACTTAGTAAAGATCAGGGTATGGCCTGCCGAGCTATAATAAGACCCGTGATAGTGAAACCTCACTAAGATGGCTCCCTAAGAAATAAGACCACTCTATCGAGGTTCCGTTGGTGGTCGTAATTCTGAGGTTTCACTGTATAGACAAATGAACTATGAACATACCATTTACATTGTAGCTATCAGTGCCAGGTGCCACTTGAATAAAAACCTTTCCATTATAGCCCAGACACATCATGATAGTCCATATCGAGTATGTGCCTTTATATAAACAATATATTATATTGTGTTATTGCTGAAGATTGCACTGATGGAACTCTCATTGCTGGATCGTGTAGCATACTTGAAAATCAAGTTTGCTTAAAAGTTTCTGGCTATAAAATAAATGTATATAACTGTCCACTGGTTATATAAATAAAAGTAAAAAAAAAAAACTGACTCATATGAAGGCTTAAAGCTAGCCAAATGTTATCTATTATGCTCATGTGCCCGTGTCATAATGTAGAGAGTAATAGTTTCAAATAATCAAAACAAATTTCAGCCATGTACATTTCCGAATACATATAAAAATGCCGTTATTTCAAAAACAAATTTCAAAAACTTTTTTTAACTATCATCAAGGGCATATAAACTGCCAAGGAACCAGTTCAAATTGGGAAGAATTTCTGTACTAAAGAGGACTCCATTCATAACGTAATTATTAGATATTATAACTATTTGTACAATCAATGTAAAACTAAATAAAGTTTATATTAATCCTTTTCACAGTTTGTGGATATGAATGTCATTTTACTTTTTTATTGGAATTTAAAAGTTTATACTGCTTATTATTAATAATAGCCTATTTTACCTCTAATAATAATATGACGTCCAAATCATGAGTCTAATCTTATAGTATATATTTTAAGCATCTCTTATTGAAAGACGCGTGTAAGGAGCTTTTCACTCTACATTTATTAATATTTGAAAGGGGGACACAAACTATAAATTATCTGTGTGTATGATTTATTTTACCAAAAACAATAGCAAGCTGCACATGAAGCGCTATGGTTGCAGACATCGTCACAACCGCTCCTGCTGGATTTTTGGTTCATGAATAGAGCATTTTATTACAACATCAGGTACCACAGTATGACGAAATACATCGAAATAGCGCTTTCTTGTACTGCTATACTGATCGGTGGTGTCAACATATTGAAGTTTGTTGAAGTGAACAATCCATATTACCACGTATTTAGGAATTACAATTACAACATTTTTACAATATATCTCTGTAATTGCCATAGAGCGTTACATTTGTATAGTGTTCCCATATCACTACGAAAGTTATGTAACGAGGAAAACCCTTGTGCTTTACAATGGGTTTCTTTGGTTGATAACCTCCGTCGTATTGATACTCATATATATCATGGGTTCAAAGGTGCCGCCTCAAGATCAGTATAAAAAAGGGCAGCCTGCATAGGTGATATATTGGTTAACTAGGTTGCTTATCATTTGCATGTATTGCCACTAGGGCCCTGAGGGAGCCGAAAAATTGAACCCGCACCCGGCCCGCATCATGCACTGTCAGCCTGCAGTCCGCCCCGCAATCAAAGAAAAAAGATCCCCCCCCCCCGCAGTTACTATGATACTTTCAGCCGATTGAGATAGACATGACCAGAACAGTGTTTTCTTATAGGAGTCATCACAACATTATGCTGTGTCCAAACAAAGATTTCATCAGCCATTGGCCAATGTCAGTTAAAATAAGACAACACATGGAGTTATAATTGGAAAAGAAGGCCACCTCAGGCTTTGTGTAGTTCTAGGTCACCTAAAGAGCCAGCCTTAGCCACACAGTGTCCATTACAAGATCAAAAATAATCATCTTTGCTTCCCTTCAAGTCATATCATGTGATATGTGAGGAAATGACTCCATCTAAGTATTACAGTCTATATAAAACATCAGGCCAGGTAACCTTGTACAACTTAATGACCAGCTTCCACTCCAAAGGACAATTGTCTCAAATTTAGATTTCAAATTAATGATGCATCATGTAGTTTGTATAACTAACTGACTTTAGACCTAGAAATGGAACATTTGCAATGTGTTTGTTGCTTGCCGGAAATCTTCGATTTCGGCAAGCATGTTGGTCAGTTGCGTATGTCTGTTTGTTTGTCTGTCTCCAGCCTAAAATGCACAGTTTTGCAGAGATCGCTTTTAAACTAACACAGTTGATATTCAAGCAAAAGTCCCCAATACCTATTGATCTTTTTTCACTTTTGATCAAAGGACAAGGTAAATGTCATCTAAAAACTTTGAAAATTAATTTTCGTCCTAACTCCGTCAATAATTGACATATCGTCACAAACTTAGGCTCAATTTTTTCGTCTGGGCTTTCTCCATCATCTAGTTTAGTCACTTTGTCAGTATTTTTGTCTGTTTGTCAGTTGCCCTCAATTTTGCCTGCTTGCTGGTTCTTGCGTCTTACAATTAGTTATCTACAGGCCACAGGTTTACAGGAATCCCTTTGACACTAGTACATCTAATGTCTTACATTTATATCTCAAAAACCGTTTTTTATTTTCGGTATATGGCCTTTAGGGGGCGCTGCACTCGAACCTCTACAACATATCATTTTTTTGGCCATAACATCAAAAATTTAAACCTCAATTACATATATTGTAGCTTATTTCCTTCCTCTGGATCTTTGTCATAACTTGGTTATGTCATCTGGTCTCAATCTTGTGTCACTTTGTCAGTATGTCTGTCTGTTTTTAGTTGCCTTCAATTTTGCCTGCTTGCATTTTTTGTTGTTAGCATCATGTGGTACAATATAAAAACATAGATGATGTCCGATGAAAAAGAAAGGAACTTAAATATACGTTTACCTGGCACTTATAGGATTGAATATTAACATAGAAGTAAAGTGTACATTCATTGTGGGCAATTCTTAGTGGCGATACGTGTGAAAGGACATATGAGTAATTAAGTTTCTGTAAACACATACTGTTATTAAATGGGTAGTCAAAAACAATACTTATGTGTCATTTCAACATAAGAATTCATTGAGAAAACCTGATGGTTGACCTGCTCTTTGAATGCAAACAATATAGGAGTACAATAATTTACTCGAAGGAGATATATCAATATTTCACCGGTGGAATTTCAACCTTACTTAGATAATGCTTTGAACAAATATTATTCAAATACCGCTATGTCTAATTACCCATTCTTGGACTAATATTAGTAAATTCAGACAGCATTACACGTTGAGTCCATTGACTCGTTTATACCGGACACAAGAAGAAGAAGTGAGCTTAAACCAATATCTTTTAAGTCCGATAAGAAAATTATATGAAAAATATCCGCAAAGTATATGTAACGCATTCCCAATCAATTTTGAAAAAAAAATGCTAAAAGTTTCAAACCAGATGTCATATACGTGATCGGAGGTTATGTGTGATGAAAAGAAAGCGATGTTCTTATTGAGAGGATATATGAAAAATTTAGTCGTATGTGTAAAATGCTTATACTTACGTCGTGCCGGAGAAGCAAGCTCCCTGTGACAGTAACCGTAGAAAATCCTGGCACCTTTTTGTAGATATCTAAGGATATTTGTAGCTAAAACCTTGTAAATGATTAGAATCGCTCGATTCCAACAGTTAAATACAAATCCCATTTCTGTAATATCATTAGTGGACATAAAAACGGATGTATATATATGATAAAATAATCTAAATTGATAAAAATAATGTATATGCATATAACATATCAGCGGTATCCATCTCATCTATGTCACAGTATTACATCCCCGTGCCATCTATTGGTCTTTCACAGACGGCGTAAAGGCGACTGTTTGTGTTTTTCTTCACATTGTCCTATTCTCCTGCAAAGCCACTTAGCCAAAGCCCTAACTAATGAAGTCCATTTTGACATTTATAACTTTGCCAATACACAATTTTTACCAGATGACAGGGATACAGGATATACATAATTAGTTAGAGCGCTAGCTGGCAGGTAAAAACACAAATTACGATAGTCAGTTGAATCCTCTTGCATTTTGGTTACAGACACAAAAGAGTCTAACGTCCGTATAAGAAACTTGAAATTAAAAATGCAAATAAAAGTCGTTGATTATATATCAAAATCAATAAAATAATTTTATTTTTATGACACTGCCTTTATACAATAGCAAATATCTCTGGAAATGATTAGAGTGAAATGAAACTAAACCAAAGAGGAAAAAAAAGAGATATATTTGGATACATGCCTTTTTTTTGTGTGTTGGTCTTAATGAGTCTCTGTGGATATTGACACCTCATAGAGACAATTTAAACGAAGCTATATTAACACATGGTAAATTACTATTGCAACTGCATGAGATGAATAATAAAGATGCGCTATTAATGTCGATCTCGTGTTTAACTGGTACAATTATTGACATTAACACTGTCATCCGATAAAAGTTGCCCCATTAAGGTTGCCTTGGAAAAAGTCTGCCTTTACCAAGTGATGGACCTCGTACAGCTAACCTGAAAAATCAAATAAAATCTGATTAAACGACACATTTTGTGACAAATACCTCCCATTAGGATGTAATTTTACCAACCCATTTATCTATTACAGCGCCATTTGCATTAAGAGGTGTCTAGATTACTGAAAAGCAATGACGTCAATAAAAAAAGTATGTTTGGAAGCTTTTGTGTTCCTCGCAATCAAACACTGACGGATGGGTTACTGTTATCTATATATATTTCTTCCTGGGTGTGTCAAGAAAAGAACATGTAAATTATTTAGAAACATATCAGGGATAAAAACAAAATAACGTGGTGAATACAGAATACTGAACGCCATTTTACAGTGTTTTTTTTTAACAAATTACAATCGGAACTGATACCGTGGTACTCTGCTTCATCATTAAAATGAGGGACAACCGTCAAGATATTCTTCTCGCAAAGTTCATGAACAGTTCCTCTGAGGATCTCATCGAAGCCATCCATGTGAGACGGATCACCACTGCGTGTATCGTTCCACTAATTGTCATAGGAAACGTCATCACAATCATCGCAGTGGCACGTTATAAACAGCTGTGGACAAAACCGAACGCTTTGGTTGTCGCCTTGTCCTGCACAGACCTGTGCATCGGAATAGCCATGTTGATTAGGGTTTTTGCACCGAACAATAGTACAATGTTTATATATGTTTCAGAAATGACAAAAATAGCAGGTTATATGGCTTCATCAGGCTATATACTTATTATTGCTGTTGAGCGGTATGTCTGCATAGTACATCCATTTAAATACGAGTTTGTTATAACAGCGAGGACAATGAGGCTCCTAATAGCATGTCCTTGGATATTCGCAGCATTTTTCATGTCAGTTGTGTTGGGATTAACATTCGTGTTGAAACCAGAGCATGTTGTTTTTGTCACCCTTATCGGAAACAGCTTTTATTTCATCGAGGGTTTGATTATATGTATTCTGTACGCACGGATCCTGGCCGTAGTGTACAAGCAAGCAAATAGCATCAGAAGTACAACGATTAACTCAAGTGAGACCCATGAAAGATACTTGATCGAGAAGAAGGCAACTGTAGCTTTAGGGCACGTTGTGCTCGCATATCTGATAGTATGGACACCTATCAGTATTTTGAGATTCTTGCATGGTGACAATATCACTGTAAGTGGTACGTTCCTAGCTTGTGAGGCGGTGGGTCAGATTAATTCTGCTCTAAATGTGGCATTGTACGCGTGGAAGAATACCGAACTGAAGAAGGCATACAGAAAGCTCCTTTATTGTACCTCGGCATGATCGTTTCTGGCAATATACATTTTTTTTCTGAGTGGTTTACACATGCTCCTGGTTTTCATACATAAACATCATTACAATACTCAATGAGTCTGCTTGGTAATTACGGTATTGAATCATAATGAATTCAATTGTGAATACCAAATCCTCCATTGGAAATATACATATTCCTTCCGGTGTCGTTTTAAAATCAGCTATAATGAGGATATGTATTTCTAATGAATTAAACGTGTTCATCGTGTATCTTTTTTATCATACATAAACAACGACCGGAGTAAAAAGTTGGCAGTTGGTGAGATGGGTCACCAATTGTGAGCTGTCAAATTTTGACAGAAGAAAGGGGTAGCGTTGAGGGCAAAAGGATGTGGGTTCGCGTCCCTTTCTTGGGTTTTCAGCGTTAGACGTCCGGCCAATGTCTTCAGTAAAAGGATGCGCCTTCCCTACCATGGGGTGAATTGGCACTGATCTTTGGAGACAGACGAAGGCTGTCAAGCGCCTATGAGAGCTGCTTTCAGTGTACACTCGCCATTGGACCGAGAAATGCTACAGGAATGAACAAGCCCGAGAGACCAGGAATTCAATATGTAAAGTCTGATGAGACTGACATTGACGATGTTATCAGATAATAGACATATCCTTGATCTTTACCTTTGGCACCATCAGTGTTATTCAAAGCTTTGTCCACGATTTTTTTCGTATCAATATTTTCAAATTCAACTGATACCTTGAAATATTAGACCCTGAAAAATGGTGCGTGTCAAGACAAAGGACTGTTAATAAAAAAAGGACAGTGTAAATATTTAGTCAATATTTATGACCTTGTGTGTTCGAAAACTGCCTAGATACTATAATATTCATTTTGCTCTAATTATCTCTATACCTAATTCTGGCAAAAAAATAACCTGTGTTTTATAAGCTAAAAAGCAAGTAAAATAAATTTAAAAATACCTACAGACTAGTACATGGAGGCATGGTCCCTCCGATAGAGAGGTGTCAAACCGAAACTAGCCTTATATCTAGCTGATGTTATCTAAAAAAGACATACTTGAAATATGATGCAGACAATTGGAGGCTGTAATTCCTACTTTTGGTTTATTAATTATTAGTTTAACACCCAGAATGTTATATTTTGCACATTCACGACTCACGACAAAATTAAGAGTGATTGGGACTTTTTTCCTCTGACATTTACTCCTATTATAATGATTCTTTAGACGAAACGTTTTCAACACTAGAAAGCTCCCATGTAAGACAATAATTAAGGTTTGCACCTTTGACGCGTTATATCCAAGGACTGAAGACAATTTATATTTATGAAAGAATAACGAATTTTAAGAAAGTTTACATGAGCATCATTTAATGTCAATAAAAAAACAGTACGTTAGGGAAAACATATTTACATTAGTCCTATTTTTGGTAATTTCAATGTGAAGATTTTTATTTCTTGTACATTTTTAGTTTATGATAAAGTACGTCTCCTAATAATGACGAAATAAGTCTTTTGTTAGAAGGCTCATACATTTAAGAGAATAGTAATGACCGTAATAAGACTTCTGGAGCAAATTTTACCTGAGAAAAATGGTATCAACAATCTAGTCTGTCCAGATATAAATTGTTCTATCGAATTGTTGGAAGCATAACATTTCCACTGATTGATTTTGCATGATTTCACATGAGAAAAAAAACGAAATTTACGAGTCCGTAGCTCGCTATAAATTATGTTAATCACGGAAATATATCGCATATTTTTGTTCAGACTGATTATTTAATGCACCTTGTCATAGAACTCCATAAATTCCCTTCTTTCAATTTTTCCCTCATTTTATGACTATTGATGAACTGAAAGCATGATCTGCCTTTCTGTTTGTCACAGTAAATTAAATTCATTTCTGGAATACCATAACCATATATTAAAGTAATAGGAACATTTGACAGACTGGAGAGGATAACAGTCCCCGCTTAATAGAATGGAAAGGGTTAAATGTATTGGTCCCAGAGAGTGGTCAGCATACTCTCGCATTTAAATGTATCAACGTCATTGCAAAGAACAAAATGCTACACAACTACGGCACTTTTTTACTGTGAGCCTCTAAATGATTCTTTTGTATTATTTTGTATTCATTTTTGTATTACTTAAATAGGGAAAATTATAAACATTGCTGCTGTTGAGGTTTTATTGGCTTCGTACAAGTCAATTGCCCTTATATGTGCCTTGCCTGTGGCTGATATTTGTATAAAAAATCATCGGCATAGTGTCCACCATATCCTGCGAGGTAACATTTAGCAGGCTAACTGGTCCATTCTTTATTTAACTAGAATGTGGTGTACAATATTACTTCTTGAGCTCTTTTTATGATCGCAGTAGAACGGTATTATACATTATACATTCATGTTAATATTTATGAAGCATGACATCTACGACTTTTGGATTGAATGCTTTCCCCTATGTTTATTCAACATTTCTTCCCGCCATGAATCAGTTACTGTTTTATCATTCGGAGAGGCTATTATTCTAGCTGTATTATGTTGAAAAATCGTGTGCTCTACCCACTCCCAGGAAAATAGAATGCATCAGGTGACCTTTGCGGAACAAAGCGAAGCATTGAAAAAAATCTGTACTGAACGCAACCAAGATTCTTGGACTTGTACTTCTTGCCTATTTCTTAACTTAAACTCCTTTAACAATATTGCAGCACATTGAAATGATTCTTATAAACTCATCACTGAATGTTTTCATATATGGGTACATAACATACCTTTTCTGTCAGACGGACTGATATTGATTCCTGTCTCACAATTTACCCGATACAGATAACCTAAAAGCATGTGATCCGTGTCTAAATAATATGGGGTCATTTGTAGAGTACAGGCTTTGAAGAAACGTCGATTTCTTCTATTACATATAATGTAAGATGTAGACGATCATACCATAATCGCAAAGGATATTAGTTTACTTTATTACAGATTAACAGAGATTTATTACGGATTTTGTTACCTATACATCTGTACAACGAAGGTTGAACCACCGAGATACATGCAATGAGAGAGATATCCTATTCATGGCGTTTCATTTCCTGTAAGTGAAATGATCTTCAAGAAATGTTAATAATGGGAATAATCATAATATAATAATCTAAATAATATTAATAACATTAAATAAAACAATAATTATAATGATTATAACAATGATGATATATGTCATTTTTATAGCCCTGAACTAACAAACGTCTTATAAAACGGCTTTTACAGAACATGAAAACAATTTGGCTGAATTATTACTAAAAGCACAACGATAAAATATATCTATTTACGAGGGATTAAAAAAAATGGTAAATCTAAACGCACAAATTCTGTTCTTGCTGATAATCTTCAACTCCAGATTCAGTAGAAAGCTCAGATTTAATATGTAGTGGAAATTTAAACCTACCATTTATCGGACCAATTCGTAAGTACAGATTATTTCTTGACCTATAGTGATAAGAAAAATATGTCGCTTCTTCGATAGGTAAGTTTTGTTTAATGCTCACTACTTTAGGTGTTGTATTAGTAAAACGAAAGTCAGCGCTAAGCAATCTGAGTTTTCAGATATGAATATGAGAATACTCATGAGAAAAGGAAATCGGCATTGAGCTCTACATGATTAAGCTGTTAGAATAAGTATATTATTAACATGTATGTCCATAAATGCCCATGATGTCAGTTCGGATATGATTTTAAAAAATATTCAGTGGTTCGACTGACGAATTCTACAACTGTAAGTCTGCTATTTTAGCAAACCCCGTTCGCAAAAGTAAATGTTACATTCCTTGGTGGATTGATAAAGCCTAATTTCAAAAGATCGCAAGAGAAGTGGTCGAAGGTCATTTCTATTCCCAGGAGAATTAGTATATAACGTCATATTTATAATACATGATCTAAATTTCCTGTATTGATTGTATTAAAAGGGGGAACATCCATAGAATAGATAATGACACGTTGACAGAAAATTTACCGTTACCAATTTAGTTTTTTAATGTAATGGGTGGATAATTATTTTCATGATTTCCATACCACCACATACAATTTAATGTCAATCAAACCACTTAAAGTCAATTATAATGTCGTTAGAGCAAATTGTACTATAATAATTACAAGTAAGCCGAGCCTGTAACAGATGATTCTTCGCAAACAGAGCTTATATTTAAAGAAAATCAATACTTGCAAACGTGATACGTTAGTGCCTTTAGTGTGATACGTATTCATGTATAAACAAAGTATATTGATCAGCAGATTGAGTGTTGAAACAAAGTCTATATAATAGTTGGAAGAAACCAAGACCGGGGTACAATGGTTAAAATGCAGAATTCAATAATAGTTTGGCTGATTTCCTTGGTGACCCAAATGCATTAAGATGACAGTATAGTCATTAATTAGTCCCACCGTGCCCACCGTATCTGATATCAAAACGAGCAGTTGAAAGAAACGTCACTATCCATACCATAACCCATTTTTCTATAACTTGAAAAATCTTTGCAAAGGTAAGTCTGAAACATACAGTGGAAAACACTGCATATCTCAACATATTGCTTTATTTCCTAGCATATGGTAAGATTGAGGCATTATTATTTTGTATTGTTACGTTTCATTTTTTGTCCAATATCGTATTTCTTTTTCGTCTCATGACACCTTATATATTTAGCCTAGTATACATTTTGCTTCCAGATTTTATAGTGAAGATATCGTTTCGAAAAGACAATATATAAGTATATTATGTTATTTTCAGTGGACCAAAATATGATAAGTATATTAAATATATTGAATATTTAATAACATATTTGTAAGTACATTCAGTTAGTATATTTGATACTTTCGTAATTACAGGCGGTTGTAAAGTAGATTTATGATATTTTAAGCCGTGGTTACATATAGTGCTTTAACTAGATAACCTACATGTACTGTTATTATGTCATATGTTTTGCGTAACATTTTGTCTCAAATGTTATAACGACTAATATTTGAAAATTAATTATATATACAGGAACGTAAATGCAGGGTTCACAGATCTCTTTTGCAAACAGACACATATAACGACACCTTGTCCTTAAAATCCTATACTCACCTTAGCTGATCCTGTCTAATGTGACTACGTGAGTTAAAGCATATTTCTGTATTATCATCAGAGCGGGTTTCAACATTTCGTCGTAGTATATTTAGTTTGCACATTAAACGATGCCAAAAAAATGCATTTATCATGTGGGGCGTTACTGTCCATTGTATGATGCTTCTGTGTCACAGTAAACATTCTTATTTATGAATTTTACGATTGTTCTATCGGAACGATTTTGCGATCGTGGGTTTTGAATATAGAGTGGCTGCAAGTAAAACAAGGAAAACCTTGACTCTTGAGTCTTGTTTTGCATATTTATTATTGTTAATTCAAATAAAGGGTAATATTCTCATGTGGATAGCATTTTTTCTCTGTCTATGTATTCAAGAGTGGGAAAGATTTGAATCTTCGATGAGGTGTGTGCATGTATTTATAAAATAGCGTTACTTCTACACACAGTTGTATTTTAAACATCAGAACCATTCTTATTCTTATTGCCTTTGCTTGGATTATCCGGTTTTTCCTTTATAATATTTTTCAAGTGTAGACAAAACAGACTCTTTCCAATCTTAAATTCTGGATAATTGTGATTTATGTGAATGGAGTCCTAACATTTTTTTTGTAATTTTATATACTTTTTCCGGTTACAAAGAAAACGGAAATACGTTAAAATGCAGTATTCGTTCTTTTAAACTGATGTACCGATATTTAATTAATTTTATATTTATTTTGTTTTTCCATCCTACATGTGTTTGCAACTTCCAAATGCAACTTCAATTATTACGTTGACAATCAAGATGACAGTAATATATTTAAATAATAATATCTTTGATCATACGGAAATCGATGGATTAGAAATGTAATTATTCTGTACGTGAAAGTGAAACAAATATGCTAAAGAATGATATTTCGCCTCTCCGGTTAGAATTTATTTGCCAAAAAAAGGTATTTTGTGTAAAAGACAACAAAACAATATTGATAATACTATATTTTGAGTGTTTGAAGTGATCAAATTTAAAATTATCATTCATCAACGTACGATAGAGGCATGGATCCGAAAAGCCAAAAAAAGGGGGGGCGGAGGTATATAAGAAGGCATGAATTACCTCGAGACGCTCAGAGGAACGGTACTTTGTTAAAAGCACCATGGTTGATACATATGTTAATGCATCACCATACCTTACTCTGGCGACCTTCATACAGCCTTTTACAAGAATTTCGCATTACATAATGCCTGAAATATTTTTGTGAAAGTAAACTTTTTTTAATAGTTTGGTATATCTGAAACCGTATATTAAATCTTTTTTACAACCAGGTCTTCGGTTTATACATTAAGGAAATGTCCTTTTTACATATCTTACATCTTAGTCAATTGAATACGCATGCCACTGAAAAAATCTAATCAATGTATGTATAAGCATTGTGTACATAGCATTGTCTGTATAGATTGTAAATAGGGAAACTACAGCGAATGATTATCTTTGTGTGATGATATTCGTGGGGCACAGTGTTCAAACATATGTTCATGGATTTCTATAAAATATTACCATACTTCAATCGAAAACTCTATTTTTATGTAAGCTTTTCATTCTGTCGATATATGATATTAAGAAGCGTTCCTGGATTCAATACTTAAGAACAAATGCTGGGCAACCTGGAGATCATCAATGGGCCATCGTTGCCATCTAACTCCGCC
Source organism: Sipunculus nudus (assembly GCA_026874595.1). Taxonomy (NCBI): domain Eukaryota; kingdom Metazoa; phylum Annelida; class Sipuncula; order Golfingiida; family Sipunculidae; genus Sipunculus; species Sipunculus nudus. The sequence goes on along the minus strand of CM049311.1, from coordinate 11,478,328 downwards.
TAAAATATCGCAGTTTTCTTTTTTTTATAATCTTTTAAGAGGAATACTTATTATTGGTACTATGTTTGAAAACACTTTGACTATCATTGTATCTGGAAGTTCACGTGGCTGCGTAAAAAGACCAACGGCTTCATTGTTGGCCATTGTAGTTGTTTTGGAAATTTATTCCAAGTAGATTTTACTCTTTTTCTTATAAAAACACAATACTAAGTTTTGTTTCTTTTGGCATGTATTAAATATACTTTCAAAAATTTGAAAACAGTTTGAGTTGAATACGCTCGCACTTGTTCGCCTTTTCATTCATCTGACAAAACGTCAACATTTTCAAAAGCCACAGGCACAAATCATACCGTCACATAATCTATTTGTTGTTATCCAGATAAAATTATTACCATTATTTATACCAATTTAAGACATATGCTGATTGTAATAAAATAAATAAGCGAGGGCGGAAATAAAGTACCAATGTTTTCAACATCCAAATTCATAATCAAACACCTGTATTGTATAAACCTAAAGTTAACGTGTGTGATGGGATCAGAGTAACTCGAGATAATTCCGTGACAGCTAGATACCTTTTAATTTATTTGCTTGTTAAATTTGCAATAAGAATCCTGCCTTGAGTCATCGTAATATCCAAAGGCATGGTAGCGAATAATTGTAATACCTTTAACAATATGAGTCTCTTATGAGAAATCCGTTCGAATAAAAAATAGCGAAATATAAATTTTTCAGTTCACCAACAGTTACACTTTTATCCGGTGCATTTCAGCAAAAGTAAATCAGAAATTTTATGGGGTAGAGAAATCTGGCGGAAGATAAGGATAAATTAGGTTCCATAACACCAGTCATAATGCAATGTTTAATAGTGTTTGATGAATGATGTACCAAGTCCATAGGTTTTCGCTGGCATGTATTTAAACTATTGCACCTCCGTTATTAGATATATATTTGCTTTATTTTTTCTCTTGAAGGATAATTGCTAAAAATAAATAAATGTTGTGAAGCATGTGCTTGATTGTCTATTATAAGCCCATAAAACTACACGTGATATAAAATAGTTCTGATATTATATGACAAGAATGTATACAAGGGGGGGGGGGAGAGAAACAACTTGAGGAACAGAAGAGAGAGAGAGAGCGTCAGTGTTAATTCAAGGTTTGGCATATTCATAAGATAATCTAAATCAAAGATAGAGCTTTATTAATAGTCTGCCAGACATATAAGGATCAAAGAATATTACTCATGTTGCAATCTGGTAGAGATTGTTTTTAGAGCGTCATTTACAATACCAAATTCTATTTGTGTGGCAACCTAACGAATTTTATATTTTGTTATATTTAAGTGTACGTCGTTTACACAGAATACGGCTGTTTTAAAGCCTTGATTCTCATACGAATCTTTCTCGATCTGAGGGGAGAGAGGCATAACTTCATATTTTATATTTGGTTTATTAAACCAGTCACATGAATGCTGCATGTATCATCTTACATTTCTGTGGCCCGGGGTAGGACGGGGTGCATGGGCACCTTTAAGAAACAAATCACTACGGGAAACAGCTGAATCAATCTCCTCCTTTACGATCGTCGAACGGGTGTTTATATTTAAATTTCCTTCAACCTAGGAAAAGACACTTGTCCCCTCTCATATAATCTACACTTATGCCAATATATGAATATTTTAATGCATATTTTAACTTTCGATATGATTTATCAACCCCTTGTACAACTCTCCTAAATAAACTTTATTTGAGAATTGATGCGTTAAAAATAATAACTAATGAAGGACATTGTAAAGTGCTTAATGGTAAGTAATTGTATTTCATAATATTTCAGAACATCTGAATTTTACCTCTGGCTAAAAAAACAACATTTATAGGGATTATATATTAATCAGTTGCACTTACATCAAATGCAAAGCAATAATTTGAAAAAGCAAAACAACAGTATTATGAAGACAAATTAAAGAACACAATAACCCACGACAATTACTTGAAGCGTTATTTTGACTATTCAAGACCTTGCGGCGCACATGACATCATGAAATATGAAATATTTATCATTTCATTAAGTCTTTCTTGTTCTTATTACAAATTTGATATAAACTATTTTCATCTTATATATCCAAACTTTGATTCTAAATGAAATACAGACTGATGTGTCATCAAGAATCCTCTATTACCACTATCATTTGTATATTTTTTTAATTATACACGCTCATTCATCTAATATTAAGAAACTAATCACACCAGTATTTGTACAGAAACATCATATGATTGACATTGCATTTTTATACAACGAGGTAGGGCATTATATATAGGGTAAATTTTATATCACAAACAAGAATTTATTCCAAATTCTTCACTATGTCATCGAGATGATATCAAAATTAAGATTAACAATAAACAAATAATGCTCATCTCCCAAGTAGACTTTTGTAATGTTGTAGTTCATTTGTTTGGTTCTCTATGGTTATAATACGGTTTTTCAGTTCATTTGAGGCGGAGAAGACGTTTGTATGCTTTCCTGAAATCTGAACTCCCACCAGCATATACAAACACATTAATAGCTGAGTTTATGAGACCCACCTCATAGGCCAACACGGCAAGAATTTTGTAAATATTTGATTCATCTTTTGGTATACGTGATATAATTACAGAAGGTGTCCAAGTGATGAAATACGCCAGAACTACTAGGCCAAGCATTTTGGTTGCATTCAATTCAGGTTTCTTCCAACCTTGTCCATGATCCGATAATGTCAATTGACGTATTCGCCTTGCTTGGGAATAGATTGTACACAGAATTCTTAAATAAAGGGTTGCAAGAATAAAACCGTCAACATAATATAGAGCCACAGGAATAATCCGATCAAACATAATGTCTAAAGAAGAAGCCAATAATTCAACTGAAATAGTTATAAGGACCGAATAAACATACGGAAAAGCAATCATCAGCCCGACCATCGTCTTTGTCATGAAACGAATATATTTAAAAGGATGTATTATATAAATGTAACGTTCCATTGCGATCATGAGGAGTGCTCTAGCTGAGATGTTGTAAGGCCAACTTCCGGTATAACCAACGATGGTCATTGCAAGTGTACTTAATGATATCTTACATGTTAAATTTAACATCAGGCTAATCAAACCTACCGATATGTCAGCAACAGACAGTGCACATATCAGGGCATTTGACTTGGTACGTAACCAGTTGAACTTGATGATAGCGACTATGTTGACTGTATTCCCTATCAAAATGATAGGGATTACTAGGAATGACGAAACAAACTGTAAATCATACAATGGCTCACAAAACATCATAGCAGAAATATTTGCGGTGACCGTCGAATTATTGCGTGCCATGTCTTCTTAAATATAACTATTTCTGTTCCATCAAAAGTTTGATCCTCTATATGTCTCCCTTTAGCTTTCGGCATATCGCATACCGGCCTTATCTTGCAGTCCTACCAAGTGTTATGGACATAGTTCTGTTAATGATGTATGTCCATTAGTGTATCCTTTTATTTATATACTTGTGATCAAACGGTATTTGCTATTAATTTCCACTACTGTAATTTCATACCTTAAATGTGCCAGCCATGTATATTTATATCAATGAAGTTCGGTTTTCGTTGGATAAAGTAAACCTTTTAGTAATGAAGGTTTGGAGAAATATTCGCATAATCAAATATCTAATTGATTGAAACTGCACTGCAACGTAATGACGGCATAATGCCATTAATCCATATGATCATTTGGGTTTATATTTATGATAGTGGGTCATAAGTCTGGATGTCTGGAATATATATATATATATATATATATATATATATATATATAAAGAGTCAGAATACGGTTTAGATAGACTGACTTATTTATTATCACAAAACAAACAATGCTGAATAAAAATTATCTATTCAAAAGGCGTTACTCCAACACTTTACCTACACTGTAAATAAATATATATATATAATAATAATTCGACTTTTTGAGTATTAATCTTCCATTTGTATATACAATAAATCAGCATGGCTAATCATGCATCTCTCGTTCTCTTTTTTTTCTCCCTCTCTAATATATATATATATATATATATATATATATATATATATATATATATATATATATATATGTATATATATAATTAGTGGTATAGCCGTGTTAGTCTGTAGTTGAAGTAAAGGTTAAGATAAACAGTGACGCCTTTTAGATAGACTAACTAATTTATAAAATTAATAAACTAATTAGTCTAACTAAAAGGCGTCACTGTTTATCTTATATATATATATATAAAAATCTGATAAAATTACCATATTCAGGATGAAGGAAACATAGTGACCGAACAATAACTTCCCTGCAAAGATAATCAAACTATGATCAAACGATACTATTATCTCAAATTATGTAATCCAAATATGCCTGCATTTAAAGTGAAGATCATAATTAATTGTATCTTATACCCTTTATGCACACTGCGACATATTAGAAGGATCATTTTATTTACACACCTTCCGTTCTTTTCATCGTTCATCTCACTTCAAACACAATGTGACCCGATCTCATAAGTTCTATTAGAGGACTAAGTGTACGGAACTGCAGATTTTAAGCTTAATGATTTTTCATAATAACATTCTTCAGACGTTCTTTGAACATGGAACGGTGAAATTATTCCGTTAGTTAAATCGACCTCTTAGCAAATGATATATTTCTTTAGCCTAGCTATCATTAAATTTTACAGACGCCTTTCAGAACATGGCACCATCTCTGATCAGGTCGCTGGCTGCCAGAGTGCAGTTACATCCTTCATTTACTCGGCATAAACCAGGCTAATTTTAAGCATTTTCCAACAGCACCCACATGAGGGTAAACATAGAGTATCCTTGATAAACATAAAATGGGATATTTTGTTCGAATATAATATACACCGTCTAAAAAATTATGAGAATATGTTAATTTATATGTGGGTTTTTTTATAAGATATACTGCTATTGAAATAATAACATTTGATCACATTTTCCAATCATATTCGATATTCTAGGATAAAATATCCACGAGAACATCTTCCCTCCAAAACGAGTATGATTGAATTAAATGAAATATTACACACACACACACGCACACCCTCACACACATATATATATTGCATTGCTGGTCTAATGGTTTGATAGATGCTGGAAAGGTTTATGAAGAACAGGCTCAATGTTAGGAGTGAAGACTGGGAGGAAAACTAAAGGTCTGTCAGAGACTTGAGATGACCCATAATAACAAGAGAGAGGTTGATTTCTCGATTAAAGTCAGAGAGAGGCATCCTTATGTGTTATGATACAGAAATGGTATAAATGCGAAATACTGTCACCTTCCATTTGGAATAAAATAGAAAAAGTGTGTTTTTATTTGTTTCCCGTTTATTCCTTCTAAATTTTACATGCAATATACCATATGCATTCACATTTTAATTAGCCCACTTGCTTAAAATGGTTAAGTACTTCCGTTCTATTTCAATAATTATATATCATACCATGGACATATGCCAACAGACACATTGACATTTACTTAAAAGCACGTATCTACAAGAATCTTCTATATACTACTGAATCGACAATATCTAGTGCCAAACATGAATAAGCAGTAACATTTTGTCCTAAGTATATATGTTAAGGTATGTTCGTACATATATCAAAGCTTTATCTGGCATGATGTTTTTGCCTTCGTCTCTTGCTCTTTGGTGTGGTAATGTTAATTTTCTCAGTTTCATTTGCAAAAAAGAAGGAGCTTGTATGCTTTCCTGAATTCTGAACTTCCGCCGGCATATATGAACACATTTATAGCCGAGTTCACGAGGACAATCTCGAAAGCCAAAACCTTAAGAACTTTCAATATTTTTGCGTCTTCGTCTATCACTATGTTTGATAGTACTATGACAGGTGTCCAAGTAAGGAAATATGCCAGAACTACCAGACCAAGCATTTTCGTTGCTTTTAATTCTGATTTCTTCCAGCCTTGCCCCTGCTGCGCTAATGTGGCTTGGCGTATTCGTCTCGCTTGGGAATAAATTGCACACAAGATTCTTACATAAAGGGCCGCAAGGATAATACCGTCAGCATAATATAAAGCGGTATCAATAAACATGATATTCAAGATATCCAGGGCTGTGCAGCATCCAAGTATCCAGACTAGAGTAGTAACAAGAATTGAATAAACATAAGGAAAAGCAATCATACAGCCGATCATCCTTTTGGTGATTAAACGTACATATTTGAAAGGATAAATAATATATACATAACGTTCCACGGCGATCATTAGGAGTCCTCTAGATGCAATATTGTAGGTCAATGTCCCCATGTAACCGAGAATCTGCCACACAACTCCGTTGAAAGATATCTTACAGGATAGATTAGTCACTAGGCCATTCAGGCCTACAAATATGTCAGCGACGGACAAAGCACAAATTAGGGCGTTTGACTGTGTACGTAACCAAAGAAATTTGGCGATAGCAGTTATGTTCACTATATTTCCTATGAAAATTACATGGATAACTATAAATGAAGAAATAAACTGTAAATTGTACAGAGGCTCACAAACCATGACAGTCCATCCATCGGGGATGATCGTAGAATTATTTCGCGTCATATCTTTTACGTATTTTTACCTTTGCTTTATATCCTTCATCTGGTCATAACATCAAATTCCCACACGATATTTTTCTGCAAATATAACACTAGTGGCTCCATGTGATTAATCATACGGTATTCAACTATGGACCTGTTAATGGGGGCTTTCTGTCTCTTTTGCTCTGGTTACTTAATGTCATGTGATACCATGTGTGACCGACATATGTTCTAATATAAAAAAATTGCAACCAATTATTGGTCAATCTGCTAATGGACTACATTTATCAAGCGTTAAAGCCCACCCTTTGAATCACGACGGTATGAACTAATATATGCACCAAAAAAATTCCAGTGAAACTGAAACCTCCGGAAATCAATGTTTAAGTTACATTGAATATATGTTCCACAAATGGAGGGGGTTTCTGTAGCACGGATTGGATGAAATATTTCTATACATACAGGCCTCACCAGCTGTTCGATACGTCATAAAGACAAACGTATTGCTTCTCACCTGGCCATCAGTCATAGTATTGCCTTTTCATCACCCTCCCCCAGGGGAGCTCGGTTGACTTTATTGAAATTGATTCCTCTTTATACCAACGTCAAATGCAGTACATGTACATGCTGATCTGTCTTGTCGATGAATTAGTTGTACTGACCGCAGAGAATCTTGTTTTAAGCTGTCTTTAACCACACATTACTGCCTATATATACAAATAGTATCACAATGTATGGTTATATTATTTGTCTCTTTTTTAGTTCAGACATATTTAACACATTGCAGCTAGTGGAATAATAGGATATGGAAAAATTGTTTCCACCTGCCGCCATGGTCCACGGTCACTCAACCGTGCTGAAGAGAAATTATAAAAACAAATAATAACGCAACTGGTTAAACTATATATATATATATATATATATATATATATATATATATATTTACTTATAAATAAATTGCTTATATGCAATGAAACGTGCTTTACACGTAGAAAGAACTTAACCAAGCAGCTATTGGTGTTTTATGTAAAATATTCACCACTAAAACCATACCATTGACCATCCTTAAGGCTTCTCATGGTAACAAGTACAAACTAGTGCACGGCTTATTTCTTATTATTCTCTGGCTCTCCTGAAGCAGACTGTATAGTTGACATAATGAGGCACATATTGACACATATTTGAATATAATTATAGAGAACGTGTTCATATGATTAAATCATTTTTTGTTACAATAAATTTTTCTCGTGTGTGGAAATCGACGATGTAACAGGAAAAATATATATTTCTACCAACACTTGAGATAGAAAAAGGGACAAAACGCAGAAAGTAATGGAACATCTAACTGTACCTCACCATACGACGTACTTTCAGACACAACAGAATTTTATTTCCTTTTGGTACATTTTTGGTCCTGTTAATTCTGTTTATATTTTTACCAGGAACATCAGTATATCAAAACATTTTAAATCTTAAAACATACTCCATAATCCCTTTACATGAATTATGAATATAAACCACAGGTATGATTGTTATATCTACAGGGACTCAGTAATGGCTGTTACCGTTTTAGGCCAATGCGCTATAACATATTATTCTGAAACCACCATTGTTCCATCGCTGATTTAAAGTGGACATCTAATGGTTTAATAATAGCATTCCATAGCGTTATCGAACAGGTGTCTTGTTGTAGGTTTTCGTTGATGTATAGTCACTTATGCCTTCCATTTCCCTTGTCCAGAATTTTCCTCCTATCCATTTGCAATGTTTACCAACACCTTGCACCAAGCGCCTCGAATTATTTAATGACTTGCTGTATAAATATAGCAAAATTAATGCAGCATATAATTGATTTTTTAATTGGATGTTAATGGTTAGTAAACAAAACTAGTACATGGCAATAATTATCTTAATCTGGTTAGCTGGCTGAGCCTAAAAAGGCACAGTGGGCAAACATAGAAAGTGTTTACCGATAAATATAAAACAATATGTAAATGATATTTCATTTCAAGTATGGCACATCTCTACTAGTCCTTCATTTAGGACATACTTAATGTATGCCTATTATTTTTATATGAACATTGCACGAGGAGGTGATTTTCGTTACCAATTATTAGAATAAAAAGAAGATGAACAACACGGAAACTAATGAGACATCTTTATTTAACTCTACCTTGCCACAAGGCATAATTCTTTTCGATAATCTGTTGAGAGGACTAGTCATCTGTGGTATTCTCTTCGGAAATATTTTAACAATCACTGCTGTATGCAAATTTGAGTGGCTCAGGAAAAAGACCAACAGTCTGATCCTTGGTCTCTGTAGTGCAGACTTGTATATAGGTATCGTGTTGATATTAGAATATGGAATGGACAATATTGAACCATACCGCACGATAGTAGAAGGATTACTTATTTTAGGATACGACTCTTCTGTGAAATACATCCTTGCTATCGCCATAGAGCGTTATATCTGTATCATATTCCCATTTAAATATGAAAAGTTGATTACGGAAAGAACAATTGTGCTATTGTTGTTGATCCCTTGGGCAACATCGATGGCTTATAATTTGACCATTCTGTCAACTTATCTGTGTGCTAATATATCACTTGCAACTCTAGCCACCCTCAGGCACTGGATTATCCTTATATATGGAGTGCAAGGCATAATTTTGATTTTACTCTATTCTCATATTCTAGTTACAGTTTATAAACACGCCAAACGCATAAAGAGGACCACTGTCACTCTCAATAAACCAACAGGATATAACGCTGAAATCAGGGCTACAAAAACGCTAAGTACTGTAGTCTTAGTGTACTTTGTCACTTGGACACCGTCTGCTCTATTTCACATTCTTACTGAACCTGAAGATTTAAACAATTCCTACAAGTGATAAGTGTTGTACTGACAAATCTGGGAAAATCTAATTCAGCAGCTAATGCTTTGATCTATGCCTGGAAAACAAAGGAATTTCGTAGGGCTTTTAGACTGTTGTTATGCTGTAATACTGCTACTGTACCAGAGACTTAGTTTATAGATACTTTGTGCTACAGACATGGATTGCTTACGATATTTCATCTGAAGAAATCTTGGAGGTTCGTTGCATTGTGCGCCCCTTTACTCATAACATTGTGAGTCATCATTACTCGCATCACGTTAGTTGTTAGATTGAACAACATGATTTCAATGTTGTGGCAGTCTTATTGGTCTCATTCAGATTTGAAGTTAATAAATGAATGTAGGTATATTTATTCTTAAAAGTACATTTATCTGGCGTAGGATAAATGACTCAACAATTAATATTTGACCCGTTTTGCCTTTTTCCACCTGTTTTAATGTATACATAACTAAAATTTAGACAGACGATGTAACGGGATCTCTTGTAATTCTGCCTGGTTACTTCCCCAAGCATGATTAATGTATATTTTGTTTTGGCTTTAGATCGCCAATTCTTTTACAATTCAAGACGATCTTAAGCGTGATATTTTCATTTGAGTCTCAGGAGCATTACCTTTTAAGTTCAAACAAATACATCATTTGCTTTCGAAAAACTAAACGACCATTTTATTAATAAATATGGAGTATTATATGTTTATGAAGCATCCCATAACGTCGGATAGTAATGTGACGTACTGATTAATATATTAGCTATATCACTCTGTTATGTTCCCACAAGCGATAATCGCCTTGATTTTGAAGACATTGAAGGGAATCGGAACGATGCAAATGATATTTTAAAATGTAATGCATGAGGAAAAAAATAGTGTATGTTATGTAAGCGACAGACAGGCATGTATCAAGGTACTTTATAGACATGCATAGGTCCCTATAATTTTGTAAGATTCAGATAATACATAAATATACGAAAAAAGCAACAACTCATATACCGTTTGACGCCTAAACTATACTGTAGCTGGTCGAAGCATTTTTACAGATTTAAAAAACATGCCAATAGAGATGGTCGCTTGATTAAAAAGTGATTATAGCAATGGCTTTGCATGAAGGAACAAACTGTAAAACAAACACTCTTGTTACACAATATATCAGCCGACGGTTGAAGAAATCGTCTAAAATCTTTCGAATGTTCCACTTTGATTCATCTGGTTATAACAAGTCCGCCTACATTAAATTTAAGTTGAGGAGGCTAAAACACCAGCTAATCACACCTGGTTATACGGCTATGTTATCCTTGTATATATAAAAAGCGATATTCAGATTGAATCAGAAACAAAAAAAATCACCTTTATATTCTTACTTTACCTGTAGCTCGCTAAATATTTAGGAATTACTCAGGTTATTTCGTATCGATTGAAGAATGTTTTTAATACTTTAAGTACATCTCTCAGAGATCCAGATATGCATTAATATAAATGCGAAGAAACATTCTTCGTCATAAAGGAATAATGAAGTATCCGACCATATGCGTCCGATTTATGTATATTTAGGAAAATGGACCAGACGTATGATATGTAATTGATAAGACACGTATGGTTAGACAACAGGGTATTCTTAGGCAATAAAAACAAATTATTTAGCAATAATTACAGTCGTGTTAGCAGCCTGTGTTCATTTGCTGGTGGATACAACCATTCCATCTAAAACATATATCAGTTTAAAAAGCATTTAGCGGATCAATATTACATATATGTTATGTATGGAGATGTGATGGATCTTTATTTGGATATCTTGAATAAAAAATAAATAGTCCACGTTGGCTTGGTGTGGTTTATTTCCTCTCAGACACACTGAACCTCTTTCTGTCATCTTTGGTCTTATTATTCAGCCTTCATTCTTGTCCATAAGAGAGATTCTTCAGGACCGACGTCAAGCTTTAAAAATATGTGTATTTCTCTACCAATGCAGGTTCATATTCCTTTTCCTGGTTCATCGCAGTGTTCATGCAAGCATATATGATAGTGAGGCTTAAACAAGGCATTACCAGAATATAAAGGAACATTAAATAAATGGTACCTATATGTATTCCTCTCTTCTCAATATCGCAAATGTACATTACATTGTTCACGTCTCTCGCAGGAAACGGTGGCTGTGACCCAAACACACTTCAAATACACGCAGTTTGATTCAGTTAAGCATGTATGTCAGTATTCACAAATATGCAGAACACCGGTAAACTCATGCCAAACAACAGCATGCGACTGTAACGCGGCGGAAGTGTAACGAATGGCTTCACTGTGGACCAAACCTTCCCGGTTTACCATGAATGATGGAGATTAGCTAATTCGCCATAATTCATTTTCTTAGTATCCCGACTGTTACTAAATTGCTGGGTAAGCAGTTTCTCAGAGCACAAGAATCCCTGGGACCCACATTCTACTCCTTTTTTCCTACTATAATTGCTTATTAATATTCACAAGCCCGATTATCTTGATACGAAATAAAGCAAATACCGACTGCGAAGAGTATATCAAACGCATGTTGCAGAGGTGCTTGGATCATGGTCCTTAACGTCATTGATAACGCATCAGCGAAACACAAACTATAATAACAGTTATATTTTCTCCATAATGAACCACCAACTACCATATTCTAATAAAGACATGAGTGTCGTCGAAGAACCATTATCAAATACTAAAATTTGCGTGTCATTGGCAGTTAGACACAGCACATTACCTACGTCAGGTGCTATAAACGCGTGAGAGCGAGTTTGTATATGATGTTTTAGGTGCATTTAACAAGGCACATGTAAGTGGTGGATATATCTTTGTGTGACTTTCCTTCTTTTTGGATGGTGAATAAGCACGGCACTTTCAGTCTCCTATTTGAGAATGGAATTGACACGTTTACAAATACTCTTTGAAAAGTTTTACAACAGTTCCAATGAAAATGGCGTCGAAGGAAATTATACACGATTTATCACATCTTGCTGTATGCTACCATTCATTTTTGTCGGAAATATTTTTACGATCATGGCAGTGGTACGTTTTAAAAATCTTCGGACAAAACCTAATGCTTTGGTTGTAGCACTGTCCTGTACAGATTTATTTATAGGTATTACCATGCTGATCAGAATTCTCCCATTAGCAAACAGTGTGGTATTCCTTTATGTGACAGAATCGTTGAAACTTGGAGCATATATATCATCGTGTGGTTATGTTTTTATAATTGCTGTTGAGCGTTACATCTGCATATTGCACCCGTTTAAATATGAGAGCATCATAACTTGGAAAAATCTAAATGTTCTCATTTCATTTCCTTTGATATTTACAATACTTTTCATGATAAGTATATTCGGATGCATGTTCTTGTTAGATTTTGAAGAACTGATTTATATGACGTTCTTAGGAAATATATGTTATATCCTTCAAGGTTTTATAATATTTATCATATACGCAAGAATCCTTACGGTGATTTACAAACAAGCCAAGGGAATAAGAGATACAACAATTCACCCAACCGCTGCTAATCAGAAATATCAAGTGGAGAAAAGGGCAACGTTTGCTTTAGGTTACTTGGTGTTTGCCTATCTCATAGCATGGACACCTTTAAGTGTCCTCAGGTTTATACATGGCCCAAACGTCAAAATCGATCTGTCGTACATAATATGCGAAGCGGTTGGGCAAGTTAACTCTGTTCTGAACATAATGCTTTACGCATGGAAAAATACAGAACTAAGGAAAGCCTACAGAAAACTTTTATGTAACAAGAATTGATTATTTAGGTTTGTACATATTCATAGTATTGTATATTCATTTAGATTGTATTAAACTACTGATAAATATTCAACTGAAATCACTATAATTCATAGATATAATATTATTATTAAGTAGTTGATTAGCTTTTAGCGTATTTTAGACTCATTTAATACAACTCCCTGGAAACAGCCGGCTACCAAAAATAATAGCTAAAAGTTTAAACTGTAAGAGTAGCTTCAGAGCAGATTGAGGGATACGTATGGAATTTTCTCTGTCTCACAGTTTTCTCACTGTGAAGGCAGTGGTTTGAATTTAGAAGTTCAAAGTTGTTCATAATAATTTTAATAATTATAATACAGACGCATGTTCTTGGCTGCGGTTGCATATTTCTGTTGAAAACCTGTCAAACCAAAGACCTATTAAAGATAACATAACTTATTCGGGATTCATTTTACAGAGAGCTATTAGTTAAACATAGTTGATATTTTATGGTGCTCGTAAACAAGTGCAGGGTTAATACGAGATAGTTGTGGTACAAGATCAGGATGACCGGTGATTGAGACGCACTTATCCGTATCGTCATAATGGAACGCCGCGGGAATAAAACAAGTGGACCACAGAAGACGCTTTCAATTAACACGGACAATAAGATCACATTCATAGAAGAACACAGAACTTTTATTATTCCAGCTGAGAAAGAAACATAACCCGTTTTAAATAAAGACAGACAATACACACTGTTCTCGCGTCGTGATACTAAACGTTATAAAAGCCCGAAACTGACCATTTACAGCATTCTTCTGGAGTACCGTTATAGGGAGAAATTTACACCACGGACTTAGTTTAAAAACTGGTGTTTCTTCAATGTACGGAATTCTCGGCTCCTAACAGCAACCCCGGAGCCACTTCGTTTCCATGTTGCCATATTGGTTATGTCTTGAAGATATGTATATTTCGTTTTGTATTGTAATGTATGCCCCGTTTAAGTGATTTTATAATTTACAGACTTTTTTTAAACTCTGTATATATTGTATATAATGATTATTTGGATGATTATATATATCTGCATGAGTCTTTCTTTGTAAATTTATGTTTGTTTTGTGAAGTACGCGGAAGGAAATTCAATTTGCACGCAACAATATTTGCAAAACTAAGAACGTTCCGTCCTTGTGAAACGTTAAGTGCCTTTTACGGACACGCATTTATATCTAAACATGGATGTATTGATCAGAAAAATTGACTGTCGAAATAAATTCTATATAGTATAAGAACGAACAAAAATGGGGAAAAAAGTTTTGAAAATGTACCAACCAATGATAGCTGGAATAGTTTCTTTGATGACAAAACACACTTAGAAGTTGAATACACCTAAAGCCTTAGATCGATTACACCATATATAAAGCTGTAAAGTAGTTAAAGATAACATAACTAATAATAAAAATAGTGATTAATGCAGGACTCCTCGTTTCCTTCACTGTAACGTCTTTTGCATAATTTATTATTTATTTTTTTTGTATAAAATATGAAAAAAGTTACCTATACGGAAATCGATAGATCAGAAATATAGTTTTTCTGTATTGGAAGGAAGAATCTTTCCTTTACGTAGGCCTTTGGAAAGATTGTTGAATATTGATCTTGATAAATCTTTATCTATAAAAAAATAAATTAAGCACTTTAGGGCATCCAATACATAATGTCTATCAATAAATGATTATAATACGCTTCATAGTTGAAGCAATACATAATTGAAAATATAATGATGCTTTCTTTTCATAAGCAGAGTTACTTAAGATGCCTAGGCCTAAAGGATTATGTGATTACTGGATCTATGGATCTTGGTAGAATTTTCGAATCAAAAATGAAAGAAAAAAGAGAATATAATATCCTTTGTTCCTAACCATCCATTTTAAATTTATGGATCTGTATTGCATTTTGTTTGTTGCGTTCGGTCATTTAAGTTTTCCGTAAATGTTATTTTGTTTGGTTAGATTAACAAAAAATATACATAACGGTGCTTGCTGAGACCACTATACTTAACAGGTCCGCGCCCTTATGACAGTGCTCTTTCAGAAATTCACCTACATTTAAATTTTAACATATAGCAAGCCCTTTAATAGTAAAATATTATGTTACTATTAGTCTATTATTAACCTATATTAAACAAAAACTGAATTATTTTTACTGTTCATTAACATTTTTACAAGGGGTGTCCGTTGTGTGTTCTTCAGCAAACACGATTGAATAAACTTATGAAGACGATGATAAATGTAGAACATGTGAATTTGGCTTCAGCAGTATCATTCACTGGAATTGTTAATTTTGTGCATGAACGAAACTGTCAGGTAAAGCCATCGGAAAAACTAAATATACCGTATTGACATATCATATAAAAAGAGGAGATACTTATCACGGTATTAGTCAAGAGTTAAGGTCGACGTAGGGATTACAAGTATGCCTCAATTGAATTACTGAATGTATCTTATAATATAAAAATTATGTTTTACATGAATAATCACTAACCTTAAGAATCCGAACCCCCCATGACCGCATGATATGGTATGTTGTTATTATTTTTTTACTATAATCAAAAACTCCGTAGCGCGTCACATTTATGAACCCGTGTGTGTAAGAAAATATGTTTACTGGTGGTAAATGAAGATCTGTGATATATTAAATATAAAGCATCCGTTCATGAAATCTGAAATAAATGTCAATTTCAAATAAATGGATATTGTGGAAATACTGGAGAACAACTTAACGTCTTTTGATCTCCTGTCAGCCGTCTATGTCACTATCCCCCTTTTTCAAAATCATGAACGACACACCACATAAATCTACGGTCGAGTTCCGAGAGGTCCCATGCGCATTATACGCGATCTTCACAATATAAATGCTGAACAAAGACTACTTTCAACACGTGCTTGGTCTCCAGGACAAGCTGAGCGACACGTGCGTGTTAGCTCTCGAAGCTTTGAGTACGTCCGCGGATAGATACAAAAAAATCTATGAAGTAGGTAAACACACCCATAAATGTGAGATCAGAGACGAAGTGTTGTTGCTCCTCCTAACGGACAGAAACAAACTGCTTGTCCCGTTGAAAAGCCCTTACAGCATTGTTAGAATATATAGACAAGGGCGACAAGGTGGAAACCTCTCCTATGCATGCTGAAACGATATCAGACCAGGGCTGATCCTCAGTATGTCTTAGCGGCGGTCACCTTGAGTGCAAACTAATCCAAACGAGTACCGGATAAATCGAATCTCCCTTAGACGGAGAACTGATCCTCGAGAGAGTAGACGAAAACTCCTACGTGTTGCTAACATCAGCGATTCGTAGCCAAACCGAACGCGACGCACAGGTTAATGCTGAGCTAGGCAAGCGTCGTAGGCGCAGATCGTGTTGAACCAGTATGGGAAACCGATGTCAACTCACTGATGTCATCGAATGTATTATTCGACTCACGTCCGATACACCCTTGAAGTCGATACCGTATATTGTTCCGTTTGAGTTATTAGAGACCAAGCGATCGAAAATCAACGATATGCTAAAGTAAGGCATAATCGAGATATTGGATTTGAGTTATGCGTCACCTTGTATTATGCTGCGAAACCCAGAAGGAAAGATCAGATTTGTGATCGATTACTGTAAGTTGAACCAGTCGGTCCAATATTCGATCCAGAACCAGTGCCGGAGCCAGAAACACTGTTCAAGGAAGTAGCCAAAAGCCACCAAATAAAGAAAAACTAGAAACTATGTTAAACCAAAACACCACGTGAAAACAAGCAGTAAATCCTGTTTATTCTGGCCCGCTCGATTTGTATTTAAGACAATTCCAGTACAGGATTCTTCAAAATATTCAAAATAAATGCTCGTATTGTTCAAATGAAGAAGAGACTATCACAAATATATTTTGTGAATGCACTGTGAGTCTTTCGTTTTATAACCAGATTATTGAATGGGCTGTAAATACTGGAGTTGTAATGCCAGATATGTGCAAGTCGTTAATTTATACAGGTTGTGCAGAACATTATGAGAATAAAGGCCTTATTGACACGTTGCTATTAATCTATAAGATTGTAATATTCAACTATCGAAATGACGTGAACACTCCAACCTTACAATTGTTTAAGAAGCATATACAAAAAAATGGAATTATTTGAGCGTAAGGTGGCAGAGAACAAAAATGTTATGCAAAATCATCTGTATAAATGGAACAAAATCCTGTTAAACCTAATTCCCTTGAATACCTTCCAACTGCTCCATATTCGTGGTTTAATTACCCAGTTGTTTTTTATTGTGTTCATATTCGCTTGAAATATGTTAGCGTCAAGTTGAAGTTGAGTTGAAGTTGAGTTGCATATTCTATTATCATCCTAAAAATTAAGGTTTAATGTAAATTTTGTAAATATATATTGAATGTAGGTTGTGAGTTTATTCTATTACATGTTACTGATATTATAATACGTACCGAACCCTGCATGTATGACCTTTATATAAAATTAAATATTTCATTAGTTCATGTGATATCGATGATGAAAAGAAAATCATTGGGGAAAAGGGAAAATTATTCTGAGGCATCCAAAAAAAGGAGCCAAAACCGATACTTTACCAAGATTGATCTGGCGAAAGAATACTGGCAGATTCTGAAGTCGGAGGAATCTAGAGACAAACGGCATTCGTAAAGCCTAACGGATATAACCAGTTCAGGGTAATTCCATTTGGAATAATAACGAAAGGAGCAGTATTTACTCGCATGATGCGGAAGTTGTTCAGCGACATGTCGAACGTGATCTGCTACATGGACGACGTTCTAGCACATGCGGGAATGTGGGACGAGCATGAAAGAACACTCATTTGTGCCGAACTGCCAAACTATGTTGAGATAGTGGTTCCACCAACGGACCTTAAGGGGAAAGGACAGCGTAACAAATTGGATTGTAATGCGTACAGCTTACTTAAACCAAAGCTTGCTGATTCCCTCATTCTGAGACTGTCATATTTCATTAAGCGGTTCTACCTGAATTGCGTCGCGTTGATTGACGGAATCGGAAGTATTCTTATGAATGAACCTTGTACACCGTAACAGAGATCTATGTCTTGAAAAATAATATTAATAAAACTGATGAATAGATTAATATTCAGCCGACGGTGTTTCTAGTAGTTAACTTCTGCATTTTGACTGTTCTAGCGCAGTTGCATAATTTGTAATAAGTGCAGGTTAAAAATCATACCCGTATTGTTGTTCTGTCTTATTTGTGTAATAACAGTGCGCATGCTATGAAAGTTCACGGTCTGTAATTTCTACTAAGAGCAAATCTTTGCCCACATTCGATCACTATAACAAATAACTCCATCTGTTAATACCAAATGTTTGCTGCTTAAGTATACTAGTTATTTCGAAGTTATTTCGTATTTTTTCTCTTAAAAATTCAAATAAAATCTGTATTAGTCTTTCGTTGTAAGAGTGTTTACGTTTTCAAGGAAATCCTTTTTACATTAACATGATACTAGTAATGAGTCACAATGTATTAATATAATAAAATAATTACACACGAATGTCAGTGAATAATTAAAAAAGATTCCGAAAAACCACTGTCCCAATATCGGGAACTAGCTTTGCATTAAAATTAGGCTTGCTATAATTTCCCGAATCTAGGCTTCCTTGCGTAATATGCGAAAAGTACATGCACGCGAAAATGTCCTGTTATACAAAATATCCCCATGCTGGAATCGTTGATCAATTTAAAATAATCCTTACTTTGCTTAGCGGCCATAGTCATATGTCTGCTATTGAGTAAATTGTTCTAACCACATGCATATAAATACGATTGTCGATATTGATATACGGTGAAAAAAGCTAACCTAAAAAAGCAAAAATAGTGTCAAATAATAAAAAAATTAATGTAACTGAAAATGGAAATTAATGTCTTTAACTTGTCATGTAAGTAAATGTAATACATCTCTCCATGAGTCAATATAATATTTACCTAATAACAGTAACGTTAAGTATTTTTGATCTACATTCAAAAGAATCTTTTATGCTAACTATGTCTTAATCAATCTTTTCCTTCGAGTCCTTCGGGCAGACGTTTATTTTAAAACTTCTTTTAATCTCAGAAAAAAACGCCTGTACTCTCTCTTAATATATGAACTTACTCCGGCATAAATGAAAACATCAGGTGATGGTTTATCAGAATTATTTTAAACGCCAACATTTTCAGAATCTTCAGGATATTTCAGTCTTGAACATTTGTTATGTGCTATAATATAGTAAAAAGAAATACACAAAAACTACCAGGCCAAGAATCATAGTTATTTACATTACCTCTCCGTTTTGCTGCACAAAGGTCACTTGACGCATTCTCCTTGCCCGGGAATGGGCAGCGGACAAAATATTTAAATATAATACAGATAGAACAATACCCTCAGTGTAATATACAATGGCTTCTATAAACAAAATCTCAACATATCGCATTTTCCAATAATAAAACCGTAAATGATTCATTTTTGACAGAACTGTTGAACAAACATGCGGGAAAACAATCATAAAACCAATTGTCGGAGTTGTCATGCCACGTACATATTTCAATGGACCTATGATAGATTCATATCTGCTAAATGTTACTTTGCAGGATATGGTAGACACTACACCAATTAATCCTACACAAATATCAGCTACAGACAAGGCACAGATAAGGACAATTGACTCTTTACGTAGTCAATATAACTTCCAATTAGCAGTAATTTTTATGATAATTCCTATTAAAATAATAGGGATAACCAAAAAGAAAAATTAATTTATAGAGGCTCACAGAAATTAAGAGCTGGTGTTTTAGTATAAAATGAGGAAATTATGCGTAGAATATGGTTCTTTTCGGAGTTCTTATGTGTGATTACTCTGGATGAAACATTTCCTTCTGCATTTAGAGGTGAGTTCCCTTTTTATCGCATACAACTTCATGCTCAAGGCAGGTTTGCTACTTATTCTTCTCTAAATAGCAACTGACCATACGACTGAAGTATAAACTAGATAAAGAGTAAATATAACCTTCAATTGAAATCAGTTATGAAAAATATAAGTGCAAGCACATTTACACTGGCATGGGTATATTTGAAAAATGTGCCAAAGAACGGTGACCACGCCCCAGGCCATATGTATTAAAACTTAAAATTATATTTTACGCGAGCTTTTAACCTCTTCAATCTTTCAAGGGAATGCTATCAGTTTAATACAACTCATAAAAGCCGAAGAAAAATTGAAGGAAGGGATATGATGTAGGCGATATTTTCCATAATGAGCATTAATCATTGCGATATACGGACTCGTCGATCTCGCACTTTTAACGTTAAAATCATGCGGAACATACCAGTGGAGATATATCTGTATGTACATCTGAACAAACAATATTTTAATACCCTGTTTACGTATGTAAAAGAGGGCCCAGAAGTCTCATATTATTTCTTATTTCTATTCCTCTTAATACATGAAGCTTCTAATAAAAAGGAAACTCTTGTCGTAATTATAAGGAGACGAACTTTTTCATAAAAATAATATTTACAAAACATTGAAATGTTCACATTAAAATTACAAAATGTAGTTCTCATGTAAAATATGTTTTAGTTGACGCACTAGTTTATATTGACACTAAATGAGACTCATATAAACGTTCTTAAAAATCAGTGTTCTTTCATAAATATAAATTCAATTAACATGACCTATCTTGTCTCTGTATATGTCTCACGGTCGTATCCCACGGACTCGTAGCTCTCGTGTCTTTTTACGCTGAAATCTCGCGAAACATACTAGTTGAGATTTTATTGTTTCAACAGTTATCGATATGTATATCTGAACAAACAATATGTTTGATGCCACGATTACGTATGTAGAAGTTGCCCCAAAGGCCTCATATTATTTCTTATTTCTATTCTTCTAAATTTATGCGGCTTCGCACAAAAAGTAAACCCATTTTGTAATTGTTAGGAAACGAACCTTTTCATAAAATTGATATGTTCAAAACATTGAAAGAAGACGATTTTTTTCATAAAATTGATATCTTCAAAACATTGAAATGTTCATATTGAAATTACAAAAAGTAGTACGAAAGTTAAATATGCTTTTGATGACGCCCTGCATTCTATTGGCACTGAATAATGCTCCTATAAACGTTCTTGAAAATCGCTATTCTTCCATATATATAAATGTCGTTGGGCATTAGCAAAGGTTCCCGCATCGCTTTTCAGGGTCATTATTAGTCAAAATTTCAGCTGACCTTTGACGTATTGATAGGAATCAATTCATGGACAAAGTTTGAGATCATACTAATGTTACCAAATGTTTCATTTTTCGGTTCCCTGGTGAGGTCACACCTAAAACAATCTTAATAGTCGAAAGAGGTTATTTGTCTTACATTCACCCCATTTACTCCATGGCGGTGATGGGAAACCGTATACTGACGACGCTGGAAAGGGAAACGAACCCACAAACCTGTATCCTTAATGCCATCCCTTTTTACCGCACGCAATTTTGCTATGGTTTAAAATGATTAAAATTAAATATCCTTTCACATGTTAATGTACTGCAATATTTGGTCACACGCACTATAATATTAGCGGAATTATTGGTAATCACTGCAAACCATGTATAAATGTCATCAAATTGCGATTGGATGACGGATATCTTTTTTCCATATCAGCAAGATACTGCATAGGTTTTCTATACCCTTCTACCATAGCTTCGGCACCATAACGTGTGCTACATGCATTTACAAAAGAGGGGCAACCCAATCTAGCCGTTTATAAAAATGATGCTGCAGGGCACGGACTTTAGAGTACCCTTAATATCACATTTCCAATAATGGCAGCTGTTTTCGTTTAATTATATGTAGAATGGAGTAACGATATGCGGTCTTTTCATGTTTCCCTGCCACAAAGATTCGAAGTACTCAATTTGATGCAATTGTCGAAATCAAACACGATATTCTTGATGGCATACGAACATGTGGATATCATATATGTATTTTATCTCAGTTATCCTAAAGAGCTCCCGTTTATATTCAAAATCCACATATATATGTAGTATTTTAATTTCAATATCACAAACGGTTGGAAACCATGGACAAGTTTTGTGGCATGTAATCTATTTGAAATTGCACTTTCCATTGAATAATCACTTTTCCAGTTTTCTTGTCCAATACGAAGACAATGTACAACACAGTCTATAAACATGACTTCAATACGTCTTAATGTTTTTATCTAATTATATGCCGTCAAATCACATTTGGCTATCATGCATAGATTGTTTAATTTACGTAATATACGTAAACATATGATCAGTCGTACTTAGTATCCTATGGTAGATGATTTGTAGGTATCTGATAATTAAACAATATCGTCTTATAAGCATATAATCAGAGTGACTTATTACATTTACGTAACGCGGCTGGGAATTGTAATAAAAACCTTTCAATCAAAAGGTCGTGTGAAATAAATGTTTAGGTTATTATCACATTTAATCTGATAGAGTAATAAATTATGTATTTGAATCTTCTTATTATACGGTTCACATGTGATAAGACATAGCAAACATTCCAGGAGTGAAGAAAATTCACTTTTTTATTTTGTGAATGAGGTCTTGGTCATGGGCCAGCGGTAATGAAATGTCTCAGTTTTTCGATTTCATCTTACAGCATTTCCGAATTTTCCTGTTTGCCTTTGTGTCTCAATCTTTACGGGAGGTGAACCCATTTTACGTCTAACATGGACAGTTCTTGGTGTCCTTGTGCCGATGTTAATGCATATCAATAGTTCTTGATATTTTCTCTAAAACGATATAATGAACATTAAACGGTACCAAACGGTGAACAAGGAGTCATTTTATATAAAAAATATTTCGAAGGAAAGATTGAAGGGAACCAGTCTGCTTCGCATTTATTCTGGTAAATATTACGACTGGTCACATGACTAATCCAGGGGAACCTCTTTAGTCATTTTGATATATTTGAAATTCACCTTTTCTGACACTCTATGTTTCCGGAGCTACTGATCCTTTACAGCAAAGCATAATCCTGAAGGCCTTCCTGAATTCAGAGTTCTTCCATGCATAAATCAATGCATTTACAGCAGAATTACATTTTCCCAAATTCATTAACAAGACGCTTACCGCCTGCAGAAAGGCTGATACATCCCGAATATCGATATAATAATGGAACAAAGCTGCTGGGGTCCATGTCAGAAAATATAAAAAAACTACCATGCCCAACATTTTTGTTGCTCTCATTTCAGTCTGATACCCGGTTGGTTTATTGACTCTCGTCATATTCTGTTTCATCAGTTTCGCCTGTTTATATACAGCCACCAATATACGCGCATAAAGTACAAACAAAAGGACGCCTTGGACTGCTTACGATATCGATACATAGGCGAACACTTTCTGGTAGGTTTCATACGGAATGCCACCACATAAATATGCCACCAAATTTGTGAGGTTTACACCTATTGAAGTTAACCAAGGAAATAAAAATCCAACAACAGTCTTTCCAGATACCCATATGGCGTATTTAAAGGGAAACATAATACAGATGTATCGTTCAACGGCAATAATTAGGATGAACTTAACAGAAGCGTCGTACCCCAATACAAGTAGTGAGGTAGCTATAATTGTATAAAGTTCGGAAATGTCCATTGCATATTCAAGTGTCAACATTATACCAATGTACAAATCTGAACTGCAGAGGCCGACGATTAGATAATTTCTATATTTTTGCAGCCTCTCGAATTTCCATATTGCTGTAACTGTCAATAGGTTTCCGAAGAGAATACACAGTATCAGGATTCCTCGCAAAATATTATCAAACAATGCTATACCGTAGGTCAAGGGGAGCGACAAAGACGAGACAGTCTCATTTTCCGTCCAATTGTACTCCATAGCTTTTAGATGAATCTGAAACCTTCTTGGCTATCACGTCAGTGTACCAGGTCACGTATATATGAATTCTGTTGAATGAACTAGACGGTACCGCACAGTCGATATGTACAGCTGCAGTTTTTATTTTTGCCACCAATCTAAGGACAGTGCAGCAAATGAGCTATGTACCATCCATTAAGAAATCAATAAAGCTTCAGGTTACTGGAATTATAATGGGGAATGGAAACAGACGTCTTAATTTCATATTATCCGTTTTGGGTATAGTCCCTAAAAGCCTTTACTCTCGTCGTCATTATGTGCATTTTTTAATGTTTGCAATTATAACTGGTCGAAAAGGCTTGTATAAACTAAAATATTATGATTATGTTCACAGTTAAGGACATTGTTTCCTTAAGATATGGGTACTGACAGTTAACTAACTAATGTCTGAATTTAACCAAGCAATGGATGTCTCCATATATCGATTATTCAAATGATTTGCAAACTTTGGATATATTCATTCAAAATTAATTATCTTATAGAATAGAAAATTACAAAGACTGCATCATTTGTTTAGTTAAATTATTCGAAATGCTCGTATTTCTTTCGCAAGATTATATTTTCATCGCGTGAAAATAAAAAGGGAAATATGCTTTCTTTATTTCCTTAAATTTTTAACAGATCAAACGCTATTGATTAAACACGATTATACGTAAATGGCAGACAATAAATGGAAGCGGAGGATATTTGGTCTACAGCAATATCAGATATTTTAAATTAGTATCGTTCATAGTTAGTTTCTGTCTAATGAACAAAAATGTACCAAATAGGAGTAATTTCGGAGAAGATTTTTGGATGTACAACGAATTGCATGTGACAGTAGTTTAAATCTTTGTGAAATAATATATAAATGCTATTTATAATTTATATTTTTACAATCTTCTGCTGACGGTCCTGTCGACCAAAGTCCTATTCCTAACCTAACACGGTGTTGGCTACCATGTTAAAAGAGGTACTTTAAGTTATTTTTTTTATTCATTTGAATCCAGTTTTGTTTTCTTTGCGTTTTCTTTACTGTTTTCCATGTATCCGATCATCATGCTTTATTTTGATTAAGTTTGCTATTGTTAATCAATAAAATGCCCATGTCTTTGGGTACAAAATACCTGAAATCATGTGTTACTTCTTAGGCTTTCTGAGGAGTCAAGGTTTACTACAGCCATAATATTTCAACAATCTGTCATGAGTTATGTAATAGTTGATCGACCGTTGACGAATGCGTTGATTAATACGACAGCAAGGGCAAACGGCCATTAAGGAAAAGACCTGATTATATTTTCTGGACACTTTTATGGTATAATATGAGGATGCATTTGATCAGGACCATAATTAGGTTTATCCTATCTCGCTGGAGGGGATCACTGTTCGTGCGTGGACAGATTTGACCATCCCTGGCTTCTCCATCGTGAATCGACGTATTTTGAATCGTCAGTCATTTCTTGGGTTAATAAAAACATTTGCTAGGTAAAAGATCGTCGCCGATTAAATGTCGGAAACTTAGTCCGAACGATTCAGGGAATTAATGGACAATCACGTGGTACATGGGCGCCGCCATATGCAATGTTTTGAGGGCTGTTCCCAAAAATCGATTTTGACCAAGCAAACGATTTATTGAAAATGCATATAAATAAAGGTGTCAATGTGTAAAACATCATGTAAGATTTTATATGTTTGTCAAAGTATATGGAAGACATAGAATAGATGAGACGGCTGATACCGTCTCTGGTAATACTTGAATCGCCCTCGCTATCCGAAACGGACACCACGTCATATATCATATTAAACACGTTAATTTTGCCAAATCCTGTGACAGTGACAATTTCATTGCACTATCGTCTCATTTTATGGGAAATAGATGATATGACATGTCAGTTGACTGTAGGTACACGTATATACGTCATTCTTTCAGTCGTTACATGAGCGATAATCAGTGAATAAACCGCCCCGTTAACAAGTCAACTGTCACTGTCACCGATATTGCATTAAGCTTGTGGCAGTTTATCTCATCCATACAAATAAGCCTTTAAATTTATAAAAAAAACTAACCCATATATAAGATAATATGTCAATCAAAATAAAGTACAGCAATATAATTTCTGTAGTAATTTTTTAAAATATAATTTTAATTAATTTTTATACAATTGTTTAATATAATAATTGTCATCATTTTTTTTTTCTTGTAGGATGGCTCGTGGATTAGACAAGCTGTAAATCTGGCAAAGCTTGGTTCATATAGACCCTGTATATCAAACAACAATGCCTTAGCTATTCTCGCAGCTGGGAATACATGTCTACATACATTTGAAGCTGCCAATCTGTCAAATTCTTGGCATGGCGTTGTTTATAGAAGCCTTAACAAATGGAATTCTGTTTCCATTGTTATAGTTGGTAAAAAGACCTTCCTTTGTTTTCTCATGCTTATATTTTACCTCTGAGCAATTTTCAAGCTTGTATTTTGTTTTGCATGTGTTCTGCAATGCATTGTTTATCAAAGGACAGTGGTATATCAGCCACGGTGATTTTGACGAAGGGCATTCCTTTTCCTTTTTACTACTGTATGGGTTTCTGTCCAATAATTGAATATATCTGCTTCTCAGTGTTAACCCTTCTGACAAGAGTTTTATCCTGGCTTCATTTGATTTTACATACACCCACCAAATTTAAAAAAAAAATTTTTCTGGGCACCATCAACATCATCTGCACGTATTACACTATTACACTTGCAAATGCATTGCAACCTTGTATGGAATCAAAAAGCCTTGTTTGGAATTTATTTGGAAATACTAAGTCTTTTGTAAAGTACACAGGTAATAACCGGGCATTACTTTCACATGACAACTCTGGTCAGAAGGCCTTCCTGTGGTTCAGTGCACACAAACTTCAATAGAAGCACCTAGCTCTCTCTATTCAGTGAAATTATTTGACAAAATTTTGGTCTGTTATATTTATTTTACCCAGAGGCTCTAATTATTCAGTGTAGTAAGAAATTAAGTTGGTCTGTTGCAAAATCTTGCAAACATTAAATGTTTGTGTCCCTGGTAAACTGAACAGAAAAACAGAGCTAGTTATGAATGCAGCCTTGCTCGGTCCATTCAAGCGCCCTCTCTCCGAAAATTGTTAACCTTGTTATAACCTATATGTTACACAATAATGCATAGTACTTTGGCCGCTGGGCGTAATATCAGGAATCTCGTAGATACAAACTTTTGTTGCACTTGGTTTATCCAATTACATAGTAATGGTTATCTTTGTTAGTCAGATGAACACGGAAGTGCCACATAACGTCTTTAAGGGGAGAATGTCTGAAATGGTAATTGTAAATACTCATTCAGAGATTTACACCTGCATTAAGTCTAATTTTTTAGGAAGGCCTTGTTATACTCAAGCTTGTTCCATCCCAGAGTTACTGGTAATCACTTGGTGCTGTTTTGTATGGCAGTCGTCAGTATTCCGTTATAGAGTTAAATAGGTATTTCTAGTAAAGATTGATTTTAAAAGAATAAAATAGCCCTTGGAGTGATTTATATTTTTCATACAATAATACATCGAGCTTCATAACCTGATATATATTGATATACCATAACTCACAATATACCATAAATCCATATATCATGAGACCATTCACATGTATTACAATACTACCACTTCGTATCATTCAAGGAAAGCACATTTTTGTATTTCAGCATAGATGGATATCGTAGTCACATTCTTTATAAGTAGATAATGTTTGTAATGTACCACGTGCAAGGGTAAACTTTAGGTAGTTCTTAAGGTTACTGATACAAATAAGTAAGTTGGCTTTATTTTATCCACGATCTCTATGGAATGTCTTCCATTACTTGATGAGTAATCATCCCCTTTGCATTCACAAACAACTGTTAACAAGTCAAAATACTATCGCTATTCTTAGAATTATAACCTAATAAAAAAGACTGACTTTAGCATGTTTTGTGTTTTATCTTACTTCAGCTCCGAATAAATGTTGAGGTCCATAGTTTAATTGGCTACTGTCTACTCTATTTGAAATAGAAAATTCGCTTGTATGCTCTCATGAAATCTGAACTCCCGCCTGCGTAAATGAAGACGTTAATAGAAGAGTTTATCAGAACCATATCAGAAGCCAAGGATCTCAGGATATTCAAAATGTCTGAGTTCTGGTTATTGCCAATGTTTTCCAATATTGTTGAAGGGGTCCAGATTAACAAATAGGCCAGGACTACCAGGCCAAGCATCTTGGTTGCTTTCAATTCGGATTTTTTCGAGGTTTCCTCCGCTAAGCTAACTTCGCGTATTCGCCTTGCGTGCGAGTAAATAGCGCAGAGAATTTTTGCATATAGTGCCGCAAGAATAAATCCCTCAGCGAAATATAAAATGTTTTCTAAAGTCATAATATATATATTTTCGATCACTGAATAATGGTATAGTAATTCTGTCATGGTAGATGTAATTGCTGAATAAACGTACGGAAAAGCAATCATTGTTCCAATCATCGTATTTGTCATGAAACGTAGATATTTGAAGGGATGTATGATATATACATAGCGTTCCACCGCGATCATAAGAAGTCCTCTTGAAGCAACGTTATTAATCCACATTCTGGTCGAATCAAGAATAGGCCACACTTGTGGTCTATATGTTATCTTGCAAGATAAAAGAGACACTAGGCTGATCAAGCCTAAAGGTAAAGGATAGGGTTTTTATAGTCTGATATCACCGACGATGTCAGTCTCATCCGACCCATATGTCAGCGAAAGACAATGCACATATAAGGCCATTTGACTTTGTGCGTAGCCAATAAAACTTGGCTATTGCCACTATGTTCACTATATTCCCTATAAAAATTATAGGGATCACTATGAATGAAAAAATAAACCGGAAATCAGATGTAGACTCACAGAACGCCAGAATGGAATCGTTGGTGTAGATTGAGGAATTATTACGTAGCATCTTCTTTCTTTTCACTTTTTTCTAATTAAGAACCCTTCTTGGTTTTAGCAATGAGATTCAAAGCTTGTTAAATTCTCCCCTCGTTAATGGCCAAATGATTTAAAATTGCCATGAAGCTCTGGCAAATTGATCTGCTGATAGTGCCTTTCCAGGTCTGTTTTTTTTTCCTTTATTGACATCATACATTGTTCATATATTCAATGGGTGATCTCAAATTAACAGCTGACCGCCTCGTTAGAATGTAAAATATGTTAAAACCGACCACCAATCATTGATAGAATCACAACATCTGAGAGATAGGGTATGGAATAATATTTGTAAAAAACAAATCCATAATGAATTTTATCATTACAAATGCAAGAATCAGGTTTCAAAAACGCAGGCCATAATAGTAAGAATTTGGCCATTAGCCATTAGACATATAATTGCATCATCGACTTTTCAAAGTATTTATCCGGATCCTCATACCGGGTACGATAAGGTGTGCATGAAAGGGGAGTACCTTTCATTTTTTAATACCTATGATTTAACTTTCATTCGTCGTTAATACAAGAAAATCAATGTCCCGCTAGTGACATTAAATCCAGGGCCCGAAACGGTATATGTATAATACTGAAAGCCCGGAAGAGACGCTCTATTTTAATATTAACCCATGCATCATTTTGAGTGAAACGTTCGCATTGAACAATTCCTATCAGTTTAGCAAAAGCTACATAGGAATTAAGGGTTATTGTAAATAGAGGATTTGTCGTTTTTGGTTCATCCTTATCGTCAGAGCTCTTGTTAGTAGAATTGAAGTGTAAATGTAATATTTAGAAAAATATTTCACACATTTCACTGATTGATTCAGGCAATTTGTAATTTGACTGAAAATTTCAGGCAATTTACCAATTGACTCATTTTACACATTGACTGTAACATATACAGAAAACAATAAGCCGATCCATGAAAGCTTCCAAACGGATTTTTTCATTGAAGCCATTGCTTTTCCGTAATCAAGACACCTCTTAAATGCAAATGGCGGTGTATTAGATAAATGGGTTGGTAAAATGTAACATATTGGAAGGATTGATTGAAAATAATTCTACACAGCGGAATTTGAGACATTAATAGCCCGTATGCTTTGATTGTGTTCAGAATATTTCAACAATAATGTTCCATTAGGTAATATAGCTTGCATTTTGTTGTTATTATTATGTGTCAATATATCCAGAGCCTCGGCAAGAACACTACACAGCAAATGTCATGTATTCAAACATTTTTAACGTTTAATGAACCAAATTGTCCAAGCGCCGTCACACACACACAAATATATATATATATATATATATATATATATATATATATATATATTGATTATATCAATTCCAGCTAAAGTGCTGGATACTGTTTATAGAGCATGTTATTGTGTTATTACATAAGGGTTCTTTGCGCTGCAAATGACAATAGTCGGAACCAAAGATCGGAACTAAACTCCATATGCCGCCACAACAATCGCCATTTCAAATATTTATATATATATATATATATATATATATATATATATATATATTTATATATATATATATATTGTCACGATAGTCTGAGGCTCGTGCTAATACATGTATATCTAAGAAACGGTAAATACATCCAGACCCTTGGACATAAAGCGTACAATCAAAAACACGAAACAGATAGTAGAATATACAGAAATTTTACTTCATATCTAAACGTGACCAGATACATGTGCTTACAAGAGAACTAAACTTGTACAAACGATTATAATGAAATGATTACTTCACTAAATGGTGGTGAAGTTTCAGATATGCTTGGTGCTATTGATAAAAATTTGCATTAAACATACATATATACAAAACAATAT
Source organism: Sipunculus nudus (assembly GCA_026874595.1). Classification (NCBI taxonomy): domain Eukaryota; kingdom Metazoa; phylum Annelida; class Sipuncula; order Golfingiida; family Sipunculidae; genus Sipunculus; species Sipunculus nudus. The sequence continues at coordinate 11,447,299 of CM049311.1, read as the reverse complement.
GAGAGGGAAACCCTACGCAACACTGAGTATTAGATATATGCTCCAAAACTATTAAGGCTCATACACCGAATTCACAACACATCTGGATCATGCATGCTCTGAGCCCTAACAACGACTCAGTAATTTTGCTCGTACATTTATGAAAAAATACATGGGCGGCGGACCAATCCACCGAACAGGAATACTGAAGACAATGGTGTTACGAGTACAGACTACGAGAGCATGGAATTATGAGGCTTAATAAATAGTTGTAGTCCAGATGAAACAAAATAGGTATTTTAAGTCCTGCTCTTTTGCTTCTGAAACAAGGATTATCTGATTATCATAAAAGATGTTTTACATAACCTGCAAGCTAGAAATGTGACTAATGACGTAAGATATGTATCCATGTCATGCCATTTTCAAAATGTATTGGCAAAGTTTAAGAATAAATTAATTAGTGTCACAATGGATTACGTCCTAACCAAAGGCTTTGGCTAAAGCTGTTTGCAGAATAAAGAATGTGGAGAAAAGCAATCAAACAACATCCACGTTTGTGCAGTCTTATGTTTAACATGTTTACAACTCTATCTTTTAGCAACAATTAACCGTAACATACCTATGTACCCTTAATATGTTCTCGAACTAAACTTTATATGTTAATATTTGTCAATCAAACACATTAATTTAACAAATTTGAGTGTAAAATATTCCAATAATGACTTACAGTTGTTTGATCAAAATCTTTCCTGTTGTCATTTTTTTTAGGAAAATACATATACACTTGACTGAATCAAGAATGATCCGGCATTGTTCATCTAACAGATTATAACAAGAAAACGTTGATCTGTGGTATAGATCTGGTATGTTCCCCGCCTGTTGTGGATGTTCCTGGAAAAAAGGGTTCTGGAAACCTGTATAAAATATGAGATGGGGCAATGCCAACCACCTAGATGCCTCTGTGACCTTTAGAGGTCATCCACATTTTAACTCGACCTACACTTAATTAATTATACAAATGCTATAAGTTTGGTGGCTGTGCCTCACGTTATTGAGTTAACTTCGTTTTGGTCTTATGGCCTGTACGATCTTGATAAAATGCGTCAAGGTCATCCATGTGCAAACCCTACCTAACCCTTCATGAACAGTATCAATGCTGCAATGCTGCAGGTTTTGTGACTCTTCGTCAAAATCTTTTCAAGTTATTGCGTTAAAATCATTTTGGCATGATCGCCTCCGTGACCATGAAAAATTCATCAAAGTCAGCCATATTCGCACTCGCTGTAGCTCTCTATCAGATGTATCAAAGCTGAAAACAAGTTTTGACGTCACAAACATTCATGAAAATAAAAATGTGATTTGCTTTTGAAGATTTTAGATTAATTCCAGGCCATGTCAAATATAAGCACCGATGATGTGTTACTTATCTGGTCAAGGTACAAACCTCATCTATGAGATTGCTGTAATTTGGCAGATCACCCACTAATGTTTACTTGTAGTTAAGCATAAGGTTCAGAAATATCGATCCGTTAATAGCAGGCCCAAGGCCTTTTGTCCTATTATACATATAATGGTATTCAATTACCAATAGATGCACTTTATAAGTTTAGGTCAGTTTGGTAATTACAGCTGAACAACGTTCCATCACTCAGGTGACCTATATCAACTATCATATATAATATGTGACACAAATACATCCTGGTGCACACGGAGGAAAGAAACAATATTTTCGCAAACAAACCCCAATGAAAAAAAAGTGTCGCGGTTTTAAGTAGGAAATAAAAGATAAAAGATGAACATCTTTAATTCATAAGAAAAAATCTTCAAATACTGGTAGATTTATAAGGAATATGAATATATTTCATATAAAGGCTTTAGTATTAAAATTGAGTTCATTGTAATACAATTACAGAAACTCTAACCAGACGTATTGTTTCAATAAACCCTTCTACGGAGTATTATAAAATGAATTTGAATTAGTAACGTAATTAAAACACCCAGGCACAAAGTATATTGCCAGAAATAGTCTTCCAGGAGTGCAACAAAGGAGTTCCAACACGAATGTTAATTCAAACACAACTGACCTGAAAAATGTTGCGAATATACAGGGACATGCTATAAGAAGCCTCATTGTCCTCACTGTTATAACGATCTCGTATTTAAATGGATATGCTATGCAGACTTAAGGCTCAACATCAATGATAAGTATACAGCCTGATGAAGCCATATTGCATGATACTTTCCCCATTTCTGATACATATATAAACATTGTACTATCGTTCGGTGCAAAAGTCCTAGTCAACATTGTTATTCCAGGTCTGTGCAGGACAAAGCTTCGACCAGCGCATTAGGTTTTGTCTACAGCGGTTTATAGCATGCCACTGCTATGATTGTGATAACATGTCCAACCACATTTAGATGAACGATACACAAAGAAGTGACCCGTCTTACATGTATAGCGTTGGTGTAATCCTCAGAGGGACTGTCAATCAACTTTGCAAGAAGAATAACTGGACTGTTTCCCTTCATCATTTACTTAACCTTTTTCACGTTATCTGATCGGATTTGAATTTGTTCTTATTTGTCCGAACATCTTACAAATGGCGTTTATTATTTTGTATTCTAAATGTTCCACTGGGTTTTATGCCCAGATATCATTCTGTGAATTTCTATTTGTTCCTGTGTCTATATAAAGTATATACAGATAACAGTATCCCGTCCCGTCTGTGTAACTGTAAAGTACACAAAATCTTCCTAACAGAAACTTTTTCATTGATCCCATTGTTTTTCAGTAATATAGACATCTCCTAATGCAAAGGGCGGTGAAATAGATAAATGGGTTGAATAAATGAATAAAATACTTTCCTAAAACACCAAACATTAGCGAGAAAAGTTCCGTTTTAACTCACCATAATGGTTAATCCCTTGGCATGTTTGTTAGATTTATGATCGCATGACCACAATCATGGCTCGCACAGATTACAGGACACAGGCAACTTGCAGGCGTGGAGAAAATGACTCGTTACCATAGAGACGGGGTTTCATTTTGGGGATGTGAGTTCACAGGTATTCTCTTGTGTTGAATAATAATCTGTATTATAATGTTAGGTTTATGGGTGGTTTTACCACAATATGAATGCAACTTGCTGGAATTTACTGCGATGCATACCTTGGTACTGATTGCACCATGACTTAAGTAGTCTTCCAAGCTTAATTATCAATGCCTACTGAGTCGGGCTGTCACGGCCAAGTAGTGGTTTGCCCAGAGAACAAAACAACAGAGGTCTCCTATGGAGCCCAAATTAAAATAAGGCTGCCCGATATAAAAAAAAAATCCCAGCCCAGGTGCAACCATTAGGGTATGCGTTCATCCCTGTTAGTCCGTGTGTCTTTCCTCTAAACATAACGCATGTTATGAAAAAAGTTTTAGGCAATTTCGGGAATGGGCCAATGGATTGTTTAGAGTTTGGTGTTGATCCAGCATGTTATCCGGATTCAGTAATGTCATCAAAGGAATGTTCATAAACGTAGATTTATTTATCCTCTAATGAACCTATGAATAGGGCCGAATAAGAGAATGCAAACGTCGGGTTTTGAAAATCCCAAAGTAGGGATCCCTGCAAGGCGGAAACATGCATTCCTTTAAATGCAGATCAATAGTGAAATAGTTAAATGGTAAGAATTGGGGAAAGCTATTGGACGTGGCAAATGTTTATGATGATGATCAAGACAATTGACTCAGTCAAAGCATTTTGGTAAGCATTTGATATCAGGGAACGGGTTTATAAATTTATCATGAGTTCACAGAAGCTTCCATGAAATAATCTGTTGTGCATTGCATGCCTTTCTGTAATATCGTGGGTTAGTGACAAAATATTTACAATATAGCAGAAACTCTTATGAATGTGACACCACAACTGTTTGTATATCCGGGACCACTAAAATGCGCTTTTAAATGGTTCGAAGCAATAAAGGTTTGCTGATATTTTTAAATTAGATAGAATACTTTTCCCGTTTCTTTAAAAGGATAACGTATATATCACAGAAAATTCAAAACCAGACATGCGGTATTCAGCACACTAATAACAGAAGTATTATAACTGCTGATCTCGGCGTCCGCATCCTTTTCGGAAGTGTGAGATGCCGCATGCACTGCTGGTCAAAGACCTATTACTACTATTGTAATCAAAATAATTCTGGTAGAAAATATGAGAAAGGTGGTATATTCACTCTTACATCACTAGAAACTAACACATATAATAATACTTCGGTGATCCGTTGTGTTATATGTTAATTGTTTTCATGTGAAAACGAATAATAAGGCATTTTTTTCGTTTAATTCAACATGCAGTGGTTAATATGAACATAAAAATACTATTTAATTTACATCGATATGTAAACTCTATACATGACTTTCCGATAGCAAGGCGCCTACTCTATCCACTGAACAACAACAGATGCCCGATTCCTCTCTGCATATTCACACAAAAAATTGAAAACGTCGTGCAAGCGTATAACTCCACAGTTATTATTGTTAACAGGCAAACATGCAACACTAATAAGTTTCTATTTATCAAGTTTTGCGACTTTAAGCCGTCGCTCGGTCTAGATTTGCATGCCCCGCTTGGCTCTTCCTCTCTGGTCTGGACGTCCTGTCGGCCCTGGTAACCTTTTGTGTCCGCTGATTGTGCAAAGCATAATTTAATTTTCTTCTTCAATGTATTCCTTTACAGTTAGCTGCCAGGTTCTGCCGTGCCCTTTTATCTGCGTTATAGAAGACTGAAGAACATAACATGCGGAAAATTGCCCATAAATGTACAAGTGACTCTGATTACCCTATATAAAGGAGTAACACTCGAGATGCTACAAGGGCTGTTTATTATAAATTCAGGATCCTACTTGTACCTCCAAGCAGCATAATATGGACTTTTGGAACTTTAACGGTATCAGTCGACACACATCCCATGAACTTCGGTGGAACGCCTGGATTTATATAACATGGGTGAACGCTGTACTGGACCTATTTATTTTGAATCAGTATGAATCTCTAGTGAACGCCGAGCTTGACTGGACTTCACTTTTACGCTTCCGTTAAGTATCTATTTGTATTACAGGGTATTCCAGAGATTTTGTTTAGCTATTTATAGATGTTAATCCTATAATAATTATTTGTTATTGCAAATAATGTACATAAAGCCATGAGCAGTTTAAAGAACACCTATTTAGCACATAAACCTTGATGAAGTAATTATGATAATCTCTAAGAGGTTTACTTAGGAGCCTTCAGACGATATCTTGTTAAAAGATTTAAACGAGAACAAACCTTTGCACCGAACACTCATATTACTGTTGCTGTTAGGAAACTTTAGTTTGCTTGTTTTAGCATAACTAAGACGATGGCATGGGGAAAGTGTTAATCAAATGTTACAAGTCGTCAGGCAAACATACATATAAGTCCAGAAGTACATTCTTTTTAAATGCGGTTTGATAATCTCAATATATTTTCAATAATTCATATACCCTATTCATTCGAAAATTAAAGGAAATAAAAATTGATACCCTCCTTTCATTCTATTTATATTTTTGTAATTGCCTACTGCACAGGTCAATGATCAATTGAAGAAGATCATGCTATGGCAAATGGAGAAATATAACGTGTCTACAAGAGTTCGATATAAAAAAACTGTGTAGACCTATGTAGAAGACAATCATTCCCTGGCTTAAACTCTTAGGCAACTTATGTTTGCTACTATCATCTAGACCTAGAGAAACGATAGATGTAAATCACACAAACGTTTCCTTATTGACTCTTGTGCCAAGACGTCTGTGTGCCTTCATGATATTACATCTCCAAGAATATAGTAAATATAGTAAGAAGCAGAATTGAATGAGAAAGCGGAAGGGAACATTGGTAAGCATTGAAACGAGAATAATGGAAGCATTTGCAAAAGCTGCTGGATAAATTCTAAAGTGGTTAGTGTCAAGAATAATATCTTTCTTAACGTTAATGACCACGTCTCTTGTGCCTAGGAAAGCAGATGTAAACAAATTTTACACAAACATTTGAAATAATTTCTCTATAGTCATTGTCGTATCTATAGTCATTGTCCTAATAGACTCTTTAGTATGCTCTTTTTTTCATACAGATGGTCAAGCCAGAGTTATAAGATTTACAAAATTGGTGTAAAACATAGGATACATATCCCAGTACCAGCAAAGGCTAAAAATATAATTATATGATCCAAAACTGATGCTGTTTATCTGGTTTACCTTCCCACCTTACATTGGACTGAACAAAGTAATTCAATTTACAAGTGACCATTTCGATCACGTTATACATATTTCCAGTGAAATCTACTGGCTTTTAAAAATTATTACTCTTTTTAATTCAACTTTTTTTTCCACTTTAAAAAATCTTATCTGAAATTTTTACTCGTGGGAACACGTATCTACTTCGAAGTGTCCGGTATATTGTGCATTTTTATGTTTACGGGGCATATAACATGGAGCAGCCATAAGATTTAAAAACTGTCCAACGCTACTTAATCAGGTTCCAGGATTTCTGCCAACTGTTTGTTAATTAATTGAATAAAAATGTGCTTGATGCTCATGTCTTTGTTTGTCCTTTTTTCTTCCTTTTCTCAAAAACAGTTTAAGGTCTACCTTATCTGTGTCCAGTAACTTTGCTATGAAACCTGCCGAACGACTTATTTCTTAACCATATGAATGTCTGAAGACAGGTCCACCGTGTAACTTTAACTAATAATGGTTTGCATACTCCCTTGTCGAACATGGATTATTTTCTTTGCATCTCTATTACAGTGGAAATACTACTGAAATAAATAGGGTTTCAAGAGCCTTAACGCAGGAAATGTTTCATTATGTTGTAATCCAGAAAATGTACAAACGATGAAAAAACTGCATATTTAAATGTATGTTTGGTATGGCCAATTTTATGTTTCCTTATGACACTAGAATACTCCAGGAATCTCATTTCAATTGGGTTTTGGAAATTTATTCCATGTAGATTTTTACGTTTTTCTTATAAGAACACAATACTAAGTTTTGTTTCTTTTGGCATGTATTAAATATACTTTGAAAAATTCGAAAACAGTTGGAGTTGAATACGCTCGCACTTGTTCGCCTTTTTTATTCATCTGACAAAACTTCAACATCTCAAAAGCTACAGGCACACCTCATACCGTCACATATTCCAACTGTTGTTATCCAGAAAACATAATTACCATTGATGTAACTATTTATATCAATTTCATAACACATGCTGATTGTAAAAAAAAAAAATAAGGGAGGGTGGAAATAAAGTACCAATGTTTTCTACATCCAAATTCATAATCAAACACCTGTATTGTATAAACCTAAACTAAACGTGTGTGATGGGATCACAGTAACACGAGGTAATTCCTTGACAGCTAGATTCCTTATGAATCTGTTTGCTTGTTAAATTTGCAAAAAATATCCTGCCTTTAGTTAACGTAAAACAAAAGGCATGGAAGCGAATATTTGTAATACATTTAGCAATATGAGTCTTTTATGAGAAATCCGTTCGAATAAAAATAGCGAAATATAAATTTTACAGTTCACCAACAGTTACACTTTTATCTGGTGCCTTTCAGCTAAAGTAAATCAGAAAAGTTCTAATTTTATTGGGTAAGGAAATCTGGCGGGGAAAAAAAGGCGCAATTAGGTTCCATAACACCAGGGCCGGGGGGGGGGCGACAATTTCAGGGACAGACGGGAGAAAGTGCGTCAGTGTTAATCCAAGGTTTGGCATATTCTTAGGATAATCTAAATCGAATATACAGGTTTATTACGATAATTGTTTGATAGACATATATATTTCATAGGCAAACTATTTAATCAGGCATTACATTTGATGACTGAAAATAAAACTTTACAGGAAACTCAGATTTTTAATCAATCAGTAAAAAAAGCTTGAAAAGCCTGCTTTGTAATAGGTATACCGGACAAACAATGGTGTGCCAAACAAAGTCTGAAATTCGCTAAACCTAAATGATATGATTTACAAATTGTCAAACTCAAAATTCATAAGCAAAATGATGGTAAAGAGCGCTTTTTTTAGGTCGTCATGAATATACGGAAATATATATATTTATGGGTCTATAACTGCAGTTCCTCCTGATGGGTCTAAATTGATTTCAGCTTCTTTGTCACACGTTATAACAACATAATATTAATCAAGAATAATATGAATTAAAAAAATACAAAATAACAAGTAATTTTTCATTGTTCTTAAACATGTCAGAATATGACTAGGCTATGTGTGACAATGATCACTTGAAATGATATAAAGATTCTTCATTTATCAAATAGTAAACATCTCTTAGATTAAGAAGGGTTTGATGCTTTGCAAATAATTTATAGGCTCTTCATATAGCAGCATTACCTTTTTAATTGACCATATATTAGTTCACGTTTTTCGCACCTCTCGATATATTCACCTAATTGTATATGCGCCGCTCAGAAAGTATTTATATTTGCCCTCAGTCACACAGATTAGTTTAAAAACGGGGAGTTTTTTCTAAACATATAAGTTTAGAATATGGCTTCGGTTTTTTTTTTATTGAATCAATTAATAGTCTGCCAGACATATTAGGATCAAAGAATATCACTCATGTCGCTTATTTATCTGGTAGAGATTGTTTTCAAAACGTCATTTACAATACTCAATTCTATTTGTGTGGCAACCTAACGAATTTTATATTTTGTTATATTTAAGTGTACGTCGTTTATACAGAATACAGCTGTTTTAAAGCCTTGACTCTCATACTAGTCTTTCTCGATCTGAGGGGAGAGAGGCATAACTTCATATTTTATATTTCGTTTATTAATCCAGTCACATGAATGCTGCTTGTATCATCTTACATTTCTGTGGCCCGGGGTAGGACGGGGTGCATGGGCACCTTTAAGAAACATATAACTACGGGAAACAGCTGAATTTACTCCTTTACGTTCGTCTAACGGGTGTTTATATTTAAATTTCCTTCAACCTAGGAAAAGACACTTGTCCTCTCTCATATAATCTGCACTCCTCGCTTCTGTCAGTATATGAATACTCTAATGCATATTTTAAATTTCGATATGATTTATCAACCCCTTGTACGACTCTCCTAAATAAACTTAACTTGAGAGATGTTGCGTTGAAAATTATAAATAAGGAAAGGACGTTGTAAAGTGCTTAATGGTAAGTAATTGTATCTTATATTATTTTAGAACATCTAAATTTTACCTCTGGCTAAAAACAAACACCATTTATATGGATAATATATCAGTTGCACTTACAACAAATGTAAAGCAATATTTTGAAAAAACAAAACAACAGTATTATGTACACAAATAAGAACACCATTATCATTTCATTCTTTCTTGTTCTTCTTACAAATTTGATATAAATTATTTTTATCTCATATATCCAAACATTGATTCCAAATGAAATACAGACTTATGTGTCATCAAGAACCCTGTATTATTACTATGATATGTTTATTTTTTTTTAATTATACACGCTCATTTATCTTATATTAAGAAACTAATCACACCAATATATGTACAGAAACATCATATGTTTGACATTGCATTATTATACAACGAGGTAGGGCATTATATAAAGGAAAAATTTTAAATCACAAACAAGCATTTATTCCTAAATCTTCATTATGTCATCCAGATGATATCAACCTTGAGTTAACAATAAAAAATAAAGCTCAATCCCAAGTTGACTTTTGTTATGTTGTAGTTGATCTGTTTGCTTTTTAATGGTTATAATACGGTTTTTCAGTTCATTTGAGGCGAAAAAGACGTTTGTATGCTTTCCTGAAATCTGAACTCCCACCAGCATATACGAATACATTTATAGCTGAGTCCATGAGAGCCACTTCATAAGCCAACACGGCAAGAATTTTATAAATATTTGATTTATCTTTTTGTATACGTGATAAAATTATAGAAGGTGTCCAAGTTATGAAATACGCCAGAACTACCAGTCCAAGCATTTTGGTTGCATTCAATTCAGGTTTCTTCCATCCTTGGCCATGATCCGATAATGTCACTTGCCGTATTCGCTTTGCTTGGGAATATATTGTACAGAAAATGCTTAAATAAAGGGTCGCAAGAATAAAACCGTCAACATAATATAGTGCGACAGGAATAATACGATCAAGCATAATACCTAAAGAAGAAGCCAGTAATTCAACTGAAATAGTAAAGAGGACTGAATAAACATACGGAAAAGCAATCATCAGCCCAACCATCGCCTTTGTCATGAAACGTATATATTTAAAAGGATGTATTATATAAATGTAACGTTCCATTGCAATCATGAGAAGTGCTCTAGCTGAGATGTTGTAAGGCCAACTTCCGGTATAACCAACGATGGTCATTGCAAGTGTACTAAATGATATCTTACATGTTAAATTAAACACCAGGCTAATCAGACCTACCGATATGTCAGCAACAGACAGTGCACATATCAGGGCATTTGACTTGGTACGTAACTAGTTGAACTTGATGATAGCGACTATGTTGACTGTATTCCCTATCAAAATGATGGTGATTACTAGGAATGACGAAACAAACTGTAAATCATACAATGGCTGACAAAACACCATAGTCGAACCATTTGTGGTGACCGTCGATTTATTGAGTGCCATGTCTTCTTATATAAAAAATATTTCTGTTTCCATCAAAAGTTTTATCCTCTTTATATCTCCCTTTAGCTGTCGGCATATCGCATACTGACCATGTCTTGCAGTCGTACCAAGTGTAATGGCCATAGATCTGTTAATGGTCTATGTCCATTATTGTATCCTATTATTTATTTACTGGTGATCAAAGGGCATTTACTATAAATTGCTACCGCTGTAATTTCATACCTTAATTGTGCCAACCATGTGTATTTATATATGGAGTTCGGTTTTCATTGGATTAAGTAAACCTTCAAGAAATGAAGGTTTGAAGAAATATTTGCATGATCAAATATTTAATTGATTGAATCTTCACTGTAATGTAATGACGGCATAATGCGAGAGTCAGAATGTCGTTTTAGATAGAGTGACTTATTTATTATCGCAAAATAAACAATGCTGAACAAAAATCGTCTGTTCAAAAGGCGTTACTTTTACTCTTTACCTAAATATATATATATATATTTATATATAATTATATATATATATATATATATATATATATATATATATATATATATATGTAACTTGAATACACAGAAATGTCGGTTCATTGACGAATAATTGTACTTAGTTATAATGGGCAGTGAATCGACTTTTTGAGTATTAATCTTCTATTTTTATATACAATAAACCAGCATGGCTAATCATGCATCTCTCTTTTTTTTCTCTCATATATAAATATATATATATATATATATATATATATATACATTATATATATATATATATATATATATATATATATATATACGGAAATGGTATAAACAGAAAAGTCGGTTCACTGACGTTTTCTGTGTATACCATTTCTATCGATAAACAATGAACCAACATGGCTAATGGCTATTCATACATATATATGCATATATATTCATACATATATATATATATATATTATTAGTGGCAATGCCGTGTGAGTCTGTAATTGAAGAGAAGGTTAAGATAAACAGTGACGTCTTTTAGAAGACTAACTCATTATGAAATTAATAAACTAGTTAATCTATCTAAAAGGCGTCACTGTTTATCATTACCTTCTCTCTCTCTCTCTCTCTCTCTCTCTCTCTCTCTATATATATATATATATATATATATATATATATATATATATATATATATATATATATATGTAAGTATATATGTATATATATGTATGTATATATATATGTATATATATTTAATCTGATAAAATGACAATATTCAGGATGAAGGAAACATAGTGTTAAGCTCATGGTTGATTTAGAGTGAACAGACCACTGGAGTTCAGGTAGACCCAACAATAACTTCCCTGCAAGGAAAAGAAAACTATGATCAAACGATAGTAATATCTCAAATTATGTAATCCAAATATGCCTGCATTTAAAGTGAAGTTCATAACTAATTGTATCTTATACCCTTGATGCACACTGTGACATCACATTAGAAGGATCATTTCTTTAACACACCTTCAGTTCTATTCATCGTAAATCTCACATCAAACACAACGTGACGCGATCTCATTTGTTCTATGAGAGGACTAAGTGGAAGGAACTGCAGGTTGTAAGCTTTTTGATTTTTCATAATAATATTCTTCAGACGTTCTTTGAGCATGTACTTGTGAAATTATTCTGTTAGTTAAATTGACCTCTTAGCAAATGGTATATTTCTTTAGCCTAACTTTCATTTAAATTAACAGACGCCTCTCAGAGCATGGGACGATCTGGGCCCTATGACATCATAGAGTCTTCGATCAGGTCAATTGCTGTCAGAGTGCAGTAACATCCTTCATTTATGATAATGCCTCATGGCCTACAAGAAACTCCCCACACTCGGCATAAACAAGACTAATTATAAGCATTTCCTAACAACACCCTCATGAAGGTAAACGTAGAGTATGCTTGATAAATATAAACTGGGATATTTTGTTTGAATGTGGGTATGTGGGTATGAGATATACTGCTATTGAAATAATAACATTTGATCACATTTTGCAATCATATTCGATATTCTAGGAAATGTGATATACCATATCCAGAGACCATCTTCCCTCAAAATCGGGTATGATTGAATTAAATGAAATATCATATATATATATATATATATATATATATATATATATATATATATATATATATATATATATATATATATATATTGCATTGCTGATCTCATGGTTTGACAGGTTGTAGAAAGTTTTATGAAGAGCAGGCTCAGTGGTAGGAAAACTAAAGGTCTGTCGACCTATAATAACAAGAGGGAGGTTGATTTCTCGATCAAAGTCAGCGAGAGGCATCCTTATGTGTTATGATACAGAAATCGTATAAGTGCGAAATACTTCACCTTCCATTGGAAATAGGAAAGAAAAATTGTCCTTTTTTGTTTTCCGTTTATTCTGTTTAAATTTTACTTGAAATGTACCATATGCATCCACATTTTAATTGGCCCACTTGCTTAAACGGTTAAGTACTTCCATTCTTTCCCTTATTCGTGTATATTAATTTATATTAAAATATTATGCATACATGTGATATTTTCAATAATTATATATCATGATATGGGCACAGCAGACCGACACATTGACTTCTACTTAAAAGCATGTATTCCCAAGAATCTTCTATATACTACTGAATCGACAATATCTAGTGTCAAACATTAATAAGAAGTAATATTTTGAATAAGAATATGAATAAGAAGTATATATGTTAAGGTATGCTCGTACATATATCAAAGCTCTATCTGGCACGATGTTTTTGCCTTCGTCTCTTGCTGTTTGGTGCGGTAATGTAAATATTATCAGTTTCATTTGCAAAAAAGAAGATGCTTGAATGCTTTCCTGAATTCTGAACTTCCGCCTGCATATATGAACACATTAATAGCCGAGTTCACGAGGACAATCTCGTAAGCCAAAACCTTAAGAACTCTCAATATTTTTGCGTCTTCGTCCATCACTATGTTTGAAAGTACTATGACAGGTGTCCAGGTTAGGAAATATGCCAGAACTACCAGGCCAAGCATTTTCGTTGCTTTTAATTCCGATTTCTTCCAGCCTTGCCCCTGCTGTGTTGATGTCGCTTGGCGTATTCGTCTCGCTTGGGAATAAATTGCACACAAGATTCTTACATAAAGGGCTGCAAGGATAATACCCTCAGCATAATATAAAGCGGTATCAATAAACATGATATTTAAAATATCCAGGGCTGTGCAGCATCCAAGTATCCAAACTAGAGTAGTAACAAGAATTGAATATACATATGGAAAAGCAATCATACAGCCGATCGTCCTTTTGGCAATTAAACGTACATATTTGAAAGGATAAATAATATATACATAACGTTCCACGGCGATCATAAGGAGTCCTCTAGATGCAATATTGTAGGCCAATGTCCCCGTGTAACCAAGAATCTGCGACACAACTTACAGGATAGATTAGTCACTAGGCCAGTCAGGCCTACGAATATGTCAGCGACGGACAAAGCACATATTAGGGCGTTTGACTGTGTACGTAACCAATGAAATTTGGCGATAGCAGTTATGTTCACCATATTTCCTATGAAAATTACAGGAATCACAATAAATGAAGAAATAAACTGTAAATTGTACAGAGGGTCACAAACCATAACATTCCATCCATCAGGGATGATCGTAGAATTATTGCGCGTCATATCTTTTACGTATTTTCACCTTTGCTTTATATTCTTCATCTGGTCATAATATCAAATTCCCACACGATATTTTTCTGCAAATATAACACTAGTGCTTCCATGTGATTAATCATACGGTATTCAACTATCGACCTGTTAATGGGGGCTTTCTGTCTCTTTTGTTCTGGTTACTCAATGCCTTGTGATACCATTTGTGACCGACATATGTTCTAATATAAAATAATTGCAACCAATTATTGGTCAATCTGTTAATGGACTGCATTGATCAATCGTAAAAGCCCACCCTTTGAATCACGACGGTATGAACTAATATACGCACAAACAAATTCCCAGTGAAATTGAAACCTCCATAAAGCTATGTTTAAGTTACGTGGAATCTATGTGCATCAAAGGGAGGGGGTTTCTCTAGCACGAGTCGGGTGAATTATTTCTATACATACAGGCCTCGCCAGCTGTTCGATACGTCATTCAGACAAACGTATTGCTTCTCACCTGGCCATCAGTCATAGTATTGCCTTTTCATCACCCTCTCCCAGGAGAACTCGGTTGACTTTATTGAAATTGATTCCTTTTTACACTAACGTCAAATGCTGTATATGCTGATTTGTCTTGTCGATGAATTAGTTGTATCGACCGCAGAGAACCTTGTTTTAAGCTGTCTTTAACCACACATTACTGCCTATATATATAAATAGTATCCCAAGTATGGTTATATGATTTGTTCTTTTTTATTGCGGACATATTTAACACATTGCAGCTAGTGGAATAATAGGATATGGAAAAATTGTTTTCAACTGCCGCCATGGTCCAAGGTCACCCAACCGTGCTTAAAAGAAATTATAAAAACAAATATCGCAACTAGTTGAACTTCAGTATATATATACACTTATTAATAAATTGCTTATATGCAATGAAACGTGCTTTACAGTTAGACAGAACTTAACCAAGCAACTATTGGCTTTTCTATATAAAATATTACCATTCAAACCATATTATTGACTTTCCTATAGGCTTCTAATGGTACTACCAAGTACAAACTAGTGTATGGCCTGATTTCTCTGGCTCTCCTGAAGCAGACTGCATAGTTGCACATATTGACACTTATTTGAATATAATATTAGAGAACGTGTTTATATGATTAAATAATTTTAGTTGAGATACACATTAAAGCACTTTTATTCCAAAAGGGGAAAAACGCAAAGAATAATGGAACATCTAACTCTACCTCGCCATACGACATTATGCTTTCAAACACAACAGAATGTTTATTTCCTTTTGGTACATTTTTTTGTCATGTTTATTCTGTTTATACTGTTTTATAAGGATTACTTATTTTAGGATACGACTCTTCTGTGAAATACATCCTTGCTATTGCCATAGAGCGTTATATCTGTTTCATATTCCCATTTAAATATGAAAACTGGATTACGAAAAGAACAATTGTGCTATTGTTGTTGATCCCTTGGGCAACATCGATGGCTTATAATTTGACCATTCTGTCAACTTATTTGTGTGCTAATATATCACTTGCAACTCTAGCCATCCTCAGGCACTGGATTATCCTTATATATGGAGTGCAAGGCATAATTGTGATTTTACTCTATTATCATATTCTTGTTACAGTTTATAAACACGCAAAACGCATAAAGAGGACCACTGTCACTTTCAATAAACCAACAGGATATAACGTTGAAATCAGGGCTACAAAAACGCTAAGTATTGTAGTTTTAGTGTACTTTGTCACTTGGACACCGTCTGCTCTATTTCACACTCTTACTGAACCTGAAGATTTAAACATATTCCTACAAGTGATAAGTGTTGTACTGACAAATCTGGGAAAATCTAATTCAGCTGCTAATGCTTTGATCTATGCCTGGAAAACAAAGGAATTTCGTAGGGCATTTAGACTGTTGTTATGCTGTAATACTGCTACTGTAACAGAGACATAGTTTGTAGATACTTTGTGCTACAGACATGGATTGCTTACGATATTTCATCTGAAGAAATCTTGGAGGTTCGTTGCATTGTGCGCCCCTTTACTCATAACATTGTGTGTCACATCATTACTCGCATCACATTAGTTGTTAGATTGAACAACATGTTTTCAATTTTGTGGCAGTAAATGAATGTAGGTATATTTATTCTTAAAAGTACATTTATCTGGTGTAGGATAAATGACTCAACAATTAATATTTGACCCGTTTTGCCTTTGTCCACCTGTTTTAATGTATACATAACTAAAATTTAGACAGACGATGTAACGGGATCTCTTGTAATTCTGCCTGGTTACTTCCCCAAGCATGATTAATGTATATTTTGTTTTGGCTTTAGATCGCCAATTCTTTCACAATTCAAGACGATCTTAAGCGTGATATTTTCATTTGAGTCTCAGGAGCATTACCTTTTAAGTTCAAACAAATACATCATTTGCGGTCGAAAAACTAAACGACCATTTTATTAATAAATATGGAATATTATATGTTTATGAAGCATCCCATAACGTCGGATAGTAATGTGACGTACTGATTAATATATTAGCTATATCACTCTGTCATGTTCCCACAAGCGATAGTCACCTTGATTTTGAAGACATTGAAGAGAATTGGAACGATGCAAATGATATTTTAAAATGTAATGCATGAGGAAAAAAATAGTGTATGTTATGTAAGCGACAGACAGGCATGTATCAAGGTACTTTATAGACATGCATAGGTCCCTATAATTTTGTAAGATTCAGATAATACATAAATATACGAAAAAAGCAACAACTCATATACCGTTTGACGCCTAAACTATACTGTAGCTGGTCGAAGCATTTTTACAGATTTAAAAAACTTGCCAATAGAGATGGTCGCTTGATTAAAAAGTGATTATAGCAATGGCTTTGCATGAAGGAACAAACTGTAAAACAAACACTCTTGTTACACAATATATCAGCCGACGGTTGAAGAAATCGTCTAAAATCTTTCGAATGTTCCACTTTGATTCATCTGGTTATAACAAGTCCGCCTACATTAAATTTAAGTTGAGGAGGCTCAAACACCAGCTAATGACACCTGGTTTATCGCGCTATGTTATCCTTGTATATAAAAAAGCGATATTCAGACTGAATCAGAAACAAAAAAAATCACCTTTATATTCTTACTTTACCTGTAGCTCGCTAAATATTTAGGAATTACTCAGGTTATTTCGTATCGATTGAAGAATGTTTTTAATACTTTAAGTACATCTCTCAGAGATCCAGATATGCATTAATATAAATGCGAAGAAACATTCTTCGTCATAAAGGAATAATGAAGTATCCGACCATATGCGTCCGATTTATGTAATATACGTATGATATGTAATTGATAAGACACGTATGGTAAGACAACAGGGTATTCTTTAGCAATAAGAACAAATTATTTAGCAATAATTACAGTCGTTTTAGCAGCCTGTGTTCATTTGCTGGTGGATACAACCATTCCATCTAAAACATATATCAGTTTAAAAAGCATTTAGCGGATCAATATTACATATATGTTATGTATGGAGATGTGATGGATCTTTATTTGGATATCTTGAATAAAAAATAAATAGTCCTCGTTGGCTTGGTGTGGTTTATTTCCTCTCAGACACACTGAACCTCTTTCTGTCATCTTTGGTCTTATTATTCAGCCTTCATTCTTGTCCATATAAGAGATTCTTCAGGACCGACGACAAGCTTTAAAAGTATGTGTATTTCTCTACCAATGCAGGTTCATATTCCTTTTCCTAGTTCATCGCAGTGTTCATGCAAGCATATATGATAGTGAGGCTTAAACAAGGCATTACCAGAATATAAAGGAACATTAAATAAATGGTACCTATATGTATTCCTCTCTCCTCAATATCGCAAATGTACATTACTTTGTTCACGTCTCTCGCAGGAAACGGTGGCTGTGACCCAAACACACTTCAAATACACGCAGTTTGATTCAGATAAGCATGTATGTCAGTATTCACAAATATGCAGAACACCGGTAAACTCATGCCAAACAACAGCATGCGACTGTAACGCGGCGGAAGTGTAACGAATGGATTCACTGTGGACCAAACCTTCCCGGTTTACCATGAATGATGGAGATTAGCTAATTCGCCATTATTCATTTTCTTAGTATCCCGACTGTTACTAAATTGCTGGGTAAGCAGTTTCTCAGAGCACAAGAATCCCTGGGACCCACATTCTACTCCTTTTTTCCTACTATAATTGCTTTTTAATATTCACAAGCCCGATTATCTTGATACGAAATAAAGCAAATACCGACTGCGAAGAGTATATCAAACGCATGTTGCAGAGTATCTTGATACGAAATAAAGCAAATACCGACTGCGAAGAGTATATCAAACGCATGTTGCAGAGGTGCTTGGATCATGGTCCTTAACGTCATTGATAACGCATCAGCAAAACACAAACTATAATAACAGTTATATTTTCTCCATAATGAACCACCAACTACCATATTCTAATAAAGACAATTTATGTGTTTAGAATTGTCACAACTGACTTGCAGTAAAACAAACGCATGAACAGCAATGTAAGACAATACACCATTTATCATATAACATATCTAATATAATGAACTCCTGACTGTGCAGCTTTACTGCCCGTTGGTCATAAAACGTTCACATTATTCAATATAACGAAATAATAAACGAAAGAAAGAAAGTGATACGGGCTTTGACACGTGTATGTACTATTACTTATATAAAAAATCAGCCTATATAACGTTGATGAAGAAGCAATGACTCTTTATGTAACAACACATCTAGATATGTTTATTATTATCTCAGACTCTGTTATCCCCTATTAAAGCTGACAGGTAGCAAAGAACATAACAATATAAGCACAAAACAACAGCAATAAAACATGCAGAAAGCAATGAAGTGAGACGGAATGTTACCTGACATAGAATTTTGATATTAATTGTAATCTACTACGGTTTATTCCTCTACTTATTCATATTAATACAGGGCATTCTTAGTGACCTAGGTACTTGGATATGATACATCAAACCTGTCAGAAATAATAACAGTGTCTTACAATTTGGGTTAAGTACAGTGTTGACTAATTTTGATTCAATATAATATTATGTCAAGATGGAATTTTACTAAAACAGGTTTTATTTAGATACAACTACTATAAATGGGTGTCAAAGTTTAATGAACGATCGGATTCCTTTAGGTATTCATAAATGTTCAGAGGGCCATCTAACAAAGTGCCATTTTCAATATCAGCAACCGAAACCCTCAAACCACATTTTAACTAGTATCGCTGATATAACCACACTTCCATGAGAGCTTTGATCCGACCTATAAATTTGAGTAAAAAATACAATCAAGATTAATTGTGATGCTAAAGCCAACTTTCTCTGTCTTACAATAGACCCCTATGAAGCCGTTCCAATAATATAACGTTTCTAGTATACTTAAAAAAACACTTAGGCAACAATCACAAAAAACTTAAATGAAACATCAATTGTTATTTTTGCAGCGGGCTACCTGATTGAACCCCATTCCCTTATGTCCTTGTTCATTAAAGCATACGCAAAGACGTAAATTGCTAGGTTGGCTTGTCCAAAAATCTCTCATAACGCTAATGATTCGCCCACGGAATTACCTGAACCGATGTGTTATCACACACAAGTACTATGATGAAAGGTTTCCAAGCAATGACACGGGCGAATACGACCCCTTCTTAAGCCTTAGTTGCTTTTAATCTCAATCGCGTATTTGTTAGTGCTTCTTCTATCTGGGACTGAGTTAGTTGCCCTTATGTTTATGGAAAGTTTAAAATCTTTAATATAAAAATCAAATATATATCAGTCCTATTGCCAATCCTGTTATAATAAATATTCTCAGCAGGGGCGGGCAAATTTATTTGAAAAAAATCCCCCAGAATTCTGCAAGACGACCATCACTGTTACAGTTATAAACGGCACAAGCTAGGGTAAACATATTAAGAGCACTATAGAATAAACAGCATAAGCCATGGTAAACATATTGAGAGCACTACCATTCTATTTGTAACATATCGTTCGTATTTCAACTGAAAAAAGATGCAGATGTATTGTTATATAGCTATTAACAGAATATATTCTAAGGAAGCTATATATCAAGTCAACTCCATATTCCGAGTTATTTCTGAAACAGAGCATTGTGAATTTGGATTAGTCTTAGGTGTCACCGTTTAAACATTAAACTGAACCTGCTGAAACTCACACATACATTCAAAGATAAAAAACTAATTAGTAAACAAAGAATAAAAATAAATCAAATTTAAACTTACACTTCTCTGGAGAGGCGTTCTACATATATGCACGTGACATTCTAATGCACATTTTTAGTCCAGGCTGCTTATCACTGCGTATACTCAGGCACTCACTAGTGCTTCACGCCACTGAACAACACTGGGTTGACACAGTTCTCCACTGAAGTATGTCCTTGTCATACAAGGCGAAATCTTGGATCACTGACAGATAGGCTCACAGCCTTCTCTGTACTCACAGCCCTGGATGTATCCACCAATCTGTATTTTGATATGCCACCGTGCATGACAATTTAAGGCACCACACCCGATCTCACACACACAAGAACATCGTCTCTCAGCTAATCAGAAAATACGGGACCCTCCTCTGGAACAATAATAAACAGTCAGACTACACCTTCTAGCCCGCTGATCTAGGAGTTTGTCGTTTTACCTAGCGTCTACCGCTAAAAATAAAGTTGATGTGTATTCTTCGAAGCATCCTTGTTGTCGAAGTCTTCTTTTGTACATTACATATAGTTGATGTACTAGGTACATTTGCCAGAAATGACCAGGGCTCGTATCAGGGGAGGCCCTATTTATATATTTATATATACTTCTACTAAAAGGTCTCTGCATTCACTTAGTGACCTCCTGCAGCCCGAATAGTTATTCATTAGTTTTATGACACATGGTTGTTTGTTCAGTCCTATTTACTTACGCCAACATCAACTAAAACCAAAATACTGATGCCGCTTTCGAAATCTCTTTTACCAGAGCATTTTTGAAAAACAACTATGACGTCGCATAATTGCTTGAATGATGAATAGGTAATTAGACCAAATAAATATTACATATCCTACATTAAAAAGACAACGTTGTGTTGCAAATGCTTCTCAAGGAACAGGAGAAAACAAGTGTATCTATGCGTAAATGTTTTCATGGGCACCAGAATTGAATCGAATGTAACCTAGAGCGTTTCTGTTAGTGTTCCGCTTTGAACAGAAGAGTGTCGCTTGGTTTTATCAGTATAATTGTCTAATTATGCTTCAAAGATATGGTTTACATTCCGCAGTTGCAATACGGTTGATCTTTTATCATGTCAACATATCGCTAAAGATTTTTAGAAAATTACATCTTGTTGGTCTCAGATTAGTTAAACAATTGAGCGGAAAAAATAAACTTCCGATAGGTGGACAGCGGGAAACCAGAATCTGCAGTTTGGGCTGACCATGGTAAATTAAAATTATTTTTTAAGTATTTCTGAGGGATGGGTAATCAATGGTGTTTGATTGCATTGTGTTAGAAGATCAATATGGATAAAGACTTTTTAAACTGGAGGCCGAGAACAAGACCGAGACAGGAAAGAGACTCTCCAAGAACGAGACTCTGAAAATAATAAAATAGTTCCAAAATCATTTCTTACCCCAAATGAAGGTTATTTGACATCAGACAAAAAATATAATATTTACATTAGCTTTTGATTAGGTGCACCACACATTTAGTCCAATACAAATGCAAGAGTATTGAATGGTTCATTTGCATGTTCTTTTGACACCCAGTGCTGTAATGTGTCAAGAATTAGAAAGTACCTGGCCCACTTAATTATTTACATTTTGCTGTTTACACTAACTATCTTTGCCGATCGAACAGCTTGGGATAATCAGGATATATTGTACCATCAGTATTCGACAAGGCTTTGAGTAATAATTCAACAAATGCGACCCAGAAGTTGTTCTTAATCTTCGTAAGCCTGGAAATTTATAACAAGCCAGGTGTCAAACAAAGGCCTACTTTCGGGACAAGGTAAAAGAAACCATCGGTTCAGTATTTTTCCATGTTTTGGTGTAATAACCTTGAAATCTACAAATATATTGGAACTGGTAACTTTTAAACACGTTCCATAGTCCACGGATTCCTTAATAATCTTCATCATTGTATGAGCAAATATATTTGAGTGATTTCCGATAAATTGAATGTTCGGACATTGCCTATAATTTTACAATAACTTGATTACAATATTAGTCGCATGACATATTTTGAGGCAGACAGCGAATTGGTGGTAATACGTTTGGTGATTTTACCCATACTACAACGTAATGCATTTACTTATATTTATTAACAGAACAACAAGAACAGTATTAGGAATCACTTCTTATTTCTCAACAATCTTAGAGGATGACTCTTACATGGTAAAAGTTATTGAATTGCATCAGAAGAATTAAAAGTTTTGGCAACCTAATATTTCTAATCTGCCTCTAAGAATATCCTCCTTTCAAATTCAAATTTTGTTATTTTTTCTGATAGTTTAATTCGATACCAGGCACAATCATGGGTTATATAATCTATATAAACAAATTTTAAAAAGTTCAATCTTGATTATTATTACGGATTCAGTAAATGTTCCTATATTTTAGTTGGGCTTTTTATATCCATGCGTATACAGTGCTTTGATTTGTCCGAAATATCTGTTAAATGTTTAATAAATAAAAAAAATTAAATTATTAGGTCTTAACAATATACAAACCGGTGACGCGTATAAATTAAAAAATGTTTAGTTACATGCACTGTATAGTAGATTAAAACAGATGTAATTTTAAAAATACTTATTAATAGCAATGTTTTTTTTTTCATTCAGAGCATTGTGCACATACCCTGCAAACAGCAGGAATTTGTTTAAATCATAACATCGTGTGATGAGGTTGAAAGAATATACGTAAATGCACCTTTTTTTACCGGCGATGGTCGATGATAGTCTCGAATATTATTTACAGAAAGCAGACCACCTATATGGCTTTGACTTTCACCCATAACCTTCACAAACATGTTTTAGTTCAAATTTCAATTGCCTTTGGAACAACAGAGATAAAACATGTCAGCTTTCAGAAAAGAAATGTCTAGACTCATGTGTGCGACAAAATTATCCCCAATGTACAGCTTTTAAGCTGTCTCACAACTCATGCCTGCTTCTGTCATTAAAACCAAAGCAGGAAAGAGATATAAACATGAAGAAATGTTTGGACGCCCAAGTTGGTATGTACCGATGACAGACACATAGTTGAAGAAGCCAATCAGGTCTCGACACGAAATTCACTGATATCATCAATATATTTATCTGATATATATAATGTGTAGGAAAAATGCAGGAATACTACAAGAATCCTTAAAACGTATTTCTTGTTATAAATGTCGTACAGATCTTTGATTGCGAGATAAAAATTACTTCTCTGTGTGCACAGATACACATTCAAATAATCGCGAAGTAGGAATTCTTACTATTACTTATAACTGACTCGTCATCTGGCCTTTTAAAGGCGTTCAACTATTGGTTGGTCAGATAAAAATGCAATCCATATTTCGAGATCATTCCAAATATGGTTAGAGTTAGTAAGAATCCTCCAGTATGAACACCGAGAATATGTTGATGATTCCAATAAGGATATTTAATATCTATTAAATCTCATAAAAACCCTGTTACACAGAGACACAAGCGTCATAAGTTGCTCAAAGCAACAAAGGTGTTGAGGCCAAGGTTCTGCATTGCTAAAACTTTAAATATGTATCTAGGAAGACACAAATGTACATAGATTATAGCTCATATCATGTCAGTCCCGATATAATTGCCGGATACCCGCGTATTTCCTGTTGTTGAACTTTTTGTCTCTTTCTTAAACGTTTTGACGTATTTGAAATTTTAATTTGTTTTCTGAGGTCTCTAATAGTCTCACCTTATTCCTAATTAACTATTTGTTATTAAGTTACTTAAAAACCATTGGCATTCTTAAACATAAAGTACATTACAAACATTCTTTTTGTAGCTTCACAGAATGCTATGCAACAAATTCCATAAATAGGGTAGTGTGTAATATCTGCTATATGACAACAGTAGATAATATATACCGATAAAACGACATCTGAATTTTTAAATGACAATACATAACATCTCATAGACTCAAAGCGTAAACTATATAAATGATGACAAATACAGATATTTTCTAACAAGAATTAAATGTTAAAAATACTGTATAAATAAAACATATAATTGTCGTAGTCATGTCGTAGTCATGCAGTTAACGTCAATATCACTATATTCACGCGTTTGAAAACTTACCTTTTTTCTTTTACTTTGATTTATATGATTGTTTTCAAAACTAGTGCAAGTTTTTCAATCTGAAGAAAATCAAAGTGGTTTAATTAATTTTGCAGAGGGAAATTGTAAGGACGGATTCTTTCATAAGTTTCCCTGCGGTTATCTGGAAGGGAACTTCCTGCTCTTCCTGCTCTTCTTCCGATTAACATATTGCAAGGTATAAAGGAATGTGTAAATAGAAAGGGGACTTTGGTCAGCATCGAAACGCAGGAGGAACAGAAACTTGTGCATCCAGTGTTGGAAAAGGTGAAATTTCAGTATATTTTGTTACTTTTAAAAGTAGATTTAGCTACTTTAATTACTATTATGTATAAACATGTACATAAATGTAGAGCCGACATAGTTATCTATAAATGAATGTGTTATAAACAGGAACCAGGACATTTTGATCATCTGGGTCTGATTCTGTGAATGAAGGTTACTGGATCTGGGCAGCCACTGGAAAACCTTTCAATTATACAAATTGGGGAATGTGGCAACCAGACAGCCATTGGCCCTCTGAAGATGTCATGGAGTTAAAGCTTCATTGCTCACTCTATGAGTGGAACGACAGATCATCTGAGAACAGAAATGACCGTTCCGCTTTCCTATGTGAGAGTACCGCTAAGGATGCTTGAGGAAATATTGCATTGTGACAAAAGATAAATCCCTGAAACAGTTTACAGAAGTGCTATATTTTAAAACCATATTTTGAAAAACTAACATTTGTTTTTGCTTTGAATTTATTTATATTTACATATCCGTTCACTTTTTTAGGTATATTTTCGAAACACAATAAATGTGTTTTATTAAAGTTTACTTCTTTCTCTTAATTGATATTTATACATGACTCGAATTAAAGCTAAATTCTATCTGTATTTGATTGAGCTGCTTCAAAGCCAACCGGCTTCAGCCTGTAAATGTTTTTGTACCATCGTAAGATGAAACATTCTCCATAACTGTACCCATCGAAATATGTTAGAACCAAGACCCCAATATATCTTCCGTAATCACGTCTCGAAACTAAATGTTTGAGAACCTATTGTATGGTCACGAATGTGTCATCTTGAGCAGAAGATGGCAATATTTCACTAAAATGGTCTTAGAATATTGTGAAAAAATGCAATTTATTACGGCTAAGTTGATACATTATCTCAAAATACAATTAATATTTGTTATAGTAATTATGCAGAGGTAACGGAGTTTTAACCTTCAATAATTAAAAGCTATAAAATATTAGTGCTTATTCATAAAAAATTAAGTCATAATACTCATGAAAATGATATCTAGGTGATTCTTTTTTATCACAATATTTTTCTGATAAAAACAAATAACATATTTATGTCACAACTGGACAATGAGTTACCTTCCCAATGACATGCAGGTAAAATAATAACATTATTACACTAACTCTGATGGATTTAAGATAATATAATAATGCCACAGGGAGCTGGAACTGACAGAAAAGCACACACACCCCCCCTTTACATACACATCTAAAATATAGGTATTAAAGCAATTTAAAGGCGTGCTCACATCGTGCATCAAAGGAAGATAACCGTCTCTGTCCCTGTCTGTGTCTTTCCACATCGTCTTTAGTGATCCATTAACGATACAATTATGGCAGTTAACTCTGGTTGCGCCAGCCGCGTTGGGGGGGCGGGGGGGGGGCGGGGGGGAGGGAAGGGGCGGCAGGGGCGGTCCGCCCCGGGCGTCACATTTTGGATGGGCGGCATTCCGGGGAATTAGTATAATGAAATGGCATGAGGAGTTCCTCAAAAAGTCTAAAAGTTTTGTGAATTTTTGGCTGTGTGTCCCATTTCGGGAATTATAAACTGCATGGGCCGTGGAACCAACCAATTGATCTGCCAAATGATCTCTATAGAGGCAAGCTACGCAAGAAGAAATACAGATCTGCTATATTCTTTATAAGATCAGCGGTCTTGCAATGTCAGAACGCCATCGATAATCTGACCAGTCCTGCAAAGGCGTATATTTCAGGGCGGTCTCAGTTTACGGATATGTACCTAAGGGGCACTAACCAGGGAAAATCCCTGCCAGAAGACCAATGGCCCCTGGTGGTGGGGTATCTAGTTTACACCCTGTTGTGTCTATTTTACACCCTGGAATTCTGTTGCTCTTTCCTTTGGAATTTATAACGAATTCCCACTCTTGAACTCTTGAATAACCCAAAATTCCATGATATTTAAGCAGCGTGAAACAATTTGAAATGCCCATTTCCTTGATTCCCCATACTCTTGCAACAGTCTCGATAAAAATACAAACGTTTACACTATCGTGAATATATTGAGTACTACCTAAATTTCTGTGTCTTCTGATTTACCACTGGTTATAGAATTTAATGTTAATATGACCTGCATAAACTTTTATGTTACGTGAATAATAACAATCTTTCACCCGGATGTATGTACGAGTTAATCATCTTTAAGATTGCATTTCAAATATAAATCTATATTAAATGTCCGGCAGGATGAATCCCCTTGGCTGCTATGCCACACGTTCAGTATACATTTTATCAGTATCAGTGTTACATTTGAGAAATCAAAACTGAAATAAAAATATATTTGCCTGTACTGTTATTACCAGTTCAATCATCCACAGCATCCAGGCGATTGTTGTATGCTGTGAAAAAAATCATTCCAAGTTAATATATAAAATATATAATATGATATAATTACTTGAAATTTATTCAAATACTCTACTTAATAACAAATAATCTTAAGTTATCATAGATAAAACCTCGATAAGTGCAGAAACATAATCACCAAGTCTAAAATGAAATGGATGTAGTCTTGAATTTAAGCATGCTTTTAACTTTGAAGATATTACTATTAAACAAAAAAGTATCAGTTTATCGAAACATTCAAACATTAAACATATACCCTTTCCACATGCATATAACTATAATTACGCGTTTTGAGTAAAGACTAATGTATAAGTGCCTTAATTGCTTGCTGCAGTACCATGCATAATATAGCCTTCTGTTAGGTGAAGCTGCTGTCATATGCGATAACAAAATGTGGAAATATAGAACTGACAATATTTATATGCGTTGAGAATTGAATAATACTTATCAAATTAAGTTTTTTTCCATGCTGATATTAGGCTAATCATAAATCGTGTTTACATGAAAAATTACATGAAAGTTACTACATATTATGTGTACATTGCAGTGTAATACTTTTTAGTTGCAATTTATTTTTTCCTGTGCACTTCATAATTAAATATACTTTTTTGAAGTTTGGATGATCACTTGATTTACATTAGCTGAGGGATGACCGCTCTTTAATGTGTGGTGACGGAATACCTTGCCCATAGATTCATCCATATATTTGCGTTGTTGTCAACTAAATGCCTAAACAAGGAAATTTGACGTGATATGTTTCTATACTTTGTCTAGAATCGTAATGTTTTGTTAGAGGGGCGGAAATATCCAAGACCGCCCAAGGCGGCAATGAGGCTAGGTATATCAGTTTTATATCAAGTACTTTTTCGATCAACTAAAACTCAAAGGTCATTATGGTGCTGATATTAATCAAGGATTACTTGTTGCAGTTCTACTTCCGTAAGAAACTTAGCAGAGCTCAATTACCGGTTAATCACCACCCGGACCAGCCGTATCTCAATACCTCTCGTCTCATGTCTCTGACGAATCTCACTCTCCCGCCAGCAACACTTGAGCGCCCTCTCTAACCCTCGTTGACGGGCCCTGCGTCGATCGAGCGGTTCTGCGGTGCTGGTCTGCGTCTCACCATCTACCATCCCGGGATGCCTGCTACTCCGTCAGCGGGACAGTACACCCACTTTGCGCTATTCGGCCTCGCAGATGTGGTCTCACCCAGGGTAAAAAGCTATCAGAAAAACTACACGAAAATACTCATAAATTCTACGGCCATGTGAGGAACCAGGGCAAGTATTCCATGAGGACCTACTACCTAGAAAGGTTCCTACTAAGGAAACGTAACGTCATACCCGTTGGACACAGTACACAAGTCAAAGTACGTGGCATTATCAACAACATTTGCGATACCTTGCATATTGACATAAAAACCCCGTATTTACCTCAAAATCGGAATCCGTGCATGGAGAGCACGTGACGGATTGAACGACATCGCCTACTAAATCTGTCCACTAAACATTTAAGCTGCCTTCTTCTTTACAATACATTTCCATAAAACTTATGCCTCCAGCGATTAGAAATACATTTACTCCACTTAAAATCGAGCTAAACATTTTAAAATAAAGTCATTAACGAACCCTCCTTTAAAAA
Organism: Sipunculus nudus; assembly: GCA_026874595.1. Taxonomy (NCBI): domain Eukaryota; kingdom Metazoa; phylum Annelida; class Sipuncula; order Golfingiida; family Sipunculidae; genus Sipunculus; species Sipunculus nudus. The sequence continues at coordinate 11,418,276 of CM049311.1, read as the reverse complement.
TTCTACTTTAAGTATTAGCAATATGTGTTCATACTGTGAGTTAATAATAAGTATCTAGAATTACATTTACAACACAGTGACAAGTGAAAACAACTTACGGGTCTTCAATCCCATTCTTTCGATAACACTCGAAGATGTGCTGCTTCTGTTCGAGATCCCTTCTCGTTGGTTGTTCTGGTTCGAGTGTGGCGGGATTAAGCCTTTTCTGTACATTTATACCGGACCCTGCTGGATATTCATACGATGCATGAATAACAATACGTGAACAATACGAAGTGTGCGGTGGCCCTATGAATATTCATTTTCTTCGTCACGCAAGTTAAACCATTTACACACTTCTCGTGTCCGTTCACATCTGAACTGTTGACATTTGTACTACTGACCTGAACGTTTGATCTCAGGTGGCAAACAATAGTCTTTGTTATTACGCGGAGGCGGCCGCCTAATAATGAGCTCTCACTCAGCCAGAACGGCCAAACAAGCGAGTGACAGTACACCCATGTGTCAGTGTACAATTTTTTGTGGGGAATTTTTAAAGCGTCAAATAACGTTCTTTTACTATCAAGAGGATATACAGTAAGGTTACCGTATAATCTGCGGCCAACATGCCGTGTCTTATTGTGTAAAGTACCGGGATGGTATTTTTTTATTTATAAGTCTGAGAATAAATACTTCTATTAAGTTATATACTTAAAGTTAAATACTAAGTTGGCGCAAGAAAGTACAAACACCATTGCATTTGCCGTTGCCAAAAGTCGTTTGTACCGAGAAATGATTCCATTTGTTGAAGCGTTTCCTAAAAGTATAAGGGGGATAAGAACCCTTGATATGATATCCAGAGTGATGTAAGCCGCCGTCGTAGGTTTATCCTTACAGCCTGAATAATATATAGACACTATTATAACACTTTAATTACCTCGGCAGGGAAAAGATGCCGTTGCTGCAAAATTTGGAAGAAAAAAATTAGGTGGCTAAACATAGAAGGCGTAGTGGGATAAAAGAGAAATACGATGTTGAAATAAAATTGAAACAAAACAACAGAATCGAAGTATGTCACAGTCGTACTTAAGCGGAGGAAATGAAGCATTTGTCGAGAAATGGGGTGTTTTCCTATCCCTGCTACATACTTACCTTAGCAAAGTTTTGTAAAGTTATGGGGAACTGCACAAACTCCTCTTTAAGAATATAATGCATTTTGATGTGGATTGTGATGTTCATTTCAAATACTTCATTTTTTTCCTATCGAATATAATTTATAAGACTTTTAATGACTACATTTGCATCAATATATCTTGACTGATCATCTGATTGTGTTTTGGTGACCGAGGAAACTAGTCCATTTATCATTGACTGCCCAATTTTCAAAATTATTCCCCTGTCCGTATTTTTTCAAATAATATATAGAATTTACACATTATCAGTTCAGTAGTGCCCTACAAAAGTTTCAACAACTAAACTATCCTAGCAGACAGCCTAAGTAACTCGCATATGGCTGTCAAACGCTTTGATTTGGCTGTATATGTTTGTAAACACAGTCAACTGTGTCTGTTTATTATAACACGGCCGCGTGACTGGATTCCGATTGTGAGCCGCAACACACGATGTTTCAGCCAGCGGGAAGATGCATTACATTTTTTGGGCCAAGTCAGTCAGGGATATTCATGATTGGCCGGTGGTGTGGCTCAGCAATAGCTCACGGGCTGTTGATACTTGTGATCGCGTCCATTCTACTGTTTTATCAGTCGTTTATAGGAGTTAACAAATGGTTTCAGGGCAATGTTTTGTAAGTACCAACTATTTTCAAATAGAAGAAATTAATTTCGTGTTATTTCAACATGCTTTATAGGTGATTGGGCCCTCTCAATGTGCTGATCAATATATTGTTTAGACATTAATGTGTACCTCGCTAAAAACACTCCACGTATCACATAGTATATTGTTTTTCAACCGTCAGTTCTCTTTAAAAAAATTAGCTGAAAATAATCCTCTGCTAAACGCTTGTTATTATTGCAGTCTATTTGCTGTGATCACTTTATAATCAATTATATGTGGTGGTAATGCGCACATAAAATAGCTTGAACTTTACCCGGCCATTACACTTGAAAGCTAAAGGTAATTTATGATAATTATCACAAACGGTAATTTTTTTAAAGTAACGTTATAAAATAATCCTCATTCGAAAAGAAATGACTATTGACTACTTCTGCTGGCGAAATTAGGGTTCATCAGTCAATGCAAGCCAGGGACGTACCAGCTTTTACTTTGCAAATGGGGTTTGCTTACATAGTTTGTTAACATAACTCTGTTTACAGTTGCAGATGTTGTCAGTAGGAATACTGGACTTCATCGTACCCAATCTGACCATGGACTTAACCATAGAGGTACTTGTCTGGGAGTAAGATTTCCTTACTGTGACAGGTGAATTATATAGATCTCCAGGAATATTTCCTTTCCTCATGAATATTCGCATAAATCCCGACAAATCTGATAACGCTGACTAACGTTTTACTAATAATAAACCTTAAGTGGGGAGGACTAAACTTCAATTGAAATTAGATAAAAAAAAATCCATGTTTTTCTTATCACCGCAAGCTCGACTCGAGGTCAAGAAATAATCTGTAATTACAAAGTTTCCGATACGAGGGCTTGGTTTCTAAACGTAACGAACGTTAAGGTTCACCTTGTATTTTGGTTTTATGCCACAAACTCCTTTTTTAAACTTCTACGTGTTGTTTTTTCTCTAGATAAAAATAAAAGACTCTTACATTACTAAAAAATATATATCAGGAACCAGCTCCGTTAGTCAGGATTCTAAAGTGTTGTTAACAGGTATTTCGCTGAAGTCATTTCATTGCTTTTATGTAATGTAGACACCTTTAATTTGCCAAAGGCGGTGCAATAGATGATTTGGTTGCTAAAATGCATCCCAGTGGAATCTATTTTTGACACTCATAGTCTGTGTTTTATATGTTTTCCTTGATATAAATGTTGATTCTTTTAGATGCTCAATTTTTTCCGAGCTCCGTCAAGCCGAAACGTCGGTAATCGATTTCTATATTTAGACTGTAGGTCTCAATTTGAAATAGATTTGGATTTTGTATTAATGCAGAGTAATTAATGTGAAGTCCATTATTAGGGGAAAAATAAATATATTCCATTGAAAATGATCCATTGATGTAGTTATGTCAAAAATAGCAAAATTCATTTCCTGTCCCATTTTCCCGGGATCTCTATACTACTTGTACAGGTATTTGCCATGGTATTCAAGCATCCATTTTGTTGATTGTTTGGGAGAGTTGCAAATATCCAAATTGCGAGTTCTATCACAGCCAGAGGAACATCTGAGCTAACTAAATATTAGGTGCAAGAGAATATTGATCTGTAATTGAATTTAACATGAGTGTCGTCGAAGGACCATTATCAAATACTAAAATTTGCGTGTCATTGGCAGAGCACATTACCTACGTCAGGTAGAGGCTACTATGAACGCGTGAGAGCGAGTTTGGATATGGTGTTTTAGGTGCATTTAACAAGGCACATGTAAGTGGTGGATATATCTTTGTGTGACTTTCCTTCTTTTTGGATGGTGAATCAGCACGGCACTTTCAGTCTCCTATTTGAGAATGGAATTGACACGTTTACAAATACTCTTTGAAAAGTTTTACAACAGTTCCAATGAAAATGGCGTCGAAGGAAATTATACACGATTTATCACATCTTGCTGTATGATACCATTCATTTTTGTCGGAAATATTTTTACGATCATGGCAGTGGTACGTTTTAAAAATCTTCGGACAAAACCTAATGCTTTGGTTGTAGCATTGTCCTGTACAGATTTATTTATAGGTATTACCATGCTGATCAGAATTCTCCCATTAGCAAACAGTGTGGTATTCCTTTATGTGACAGAATCGTTGAAACTTGGAGCATATATATCATCGTGTGGTTATGTTTTTATAATTGCTGTTGAGCGTTACATCTGCATAATGCACCCATTTAAATATGAGAGCATCATAACTGGGAAAAATCTAAATGTTCTCATTTCATTTCCTTTGATATTTACAATACTTTTCATGATAAATATATTCGGAAGCATGTTCTTGTTAGATTTTGAAGAACTGATTTATATGACGTTCTTAGGAAATATATGTTATATCCTTCAAGGTTTTATAATATTTATCATATACGCAAGAATCCTTACGGTGATTTACAAACAAGCCAAGGGAATAAGAGATACAACAATTCACCCAACCGCTGCTAATCAGAAATATCAAGTTGAGAAAAGGGCAACGTTTGCTTTAGGTTACTTGGTGTTTGCCTATCTCATAGCATGGACACCTTTAAGTGTCCTCAGGTTTATACATGGCCCAAACGTCAAAATCGATCTGTCGTACATAATATGCGAAGCGGTTGGGCAAGTTAACTCTGTTCTGAACATAGTGCTTTACGCATGGAAAAATACAGAACTAAGGAGAGCCTACAGAAAACTTTTATGTAACAAGAATTGATTATTTAGGTTTGTACATATTCATAGTATTGTATATTCATTTAGATTGTATTAAACTACTGTTAAATATTCAACTGAAATCACTATAATTCACAGATATAATATTATTATTAAGTAGTTCATTAGCTTTTAGCGTATTTTAGACTCATTTAATACAACTTCCTGGAAACAGCCGGCTACCAAAAATAATAGCTAAAAGCTTAAACTGTAAGAATAGCTTCAGAGCAGATTAAGGGATACGTTGTATTAATCAACTGTTAAATAGTCACCTGAAATCACTATAATTCATAGATATAATATTATTATTAAAAAGTTGATTAGCTGTTAGCGTATCTCAATCAGGTTTGAAATGTTAGGTTTTAGACTCATTTAATACGACTTCCTGGAAACAGCCGGCTACCAAAAATAACATGCTAAAAGTTTATACTGTTAGAGTAGCTTCAGAGCAGATTGAGGGATATGTATGGAATTTTCTCTGTCTCACAGTTTTCTCACAGTGAAGGCAGTGGTTTGAATTTATTAGTTCAAAGTTGTATTTAATAATGTTAATAGTCATAATACAGACGCATGTTTTTAGCTGCGGTTGCATATTTCTGTTGAAAACCTGTCAAACCAAAGACCTATTTAAGATAACATAACCTATTCGGGATTCATTTTCAGAGAGCTATTAGTAAAACACAGTTGATATTTTATGGTGCTCGTATACAAGTGCAGGGTCAATACGAGATAGTTGTGATACAAGGGCAGGACGACCGGTGATTGAGACGCACGTATCCGTATCGTCATAATGGAACGCCGCGAGAATAAAACAAGTGGACCACAGAAGACGCTTTTATTTAACACGGACAAAAAGATCGCAGTCATAGAAGAACACAGAACTTTTATTATTCCAGTTGAGAAAGAACCCGTTTTAAATAAAGACAGACAACACACACTGTTCTCGCGTCGTGAGACTAAACGTTATAAAAGCCTGAAACTCACCATTTACAGACGGGTTGCATGATGAACTGTTGAACGATTACCAGGCCCAGGTTTATCTTCTGGAGTACCGTTATTTGGAGAAATGTACACCATGGACTTAGTTTAAAGACTTATGTTTCTTCAGTGTACGGAATGCTCGGCTCCTAACAGCAACCCCGGAGCCAGTTCGTTTCAATGGGGCCATATTGGTTATGAGTTGAAGATAAGTATATATCGTTTTGCATTGTAATGTATGCCCCGTTTAAGTGGTTTTATAATTTGCAGACATTGTTTTGAACTTCGTATATATTGTATATAATGATTATTTGGATAAATATATATATATCTGCACCGTACAATGAGTCTTTCTTTGTAAATGTATGTTTGATGTGTGAAGAAACCGGAAGGAAATTCAATTTGCATGCAACAATATTTGCAAAACTAAAAACGTTCCGGCCTTGTGACACGTTAAGGGCTTATAACGGACACCCATTCATATCTAAACATAAATGTATTGATCAGAAAATTGACTGTCGAAATAAATTTAATATAGTATAAGAAAGAACAAAATTGGGGGAAACGTTTTGAAAATTTACCAACCAATGATAGCTGGACTTGTTTCTTTGATAACACAAAAACACTTAGAAGTTGAATACACCTAAAGCCTTAGATCGATTACACCATATATAAAGGTGTAAGTAGTTAACAGTAGATAAAGGTGTAAGTAGATAACATAACAAATAATTAAAATAGTGATTAATGCAGGACTCCTCGTTTCCTTCACTGTAACGACTTTTGCATTATCTATTATTGATTTTCTGTATAAAATGTGAAAAAAAACTTTACCTATACGGAAATCGATAGATTAGAAATAAAGTGTTTCTGTATTTAAAGGAAGAATTTCCTTTACGTAGGCCTTTAGAATGATTGTTGAATATTGATCTTGATAATTTTTTATCTATAAAAAAATAAATAAAGCACTTCAGGGCATCCAATACATATTGTCTATCAGTAAATGATCATAATTGCTTCATAGTTGAAGCAATACATGATTGACAAATATAGTGATGCTTTCTATTAATTAGCAGAGTTACTTATGTTGCCTAGGCCTAAACAATTACGTGATTACCGGATCTATGTTTCTTGGTAGAATTTTCGGATAAAAGATGAAAGAAAAAAGAGCATATAATATCCTCTGTTCCTAACCATCCTTTTTTAAATTCAGGATCTGCATTGCATTTTGTTTGTTGCGTTCGATCAGTTAAATTTTCCGTAAATGTTATTTTGTTTGGTTAGATTAACAAAAAATATAAATGACGTTGCTTGGCTGAGACCAAAATACTAAACAGTTCTGCGCCCTTATGTCGGTGCTCCTTCAGAAATGTAGACCTACATTTAAATTTGGATAGATAGAAGCCCTTTAATTGTAAAATATTATATTGCTATTAATCTATTATTAACCTATATTAAACAAAAAATGAATTATTGCTACTGTTCATTAACATTTTTAGTAGGGGTGTCTGTTTTGTGTTCTTCAGCATAAATTGAATAAACGTATGAAGACGATGATAAATGTAGAACATGTGAATTTGGCTTAAGCATTAGCATTCACTGGAATTGTTAATTTTGTGCATGGACGAAACTGTCAGGTAAAGCCATTTGAAAACCTATATATACCGTATTGACATATCATATAAAAAGAGGAGAGACTGATCACTGTATTCCCTAGTCATGATTTAAGGGCGACGTAGGGATTACAAGTATGCTTCTATTGAATTGCTGAATGTATCTCATGATATAAAAATTATGTTTTACATGAATAATCACTAACCATAAAAATCCGAACTTGAGTTGAAGTTGAGTAGCATATTCTATTATCATCCTAGACAATTTAATGTTAATTTTGTAAATATATATTAAATATAGATTGTGAGTTTATTCTATTTCATGTTAATGATATCATAATACGTACCGAACCCTGCATGCGTGACCTTTTTGTAACATTAAATATTTCATTACTTCATGTGATGTCGATGATGAAAAGAAAATCATTGGAATAAAAAAGAGAAAATTATTCTGAGCCATCCAAAAAAAAGTAGCCCAAAGCCGATACTTTACCAAGATTGATCTCGCGAAAGAATACTGGCAGATTCTGATGTCGGAGGAATCTAGAGACAAACGGCATTCGTAAAGCCTAACGGATATAACCAGTTCAGGGTCATTCCATTTGGAATAATAACGAAAAGAGCAGTATTTACTCGCATGATGCGGAAATTGTTCAGCGACATGCCGAACGTGATCTGCTACATGGACGACGTTCTATCACATGAGGAAATGTGGGACGAGCATGTAAGAACACTCATTCATGCGGAACTGCCGAACTATGTAGAGAAAGTGGTTCCACCGACGGACCTTAAGGGAAAAGGACAGCGAAACAAATTGGATTGTAAAGCGTACAGCTAAATTAAAGCAAAGCTTGCTGATTCCCTCATTCTGAGACTTTCATATTTCATTAAGCAGTTCTACCTGAATTGCGTCGCGTTTATTTATGAATAAACCTTTGTACACCGTAACAGAGATCTATGTCTTAAAAATAATATTAATAAAACTGATGAATAGATTGATATTCAGCCGACGGTGTTTCAAGTAGTTAACTTCTGCTTTTTGATTGTTCTAGCGCAATTGCATAATTTGTAATAAGTGCAGATTAAATATCATACCCGTATTGTTGTTCTGTTCTGTCACACTCATTCATGCGGAACTGCCGAACTATGTAGAGATAGTGGTTCCACCGACGGACCTTAAGGGAAAAGGACAGCGAAACAAATTGGATTGTAAAGCGTACAGCTAAATTAAAGCAAAGCTTGCTGATTCCCTCATTCTGAGACTTTCATATTTCATTAAGCAGTTCTACCTGAATTGCGTCGCGTCGAGTGTCGGAATCGGAAGTATCCTTATGAATAAACCTTTGTACACCGTAACAGAGATCTATGTCTTAAAAATAATATTAATAAAACTGATGAATAGATTGATATTCAGCCGACGGTGTTTCAAGTAGTTAACTTCTGCTTTTTGATTGTTCTAGCGCAATTGCATAATTTGTAATAAGTGCAGATTAAATATCATACCCGTATTGTTGTTCTGTTCTGTCTTATTTGTGTAATAACAGTGCGCATGCTAAGAAAGTTAACGGTCTGCCATTTCTACTAAGAGCAAAACTTTGCCTATATGAGTATTCGATCACTATAATAAATAACTCCATCTATAAATACCAAATGTTTGCTACTTAAATAGACCAGTTATGTCGTAGTTATTTTGTATTTTTTCCTCTTAACAATTCAAATAAAAACTGTATTAATCTTTCGTAGTAACAGTGTTCACATTTTAAAGGAAATCCTTTTTAACATTAACATGATACTAGTAATGAGTCACGATGTGTTATTATAATAAAATAATTACACACCAATGTCAGTGAATAATTTCAAAAAGATTCCGAAAAATCACAGTCCCAATATCAGAAACAAGCTTTGCATTAAATTTAAGCTTGCAAAATTTCCGAATCGAGACTTCCTTGCGTAATATGCGAAAAGCACATGCACGCGAAAATGTCCTGTTATACATAATATCCCCACGCTGGAATCGTTGATATATTTAAAGATAATCCCTTTTTTTCTTAGCGGCCATGGTCATATGTCAGCTATTAAGTCAATTGTTCTAACCACATGCATATAAATACGATTGGCGATATTGATATACGGTGAAAACTGTTTACCTAAATAAGCGAAAATAGTGTCAATTAAAAAAAATTAATGTACCTGAAAATGGAAATGTCTTTAACTTGTCATGTAAGTAAACGTAATACATTTCTCGATGAGTCAATATAATATTTTCCTAATAACAGTAACGTTAAGTGTTTATGATCTACATTCAAGAGAATCTTTTATTCTATGTCTCAATCTTTTCCTTCGAGTTCTTCGGGCAGAGGTTTATTATAAAACTTCTTTTAATCTTAGAAAAAACGCCTGTACTCTCTCCTAAAATATGAACTTACTCCGGCATAAATGAAAACATCAGGTGACGGTTTATCAGAATTATTTTAAATGCCAACATTTTCAGAATCTTCAGGATATTTCAGTCTTGATAATTTGTTATATGCTGTAATATAGTAAAAGGAGAAATAGGACAAGAATCTTAGTTACATACAGTACCGCTCCGTTTTGCTGCGCAAAGGTCACTTGACGTATTCTCCTTACCCGGGAGTGGGCAGCGCACAAGATATTTAAAAGTAATACAGATAGAACAATACCCTCAGTGTAATATAAAATGGCTTCTATAATCAGAATCTCAACATATCTCACATATTACCCAATAATAAAACCGTAACTGATTCATTGTTGACAAAACTGTTGAATAAACATGCGGGAGAACAATCATTAATCCAATTGTCGGAGTTGTCACGCCACCTACATATTTCGATAGACGTATGATAGATTCATATCTGCAAAATGTTACTTTGCAGTATATGGTAGACACTACACCGATTAATCCTACACAAATATCAGCTACAGACAAGGCACAGATAAGGACAATTGACTCTTTACGTAGCCAATATAACTTCCAATTAGCAGCAATTTTTATGATAATTCCTATTGAAATAATAGGGATAACCAAAAAGAAAAATCAATCTTATGCAGGCTCACAGAAATGAAGAGCTGGTGTTTTATAATAGACTGAGGAAATTATGCGTAGCATATCGTTCTTTTCGGAGTTCTCATGAGTGATTCCTCTGGATAAAACCTTTCCTTTTACATTTAGAGGTGAGTTCCCTTTTTATCGCATACAACGTCATGCTCAAGGCAGGTTTCCAGTAGCTACTTATCCTTCTCTAATTAGCAACTGACCATACGACTGAAGTATAAACTAGATAAAGAGTAAATATAACCATCAATTGAAATCAGTTATGAAAAATATAAGTGCAAGCATATTTACACTGGCATGGGTACATTTGAAAAATGTGCCAAAGAACGGTGACCACGCCCCAGGCCATATGTATTAAAATATAAAAATTATATTTTGCGCGAGCTTTTAACCTCTTCAATCTTTCAAGGGAATGCTATCAGTTTAATAATACTCATAAAAGCCGAAGGAAAATTGAAGGAAGGGATTTGATGTAGGAGATATTTCCCATAATGAGCATTAATTATTGCTATCTACGGACTCGTCGATCTCGCGCTTTTAACGTGAAAATCATGCGGAACATACCAGTGGAGATGTTATGGTCTTACCAGTTATCTGTATGTACATCTGAACAAACAATATTTTAATACCTTGTTTACGTATGTAAAAGTGGGCCCAGAAGTCTCATATTATTTTTTATTTCTATTCCTCTAAATACATGAGGCTTCTAATAAAAAGGAAACTCTTGTCGTAATTATAAGGAGACGAATATTTTCATAAAATTTATATTTACAAAACATTGAAATGTTCACATCGAAATTACAAAATGTAGTTCTCATGTAAATATGTTTTAGTTGACGCACTAGTTTATATTGACACTAAATGAGGCTCATATAAACGTTTTTAAAAATCAGTTTTTTTTTCATAAATATAAATTCGATTCACATGACCTATCTTGTCTCTGTCTCACGGTCGTATCTCACAGACTCGTAGCTCTCGTGTCTTTTTACGCTGAAATCTTGCGAAACATACTAGTTGAGATTTTATTGTTTCAACAATTATCGATATGTATATCTGAACAAACAATATGTTAGATGCCACGATTACGTATGTAGAAGTTCCAGAGGCCTCATATTATTTCTTATTTCTATTCTTCTAAATTTATGAGGCTTCTAACAAAAAGGAAACCCATTTTGTAATTGTTAGGAGACGAGCTTTTTCATAAAATTGATATGTTCAAAACATTGAAAGGAGACGAATTTTTCATAAAATTGATATGTTCAAAACATTGAAATGTTCATATTGAAATTACAAAAAGTAGTACGAATGTAAAATATGCTTTCGATGACGCCCTGCATTCTATTGGCACTGAATAATGCTCCTATAAACGCTCTTGAAAATCGCTATTCTTCCATATATATAAATGTCGTTGGGCATTAGCAAAGGTTCCCGCATCGCTTTTCAGGGTCATTATTAGTCAAGATTTCAGCTGACCTTTTACGTATTGGTAGGAATCAAATCGTGGTTTGAGATCATACTAATGTTACCAAATGTTTCATTTTCGGTCCCCTGGTGAGGTCACACCCAAAATAATCCTAATAGACGAAAGAGGTTATTTGTCTTACATTCACCCCATTTACTCCATGGTGAGGATGGGCAACCGTATACTGACGACGCTGGAAAGGGAAACGAACCCACAAACCTGTATCCTAAACGCCATCCCTTTTTACTGCATGCGATTTTGCTACGGTTTAAAATGATTAAAATTAAATATCCTTTCACATGTTAATGTACTGCAATATTTAGTCACACGCAATATAATATTAGCGGAATTATTGGTAATCACTGCAAACCATGTATAAATGTCATCCAATTGAGATTGGATGACGGATATCTGTTTTTCGTATAAGCAACATACTGCATAGGTTTTCTAAACCCTTCTACCATAGCTTCGGCACCATATCGTGTTCTACATACAATTAGAAAAGAGGGGCAACCCAATCTAGCCGTTTATCTAAAATGATGCTACAGGGAAGGACCTTACATTAGAGTACCATTAATTTCACATTTCCAATAATGGCAGCTGTTTTCGTTTAGTTGTATGTAGAATGGAGTGACGATATGCGGTCTTTTCATGTTTCCCTCCCACAAAGATTCGCAGTACTCAATTTGATGCAATCAAAAGGTCGTTTGAAATAAATGCTCAGGTTATTATCACATTTAATCTGATAGAGTAATAAATTATGTATTTGAATCTTCTTATTATATGGTTCACAAGTGATAAGACATAGCAAACATTCCAGGAGTGAAGAAAATTCACTTTTTTATTTTGTGAATGAGGTCTTGGTCATGGGCCAGCGATAATTAAATGTCTCAGTTTTTCAATTTCATCTTTCAGCATTTCCAAATTTTCCTGTTTGCCTTTGTGTCTCAATCTTTACGGGAGGTGAACCCATTTTACGTCTAAAATGAACAGTTCTTGGTGTCCTCGTGCCGATGTTCATGCATATCGATAGTTCTTGATATTTTCTCTTAAACGATATAATGAACATTAAACGGTACCAAACGGTGAACAAGGGGTCATTTTATATAAAAAATATTTCGAAGGAAAGATTGAAGGGAACCAGTCTGCTTCGCGTTTATTCTGGTAAATATTACCACTGGTCACATGACTAATCCAGGGGAACCTCTTGAGTCATTTTGCTATATTTGAAATTCACCTTTTCTGACACTCTAGGTTTCCGGAGCTACTGATCCTTTACAGCAAAGCATAATCCTGAAGGCTTTCCTGAATACAGAGTTCTCCCATGCATAAATCAAAGCATTTACAGCAGAATTACATTTTCCCAAATTCATTAACACGACGCTTACAGCCTGCAGAAAGGCCGATACATACCGAATATCGATATAATAATGGAACAAAGCTGCTGGGGTCCATGTCAGAAAATATAGAAAAACTACCATGCCCAACATTTTTGTTGCTCTCATTTCAGTCTGATACCCGTTGTGAGGTAGCTATAATTGTATAAAGTTCGGAAATGTCCATTGCATATTCAAGTGTCAACATTATACCAATGTACAAATGTGAACTGCAGAGGCCGACGATTAGATAATTTCTATATTTTTGCAGCCACTCAAATTTCCATATTGCTGTAACTGTCAATAGGTTTCCGAAGAGAATACACAGTATCAGGATTCCTCGCAAAATATTATCAAACAATGCTATACCCTAGGTCAAGGGGAGCGACAAACACGAGACAGTCTCATTTTCCGTCCAATGTCACTCCATAGCTTTTAGATGAATCTGAAACCTTCTTGGCTGTCACGTCAGTGCATCAGGTCACGTATATATGAATTCTGATGAATGAACTAGACGGTACCGCACAGTCAATATGTACAGCTGCAGTTTTTATTTTTTGCCACCAATCTAAGACTACTAAGGACAGTGCAGCAAATGAGCTATGTACCATCCATTAAAAAATCAATAAAGCTTCAGGTTACTGGAATTATAATGGGGAATGGAAACAGACGTCTTAATTTCATATTATCCGTTTTGGGTAAAGTTCCTAAAAGCCTTTACTCTCGTTGTCATTATGTGCACTTTTTAAAGTTGGCAATTATAACTGGTCGAAAAGGCTTGGATAAACTAAAATATTATGATTATGTTCACAGTTAAGGACATTGTTTCCTTAAAATATGGGTACTAACAGTTAACTAACTAAAGTCTGAATTTAACCAAGGAATGGACGTCTCTATATATCGATTATTCAAATGATTTGCAAACTTTGGATATATTCATTCAAAATTAATTATCTTATAGAATAGAAAATTTCAAAGACTGCATTATTTGTTTAGTAAATTATTCGAAATGCTCGTATTTCTTTCGCAAAATTATATTTTCATCGCGTGAAAATAAAAAGGGAAATATGCTTTCTTTATTTCCTTAAATTTTTAACAGATCAAACGCTATTGATTAAACTCGATTATACGTAAATGGCAGACAATAAATGGAAGCGGAGGATATTTGGTCAACAGCAATATCAGATATTTTAAATTATATCGTTCATAGTTAGTTTCTGTCTAATGAACAAAAATGTACCAAATAGGAGTAATTTCGGAGAAGATTTTTGGATGTACAACGAATTGCATGTGACAGTAGTTTAAATCTTTGTGAAAATAATATATAAATGCTATTTATTATTTATATTTTTACAATCTTCTGCTGACGGTCCTGCCGACCAAAGTCCTATTCCTAACCTAACACGGTGTTGGCTACCATGTTAAAAGAGGTACTTTAAGTTATTTTTCTTTATTCATTTGAATCCAGTTTTGTTTTCTTTGCGTTTTCTTACTGTTTTCCATGTAACCGATCATCATGCTTTATTTAGATTAAGTTTGCTATTTTTAATCAATAAAATGCCCATGTCTTTGGGTACAAAATACCTGAAATCATGTGTTACTTCTTAGGCTTTCTGAGGAGTCAAGGTTTTCTACAGCCATAATATTTCAACAATCTGCCATGAGTTATGTAATAGTTGATCGACCGTTGACGAATGCGTTGATAAATACGACAGCAAGGGCAAACGGCCATTAAGGAAAAGACCTGATTATATTTTCTGGACACTTTTATGGTATAATATGAGGATGCATTTGATCAGGACCATAATTAGGTTTATCCGATTTCGCTGGAGGGGATCACTGTTCGTGCGTGGACAGATTTGACCATCCCTGGCTTCTCCATCGTGAATCGACGTATTTTGAATCGTCAGTCATTCCTTGGGTTAATAAGAACATTTGCTAGGTAAAAGATCGTCGCCGATTAAATGTCGGAAACTTAGTCCGAACGATTCAGGGAATTAATGGACAATCACGAGGTACATGGGCGCCGCCATATGCAATGTTTTGAGGGCTGTTCCCAAAAATCGATTTTGACCAAGCAAACGATTTATTGAAAATGCATATAAATAATGGTGTCAATGTGTAAAACATCATGTAAGATTTTATATGTTTGTCAAAGTATATGGAAGACATAGAATAGATGAGACGGCTGATACCGTCTCTGGTAATACTTGAAGCGCCCTCGCTATCCAAAACGGACACCACGTCATATATCATATTAAACACGTTAATTTTGCCAAATTCTGTGACAGTGACAATTTTATTGCACTATCGTCCCGTTTTATAGGAAAAAGATGATATGACATGTCAGTAGACTGTAGGTACACGTATATACGTCATTCTTTCAGTCGTTACATGAGCGATAATCAGTGAATAAACCGCCCCGTTAACAAGTCAACTGTCACTGTCACCGATATTGCATTAAGCTTGTGGCAGTTTATCTCATCCATACAAATAAGCCTTTAAATTTATAAAAAAAACTAACCCATATATAAGATAATATGTCAATCAAATTAAAGTACAGCAATATAATTTCTGTAGTAATTTTTTAAAATATAATTTTAATAAATTTTTATACAATTGTTTAATATAATAATTTTCATCTTTTTTTTTTCTTGTAGGATGGCTCGTGGATTAGACAAGCTGTAAATCTGGCAAAGCTTGGTTCATATAGACCCTGTATCTCAAACAAGAATGCCTTAGCTATTGTCACATCTGTGAATACATGTCTACACATTCTTCATCTGATATACATTTGCCACTTTATTAAGTAACTTTATTGAAGGGGATCTGTCACTTGGCTAATATTTTACACAAAGTTGAGATTTTTAAAGTCGGCCATGTGAGTCATGCGTTTACACTCGGGGGACTTAAGAACGTCCATGGTTTCAAAAGTTTAATCAGTAATTTCTATCTTCTACATTTCCATTTAAATCTCCCACAAATAGAGAGATATGGTTTCATCAGGATACAACAGTATAGAAAGTATTCACTTGGTTTCTCATAATTTTTCAATAAATCAATAATGCCTTCCATAGTCAAAGTATCATTCCATATAACAATGAATATATATATATATATATCTTTTAATATCTTTATATTCTGGTATTTGTTCGGCTTTTTCAATCAGAATGTGATATATGATATTTATTTCATTCCTGCTCACAGTTTCTCCTGAATGTAAATCTTTTCCTAAATCTCTAGTAATAACTTCATGTTTACACTGAAGATTTCCTCTGCTAGTCTATCCTGCCTATGCTCACATGCACACCTGTATTGGAAGGCATGCCCCGCACTTTTGAATGTCCGTCTATACATTTTTCAAATTTCATGGGAAGGCATAGGAAATTATAGCTGTGTGCGTTTTCAATAATATAACACTCGCACTGCTTGCTACCTCGTGGACTTTTTATTTCAAACAGCACAGGTCTCATCATGGAACTGGTCTTCATGAAAGATTATATACATTTGATTCTGCCAATCTGGCAAATTCTTGGCAAAGCCTTGTTTATAGAAGCATTAACAAATGGAAATCTGTTTCCATTGTTATAGTTGATAAAAAGACCTTCCTTTGTTTTCTCATGCTTATATTTCACCTCTGAGCAATTTTCAAGCTTGTATTTTGTTTTGCATGTGTTCTGCAATGCATTGTTTATCAAAAGAGAGTGGTATATCAGCCACGGTGATTTTGACGTAGGGGATTCCTTTTTTATTTTTTACTAATGTATGGGTTTCTGTCCAATAATTGAATATATCTGCTTCTCAGTGATAACCCTTCTGACAAGAGTTTTATCCTGGCTTCATTTGATTTTACATACACCCACCAAATTTTTTTAAAATTTTTTTCTGGGCACCATCTACATCATTTGCACGTATTACACTATTACACTTGCAAATGCATTGCAACCTTGTATGGAATCAAAAAGCCTTGTTTGGAATTTATTTTGGAAATACTCAGTATTTTGTAAAGTACACAGGTAATAACCGGGTATTACTTTCACATGACAACTCTGGTCAGAAGGCCTTCCTGTGGTTCAGTGCACACAAACTTCAATAGAAGCACCTAGCTCTCTCTATTCAGTGAAATTATTTGACAAATGTTTGGTCTGTTATATTTATTTTACCCAGAAGCTCTAAATATTCAGTGTAGTAAGTAATTAAGTTGGTCTGTTGCAAAATCTTGCAAACATTAAATGTTTGTGTCTCTGGTAAACTGAACAGAAAAACAGAGCTAGTTATGAATGCAGCCTTGCTCGGTCCATTCAAGCGCCCTCTCTCCGAAAATTTTTAACCCTGTTGTAACCTATATGTTACACAATAATACATAGTACTTTGGCCGCTGGGCGTAATATCGGGAATCTCGTAGATGCAAACTTTTGTTGCACTTGGTTTATCCAATGACATAGTAATGGTTATCTTTGTTAGTCAGATGAACACGGAAGTGCCACATAACGTCTTTAAGGTGAGAATGTCTGAAATGGTTATTGTAAATACCCATTCAGAGATTTACACCTACATTAAGTCTAATTATTTAGGAAGGCCTTGTTATACTCAAGCTTGTTCCATTCCAGAGTTACTGGTAATCACTTGGTGCTGTTTCGTATGGCAGTCGTCAGTATTCCGTTATAGAGTTAAATAGGTATTTCTAGTAAAGATTGATTTTAAAAGAATAAAATAGCTCTGGTGTGATTTATATTTTTCATACAATAATACATCGAGCTTCATAACCTGATATATATTGATATACCATATCTCACAATAAATCATAAATTCATATATCATGAGACCATTCACATGTATTACAATACTACCACTTCGTATCGTTCAAGGAAAGCACATTTTTGTATTTCAGCATAGATGGATATCGTAGTCACATTCTTTATAAGTAGATAATGTTTGTAATGTACCACGTGCAAGGGTAAACTTTAGGTAGTTCTTAAGGTTACTGATACAAATAAGTAAGTTGGCTTTATTTTATCCACGATCTCTATGGAATGTCTTCCATTACTTGATGAGTAATCATCCCCTTTGCATTCACAAACAACTGTTAACAAGTCAAAATACTATCGCTATTGTTAGAATTATAACCTAATAAAAAAAGATTGACTTTAGCATGTTTTGTGTTTTATCTTACTTCAGCTCCGAATAAATGTTGAGGTCCATAGTTTAATTGGCTACTGTCTACTCTATTTGAAATAGAAAATTCGCTTGTATGCTCTCATGAAATCTGAACTCCCACCTGCGTAAATGAAGACGTTAATAGAAGAGTTTATGAGAACCATATCAGAAGCCAAGGATCTCAGGATATTCAAAATGTCTGAGTTCTGGGTATTGCCAATGTTTTCCAATATTGTTGAAGGGGTCCAGATTAAGAAATAGGCCAGGACTACCAGGCCAAGCATCTTGGTTGCTTTCAATTCGGATTTTTTCGAGGTTTCCTCCGCTAAGCTAACTTCGCGTATTCGCCTTGCGTGCGAGTAAATAGCGCAGAGGATTTTTGCATATAGTGCCGCAAGAATAAATCCCTCAGCGAAATATAAAATGTTTTCTAAAGTCATAATATATATATTTTCGATCACTGAATAATGGTATAGTAATTCTGTCATGGTAGATGTAATTGCTGAATAAACGTACGGAAAAGCAATCATTGTTCCAATCATCGTATTTGTCATGAAACGTAGATATTTGAAGGGATGTATGATATATACATAGCGTTCCACCGCGATCATAAGAAGTCCTCTTGAAGCAACGTTATTAATCCACATTCTTGTCGAATCAAGAATAGGCCACACATGTGGTCTATATGTTATCTTGCAAGATAAAAGAGACACTAGGCTGATCAAGCCTACCCATATGTCAGCGAAAGACAATGCACATATAAGGGCATTTGACTTTGTGCGTAGCCAATAAAACTTGGCTATTGCCACTATGTTCACTATATTCCCTATAAAAATTATAGGGATCACTATGAATGAAAAAATAAACTGGAAATCAGATGTAGACTCACAGAACGCCAGAATGGAATCGTTGGTGTAGATTGAGGAATTATTACGTAGCATCTTCTTTCTTTTCACTTTTTTTCTAATTAAGAACCCTTCTTGGTTTGCGCAATGAGATTCAAAGCTTGTTCAATTCTCCCCTCGTTAATGGCCAAATGATTTAAAATTGCCAGGAAGCTCTGGCAAATTGATCTGCTAATAGTGCTTTTCCAGCCTTTTTTTTTTTCTTTATTGACATCATACATTGTTCATATATTCAATGGGTGATCTCAAATTAACAGCTGACCGCCTCGTTAGAATGTAAATTATGTAAAAACCGACCACCAATCATTGATAGAATCACAACATTTGAGAGATAGGGTATGGAATAATATTTGTAAGAACAAATCCATAATGAATTTTATCATTACAAATGCAAGAATCAGGTTTCAATAACGCAGGCCATAATAGTAAGAATTTGGCCATTAGCCATTAGACATATAATTGCATCATCGACTTTTCAAAGTATTTATCCGGATCCTCATACCGGGTACGATAAGGTGTGCATGAAAGGGGAGTACCTTTCGTTTTTTAAAACCTATGATTTAACTTTCATTCGTCGTTAATACAAGAAAATCAATTTCCCGCTAGGAACATTAAATCCAGGGACCGAAACGGTATATGTATAATACTGAAAGCCCAGAAGAGACGCTCTATTTTAATATTAACCCATCATTTTGGGTGAAACGTTCGCATTGAACAATTCCTATCAGTTTAGCAAAAGCAACATAGGAATTAAGGGTTATTGTAAATAGAGGATTTGTCGTTTTTGGTTCATCCTTATCGTCAGAGCTCTTGTTAGTAGAATTGAAGTGTAAATGTAATATTTAGAAAAATATTTCACACATTTCACTGATTGATTCAGGCAATATGTAATTTGACTGAAAATTTCAGGCAATTTACCAATTGACTCATTTTCCACATTGACTGTAACATATACAGAAAACAATAAGCCGATCCATGAAAGCTTCCAAACGGATTTTTCATTGAAGCCATTGCCTTTCCGTAATCAAGATACCTCTTAAATGCAAATGGCGGTGTATTAGATAAATGGGTTGGTAAAATGTAACATATTGGAAGGATTGATTAAAAATAATTCAACACAGCGGAATTTGAGACATTAATATAGCTTGCATTATGTTGTTATTATTATGTGTCAATATATCCAGAGCCTCGGCAAGAACACTAAACAGCAAAAGTCATGTATTCAAACATTTTTAACGTTTAATGAACAAAATTGTCCAAGCGCCGTCACACACACAAATATATATATATATATATATATATATATATATATATATATATATATATATATATATTGATTATATCAATTCCAGCTAAAGTGCTGGATACTGTTTATAGAGCATGTTATTGTGTTCTTACATAAGTGTTCTTTGCGCTGCTAATGACAATAGTCGAAACCAAAGATCGGAACTAATCTCCATATGCCGCCACAACAATCGCCATTTCAAATATATATATATATATATATATATATATATATATATATATATATATATATATAAATATATATATATTGTCACGATAGTCTGAGGCTCGTGCTATTACATGTATATCTAAGAAACGGTAAATACATCCAGACCCTTGGACATAAAGCGTACAATCAAAAACACGAAACAGATAGAAGAATATACAGAAATTTTACTTCATACCTAAACGTGACCAGATACATGTGCTTACAAGAGAACTAAACTTGTACAAACGATTATAATGAAATGATTACTTAACTAAATGGTGGTGATGTTTCAGATGTGCTTGGTGCTATTGATTAAAATTTGCATTAAACATACATATATACAAAACAATATGAGAGGGGAAACCCTACGCAACACTGAGTATTAGATATATGCTCCAAAACTATTAAGGCTCATACACCGAATTCACAACACATCTGGATCATGCATGCTCTGAGCCCCAACAACGACTCAGTAATTTTGCTCGTACATTTATGAAAAAATACATGGGCGGCGGACCAACCCACCGGGCAGGAATACTGAAGACAATGGTGTTACGAGTACAGACTACGAGAGCAAGGAATTATGATGCTTAATAAATTGTTGTAGTCCAGATGAAACAAAATAGGTATTTTAAGTCCTGTTCTTTTGCTTCTGAAACAAGGATTATCTGATTATCATAAAAGATATTTTACATAACCTGCAAGCTAGAAATGTGACTAATGACGTTAGATATGTATCCATGTCATGCCATTTTCAAAATGTATTGGCAAAGTTTAAGAATAAATTAATTAGTGTCACAATGGATTACTCCTAACCAAAGGCTTTGGCTAAAGCTGTTTGCAGAATGAAGAATGTGGAGAAAAGCAATCAAACAGCATCCACGTTTGAGCAGTCTTATGTTTAACATGTTTACAACTCTATCTTTTAGCAACAACTAACCGTAACATACCTATGTACCCTTAATATGTTCTCGAACTAAACTTTATATGTTTATATTTGTCAATCAAACACATTAATTTAACAAATTTGAGTGTAAAATAGTCCAATAATGATTTACAGTTGTTTGATCAAAATCTTTCCTGTTGTCATTTTTTTTAGGAAAATATATATACACTTGACTGAATCAAGAATGATCCGGCATTGTTCATCTAACAGATTATAACAAGAAAACGTTGATCTGTGGAACAGATCTGGTATGTTCCCCGCCTGTTGTGGATGTTCCTGGTAAAAAGGGTTCTGGAAACCTGTATGAAATATGAGATGGGGCAATGCCAACCACCTAGATGCCTCTGTGACCTTTAAAGGTCATCCACATTTTAACTCGACCTACACTTAATTAATTATACAAATGCTATAAGTTTGGCGGCTGTTTTTCACGTTATTGAGTTAACTTCGTTTTGGTCTTATGGCCTGTACGATCTTGAAAAAATGCGTCAAGGTCATCCATGTGCAAACCCTACCTAACCCTTCATGAACAGTATCAATGCTGCAATGCTGCAGGTTTTGTGACTCTTCGTCAAAATCTTTTCAAGTTATTGCGTTAAAATTATTTTGGCATGATCGCCTTCGTGACCATGAAAAATTCATCAAAGTCATCCATATTCGAACTCGCTGTAGCTCTCTATCAGATGTATCAAAGCTGAAAACAAGTTTTGACGTCACAAACATTCATAAAAATAAATATGTGATTCGCTATTGAAGATTGTAGATTAATTCCAGGCCATGTCCAATATAAGCACCGATGATGTGTTACTTATCTGGTCAAGGCACAAACCTCATCTATGAGATTGCTGTAATTTGGCAGATCACCCACTAATGTTTACTTGTAGTTAAGCATACGGTTCAGAAATATCGATCCGTTAATAGCAGGCCCAAGGCCTTTTGACCTATTATACATATAATGGTATTCAATTACCAATAGATGCACTTTGTAAGTTTAGGTCAGTTTGGTAATTATAGCTGAACAACGTTCCATCAGTCAGGTGACCTATATCAACTATCATATATAATATGTGATGCAAATACATCCTGGGGCACACGGATGGAAAAAAAGTGTCGCGGTTTTATGTAGGAAATAAAAGATAAAAGATGAACATCTTTAATTCATAAGGAAAAATCTTTAAATACTGGTAGATTAATAAGAAATATGCATATATTTCATATAAAGGCTTTGGTATTAAAATTGTGTTCATTGTAATACAATTACATAAACTCTAACCAGACGTATTGTTTCAATAAACCCTTCTACGGAGTATTATAAAATGAATTTGAATTAGAAACGTAATTAAAACACCCAGGCACAAAGTATATTGCCAGAAATGGTCTTCCAGGAGTGCAACAAAGGAGCTTTCTGTATGCCTTCTTCAGTTGTGTATTCTTCCACGCGTACAACACCACATTTAAAACAAAATTAACACCGCCTCACAAGCTAGGAACGTACCACTACCAGTGATATTGTCACCATGCAAGAATCTCAAAATACTGATAGTTGTCCATACTATTAGATATGCGAGCACAACGTGCCCTAAAGCTACAGTTGCCTTCTTCTCGATCAAGTATCCTTCATGGGTCTCACTTGAGTTAATCGTTGTACTCCGGATGTCATTCGCTTGCTTGTACACTACGACCATGATCCGTGTGTACAGAATACATATAATCAACCCTCGATGAAATAAAAGCTGTTTCCAATAAGAGAGACAAAAACAACATGTTCTGGTTCCAACACGAATGTTAATTCAAACACAACTGACATGAAAAATGTTGCGAATATCCAAGGACATGCTATAAGGAGCCTCATTGTCCTCACTGTTATAACGATCTCGTATTTAAATGGATATGCTATGCAGACTTAAGGCTCAACATCAATGATAAGTATATAGCTTGATGAAGCCATACTGCATGATACTTTCACCATTTCTGATACATATATAAACATTGTACTATCGTTCGGTGCAAAAGTCCTAGTCAACATTGTTATTCCAGTGCACAGG
Organism: Sipunculus nudus; assembly: GCA_026874595.1. NCBI lineage: Eukaryota > Metazoa > Annelida > Sipuncula > Golfingiida > Sipunculidae > Sipunculus > Sipunculus nudus. The sequence continues at coordinate 11,394,728 of CM049311.1, read as the reverse complement.
TCTGTGCAGGACAAAGCTTCGACCAGCGCATTAGGTTTTGTCTACAGCGGTTTAAAGTATGCCACTGCTATGATTGTGATAACATTTCCAATCACATTTAGATGAACGATACACAAAGAAGTGACCCGTCTTACATGTATAGCGTTGGTGTAATCCTAAGAGGAACTGTTAATCAACTTTGCGAGAAGAATAACTGGACTGTTTCCCTTCATCATTTACTTAACCTTTTTTCACGTTATCTGATCGGATTGGAATTTGTTCTAATTTGTCCGAACATCTTACAAATGGCGTTTATTATTTTGTATTCTCAATGTTCCACTGGGTTTTATGCCCAGATATCATTCTGTGAATTTCTATTTGTTCCTGTGTCTTTAAACAGCCGTATAAAGTATATACAGATAACAGTATCCCGTCCCCTCTGTGTGACTGTAAAGTACACAAAATCTTCCTAACAGAAACTTTTTCATTGATCCCATTGTTTTTCAGTAATATAGACATCTCTTAATGCAAAGGGCGGTGAAATAGATAAATGGGTTGAATAAATGAATAAAATACTTTCCTAAAACACCAAACATTAGCGAGAAAAGTTCCGTTTTAACTCACCATAATGGTTAATCCCTTGGCATGTTTGTTGAATTTATGATCGCATGACCACAATCATGGCTCGCACAGATTACAGGACACAGGCAACTTGCAGGCGTGGAGAAAATGACTCGTTACCATAGAGACGGGGTTTTATTTTGGGGTTGTGAGTTCACAGGTATTCTCTTGTGTTGAATAATAATCCGTAGCATAATGTTAGGTTTATGGGTGGTTTTACCACAATATGAATGCAACTTGCTTGAATTTACTGCGATGCATACCTTGGTACTGATTGCACCATGACTTAAGTAGTATTCCAAGCTTAATTATCAATGCCTACTGAGTCGGGCTGTCACGGCCAAGTAGTGGTTTGCCCAGAGAACAAAACAATAGAGGTCTCCTATGGAGCCCAAATTAAAATAAGGCTGCCCGATATAAAAAAAAATCCCAGCCCGGGTGCAACCATTAGGGTACGCGTTCATCTCTGTTAGTCCGTGTGTCTTTCCTCTCAACATTACGCATGTTATGAACAAATTTTTAGGCAATTTCGGGAATGGGCCAATGGATTGTTTAGAGTTTGGTGTTGATCCAGCATGTTATCCGGATTCAGAAATTTCATCAAGGAATGTTCATAAACGTAGATTTATTTATGCTCTAATGAACCTATTAATAGGGCAAACGTGGGGTTTTGAACATCCCAAAGTAGGGATCCCTGCAAGGCGGAAACATGCATTCCTTAAAATGCAGATCACTAGTGAAATATATAAAAGGTAAGAATGGGGGAAAGCTATTGGACGTGGCAAATGTTTATGATGATGATAAAGACAATTGACTCTTTCAAGAATTTTGGTAAGCATTTGATATTAGGGAACGGGTTTGTAAATTTATCATGAGTTCACAGAAACTTCCATGAAATAAACTGTTGTGCATTGCATACGTTTCTGTAATATCATGGGTTAGTGATAAAATATTTACAATATAGCAGAAACTCTTATGAATGTGACACCACTACTGTTTGTATATCCGGGACCACTAAAATGCGCTTTTAAATGGTTCGAAGAAATAAAAGATTGCTGATTTTTTTTTTAATTAGGTAGAATACTTTTCCCATTTCTTTAAAAGGTTAACGTATATATCACAGAAAATTCAAAACCAGATAAGCGGTATTCAGCACACTCCTATGTTAATCATTTATAATAATACGATCCCAAAATAAGCTTAGGGTTCTGTACTATAATCTTAAAACATTAAAATGAAGACAATTTTACAATTTTAAATGGATAAAATATGGCATCCCTACGTCTTAGCAAACTATTCAGACAATATTTATCATATATTATGTATTACTGAAGTTATTGCATTAAACCTTTGTCACACCACAGGGGATGTGAACTTCTAGGTTCTTTTCAGTCAGTCAAAACAACAGGAAGACCTGAGATTACACTCACGCTATGTACTCTCCAAATACAATAAAAGACAGTTGTACGTTAACAAAAATATATAATATAATAAATGAGGTTCTCACAGATCACTGGGGGTGTCAACAATACAAGTATTAAAATCCAGGTATCAAACAAATTCCTATGCAATAGTTCACGTGAACATAGTCCCTCACTCTGCTGCCCGAAGACACATGATCCCTCGCATAGACCTCGCATGGTCCTCGGCGTAATCCATTTCTTCACTCAACACCTCAAATCACTAAATAACACTGATGGTCATTTCTTACTAACGGTTTTCACTGCGGAATAAACGTTACTAGTCCATGGATCAAAATGGAGCTCCAGTAAGAGCCCTCTGTCATTGGCTCCTTCTATCTAAGCTGTAATGAACTATATCTCTCTGGGTCGGACACCGAGTAACCTCTCACTAGTGAATCTCAGCACCATTATATTTCAGCGTCTAACCGAAGTCGCTAGCCTGTTACTGGGAGTTTCCAAACGATCCTTATTGCCCGTCCAACGGCAAACATCACTACAGTCTCTACATTGCTGCACAGAGCATCAGAAGACGGTCACTCAGATTGGACTGTCTGTACACTATGATGCTACAGCCCCGCAAGGCTCGCCGAAGAAAAGCAGACTAGCCGATTGGACTGCTTGCAGCTTTTCCAGGAGAAGTTCCTCACTCAAAGCGGTCCAGCTCTTGTCCGGACAGTCGTTCCAGTTGGTGTTCCGGTTCCTGACGTCACAAGTTTGTCGAAAGTTCTATTTCCATTCAGAATCAATGTATCCTATAGCAGATAACCATGACTATGCTACCTTACTGTACCGAGTATGAAACCAAACTAAATTCTATCGACATGGTGCAAAATACACTGTGAACCAGACCTGGTATGTCCCCACCAGTTGTGGACGTAACTGGAAGAAAAGGTCGTGAATACCTGTACGAGATGCTATGTAGCACTGACCCACCACATCACAATGACTAACGTCAATCTCTAATCGTAGGTAAGTATGGGCCGGCTACACTGCTACGGTCAATGTAATCTATTAGTATCTTCTTTCAATCGTATCGGTTCAACTTTACAACATAAATTTCCCAAATCATCACAAGTTGAAAAGCCCAAAGACCTTTTGGATTCTTTTTAAAGGTAGGAAAATGACGTGTAGGTATCACCGTATACTGAATGAGCAAAATGGTAACCATGTGATTAGTGATATACTGCCTTGAATGCAGAGGGCTAGATATAAGATTAGATAAGAGAAGTCTTTTATGACTTCAGAGCAACTCTCTGAAGTTCTATTAAGATTCAATTACTTTTCCTTTTTGGACATCCTGCGAGGATCCCACCAGAGATCAAAGACTTGTTTACACATGTACTTTTAGATGTGTACTCACAAACGCCCAAAATACGGAAATTGCACAGAGCAGCATTTAAATAATAGATATTTAAAGTATATTTATTATTCATACATAGTTTCACAAGCTTTACAACATAGAAACATACACAATCAATGCACACTTTACTTGTGTGTTAATATTCCTTTCAATGACAGTTTAACATTTATATATAGTTATTTTGTCCGTCGAACATCACAAATGCCTTTACATTGTATCAGGCATTGCCAAGAAGAGAGAAGGAATTTCAGTCTAAATTGAGTTCCAAAAATTACTCCTGAATTGTCTTCTACTCTCTATTGGACAGTATAAAATGCTTGCCAAATAAACTACATTACAATAGTAGTGTATATAACTTTAATAACTGACAGCTAAGCTGCCAAAAACCGTAAACCATCAACATCAGTTCTTGCGACTGCAGGAGAACTGTTCTTTGAATCGACTTTTCATCTCCTTGTTCATCAAACCATAAACAACAACATTTATGGCAGAATTAGACTGTCCCAGACACTCGGCAAGGCAATAGAGAGTTCCCCAAGGCTCTCCATGAAACTCACCGCGTGTAGTTATCTGTAGTATAGCAAAAGGAGACCAGGTTATAAAATAAGCAAAAACTATGCCACCCAAGGATTTAGTTGCCTTAATTTCAGCACTGTACTTCCCTTCAGTAGCTGGTGAGGACACACTTGTGTCCCTTATTCTTCTGGCCTGTTTGAAGACTATAGCCAATATGTGGGAATACATGCACATGATAACCAATCCAGTTAACCAATATATCACCTGAGCGGGTATCTCTATTTTATATTGATCTGGGAGCGGCAAGACGTAGCCCATGATATGCATGATTATTAATTCGACAGAGGTTATCATCCAAGGAAACCAAATGAAGAGCACAATTGTTTTCCTCGTTACATAACGCTCGTAATGATATGGAAATACTATACAAATGTAACGCTCTATTGCAATTACCAAGATATATTGTGAAGATGCCACGTATACCACAAGCCCAATGTCATTCCTGATGATGTGGTAATATTGACTGTTCACTTCAACAAACTTCAATATGATGACAAGACCAATCAATATATCAGTACAGGAAAGAGCTATTACGATAGCGTATGCTTGTTTCCAAAGACCACCGATTCTGCAGAGGACGTAAACATTGGCGACGTTCAAAACCAGGATGAAAGGGACGATAAAAGCTGAGATGTATTTTGTGACACTGTGTTCGCAGATGTTCTGACCAAATCCTTTATTCATAAAACCAACACCAGCAGGAGAGGTTGTGACGTTTTCTGCAACCATAGTGCTAGCAATGCAGCTTGCGATTGATTCTGGTAAAATGAATAATACACATAAATAATTGAAAGTTTAATGGTTACCCCTTTAAATATTAACAAATGTAGAGAGAAACTCCTCCTTTAAGGCGTCTCTTAATTAAAGATGCTTGAAATATTTGCTATAAGATTCGTAGCCACCATGATACGTACGTCTAATTATTTTAGAGGCAAATCTACCCCAATTGCCTGTGATAAGCCGGATCAAATATTTACATTCCAATGAAAAAAATTAATGGACACGCTTGATCTTCAAACTCAAAGGGTTACCAATGGTTTGCTCATTTACCTGAGTCTTCTTTAGTGCACAAATCCTTTCCCTATTTGGACTTACTCCGTGGCAGTACCTATGACCTTGATGATAGTAAAAATAAATGTATCTGTAAAAAATAATTGGGATAACAGCCTTTTTATATCTAATTTGAAATGCATACCAGTTTGTAAATCAACAACAAATCTGAATCCATTTTGACAGAGCCACTCCTTAATAATACATTACTGAAATAATGTACATGGCGGGAAATATTTTTTTGATTGTATGACACTGGTACCCACTAAATATTTATACGGAGACATGAGCATAATAGATAACATTTGCCTTGCTACAAAGCTTAATGAGAGTCTGTTCGTTGCTTTTATTTATATGGCCAGAAGCTTTTAAGGACACGTGATATTCGATTTCGCTACATGATCTAGCAACCATAGTGCCTTTAGTACGGTTTTTAGCAATATCACAACATAAAATATCGTGATGTGAAGGGATCTGGGATTTTGTAGCTTTAAAATACGAAAAGAGCCACACCTTGATTGGGAAAAATAAAATGATAGATATGTACTTTCATAAAAGTGTGAGGTTATTGTGAAATGCTCTTTATCCATGTAGCAAATAGGACTGATAGCGACAATGTAAAGAGTATGTTCATTGGTTCATTTTTCAAACTTCCAAAAATTCCACATTTAAGACTCGTTTCTGTTTTGTATATTTTGAATACATTTCCCGCATGTAGAGTATACGTCGTTTGTCTTAATATAAAGCCAGCAAGGGACAAGGTTGTGCACATGATCTCTTATATAAATGAAATAAAACCACATTAATGTCTGACATTCGATAGGTACATAATGTGGTGTGTGTTAATGGCCAATTAAAATGCATGGCTTAATGTTTTGTCAATGCACTCTTTGGCGTAAATGCACCTCATGTACCTTCCGTGCCTGCGATAACCCAAAACATGCTTGTCAATAAAAAAACAAACTGTAATTATTTGATGTTAAAGTGTGCCTACATAGCAGCTGGTGATGTTTGAGAAAGCAAACACTTGTTTAATGAAGTTTTGTTTAAAGGTAGGGATTTATTGATTCCTGCATTTGTTGTTAAAACACTTTTTGGTGGAAAAAACTCGGAATGCATCAATTACAACGTTCCATGCATTATATCATTAGTATCTTGTCCTGGTTCCCTATATCAGCGGGAATCTTTAGAATGCTCCTTCTATAACACGAGACTATCCCTGCTAATATCCACTGGTGATGTTAATATCTTTGTTGGCGTTGTGCAGAACTGCTCATTTTAGCACATTAAAACCATGGTTTCCTATCATTTATGAACAATAGTTTACCTAATCAATAAAGTAACTCAGGTACTTTTCTCAGGAAATTCCAGAACTGGTTCAACTGGTAATTAGATTTCTTTTGTCCGTAGGGCCAAACTATAACCTAAAGATTATATTTGGACTACATGTCATTATGTATAAGTGATAATGTTAGTGATGTAAACAATACATGCCACATCACTACACTGATACATTACTACGACTCAGTGTGCTACGCCAAAACGGTTCGCTATATGCAGAGGATACGCAATCATTGCTGAAAAATGTATATATGCTTCTAACGCAAGCTTAAACCTACACTATTTATAAAGCTGATGCAACCTTATATTTTTTTCTGTTGGCATTTTGAGCAGCTGTCTCGAGGTGAATTTATCCCTAAGCTTTCTAATTATTCGGAACTGCTTGTTCAGCAACATAAATATATCACGGGTGTGGGCAAAGATTAAAGAGTTATAAATAAATATGAATGATAATCGTGTGATATATATATATATATATATATATATATATATATATATTCATAAACTGATTTTTTTCTATATTAAACATTATAAAAACCAGATAGCATATCGTCAACAAGTATTCCATATTCTGTTAAATGTATCGCAAAACGTATTGCTCTGAAAATAGACCGATGCTCAGCCTTATCAACATTGAATTTTCGGTCAATAATCTGAAAAACTGTCTTTTAATCAAGAATTCTGTGTAATGGTCACCATCGGGACTGGATAGAAGTTGCCTTGGTACAGGAGTGGTCTTTATGCAAGAGTTGACTAGGAGGAGTGAGGGGAGTTTTAAGAATATAACAAAAAAAAACAAGTTAAACTGTTTATTACAATCAACAGCATATATATTATGTTTATCACTATTACATACATTATATACAAATAAACATGTATCAATGTATTTACGTTTTCTTTATACTGTTCCATTATCTCCCGATTCCTCTTGAGTATGTTTTGAACTGGGTATGGCCCATTATAGATTTTTGCTGTCGGCTGCTCTTCATAGTATGCGAAACATTTTATTCATATCGTTATGTTTATTTTACATTCTTAAGTATTCAGGTGTGGGTTCGCCCCGCGCACTGTTTTTGTATGACATTCATATGAGCATACATACATTAATGAAAATAATGTTTGCCTATAAATGGTAACAGGGACATAATCATTCGGGTTTGCTGGTTCTTATCTGTCAATTAAATGAAAAATCTCCTAATCAGGTCCCACTCGCAATAAACAAACACATGCAGGGGTGGACCAATGTCTTTGGGTATACTCATGAGGCTTAGCGGTGTACGGTGACGCTACTACGTTTCAAACACACATCTGGAATCATCTGAATTTTACAATCATCAGTTTTTTTTTTTCATAAGCATCCGTTGGAATCCCAGGAAACCTTCCAAACAAGGGCAGATTTTTCGACAGAGATAAATCTGTTTCTGTGTTTTGCATTTAAATGTTTTAAAGCAAACTGAATTCTGCATTGAAAAAGGTTATTTCTTGAAATAGTTCAGATTCTCCTCAATTAATATCTTTAGGGTAAAACAATACAATCTGTAGACTTTTGATTAAGAATATCACATCCAACATTTCAAAATCATTATAGATATTTTCTATCACCAAAGCATAACAAAACGCCGATTCATTTAGTCGCCCTGACAAAAATAATTGTAGGTAATAATTATTTTTATACTTCATACGCCATTTGGGAAGAACTCACCTGTACAGCAGTCAGTAGATAATTGTAGATCATTGTACTGATCTTGCATCTATTTGGATCACTATTCTTAGCAACAAAGGCAAATAACACATATGAATTCTATGCGTGATTTAGTTTGTTTACATCTTAGAGAAATATTCAATACCTCTTTTAATACGAGAACAACTTTAACACACTCTGCTGTACGTAAGCGACTGAGCGAGCATGTAAACTACAAGAACATATATCACGGGGACAAGCACTTACCCAGGGCAAGCCAAACTGTAAGAGGAAGCTCAAATATAGATATATTTTTTATGACATTGCCTAGATTTAATACTTAAATTATGCTTCACATAAAATTTGCCATGCCAAGTCATAATATATTTTCCAGTGTAACACCTAAAACGACACAGATTGCTGGTATAAAGATTTATGTCATTTTTTGTCACATAAAGTTATTATCTCCATTTATCTGCTACGTTGAAAAATAAAACCCCATCCTGTATGGATAACTTTTTTATGGATTTCTATGTACCGCCGTTTCTTTTGCCCATTCTTTGATGGCAAACGCGAGTTATTCAATGCGGCATGGGTTATAAACTTGGACGTTATGAAATAGTAACATTAATTGATATTATCTCATTATTTACCTTAATGCGGTTTACCTAAATAGGATTTTGGTAAACAATTGGCCACAATGTTCCATCTATGCTGACTAAGAGGTTCATTTTCAGAAATGTCTTCACTCTTGGGTGATTTCCTGCGGTTCGCTGGTCTACTCATGTCTGCGTTCACTCCAAGCCTTGCATATATTTACATTTCATTTGGAATAATCTCAGGTATGATGTTGGCCATGCATAATAACATGACTTTATCTTCCGGCTCTTCAACACTTGTTACACTTAGGCAAATTAATTTATTAGCCATATAAATGAAATAAATAAGAAGATAAATGATCTTTTCACAATGTTATGCATAATGCTGATTAAAGTAGCTCTCTGGCATTATTTAACCCCTACTTCAGTAATTGGATTCCTGATGGGTGTATGCATTGCCAGTCTCCGGCTGACAAACAGTTTTTTCGGCGGTGGTTCTTGCTATCTTTATAATCCTCAATATACAACAGGTCTTCGGGAACTTCTCGGGACAAACTTGCCGAGGAGATGAGTATAATAGGATTTTTTTCAAAGGAGTAGGCTCATTCTGCCGTCCTGTTCTGGGAGGTATGTTGGAATTATAACAAAAAAAGCATAAATGCAATATATAAGAATATTAATTTCAACAATTACAGTAATTATGATAGTGGTAGTATTGCACTGGTATTGGTAGAAGTTGTATATTGTTATTGTAAAACACCAATTATTGTATATGTTTAATACATCCAGTTAAACATATGAAACGTAGTTTCGGTCTTGTTGTTGAAAATCTTTGACAAAATATCATTTGTAGATTTTAAAATGCATAAAAGTAGAAAAGTGCACAACAATAGGAGAATGTATAAAATATAACCATTGAGTCTCCAAAAGAGGTTTGATTATTTATCTTGTTTTTCAAGTTTTGAGTCCTGTAAGAAAATGACACCATTTTTTTCAAACCTGACCACGTGGCTACTTTGATGGTCTCTACAATATTTATGTTGTAAATTTTACTTCATGTACTTATATTCTTTTTAGGAATTGCACATTATTAAAATGGATCTTTGACCACGTATTTAACGGATCCGGAGCTTTAGTCAGCTTGTAAAAGCTAGCTGTTTCCACTATTCTGATGTCCGTACGATTTAGAACCGCTCTCTTTGATCAAGTATGTGATAGATCAGTGTTATACCTGTAAATGGGCCTTCAGACGGGAAAGTATTCTAAAAGTAAATTAAAAAATTGTATAAAATTAATTTGTTGAGACAAGAATTCGAAAATTAAGTAGTGCATCAATGTCCTGAGCGACAATTTTTTTTCGAGAATATACTTGAAATGGGCAATAAAATTGTGTTTTAATTTTTTACCCGTACTTGTGTCATTCATGGTTTTTAATGGATGATATTGTAATGGCCCCTTCGATAATTGAAATTAATATCAAACTTCTCAGAACACTTTGACATTTCCGTGTGGAAGCAGCATCAGGAATCATATAGATGTAAGTTAGATGGAAGATGGGAGGGAACAAAAAAACACATAAAATGTTATGATTAACATCCCTCAACGGTTTATTTTTCACAAGTTCATCCTCGTTGATAAATGGCTACACAGGAACCATCTCATTTAATGGATACTGGTTGGGAAGTGATGTTTAATGACTTTAACTCATAACAAGCAAAACTAAAGATGTCAGTTCATCAATGAAAACAGTTTGTCAAAAAGCTCGAGGTTATAAAACAAATAAATTCTGTAAAAGCCAAATTGCTTCCCATTCCAACGTGTCTTTTAAACAATATTGTTTGGAAATACTGGACACATGGCAAGTAGGCACTGGCGTATGAAACAAAGTAGGCTTAAAACAAGGGCTGCATGAGAGTTCTAGAAAATCAAGACACGCATAGAGATGCGAAGAACCATTGACAATAGAATCATTTTGCAAATTCAGGCTATACCTGTTACCTATTGTCCACGGTAATTTAAAAACATGTTGATGCCACACATATTTATTAATCTAATATAGTAAATTTTTAGGAGGAAATGCCTTAGGGAATGAGCTTCTTTAATGCACCCTTGATGATATTTATGGTCATTACAAAATCTGAACTCTGGCCGTAAAGCATACTTTCCAAATTTGGTATAGTTTCAAATGAGGCTACTGTAATGTGACATCCTAAATTCATGCTAATCTGGCTTTAAAGAAGAGAGAAACATGACCCTCTCTCTTTTTCTTTTTCCTCGCTTTCTTGCTGAAAAGTAAAAGGGAAAAGTATGTCTGATCTAAATCGGATCAGAGAGGGAAAGGATGTGTGCAAATTTAAACTTTATTTAATGTCTACGGGCTCCAATTTCCTTTGGTGGTTATCTTTCAAACTACAACCTGGCACCTCTCCGGCGCACAAAGAATTTTCAGGAAAATTATTCTAAAAGAATATACATGATGCTGTTTCGTTTTTTAAGCGATTTTTCCTTATGTTGCCCATTAACGGTTTTTTAGATGAAAGCAGTGAACCCAACAGCAATTATCCTCTGATGGCAGATTAGTATAATTGATTGTTACCCGTCATTTCATTTTTATTTTATTCAATTTCGTTATTGCGGTTCATGAAAAGGTAAAATGAGAAACCGAATCCTTTGTTTGAATTTTGTCAGCTGCTTGGACAGATTAAAAAGAAAAATCCTAAATGGCATTAATACAGGCTTGAACCAGATATCTCTCTGGTATGTCGATATATACCTATATATTTTATATAGGATTCGTCCATTCTTCTTCACACCATTTATTGTCATGTGACGTTAGAAAATTGTCGTGTATATATTTTTACGTGATGTCGTCGAATTATCTTCTTTTCATTTGATTTATCATTCAGATGATATATTTATTCTCAAGATATGTCTTATTCTCTTAATATAAGTGAGATGATCATAATAATCGCCTCCTTTGCTATAGAGTGCGTGTGTGAGGAAGGGGGGGGGGGTATATACTTATATCTTCCATGTATTGACGCCCCTGTATAAATGTCATTCTCAAGATAGATCTACAAGTAAATAGAATCTGGTCTGCGATTGAACGTATGCGTTACTAAATCTGTAGTCGCTTAATATCAGAAATACTGATGAAACTAGATATACCTGTCGCCAAGCGATCATTGTATGCCACCCCACCCCACCCCAAATTTGTGTGCAAATTTAAACTTTATTTAATGTCTACGGGCTCCAATTTCCTTTGGTGGTTATCTTTCAAACTACAACCTGGCACCTCTCCGGCGCACAAAGAATTTTCAGGAAAATTATTCTAAAAGAATATACATGATGCTGTTTCGTTTTTTAAGCGATTTTTCCTTATGTTGCCCATTAACGGTTTTTTAGATGAAAGCAGTGAACCCAACAGCAATTATCCTCTGATGGCAGATGAGTATAATTGATTGTTACCCGTCATTTCATTTTTATTTTATTCAATTTCGTTATTGCGGTTCATGAAAAGGTAAAATGAGAAACCAAATCCTTTGTTTGAATTTTGTCAGCTGCTTGGACAGATTAAAAAGAAAAATCCTAAATGGCATTAATACAGGCTTGAACCAGATATCTCTCTGGTATGTCGATATATACCTATATATTTTATATAGGATTCGTCCATTCTTCTTCACACCATTTATTGTCATGTGACGTTAGAAAATGGTCGTGTATATATTTTTACGTGATGTCGTCGAATTATCTTCTTTTCATTTGATTTATCATTCAAATGATATATTTATTCTCAAGATATGTCTTATTCTCTTAATATAAGTGAGATGATCATAATAATCGCCTCCTTTGCTATAGAGTGCGTGTGTGAGGAAGGGGGGGGGGTATATACTTATATCTTCCATGTATTGACGCCCCTGTATAAATGTCATTCTCAAGATAGATCTACAAGTAAATAGAATCTGGTCTGCGATTGAACGTATGCGTTACTAAATCTGTAGTCGCTTAATATCAGAAATACTGATGAAACTAGATATACCTGTCGCCAAGCGATCATTGTATGCCACCCCACCCCACCCCAAATTTGTGTGCAAATTTAAACTTTATTTAATGTCTACGGGCTCCAATTTCCTTTGGTGGTTATCTTTCAAACTACAACCTGGCACCTCTCCGGCGCACAAAGAATTTTCAGGAAAATTATTCTAAAAGAATATACATGATGCTGTTTCGTTTTTTAAGCGATTTTTCCTTATGTTGCCCATTAACGGTTTTTTAGATGAAAGCAGTGAACCCAACAGCAATTATCCTCTGATGGCAGATGAGTATAATTGATTGTTACCCGTCATTTCATTTTTATTTTATTCAATTTCGTTATTGCGGTTCATGAAAAGGTAAAATGAGAAACCAAATCCTTTGTTTGAATTTTGTCAGCTGCTTGGACAGATTAAAAAGAAAAATCCTAAATGGCATTAATACAGGCTTGAACCAGATATCTCTCTGGTATGTCGATATATACCTATATATTTTATATAGGATTCGTCCATTCTTCTTCACACCATTTATTGTCATGTGACGTTAGAAAATGGTCGTGTATATATTTTTACGTGATGTCGTCGAATTATCTTCTTTTCATTTGATTTATCATTCAAATGATATATTTATTCTCAAGATATGTCTTATTCTCTTAATATAAGTGAGATGATCATAATAATCGCCTCCTTTGCTATAGAGTGCGTGTGTGAGGAAGGGGGGGGGTATATACTTATATCTTCCATGTATTGACGCCCCTGTATAAATGTCATTCTCAAGATAGATCTACAAGTAAATAGAATCTGGTCTGCGATTGAACGTATGCGTTACTAACTCTGTAGTCGCTTAATATCAGAAATACTGATGAAACTAGATATACCTGTCGCCAAGCGATCATTGTATGCCACCTCCACCCCCCCCCCCACCCCGCCCCCCACCCCCCACCCCCCTCCCCCCCCCATATAGTTGCTTAATATCAGAAATACTGATGAAACTAGATATACCTGTTGCCAAGCGATCATTGTATGCCATCCCCCCCCACCCCCCTTCCCCCCTTGTAGTCACTCAATATCAGAAATACTGATGAAACTAGATATACCTGTCGCCAAGCGATCATTGTAAGCCCCCCTTTCCCCAAAGGCCGGCAAATGGGGAATCGGTCATGGAGTGTGCGACTTTGGAATTAAGTTGAAGGTCAAACATCAATATCAGGTGCATATTTGTAACCTATGACTTATATTGTGCCCATATGATACTTTTTTGAAAACCAGCCATATTGGAGATATATCGCAAATAGAAATTGGCAGAAGAGAGACACAATTCAAATCGATGGCTTGCACCCACCGGAACATATGAAAGTCCATCCACAAAGACTTCTTACCCAAATACTGATATAGAAATAAAGTTATCAAACCCAAGAAAGCTTCCCCTTCATACGGGAAGGCTTAATTTCCAGTATTACAGTGTTTGACGGTGGCATATATATATGTTTCACCATAAACAGATTCATGGATGGAATCTAGGTGAACACGATTGTTGGTGGCGCCAGCATGCTTGTGTGCAGGATGGCGTATCCAAGATCTGTGGACATGCAAATTTCAGACCGATACGGCAAAAAAAATGCTGGGAAAAGGGCATCAATGTTGTCTATGAAAACGCGTTGGTATGTGGCGCCACCTGTCTGGTCTACGACAAAATTCTTCAAGATGGATAAACGAGAACCTTTCTACTGATACATCCATGCGCTCCTGATATATGTGTAATTTTCCCTAAAAACATACCAATGGATGGATGCTACGTGAAAACGATTGTAGATGGTACCACCAGGCTTGTACAAGATGGAAGTATCCAAGATGTATGGACATGCCACATTCCAGACCAACATATTGAACCAATTCTCAGATTTGAGTGATTTCCACCCTAAAAGCAAACGCACGAATGCCAGGCAAAACAACCTCAGAAGGCGCCATCGGTCTTGGGTACCAAATGAAGGTTTTCCAAGTTCCATTGATGTGCACAATTTCAGCCCAATACATTGAACCACTCCTTAGATATGGTCTATAATCACTAAGATGCACAGGTGGACGCAATAGATATGGGCTATTATCATGAAGACGCACAAATGGAAAATGCACGGATGAACATCAATGATAAACAATTAAAGATGGCGTCACCAGTCTTGAAAACGAGATGGAGGTGTCCAAGGTCTATAGACATGCACAATTTCAGTCCTATACCTTGAATTACTCCTTAGATATGAACTATAATCACTGAGATGTAGAAGTGGACACTGCGCGCAAAAGGGGTGCAGGTTCACGGGTGACCCAATAATTATACCCAGTTTTAGAAAGGTCGGTCGAAGGGTATAAGATGTTCCTCGTAGACGAACGCGGCGGCGGCGGCGGAACCTGCGTGAGAGTATAGTATTGGCAAACCATTGACGGATATTATGAATCATGATTTAAGTAATTATAAAAATTATAAAAATAAACAAGCTGTTTTTAATGTTAATTTAATGTAATTGTATTAACATGTTTGATGCTACTTTTTATGTTGAGTTTTTATGTCATAACCATTGCATGTATTATACATTTTTATTTATGTTAGCATGTTTTGTCCGGCACTTTGAGCGGTTTATTTTAATTATTGATATTGGAGCTTGGGAGGGTGAACTATGGATAATATCAAAGAGCTCTTGATTAATCAAGTTATTACAGTTGTTCTGCTGCCTGAACAGCACCTGTTATTTTAAGCCTCCACTGCTGTATACTGTTGTGAATTTAATGAAAGCAGAGACGGAAACTATGGGTCAAAGTTGCCGAATGACCAGTGGCTCAATGATCAGTGTATTTGCCTTTTAATCAAGGAGCTTATTTGCTTATTATGTAAACAATACAAAAAGAAACTTCTGTAACTGCATGCTTAATTAGAAATTTGCACTGGTCATTTACAAAACATGCCCTGTTTGATAATGTGCATAAGTTAAAAAGAGAGTGCTAGCGGGTACAATTATGGAGTGACCTCGATGGTTTTAACAAACAGCAATAATTTCGACCACATAAACAATTTTAAACAAAGAATAATTTTGCTTGGAATATTTACAATATTATATATAATAATTATCAAATTTTGTAGAGATTTGAATTATACTTGGGTAATGTTTTACAGATCATTATCAAGGTGTATCACCTAAAACTTTAAAATAGATTCTGGTGTGATTAGATTATTAATTATGTCTTTTACTATCACAATATGCATTGTCCGACAAATTACATGTACTTGAAGGGGAATTGCAGATGCTCCTACAAATAACCTTAATATTTACTTTCTCTATTTTACCTTACATATTTAAAGCCGACAAACGTAATTGTTTTCTTTGCTTTAAAAATATTACGATAGCTTTGCAAGGGTAAAAATAATTTAAAGACTTTTAATAATATTCAAGGCAAATATCTTATATACGGTACATGTCATATTTACAACTTATGCGCTAATTTGGATCAACATATTTTGGATCAGGGCGTCAGGTAAATGAACATTGGTTAAGCAGGTCTTCAAAGGTACAGTTTTTACTGTCTTTCAGAAGTTGTCCATAGTGTACGTCTAGTCTACGCTTTTGAGACTAAATGTATTATCCTGACCATTTTAGGTGCCAGGTTGCTAGATTCCGCGTTAAATAAATATTTATGCTTATTTGTCCACAATGTTCACTCTAAAATCCACTTTGGCATAATAATGACAAGACTCATTTATATCTCTTGTTAAGGTTAATACCAAAGGATTACAAAAATATATGGGGTCTACTTGTTACAGAGAAAAAAATACTCGGTGACATATATGCTGTTAGTGGTATTCGTTTTTCCTGAATGAACCTTACGTCTCTTACAGTAGCTAATCACATCTGTCTGTTGATCCTACCACTGTTGACAGTGAATCCTTGGAATGGAGCTGGCTTAATGTCCTCGTGTGTGATTTTTTTTGGTTTACATAATTAATCTAGGCTCAGTAGAGCTCTAGGGGAGGGGGGGGGGGGGACCGGTTCGCCTGAGGTTATACGTTTTAACCGCTATTGACCTGCAGTTAACGACTACTTAACCTGGCCATCCGCCTAACAAGCTATGAATGTACCACCTACAGTAATACAATTGTAGTACAAGATCTGAAAGTTATCACAGAGTTCACATCATGATATGGACGAGTACCATATGACCTAACGTTGTTGTTGCTTTCATTTCGATCAAATACCATTCAAGGGGTTTGTTTGATTAAAAAATCTGATACATGTTGTACACTACGTTCAAACTTTGGTAAGTACGATGTACATATAATCAAACCTTAGATTAGATGTAAAAGAAATTCCTATAAGGTTGCCTTTTACATTCTGTTGTGGCTTCAACAAAAAGGTTTGTCCCAGCAGCACAGACATAAACAACGTAATGTATATCGTCGGACTTGAGTCTTAAGGACTCCTAAGAGAACTCTTGGTTTTCCTTATCGTGATAAATTCGGACTAAAAACAGGTTTTATACTGTGCAAAATATCGGTAAACATCAATAATATTTATGTTACCTGATGTAGCCATATAACTTTCCGTTTACGCAATACCTTACGACAAAATTAAAACTTAGGACTTTTAACTGCTGTTAAAATCCGTATCAATATTGCTACCCCAGTGTAAACTTTTTTGCAGGAAGGTTCCAACCAAAGCATTAGGTTTTGTCCACAGTTGTTTATAATTGTCACTGCGATGATTGTGATAACATTTTCTATTATAATCAGTGGAATGATACAGTCTGTAGCGATCCGTCTACGTGGATGATTTCGATATTATCCTAAGCAGGATATCTCTAACTTTGAGTCTTGTGCTCTAGAAGATTTTTTTCTTCACTTGTAAAGAATAATACAGATTACAGAGCAGAACTATGCTGTGAGGTCAGGCGTGGGATTTCTCAGACTAAAATCTTCAGTTTGGCGTTTTTACGTTTTTGTAGAGAACATGGTTCTCCTGGGTTTCACGTTACATTTTTTCACTCATTTTGCACGTTTTCGATTTAAGTGACTTAAACTGAACAAAAGAACAAGTTCCATTCCAACGCTAATTGACTATATGGCTTACGGTATCCATCTTTATATCAGTGAGATCTTGAGGAAACCTTAAGCCTCTACATCGAGTTTTCTTTGACGTCATTGTGTGTCTACACTTTTATTGCAAACTGACAATGTGTCGCAGTAAAATGTATAAGTATTATCATATATTTTAATTCAACTATAACAGGAGCAACTGGCTTGTTCACAACTTTTAACTTGCCTCCAGCGTTGCGTAGACGGTCATAATTTTACGCCCAACACCTGTACAAACAAGCTGAATAATAATAAAATGTCTTCTATATTAACATGTCTAGCTTTTAAATATTAATGCTAAATTATAGGAAGAAATCGAATTTAATGGTCGCATATTTGCTGTTAAGTAGATACAACTGATTTCTAACAAGTGTAAATATTGATTCTCATATAAAGACAAGAGAATGATTCATGGGCTGGATGGATATGATCGCAAAATACGACAGCAAGTTATATGGCTTACGTTTTAAGATTAATATATAACCATGATTCCCTAACCCAGATGCGTTTCTAACATAATCG
This sequence comes from Sipunculus nudus, assembly GCA_026874595.1. Taxonomy (NCBI): domain Eukaryota; kingdom Metazoa; phylum Annelida; class Sipuncula; order Golfingiida; family Sipunculidae; genus Sipunculus; species Sipunculus nudus. The sequence goes on along the minus strand of CM049311.1, from coordinate 11,376,386 downwards.
CTAACTAATTAGTAACAGATCTGTAATATGTCAATTATTGTATTAACCTAAAATGTAATGATACTCATTTGATAAGCCATTCCCAATCTTCAAGTTCGAAAAGTCTTCAGGTCACGTTTTTTAAATATATTCAAATGGACAGTTTTACATGTTAACTATATATTATGTATAGATAACATCAGACTGGTGATAAAATATGATAATCGTGTAAGGGACCCTATGAATGTAGAAAAATATAACATTAATTCATTTAAAAGCCTCTCATTATTTAACAAGTGGCCCATAGGACATGACGCTCAGCTAACTTTGACATATAGACGGTATAAGTATTAATCGTTGATGTTATGATCTGGTGAAATATACTTATAAAGGAACCCTGTACAATGGGAACAATATACCAGAGTGCTCAAATCATGCCTTTTGCGCATAGTCCTTACAAATTAGGTTACAGTGACCTAATTTAGGGTTTTCAAAACTTTACTAGGAACACCCTTGATGCTAAGTTAGAAGTTTCTACGTCCAACTTCTACGATTTGCGTCCATCTGACTTACATTGTACTCAAAATACGTTCATTCAAATAGTTCACAGAACAAAGGTCACCTTATTTATTGTTTCCAAGAAGACTTTACAGAGGTCTGACTGGATCTTAATTAAATTAGCAGTTTCTAGGTAAAACAGTTACAAATTAGACCCATCTGTCTAATAGGGTGCTAAATTCATATCTTTCATGTATCTTGCAGAATATAGGTCACAATGACCAGATAAATATTACAATTACCTCCCTTTATATTTCTAGGTTCATCTGTTAAAGTTTTGTGACTTAATTTCAGGTTTCCGAGGGGTTTTCCTAGACTTCCCTGGATTTTACGTTAGAAGACCTGGGCAAGTGGATACAATTTTGCCGATCTGACATTCAGGGTGCACAATCATGTTTTTGGCCCATAGCTTGAAGGACATAGGTCACCATGATTTAAATTCATGTTTCCGAGGAGATTTGCCCAAGACCTCCCTCGATGTTATGTTAGAAGATTACAGAGCTTATGGATACAATTTGTCTGCGATGTAATTAATTATAAAAAAATATGTCCTCTGTGAATAATCGACTGTATAGCGGTTAATTTATCTCTCATATAAAGATAAGCACTGACGACAATATACGTCAATAGATAATAGTAGTTAGATCGTAGTCTTGAACTTTACTCCGATCAGACGGTCTGATACTAATCACAGCGCAGATACACAGCGTCACAAGTAACTACATAGGATCTATGGGGGATTTTATGGGCTTAAATCTTAGACAGTTCAATGTATCTGGTATCATGAGACGGCCATGAATGCACTACGGGGTAAGTAAGCAACTATATGCGGAGGTAGATTACAATAACATACTCAACTGAACACAAGTCATTGCACACGTAGATTATAATAGCACGCGGGGTTGGTTATACCTGTAATACAGTATATTCGGTATGTGTTTATCACTTGACAAGAGGGCACATTGCTTAAAAGTTTAACGTAATTGTTTGCGCCGTACACATTCTACTTCATGGCTTGGCTGAATAACTATAAACCTCTGTGTATGTATGTGATCATTTCTCGAGAGTGGGTGTGTTTATGTGTGAGTAAAGAATACTCGACGGGATATGACTACGAGACCGATTCGGGAACCAAAAGAAAATAATAAAAAAAACGGATTGTACACAAAATATTTTAGTTCTACCTCATTGCCGTATTTTCAAATGATCCGATACACATACATTGTGTGATGCTCTCTCTCTCTCTCTCTCCATATATATATATATATATATATATATATATATATATATATATATATATATATATATATATATATATATATTAAACACGGCAAAACCTTATTGTGTCGAAGTCGAAAGGACTGGTTACTAGACACGGTATAGTTGTCCTTCTGTCCTTATCAGGATCGATAAGTACTGAGGTCCTTGAAGCACTTACAATTGTTGAATGTAGGACGTTTCGAACACGGACGTTGTTATTCATGCAAGCTGTGCCCTGGTGATTTACTCAGGTTGTACACCTAATGAGCACACTCTTCCTATTGGATCAATAGGTTGAACAGGGTGTATGTCTTATTGTTATTAATGAACACATAACCTACATTAGTCCATATAAATAATCCAGATTTTCTGGAGGAAAAGTATATAATTAAATATATACATTGATACATTCAAAAAAGTATATTTGCAATGGTTCTTTGGGGTAATAATATTGATCTGCACATGGAATAAGTATATTTTAAATGGTATATACTAATCGTATAATTCATCCCCATTTTTTGGAGCCACGGATCTATTCTAAATTAAATTTTCAACAAGTGATTTTATGGTATTAATGTTAACCTACCCGAAGGGTCCTTCATTACACAAAGGCCTGTCCGAAACACCCTAGTCCGGAATGTCCGTGTCCTAAATGTCCGTGTCCGAAACGTCCGTCCACCAACATTGTTTGCGTGAATGAACAACACTGGTCTTGTCACATTGTTTATGCATGTAACGTATGTGCCAACTAGGAAAAAATAATGAAAAAAAATTAACTACAACTAGACTTAGGGAAATCTTGTGAAACTTGTAACTTGTGAGAAAGGTGCGGCATTTATCGATGGGAGCAAAGAATATCGAATACCATGACTAACCAATCAAACAGGTGAACAGCGGTCAATGGTATGAAAACATCACGCTTGATCAGTTAAAATCTTGCCAGTATTCACGAGGTAACTGATTATCACCACAGCAAGCATGACTCAATTGTTCAAAGACCGCGAGTCAAGCGACCGAACCTCACGCTTGACGATTGTTATCATGTCTTAACATACAATAGGCATTACCTCCGGTCAACCGACAGTAATCCTTACTTAAGACCAAAAAAAACATAAAGACATATATAGTTTCTCGACATATTCGCTCTCAATACAGAAGATTTCAAATAGTAAAGGTTTCAACTGTTTTTGTAGGGAACACTACTTAACTATAAGCTTTGCTTATAGAGATTTTACTCTCTCTCTCTCTCTCTCTCTCTCTCTCTCTCTCTTTATATATATATATATATGTATGTATATATATATATATATATATATATATATATATATATATATATATATGTAAATTCGCTGAGTGGACTAATAATTCAATTTCAGATAAACGAGGAATCAGATGACATGTCAGGTCCTTATTCTGTCTAAACCGTACTGGAAAAGGACAAACCCATTCAACTTCGGTCATTAAAGACTGAAAATGTCGAGAAGAGATTTCACTTGAGTGCTTTATATCATTGGTGGTTTCGCCATCAGCTTTTTCAACATGACCGTCATCAGCTGTCATACTTTGATGTACGAAAAGCTACTCGATACATTCGACCAATCAAGAACCGCTACAGCATGGGTGTTCTCTCTAAGCAGTTTACTGGTGTTTTCGCTATGTGAGTATGATATATATATATATATATATATATATATATATATATATATATATATTTATTTATTTATTTATTTATTTATTCAGGCTACATATTTAAAATTTATGTGTAACAATGTGTAACAAAGACACCACGTCCCACGTGTCCTCAAATAAGGGGCATTGTCTTCTTATAGAGTTTCTCCATGCTAAATGCTCTCTTCAGTTTTCTGTAAAAGTCTTTGACCTGACATCGAGCCTTTATATTGTTGGTCATATTATCGATGACGTTCAGACAATGGATTAGTTCGGCTTCTTGCACAGCTCCCATGTTGAGACTATCATGAGTTATCTGATTGGTTCTGTTGCCTATTTAATAACTAAAACCTTAGCCAGAGAGATTAAGGTATGTTTCGGGAGAGACAGAGACCCTAGTTACATGTGGATGATAATTTGTCACAACTCGAGAAACCTAACATGCATCCTAAAAAGCTGAACGTATTCAAATTTTCAACCTATTAAATATAGCCGATAGTGTACCAATGAACTCTGACTTTTTGTGGACTCATCGTGCTACTTCATTATTTATATTCAACAAAATGCCGCCCCCTAGAAGTGAGCACCAGGAATAAAGAGAAAAGGGCCGTCACCAGTGACAAAGCAGTACAGAAAACTGAGATATGAATAAAATATCGAGGTGTCGCAAGTTTGGCGAAAAATATCATATTGTTTCGTATTAAACAAATCTAATCTTCTTTTCAGAATTATTAACTTTGTTTTCAGCTTGTGTTCCGTCCCTTCTGACTAAGAAATTCAGTTTCCGTCTTGTTATCATAGTGGGCGGTCTTCTGCGATTCTCCGGTCTGCTCATGTCTGCCTTTACGCCAAGCCTTTCATATATTTATATATCATTTGGAATAATATCAGGTATGACGTTCACATATATAATAAACTTTGTACTAGGACTGTCTCATATCAGCTCCCTAGTATTGTAGGATTTTTGGCAGTTAATAAAATGAAATCATCTATTTATTACACGATGTTGCTCAAAGAGATGTTGAAACAAAAGATTTTTGTCTTCGGGCTTTTTGTTTACATCACATACACAATACCATTTCTCAAATACCACATAAAGATTCACAAAGTTATCATGAGTGCAAAATATTCACAAACGTCTCATATTTGTGTACATCATGAAAGTGAAGAGAAAATTACCTTTACAAATGCAGCTTTACACTCTTTATTCTTATGGTTATTTTGTCTTATTTCAATGCATCAATTTTATAACTTTACCATTCCTCGAGCTGAACTTATCCTTTTTCTACAGCTTTAGGTGTGGTTTTTTCATGGGATTCCATGTTGATTGCCGTTACTCAGTATTACAAACAAAAACGTGGATCAGCGGTAGCTATCGCACTGGCAGGTGGTTCCGTTGGTGGCTTGATGATGGCGCCACTGGTTCAAATCATGTTTGAAAGCTATGGTTTCCAAGGCGCTATGATGCTTTTAGCTGGCTGCCTTAACACTTCATCTTTGCCTGGCAGGGGCAGTATTTCGACCACTTCCAAAAAGACCTAAATCCATTGAAACAGAAATGACGGAAAATTTGTCGTCTGAAGGGAAAACGATAATAAATGGAACAGTGTTATTACAGGCGGAAGGACAGGTAGGTCATGTTTCAGTTGATAAAGGAGATCTAACATTAGTTGAAAGCAAAATTCCAAATGATCCTAAATATAATGAACATTCGAAACCACGGGAACTAAAGGACTCATATTCTGATCGTAGTTGTAACGTACTCCGCACAATTCGGCAGGCCTTTAAATTCTTGTGTGAGCCTTCCTTTTTGGTATTTTCCGTTCTTCAAACTGTATCGCTGTTATCTTTATTAATTAGAGGAACATTTCTAGCGGGATTAGCTCGCGACAGAAATATTCCACTAATGCAGAGCGCCGTTTTAATATCAATATCCTACTGTAAGGATCTTGCTGGGAAGATCATTTTCGGAAGAATTTACGACATAAGTTACCTCAGGGATAAAAGATCGTATGTTTATTCTGTCATTGGATTCCTGATGGGTGTATGCATGGCCAGTCTCCCACAGTTTTTCGTCTTTAGCGGTGGTTCTTGCGTTCTTTGCCCTGCTGGGTGGATGTTATAACCCTCAATATACAACAGTTCTTGGAGAACTCATCGGAACAGACAAACTTCCGGAAGGGATGAGTATAATAGGTATTTTCAAAGGAGCAGGCGCGGTCTGCGGTCCGGTTCTGGGAGGTATGTTGGAATTTATCATTAAGGCATTAGATCAGAATATCAATAGTAACAATTATAGTTATAATGACATTGGTAGTAGTACCGGTATTTGTAGAAGTTGCAGCACTCTAAAGTACTAGTTAAATATTGGACGAACTGCCACTTGAACATATAAAACGAATGTATACACGGCTTTGGTATTTTTTAACATCTTTTACGAAATATATTTGAATAAAAGTCATAGCAACAAAGATCATATGCAGATTAAAATCCCTAAAAATACGAGAAATAACTATAAGAAAATTACACTCCTTGGACAGAGATTACAAACTTCCGTCGTTCAGGATCTCGGGGAGTGACGGGTTTAAACTGATGATGAGTTTGATGCAGAATGTAATACCCCGCTCTCATTTATTCTTGGCCAAGTGCCACGAAAAGCTTGCTATACAAAGCAGTTGTTAAAAAAGGAGACTTGGAACGACTGCAGTTTATAACCGCTGCGTTTTCGGTTTTAAAAGAGAATGTATCACAATGTTTTAGGTTCCGAAAGAATATGACTACTTTTTTCAATTTCTTGCAAGAAGTCTAGTTTTGATGGTCCCAAAACTATTTATGTTGCTATACTTTTATTCCATGTACTTTTATTCTTTTTTAGGAATGATACGAGATTCAACTGGATCTTACAACTACGTATTTTACGGCTGTGGAGCATTGGTCAGCCTGTCAACGGTTGTTTTTCCCAGTATACTAACGTTCGTTCGATACAGAAACAGGACTCTCATATCTTAGTGCACATACCGTCATATTGGATTGTGTTAGAGATCATAGATAAAATGATTAAATGTGGTTACATATTTTTATGTTGCTGGGAGAATTTATACAGCGACACAGCTTTGACAGAAGAATCGTCAGACACACTTGGCACGCCCCGTGACAGTATATGAGCAAAGACGGGCATTTCCTTGGCTTTTCTGTCAATTATAATGAAAAGTAAGTTAGATGTGAAATATGAGGAAATCATGTACTTTGGCAAGAGCAGATAACGTAAATTTCTGATGATGGAAATCCCATTCGTAAATCAGCAATTTCTTTTCAAAACATGTCTTCCTCGCCGATGAAAGGTCACACAAGTTCAGAATATATCACTGTCAGGAGATGCTTCTTGAATGATGGAAAATACTTAATATTTATAATAAACAATAAGACATTGTCCATTCATAAATGAAAGCATTCCTTTCTTCAGAATATTTGAAGTAACCTAAAGCATCTTTGGATATATTCGTCAGACTTTTAACAGCCATATGTTTTCTCTCCCTCATGCTGTTACCTATCACTTTTGTTAAAATATAATCAAGAAAAACATGACAAATGAAAAGTGGACAGGCGGCGATGAAACAGGATTAACTTAAAAACATGGATTACATGAGCATTTTGGGAACTGGATGGCACTAAGTGCCACACCGCTAGGCACTTAGGATGAAGAGCGTAAAATTCCCTAACAAGTGATGAAAGTTTAGCCTATAGTAGTGATGTCTAGGGAAGTTTAAAACACTTTGATTTGAAAGTTATTCATAAATATAGCTTCCAGAATTCTAGGTGGAAAAGGGGATGGATAAGCGTGCCCTACATCCGCTCTTGAAAATGTCAGATATACATAAGGGCAATGGGCATGGCACATCCGAAATCTTGAGGTCAATCATTTTTCTTTTACCTGGTATACGATTACTATCAGGACAAAAAATTTGGACAGTTGGCTTTTATTGGGATCTTGGTTATCAGACCTTTGGTTGATATAAGCCTTCAACTTTTCAGCTGGGACTGAATCAATGCCTGCAGTTTTCCTTATTTCATGGCCTTGATCTTCAACAGTGATGAAATAATTTGCAGCAGGCCGTGGGTTAGCTGTCTCTTCTGGTACAGGTCTATTTGGCACCTCTTGGAAGTGTTATTTACCCTGAGCTCTCTCACAGTTGGTTTTATCAGCTCATAGATTGGATAATGACCATGATAAAAAATACGCAGCAACTTTTCAATAATTTACTATAAATACAAACGAAATCGTATATAGTCTAAAATTTCAAGAAGTGCTTGTGAACCCAAAATTTCAAGCATATTTCCTTCATGACAGGAAAACAGACTTGAACCGGAAATATCTAGCATCGCGGATGTCATAATATTCCACCCCTCGGCTATGTCCCTTACACTGATGCATATCTCCTGTGATATTAGTGACGAAAAAAAGACTCATTCAAAACAATTCAGCATGGGGATTTGACCCACATCTACGGATATAAAAAATTTAAAGCGATCTGTTTACTGATATTTTAATGATGATACTCCGTGATGTTGAGATGCGCTGCAAAATAACGCAAGTCTCTTGTACAAGAAAAAGCAATCATGATCTTTGATAAGACAGAATATCAGAACAATCCATTTGTCTGATCTTAATACAATGCATGTACATATGTATTTTTTTCACCTAATATGGAACTATTTAAGATAGACGAAACTCATAGTAAAATACTATAATTCTAACATAAATTTGATTATATTTCACCTCTGAGCCAAATTTTACCTCTGAGCCAACCCGTGAAAGACAAACGTCGATTATTTTCAGATTTATAAGGCAAAGAATATTTTAAAGGTAGGCATTACTGAAAGACGCAGAAAATGATATCAGTGGCGTCACCAGATTCACTCTTCGCTAAACCAGTTTTCAAAACAGCTCGTCCACGTTTCTTTTAATTCTCATGATATTTACACATAACAGACCATCCCACTCTCGTACTAATATATAATATTCCATTTCCTGTAGGCTTCGTCCTCTCCTCTACTATACATCAATGGTCATGTGACTTTTGAAAAGGTCAGATAAACAACTTTTTTGAAACAATTCACAAATAAAATATATCAACGAGGTGTGATTGTGCTGAAACCTGATTATCCCCGATGTGTAAGTCTGGAACCCCAAAGGCACTTTCTTTACAGCATATTGATGTAAAACATAGCTCAGTACCCTTAAGCCGGACCTTAAATGCACTGGCAATCTTGTTTCAAGCTCATAACGTGCAAAATATAGACTTTCATGATTTTCTGTCAAGTTAACATGGAAATATCATTATGACATGAACGGATGTTACATATTCTATGGCTATTGGTTACAACATGTGCCCTTCTGATGGGTAGACGGTCGGGCGATATCGTCACGGCCGGGAGAGCGTATTACCCGGAGTGAGGGATGGTTGCCTGGGAGTGTAACGAAAACAAGACCAACCACAACTGCAGGAAAGCGAGGTAGAAATAGTCTTTAAAATTATAGACCCTGTTTAATATAAATGTTTGCACAACAACAACACATATATGTAGACCATTTATTGTTATAATGAGATTAATAAATTGTCTTAATCATGCAAGTACTCATACCTGACATTACCTGTCCACACCAAATTCGAATATCTTCCTCAACACATCCCAATCTCACAGCTACTACCTATAACTGAGCATGATATAACATAACTCTCTATTTGCCACTCGATTCCATACAAAAAGTTATAATATAAAAACATATAAAAATACTCATAAAAATTTTAATTGCCTAACATATATAAAGTGAAGAAACGTGGCCCTTAACGTATGTAGTTGCATATGAAACCGAGACTATGTTTACCGTACGTGAATGAAGTATTTAAAGAATGTACAAGCACACATTCATAACAAGAATGATGACCGCAAAGGTACAATCCTGCAATTCTGAGTCTATTTTCCAGGTATATGCATGGGCAAATTTATTTTAATTCCGTGCTACGGCTAAGATTATGTTTCTAATCATAAATTAAAAAGCAGTTCACATCAGAGACATAAGAAGTCGAAGTTTAAGGAAATAAGGTTAGTGGGTAAAGCGAACGAAACGTGTGCAGTTCCGTTAACAAACGTCAGGCCATATGAAACGGGTTATAATAAATAATACTGAACCATGAACATTCATGACTCCCACGTGACACATTCAATAAATCAAGAGTATATATATTTGAAATACATAAGTATTCTCCCCATCAAGTGTGTCTACACATCAAATTATATATATATATATATATATATATATATATATATATATATATATATATAACATTATTAATGTTGTAATAATGTGTTCATCCTAAATTTTATTTAAAACATATTATGTTTTAATAAATGTATCAATTGAAAAAAAAATCATAAAACAATATTTAAAATATTTCTTAATTATTTTTTTTTCATTTAAATTTTAATATTTTATGCCTACTTTATTCATTTTTCTACCGACGTATCCCAGTGTCAGTCAGTAGATGTCGCTAGTTTTGTTGGGAAAATCTCCAGTTAACCCCTAGCAATGCGTAGCTTTATTCTTAAACTTAAGTTTATAATCAAAGTATACTGCAGAATATATCGAAAATGCAATTGGAGGAGCACAACCCTTTGCCAATTACAGCTTTTAATTGTTAATTATTCATTTACAGAGATTTATAGAAAATAAACCTCGCATGAGAAGTCAGCACCAGCTGCTGGCCATTTAGACAAGTTTCAAGACAGATGTAAAAGAGGGTAAAATATAATCTGCAACGAAATGTATGAAATTTATAAACTAACTTTTATTTTGTCATAAATATAGATGAAAATACCAAGCTGTGTGAGGAATCGTTTCAGCCCTGTCAACAACACAGATTTATAGTTGAGCATGATATATTATGGGAGGGGTTACTGCATGCAACTGGCATATAATGCAACATGGATATATTACAGATGGAAGAGTTTGTCTGGGTGACATATTTGTGCATACATTAACAAAAACGTTATGTTTGAGCTTATACACTAAATACAAGTCACATGATAAACCATTAGCACAAAGATCTTGATTAAAAATCCCTATATAAGTTGATCTGTAAACACTTTCACACTCAAATACACCAAAACCTTATATTGTAGTAAAACATGAGAAATTAGGGTACGTTCATATAACTGATTCTGGAATAAAGGACAACGACAACAACGATAGTCATTGATATAAGCTTAGGAATAATGTGTGGTCTATTTTATACACATACTAGTATAACAATACATCTGCTCAATAAGGATGATATAGTTTGTACTGCAGCCTCTAGGTGGCGAGACGGAAAGTATAAAATTTCCAATGTCGTAAAACTTATATCTTTACATTGTCAATACCTTTTTTATAATCCATCCAAAACTTCGATTTCTAATAACTGCCACTGTGAATAAAACAATTGTTTTTCATAACAAATAGTTCATTCATGTCGACACTTTCAAATGAACCTCTGAAATTATCAATTACAAATGATTCAGTTAATCAGGATATTTATTTTTACAAATAGAACTGTCCCAAGTATAAACATAATGTACTATTTTACATCACTAGAGAGAGATTTGTATTAAAGGTTACGGACCTGCATGAAAACATTTCACTGAACTACTCAACATGTCCACATAAAAGAGGTGTTCTGATAGGGAGGTGCCAGTAAGCTTTTCCTGTATTTGTAAATAGAAACTAACATATAACGGCTGATTGTATCAAATATAGCAGAAAGAAGCAGAACTAAATACAAACATTACATCTTATGAACACCTTACAATGGCTTTACGGGGGAGAAGTTAGGTTTGCAATTAAGATAGTAGTATGCTTCACAAAATACACCAAATCTGGCTGCAGGTTTGATTGGAATGCAGATGTTCTGGATCTGTATGACGCATCATAAAAAAAAACATGAAAACCTGTAAATATTACGGAAAGGAATAAACCATGACAGATGAAGTTTTAGGTATATAACACTACATAATGTATCATTTAAGACTTTAAAACACATGTTAATTTCATTCTTCATTAATTAAATGACTCTCAGTTCAAAATATCATTAATATATATGATACAGACATAAACACTGACACTGTATTTTCTTTAGATATTCCGTTATCTTTATTATTCAACCAGATAATCACACCAAGCAGTATTGTGGATGTTACAATGGATATATATATATATATATATATATATATATATATATATATATATGCATGCAAAGAGACAGATAACAAAGAAATTTTAAAGAACAATGTACAAATTCTGAACATCTAGAGCATTCAAAGTTCTTTCTTATTTTAAATAACACACTAAACATCTTACAATGTGGGTGAAACCCCAATGAAAATAGTGTCATGGATAGAATAGTGAAATTCTACAAAATTAGCTGACCTCTACATGAGATCAAAAAGCTTGATCAATGAAAGGTCAAAGGTCATGACCCATAAAGTTTGAAGCTTGTAAATCCTTCTTGCTGTAGCTTGGTATTTCCTGTTTAAGTTCCATTAATCAACCCAGTAACTTTACTTTGTACTACACTAATGGTCATGAGTGCCAATATATATACTTTCATTCAGTGTGATGGATTTGTGGGAACTAATTTGGTCACATTTTGTATGCTGAGGCCGTAACCCTAGGCAAACTGACACTTGTATAATGTATGGGTTTTACGAGTAGATTTTATGAAGGACATAATGTCCACTTGCTGTTTCTAGGCATGCCAATTTCACTAGCCATGTACTAGTCAGGACTTGGAGACTAACACTGTTCATGGCTGTTGCTCTTGACTGTATCAAAACGTCTGCTTATTCATGCCAAGCAGCAGGATAGTCCTCTGATGGTCACAGTGGCAAAAAACTACATCTGCGAAAAATTCAAGTTCCTAGAATTTTACAAACGCCATTGTATCTCAAGGGAGGGAATATTATATAGCTAACTTTCATAGAAAGTTTTTAAAAGTTAAATTTCAGTATTAAGTTTGACAGAAACACTTCATCAAACCCAAAGGTTTCAAGCAGTTTAGCTTTGGTAGGATTCACAAGAAAAGATATGATTGTGGCTTCTCTTTTTTTCTGAGTATGTACAGACTAGTATGAGCATCTAAACCTGTTAATATTCACAAGTCTGTTACTGAGCCATTAACAAATGTATAATGTTTTTTATCAATACAATTTATCATTGGCACAGTTGTAAAAGCATATACCAAATGTCAAATGTTATATCTCTGATATGTTATTTCTTTGACACCATATCTCTGCTGAATAAAGTAATCTTAGTACTTGAAACTTGGTTTTTGCTCACAGACTTATTATTCCTTAACATTTCACAGTATAATGAATGGAGAGTCATCCATTCTAACAAAGCAAATCAATGAGAATGACATACCCTGCATTCTTTTTCCTATAATATGAATTGCTGGTACCAGTGGTCCTTGGGTACAAATTTTACTGTACATATATGTACACACACACACACACACACACACACATATATATATATATATATATATATATATATATATCAAAACCTCACCTTAAAACCACCTAGGTTTAGAAACCATGCACCTCTAGCAATGACCACTTTTTTTATGGATCTTGATTTTTTTTTGTTCTTCATAAAGATCGCGAGCAAATAGACCACTTTGTTGAGGTCCCAATTGTTGTCATAAATGGGGGTTCTGAATATATACAATGTTATTTGAAATTTAATGTAAGAATTGCAACAGAAAACCCAAAAGATATTAACATAAATATATAAACAATTACTCTGAATGACTTAAAACACTGATAATAGGTGATAGTCATACTTCGTTCCTGAGCCGATTCCATACCAGTGCATTCCATGCAAATAACCCACTCTCCATACCTAACAGTTCACCATATGACTATATATTATAGTATGTATACTCAATTTATTACCTGATCATTTTTGACAATTACATCTTCATTATGGTTAATTCATTTAATATGCAATAATGTACAAATCTGCATCCTAGAGACAGGAATAAGCCACACTTTTTGACAATTTGTACTAACTATGATATAGATCAGATTCAAAGATGTTTTACAAAAATCGTGCAGTTAGCTTGTAGAATGGAAATTGTTCCCTAACTCTGCCATGTTTATATGATTTGTTAAATAATCTACATGAACCAAAAACTCTGATATTAGATTTCATTTCAATATGCAATTTTTTTTATTCACTTTTCACTAGAGTTGCCGTAAATTATAATAATTGCAAAAATGTAAATGGGAATAAGTATTAACAAATTATTAATAAGTTTAAGACTCTACACCACAGACAGAATTTTTTTTTTTCAAACTGTGCATGTTATAATACATACAGATTAAACAAAGGATGTATACCTATCTTTCATCAAAATATATTTTACAGAAAAAAATGAAGATCGCATTGTCTGATAGAGAGGATTGTAAATTGTATGCAGATATTTGAATTTGAACATATTTTTGAAATGCACACTAATTTGTTCAAGGAACTATTAGTCTGTTATCATGAAATGATAACTTCATCTTCAACAACCTGAAGTACACAGAGAAGCCAACAGATGGCAGCACATAGCAATTACAGTTGTGCGTAGAAATATGACTGACAGGATTATATACTATATGATCATATATGTTTTGGCTATGATGATTATGAGGTCATACATAGTAAGGGAGAAACTAGTAAAGAAAGACCTTATAATGTAAGTGTAATTAATGTTTCTCTAATCCTATATCTCGAAAATATAAAGTGTACACATAAAGTGCTTGTTATCCCAAAGTCTTGGTGACACAAATTTGCACAAATGATAATTTCGCAATAAAAAAATTTTCCTATTCCAAAAATAAGGGGTGGATTATAACATGATAAAGCTGTGTTTCCATTTGTGCATATATGCATGAATAATGAAACCCACTCATATGATTTTACAAGTGTTGTTTCCATGTGTCTGTAAGTGCAAGTGTATCTGCATGAAAATCCCCACAGGAGTATTTCTCATGCATAGGATTTGTGTGAATTCCAGGATTCTGTGTCAAATGACGTCACTCCATTTTTATTTGGAAGACCTGCTAATTCCACTTTTCCAGTATATACATCTGCCAGTTTATGCACCTATGCTCACATGGAAACAGCAGCTATTTTACCATGCATATATGCTACGTACACATACACACACTGAAACACAGTTTTACTGCTCCAGAGTGACAAAGCTGTACATTGAGAAGTACATCTATAGTAGATCATCTATTCATACACTGTTTTAAGTTATAATATGGATGAATAGTGACACAGCTAAATGGTAAATCCATAGACAGCCCTCTGCGGGATGTCCGTCCTGGTAGGAGGTCGATCATCATATCTTTGTGTCTCCATTTTCTTCGATGGGGAGTTTCAGGCCTTTAGATGTGATGCCCTCGGTCATTAAAAAGAAACTGCTCACATCAGTTAAAACAGCCACTTTCACTTATATCAAAAACTGCATTTAGCTGGTTAAATATTAGTGTGCGATATATCCATGTAAAGTGAATTATTGGGAAAATAAAACCTTTGAGACTAAGACACCCCATCAAAACAAATACTCCATAATTAATACTGTACCTTCAGGTAACTTTACCATGCCTTTAGTGTTAACAGATTTAAAACAAATCTTGTAACCTGTAAATTAACAAGTGACCCATGGGTGATGATGCTCAGCTGATTTGGGCTGTAAATAAATAAAAATTTACTGTGCTCAAAACACATAAAAACATGTGTAACTCACAAAATATAGGTCACAGTGGCCTTATTTTTGGTATGCCATGAGATTAACCAAGGACCTAGCTGGATATTAAGTAGGATGTTTTTAGGTCAAGCATTTACAATTTGTGCCCTTTTAACTATTGGCCAGCAGTAATTTCTGGGGATTAGAAATAAAAAAAAAGAAATGTCTAACAATAAGAAAAATGTAGACTGCCCCACCAGTCCTGAAAAAGAAATGTCTAACAATAAGAAAAATGTAGACTGCCCCACCAGTCCTGCACAGCTAATAGGGCTATCCATGATCAAAAAGCTTGCCAGATTTCATTAAAGAAAGATCCATTAAATTATCACTGAGATATTGTATCTCAAGTATGAATTTCATACATCAACAGCTGAAAATTTTAAACAAGAGACCCAGGGGCTAATGTTCACTCTGTGAATTAATGTGCACAATGGCAGGTGATTAAAAAAATGGTGAATGTGAAAATACCATTCATTCCTTTCCAAGTAGACACTGTCCTATTGCACAAGGTAGGTGGCGCCACCTGTCTGGTTTATGAGAAAACTTTCCTGGATGGATAGATATGCCTAATTTCAGACCAATACCTTCAACCACTTCCGAGATATGAGCAATTTCCACAGCAAATGTCCCGGTCCCGATGGACGTCATGGGCAAACAATTGCAGATGGCACCACCAGTCTTGAGTGAAGATGGAGGTGTCAAAGATCTACGGATATGCACAATTTCAGCTCAATACGTTGAATCACTCCTAAGATTTGGGCTGTTATCTAAAAGACACCCAGGTTTGTACTGCACAGAAAGGTCACCCATCATTGTTACCTACAACTACATAGGTGAGGGAACAAGTATACCGGTTTCGGAAAGATCAGTCCAAGGGTCTCAGTGGAGACTCTGCTTTGGTGGATTATAACAAATAAATACGTAATGACTTATCTTGGAAAAAGCAGAAAAGACCATTACAGCCTGCAGAAAGAAGGTCAACACAGGTGGCGCCACCTGCAGGTCAAAATCATTTAGCAGTCAAATGATCAATATTCCTGTGAATTTTGAAACTGAAGGCTGCAGCAGTTCCTCAGATATTTGGTAACAGACAATACAACATGTATAACAACATATCAAGTTGTCATATTTTGCAATTGACGAGATTTGAAGTTCCGTAAAGAGGCCATTTTGAAAATGACTTGATTGAATTTATACTCAAAATTATTCCCCTTCCTCTAAGGAACTGTTGACTATGATATGAAGGCAAAAATATTGATAATTTATGACTTTTCTCGAAAGAAGTGGAAAAGACCATTTCATCCCGCAAAAAGTAGGTCAACAAAGGTGGCGCCACCTGCAGGTTGAAATCATTTAGCAGTAACATGATCAATATTCCTGTGAAATTTGAAACTGAAGGCTGCAGAAGTTCCTAAGATATTTGGTAACAGACAATACATCATGTACAGAAACACATCAAGTTGTCAAATTTTGTGATCGATACAACTTGAAGTTCCATAGATACGCCATCTTGAAAATGACTTGACTGAATTTACACACCAATTATTCCCCTTCCTCTATAGAACTGTTGACTATGATATGAAAGCCAAAGTATTATTACTTTATGACTTATCTTTGAAGAAGTGGAAAAGACCATTTTGTCCAACAGAAAGTAGGTCATCACAGGTGGCGCCACCTGGAGGTAAAAATCATTTAGCAGTCACATGATGATGATTCCTGTGAAATTTAAAACTGAAGGCTGCAGCAGTTCCTAAGATATTTGGTAACAGACTATATATCATGTATAGAAACACATCAAGTTGTCAAATTTTGCGATCGACACAATTCGAAGTTCAGTAGAGATGCCATCTTGAAAATGACTTGACTGAATTTATACTCAAATTATTCCCCTTCCTCTAAGGAACTGCTGACTATGATATAAAAGGCCAAAATATTATTACTTTATGACTTATCTTGGAAGAAGTGGAAAAGACCATTTTGTCCAACAGAAAGTAGGTCATCACAGGTGGCGACACCTGGAGGTAAAAATCATTTAGCAGTCACATGATGATGATTCCTGTGAAATTTGAAACTGAAGGCTGCAGCAGTTCCTAAGATATTTGGTAACAGACTATATATCATGTATAGAAACACATCAAGTTGTCAAATTTTGCGATCGACACAATTCGAAGTTCAGTAGAGATGCCATCTTGAAAATGACTTCACTGAATTTATACTCAAATTATTCCCCTTCCTCTAAGGAACTGTTGACTATGATATTAAGGCCAAAATATTAATACTTTATGACTTATTTTGGAAGAAGTGGAAAAGACCATTTCGTCCCGCAGAAAGTAGGTCAACAAATGTGGCGCCACCAAAAGCTTATTTTGCATGTCCATCCAATGATCAGTAATGCTGCAAAGTTTCATGAAGGTAGCTCCTTTAGCTGTTGAGATATTTGGTAACAGACGGTGGACAGTTGACAGTGGAGGGCGGATGCTGCCCCATGGCATAAGTTCACAGAGTGAACAAAAAATTTCAATTGTGTCTGCAACTGTTTTGAATACCTGGCTGGCTGATTTTCTTCATCTTTTGCATGATCCGATGTTTTATGTGCGGTTGATGAACATTTTAGTTTTAGGGTTGAGTGCAAAATATTTGTTTTGCAGCCCATTACACTAACACGAGTCTGATTTTCTAAATGCTAAAAGTATAGTTTTTGAAATGCAAGGAGATTTACCAAAGACCTACCTCAATGTCAAGTTTGAAGTTTCTAGGTCTAATGGTTATGATTTGAGCCTTGTTAAAGGACAGACAGACAAAGGGACGACAGGACGACTGAAGGGGTGATTGCTACAGCTCAGATGACCTATGGTCAGCTTAGCTAATAATTGATTTTATTAAATATTACCAGGTCGTTTATATCAATAGTGAATAAGAATTTCAACTCTTTTGAACACCTTCGGGTCTTTCTTGTTTAAGACTGTTAAGATTATTCCTATAATAATGTATTTACTATTGTTTACACTAACGTGCAGGTTAGTTTGAGTTCAGAAAATGAAACCCTCATAAATCACAGGAGTAGTGAAAATACCAGAATAAATTAACCTTGGCATGAATATAAAGCCAACCAAATATCCTCCCAGACTAGAAATTTATACCCCAGCACGAGATAAGTAACTACCGGTATGATTAATATGTTCATTTGTCAACTTTTACTTTTTATCTCTATACATTATTTATTCACATTAAATTCTACAAAAACTTGTTTGGCTATGTCTCAGTTATCAAAAATTGTTTGTCAGAAAATCAAATTGAAACCAAAAAGTTAATAATTAAATTGAACAAAAAAATTATGTATGATGATTTATTTATTATATTTACCTGGTATATTTAATGTCACAATATGAAAACTTATCTGTCCACACTGATCTGCTCAGAAAATGAGCATTTGTTCAGTATCAAAATATCTCAATTTTTGAAAAGAGTATACTGATTTTTGTTTGTTTGAAAAATGATATTTGAGAGTAAAGGAATGAGAGTAGAAATTACCGAAGATGCAAAATGACTTCAGTGGGGAGATTGTGAGAGGTGTCACACCCATGGTGTGGACATTTTAAAATTGCATGAACCAAACCATGTTATTTGAAAGCCAACTTCAAGCCATTTTATGCCCATCCACCAAAATCTTTATAAATGATGACTTTGGTCAAATTTGCTATAAAACCCTTACCTTGAGTATGTCTACCGTGGCTTGTAAATATATTCAACATAACATTCCCAAACAAATTTATTAACGTGGTTATTTAACCTAAATTTCCAACAGAAATCCTTATTTATAGTTCACAAGAACATTAAAATATATATATATATATATATATATATATATATATATATATATATATATATATATATGATATGTTGTGTACATTTCAGAGCTGCCTACCCTTTCCTTTTGAAATTTATTAAACAGACACTAAAAGCATTTCTTGATTTGGAAAAATTTAAAGTCTAAAAAGAACTGTCAGATTTTTCAAAATTGTACAGCTATTATTGTACAAGGTCACTGTTTAATAAAGTGTCTGTTTATAGCATTCAGTCACACAATGATCCATTTTTCTTATTTACTATAGTCCCTTCCACACCCCCTGTCCACCTGTTTTTCGCGATTATCTCTACATAAAATAAACCTGCCAAACAAAATTTGGACCAATGACATAAAGAGGCAAAAGCATAATTTTTGGTACCTTACCTACTCACAATATAAATATTATTTACTTTATGGCCTGGTTGACATGTCTCATATATATCTGTGGTTCATGGCGTCCCTAATGAGTGGCCATTGTGTATTCTCCTTGGATATGGATATAATGAAATGTGACGTAACAGTGAAGCGCGTGCATGCAGAGAATAATTGCTGTAAACAGAGTTCGGCAGCTCTTGATTATTAGTCCCGTGAATGTTGGTGCCTCTTTAGTACCTCACGTCTACTATATGACGTCATCACTATTCCCTGATATGCCCATTTCACAGACGGGTGTTTTTATTTAAATTTCCTTCAACCTAGGAAAAGACACTTGTCCCCTCTCATATAATCTGCACTCCTCGCTTATGCCAGTATATGAATACTCTAATGCATATTTTAACTTTCGATATGATTTATCAACCCCTTGTACGACTCTCCTAAATAAACTTAACTTGAGAGATGATGAGTTGAAAATTATAAATAAGGAAAGGACGTTGTAAAGTGCTTAATGGTGAGTAATTGTATTTTATGTTATTTTAGAAAATCTGAATTTTACCTCTGGCTAAAAAAAAACACCATTTATAAGGATAATATATCAGTTGCACTTACACCAAATGAAAAGCAATATTTTGAAAAGCAAAACAACAGTATTATGTACACAAATAAGAACACCATTATCATTTCATTCTTTCTTGTTCTTATTACAAATTTGATATAAATTATTTTTATCTCATATATCCAAACGTTGATTCCAAATGAAATACGGACTTATGTGTCATCAAGAATCCTCTATTATTACTATGATATGTTTATTTGTTTTTTAATTATACATTCTCATTCATCTTATATTAAGAAACTAATCACACCAATATATGTACAGAAACATCATATGTTTGACATTGCATTATTATACAATGAGGTAGGGCATTATATATAGGAAAAATTTTAAATCACAAACAAGCATTTATTCCTAAATCTTCATTATGTCATCCAGATGATATCAGCCTTGAGTTAACAATAAGAAATAAAGCTCAATCCCAAGTTGACTTTTGTTATGTTGTAGTTGATCTGTTTGCTTTTTAATGGTTATTATACGTTTTTTCAGTTTGTATGCTTTCCTGAAATCTGAACTCCCACCAGCATATACGAACACATTTATAGCTGAGTTCATGAGAGCCACTTCATAAGCCAACACAGAAGAATTTTGTAAATATTTGATTCATCTTTTTGTATACGTGATAAAATTATAGAAGGTGTCCAAGTGATGAAAGACGCCAGAACTACCAGTCCAAACATTTTGGTTGCATTCAATTTAGGTTTCTTCCATCCTTGGCCAAGATCCGATAATGTCACTTGCCGTATTCGCTTTGCTTGGGAATATATTGTACAGAGAATTCTTAAATAAAGGGTCGCAAGAATAAAACCGTCAACATAATATAGTGCGACAGGAATAATCCGATCAAGCATAATACCTAAAGAAGAAGCCAGTCATTCAACTGAAATAGTAATGAGGACTGAATAAACATAAGGAAAAGCAATCATCAGCCCAACCATCGTCTTTGTCATGAAACGTATATATTTAAAAGGATGTATTATATAAATGTAACGTTCCATTGCAATCATGAGAAGTGCTCTAGCTGAGATGTTGTAAGGCAAACTTCCGGTATAACCAACGATGGTCATTGCAAGTGTACTAAATGATATCTTACATGTTAAATTAAACACCAGGCTAATTAGACCTACCGATATGTCAGCAACAAACAGTGCACATATCAGGGCATTTGACTTGGTACGTAACCAGTTGAACTTGATGATAGTGACTATGTTGACTGTATTCCCTATCAAAATGATAGGGATTACTAGGAATGACGAAACAAACTGTAAATCATACAATGGCTCACAAAACACCATAGCAGAACCATTTGCGGTGACCGTCGAATTATTGCGTGCCATGTCTTCTTAAATATAAATATTAAAAAAAAGTTTTATCCTCTATATGTCTCCCTTTAGCTTTCGGCATATCGCATACCGACCTTATCTTGCAGTCGTACCAAGTGTACTGGTACACATAGATCTGTTAATGGTGTATGTCCATTAGTGTATCCTTTTATTTATATACTTGTGATCAAACGGTATTTGCTATTAATTTCCACTGCTGTAATTTCATACCTAAATGTGCCAGCCATGTATATTTATATCAATGAAGATCGGTTTTCGTTGGATAAAGTAAACCTTTTAGTAATGAAGGTTTGGAGAAATATTTGCATAATCAAATAACTAATTGATTGAAACTGCCATTAATCAATATGAACATTTGGGTTAATATTTATGATAGTGGGTCATAAGTCTGGATGTCTGGAATATATATATATATATATATATATATATATATATATATATATATATATATATTAAGAGTCAGAATACGTTTCAGATAGGCTGACTTATTTATTATCACAAAACAAACAATGCTGAATAAAAATCATCTATTCAAAAGGCGTTACTCCAACACTTTACCTACACTGTAAATAAATATATTTATATAAATAATTATATATATATATATATATATATGGAAAGAGTATACACAGAAAAGTGGTTCACTGCCAGTGGGATTCGAACCCACGATCTTCCGATTTCCGGTGCGGCTGCCTTAGTCCACTTGGCCATGACAGATTCCCAACCTCACTGTGTATTTGTACCCTTTTATAGGAACCAGCGAAGTGACGTCATGTTAGCGACGTCATAGTCTCACCCACTACACGTGTCGGCACGGCGACTTTTGCATGCAGCAGGGGGAACTGATGGCTTTATTTGGTGTACGGCATATATTATATATATATAGATGTAGGAGTAGCCATGCTGGTTCATTGTTTTATAGATGGAAAGAGTATACACAGAAAAGTGGTTCACTGGCAGTGAACCACTTTTCTGTGTATACTCTTTCCATCTATAAAACAATGAACCAGCATGGCTACTCCTACATCTATATATATATATATATATATATATATATATATATATATATTTATATATATATAATGTAACATGAATACACAGAAAAGTCGGTTCACTGTCGAATAATTGTACATAGTTAGCAGCAAATCGGCAGCAAATCGACTTTTTGAGTATTAATATTCCATTTGTATATACAATAAATCAGCATGGATAATCATGCATCTCTCGTTCTTTTTTTGTTCTCCCTCTCTAATATATATATATATATATATATATATATATATATATATATATATATATTTATATATATATATAATAAGTGGTATAGCCGTGTTAGTCTGTAGTTGAAGTAAAGGTTAAGTTAAACAGTGACGCCTTTTAGATAGACTAACTAGTTTATAAAATTAATAAACTAATTAGTCTATCTAAAAGGCGTCACTGTTTATCTTATATATATATATATATATATATATATATATATATATATATATATATACATATATATGTATATAAATCTGAAAAATGACCATATTCAAGATAAAGGGAACATAGTGTTAAGCTCATGGTTGATATAGAGTGAACAGGCCACTGGAGTGCAGGTAGACCCAACAATAACTTCCCTGCAAAGATAATCAAACTATGATCAAACGATACTATTATCTCCAATTATGTAATCCAAATATGCCTGCATTTAAAGTGAAGATCATAATTAATTGTATCTTATACCCATTATGCACACTGCGACATCACATTAGAAGGATCATTTCTTTTACACACCTTCAGTTCTTTTCATCGTTCATCTCACTTCAAACACAATGTGACCCGATCTCATTTGTTCTATGAGAGGACTAAGTGTACGGAACTGCAGGTTTTAAGCTTAATGATTTTTCATAATAATATTCTTCAGACGTTCTTTGAACATGGAACAGTGAAATTATTCCGTTAGTTAAATCGACCTCTTAGCAAATGGTATATTTCTTTAGCCTAGCTTTCATTTAAATTTACAGACGCCTTTCAGAACATGGCACCATCTCTGATCAGGTCGCTGGCTGTCAGAGTGCAGTAACATCCTTCATTTACTCGGCATAAACCAGGCTAATTTTCAGCATTTTCCAACATCACCCACATGAGGGCATACGTAGAGTATCCTTGATAAACATAAAATGGGATATTTTGTTCGAATATAATATACACCGTCTAAATAATTATGAGAATATGTTAATTTATATGTGGGTTTTTTAATGAGATATACTGCTAATGAAATAATAACATTTGATCACATTTTCCAATCATATTCGATATTCTAGGAAATGTGATATAAAATATCCACGAGACCATCTTCCCTCCAAAACAAGTATGATTGAATTAAATGAAATATCACACACACACACACATATATATATATATATATATATATATATATATATATATATATATATATATATATTGCATTTCTGGTCTCATGGTTTGATAGATGCTAGAAAGGTTTATGAAGAACAGGCTCAATGTTAGGAGTGAAGACTGGGAGGAAAACTAGAGGTCTGTCAGAGACTTGAGGTGACATATAATAACAAGAGAGAGGTTGATTTCTCGATCAAATTCAGCGAGAGGCATCCTTATGTGTTATGATACAGAAATGGTATAAGTGCAAAATACTGTCACCTTCCATTTGGAATAAATTATAGAAAATTGTCTTTTTATTTGTTTTCCGTTTATTCCTTCTAAATTTTACTTGAAATATACCATATGCATCCACATTTTAATTGGACCACTTGCATAAAACGGTTAAGTACTTCCGTTCTTTCCTTATATTTCAATAATTATATATCATACCGTGGACATATGCCAACAGACACATTGACATCTACTTAAAAGCACGTATCTACAAGAATCTTCTATATACTACTGAATCGACAATATCTAGTGCCAAACATGAATAAGCAGCTACATTTTGTCCTAAATATATATGTTAAGGTATGTTCGTACATATACCAAAGCTCTATCTGGCATGATGTTTTTTACTTCGTCTCTTGCTCTTTGGTGTGGTAATATTGATTTTCTCAGTTTCATTTGCAAAAAAAGAAGGAGCTTGTATGCTTTCCTGAATTCTGAACTTCCGCCGGCATATATGAACACATTAATAGCCGAGGACAATCTCGTAAGCCAAAACCTTAAGAACTTTCAATATTATTGCGTCTACGTCTATCACTATGTTTGATAGTACTATGACAGGTGTCCAAGTTAGGAAATATGCCAGAACTACCAGGCCAGGCATTTTCGTTGCTTTTAATTCCGATTTCTTCCAGCCTTGCCCCTGCTGCGCTAATGTCGCTCGGCGTATTCGTCTCGCTTAGGAATAAATTGCACACAAGATTTTTACATAAAGGGCCGCAAGGATAATACCCTCAGCATAATATAAAGCGGTATCAATAAACATGATATTCAAGATGTCCAGGGCTGTGCAGCATCCAAGTACCCAAACTAGAGTAGTAACAAGAATTGAATAAACATATGGAAAAGCAATCATACAGCCGATCATTCTTTTGGTGATTAAACGTACATATTTAACGGATAAATAATATATACATAACGTTCCACGGGTATCATAAGGAG
This sequence comes from Sipunculus nudus, assembly GCA_026874595.1. NCBI lineage: Eukaryota > Metazoa > Annelida > Sipuncula > Golfingiida > Sipunculidae > Sipunculus > Sipunculus nudus. The sequence goes on along the minus strand of CM049311.1, from coordinate 11,351,288 downwards.
TCCTCTAGATGCAATATTGTAGTTCAAAGCCCCCATGTAACCAAGAATCTGCCACACAACTCTGTTGAAAGATATCTTACAGGATAGATAAGTCACTAGACCAGTCAGGCCTACGAATATATCAGCGACGGACAAGGCACATATTAGGGCGTTTGACTGTGTACGTAACCAATGAAATTTGGCGATAGCAGTTATGTTCACCATATTTCCTATGAAAATTACAGGGATCACTATAAATGAAGAAATAAACTGTAAATTGTAAAGAGGCTCACAAACAATGACAGTCCATTCGTTGCGGGTGATCGTAGAACTATTGTGCGTCATATCTTTTACGTATTTTCACCTTTGCTTTATATCCTTCATCTGGTCATAGCATCAAATTCCCACACGATATTTTTCTGCAAGTCTAACACTTGTGGTTCTATGTGGTTAATCATATGGTTTTCAACTATCGATCTGTTAATGGGGGGTTTCTGTCTCTTTGGTCTGGTTACTTAATGCCATGTAATACCATTTGTGACCGACATATGCTCTAATATAAAATAATTGCAACCAATAATTGGTCAATCCCCTAATGGACTACATTTATCAATCGTTAAAGCCAACCCTTTGATGTTGGGCATTTGAAAAGAAATGAATAGAATGAACCTCCCATTAACAAGTTAGAATTATTTGATAACGCCTTTGTGATTGGAATATCAACAAGGAGATAGTAATGGCTGTTACCTTCCTTTGCTAATCTATTTCAATATATTAATATGAAACGCCCATGTCATACTGCTGATATACAACAGGACACCTTATGTTTTAATTTTAGCATTATACATACTAAAGAGGAAGATAATGTGTAGTAGATTCTATATATATATATATATATATATATATATATACACTTATTAATAAATTGCTTATATGCAATAAAACGTGCTTTACATGTAGACAGAACTTTACCAAGTAGCTATTGGCGTTTTATGTAAAATATTCACCACTAAAACCATATCATTGACTTTCTAATAGTAACAATTACAAACTAGTGTACTGCCTGATTTTTCTGGCTCTCCTGAAGCAGACTGTATAGTTGCCCTCATGAGGCACATATTGACATATATTTGAATATAATTATAGAGAACGTGTTTATATGATTAAATCATTTTAGTTGAGATACACATTAAAGCACCTTTATTCCATGAACACCAACTTTTTTTCGTTTAATTTTTCTCGTGTGTGGAAATCAACGCTGTACCAGGAAAAAAATATATTTTTGAACCAACACTTGAAATTCAAAAAGGGGAAAAACGCAGAGAGTAATGGAACATCTAACTCTACCTCGCCAGACGACATTATGCTTTCAGACACAACAGAGTTTTTATTTCCTTTTGGTACATTTTTTGTCATGTTTATTCTGTTAATATGTGTACCCGGTACATCAGTATATCAAAACATTTTAAAATTTAAAACATACTCCATAATCTCTTTACATGTATTAGGAATATAAACCACAGGTATGATTGTTAAATCTACAGGGACTCAGTAATGGCTGTTACCGTTTTAGGCCACTGCCCTACGACATATTATTCTGAAAACCACCATTATTCCATCGCTGATTTAAAGGGGGCATCTAATGGTTTATTAATAGCATTCCATAGCGTTATCGAACAGGTGTCGTGTTGTAGTTTTTCGTTTATGTATAGTCACTTATGCAATCCATTTCCTTTGTCCAGAATTTTCCTCCTATCCATGTTGCAATGTTTACCAACACCATACACCAAGCGCCTCGAATTATTTGCTGTATAAATATAGCAACATTAATATAGCATATAATTGATTTTTTAAATAGGCTGCTAATTGTTAGCAAACAGAACTAGTACGTGACAATAATTATCTTAATCTGGTTAGCTGGCTGAGCCCAAAAAAATACAGTGGCAAACATAGAAAGTGTTTACCGATAAATATAAAACAATTTGTAAATTTTATTTCATTTTAAGTATGGCACACCTCTACTGATCCTTTATTTAGGACATACTAATGTCAGCCTATTATTTTTTATATAGACATTGCACGAGGAGGTGATTTTGTTACCAATACCCAGAATGAAAAGAAGATGAACAACACGGAAACTAATGAGACATTTTTATCTAACTCTACCTTGTCACAAGGCATCATTCTTTTCGATAATCTGTTGAGAGGACTAGTCATCCTTGGTATTCTCTTCGGAAATATTTTAACAATCACTGCTGTATGCAAATTTGAGTGGCTGAGGAAAAAGACCAACAGTCTGATTGTTGGTCTCTGTAGTGCAGACTTGTATATAGGTATCGTGTTGATATTAGAATATGGAATGGACAATATTGAACCATACCGCACGATAGTAGAAGGATTACTTATTTTAGGATATGATTCTTCTGTGAAATACATCCTTGCTATTGCCATAGAGCGTTATATCTGTATCATATTCCCATTTAAATATGAAAACTGGATTACGAAAAGAACAATTGTACTATTGTTGTTGATCCCTTGGGCAACATCGATGGCTTATAATTTGACCATTCTGTCAACTTATCTGTGTGCTAATATATCACTTGCAACTCTAGCCACCCTCAGGCACTGGATTATCCTTATATATGGAGTGCAAGGCATAATTTTGATTTTACTCTATTCTCATATTCTTGTTACAGTTTATAAACACGCAAAACGCATAAAGAGGACCACTGTCACTTTCAATAAACCAACAGGATATAGCGCTGAAATCAGGGCTACAAAAACGCTAAGTATTGTAGTTTTAGTGTACTTTGTCACTTGGACACCGTCTGCTCTATTTCACACTCTTACTGAACCTGAAGATTTAAACATATTCCTACAAGTGATAAGTGTTGTACTGACAAATCTGGGAAAATCTAATTCAGCTGCTAATGCTTTGATCTATGCCTGGAAAACAAAGGAATTTCGTAGGGCTTTTAAACTGTTGTTATGCTGTAATACTGCTACTGTACCAGAGACTTAGTTTATAGATACTTTGTGCTGCAGATATGGATTGCTTACGATATTTCTTCTGAAGAAATCTAATCTGGGAGGTTCGTTGCATTGTGCGCCCCTTTACTCCTAACATTGTGAATCACATCATTACTCGCATCTCATTAGTTGTTAGATTGAGCAACATGTTTTCAATGTTTTGCCAGTCTTATTTGTCTTATTCAGATTTGAAGTTAATAAATGAATGTAGGTATATTTATTCTTAAAAGTACATTTATCTGGCGTATGATAAATGACTCAACAATTAATATTTGACCTGTTCTGCCTTTGTCCACCTGTTTTAATGTATACAAAACTAAAATTTAGACAGACGATGTAACGGGATCTCTTGTAATTCTGCCTGGTTACCCCCCCAAGCAGGATTAATGTATATTTTTGTTTTGGCTTTAGATCGCCAATTCTTTCACAATTCAAGACGATCTTAAGCGTAATATTTTCACAGGAGCATTACCTTTAAGTTCAAACAAATACATGATTTGCTTTCGAAAACCTAAACAACCATTTTTTTTAATAAATATGGAGTATTATATATACTGTATATATTATATATTATATATTTATGAAGCATCCCATAAGATCGGATAGTAATGTGACGTACTGATTAATATATTAGCTTTATACCTCAGTTATGTTCCCACAAGCGATAGTCGCCTTGATTTTGAAGACACTGAAGAGAATGGGAACAATGCAAATGATATTTTAAAATGTAATGCATGAGGGAAAAAATAGTGTATGTTGTATAAGCGACAGACAGGCATGTATCAAGGTACTTTATAGACATTCATAGGTGTCTATAATTTTGTAAGATTCAAACAATACATAAATATACGAAAAGAGCAACAACTCCTATACCGTTTGACGCCTAAACTATACTGTGGCTGGTCGAAGCATTTTTACAGATTTGGAAAACTTGCCAATAGAGATGGTCGCTTGGTTAAAAAAGAATGATAGCAATGGCTTTGCATGAAGGAACAAACTGTAAAACAAACACTCTTGTTACACAATATATCAGCCGACGTTTGAAGAAATCGTCTAAAACCTTTCGAATGTTCCACTTTGATTCATCTGGTTATAACAAGTCCGGCTACATTAAATTTAAGTTGAGGAGGCTTAAACACCAGCTAAGTTCACTTGGTTTATCGACCTGTTATCGCGCTATGTTATCCTTGTATATATAAAAAACGATATTCAGATTGAATCAGAAACAAAAATTTATCACATTTACATTTTTACTTAACCTGTAGCTGTCTAAATATTAACGAATTACTCAGGTTATTTCGTAACGATTAAAGAATGTTTTTAATACTTTAAGTAGATCTCTCAGAGATCCAGATATGTATTAATATAAATGCGAGGAAACATTCTCCGTAATAAAGGAATATTGAAGTATCCGACCATATGCGTCCGATTTATGTATATTTAGGAAAATGGACCAGGCGTATTATATGCAATTGATAAGACACGTAAGGTAAGACAGCAAGGTATTCTTTAGCAATAAGAACAATTTTTTTAGGAATAATTACAGTCGTTTTAGCAGCCTGTGTTCATTTGCTGGTGGATACAATCATTCCATCTAAAACATATATCAGTTTAAAAATCATGTAGCCGATCAATATTACATATAGGTTATTTATGGAGATGTGATGGATCTTTATTTGGATATCTTGAATAAAAAATAAATAGTCCTCGTTGGCTTGATGTGGTTTATTTCCTCGCCGACACACTGAACCTCTTTCCGTCATCTTTGGTCTTATTATTCAGCCTTTATCAACTGTGGACGATAAGAGCAACTATTTTTCCAAGGCGATTTCATCAAAGAATAATTTTCATGACATTTATATTTCCCCATAAATTAAGGTAGATCTGTAACACATGTTTTGTTCTTGAATTTCCATTTTGTGCATATAAGAGAATCTTCAGGACCGATGTCAAGCTTTAAAAATATGTGTATTTCTCTACCAATGCAGGATCATATTCCTTTTCTTAGTGCACCTCAGTACAGTGTTCATGCAAGCATATATGATAGTGAGGCTTAAACAAGGCATCACCAGTATATAAAGGAACATTAAACAAATGGTACCTATATCTATTCCTCTATTCCCAATGTCGCAAATGTACATTACTTTGTTCACGTCTCTCGCAGGAAACGGTGGCTGTGACCCAAACCCACTTCAAATACACGCAGTTTTATTCAGATAAGCATGTAAATCAGTATTCACAAATATGCACGACACCGGTTCGACTAACCTCATGCCCAACAGCAGCATGCGACTGTAACGCGGCGGAAGTGTACCGAATGGCTTCACTGTGGACCAAACCTTCCCGGTTTACCATGAATGATGGAGATTAGCTAATTCGCCATAATTCAATTTCCATGTATCCCGACTGTTACTAAATTGCTGGGTAAGCAGTTTCTCAGAGCACAAGAATCCCTGGGACCCACATTCTACTCCCTTTTTCGTACAAAAATTGCTTATTAATATTCACAAGCGCGATTTTGTTGATACGAAATAAAGCAAATACCGAATGCGAAGAGTATATCAAACGCCAGTTGCAGAGGTGCTTGGATCATGGTCCTTAACGTAATTGATAACGCATCAGCAAAACACAAACCGTTATATTTTCTCCATAATGAACCACCAACTACCATATTCTAATAAAGACAATGTATGTGTTTAGAATTGTCACAACTGACTTGCAGTAAAACAAACGCATGAACAGCAATGTAAAACAATACACCATTTATCATATAACATATCTAATTTAACGAACTCCTGAATGTGCAGCTTTACTCTCTAATTTGCCCGTGGGTCATGAATCGTTCACATTATTCAATATAACGAAATAATAAATGAAAGAAAGAAAGTGATATGGGCTTTGACAGGTGTATGTACTATTAATTATATAAAAAGTCAGCCTATATTACGTTAATGAAGAAGCAATGACTGTTTATGTAACAACATGTCTAGATATGTTTAATATTATCTCAGACTGTGTTATCCCCTATCAAAGCTGACAGGTAGCAAAGAACATAACAATATAAGCACATACTGACGGCAATAAGACATGCAGAAAGTGATGAAGTGAGACGAAATAATACCTGACATGGAATTTTGATATTAAATGTAATCTACAACGGTTTATTCCTCTAGTTATTCATATTAATACAAGGCATTCTTAATTACCTAGGTAGTTGGATATGATACATCAAACCTGTCAGAAATAATAACAGTTTCTTACAATTAGGGATAAGTACAGTGTTGAATAATTTTGATTCAATATAATATTATGACAAGATGGAATTTTACTAATACATGTGATTATTTGAGATACAACTACTATAAATGGGTGTCAAGGTTTAAAGATCGATCGGATTCCTTTAGGTATTCATAAATGTTCAGAGGGCTATCTAACAAAGTGCCATTTTCAATATCAGCAACCGAAACCCTCAAATCACATTTTAACTGGTACCGCTGATATAACCAAATTTCCACGAGAGCTTTGATCCGACCTATAAATTTGAGTAAAGTACAGTCAAGATAAATTGTGATGCTAAAGCCAACATTCTCTGTCTTAAAATAGACTCCTATAAAGCCGTTCCAATAATATAACGTTTCTAGTAATATTTAAAAAGAACACTTAAGCAAGAATCACGAAAACTTAAATGAAACATTAATTGTTATGTTTGCAGCGGGCTACCTGAACGAAACCATACCTTATGCCCTTATTTTCTTAAAGCATACAAAAAGACGTTAATTGCTAAGTTGGCTTGTCCAAAAATCTCTCATAACGCTAATGCTTCGCCCATGGAATTACCTAAACCAATGCGTTTATCAAACAAAATTACTATATTGAAAGGTTTCCAAGCAATGACACGGGAGAAAACGCCCCATTCTCAATCCTTTGTTTTTTAATATCAATCGCGTATTTCCAGTGTTTCTTCTATCTGGGACTGAGTTAGGGCCCTTATGTTTATGGAAAGTTTTAAATCTTTAATATAAAAATCGAATATATATCAGTCCTATTGCCGATCCTGTTATAATATACACAGCAGGGGCGGGCAAATTTATTTGAAAAAAAAATCCCCCAGTATTCTGCAAGTCGACCATCACTGTTACAGTTATAAACGACACAAGCTAGGGTAAACATATTAAGAGGACTATAGAATAAACGACATAAGCCATGGTAAACATATTAAGAACACTATAATTCTGTTTGTAACATGTCACTGGTAATTTAACTGGAAGAAAATGCAGATGTATTGTTTAATAGCTATTAACAGAATATATTCTAAGGAAGCTATATATCAAGTCAACTTGTTCAAGTTCCACTTGTCAACACGGCTGCTGATCACAGGACGAACGCACACGTGACATTCTAATGCTCTCTTTTAGTCCAGACCGCTTATCACTGCGTATACTCAGGCACTCACTAGCGCTTCATGCCACTAAACAACACTGGGTTGACACAGTCCTCCTCTGAAGTATGTGCTTGTCATACAAGGCGAAATCTTGAATCACTGACAGATAGGCTCACAGCCTTCTTTGTACTCACAGCCCCGAATGTATCCAGCAATCTGTATTTTGAAATGCCACCGTGCATGACAATTTAAGGCACCACACCCGATCTCACACCCAAGAACATCGTCTCTCAGCTGATCAGACAATATGGGACCCTCCTCTGGAACAATAACAAACTGTCAGACTATACCTCCTAGCTGGCTGATCCAGGAGTTTTTTGGGTTTTTTTCCAGCGTCCACCGCCAAAAATAAATTTAATGTGTATTCTTCGAAGCATCCTTGTTGTCGAAGTCTTCTTTTGTACATTACATATAGTTGATTCACTGGGTACATTAGCAAGAAATGACCAGGGCTCGTATAAGGGGAGGCCTTATTTATATATTTATATATTTATATATACTTCTACTAAATGGTCTTTGCATTCACTTAGTGACCCCCGCAGCTTGAATAGTAATTCATTAGTTTTATGACACATGGTTGTTTGTTCAGTCCTATCTACTCACGCAAACATCAAATAAAACCAAAATACTGATGCCGCTTTCGAAATCGCTTTTACCAGAGCGTTTTTGAAAAACTATGACGTCGCATAATTGCTTGAATGATAAATAGGTAATTAGACAAAATAAATATTAAATATCCTTCATTAAAATAACAAAGTTGTGTTGTAAATGCTTCTGAAGGAACAGGAGCAAACGAATGTATCTATGCGTAAATGTTTTCATGGGCACCAGAATTGAATCGAATGTAACCTTGAGCTTTTCTGTAAGTGTTCCGTTTTGAATAGAAGAGTTTCACTTGGTTTTACCACTATAATTGTCTAATTTTGCTTCAAAGATATGGTTTACGTTCCGCAGTTGCAATGCAGTTGACCTTATATCATGTCAAGATATCGCTAAAGATTTTTAGAAAATCACATCTTGGTAGTCTCAGATTAGTTAAACAATTGAGCGGAAAAAATAAACTTCCGATAGGTGGACAGCGGGAAACCAGAATCTGCAGTTTGGGCTGACCATGCTAAATTAAAATTGTTTGGTAAGTATTTTTGAGGGATGGGTAATCAATGATGTTTTTATGTATTTTGTTAGAAGATCAATATGGATAAAGACTATTTAAGCTGGAGACCGAGGACAAGACCGAGACAGGAAAGAGACTCTCCAAGAACGAGACTCTGAAAATAATAAAATAGTTAAAAAATAATTTCTAACCCCAAATGTAGGTTATGTGACATCGGACAAAAAATATAATATTTCCCATTAGCTTTTAATTAGGTGCACCACACATTTAGTCCAATACAAATGCAAGAGTATTGAACGTTTCATTTGCATGTTCTTTTGACACCCAGTGCTGTATTGTGTCAAGAGTGCCTGCGTGTAAGTAATACAATGCTTACAGAGAAAGTTTATGGCCCACCGACGGGGGAACTACCATAACTACCATGACAGCAGGGACCACTTAAAACAATCTCGGATGAGCGGGTCGACGATCTCGGTCCATGTTCCTTACCATCTCGGACCACTCTATAGGACTCCTTCTGACCAAATCCAGACCTCTGATATCGTTGTCAAAAATATATATTCTGTCTGAAAGCCGAGTTGAGACTAATTGTTTAATAATACAGCCTCGCTTACTCCCGACCTGTTTCATCTCTCTTTCTCTATCTCTTAACAATCCTCATCGTATATCTGCTTAATTATAGTATATTCATAATTAAAAATTGCTTACAGTTTCAAGTTTGTGAATTTTTTTGTGAACACATTAAAGCATGAGTGTCATAAAGAGAAAGATTACTGGAGCAAAGACAGAGATAAAGGAAGAATGTACATTACGAAAGAAAAATCTTCTGAGGAAAACAGAGCAAACAAAATAGAAGAAAAGTTTTTATAAAAAGAGCTTTTACGTAATCATACAACTTCTTTGCGTCTGCTGAGAGAGAGAGAGAGACATAGAGAGAGAGACAGAGAGACAGAGAGTAATGAACCTAAGAAAGTAAGACAGAATAGTTAACCGTGTGCTTGAGAGAGATAGATTATCAATATCTTTAATTGAATTAGCTAAATTTAGCTATATGTAAGCTATATTTTTGGTTCATGGACGTATATATTTAAAATACTGGTAGAATTTCTTTAATTACTTACAGTCTATATAGTCGCAATGCACCTGTTTCGACTCTTTTTTTTTAATCATTATATGCTCATTTATGTTTGGTTTTATATCTAAAGATAACCTTTTTTTGGTTTACGCATATTCTTAACACCATTTATTTGCATCTTGGACTACATACTGTGAGAGAGTTTTTTTTCGCAGGATGATTTTGTTTAATATTGCTTATTATATTATAAATATATAACCCCAAAGAACTCTTCAAATTCTTTGATTTAAATCATTCTCACATATGAACATATGTACATTTTTCATACAAACTAATTTAAATTTCAAATTTAAATATATATATATATAGTGAAATGTAATATAAAATAATATAATATGTTAAATTAATGAGTTAGATGGAAGCGTTGGTTGAATCAGGTAAATATTCCCAGTCTGTATTATTATTATAACCTCGGAATTACAAAACAATATAAGCAAACAGAAAAGTATTTGAATAGGTCTGAAACTGTGGTCACAGTTCGTAAAAGCCCGTTTTACATTGGTCCAAGATCATAGTGGCAAAGATATAAAGTGGTCCGAGGTCGTCGGCCCAGTGGTCCGAGATCGTAATGGTCCAATATGAAATGGTCCGACTTTGTGTGGGTCGAGATCGCATGGGTCTAATTACATTTTTCGACTGTTGATTCACCAGTATAGATTATTCACCTATTGTTCACAGTAATATGTACACAGTATTCCATCTTACATATGATAATTTATTGTCTACAGTATAATCTGTTTAGTCATATTACGTTTATGTGATGGCGTATGATATCTATATAATTCATAGCCATTACACATGCGCAAACCAGATGTTTATTAAGAAACCAGATAACCCGAGACTCATTAATGATTAATGATAAAGTAATTAATTGATTTCTTGTTTTATTAAATGTGGATCCAGAATGTCGGTGCTAATCTGGTGTGAGGAACAGCCATACAAACGACATGTAGTTTATTTTATAAACCAGGAAACAACGAACTAAAAAATTTGATCAGATAGTAAAAAAAAACTTGGTATAATGGTATAACATTTTTAGGGCGGGTTAACATGTATACGTTTGTACAGACACAGTCCACATCAGAATCCTAAGCAATTAGACACTTACTTGCCCATTTAATTATTTACATTTTGCTGTTTACACTAACTATCTTTGCCGATCGGACATCTTGAGATAATCAATATATATTGCACCATCAATATCCGACAAGGCTTCAGGTAATAATACAACAAATGCGACCCAGAGGTTGTTCTTAATCTCCCTAAACGTGGAAATTTATAACAAGCTAGGTGTCTATCGGGACAAGGTGAAAGAACCCATCGGTTCAGTATTTTTCCATGTTTTGGTGTAATAACCTTGAAATCTACAAATACTATATTAGAGCTTGCAACAGTTTAAACCCGTTACACCCCACGAATTCCTTAATAATCTTCATCATTGTAAGCAATTACATTTGAGTGATTTCCGATAAATTGAATGTTCGGACATTGTCTTTATTTTTACAATGTCTGGATTACAATATTAGTCGCATGACAGATTTTGAGTGTGACACAAATCTGGACATTATGCATACGATCAAATAATATATTTTGATGTAAGTATATAGCTTACCCATAAGACCGCTACTTATAAACATTGTGTCTTAATGGTCAGATAAATAAACTCTGATTTGCCAGAAGGTTGACCCACCTTAATTTTGCTAGTACGTGTATATGTAACGGATCTTACATTGGCAAACGATGTGGTTTTTCGGTATGGCTATAAAATGTTCTACATTCGAAGATTACACTATTTTATTCCAAACGTTTCATACTGGCAACGTTATATATTCGAATTCTGTGGTATGATTGTTACAGAGGAAAAAAAGCCGATAATTATTTAACAACAAAGGCGCAACGAACTCTTAGATTGATAATTTTGTGCATATTTTGTATAGAACAGGAAGCAAACAAAAATCTTTTTACTAATATTCATGACATTTTTAACCATGTTTTGTATACAATTGGCTTATATTTTGAGTGGCATCTAAATTTAAAATGTATATGTTATATTAGATTTTAAATGGACATAATATTCACAAAAAAAGAGTAAAATATATACTGGTGGTTGTATTATAATAAGACATCTACCTGCTCATGAAATGTATATTTTTAGCAAATGTAGCACCTGTAATCGAAAACATTAATGTCATCTGTGATTTGACAGCACAAAATGGAGTTCATAAAAAGAGTTTGATTTGTTGATTTGGTACATTTTGGTCTGCCATTGAACCGTTCATACCTTGTTAAACATGCCACTTGGTCTGAATAGTTGCTATTGAATTCATGTCATCTTGATAGGATTTCACATTCACCATAGTGTTTAATTCCCCATTATCTTTCTGATATTTTATATTTTTGTATCATACACTGCTTTCGGCTGACAGACATTCTATTATTACTGCCTTTATGGCATTGTCTTACTTCTGGATGGATTAATATGGGCCAAATGATCATACAGATACTCAAATAAACCCACCAGAAACATTAAAATATAATCATTTGCTGGTCATGACAGGGTTTAGAACAGTGGTTAGGTTAGGATAAACACGATTAAACACGATTGTATTCTCCTTTTTATAAGTTAATTTGATACCAGGCACAATCATGGGTTATATAATCTATATAAACAAATTTAAAAAGTTCAATCTTCATTGATTATATTTACGGATATAGTAAATGTTCCTATATTTAGTTGACGTTTTATATCCATGAGTAAACAGTGCGTTGATTTTCTGAAATATCTGTTAAATATTTAATGAAATACAAAATAAAATTATTAGGTGTTAACAATATATAGACTGCTGACGCGTATAAATGAAAAGATGTATTGTTAAATGCACTGTATAGTAGATTAAAACATATGTAATTTTAAAAATACTTATTAAGAACAATGTCTTTTTTTGATTGAGAGCATTGTGCACAGGCCCTGTCAAAAAGTAGGAATTTCTTTAAATCATAACATCGTGTGATGAGGTTTAAAGAATATACGTAAATGCACCTGTTTTACTAGCGATGGTCGATGATAGGCCCGAATATCATGTACTGAAAGCAGAACACCTTTATAGCTTTGTCTATGACCCATAATCTTCACAAACATGTTTTAGTTCGAAATTCAATTGCCTTTGGAACGACAGAGATAAAACATGTCTACAAAAGTCAGATTTCAGAAAATGTCTAGACTCATGTACAGCTTTTAAGCTGTCTCCCGACTGATGCCTGCTTCTGTCATCAAAACCAAAGCAGAAGAGAGATATAAACATGAAGAAATGTTTGGACGCAAAAGATGGTATGTACTGATGACAGACACATATAATTTGAAGAACCAACCAGGTCTCGACACGAAATTCACTGATATCCTCAATATATTTATCTGATATCTATAATTTGTAGGAAAAATGCAGGAATACTACAAGAATCCTTGTCGTAAATGTCGTACAGATCTTTGATTGCGAGATAAAAATTACTTCTCTTGTGCAAACAGTGTTGGAAAAGGTGAAATTTCAGTATATCTTGTTACTTTTAAAAGTAGATTTAGCTTCTGTAATTACTATTATGTATGACCATGTACTTAAATGTAGAGCCAGACATAGTTATCTATAAATGAATGTGTTCTTAACAGGAACCAGGGTATTTTGGTCATCTTGGTCTGATTCTGTGAATGAAGGTTACTGGATCTGGGCAGCCACTGGAAAACCTTTCAATTATACAAAATGGGGAATGTGGCAACCAGACAGCCTTTGGCCCTGTGAAGATGTCATGGAGTTAAAGCTTCATGAGTGGAACGACAGATCATCTGAGAACAGGAATGACCGTTCCGCTTTCCTATGTGAGAGTACCGCTAAGGATGCTTGAGGAAATATTGCATTGTAACAAAAGATAAATCCCTGAACCAGTTTACAGAAGTGCTATATTTTGAAACCATATTTTGAAAAACTAACATTTGTTTTTGCTTTGAATTTATTAATTTTTACATATCCGTTCACTTTTTTTAGGTTTATTTTAGAAACACAATAAATGTGTTTTATTAAAGTTTACTTCTTTTTCTTAATTGATATTTATGCTTGACTCGAATTAAAGTTAAATTCTATCTGTATTTGATCGAGCCGTTCCAAAAGCCAATCGGCTTGAGCCTGTAAATGTTTTTGTACCATCGTAAGATGAAACATTCTCCATATCTGTACCCATCGAAATATGCTAGAACCAAGATCCTAATATATCTTCCGTAATTACGTCTCGAAACTCAATGTTTGAGAACCTATTGTAGGGTCACGAATGTGTCATCTTGAGCAGGAGATGGCAATATTTCACTAAAATGGTCTTAGAATATTGTGAAAAAAATGAAATTTATTAAGGCTAAGATGATAAATCATCTCAAATCACAATTAATATTTGTTATAGTAATTATGCAGAGGTAACGGAGTGTCAATAATTAAAAGCTTAAAAAATATTAGTGCTTATTCATGAAAAAAGTAAATCATAATATTCATGAAAATGATATCTAGATGATTCTTTATTATCACAATATTTTTATGATAAAAACAAATACAATATTTATGTCACAACCGGACAATCAGTTACCTTCCCATTGACATGCATGTAAAATAATTACATTATTACACTAACTCTGATGGATTAAAGATAATATAATAATGCCACACGGAGCTGGAACTGACAGAACAGCACATTCCCCCGCCCCCCTTACATACACATCTAAAATTTAGGTATTAAAGCAATTAAAAGGCGTGCTCACATCGTGCATCAAAGGAAGATAACCGTCTCTATCCCTGTCTGTGTCTTTACATATCGTCTTTAGTGATCCATTAACGATACAATTATGACAGTTAACTCTGGTTGCGCCAGCCGCGTGGGGGGGGGGGGGGGGCAGGGGCGGTCCGCCCCGGGCGTCACATTTTGGATGGGCGGCATTCAGGGGAATTAGTATAATGAAATGGCATGAGGAGTTCCTCAAAAAGTACAAATTGGCTTTTATTTCAAGATTGGTTGGAAAAATCTAAAAGTTTTGTGATTTTTTGGCTGTGTGTCCCATTTCAGGAATTATAAACTGCATGGGCCTTGGAACCAACCAATTGATTTGCCAAATGATCTCTATAGAGGCAAGCTACGCAAGAAGAAATACAGATCTGTTCTTATTCTTTATAAGATCAGCGGTCTTGCAATGTCAGAACGCCATCGATAATCTGACCAGTCCTGCAAAGGCGTGCATTTCAGGGCGGTCTATGTTTACGGATATGTACCTAAGGGGCAGTAACCAGGGAAAATCCCTGCCAGAAGACCAATGGCCACTGGTGGTGCGATGTCTATTGTACACACTGTGCGGAAAATATAATGAGGAATTCTGTTGCTCTTTCCTTGGAATATATAACGAATTCCCACTCTTGAACTCTTGAATAACCCAAAATTCCATGATATTTAAGCAGCGTGAAACTTTCTTGATTCCCCATACTCTTACAACAGTCTCGATAAATATACAAACGTTTACACTATCGTGAATATATTGAGTACTACCTAAATTTCTGTGTCTTCTGATTTACCACTGGTTATAGAATTTAATGTTAATATGACCTGCATAAACTTTTATGTTACGTATGAATCCCCTTGGCTGCTATGCCACACGTTCAGTATACATTTTATCAGGATCAGTATCATTTTTACATTTTAAAGTTCAAAACTGAAATAAATATATATTTGCCTGTACTGTAATTAACCGTTCAATCATCCACTACATACAGGCAATTGTTGTATGCTGCGAAAAAAATCATTTCAAGTTAATATACAAAATATATAATATGATATAATTACTTGAACTTTATCAAAATACTCTACTGAATAACAAATAATCTTAAGTTGTCATAGATAAAACCTCGCAAAGTGCAGAAACATAATCACTAAGTCTAAAAAGAAATTGATGTAGTCTTGAATGTAAGCATGCTTTTAACTTTGAAGATATTATAATTAAACAAAAAAAGTATCAGTTTTTCGAAACATTAAACATTAAACATATAGCCTGTCCACATGCATAAAACTCATGAAATTACACGTTTTGAGTAAAGACTAAAGTATAAGTGCCTTAATTGCTTGCTGCAGTACCATACATAATATAGCGTTCTGTTAGGTGAAGCTGCTGTCATATGCGATAACAAGATGTGGAAATATAGAACTGACAATTTTTTATATGCGTTGAGAATTGAACAATACTCATCAAATTAAGTTTTTTTCCATGCTGAGAGTAGGGTAATCATAAATCGCGTTAAAATGAAAAATTACATGAAAAGTTACTACATTATATGTGTACATTGCAGTGTAATGTTTTTTCTAGTTACAATTTATTTTTTCCTGTGCACTTCATGATAAAATATACTTGTTTGAAGTTTGGATGATCACTTGATTTACATTAGCTGAGGGAAGACCGCTCTTTAATGTGTGATGACGGAATTCCTTGCCATTAGATTCATCCATATAATTGCGTTGTTGTAAACTAAATGCCTATAACAAGGAAATTTGACGTGATATGTTTCTATACTTTGTCTAGAATAGTAATGATTTGTTAGAGGGGCGGAAATATCTAAGACCGCCCCAGGCGGCAATGAGGCTAGGTACGCCGCTGCGTGTATATCAGTTTTATATCAAGTACTTTTTCGGTCAACTAAAACTCAAAGGTCATTATGGTGGGTATATTAATCAAGGATTACCTGTTGCAGTTCTACTTCCGTAAGAAACTTAGCAGAGCTCGATTACCGGTTAATCACTACCCGGACCAGCCGTATCTTAATACCTCTCGTCTCATGTCTCTGACGAATCTCACTCTCCCGCCAGCAACACATGAGCGCCCTCTCTAACCCTCGTTGACGGGCCCTGCATCGACCGAGGGTTTGCGGTGCTGGTCTGCGTCTCACCATCTACCATCCTGGAAGGCCTGCTACTCCGTCAGCTGGACAGTACACCCACTTTGCGCTATTCGGCCTCGCCGATGTGGTCTCACCCAGGGTAAAAAGCTATCAGAAAAACTACACAAAAATACTCATAAATTCTACGGCCATGTGAGGAACCAGGGCAAGTATTCTATAAGGACCTACTACCTAGAAAGGTTCCTACTAAGGAAACGTAATGTGATACCCGTTGGACACAGTACGCAAGTCACAGTACATGGCATTATCAACAACATTTGCGATACCTCGCATATTGACATAAAAACCCCGTATTTACCTAAAAATCTTAATCCGTGCATGGAGAGCACGTGACGGATTGAACGACAGCGCCTACTAAATCTGTCCACTAAACATTTAAGCTGCCTTCTTCTTTACAATACATTTCCATAAAACTTATGCCTCTAGCGATTACAAATACATTTACATCACTTAAAATCGAGCTAAACATTTTAAAATAAAGTCATTAATGAACCCTCCTTTAAAAATTCTACTTTAAGTATTAACAATCTGTGTTCATACTGTGAGTTAAGAATGAGTATCTAGAATTACATTTACAACACAGTGACAAGTGAAAATAACTTCCGGGTCTTCACCCCAACCTTTCGATAACACTCGAAGATGTGCTGCTTCTATTGGAGCTCCCTTCTCGTTGGTTGTTGTGGTCCGAGTTTGGCGGGATTAAGCCTTATCTGTACATTTATACTGGACCCTGCTGGTTAGTACTTAATATTCATACTATGCATGAATAACAATACGTGAACAATACGAAGTGTGCGGTGGCCCTATGAATACTCATTTTCTTCGTCACGCAAGTTAAACCATTTACACACTTCTCGTGTCCGTTCACATCTGAACTGTTGACATATGTACTACTGACCTGAGCGTTTGATCTCAGGTGGAATAGTCTTTGTTATTACGCGGAGGCGGCCGCCTAAATATGAGCTCTCAGTCAGTCAGAACGGCAAAACAAGCGAGTGACAGTGTACCCACGTGTCAGTGTACAATTTTGTGTGGGGAAATTTTTAACGCGTCAAAATAACGTCCATTTATCATTGACTGCCCAATTTTCAAAATTATTCCCCTGTCCGTATTCTTTCAAATAATATATAGAAATTACACATTATCATTTCCGTAGTGCTCTACAAAAGTTTCACCAGCTAAACTATCCTAGCAGACAGTCTCAGTAACTCGCATATGGCTGTCAAATGCTTTGTTTTGGCTCTATATGTTTGTAAACACCGTCAACTGTGTCTGCTTATTATAACACGGCCGCGTGACTGGATTCCGATTGTGAGCCGCAACACACGATGTTTCAGCCAGCGGTAGATGCATTACATTTTTGGGCCAAGTTAGTCAGGGATATTCATGATTGCTAGTTGGTGTGGCTCAGCGATAGCTCAAGGGCTGTTGATACTTGTGATCGCGTCCGGTCTACTGTTTTTATCAGTCGTTTATAGGAGTAAACAAATGGTTTCAGGGCAATGTTTTGTAAGTACCAACTATTTTCAAAAAGAAGAAATTATTTTCGTGTTATTTCAACATGCTTTATAGGTGATTGGGCCCTCTCAATGTGCTGATCAATATATTGTTTAGACATTAATGTATACCTCGCTAAAAACACTCACATAGTATATTGTTTTGCAACCGTCAGTTCTCTTTAAAAAATAGCTGACAATAATTTTCTGCTAAACGCTTGTTATTATTGAAGTGCATTTTGCTGTGATCACTTTATAATCAGTTATATGTGATGGTAATGCGCACATAAAAAAGCTTGAACTTTACCCAGCCATTACACTTAAAAGCTAAAGGTAATTTATGATAATTACCACAAATGTAATTTTTTAAGGTAAAGTTATAAAATAATCCTTTATTCGAAAAGAAATGACTATTGACTACTTCTGCTGGTGAAATTAGGGTTCATCAGTCAATGCGAGCCAGGGACGTAACAGCTTTTACTTTGCAAATGGGGTTTGCCTACATAGTTTGTTAACATAACTCTGTTTACAGTTGCAGATGTTGTCGGTAGGAATACTGGACTTCATCGTACCCAATCTGATCATGGACTTAACCATAGATAACTTGCCTGGGAGTAAGATTTCCTTACTGTGACAGGTGAATTATATAGATCTCCAAGAATATTTCCTTTCCTCATGAATATTCGCATAAATCCCGACAAATCTGAAAACGCTGACTAACGTTTTACTAATAATAAACCTTAAGTGGGGATGACTAAACTTCAATTGAAATTAGATAAAAAAAAATCCATATTTTTCTTATCAGCGCAAGCTCGACTCGAGGTCAAGAAATGATCTGTAATGACAAAGTTTTCCGATACGAGGGCTTGGTTTCCAAACGTAACGAACGTTAAGGTTCACCTTGTGTTTTGGTTTTATGCCACAAACCCCTTTTTTTAAATTTCTACGTGTTGTTTTTTCTCTAGATAAAAATAAAAGAGTCATCTTACATTACTAAAAAATATATATCAGGAACCAGCTCCGTCAGTCAGGATTCTAAAGTGTTGTTAACAGGTATTTCGCTAAAGTCACTTCATTGCTTTTATGTAATGTAGACACCTTTAATTTGCCAAAGGCGGTGCAATAGATGAATTGGTTGCTAAAATGCATCCCAGTGGAATTTATTTTTGACACTCATAGTCTGTGTTTTATATTTTTTCCTTGATATAAATGTTGATTCTTTTAGATGCTCATTTTTTTCCCGAGCACCGTCAAGCCGAAACGTCGGTAATCGATTTCTACATTTAGACTGTAGGTCTCAATTTGAATGAAATCGATCTTGTATCAATGCAGAGTAAATAATGTGAAGTCCATTATTAGGGGAAAAATAAATATATTCCATTGAAAATGATCCTTTGATGTAGTTATGTCAAAAATAGCAAAATGCATTTCCTGTCCCATTTTTACGGGATCTCTATACTACTTGTACAGGTATTTGCCATGATATTCAAGCATCCATTTTGTTGATTGTTTGGGAGAGTTGCAAATATCCAAATTGCGAGTTCTATCACAGCCAGAAGAACATCTGAGCTAACTGAATATTAGGTGCAAGAGAATATTGATCTGTAATTGAATTTAACATTAGTGTCGTCGAAGAACCATTATCAAATACTAAAATTTGCGTGTCATTGGCAGTTAGACACAGCACATTACCTACGTCAGGTACTATGAACGCGTGAGACCGAGTTTGTATATGATGTTTTAGGTGCATTTAACAAGGCACATGTAAGTGGTGGATATATCTTTGTGTGA
This sequence comes from Sipunculus nudus, assembly GCA_026874595.1. NCBI lineage: Eukaryota > Metazoa > Annelida > Sipuncula > Golfingiida > Sipunculidae > Sipunculus > Sipunculus nudus. The sequence goes on along the minus strand of CM049311.1, from coordinate 11,331,334 downwards.
CTTTCCTTCTTTTTGGATGGCGAATAAGCACGGCACTTTCAGTCTCCTATTTGAGAATGGAATTGACACGTTTACAAATACTCTTTAAAAAGTTTTACAACAGTTCCAATGAAAATGGCGTCGAAGGAAATTATACACGATTTATCACATCTTGCTGTATGCTACCATTCATTTTTGTCGGAAATATTTTTACGATCATGGCGTTTTAAAAATCTTCGGACAAAACCTAATGCTTTGGTTGTAGCACTGTCCTGTACAGATTTATTTATAGGTATTACCATGCTGATCAGAATTCTCCCATTAGCAAACAGTGTGGTATTCCTTTATGTGACAGAATCGTTGAAACTTGGAGCATATATATCATCGTGTGGTTATGTTTTTATAATTGCTGTTGAGCGTTACATCTGCATAGTGCACGCATTTAAATATGAGAGCATCATATCTGGGAAAAATCTAAATGTTCTCATTTCATTTCCTTTGATATTTACAATACTTTTCATGATAAATATATTCGGATGCATATTCTTGTTACATTTTGAAGAACTGATTTATATGACGTTCTTAGGAAATATATGTTATATCCTTCAAGGTTTTATAATATTTATCATATACGCAAGAATCCTTACGGTGATTTACAAACAAGCCAAGGGAATAAGAGATACAACAATTCACCCAACCGCTGCTAATCAGAAATATCAAGTGGAGAAAAGGGCAACGTTTGCATTAGGTTACTTGGTGTTTGCCTATCTCATAGCAAGGACACCTTTAAGTGTCCTCAGGTTTATACATGGCCCAAACGTCAAAATCGATCTGTCGTACATAATATGCGAAGCGGTTGGGCAAGTTAACTCTGTTCTGAACATAGTGCTTTACGCATGGAAAAATACAGAACTAAGGAGAGCCTACAGAAAACTTTTATGTAACAAGAATTGATTATTTAGGTTTGTACATATTCATAGTATTGTATATTCATTTAGATTGTATTAAACTACTGTTAAATATTCAACTGAAATCACTATAATTCACAGATATAATATTATTATTAAGTAGTTGATTAGCTTTTAGCGTATTTTAGACTCATTTAATACAACTTCCTGGAAACAGCCGGCTACCAAAAATAATAGCAAAAAGCTTAAACTGTAAGAATAGCTTCAGAGCAGATTAAGGGATACGTTGTATTAAACAACTGTTAAATATTCAACTGAAATCACTATAATTCATAGATATAATATTATTATTAAAAAGTTGATTAGCTGTTAGCGTATCTCAATCAGGTTTGAAATGTTAGGTTTTAGACTCATTTAATACGACTTCCTGGAAACAGCCGGCTACCAAAAATAACATGCTAAAAGTTTATACTGTTAGAGTAGCTTTAGAGCAGATTGAGGGATATGTATGGAATTTTCTCTGTCTCACAGTTTTCTCACAGTGAAGGCAGTCGTTTGAATTTATTAGTTCAAAGTTGTATTTAATAATGTTAATAGTCATAATACAGACGCATGTTTTTAGCTGCGGTTGCATATTTCTGTTAAAAACCTGTCAAACCAAAGACCTATTAAAGATAACATAACCTATTCGGGATTCATTTTACAGAGAGCTATTAGTAAAACACAGTTGATATTTTATGGTGCTCGTATACAAGTGCAGGGTCAATACGAGATAGTTGTGATACAAGGGCAGGACGACCGGTGATTGAGACGCACGTATCCGTATCGTCATAATGGAACGCCGCGAGAATAAAACAAGTGGACCACAGAAGACGCTTTTATTTAACACGGACAAAAAGATCGCAGTCATAGAAGAACACAGAACTTTTATTATTCCAGTTGAGAAAGAACCCGTTTTAAATAAAGACAGACAACACACACTGTTCTCGCGTCGTGAGACTAAACGTTATAAAAGCCTGAAACTCACCATTTACAGACGGGTTGCATGATGAACTGTTGAACGATTACCAGGCCCAGGTTTATCTTCTGGAGTACCGTTATTTGGAGAAATGTACACCATGGACTTAGTTTAAAGACTTATGTTTCTTCAGTGTACGGAATGCTCAGCTCCTAACAGCAACCCCGGAGCCAGTTCGTTTCAATGGGGCCATATTGGTTATGAGTTGAAGATAAGTATATTTCGTTTTGCATTGTAATGTATGCCCCGTTTAAGTGGTTTTATAATTTGCAGACATTGTTTTGAACTTCGTATATATTGTATATAATGATTATTTGGATAAATATATATATAGTCTTTCTTTGTAAATGTATGTTTGATGTGTGAAGAAACCGGAAGGAAATTCAATTTGCACGCAACAATATTTGCAAAACTAAGGACGTTCCGGCCTTGTGACACGTTAAGGGCCTATAACGGACACCCATTCATATCTAAACATAAATGTATCGATCAGAAAATTGACTGTCGAAATAAATTTAATATAGTATAAGAAAGAACAAAATTGGGGGAAACGTTTTGAAAATTTACCAACCAATGATAGCTGGACTTGTTTCTTTGATAACACAAAAACACTTAGAAGTTGAATACACCTAAAGCCTTAGATCGATTACACCATATATAAAGGTGTAAGTAGTTAACAGTAGATAAAGGTGTAAGTAGATAACATAACAAATAATTAAAATAGTGATTAATGCAGGACTCCTCGTTTCCTTCACTGTAACGACTTTTGCATTATCTATTATTGTTTTTTTGTATAAAATGTAAAAAAAAAACTATACCTATACGGAAATCGAAAGATTAGAAATAAAGTTTTTCTGTATTTAAAGGAAGAATTTCCTTTACGTAGGCCTTTAGAATGATTGTTGAATATTGATCTTGATAATTTTTATCTATAAAAAAATAAATAAAGCACTTCAGGGCATCCAATACATATTGTCTATCAGTAAATGATCATAATTGCTTCATAGTTGAAGCAATACATGATTGACAAATATAGTGATGCTTTCTATTAATTAGCAGAGTTACTTATGTTGCCTAGGCCTAAACAATTACGTGATTACCGGATCTATGTTTCTTGGTAGAATTTTCGGATAAAAGATGAAAGAAAAAAGAGCATATAATATCCTCTGTTCCTAACCATCCTTTTTTAAATTCAGGATCTGCATTGCATTTTGTTTGTTGCGTTCGATCAGTTAAATTTTCCGTAAATGTTATTTTGTTTGGTTAGATTAACAAAAAATATAAATGACGTTGCTTGGCTGAGACCAAAATATTAAACAGTTCTGCGCCCTTATGTCGGTGCTCCTTCAGAAATGTAGACCTACATTTAAATTTGGATAGATAGGAAGCCCTTTAATTGTAAAATATTATATTGCTATTAATCTTTTATTAACCTATATTAAACAAAAAATGAATTATTGTTACTGTTCATTAACATTTTTAGTAGGGGTGTCTGTTTTGTGTTCTTCAGCATAAATTGAATAAACGTATGAAGACGATGATAAATGTAGAACATGTGAATTAGGCTTAAGCATTAGCATTCACTGGAATTGTTAATTTTGTGCATGGACGAAACTGTCAGGTAAAGCCATTTGAAAACCTATATATACCGTATTGACATATCATATAAAAAGAGGAGAGACTGATCACTGTATTCCCTAGTCATGATTTAAGGGCGACGTGGGAATTACAAGTATGCTTCTATTGAATTGCTGAATGTATCTTATGATATAAAAATTATGTTTTACATGAATAATCACTAACCATAAAAATCCGAACTTGAGTTGAAGTTGAGCAGCATATTCTATTATCATCCTAGACAATTTAATGTTAATTTTGTAAATATATATTGAATATAGATTGTGAGTTTATTCTATTTCATGTTACTGATATCATAATACGTACCGAACCCTGCATGCGTGACCTTTTTGTAACATTAAATATTTCATTACTTCATGTGATGTCGATGATGAAAAGAAAATCATTGGAATAAAAAAGAGAAAATTATTCTGAGCCATCCAAAAAAAGTAGCCCAAAGCCGATACTTTACCAAGATTGATCTCGCGAAAGAATACTGGCAGATTCTGATGTCGGAGGAATCTAGAGACAAACGGCATTCGTAAAGCCTAACGGATATAACCAGTTCAGGGTCATTCCATTTGGAATAATAACGAAAAGAGCAGTATTTACTCGCATGATGCGGAAGTTGTTCAGCGACATGCCGAACGTGATCTGCTACATGGACGACGTTCTATCACATGAGGAAATGTGGGACGAGCATGTAAGAACACTCATTCATGCGGAACTGCCGAACTATGTAGAGATAGTAGTTCCACCGACGGACCTTAAGGGAAAAGGACAGCGAAACAAATTGGATTGTAAAGCGTACAGCTAAATTAAAGCAAAGCTTGCTGATTCCCTCATTCTGAGACTTTCATATTTCATTAAGCAGTTCTACCTGAATTGCGTCGCGTTTATTTATGAATAAACCTTTGTACACCGTAACAGAGATCTATGTCTTAAAAATAATATTAATAAAACTGATGAATAGATTGATATTCAGCCGACGGTGTTTCAAGTAGTTAACTTCTGCTTTTTGATTGTTCTAGCGCAATTGCATAATTTGTAATAAGTGCAGATTAAATATCATACCCGTATTGTTGTTCTGTTCTGTCACACTCATTCATGCGGAACTGCCGAACTATGTAGAGATAGTGGTTCCACCGACGGACCTTAAGGGAAAAGGACAGCGAAACAAATTGGATTGTAAAGCGTACAGCTAAATTAAAGCAACGCTTGCTGATTCCCTCATTCTGAGACTTTCATATTTCATTAAGCAGTTCTACCTGAATTGCGTCGCGTCGAGTGTCGGAATCGGAAGTATCCTTATGAATAAACCTTTGTACACCGTAACAGAGATCTATGTCTTAAAAATAATATTAATAAAACTGATGAATAGATTGATATTCAGCCGACGGTGTTTCAAGTAGTTAACTTCTGCTTTTTGATTGTTCTAGCGCAATTGCATAATTTGTAATCAGTGCAGATTAAATATCATACCCGTATTGTTGTTCTGTTCTGTCTTATTTGTGTAATAACAGTGCGCATGCTAAGAAAGTTAACGGTCTGCCATTTCTACTAAGAGCAAAACTTTGCCTATATGAGTATTCGATCACTATAATAAATAACTCCATCTATAAATACCAAATGTTTGCTGCTTAAATAGACCAGTTATGTCGTAGTTATTTTGTATTTTTTCCTCTTAACAAAGCAAATAAAAACTGTATTAATCTTTCGTAGTAACAGTGCTTACATTTTAAAGGAAATCCTTTTTAACATTAACATGATACTAGTAATGAGTCACGATGTGTTATTATAATAAAATAATTACACACCAATGTCAGTGAATAATTTCAAAAAGATTCCGAAAAATCACAGTCCCAATATCAGAAACAAGCTTTGCATTAAATTTAAGCTTGCAAAATTTCCCGAATCGAGACTTCTTTGCGTAATATGCGAAAAGCACATGCACGCGAAAATGTCCTGTTATACATAATATCCCCACGCTGGAATCGTTGATATATTTAAAGATAATCCCTTTTTTTTCTTAGCGGCCATGGTCATATGTCAGCTATTAAGTCAATTGTTCTAACTACATGCATATAAATACGATTGGCGATATTGATATACGGTGAAAACTGTTTACCTAACTAAGCGAAAATAGTGTCAATTCAAAAAAAATTAATGTACCTGAAAATGGAAATTAATGTCTTTAACTTGTCATGTAAGTAAACGTAATACATTTCTCGATGAGTCAATATAATATTTACCTAATAACAGTAACGTTAAGTGTTTATGATCTACATTCAAGAGAATCTTTTATTCTATGTCTCAATCTTTTCCTTCGAGTTCTTCGGGCAGAGGTTTATTATAAAACTTCTTTTAATCTTAGAAAAAACGCCTGTACTCTCTCCTAAAATATGAACTTACTCCGGCATAAATGAAAACATCAGGTGACGGTTTATCAGAATTATTGCCAACATTTTCAGAATCTTCAGGATATTTCAGTCTTGATAATTTGTTATATGCTGTAATATAGTAAAAGGAGAAATAGGACAAGAATCTTAGTAACATACAGTAACGCTCCGTTTTGCTGCGCAAAGGTCACTTGACGTATTCTCCTTACCCGGGAGTGGGCAGCGCACAAAATATTTAAAAGTAATACAGATAGAACAATACCCTCAGTGTAATATAAAATGGCTTCTATAATCAGAATCTCAACATATCTCACATATTACCCAATAATAAAACCGTAACTGATTCATTGTTGACAAAACTGTTGAATAAACATGCGGGAAAACAATCATTAATCCAATTGTCGGAGTTGTCACGCCACCTACATATTTCGATAGACGTATGATAGATTCATATCTGCAAAATGTTACTTTGCAGTATATGGTAGACACTACACCGATTAATCCTACACAAATATCAGCTACAGACAAGGCACAGATAAGGACAATTGACTCTTTACGTAGCCAATATAACTTCCAATTAGCAGCAATTTTTATGATAATTCCTATTGAAATAATAGGGATAACCAAAAAGAAAAATCAACTGTAAATCTTATGGAGGCTCACAGAAATGAAGAGCTGGTGTTTTATAATAGACTGAGGAAATTATGCGTAGCATATCGTTCTTTTCGGAGTTCTCATGAGTGATTCCTCTGAATAAAACCTTTCCTTTTACATTTAGAGGTGAGTTCCCTTTTTATCGCATACAACGTCATGCTCAAGGCAGGTTTCCAGTAGCTACTTATCCTTCTCTAATTAGCAACTGACCATACGACTGAAGTATAAACTAGATAAAGAGTAAATATAACCATCAATTGAAATCAGTTATGAAAAATATAAGTGCAAGCATATTTACACTGGCATGGGTACATTTGAAAAATGTGCCAAAGAACGGTGACCACGCCCCAGGCCATATGTATTAAAACTTAAAATTATATTTTGCGCGAGCTTTTAACCTCTTCAATCTTTCAAGGGAATGCTATCAGTTTAATAATACTCATAAAAGCCGAAGGAAAATTAAAGGAAGGGATTTGATGTAGGAGATATTTCCCATAATGAGCATTAATTATTGCTATCTACGGACTCGTCGATCTCGCGCTTTTAACGTGAAAATCATGCGGAACATACCAGTGGAGATGTTATGGTCTTACCAGTTATCTGTATGTACATCTGAACAAACAATATTTTAATACCTTGTTTACGTATGTAAAAGTGGGCCCAGAAGTCTCATATTATTTTTTATTTCTATTCCTCTAAATACATGAGGCTTCTAATAAAAAGGAAACTCTTGTCGTAATTATAAGGAGACGAATATTTTCATAAAATTTATATTTACAAAACATTGAAATGTTCACATCGAAATTACAAAATGTAGTTCTCATGTAAATATGTTTTAGTTGATGCACTAGTTTATATTGACACTAAATGAGGCTCATATAAACGTTTTTAAAAATCAGTTTTTTTTTCATAAATATAAATTCGATTCACATGACCTATCTTGTCTCTGTCTCACGGTCGTATCTCACAGACTCGTAGCTCTCGTGTCTTTTTACGCTGAAATCTTGCGAAACATACTAGTTGAGATTTTATTGTTTCAACAATTATCGATATGTATATCTGAACAAACAATATGTTAGATGCCACGATTACGTATGTAGAAGTTCCAGAGGCCTCATATTATTTCTTATTTCTATTCTTCTAAATTTATGAGGCTTCTAACAAAAAGGAAACCCATTTTGTAATTGTTAGGAGACGAGCTTTTTCATAAAATTGATATGTTCAAAACATTGAAAGGAGACGAATTTTTCATAAAATTGATATGTTCAAAACATTGAAATGTTCATATTGAAATTACAAAAAGTAGTACGAATGTAAAATATGCTTTCGATGACGCCCTGCATTCTATTGGCACTGAATAATGCTCCTATAAACGCTCTTGAAAATCGCTATTCTTCCATATATATAAATGTCGTTGGGCATTAGCAAAGGTTCCCGCATCGCTTTTCAGGGTCATTATTAGTCAAGATTTCAGCTGACCTTTTACGTATTGGTAGGAATCAAATCGTGGTTTGAGATCATACTAATGTTACCAAATGTTTCATTTTCGGTCCCCTGGTGAGGTCACACCCAAAATAATCCTAATAGACGAAAGAGGTTATTTGTCTTACATTCACCCCATTTACTCCATGGCGAGGATGGGCAACCGTATACTGACGACGCTGGAAAGGGAAACGAACCCACAAACCTGTATCCTAAACGCCATCCCTTTTTACTGCATGCGATTTTGCTACGGTTTAAAATGATTAAAATTAAATATCCTTTCACATGTTAATGTACTGCAATATTTAGTCACACGCAATATAATATTAGCGGAATTATTGGTAATCACTGCAAAGCATGTATAAATGTCATCCAATTGAGATTGGATGACGGATATCTGTTTTTCGTATAAGCAACATACTGCATAGGTTTTCTATACCCTTCTACCATAGCTTCGGCACCATATCGTGTTCTACATACAATTAGAAAAGAGGGGCAACCCAATCTAGCCGTTTATCTAAAATGATGCTACAGGGCAAGGACCTTACATTAGAGTACCATTAATTTCACATTTCCAATAATGGCAGCTGTTTTCGTTTAGTTATATGTAGAATGGAGTGACGATATGCGGTTTCATGTTTCCCTCCCACAAAGATTCGCAGTACTCAATTTGTTGCAATCAAAAGGTCGTTTGAAATAAATGCTCAGGTTATTATCACATTTAATCTGATAGAGTAATAAATTATGTATTTGAATCTTCTTATTATACGGTTCACAAGTGATAAGACATAGCAAACATTCCAGGAGTGAAGAAAATTCACTTTTTTATTTTGTGAATGAGGTCTTGGTCATGGGCCAGCGATAATTAAATGTCTCAGTTTTTCAATTTCATCTTTCAGCATTTCCAAATTTTCCTGTTTGCCTTTGTGTCTCAATCTTTACGGGAGGTGAACCCATTTTACGTCTAAAATGGACAGTTCTTGGTGTCCTCGTGCCGATGTTAATGCATATCGATAGTTCTTGATATTTTCTCTTAAACGATATAATGAACATTAAACGGTACCAAACGGTGAACAAGGAGTCATTTTATATAAAAAATATTTCGAAGGAAAGATTGAAGGGAACCAGTCAGCTTCGCGTTTATTCTGGTAAATATTACCACTGGTCACATGACTAATCCAGGGGAACCTCTTGAGTCATTTTGATATATTTGAAATTCACCTTTTCTGACACTCTAGGTTTCCGGAGCTACTGATCCTTTACAGCAAAGCATAATCCTGAAGGCTATCCTGAATGCAGAGTTCTCCCATGCATAAATCAAAGCATTTACAGCAGAATTACATTTTCCCAAATTCATTAACACGACGCTTACAGCCTGCAGAAAGGCCGATACATACCGAATATCGATATAATATTGGAACAAAGCTGCTGGGGTCCATGTCAGAAAATATAGAAAAACTACCATGCCCAACATTTTTGTTGCTCTCATTTCAGTCTGATACCCGGTTGGTTTATTGACTCTCGTCATATTCTGTTTTATCAGTTTCGCCTGTTTATATACAGCCACCAATATACGCGCATAAAGTACAAACAAAAGGACGCCTTGGACTGCGTACGATATCAATACATAGGCAAACACTTTCTGGTAGGTTTCATACGGAATGCCACCACATAAATATGCCACCAAATTTGTAAGATTTACACCTATTGAAGTTAACCAAAGAAATAAAAATCCAACAACAGTCTTTCAGGATACCCATATGGCGTATTTAAAGGGAAACATAATACAGATGTATCGTTCAACGGCAATAATCAGGATGAACTTAACAGAAGCGTCGTACCCCAATACAAGTAGTGAGGTAGCTATAATTGTATAAAGTTCGGAAATGTCCATTGCATATTCAAGTGTCAACATTATACCAATGTACAAATGTGAACTGCAGAGGCCGACGATTAGATAATTTCTATATTTTTGCAGCCACTCAAATTTCCATATTGCTGTAACTGTCAATAGGTTTCCGAAGAGAATACACAGTATCAGGATTCCTCGCAAAATATTATCAAACAATGCTATTCCCTAGGTCAAGGGGAGCGACAAAGACGAGACAGTCTCATTTTCCGTCCAATGTTACTCCATAGCTTTTAGATGAATCTGAAACCTTCTTGGCTATCACGTCAGTGCATCAGGTCACGTATATATGAATTCTGATGAATGAACTAGACGGTACCGCACAGTCAATATGTACAGCTGCAGTTTTTATTTTTGCCACCAATCTAAGACTACTAAGGTCAGTGCAGCAAATGAGCTATGTACCATCCATTAAAAAATCAATAAAGCTTCAGGTTACTGGAATTATAATGGGGAATGGAAACGGACGTCTTAATTTCATATTATCCGTTTTGGGTAAAGTTCCTAAAAGCCTTTACTCTCGTTGTCATATGTGCACTTTTTAAAGTTGGCAATTATAACTGGTCGAAAAGGCTTGGATAAACTAAAATATTATGATTATGTTCACAGTTAAGGACATTGTTTCCTTAAAATATGGGTACTAACAGTTAACTAACTAAAGTCTGAATTTAACCAAGCAATGGACGTCTCTATATATCGATTATTCAAATGATTTGCAAACTTTGGATATATTCATTCAAAATTAATTATCTTATAGAATAGAAAATTTCAAAGACTGCATTATTTGTTTAGTAAATTATTCGAAATGCTCGTATTTCTTTCGCAAAATTATATTTTCATCGCGTGAAAATAAAAAGGGAAATATGCTTTCTTTATTTCCTTAAATTTTTAACAGATCAAACGCTATTGATTAAACTCGATTATACGTAAATGGCAGACAATAAATGGAAGCGGAGGATATTTGGTCAACAGCAATATCAGATATTTTAAATTATATCGTTCATAGTTAGTTTCTGTCTAATGAACAAAAATGTACCAAATAGGAGTAATTTCGGAGAAGATTTTTGGATGTACAACGAATTGCATGTGACAGTAGTTTAAATCTTTGTGAAAATAATATATAAATGCTATTAATTATTTATATTTTTACAATCTTCTGCTGACGGTCCTGCCGACCAAAGTCCTATTCCTAACCTAACACGGTGTTGGCTACCATGTTAAAAGAGGTACTTTAAGTTATTTTTTTTTATTCATTTGAATCCAGTTTTGTTTTCTTTGCGTTTTCTTACTGTTTTCCATGTATCCGATCATCATGCTTTATTTTGATTAAGTTTGCTATTTTTAATCTATACAATGCCCATGTCTTTGGGTACAAAATACCTGAAATCATGTGTTACTTCTTAGGCTTTCTGAGGAGTCAAGGTTTTCTACAGCCATAATATTTCAACAATCTGCCATGAGTTATGTAATAGTTGATCGACCGTTGACGAATGCGTTGATAAATACGACAGCAAGGGCAAACGGCCATTAAGGAAAAGACCTGATTATATTTTCTGGACACTTTTATGGTATAATATGAGGATGCATTTGATCAGGACCATAATTAGGTTTATCCGATTTCGCTGGAGGGGATCACTGTTCGTGCGTGGACAGATTTGACCATCCCTGGCTTCTCCATCGTGAATCGACGTATTTTGAATCGTCAGTCATTCCTTGGGTTAATAAGAACATTGGCTAGGTAAAAGATCGTCGCCGATTAAATGTCGGAAACTTAGTCCGAACGATTCAGGGAATTAATGGACAATCACGAGGTACATGGGCGCCGCCATATCCAATGTGTTGAGGGCTGTTCCCAAAAATCGATTTTGACCAAGCAAACGATTTATTGAAAATGCATATAAATAATGGTGTCAATGTGTAAAACATCATGTAAGATTTTATATGTTTGTCAAAGTATATGGAAGACATAGAATAGATGAGACGGCTGATACCGTCTCTGGTAATACTTGAAGCGCCCTCGCTATCCAAAACGGACACCACGTCATATATCATATTAAACACGTTAATTTTGCCAAATCCTGTGACAGTGACAATTTTATTGCACTATCGTCCCGTTTTATAGGGAAAAGATGATATGACATGTCAGTAGACTGTAGGTACACGTATATACGTCATTCTTTCAGTCGTTACATGAGCGATAATCAGTGAATAAACCGCCCCGTTAACAAGTCAACTGTCACTGTCACCGATATTGCATTAAGCTTGTTGCAGTTTATCTCATCCATACAAATAAGCCTTTAAATTTATAAAAAAAACTAACCCATATATAAGATAATATGTCAATCAAATTAAAGTACAGCAATATAATTTCTGTAGTAATTTTTTAAAATATAATTTTAATTAATTTTTATACAATTGTTTAATATAATAATTTTCATCTTTTTTTTCTTGTAGGATGGCTCGTGGATTAGACAAGCTGTAAATCTGGCAAAGCTTGGTTCATATAGACCCTGTATCTCAAACAAGAATGCCTTAGCTATTGTCACATCTGTGAATACATGTCTACACATTCTTCATCTGATATACATTTGCCACTTTATTAAGTAACTTTATTGAAGGGGATCTGTCACTTGGCTAATATTTTACACAAAGTTTAGATTTTTAAAGTCGGCCATGTGAGTCATGCGTTTACACTCGGGGAACTTAAGAACGTCCATGGTTTCAAAAGTTTAATCAGTAATTTCTATCTTCTACATTTCCATTTAAATCTCCCACAAATAGAGAGATATGGTTTCATCAGGATACAACAGTATAGAAAGTATTCACTTGATTTCTCATAATTTTTCAATAAATCAATAATGCCTTCCATAGTCAAAGTATCATTCCATATAACAATGAATATATATATATATATCTTTTAATATCTTTATATTCTGGTATTTGTTCGGCTTTTTGAATCAGAATGTGATATATGATATTTATTTCATTCCTGCTCACAGTTCCTCCTGAATGTAAATCTTTTCCTAAATCTCTAGTAATAACTGCATGTTAACACTGAAGATTTCCTCTGCTAGTCTATCCTGCCTATGCTCACATGCACACCTGTATTGGAAGGCATGCCCCGCACTTTTGAATGTCCGTCTATACATTTTTCAAATTTCATGGGAAGGCATAGGAAATTATAGCTGTTTGCGTTTTCAATAATATAACACTCGCACTGCTTGGTACCTGGTGGACTTTTTATTTCAAACAGCACAGGTCTCATCATGGAACTGGTCTTCATGAAAGATTATATACATTTGATTCTGCCAATCTGGCAAATTCTTGGCAAAGCCTTGTTTATAGAAGCATTAACAAATGGAAATCTGTTTCCATTGTTATAGTTGATAAAAAGACCTTCCTTTGTTTTCTCATGCTTATATTTCACCTCTGAGCAATTTTCAAGCTTGTATTTTGTTTTGCATGTGTTCTGCAATGCATTGTTTATCAAAAGAGAGTGGTATATCAGCCACGGTGATTTTGACGTAGGGGATTCCTTTTCCTTTTAACTACTGTATGGGTTTCTGTCCAATAATTGAATATATCTGCTTCTCAGCGATAACCCTTCTGACAAGAATTTTATCCTGGCTTCATTTGATTTTACATACACCCACCAAATTTTTTTTAAATTTTTTCTGGGCATCATCTACATCATCTGCACGTATTACACTATTACACTTGCAAATGCATTGCAACCTTGTATGGAATCAAAAAGCCTTGTTTGGAATTTATTTTGGAAATACTCAGTATTTTGTAAAGTACACAGGTAATAACCGGGTATTACTTTCACATGACAACTCTGGTCAGAAGGCCTTCCTGTGGTTCAGTGCACACAAACTTCAATAGAAGCACCTAGCTCTATTCAGTGAAATTATTTGACAAATTTTTGGTCTGTTATATTTATTTTACCCAGAGGCTCTAAATATTCAGTGTAGTAAGTAATTAAGTTGGTCTGTTGCAAAATCTTGTAAACATTAAATGTTTGTGTCTCTGGTAAACTGAACAGAAAAACAGAGCTAGTTATGAATGCAGCCTTGCTCGGTCCATTCAAGCGCCCTCTCTCCGAAAATTTTTAACCCTGTTGTAACCTATATGTTACACAATAATGCATAGTACTTTGGCCGCTGGGCGTAATATCGGGAATCTCGTAGATGCAAACTTTTGTTGCACTTGGTTTATCCAATTACATAGTAATGGTTATCTTTGTTAGTCAGATGAACACGGAAGTGCCACATAACGTCTTTAAGGTGAGAATGTCTGAAATGGTTATTGTAAATACCCATTCAGAGATTTACACCTGCATTAAGTCTAATTATTTAGGAAGGCCTTGTTATACTCAAGCTTGTTCCATTCCAGAGTTACAGGTAATCACTTGGTGCTGTTTCGTATGGCAGTCGTCAGTATTCCGTTATAGAGTTAAATAGGTATTTCTAGTAAAGATTGATTTTAAAAGAATAAAATAGCTCTGGTGTGATTTATATTTTTCATACAATAATACATCGAGCTTCATAACCTGATATATATTGATATACCATATCTCACAATAAATCATAAATTCATATATCATGAGACCATTCACATGTATTACAATACTACCACTTCGTATCGTTCAAGGAAAGCACATTTTTGTATTTCAGCATAGATGGATATCGTAGTCACATTCTTAATAAGTAGATAATGTTTGTAATGTACCACGTGCAAGGGTAAACTTTAGGTAGTTCTTAAGGTTACTGATACAAATAAGTAAGTTGGCTTTATTTTATCCACGATCTCTATGGAATGTCTTCCATTACTTGATGTCATCCCCTTTGCATTCACAAACAACTGTTAACAAGTCAAAATACTATCGCTATTGTTAGAATTATAACCTAATAAAAAAAGATTGACTTTAGCATGTTTTGTGTTTTATCTTACTTCAGCTCCGAATAAATGTTGAGGTCCATAGTTTAATTGGCTACTGTCTTCTCTATTTGAAATAGAAAATTCGCTTGTATGCTCTCATGAAATCTGAACTCCCGCCTGCGTAAATGAAGACGTTAATAGAAGAGTTTATGAGAACCATATCAGAAGCCAAGGATCTCAGGATATTCAAAATGTCTGAGTTCTGGTTATTGCCAATGTTTTCCAATATTGTTGAAGGAGTCCAGATTAAGAAATAGGCCAGGCCAAGCATCTTGGTTGCTTTCAATTCGGATTTTTTCGAGGTTTCCTCCGCTAAGCTAACTTCGCGTATTCGCCTTGCGTGCGAGTAAATAGCGCAGAGGATTTTTGCATATAGTGCCGCAAGAATAAATCCCTCAGCGAAATATAAAATGTTTTCTAAAGTCATAATATATATATTTTCGATCACTGAATAATGGTATAGTAATTCTGTCATGGTAGATGTAATTGCTGAATAAACGTACGGAAAAGCAATCATTGTTCCAATCATCGTATTTGTCATGAAACGTAGATATTTGAAGGGATGTATGATATATACATAGCGTTCCACCGCGATCATAAGAAGTCCTCTTGAAGCAACGTTATTAATCCACATTCTTGTCGAATCAAGAATAGGCCACACATGTGGTCTATATGTTATCTTGCAAGATAAAAGAGACACTAGGCTGATCAAGCCTACCCATATGTCAGCGAAAGACAATGCACATATAAGGGCATTTGACTTTGTGCGTAGCCAATAAAACTTGGCTATTGCCACTATGTTCACTATATTCCCTATAAAAATTATAGGGATCACTATGAATGAAAAAATAAACTGGAAATGAGATGTAGACTCACAGAACGCCAGAATGGAATCGTTGGTGTAGATTGAGGAATTATTACGTAGCATCTTCTTTCTTTTCACTTTTTTTCTAATTAAGAACCCTTCTTGGTTTGAGCAATGAGATTCAAAGCTTGTTAAATTCTCCCCTCGTTAATGGCCAAATGATTTAAAATTGCCATGAAGCTCAGGCAAATTGATCTGCTAATAGTGCTTTTCCAGTCTTTTTTTTTTCTTTATTGACATCATGCATTGTTCATATATTCAATGGGTGATCTCAAATTAACAGCTGACCGCCTCGTTAGAATGTAAATTATGTAAAAACCGACCACCAATCATTGATAGAATCACAACATCTGAGAGATAGGGTATGGAATAATATTTGTAAGAACAAATCCATAATGAATTTTATCATTACAAATGCAAGAATCAGGTTTCAATAACGCCATAATAGGCCATAATAGTAAGAATTTGGCCATTAGCCATTAGACATATAATTGCATCATCGACTTTTCAAAGTATTTATCCGGATCCTCATACCGGGTACGATAAGGTGTGCATGAAAGGGGAGTACCTTTCGTTTTTTAAAACCTATGATTTAACTTTCATTCGTCGTTAATACAAGAAAATCAATTTCCCGCTAGGAACATTAAATCCAGGGACCGAAACGGTATATGTATAATACTGAAAGCCCAGAAGAGACGCTCTATTTTAATATTAACCCATTATTTTGGGTGAAACGTTCGCATTGAACAATTCCTATCAGTTTAGCAAAAGCAACATAGGAATTAAGGGTTATTGTAAATAGAGGATTTGTCGTTTTTGGTTCATCCTTATCGTCAGAGCTCTTGTTAGTAGAATTGAAGTGTAAATGTAATATTTAGAAAAATATTTCACACATTTCACTGATTGATTCAGGCAATATGTAATTTGACTGAAAATTTCAGGCAATTTACCAATTGACTCATTTTCCACATTGACTGTAACATATACAGAAAACAATAAGCCGATCCATGAAAGCTTCCAACGGATTTTTCATTGAAGCCATTGCCTTTCCGTAATCAAGATACCTCTTAAATGCAAATGGCGGTGTATTAGATAAATGGGTTGGTAAAATGTAACATATTGGAAGGATTGATTGAAAATAATTCAACACAGCGGAATTTGAGACATTAATAGCCCGTATGCTTTGATTGTGTTCAGAATATTTCAACAATAATGTTCCATTAGGTAATATAGCTTGCATTATGTTGTTATTATTATGTGTCAATATATCCAGAGCCTCGGCAAGAACACTAAACAGCAAAAGTCATGTATTCAAACATTTTTAACGTTTAATGAACAAAATTGTCCAAGCGCCGTCACACACACACAAATATATATATATATATATATATATATATATATATATATATATATATTTATATATATATATATATATATATATATATATATATTGATTATATCAATTCCAGCTAAAGTGCTGGATACTGTTTATAGAGCATGTTATTGTGTTCTTACATAAGTGTTCTTTGCGCTGCTAATGACAATAGTCGAAACCAAAGATCGGAACTAATCTCCATATGCCGCCACAACAATCGCCATTTCAAATATATATATATATATATATATATATATATATATATATATATATATTGTCACGATAGTCTGAGGCTCGTGCTAATACATGTTTATCTAAGAAACGGTAAATACATCCAGACCCTTGGACATAAAGCGTACAATCAAAAACACGAAACAGATAGAAGAATATACAGAAATTTTACTTCATACCTAAACGTGACCAGATACATGTGCTTACAAGAAAACTAAACTTGTACAAACGATTATAATGAAATGATTACTTAACTAAATGGTGGTGATGTTTCAGATGTGCTTGGTGCTATTGATTAAAATTTGCATTAAACATACATATATACAAAACAATATGAGAGGGGAAACCCTACGCAACACTGAGTATTAGATATATGCTCCAAAACTATTAAGGCTCATACACCGAATTCACAACACATCTGGATCATGCATGCTCTGAGCCCTAACAACGACTCAGTAATTTTGCTCGTACATTTATGAAAAAATACATGGGCGGCGGACCAACCCACCGGGCAGGAATACTGAAGACAATGGTGTTACGAGTACAGACTACGAGAGCATGGAATTATGATGCTTAATAAATTGTTGTAGTCCAGATGAAACAAAATAGGTATTTTAAGTCCTGTTCTTTTGCTTCTGAAACAAGGATTATCTGATTATCATAAAAGATATTTTACATAACCTGCAAGCTAGAAATGTGACTAATGACGTTAGATATGTATCCATGTCATGCCATTTTCAAAATGTATTGGCAAAGTTTAAGAATAAATTAATTAGGGTCACAATGGATTACTCCTAACCAAAGGCTTTGGCTAAAGCTGTTTGCAGAATGAAGAATGTGGAGAAAAGCAATCAAACAGCATCCACGTTTGTGCAGTCTTATGTTTAACATGTTTACAACTCTATCTTTTAGCAACAACTAACCGTAACATACCTATGTACTCTTAATATGTTCTCGAACTAAACTTTATATGTTAATATTTGTCAATCAAACACATTAATTTAACAAATTTGAGTGTAAAATAGTCCAATAATGATTTACAGTTGTTTGATCAAAATCTTTCCTGTTGTCATTTTTTTTAGGAAAATATATATACACTTGACTGAATCAAGAATGATCCGGCATTGTTCATCTAACAGATTATAACAAGAAAACGTTGATCTGTGGAACAGATCTGGTATGTTCCCCGCCTGTTGTGGATGTTCCTGGAAAAAATGGTTCTGGAAACCTGTATGAAATATGAGATGGGGCAATGCCAACCACCTAGATGCCTCTGTGACCTTTAAAGGTCATCCACATTTTAACTCGACCTACACTTAATTAATTATACAAATGCTATTAGTTTGGCGGCTGTTTTTCACGTTATTGAGTTAACTTCGTTTTGGTCTTATGGCCTGTACGATCTTGAAAAAATGCGTCAAGGTCATCCATGTGCAAACCCTACCTAACCCTTCATGAACAGTATCAATGCTGCAATGCTGCAGGTTTTGTGACTCTTCGTCAAAATCTTTTCAAGTTATTGCGTTAAAATTATTTTGGCATGATCGCCTCCGTGACCATGAAAAATTCATCAAAGTCATCCATATTCGAACTCGCTGTAGCTCTCTATCAGATGTATCAAAGCTAAAAACAAGTTTTGACGTCACAAACATTCATAAAAATAAATATGTGATTCGCTATTGAAGATTGTAGATTAATTCCAGGCCATGTCCAATATAAGCACCGATGATGTGTTACTTATTTGGTCAAGCGCAAACCTCATCTATGAGATTGCTGTAATTTGGCAGATCACCCACTAATGTTTACTTGTAGTTAAGCATACGGTTCAGAAATATCGATCCGTTAATAGCAGGCCCAAGGCCTTTTGACCTATTATACATATAATGGTATTCAATTACCAATAGATGCAAGTTTAGGTCAGTTTGGTAATTATAGCTGAACAACGTTCCATCAGTCAGGTGACCTATATCAACTATCATATATAATATGTGATGCAAATACATCCTGGGGCACACGGATGGAAAAAAAGTGTCGCGGTTTTATGTAGGAAATAAAAGATAAAAGATGAACATCTTTAATTCATAAGGAAAAATCTTTAAATACTGGTAGATTAATAAGAAATATGCATATATTTCATATAAAGGCTTTGGTATTAAAATTGAGTTCATTGTAATACAATTACATAAACTCTAACCAGACGTATTGTTTCAATAAACCCTTCTACGGAGTATTATAAAATGAATTTGAATTAGAAACGTAATTCAAACACCCAGGCACAAAGTATATTGCCAGAAATGGTCTTCCAGGAGTGCAACAAAGGAGCTTTCTGTATGCCTTCTTCAGTTGTGTATTCTTCCACGCGTACAACACCACATTTAAAACAGAATTAACACCGCCTCACAAGCTAGGAACGTACCACTACCTGTGATATTGTCACCATGCAAGAATCTCAAGTTGTCCATACTATTAGATATGCGAGCACAACGTGCCCTAAAGCTACAGTTGCCTTCTTCTCGATCAAGTATCCTTCATGGGTCTCACTTGAGTTAATCGTTGTACTCCGGATGTCATTCGCTTGCTTGTACACTACGACCAGGATCCGTGTGTACAGAATACATATAATCAACCCTCGATGAAATAAAAGCTGTTTCCAATAAGGGAGACAAAAACAACATGTTCTGGTTCCAACACGAATGTTAATTCAAACACAACTGACATGAAAAATGTTGCGAATATCCAAGGACATGCTATAAGGAGCCTCATTGTCCTCACTGTTATAACGATCTCGTATTTAAATGGATATGCTATGCGGACTTAAGGCTCAACATCAATGATAAGTATATAGCCTGATGAAGCCATACTGCATGATACTTTCACCATTTCTGATAAATATATAAACATTGTACTATCGTTCGGTGCAAAAGTCCTAGTCAACATTGTTATTCCAGTGCACAGGTCTGTGCAGGACAAAGCTTCGACCAGCGCATTAGGTTTTGTCTACAGCGGTTTAAAGCATGCCACTGCTATGATTGTGATAACATTTCCAATCACATTTAGATGAACGATACACAAAGAAGTGACCCGTCTTACATGTATAGCGTTGATGTAATCCTAAGAGGAACTGTTAATCAATTTTGCGAGAAGAATAACTGGACTGTTTCCCTTCATCATTTACTAAACCTTTTTTCATGTTATCTAATCGGATTGGAATTTGTTCTAATTTGTCCGAACATCTTACAAATGGCGTTTATTATTTTGTATTCTCAATGTTCCACTGGGTTTTATGCCCAGATATCATTCTGTGAATTTCTATTTGTTCCTGTGACTTTAAACAGCCGTATAAAGTATATACAGATAACAGTATCCCGTCCCGTCTGTCTGACTGTAAAGTACACAAAATCTTCTTAACAGAAACTTTTTCATTGATCCCATTGTTTTTCAGTAATATAGACATCTCTTAATGCAAAGGGCGGTGAAATAGATAAATGGGTTGAATAAATGAATAAAATACTTTCCTAAAACACCAAACATTAGCGAGAAAAGTTCCGTTTTATCTCACCATAATGGTTAATCCCTTGGCATGTTTGTTGAATTTATGATCGCATGACCACAATCATGGCTCGCACAGATTACAGGACACAGGCAACTTGCAGGCGTGGAGAAAATGACTCGTTACCATAGAGACGGGGTTTCATTTTGGGGTTGTGAGTTCACAGGTATTCTCTTGTGTTGAATAATAATCCGTAGCATAATGTAAGGTTTATGGGTGGTTTTACCACAATATGAATGCAACTTGCTTGAATTTACTGCGATGCATACCTTGGTACTGATTGCACCATGACTTAAACAGTATGCCAAGCTTAATTATCAATGCCTACTGAGTCGGGCTGTCACGGCCAAGTAGTGGTTTGCCCAGAGAACAAAACAATAGAGGTCTCCTATTGAGCCCAAATTAAAATAAGGCTGCCCGATATAAAAAAAAAATCCCAGCCCGGGGGCAACCATTAGGGTATGCGTTCATCTCTGTTAGTCCGTGTGTCTTTCCTCTCAACATAACGCATGTTATGAACAAATTTTTAGGCAATTTCGGGAATGGGCCAATGGATTGTTTAGAGTTTGGTGTTGATCCAGCATGTTATCCGGATTCAGAAATGTCATCAAGGAATGTTCATAAACGTAGATTTATTTATGCTCTAATGAACCTATGAATAGGGCAAACGTGGGGTTTTGAACATCCCAAAGTAGGGATCCCTGCAAGGCGGAAACATGCATTCCTTAAAATGCAGATCACTAGTGAAATAGTTAAATGGTTAGAATGGGGGAAAGCTATTGGACGTGGCAAATGTTTATGATGATGATAAAGACAATTGACTCTTTCAAGAATTTTGGTAAGCATTTGATATTAGGGAACGGGTTTGTAAATTTATCATGAGTTCACAGAAGCTTCCATGAAATAAACTGTTGTGCATTGCATACGTTTCTGTAATATCATGGGTTAGTGATAAAATATTTACAATATAGCAGAAACTCTTATGAATGTGACACCACTACTGTTTGTATATCCGGGACCACTAAAATGCGCTTTTAAATGGTTCGAAGAAATAAAAGATTGCTGATTTTTTTTAATTAGGTAGAATACTTTTCCCATTTCTTTAAAAGGTTAACGTATATATCACAGAAAATTCAAAACCAGATAAGCGGTATTCAGCACACTCCTATGTTAATCATTTATAATAATACGATCCCAAAATAAGCTTAGGGTTCTGTACTATAATCTTAAAACATTAAAATGAAGACAATTTTACAATTTTAAATGGATAAAATATGGCATCCCTACGTCTTAGCAAACTATTCAGACAATATTTATCATATATTATGTATTACTGAAGTTATTGCATTAAACCTTTGTCACACCACAGGGGATGTGAACTTCTAGGTTCTTTTCAGTCAGTCAAAACAACAGGAAGACCTGAGATTACACTCACGCTATGTACTCTCCAAATAAAATAAAAGACAGTTGTACGTTAACAAAAATATATAATATAATAAATGAATGGGTTCTCACAGATCACTGGGGGTGTCAACAATACAAGTATTAAAATCCAGGTATCACACAAATTCCTATGCAATAGTTCACGTGAACATAGTCCCTCACTCTGCTGCCCGAAGACACATGATCCCTCGCATAGACCTCGCATGGTCCTCGGCGTAATCCATTTCTTCACTCAACACCTCAAATCACTAAATAACACTGATGGTCATTTCTTACTAACGGTTTTCACTGCGGAATAAACGTTACTAGTCCATGGATCAAAATGGAGCTCCAGTAAGAGCCCTCTGTCATTAGCTCCTTCTATCTAGGCTGTAATGAACTATATCTCTCTGGCTCGAACACCGAGTAACCTCTCACTAGTGAATCTCAGCACCATTATATTTCAGCGTCTAACCGAAGTCCCTCGCCTGTTACTAGGAGCTCTCCAAACGATCCTAATTGCCCGTCCAACGGCAAACATCACTACAGTCTCTACAGTGCTCCACAGAGCATCAGAAGACGGTCCCTCAGATTGGACTGTCTGTACACTATGATGCTACAGCCCCGCAAGGCTCGCCGAAGAAAAGCAGACCAGCCGATTGGACTGCTGGCAGCTTTTCCAGGAGAAGTTGTTCCTCACTCAAAGCGGTCCGGCTCTTCTCAAGACAGTCGTTCCAGTTGGTGTTCCGGTTCCTGACGTCACAAGTTTGTCGAAAGTTCTATTTCCATTCAGAATCAATGTATCCTATAGCAGATAACCATGGCTATGCTACCTTACTGCATCGAGTATGAAACCAAACTAAATTCTATAGACATGGTGCAAAATACACTGTGAACCAGACCTGGTATGTCCCCACCTGTTGTGGAGGTAACTGGAAGAAAAGGTCGTGAATACCTGTACGAGATGCTATGTAGCACTGACCCACCACATCACCATGACTAAAGTCAATCTTTAATCGTAGGTAAGTATGGGCCGGCTACACTGCTACGGTCAACTGTAATCTATTCGTGTCTTCTTTCAATCGCATCGTTCAACTTTACAACATAAATTTCCCAAATCACCACAAGTTGAAAAACCCAAAGACCTTTTGGATTCTTTTTAAAGGATAGGAAAATGACGTGTAGGTGTCACCGTATATTGAATGAGCAAAATGGTAACCATGTGATTAGTGATATACTGCCTTGAATGCAGAGGGCTAGATATAAGATTAGATAAGAGAAGTCTTTAATGACTTTAGAGCAACTCTCTGAAGTTCTATTAAGATTCAATTACTTTTCCGTTTTGGACACCCTGCAAGAATCCCACCAGAGATCAAAGACTTGTTTACACATGTACTTTTAGATGTGTACTCACAAACGCCCAAAATACGGAAATTGCACAGAGCAGCATTTAAATAATAGATATTTAAAGTATATTTATTATTCATACATAGTTTCACAAGCTTTACAACATAGAAACATACACAATCAATGCACACTTTACTTGTGTGTTAATATTCCTTTCAATGACAGTTTAACATTTATATATACTCGAACATCACAAATGCCTTTACATTGTACCAGGCATTGCCAAGAAGAGAGAAGGAATTTCAGTCTAAATAGAGTTCCAAAAATTACCTCCTGAATTGTCTTCTACTCTCTATTGGACAGTATAAAATGCTTGGCAAATAAACTACATTACAATAGTAGTGTATATAACTTTAATAACTGACAGCTAAGCTGCAAAAAACCGTAAACCATCAACATCAGTTCTTGCGACTGCAGGATCACTGTTCTTTGAATCGACTTTTCATCTCCTTGTTCATCAAACCATAAACAACAACATTTATGGCAGAATTAGTCTGTCCCAGACATTCGGCAAGGCAATAGAGAGTTCCCCAAGGCTCTCCATGAAACTCACCGCGTGTAGTTATCTGTAGTATAGCAAAAGGAGACCAGGTTATAAAATAAGCAAAAACTATGCCACCCAAGGATTTAGTTGCCTTAATTTCAGCACTGTACTTCCCTTCAGTAGCTGGTGAGGACACACTTGTGTCCCTAATTCTTCTGGCCTGTTTGAAGACTATAGCCAATATGTGGGAATACATGCACATGATAACCAATCCAGTTAACCAATATATCACCTGAGCGGGTATCTCTATTTTATATTGATCTGGGAGCGGCAAGACGTAGCCCATGATATGCATGATTATTAATTCGACAGAGGTTATCATCCAAGGAAACCAAATGAAGAGCACAATTGTTTTCCTCGTTACATAACGCTCGTAATGATATGGAAATACTATACAAATGTAACGCTCTATAGCAATTACCAAGATATATTGTGAAGATGCCACGTATACCACAAGCCCAATGTCATTCCTGATTATGTGGTAATATTGACTGTTCACTTCAACAAACTTCAATATGATGACAAGACCAATCAATAAATCAGTACAGGAAAGAGCTATTACGATAGCGTATGCTTGTTTCCAAAGACCACGGATTCTGCACAGGACGTAAACATTGGCGACGTTCAAAACCAGGATGAAAGGGACGATAAAAGCTGAGATGTATTTTGTGACACTGTGTTCGCAGATGTTCTGACCAAATCCTTTATTCATAAAACCAACACCAGCAGGAGAGGTTGTGACGTTTTCTGCAACCATAGTGCTTGCAATGCAGCTTGCGATTGATTCTGGTAAAATAAATAATACACATAAATAATTGAAAGTCTAATGGTTACCCCTTTAAATATTAACAAATGTAGAGAGAAACTCCTCCTTTAAGGCGTCTCTTAATTAAAGATGCTTGAAATATTTGCTATAAGATTCGTAGCCCCCATGATACGTACGTCTAATTATTTTAGAGGCAAATCTACCCCAATTGCCTGTGATAAGCCGGATCAAATATTTACATTCCAGTGAAAAAAAAATTAATGGACACGCTTGATCTTCAAACTCAAAGGGTTACCAATGGTTTGCTCATTTACCTGAGTCTTCTTTAGTGCACGAATCCTTTCCCTATTTGGACTTACTCCGTGGCAGTACCTATGACCTTGATGATAGTAAAAAAAATGTATCTGGACAAAATAATTAGGATAACAGCCTATTTATATCTAATTGGAAATGCATACCAGTTTGTAAATCAACAACAAAGCTGAATCCATTTTGACAGAGCCCTTCCTTAATAATACATTACTGAAATAATGTACATGGCGGGAAATATTTTTTTGATTGTATGACACTGGTACCCACTAAATATTTATACGGAGACATGAGCATAATAGATAACATTTGCCTTGCTACAAAGCTTAATGAGAGTCTGTTCGTTGCCTTTATTTATATGGCCAGAAGCTTTTAAGGACACGTGATATTCGATTTCGCTACATGATCTAGCAACAATAGTGCCATTAGTGCGGTTTTTAGCAATATCACAACATAAAATATCGTGATGTGAAGGGACCTTGGATTTTGTAGCTTTAAAATACGAAAAGAGCCACACCTTGATTGGGGAAAAATAAAATGATAGATATGTACTTTCATAAAAGTGTGAGGTTATTGTGAAATGCTCTTTATCCATGTAGCAAATAGGACTGATAGCGACAATGTAAAGAGTATGTTCATTGGTTCATTTTTCAAACTTCCAAAATTTCCACATTTAACACTCGTTTCAGTTTTGTATATTTTGAATACATTTCCCGCATGTAGAGTATACGTCGTTTGTCTTAATATAAAGCCAGCAAGGGACAAGGTTGTGCACATGATCTCTTACATAAATGAAATAAAACCACATTAATGTCTGACATTCGATAGGTACATAATGTGGTGTGTGTTAATGGCCAATTAAAATGCATGGCTTAATGTTTTGTCAATGCACTGTTTGGCGTAAATGCACCCCATGTACCTTCCGTGTCTGCGATAACCCAAAAAATGCTTGTCAATAAAAAACAAATTGTGAATATTTGATGTTAAAGTGTGCCTACATAGCAGCTGGTGATGTTTGAGAAAGCAAACACTTGTTTAATGAAGTTTTGTTGAAAGGTAGGGATTTATTGATTCCTGCATTTGTTGTTAAAACACTTTTTGGTGGAAAAAAACTCGGAATGCATCAATTACAACGTTCCATGCATTATATCATTAGCATCTTGTCCTGGTTCCCTATATTAGCGGGAATCTTTAGCTTCTATAACACAAGAATAACCCTGCTAATATCCACTGGTGATGTTTATATATTTGTTGGCGTTGTGCAGAACTGCTCATTTTAGCACATTAAAACCATGGTTTCCTATCATTTATGAACAATAGTTTACCTAATCAATGAAGTAACTAAGGTACTTTTCTCAGGAAATTCCAGAACTGGTACAACTGGTAATTAGATTTCATTTGTCCGTAGGGCCAAACTATAACGTAAAGATTATATTTGGACTACGTCATTATGTATAAGTCTTAATGTTAGTGATGTTAACAATACATGCCACATCACTACACTGATACATTACTACGACTCAGTGTGCTACGCCAAAACGGTTCGCTATATGCAGAGGATACGCAATGATTGCGAAAAAATGTATATATGCTTCTAACGCAATACTATACTATTTAAAAAGCTGATGCAACATTATATTTTTTACTGTTGGCATTTTGAGACCAAGAGCAGCTGTCTCGAGGTGAATTTATCCCTGAGCTTCCTAATTATTTGGAACTGCTTGTTCAGCAACATAAATATATCACGGTTGTGGAAAAAGATTAAAGAGTTATAAATAAATATGAATGATAATCGTGTGATATATATATATATATATATATATATATATATATATATATATATATATTTATTCATAAACTGATTTTTTTCTATATTAAACATTATAAAAACCAGATAGCATACCGTCAACAAGTATTCCATATTCTGTTAAATGTATCGCAAAACGTATTGCTCTGAAAATAGACCGATGCTCAGCCTTATCAACATTAAATTTTCGGTCAATAATCTGAAAAACTTCTTTTAATCAAGAATTCTGTGTAATGGTCACCATCGGGACTGGATAAGAAGTGGCCTTGGTTCAGGAGTGGTCTTGATGCAAGAGTTGACTAGGAGTGAGGGGAGTTTTTAGAATATAACAAAAAAAACAAGTTTAACTGTTTATTACAATCAACAGCATATATATTATGTTTATCACTATTACATACATTATATACAAATAAACATGTATCAATGTATTTACGTTTTCTTTATACTGTTCCATTATCTCCCGATTCCTCCCGAAAGCAAGTAAAATGTTATGATAAACATCTCTCAACGGTTTATTTTTCACAAGTTCATCCTCGTTGAAAAATGGCTACACGGTCTCAGGAACAATCTCATTTAATGGATACTGGTTGGGAAATGATGTTTAATGACTTTAACTCATAACAAGCAAAACTAAAGATGTCAGTTCATCAATGAACACAGTTTGTCAAAAAGCTCGAGGTTATAAAACAAATAAAATCTGTAAAAGCCAAATTGCTTCCCATTCCAACGTGTCTTTTAAACAATATTGTTTGGAAATACTGGACACATGGCAAGTAGACACTGGCGTATGAACAAAGTAGGCTTAAAACCAGGGCTGCATGAGAGTTCTAGAAAATCGAGACTCGCATAGAGATGCGAAGAACCACTGACAATAGAATCATTTTGCAAATTCAGGCTATACCTGTTACCTGTTGTCCACGGTAATTAAAAAACATGTTGATGCCACAAATATTTATTAATCTAATAAAGTAAATTTTTAGGAGGAAATGCATTACGGAATGAGTCTCTTTAATGCACCCTTGATGATATTTATGGTCATTACAAAATCTGAACTCTGGCCGTAAAGCATACTTTCCAAATTTGGTATATTTTTAAATGAGGCTACTTTCATGTGACATCCTAAATTCATGCTAATCTGGCTTAAAGAAGAGAGAAACATGACCCTCTCTCTTTTTCTTTTCCCTCGCTTTCTTGCTGAAAAGTAAGAGGGAGAGGTTGTATGTCTGATCTAAATCGGATCAGAGAGGGAAAGGATGCGTACAAATTTAAACTTTATTTAATGTCTACGGGCTCCAATTTTCTTTGGTGGTTATCTTTCAAACTACAACCTGGCACCTCTCCGGCGCACAAAGAATTTTCAGGAAAATTATTCTAAAAGAAAATACATGATGCTGTTTCGTTTTTTAAGCGATTTTTCCTTATGTTGCCCGTTAACAGTTTTTTTAGATGAAAGCAGTGAACCCAACAGCAATTATCCTCTGATGGCAGATGAGGATAATTGATTGTTACCCGTCATTTCATTTTTATTTTATTCAATTTTGTTATTGCGGTTCATAAAACAGTTAAATGAGAAACCAAATCCTTTATTTGAATTTTGTCAGCTGCTTGGGCAGATTAAAAAGAAAAATCCTAAATGTCATTAATACAGGCTTGAACCAGAAATCTCTCTGGTATGTCGAAATATACCTATATATTTTATATAGGATTCGTCCATTCTTCTTCACACCATTTATTGTCATGTGACGTTAGAAAATGGTCGTGTATATATTTTTACGTGGTGTCGTCAAATTATCTTCTTTTCATTTGATTTATCATTCAAATGTATATTTATTCTCAAAATATGTCTTATTCTCTTAATATAAGTGAGATGATCATAATAATCGCCTCCCTTGCTATAGAGTGCGTGTGTGAGGAAGGGGGGGGGGGTATATACTTATATCCTCCATGTATTGACGCCCCTGTATCAATGTCATTCTGAAGATAGACCTACAAGTAAATAGAATCTGGTCTTCGATTGAACGTATGCGTTACTAAATCTGTAGTCGCTTAATATCAAAATACTGATGAAACTAGATATACCTATCGCCAAGCGATCATTGTAAGCCCCCCCCCCCCCCAATATAGATGCTTAATATCAGAAATACTGATGAACTAGATATACCTGTCGCCAAGCGATCATTGTATGCCATCCCGCCCCCCCCCCCTTCCCCCCCTTGTAGTCGCTTAATATCAGAAATACTGATGAAACTAGATATATCTGTCGCCAAGCAATCATTGTAAGCCCCCCTTTCCCCAAAGGCCGGCAAATGGGGAATCGGTCATGGAGTGTGCGACTTTGGAATTAAGTTGAAGGTCAAACATAAATATCAGGTGCATATTTGTAACCTATGACTTATATTGTGACCATATGATACTTTTTTGAAAACCAGCTATATTGGAGATATATCGCAAATAGAAAATGGCAGAAGAGAGACACAATTCAATGGCTTGCACCCGCCGGAACATAAGAAAGTCCATCCACAAAGACTTCTTACCCAAATACTGATATAGAAATAAAGTTATCAAACCCATGAAAGCTCAGCCTTCATACGGGAAGGCTTAATTTCCAGTATAACAGTGTATGAGGGTGGCATATATATGCATACATGAACAAAACTGTTATGCTTATATATATGTTTCACCATAAACAGATTCATGGATGGAATCTAGGTGAACACGATTGTTGGTGGCGCCAGCATGCTTGTGTGCAGGATGGCGTATCCAAGATCTGTGGACATGCAAATTTCAGGCCGATACGGCAAAAAAAAAAAACTGCTGGGAAAAGGGCATCAATGATGACTATGAAAACGCGTTGGAAGGTGGCGCCACCTGTCTGGTCTACGACCAAATTCTTCAAGATGGATAATCGAGCACCTTGCAAATGATACATCCATGCGCTCCTGAGATATGTGTAATTTTCCCAAACAACATACCAATGGATGGATGCTACGTGAAAACGATTGTAGATGGTACCACCAGGCTTGTTCAAAATGGAAGTATCCAAGATGTATGGACATGCCACATTCCAGACCAACATATTGAACCAATTCTCAGATATGAGTGATTTCCACCCTAAAAGCAAACGCACGAATGCCAGGCAAAAATAACCGCAGATGGCGCCATCGGTCTTGGGTACCAAATGAAGGTTTTCCAAGTTCCATTGATGTGCACAATTTCAGCCCAATACATTGAACCACTTCTTAGATATGGCCTATAAATACTAAGATGCACAGGTGGACGCAATAGATATGGGCTATTATCATGAAGACGCACAAATGGAAAATGCACGGATGAACATCAATGATAAACAATTAAAGATGGCGCCACCAGTCTTGAAAACGAGATGGAGGTGTCCAAGATCTATAGACATGCACAATTTCAGTCCAATACCTTGAACCACTCCTTAGATATGACCTATAATCACTTAGATGTAGAAGTGGACACTGCGCGCAAAAGGGGTGCAGGTGGCTCCACCAACCTTTGTTAGGCACGAGTTCACGGGTTACCTAATAATTATACCAAGTTTTAGAAAGGTCGGTCGAAGGGTATAAGATGTTCTTCGGAGACGAACCCGGCGGCGGCGGCGGAACCCGCGTGAGAGTATAGTATGGGCAAACCATTGACGGATATTATGAATCATGATTTAAGTAATTATAAAAATTATAAAAATAAACAAACTGTTTTTAGTGTTAATTTAATGTAATTATATAAGAATGTTTGATGCTACTTTTTATGTTGAGTTTTTATGTCATAACCATTGCATGTATTATACATTTTTATTCATGTTAGCATGTTTTGTCCGGCACTTTGAGCGGTATATTTTAATAATTGATATTGCAGCTTGGGAGGGTGAACTATGGATAATATCAAAGAGCTCTTAATTAATCAAGTTATAACAGTTGTTCTGCTGCCTGAACAGCACCTGTTATATTAAGCCTCCACTGCTGTATGCTGCTGTGAATTTAATGAAAGCAGAGACGGAAACTATGGGTCAAAGTTGCCGAATGACCAGTGGCTCAATGATCAGTGTATTTGCCTTTTAATCAAGGCAGGTGTGGATGCAAATGTTGTTCCTGAACATTTTTTCATGTAAAAGCTAATTTGCTTATTATGTAAACAATCCAAAAAGAAACTTCTGTAACTGCATGCTTAATTAGAAATTTGCACTGGTCATTTACAAAACATGCCCTGTTTGATAATGTGCATAAGTTAAAAGGAGAGTGCTAGCGGATACAATTATGGAGTGACCTCGATGGTATTAACAAACAGCAATAATTTCGACCACATAAACAATTTTAAACAAAGAATAATTTTACTTGGAATATTTACAATATTATATATAATAATTATCAAATTTTGATAGAGATTTGAATTATACTTGGGTAATGTTTTACAGATCATTATCCAGGTGTATCACCTAAAACTTTAAAATAGATTCTGATGTGATTAGATTATTAATTATTTCTTTTACTATCACAATATACATTGTCCGACAAATTACATATACTTGAAGGGGAATTGCAGATGCTCCTACAAATAACCTTAATATTTACTTTCTCTATTTTACCTTACATATTTAAAGCCGACAAAATTTATTGTTTTCTTTGCTTTAAAAATATTACGATAGCTTTGCATAGTTAAAAATAATTTAAAGACTTTTAATAATATTCAAGGCAAATATCTTATATACGGTACATGTCATATTTACAACTTATGCGCTAATTTGGATCAACACATTTTGGATCAGGGCGTCAGGTAAATGAACATTGGTTTAGCAGGTCTTCAAAGGTACAGTTTTTACTGTCTTTCAGAAGTCGTCCATGGTGTACGTCTCTTCTAGTCTACGCTTTTGAGACTAAATGTATTATCCTGACCATTTCAGGTGCCAGGTTGCTAGATTCCGCGTTAAATAAATATTTATGCTTATTTGTCCACAATGTTCACTCTAAAATCCACTTTGGCATAATAATGACAAGACTCATTTATATCTCGTGTTAAGTTTAATACCAAAGGATTACAAAAATATATGGGGTCTACTTATTACAGAGAAAAAAATACTCGGTGACATATATGCTGTTAGTGGTATTTGTGGTCTCTTACAGTAGCTAATCACATCTGTCTGTTGATCCTACCACTGTTGACAGTGAATCCTTGGAATGGAGCTGGCTTAATGTCCTCGTGTGTGATATTTTGTTTGGTTTACATAATTAATCTACGGTCAGTAGAGCTCTCGGGGGGGGGGGGGGGGGGAAGGGTTCGCCTGAGGTTATACGTATTAACCGCTATTAACCTGCAGTTAACGGCTACTTAACCTGGCCATCCGCCTAACAAGCTATGAATGTACCACCTACAGTAATACAATTGTAGTACAAGATCTGAAAGTTATCACAGAGTTCACATCATGAGATGGACGAGTACCATATGACCTAACGTTGTTGTTGCTTTCATTTCGATCAAATACCATTCAAGGGGTTTGTTTGATTAAAAAATCTGATACATGTTGTACACTACGTTCAAGCTTTGGTAAGTACGATGTAAATATAATCAAACCTTAGATTCCTATAAGGTTGCCTTTTACATTCTGTTGTGGCTTCAACAAAAAGGTTTGTCCCAGCAGCACAGACATAAACAACATAATGTATATCGTAGGACTTGAGTCTTAAGGACTCCTAAGAGAACTCTTGGTTTTCCTTATCGTGATAAATTCGGACAAAAAGCAGGTTTTATACTGTGCAAAATATCGGTAAACATCAATAATATTAATGTTACCTGATGTAGCCATATAACTTTCCATTTACGCAATATCTTACGACAAAATTAAAACTTAAGACTTTTAACTGCTGTTAAAATCCGTATCAATATTGCTACCCCAGTGTAAACTTTTTCGCAGGAAGGTTCCAACATTAGGTTTTGTCCACAGTTGTTAATAATTGTCTCTGCGATGATTGTGATAACATTTTCTATTATAATCAGTGGAATGATACAGTCTGTAGCGATCCGTCTACGTGGATGATTTCGATATTATCCTAAACAGGATATCTCTAACTTTGAGTCTTGTGTTCTAGAAGATTTTTTTCTTCACTTGTAAAGAATAATACAGATTACAGAGCAGAACTATGCTGTGAGGTCGGGCGTGGGATTTCTCAGACTAAAATCTTCAGTTTGGCGTTTTTACGTTTTTTTAGTGAACATGGAAACCTTAAGCCTCTACATCGAGTTTTCTTTGACGTCATTGTGTGTCTATACTTTTATTGCAAACTGACAATGTGTCGCAGTAAAATTTATAAGTATCATCATATATTTTAATTCAACTATTACAGGAGCAACTGGCTTGTTCACAACTTTGAACTTTCCTCCAGCGTTGCGTAGACGGTCAACATTTTACGCCCAATACCTGTCCAAACAAGCTGAATAATAATAAAATGTCTTCTATATATTAACATGTCTAGCTTTTAAATATTAATGCTAAATTATAGGAAGAAATCGAATTTAATTGTCGCATATTTGCTGTTAAGTAGATACAAATGATTTCTAACAAGTGTAAATATTGATTCTCATATTAAGACAAGAGAATGGTTCATGGGCTGGATGGATATGATCGCAAAATACGACAGCAAGTTATCAGATTAAGATTAATATAAAACCATGATTCCCTAACCTAGATCCGTTCCTAACATAATCGCTAACTAATTAGTAACAGATCTGTAATATGTCATTATTGTATTAACCTAAAATGTAATGATACTCGTTTGATAAGCCATTCCCAATCTTCAAGTTCGAAAAGTCTTCCAGGTCACGTTTTTAAATATATTCAAATGGACAGTTTTATATGTTAACTATATATTTTGTATAGATAACATCAGACTGGTGATAAAATATGACAATCGTGTAAGGGACCCTATGAATGTAGGAAAATATAACATTAATTCATTTAAAAGCCTCTTATTATTTAACAAGTGGCCCATAGGATATGACGCTCAGCTAACTTTGACATATAGACGGTAAATGTATCAATCGTTGATGTTATGATCTGATGAAATATACTTATTAAGGAACCCTGTACAATGGGTACAATATACCAGAGAGTTCCAATCATGCTTTTTGCGCAGTCCTTACAAATTAAGTTACAGTGACCTAATTTAGGGTTTTCAAAACTTTACCAGGAACACCCTTGATGCTAAGTTAGAAGTTTCTACGTCCAACTACTACGATTTGCGTCCATCTAACTTACATTGTACTCAAAATACGTTCATTCAAATAGTTCACAGAACAAAGGTCACCTTATCCATGGTTTTCAAGAAGACTTTTTAGGGGTCTGACTGGATCTTAATTAAATTAGCAGTTTCTAGGTCAAACAGTAACAAATTGTACCCATCTGTCTATTAGGGTGCTAAATTCATTTCTTTCACGTATCTTGCAGAATATAGGTCACAATGACCAAAGAAATATTACAATGACCTCCCTTTATATTTCTAGGTTCATCTGTTAAAGATTTGTGACTTAATTTTAGGTTTCCGAGGGGTTTTCCTAGACTTCCCTGGATTTTACGTTAGAAGACCGGGGCAAGTGGATACAATTTTGCCGATCTGACATTCAGGGTGCACAATCATGTTTTTGGCCCATAGCTTGAAGGACATAGGTCACCATGATTTAAATTCATGTTTCCGAGGAGATTTGCCCAAGACCTCCCTCGATGTTATGTTAGAAGAATACAGAGCTTATGGATAAAATTTGTCTGCGATGTAATTAATTATAAAAAAAAATATGTCCTCTGTGAATAATCGACTGTATAGCGGTTCTTTTATCTCTCATATAAAGATAAGCACTGACGACAATATACGTCAATAGATAATAGTAGTAAGATCGTAGTCTTGAACTTTACTCCGATCAGACGGTCTGATACTAATCACAGCGCAGATACACAGCGTCACAAGTAACTACATAGGATCTATGGGGGATTTTATGGGCTTAAATCTTAGACAGTTCAATGTATCTGGTATCATGAGACGGCCATGAACGCACTACGGGGTAAGTAAGCAACTAAATGCGCAGGTAGGTTACAATAACATACTCAACTGAACACAAGTCATTGCACACGTAGGTTATTATAGTACGCGGGGTTGGTTATACCTGTAATACAGTATATTCGGTACGTGTTTATCACTTGACAAGAGGGCACATTGCTTAAATTGTTTGCGCCGTACACATTCTACTTCATGGCTTGGCTGAATAACTATAAACCTCTGTGTATGTATGTGATCATTTCTCGAGAGTGGGTGTGTTTATGTGTGAGTAAAGAATACTCGACGGGATATGACGACGAGACCGATTCGGGAAACAAAAGAAAATAAAAAAAAGGATTTTACACAAAATATTTTAGTTCTACTTCATTGCCGTATTTTCAAATGATCCGATACACAGACATTGTGTGATGCTCTCTCTCTCCATATATATATATATATATATATATATATATATATATATATATATATATATATATATCATATATATAAATATATATATATATATATATATATATATATATATATTAAACACGGCAAAACCTTATTGTGTCGAAGTCGAAAGGACTGGTTACTAGACACGGTATATTTGTCCTTCTGTCCTTATCAGGATCGATAAGTACTGAGGTCCTTGAAGCACTTACAATTGTTGAATGTAGGACGATTCGAACACGGACGTTGTTATTCATGCAAGCTGTGCCCTGGTGATTTACTCAGGTTGTACACCTAATTAGCACACTATTCCTATTGGATCAATAGGTTGAACAGGGTGTATGCCTTATTGTTATTAATGAACACATAACCTACATTAGTCCATATAAATAATCCAGAATTTCTGGAGGAAAAGTATATAATTAAATATATACATTTATACATTCAAAAATGTATATTTGCAATGGTTCTCTGGGGTAATAATATTGATCTGCACATGGAATAAGTATATTTTAAATGGTATATACTAATCGTATAATTCATCCCCATTTTTTGGAGCCACGGATACATTCAAAATTAAATTTTCAACAAGTGATTTTATGGTATTAATGTTAACCTACCCATGGGTCTTCCATTACACAAAGGCCTGTCCGTAACACCCTAGTCCGGAATGTCCGTTTCCTAAATGTCCGTGTCCGAAACGTCCGTCCACCAACATTGTTTGCGTGATGAACAACACACTGGTCTTGTCACATTGTTCATGCATGTAACGTATGTGCCAACTATGAACAAATAATGAAAAAAATTAACTACAACTAGACTTAGGGATATCTTGTGAAACTTGTAACTTGTGAGAAAGGTGCGGCATTTATCGATGGGAGCAAAGAATATCGAATACCTTGACTAACCGATCAAACAGGTGAACAGCGGTCAATGGTATAAAAACATCGCGCTTGATCAGTTAAAATCTTGCCAGTATTCACGAAGTAACTGATTATCACCACAGCAAGCATGACTCAATTGTTCAAATGACCGCGGGTCAAGCGACCGAACCTCACGCTTGACGATTGTTATCATGTCTTAACATACAATAGGCATTACCTCCGGTCAACCGACAGTAATCCTTACTTGAGACCAACAAAACACATTAAGACATATATAGTTTCTCGACATATTCGCGCTCAACACAGGAGATTTCAAATAGTTAAGGTTTTAACTGTTTTTGTAGGGAACACTACTTAACTATAAGCTTTGCTTATAGAGATTTTACTCTCTCTCTCTCTCTCTCTCTCTCTCTCTCTATATATATATATATATATATATATATATATATATATATATATATTTATATATATATATATATTTATATATATGCGTGTGTGTGTGTGTGTGTGTGTAAATTCCCTGAGTTGACTAATAATTCTATTTCAGATAAACGAGGAATCAGATGACACGTCAGGTCCTTATTCTGTCTAAACCGTACTGGAAAAGAACAAACCCATTCAGCTTCGGTAATTAAGGACTGAAAATGGCGAGAAGAGATTTCACTGGAGTGCTTTATATCATTGGTGGTTTCGCCATCAGCTTTTTCAACATGACCGTCATCAGCTGTCATACTTTGATGTACGAAAAGCTACTCGATACATTCGACCAATCAAGATCCGCTACAGCATGGGTGTTCTCTCTAAGCAGTTTACTGGTGTTTTCGCTATGTGAGTATGATATATATATATATATATATATATATATATTTATTTATTTATTATTTAAAATTTATGTGTAACAATGTGTAACAAAGACACCACGTCCCACGTGTCCTCAAATAAGGGGCATTGTCTTCTTATAGAGTTTCTCCATGCTAAATGCTCTCTTCCGTTTTTTTTGTAAAAGTCTTTGACCTGACATCGAGCCTTCATATTGTTGGTCATATTATCGATGACGTTCTGAAAACGGATTAGTTCGGCTTCTTGCACAGCTCCCATGTTGAGACTATCATGAGTTATCTTATTGGT
Organism: Sipunculus nudus; assembly: GCA_026874595.1. Classification (NCBI taxonomy): domain Eukaryota; kingdom Metazoa; phylum Annelida; class Sipuncula; order Golfingiida; family Sipunculidae; genus Sipunculus; species Sipunculus nudus. Next base: position 11,293,647 of record CM049311.1, on the reverse strand, counting down.
TCTGTTGCCTATTTAATAACTAAAACCTTAGCCAGAGAGATTAAGGTATGTTTCGGGAGAGACAGAGACCCTAGTTACATGTGGATGATAATTTGTCACAACTCGAGAAACATAACATACATCCTAAAAAGCTGAACGTATTCAAATTTTCGACCTATTAAATATAGCCAATAGTGTACCAATGAACTCTGACTTTTTGTGGACTCATCGTGCTACTTCATTATTTATATTCAACAAAATGCCGTCCCCTAGAAGTAAGCACCAGGAATAAAGAGAAAAGGGCCGTCACCGGTGACAAAGCAGTACAGAAAACTGAGATATGAATAAAATATCGAGGTGTCGCGAAGTTTGGCGAAAAATATCATATTGTTTCGTATTAAACAAATCTAATCTTCTTTTCAGAATCATTAACTTTGTTTTCAGCTTGTGTTCCGTCCCTTCTGACTAAGAAGTTCAGTTTCCGTCCTGTTATCATAGTGGGCGGTCTTCTGCGATTCTCTGGTCTGCTCATGTCTGCCTTTACGCCAAGCCTTTCATATATTTATATCTCATTTGGAATAATCTCAGGTATGACGTTCACATATATATCAAACTTCGTACTAGGACTGTCTCATATTAGCTCCCCATTATTGTAGGATTTTTGGCAGTTAATAAAATTAAATCATCTATTTATTACACGATATTGCTCAAAGAGATGTTGAAACAAAAGATTTTTGTCTTCGGGCTTTTTGTTTACATCACATACACAATACCATTTCTCAAATACCACATAAAGATATACGAAGTTATCATGAGTGCAAAATATTCACAAACGTCTCATATTTGTGTACATCATGAAAGTGAAGAAAAAATTCCCTTTACAATTGCAGCTTTGCACTGTTTATTCTAATGGTTATTTTGTCTTATTTCAATGCATCAATTTTATAACGTTACTATTCCTCGAGTTGAACTTATCCTTTTTCTACAGCTTTAGGTGTGGTGTTTTCATGGGATCCCATGTTGATTGCCGTTACACAGTATTACAAACAAAAACGTGGATCAGCGGTAGCTATCACACTGGCAGGTGGTTCCGTTGGTGGCTTGATGATGGCGCCACTGGTTCAAATCATGTTTGAAAGCTATGGTTTCCAAGGCGCTATGATGCTTTTAGCTGCAATAACACTTCATCTTTGCCTGGCAGGGGCAATATTTCGACCACTTCCAAAAAAACCTAAATCCATTGAAACAGAAATGACGGAAAATTTGTCGTCTGAACGGAAAACGATAATAAATGGAACAGTGTTATTACAGGCGGAAGGACAGGAAGGTCATGTTTCAGTTGATACAGGAGATCTAACATTAGTTGAAAGCAAAAATCCAAATGATACTAAATATAATGAACATTCGAAACCACGGGAACTAAAGGACTCATATTCTGATCGTAGTTGTAACATACTCCGCACAATTCGGCAGGCCTTTAAATTCTGGTGTGAGCCTTCCTTTTTGGTATTTTCCGTTCTTCAAACTGTATCGCTGTTATCTTTATTAATTAGAGGAACATTTCTAGCGGGATTAGCTCGCGACAGAAATATTCCACTAATGCAGAGCGCCGTTTTAATATCAATATCCTACTGTATGGATCTTGCTGGGAAGATCGTTTTCGGAAGAATTTACGACACAAGTTACCTCAGGGATAAAAGATCGTATGTTTATTCTGTCATTGGATTCCTGATGGGTGTATGCATGGCCAGTCTCCCGCTGACATACAGTTTTCCGTCTTTGGCGGTGGTTGTTGCGTTCTTTGCCCTGCTGGGTGGATGTTATAACCCTCAATATACAACAGTTCTTGGAGAACTAATCGGAACAGACAAACTTCCGGAAGGGATGAGTATAATAGGTATTTTCAAAGGAGCAGGCGCGGTCTGCGGTCCGGTTCTTGGAGGTATGTTGGAATTTATCATTAAGGCATTAGATCAGAATATCAATAGTAACAATTATAGTTATAATGACATTGGTAGTAGTACCGGTATTTGTAGAAGTTGCAGCACTCTAAAGTACTTGTTAAATATTGGACGAACTGCCACTTAAACATATGAAACGAAAGTATACACGGCTTTGGTATTTTTTAGCATCTTTTACGAAATATATTTGAATAAAAGTCATAGCATCAAAGATCATATGCAGATTAAAATCCCCAAAAATACGAGAATTAACAATAAGAAAATTACACTCCTTGGACAGAGGTTACAAACTTCCGTCGTTCAGGATCTCGGGGAGTGACGGGTTTAAACTTATGATGAGTTTGATGCAGAATGTAATACCCTGCTCTCATTTTTTCTTGGCCAAGTGCCACGAAAAGCTTGCTATACAAAGCAGTTGTTAAAAAAGGAGACTTGGAACGACAGCAGTTTTTAACCGCTGCGTTTTCGGTTTTAAAAGAAAATGTATCACAATGTTTTAGGTTCCGTAAGAATATGACTACTTTTTTTCAATTTCTTGCAAGAAGTCTAGTTTCGATGGTCCCAAAACTATTTATGTTGCTATACTTTTATTCCATGTACTTTTATTCTTTTTTTAGGAATGATACGAGATTCAACTGGATCTTACAACTACGTATTTTACGGCTGTGGAGCATTGGTCAGCCTGTCAACGGTTGTTTTTGCCAGTGTACTAACGTTCGTTCGATACAGAAACAGGACTCGCATATCTTAGTGCACATACCGTCAATTGGATTGTGTTAGAGATCATAGATAAAATGAATAAAATGTGGTTACATATTTTTATGTTGCTGAGAGAATTTATACAGCGACACTGCTTTGACAGAAGAATCGTCAGACACACTTGGCACGCCCCGTGACAGTATATGTGCAAAGACGGGCATTTCCGTGGCTTTTCCGTCAATTATAATAAAAAGTAAGTTAGATGTGAAATATGAGGGAATCATGTACTTTGGCAAGAGCAGATAAATTTCTGATGATGGAAATCCCATTCGTAAATCAGCAATTTCTTTTCAAAACATGTCTTCCTCGCCGATGAAAGGTCACACAAGTTCAGAATATATCACTGTCAGGAGATGCTTCTTGAATGATGGAAAATACTTAATATTTATAATAAGCAATAAGAAATTGTCCATTCATAAATGAAAGCATTCCTTTCTTCAGAATATTTGAAGTAACCTAAAGCATCTTTGGATATAATTGTCAGACTTTTAACAGCCATATGTTTTCTCTCCCTCATGCTGTTACCTATCACTATTGTTAAAATATAACCAAGAAAAACAGGACAAATGAAAAGTGGACAGGCGGCGATGAAACAGGATTAACTCAAAAACATGGATTACAAGAGCATTTTGGGAACTGGATGGCTCTGAATGCCAGACCGCTAGGCACTTAGGATGAAGAGCGTAAAATTCTCTAACAAGTGATAAAAGTTTAGCCTATAGTAGTGATGTCTAAGGAAGTTTAAAACACTTTGATTTGAAAGTTATTCATAAATCTAGCTTCCAGAATTCTAGGTGGAAAAGGGGATGGATAAGCGTGCCCTACATCCGCTCCTGAAAATGTCAGATATACATAAGAGCAATGGGCATGGCACATCCGAAATCTTGAGGTCAACCATTTTTCTTTTACCTGGTATACGATTACTATCAGGACAAAAGTTTTGACAGTTAGCTTTTTTTGGGATCTTGGTTATTAGACCTTTGGTTGATATAAGCCTTCAACTTTTCAGCTGGGACTGAATCAATGCCTGCAGTTTTCCTTATTTTATGGCCTTGATCTTCAACAGTGATGAAATAATTTGCAGCAGGCCGTGGGTTAGTTGTCTCTTCTGGTGCAGGTCTATTTGGCACTTCTTGGAAGTGTTATTTACCCTGAGCTCTCTCACAGTTGGTTTTGTCAGCTCATACCTTGGCATTTAGATCACCCGTAATCAGAAACATGTCATGCTGTGGGACGTTTGTGATGACTTGCTGTAGGTGAACTTGCCAGTCATTTTTTTTTCGGCACCATCAGCTTCATCAGTGCTTCGCAACACTCGAACGGTGTTCTTCATTGGACTTTTTGCAATCCTGGTTGGCATTATTTTATTCAATCTCTGATCAAAGATTTGACCAAAAAATCGCTTTGTGACTCGTACAAAACTGTTAAATGTCTGCCTAAACGTGCATAGCAATGAAGGCATTAGATTGGATAATGACCATGATAAAAATACGCAGCAACTTTTCAATAATTTACTATAAATACAAACGAAATCGTATATAGTCTAAAATTTCAAGAAGTGCTTGTGAACCCAAAATTTTAAGCATATTTCCTTCATGACAGGAAAACAGACTTGAACCGGAAATATCTAGCATCGCGGATGTCATAATATTCCACCCCTTGGCTATGTCCCTTCCACAGATGCATATCTACTGTGATATTAGTGACGAAAAAAAGACTCATTCAAAACAATTCAGCATGGGGATTTGACCCGCATCTACGGATATAAAAAATTTAAAGCGATCTGTTTACTGATATTTTAATGATGCTCCGTGATGTTGAGATGCACTGCAAAATAACGCGTCTCTTGTACAAGAAAAAGCAATCATGATCTTTGATAAGACAGAATATCAGAACAAATCCATTTGTCTGTTCTTAAGACAATGCATGTACAAATGTATTTTTTTTTCACCTAATATGGAACTATTTAAGATAGACGAAACTCATAGTAAAATACTATAATTCTAACATAAATTTGAATATATTTCACCTCTGAGCCAAATTTTACCTCTGAGCCAACCCGTGAAAGACAAACGTCGATTATTTTCAGATTTATAAGGCAAAGGATATTTTAAAGGAAGGCATTACTGAAAGACGCAGAAAATGATATCAGTGGCGTCACCAGATTCACTCTTCGCTAAACCAGTTTTCAAAACAGCCCGTCCACGTTTCTTTTAATTCTCATGATATTTACACATAACAGACCATCCCACTCTCGTACTAATAGATAATATTCCATTTCCTGTAGGCTTCGTCCTCTCCTCTACCATACATCAATGGTCATGTGACTTTTAAAAAAGGTCAGGTAAACAACTTTTTTGAAACAATTCACAAATAAAATATGTCAACGAGGTGTGATTGTGCTGAAACCTGATTATCCCCGATGTGTCATTCTGGAACCCCAAAGGCACTTTCTTTACAGCATATTGATGTAAAACATAGCTCAGTACCCTTAAGCCGGACCTTAAATGCACTGGCAATCTTGTTTCAAGCCCATAACGTGCAAAATATAGACTTTCATGATTTTCTGTCAAGTTAACATGGAAATATCATTATGACATGAACGGAGGTTACATATTCTATGGCTATTGGTTACAACATGTGCCCTTCTGTTGGGTAGACGGTCGGGCGATATCGTCACGGCCGGGAGAGCGTATTACCCGGAGTGAGGGATGGTTGCCTGGGAGTGTAACGAAAACAAGACCAACCACAACTGCAGGAAAGCGAGGTAGAAATAGTCTTTAAAATTATAGACCCTGTTTAATATAAATGTTTGCACAACAACACATATATGTAGACGATTTATTGTTATAATGAGATTAATAAATTGTGTTAATCGTGCAAGTACTCATACCTGACATTACCTGTCCACACCAAATTCGAATATCTTCCTCAACACATCCCAATCTCACAGCTACTACCTATAACTGAGCATGATATAGTAATTAACATAACTCTCCATTTGCCACTCGATTCCATACAAAAAGTTATATTATAAAAATACTCATAAAAATTTTAATTGCCTAACATATATAAAGTGAAGAAACGTGGCCCTTAACGTATGTAGTTGCATATGAAACCGAGACTGTTTACCGTACGTGAATGAAGTATTTAAAGAATGTACAAGCACACATTCATAACAAGAATGATGACCGCAAAGGTACAATCCTGCAATTCTGAGTCTATTTTCCAGGTATATGCATGGGCAAATTTATTTTAATTCCGTGCTACGGCTAAGATTGTTTCTAATCATAAATGAAAAAGCAGTTCACATCAGAGACATAAGAAGTCGAAGTTTAAGGAAATAAGGTTAGTGGGTTAAGCGAAGAAAACGTGTGCAGTTCCGTTAACAAACGTCAGGCCATATGAAACGGGTTATAATAAAATAATACTGAACCATGAACATTCATGACTCCCACGTGACACATTCACTAAATCAAGAGTATATGCATAATAATACATAAGTATTCTCCCCATCAAGTGTGTCTACACATCAAATTATCTCTCTCTCTCTCTCTCTCTCTCTATATATATATATATATATATATCATTATTAATGTTGTAATAATGTGTTCATCCTAAATTTTATTTAAAACATACCATCATCCCATACAAAAACAAACACTGGAATCTGGAATATAAACATACTTGAAAATATATTTGTAACAAACGTAGTTAAAGCAGAGGCATCCAAATATACATAAGATTACGGTTAATCAATCACATATGTCAACTTATATATATTTCACTTTACGTCAAATATGTTGGATATTTAATTTAATATAATACGACAAAATTTCAACTGCATTCCGATATTAACTACAGAATTAAAACCTTCATAATCTTAAAAATGTCACCAAAAAAATACATTCCGTCACTGACACAACAAATATAATAGGCAGGTGAAAAGTCAGCAGTGGTGCAGGTATCAAATACAAGAAAAGGCAAGGCACAAAGGGTAACCGCTAGAAAAAAAATATCTTCTTGTGTTGATCATATAACAGGGCTGATACAAGTGCCTAGATTCATTTATTCAGAAATTTAGGTAACTGTATTACCGGGAATAATAAGTTATATTTTAATGGAGTTTTTTTTTTATATAAGGTTACATCACCAGGTTAAATATAGTATATGTGAATGACCGATCGTCTGCTGTGCTTGAATCAGCTTACCAGGTACCACGTGTATCGTCACGTGTGAACTGATACGTCACGGACTCCGACAGGAAATGTATTAATTGAAAAAAAGCATCATGAACAATATTTAAAATATTTTTTTAATAATTTTTTCATTTAAATTTTAATATATTAGGCCTACTTTATTCATTTTTCTACAGACGTAGCCCAGTGTCAGTCGGTAGATGTCGCTAGTTTTGTGGGGAAAATCTCCAGTTTACCACTAGCAATGCGTAGCTTTATTCATAAACTTAAGTTTATAATCAAAGTATACTGTAGAATATATCGAATTTGCAACTGGAGAAGCACAAACCTTTGCCCATTACAGCTTTTAACTGTTAATAATTCATTTACAGAGATTTACAGAAAATAAACTTCAAATGAGATGTTAACACCAGCTGCTTGCCATTTAGACAAGTTTCAAGACAGATGATAAAGAGGGTTGAATATAATCTGCAACGAAATGTATGAAATTAATAAACTTACTCTTATTAAATAAAAAAATATAGATAAAATTACCAAGCTGTGTGAGCAATCTTTTCAGCCCTGTCAACAAAACAGATTTATAGTTGAGCATGATATATTCTGGGAGGGGTCACTGCATGCAACTGGCATATAATGCAACATGGATATATTACAGATGGAAGAGTTTGCCTGGGTGACATATTTGTGCATACATGAACATAAACGTTATGTTTGAGCTTATACACTTAATACTAGTCACATGATAAACTATTAGCACAAAGATCTTGAATAAAGATCCCTATATAAGTTGATCTGTAAAACACCACACACTAAATACACCAAAACCTTATATTGTAGTGAACCATGAGAAATTAAGGTACGTTCATATAGCTAATTCTGGAATAAAGGACAACGACAACAACGATAGTCATTAATATAAGCTTAGGAATAATTTTTGGTCTATTTTATACACATACTAGTATAACAATACATCTGCTCAATAAGGATGATATAGTTTGTACTGCAGCCTCTAGGTGGCGAGACGGAAAGTATAAAATTTCCAATGTCGTAAAAACTTATATCTTTACATTGCCAATACCTTTTTTATAATCCATCCAAAACTTCGATTTCTAATAACTACCACTGTGAATAAAACAATTGTTTTTCATAACAATAAGTTCATTCATGTCGACACTTTCAACTGAACCTCTGAAATTATCAATTACAAATGATTCAGTTAATCAGGGTATTTAATTTTACAAATAGAACTGTCCCAAGTATAAAAATAATGTCCTATTTTACATCACTAGAGAGAGATTTGTATTAAAGGTTACGGACCTGCATGAAAACATTTCACTGAACTACCCAACATGTCCACATACAGAGGTGTTCTGATAGGGAGGTGCCAGTAAGCTTTTCCTGTATTTGTAAATAGAAACTAACATATAATGGCTGATTGTATCAAATATAGCAGAAAGAAGCAGAACTAAATACAAACATTACATCTTATGAACACCTTACAATGGCTTTACAGGGGAGAAATAATGTTTGCAATTAAGATAGTAGTATACATTACAAAATAAACCAAATCTGTCTGCAGGTTTGATTGGAAAGCTGATGTTCTTGAACTGTATGACCCATAAAAAAAACCCCATAAAAACCAGTAGATATAACAGAAAGGATTTCACCATGACAGATTAGGTTTTAGGTAAACAACACTACATAATGTATCATTTAAGACTTTAAAACACATGTAAATTCCATTCTTCATTAATAAAATGACTCTCAGTGCAATTATTCACTCCAGATAATCACACCATGCAGTATTGGCGATGTTACAATGGATATATATATATATATATATATATATATATATATATATATATTTATATATGCAAAAAGACAAATGACATAGAAATTTTAAAGAACAATTCACAAATTCTGAACATCTAGAGCATTCAAAGTTCTTTCTTATTTTAAATAACACACTAAACATCTTAAAAAAGGGGGGAAACCCCAATGAAAATAAAGTGTCATGGATGCTCAAAACTAAGCTTACCTCCCTTCACCATACACAACCATAATAAAGCTCCAAACCTCAGCTAAATCTATTATCCTGAGTAAACCAAAACACTGCTAAGCTATTTGTTAAACAAACTTGGTTTATACTGGTATCCGCTTTGGTTATAAAAAGCAGATGATAAAAAATTCATTTTAAACTACAATAATTAAAAAGAATTGCCTCTTGGCTAACTGTACCAACAAATGTTTCCCATGTAAAATGTAATACATTCCAAAAGTCCTGATTAACATGATTTTTTCAATTACAAAAATATGTATACTATGCCTTACATGAAAATAAAATTATTCTGAAATGAATGGCTGCAATATTAGATTTAAAAAAAAGATAACAGACAGTGAAGAGCATAGAGTTAAAAAGTCAAAATCGTCAAGAAAGAAATTCTACAAAATTAGCTGCCCTCTACATGAGATCAAAAAGCTTGATCAATGAAAGGTCAAAGGTCATGACCCTTAAAGTATGAAGCTTGTAAATCCTTCTTGCTGTAGCTTGGTATTACCTGTTTAAGTTCCATTAATCAACCCAGTAACTTTACATTGTACTACACTAATGGTCATGAGTGTCAATGTATATACTTTCATTCAGTGTGATGGATTTGTGGGAACTAATTTGGTCACATTTTGTATGCTGAGGCTGTAACCTTAGGCAAATTGACACTTGTATAAGGTATGGGTTTTCTGACTAGATTTTATGAAGGACACAAGGTCCGTTTGCTGTTTCTAGGCATGGTGATTTCACTAGTTATGTACTAGTCAGGACTTGGGGACTAACATTGTTCATGGCTGTTGCTTTTGACTGTGTCAAAACGTCTGTAATTTATGCCAAGCAAGAGGCTAGTCTCCTGATGATCACAGTGGCCAAAAGCTACACCTGCAAAAAATTCAAGTTCCTAGAATTTTACTAACGTTACTGAATCTCATGGGAGGGGATATTATATAGCTAACTTTCATAGAAAGTTTTTTAAGTTAAATTTCAGTATTAAGTTTGACAGAAACACTTCACCAAACCCAAAGGTTTCAAGTAGTTTAGCTTTGGTAGGATTCCCAAGAAAAGTTATGATTGTGGTTGCTCTCTTTTTTCTGCGTATGTACCGACTAGTATGAACTTCCAAACCTGTTAATATTCACAAGTCTGTAACTGAGCCATTAACAAAAGTATAATGGTTTTTATCAATACAAGTTATCATTGGCACAGTTGTAAAAGCATATACCAAATGTCAAATGTTATATCTCTGATATGTTATTTCTTTGACACCATATCTCTGCTGAATGAAGTAATCTTAGTACTTGCAACTTGGGTTTTTGCTCAAAGACTTATTATTCCTTAACATTTCACAGTATAATGAATGGAGAACCATCCGTTCTAACAAATCAAATCAATGAGAATGACATTCATTTTCCTTTAATATGAGTTACTGGTACCAGTGGTCCTTGGGTACACTGTACATATATGTCCGAAGGCATATATATATATATGTATTAATTAAAACCTTACCTAACAACCACCTCAGTTTAGAAACCATGCACCTCTATGCAAGACCACTTTTTTATGGACCCTGATTTTTTTTTTGTTCTTCATATATGATCTTGCTTGGACAACCACCTAGCAAATTGACCACTTTGTTGAGGTCCCAATGGTGGTCATAAATTTGGGTTCTGAATATATATAATGTTATTTGACATTTAATGTAAGAATTGCAACAGAACACCCAAAAGATATTAACATTAATATAAACAATTACTCTGAATGACTTGAAACACTGATAATAGGTGATAGTCATACACAGTTCCTGAACTGATTCCACCCTAGTTCACTCCATGCAAATAACCCACTCTCCATACCTAACAGTTCACCATATGACTATATATTATAGTATGTATACTCAATTTATTACCTGATCATTTTTGACAATTACATCTTCATTATGGTTAATTCATTTAATATGCAATAATGTACAAATCTGCATCCTAGAGACAGGAATAAGCCACACTTTTTGACAATTTTTACTAACTATGATATAGATGAGATTCAAAGATCTTTTACAAAAATCCTGCAGTTAGCTTGTAGGATGGAAATTGTTCCCCAACTCTGCCATGTTTATACGATTTGTAAAATAATCTACATGAACCAAAAACTCTGATATTAGATTTCATTTCAATTTGCAATTAATGTTTTTTTTTATTCACTTTTCACTAGAGTTGCCGTAAATTATAATAATTGCAAAAATGTTAATGGGAATAAGTATTAACAAATTATTAATAAGTTTAAGACTCTACACCACAGGCAGAATTGTTTTTTTTTCCAAACTGTGCATGTTACAATACATACAGATTAAACGAAGGATATATACCTATATTTCATCAAAATATATTTTACAGATAAAACATGAAGATCGCATTGTCTGATAGAGAGGATTGTAAATTGTATGCAGATATTTGAATTTGAACATATTTTTGCAATGCACAACAATTTGTTCAAGAAGCTATTAGTCTGTTATGTTGAAACGATAACTTCATCTTCAACAACCTGAAGTACACAGAGAAGCCAACAGATGGCAGCACATAGCAATTACAGTTGTGCGTAGAAATATGACTGACAGGATTATATACTATATGATCATATGTTTTGGCTATGATGATTATGGGGTCAAACATGGTAATGAAGAAACTAGTAAACAAAGACCAATGTGAGTGTGATAAATGTTTCTCCATGCTATATCTCTAAAATATAAAGTGTACACATAAAGTGCTGGTTAAAGTCTTGGTGACACAAATTTGCACAAATGATAATTTCACAAAAAAATCATTTTTCCTATTCCAAAAATGAAAGGTGGAAATATTACATGATTAAGCCATGTTTCCATGTGTGCATATATGCATGAATAATGAAACTCACTGGTATGATTTTGCAAGTGGTGTTTCGATGTGTCTGTAAGCGCAAGTGTATCTGCATGAAAATACAGGAGCAATTCTCATGCATAGGGTTTGCGTGAATTCCAGGATTCTGTGTCAAATGACTTCACTCCATTATCTTTTTTATGAAGACCTGCTAGATCCACTTTCCCAGTAAAAACATCTGCCAGTTTATGCATATATGCTCACATGGAAACAGCAGCTATTTTCCATGCATATTAGCACACATACATATACACACATTGAAACAGTTTTACTGCTCAAGAGTGACAAAGCTGTACATTGAGAAGTACATCTATAGTAGATCATCTATTTATGCACTGCTTTAAGTTATAATATGGATAAATAGTGACACAGCTAAATGGTTAATCCATAGACAGTCCTCTGCGGGATGTCCGTCCTGGTAGAAGGTCGATCATCATATCTTTGTGTCTCCATTTTCTTCGATGGGGAGTTTCAGGCCTTTAGATGTGGTGCTCTCGGTCATTAAATGCTGAAAGAAACTGCTCACATCAGTTAAAACAGCCACTTTCACTTATATCAAAAACTGCATGTTTATGGTTTAATATTAGTGTGCAATATATCCATGTAAAGTGAATTAATGTGAAAATAAAACCTTTGAGACTAAGACACCCCATCAAAACAAATACTCCATAATTAATTAATACTGCAACTTCAGGTAAATTTACCATGCCTTTAGTGTTAACAGATTTATAACAAATCTTGTAACCTGTAAATTAACAAGTGACCCATGGGTGATGATGCTCAGCTGATTTGGGCTGTAAATAAATAAAAATTTACTGTGCTCAAAACACATAAAAACGTGTAACTCACAAAATATAGGTCACAGTGGCCTTATTTTTGGTATGCCATGAGATTAACCAAGGACCTAGCTAGATATTAAGTAAGATGTTTTTAGGTCAAGCATTTACAATTTGTGCCCTTTTAACTATTGGCCAGCAGTAATTTCTGGGGATTAGAAATAAAAAAAAGAAATGTCTAATAATAAGAAAAATGAGTCTGCACCACCAGTCCTGCACAGCTAAAAGGGCTATCCATGATCAAAAAGCTTGCCAGATTTCATTAAAGAAAGATCCATTAAATTATCACTGAGATATTGTATCTCAAGAATGAATTTCATACATAAACAGCTGAAAATCTAAACAAGGCCTACAGGCCTAATGCGAACCTGTGCAACAAGATTACACCAGGTATAATGCTTCAATGCTGGACCATTACTTTTCAAGAACATGTGTAACATGTATATGAACAATGCAAGTACTAAACACTAAACGGACGCTGTGCAAAAATGGTGGCAGGTGGCACCACCAATTTTGTGTATGATTAAGAGCTGTGTGAGATCTATACACATGCAAAATTTCAGAGGGATCTCAGTCCTGAGATATGAGCTTGGATGTCTGCAGCGTAAATTTGAATGTAGGTGGCGCCACCTGTCATAAAATCAAGAAAGCTGTCGAGGATGTATAAACCTTCAAAATATCAGGTGGTTAAGTCAAACCACTGCAGAGATAGGAGTGATTTTATCCAAAGGCAGATGAACAGATGGATGCTGTGCAAAAATGGTTGCAGGTGGCACCACCAGTCTGCGTATAATAAAGAGCTATGGGAGATCTACACACATGCAAAATTTTGGCCCAACTGGTCAAACGGTTCCAGAAATATGAACTTGGATGGCTGCAGCTAAAATGTGAATGTAAGTGGCGCCACCTGTCATAAAATCAAGAAAGCTGTCCAGGATGTATTCACATGCAAAATTTCAGATGGATAAGTCCAACCAATGCAGAGATATGAGCGTTTTTATCCCAAGGCAGATGAACAGATAGATGCTGTGCAAAAATGGTTGCAGGTGGCGCCACCATATTTAGTGCATGTTATAAAGCTTTCCAAGGGCTATATTTGTGCAAAATCTTTAGCCTTATCGGTCTAACGGTTCCCAAGATATGTGGGTTATGTGTGGAAACAGACGCACAAATGGACGCTGGGCAGAGAGGAAAGGTCAGAGATCAACCAGAAAGAGGGCGCAGCAGTTCACGTGACCGATCATAATTCCGAATTTTAAAAAATTCTGCCCAGTGGTTATGGAGGAGTTCTCCGGAAACCTATGCGGCGATGGCGGCAGCGTCGGCGTCCAACTGAAAACATAGTATCCGCAAAACTCTGTTTTGGCGGAAACAATGATTGTAGCTGGTACCACCAGTCTTATATACAATGAAGAGATATATAAATATGCCCAATGTCAGACTGATATGTCATACCCCTCCTTAGAAATAAGCAGTTGCATACACTGCAAAAGTCAATGTAGGTGGCACCACCTGTCTTGTAAATAAGAATACCATCAAAGACGCATAGACAGGTCAAAATATCAGTCCAATACATCAAACTTCCCCGCAGTTTGATGCACTGGGCTGACAAGGCTTAGGTGAGTAAGGCAGTTGCCCCCGAGTGACCTGTGACAAATTGCTGCCTCAGCAACTGCACTGAGTGAACTCTTGACCTTCACCTGGCTAGACTGAGTGAATTTTTTACCTGTACCTGGCTGCACTGAGTGAACTCTTGACCTATTGCATTATCTGACAAAGTTAGCAGTCTGCCAAAGCTATAAATAGATTCAGGCTGAACTTTGATGCCAGATATGATGCGGTGAGCAGTCTTCCAAAGCTATAAATAGAATGCAGCTACTGCACTGAGTGAACACTTGACCTATATCTGGCTGCACTTCTTCCAATCCTGGCACTGTGCCAAAACTATTTATAGAGCTGACATCATCTTGGCTAATGGCAAACATCAAGGCACTGGCAATCTCCTAATGGTAAACCGAGTGCAGCCATCTGTACACAAAAGTGGTCCCTCCTTGAAATAACTTTGAAATATATTTTCCCAAAACAAAATGCTTTTCAGCTGACTTTTTATAAAAAAGAAATTAGGAATATATGTAAAATTATTACGGATGCATACTGAATGCAAAATATAAATAAAGATATATCTCACTGATGGCAAATTCTTGAATTAAGTTGAGTAGGGATACAAATAATTTATAATCCATGTACAGTTGTCTTTATATAGCCACAGAGAGCTGAATATCCATGAATGTGACAATGCCTGGTATGATGAATACTTTAAATCATAATTCTAAATTGTTTAAAAGCTTTTAAAAAAACTTTCTTGTCAATATTTACCGAAGATAACCTGAAATCTAAATGTCTAGTGGCATGATGTAATAGATGCTGATAAACTAGTGCCAGGCTAGATGTAACAGCATAACACAGCTTACATATATGGTAAAATGACTCAATCTCCATAATTCAGCAAAAAATCATTCATGTGGAACCATTAATGACTTTATTATAAGAATTATTGTAGGGATTATTCTTGTAAAATATTAAACAAACTGGCTTCAGTGGCATCAGTCGAAAAACGTTTCGCAGGTTTATAACTCATATATGAAGATACAGCAAACTGGCTAAGTTCAGCTTCATGTAACTCAGCCAAAAAGCACTGAACCAAAACCATTTGAACAAACTTGAATTATTAACATCTGAGGATAATTAATGTGTAAGATTTAAGAATTTGGCCCAGTGGATTTTGTTGAGAAGATTCTTGTAGCCACTGAGCTAAAATCGGCTGTTATGGCATATCACTAAATTCAGCTTCCCATAACTTAGCCAAAAGTCACTGAAAAGAGACCATTTGAACAAACTTAAGAAAGCACTACCCTAGGATCATTTCTGTGCGATATTAAACATTTTGGCCATATGGTTTCAGAGAAAAAAGTTTTTTGCAGCCCTCAGTGGGATACAGGCACTGATGACCCCGTACAAAAAAGGCCGATGCAGGTGGGCCACCAATACCTCAATTTCAGATATGACCTATGTGACCAACATTGGCATAAAATTTGGTGATGATAGCTCCAGCCGTTTCTGAGATTTAAATTTTAATATGCTTTTTTGCACAATTAACAAAGTTCAACCTCCTGTAACTCAGCCAAAAATCTTCGAACTGGAACCATTCGAACAAACTTGAGAAAGATTGTTCCAAGGATCATTTCTGTGAAATATTGGACAATTTGGCTTGACAGTTTCGGAGAAGAAGATTTTTAAAGCTTTTATAGCTTTTCCCTATAAAATCTAAGAAAATGCAGTTAGAAAAAAAATAAATAAAATCCGATATAGTTTTTTGGATGACTGATTATTTGCAAAAAATTTGGTGATGCTAGCTCCTGCCATTTTTGAGATAGCTATGGTTAACGTACAGACGACGCATGACGCCACAGGTTCGCTAAAAAAATTGTGTCTGCAACTGTTCTGAATACCTGGCTGGCTGATTTTCTTCATCTTTTGGATGATGACAATGTTTTATGTGCAGTTGATGCACATTTTAGTTTTAGGGTTGAGTGCAAATTTTTGTTTTGCAGCCTGTTACACCAACACAAGTCTGATATTCTTAATGCTAAAAGAACACACAAACTTGTGTAGCCCATTGAATAAAGGTCACAGTGACCTAGTTTTTGAAATGCACAGAGATTTACCAAGGACCTACCTCAATGTCGAGTTCGACGTTTCTAGGTCTAATGGTTATGATTTGAGCCTTGTTAAAGGACAGACAGACATGGGACAACTAGACGGACTGACGGGGTGATTGCTATAGCTCAGATGACCTATGGTCAACTAAGCTAATAATTGATTTTATTTAATATTACCAGGTCGTTTATATCAATAGTGAATAAGAATTTCATCTCTTTGAACACCTTCAGGTCTTTCTTGTTTAAGACTGTTAAGATAGTTCCTGTAATAATGTATTTTCTAATTTATACACTGTTTACACCAATGTGCAGGTTAGTGTGAGTTCAGAAAATAGAACCCCCATAAAACACTAAACAAGGGACCTATGGGTCACTGTGCTCAGCTGACGTTAACCTTGTAGGTAAAAATCTAAAATAATATCAAATGGAGATGAAGTTTGAGAGGAAGAGGTAATAAAAGCCATGGTTGGTTTATATGATTGGTTTGTATTGATGAGCAAGAAATTGTTGCAAATAATATTTTGTGACCTGACCATGTGTTTCCTAATGTTGAAACTGAAGCATGTGAGCAGTTTGTGAACAAATGATCTGTACAATTACCATGATCATTAGTTGGCTTTTCGATTAACTGTTGACATTTCAGTAATTTACACATTTGTTCAATCAAATCTTTTTTTTGTATAATATATATTATTAAATATATGTTTTTTTTATGAAATGTATACAGTTGAAATATAACTAATTAACAACATAAAACATGGCAAACAAAGCCTGATCTCAAATTCTGCTGATGCAGGAAAATAATGAACAAATGTTTGTAATAAATCCTCATTTTTTTATCACATCAATTTTTTTTTTAATATAAGTTTATATTTCTATACATTTTCAATATAACATATATATCTGAATATAAAAGTTGATTCATAATTCTCAATTGCATCATCATAAATCTCAATCTTGTCAGATAACACCACAAATGTTTATTTATTTTTACCACAAAAATATATCTTTTAAATCTGCAAAACAATAAATATCTAAAAAAAAATACTTGATTTAGATTTCACAATTTTTAATTGTGTCTTTATTTATCCATAATGTGCTTCATATTTTATCATAATTTAAGCATACTGATGGGTTCCATTATGATTGGTAACATCATTTAAAAGAAAAATGATTTCTTTAAAAATGCTACATTACACAACATTGCATGTTCTGGATTACACCTTGAATTACTTTTTCAAGGAAAGTTTTTGCATATCAGAGTGGAAACAGCATTACAATTAAGGAGATACAGTGAAAACAATAACAATACTGCATAACACTTGGTGGGTTGGGTTTGGGGGAGGGGGGGGGGGGGGGGTGATTCGGGTGGTGATATGAGAATAACTGTACACCTGTCACAACAGGGGATCTCCCCCAGTGACTGTAACAAATCAGAAACCCTGGCATAGCTGACTTCCAGTGACCTGGAGTGGGACCCTGCATCTGTAATCTGTAATCAAAGCAAATGACTACAATAGAGCCTCAAGAAAAAAATCAATAACTAGCTTAATTTTCAAGCTTTTATTTCCAAATTTCAGATTTAAACAAATTAAATATTTATGTTTACATGCTGTGAAAATTAAATCAATGGTATTTACAGTAAAAAAACCTGCCATGGTCAAAGTTGGGCAAAATTTAAGGTACTGATTTTATTTTTATGTTAGTTACTTAAAAAATTTACAAAATTTAGATCTAATTTTGGGTAAACAATTGAATCTTAATTAAACATAGTCATATATACTTGGGAAAATAGACTCTAGTTTCAAAATTTTTCATGTTAAGTGAATAAATATTTTTCCTGATTTTTTACAAAGTCCATTATGTTTGGGCCCATAACTTAAAGAATTTATACTTAACAGACTTAATTTCTGGCATGTACATAGGAACTATATAGAAGAATATTCATGGTAAATATGAGGAAAAACAGATGAGTGGTTTTGATATAAGGCAGTCCTGAAGTGTGAAAATAGGATTTTAATAAAAAATTGAGGTTTTTCCTTAATTTCTCAAAGGAACAAAGTCGCAAAGACCCAGTTTTCGGCTTGGTAGGAGATCTTGGGGACATCTAACATTATGCTGAATTTTGGATTCCTAGGTCTTACGGTTTCAAAACGTGCCACATCTACGGACGGACGGACGGACAGACGGACGGACGACGGACAATGGACCACGACTATAGCTCAGATGACTTATAGTCAGCTGAGCTAAAAATCACAAAAAAAATTAACCTTGGCATGAAGATAAAGCCAACCAAAATAAACCTCACAGATACTGAGATTGCCAACAAAGCTAACCAAATATCCCCCAGAGTAGTTACATATACCCCAGCAAGAGAAAAAATCTATATACCGTAATGTCTACTTGAATTCGTACAGGAAAAAATAATTATTTTTCTCAGTGTGTGAATTATTATATGTAAAATATGAAAAATTAGAATATTGCAGGAGAGAAGATCATTTGACACCTGAGAACCGGCGTTGGGCGATAATAGATGATGCACGGCAACTCCCATGTTAATTATTATTTAATACTTGTTCGGGAATATATGTGAGCGCTGCTGGTGACGAAAAAGATATTCAGTTTATCCCATAACTGGCATTTTATAAACCGGTATTTTATATATATATATATATATATATATATATATATATATATATATATATATATATATATATATATATATATATATATATATATATATATATATATCATATACAGGGTTTAGCCGCGCCGGTCGGGGGTAACCGGGACGGTCTGTACTGCCGGCCTTAACAAACTTAACATTCGTAACCCACAGACCGGCACGAAAGATCATAAAGATCGTCAAAAATCCAGCTACCGGCAATAGAACTTCAGTAATTCATTACCCCAAACTGTTAAGTTTGTACCTCATTAGTATGTTAACAAATTTATTTGATCACGGCTGTGGTGCAAACAAAATTGACAGGAGTCACTGATCACCTTAATAGGCCCTATTACACATCAAATAAATTATTGGTAAACAAACAAGCAACGAAGTGTTTCACAGTTTGGACATGAAAAGAAAATATCATTAGCCAGGGGTCTCTCACGGCCTAAAGCGGTGCGTAGCATCATTAGTGGTTAGAAAATGGGCTATTGTTTTGTAATACTTCATGGCAACATTTAATTCATTTACAAACATTATTTGTATGGATTGCAGAATACGGCCTAATAAAATGGTAATGGTGATTTTCTTAGGGCGTTAATGAAATTTATTCGGGGTGTTTGGGGTGCCACCTGGCGGCAAGTGAACTTATTACAGCCGTGAATATGTAATCTCAGCAGATTTATTTATATATTTCAATAAATTGTTTATTTTACCTTGGTAATTTCAGTGGAAAGAAATAAATGAAAAACAAATATATGTTTATCATATTTTTAAACTGGGACGGAGGAGTAACATAAAAGTGGGAAAAAAATTGGTAGGTTTGAACCAGGGGAACATAGTTCACGCCAAAGCAGTTCATGCGCCTTTAACCAAATGGCCACAGTTATCGACGAATTATGCGGAAGTTTTTATTTGGGAGATTCTAATAAGATTTATACACCGGGAAAAAAATAAATTATTTCACGGACATAACCAGGATTTATCAAATTAAAACCCTTGAAGACAGCGGTATATCCTTTGTAGCTGCGGTTCAAAGCACTCTGACGATCTCCATTTAACCTTCGATGTCTTAATTGTAGCACCAGGTCATGCCTGTGATCAGTGGTCCGTGTGAGGTTTGTCCCAAGTGGATTACTAGTATATCATCATCAGCTAATGTGATTTTTGTCCCACTTACAAATCCTTCTTATTATATTATTAATAAAACAAAATATTATCGATTAAGACACATTTTTTACCTCGAGTTCTATTGTTAAAATCATATTCATGCTGTAATAAGTCTGAAGCAAAGATGGCCCATCGGTATCAGTTAAGCGACAGTTTTTCCTATTTACATACATGAAGTCGCAAATCTGATAAAATTGTTCCGATAAATTATCATGTTACTTCCTCGCACTAAGACATAAAGATGTGTTGTTATCAGGTGAACAGCGTAGACATTTGATTCATCTCCGCATGCAAAGCCGTTTTAATCATAGCTACAATTACTGTTCATACGGACCGCCGGTGGTCACCGGCAATAGCTAATATCGGCACAGTATGTTGGTGTACAATTCATATATGTAATATAGAAAAATATGATTCAGGAAATTTATAGTGTGCGAACTAATGAAGGATACGAACTGATGTAGACATTACGGTAGGTAACTATGAATAATACTTTCATTTGTCAACTTTCACTTTTCAACTCTATACATCATTTGTATACATTAAATACTACAAAAACCTTGTTTGGCCATGTCTCAGTTATCAAAAATAGTTGGTCAGAAAATAAAATTGGAACCAAAAAGTTAATAATTAAATTGAACAAAAAAATTATATATGATGATTTATAAATTTTATTATATTTACCTGATATATTTAATCTCACAATATGAAAACTGTCCACACTGATCTGCTCAGAAAATAAGCATTTGTTCAGTATCAAAATATCTCAATTCTTGAAAAAGAGTATACTGATTAAAATGGGTAGGAGGTTTTTTATATGAAAGATTGTGATATTTAAGAGTAAAGGAATGAGAGTACAAATTACATAAGTTTATAAATCACCTCAGTGGGGAGATTTTTAGGTGTCACACTCATGGTGTTGAAATTTTTAAATCGCAAGAACCAAACCATGTTATTTGAAAGCCAACTGCAAGCCATTTTATGCCCATCCACCAAAATCTTTATAAATGATAACTTTGGTAAAATTTGCTATAAAACCCCTACCTTGAGTATATCTACCGTGGCTTGTAAATTTATTCAACATAAGATTCCCAAATAATTTTTATCAAAGTGGTTATCTACCCTAATTTCCAACAAAAATCCTTATATGTATTTTATAAAGTTCAAAAGAACATTAACATATATATTTCATATGTTGTGTACATTTCATGGCTGCCTACCCTTCCCTTTTGAAAATTACCAAACAGAAACTATGAGCATTTTTTTATTTGGAAAAGTTAAAGTCTAAAAAGAACTGTCAGTTACCAACTTGTACAGCTGTTATTGAACAAGGTCACTGTTTAATACAGTGCCTGTTTATAGCATTCAGTCAAATAATGGTACATTTATTTCTCTTTTACTAATAAGTGTATAATCTGATTGATCTCCAATCAGTCATACAGAGTGGAACCCTGATATGTTAATGTGCTAAAGTGGAACTACTAAGTCAGCTCAAATACTACTCTGACACTTTTATCTGTGGGTACTCACCTCTCTTCCTGCTGACTGTCGCCTGTAATCAGGTTTGATAATGGCTGGAAATAGAGAGAAATCAGTACAGTAGGCCTTAAAAAAGATTACAGAGCCTAAGGTTTAACAATACATAAATAACATTCAATGAAAACTTCAATCCAAAATCCACAGCCACATATGCTGAAGAAGTAAAGATCAGTTAATGTATAAATGAAAATACTTTAGAGATTCTTTCATGTATGATTGACTGCTAAAAATGTTTTGACATATGATGTGCAAAGCTCAAGATGATTGACAAGTTAATTGCTCAGAGGGCTTCAAGACATCATCTAGAACACTTTTCAAGATTTTCTGAGAGCAACATATTGTATGTGGATTATTTTCAATTCTAGAGAATACCCATATTCCAAAGCAAACTCTCTCTGTGGTAAATGCTGAAATTTGGTTAAGATACAATAAATACAGAGCAATAATATATATAGTAGGTAATGATATGTGCAAAATTTTAAATTCCTCTGAACAGTTGTAAACAAGTTCAACTGGGTCAATACTTACACTAAAGCAATTATTCAATTTAGTCAAACAAACAAAATCAGCCAGGGCTGACCATAATATATAAACTTACACAATCTATTTGATCACTGTATTTTTATTAAGCTCTACTGTGTCACTGAAATTATTCAAACATGAGGGCTCAAACTGATAGACTTACCTGTTCCTACAGTTCCTATAAGCAGTGCTCCAGCTATTGACAAGTTGGCAGTCTTTGTACCAAATACATCATTTAGATAGCCCATACCCAGGGTAAAGATTATCCCAAAAGTCTGGAAAACAATGAGACAAATGCCTTCATTACACAGATTACAGTACACATCTGGTGCATGTATAGAACAATATTTGTGTTATGATACATTAACGTAGATGTATCTTGATGTATCATCAGAACAGGTGGGGTTAGGGTATTTCTGTTTGTCAGTATGTCTGTCATACTAATAAATATATGCAAAGAATAAGCAATGCCTAACATCATCTTCATACTACCAAGTCTGGGCCTGCTAGCTATGCTTTCAATGACCAGCCTGACCAAGATGATTTTATTAGTCATTCTTGGATCTGTTTCATGAATAATGAACATGGCAACTGAACCAATCAAATGACTCGCATACACTTGTTTTTTGCAGATGTTTGGCTCAATGTTTCTATCAAATGTTTAGCACTGCTGGGAAGGCATCCAGAATCTAACATATCAAATTAAGGCATTTAAGCCTCTCATTTTTTCTGGCATACATTTTTGTTGAAATTGATTGACAGCCATTACTTCAGCCCAAACACTTGCAGGTTTGTTCATTATTCATGAAATATAAGCAAGAATGGCTCACTGAATCAAGATCTGTGAAAGTAAAGTTAGCTGCTACAGACATGGTTGTGAGAAAACGATCAATAAAACGTAGTACTAATCTGAAATGATTGGAATTAATCAATGTCAATGCTCAAGTCAAGAATTAAGTCCCATAATGGCATTATGAATTTTAGAAATATTCTCTCTCAAAGGTCCAAATCACCCATCAAGTTGGGGGATATTTACTTTAAGTTTTAACAAATTCTGACATCATAAGGTTCAACCATTTAGGAAGTGTATCTGGATAACATTTATGGAGAATGTGTATGGCGATAGAATATGAACATTTTTAGACAGATGGGTATACCTGTAAACATTATCCCAGCAGTATATGCGCATCATGGGGTAAATTTGAGGGCACCCATTAGTACCAGTTTAACTTCTATCTATGTGTTAATAATTATATGATTCTATAATGCACTCTATATATTAGGTACTCTGCCATTGGTTTCATACAAACAGGCACTTCATGATATAGGGGTTAGAATAAGCTAAACAATAGTGAAACTGTTTGAAGACAGATGGCAGCACTGACAGGATTTCAATTTATTTTTCATTCTGAGTTTACATAAGATACAAACAGTAGTATTCATTGTTCTTATTTTACATAAATCACAGATGCTGAATCAAAGAACAAGACAGGACAAATCAGCTTAAATATCGCACCAAGAACATGATGTGGTCAGACGATGGCCCTCAGGGGGCCCTGAATTTCTGGTAGTACTGGACTAGTTTTCATATGAGTAAAAAGTTTTGAAATATGACAAACAGAAATAGGTTTTTATCAATGTGCACAAGGGAACAAAATCCCTACTGGTTCAATCCATATTTAAGAAGATACCTCTGAAATAAAGTGTGCAATACAAAATCAATGATTGTACTCTTAAGGCAAAATTTGATTTTGAGCAAGTCTGTAATTCAAAAGGGATGGGATCCTGATAGGCACCAATCAATCCTGTGAATTTGAAAAGATCAAGGGTATCCTGTTTGTGAAAATGTTTGTGATGAAAATCTCAAATTATGAACTGGCAGCCATATTAGATTTTCGGCTGTGTGTAATTTGACAGGGATGAAGCCATCTCAGGTACCAATCATCCCTCTGAATATGAGAAAGATCTAGCATGTTCTTGTTGATATATCACGAAAGAAAATCACCAACTGTGCTCTGGCAGCCATAATGGAATGCTGACAGATATAGAATTCAACAGGTCTGGAGCACTTATAGGCCCTGATAATCCCTGTGAACTTGAGAAAAATCAAGAATGTTCTTGTTGAGATTTCACGTAAAATAAAATTACGACTGTGCTCTGGTGGCCATATTGGAACTCTGGCAGGTTTGTTATTCCATAGGTCTAGAGCCCTCATAGGTACCAATCATCCATGTGAATATGAGAAAGATCAGGCAAGGTCTTGTTGAGATATTTCAAGAAAGAAAATCACCGATTGTGCTCTTGCCACCATACTGGAATTCTGACTAGTTTGTAATTCAACAGGTCTTGAGCCCTCATAGGTTCCAACCATCCCTGGTTGGTACTTATATATACCATGACTTATCAAAATCATTTGACACATTAAATCATGACATACTTAATCAGAAACTAGAATCTAAAAGAAAAACACTACTTCAGCTAAATAATCTAACAAACAGCGTGCAATATGTTGATTTTAAAGGACACAAGTCTATAAAATACTTTATAAAGGTTCAAGGTATTATCTTTAGTCTCAAGACGGCAAATGTAAGAATAGACCCCTTTAATATTCTAAGACCTAAAGGGTTAAATACCTGAGCTGATGCATTCAGGAGGCCAGACGATGTCCCCTCAGATTCTGGGTATGTGATCTCAGCAGCAAACTCAAACCCTACAGGCAGGTAGCCCGTCATGAAAAACCTGTCACAAAAACAATGCATTAGTTATCCCTGGTACCACAAAATGACTCAGACTGAACTAAGAGTAAGTCTGAGTTAGCTAACAACATAACCTTTATCATTAACTGACCCAAAACTAATAAGTAGTATATATTCCAAAAAAATGTTGATTTGAAAATGTTCAATTTGCAGGTAAAATATAAATGAAAAAATTTCCAATTATAGTTTTTTTTGTTAAATGTACAATATTTCATTTCTTGCCAATTACTGTTTTACCATATTTATCACAACTACTAAAAGATTAACTTATCGGATCATAATTTGGGTTAATTTGTCATGACAAATTGCTTTAGCTATTGTATCTGATAATAATATTCAACAAACTGAATTGAGTTTAGAATAGCAAAAGAGCACAACAACTGTGGCCAAAATATTAACAAAGAATATCAGATCCACAACCTTCAGACAGCAAAATTGTACAACAGTGCTCCACTTTAGTAAAAACTACAAACTGAAGTATGACATATTTAATATGAAAGTGCCGCAATAGCAAGACATCACACAGATGAGCTGTTTGAAAACATGAGAACACATGAACAACTTTCTCTTATCAGCAGTTCCCTAACATTCTCTGATTAAAGGCCTTTGCTAAAATCCCAGGGCTTTCCCAAATTGTTGCTACAGCTGAGCAGAAATAAGTCAGCTGAGCACTGAATGGGATATGTTAAATACCAGTGGTGTACCAATACTGAAGATTGGCTGGTTTCTTTCAAAATTGATTAAAATTGATTGCATTTTATAATCGATCATTGATGACAATGTTTGCAAGAAGCCATATTATTCCGATATTCAGTCATATATAAGAAAGACAGGGGTTATGAGGCCTACAGCATTAAAGTTTATCCTTGTGCAACGAATAAGAGTGATATACAAATAAGACTGAATTTACTCAGTCAGTATTTTAGGTATAATTCAATACAGCATATTTCACAGTATTAAAGATGGTACATAAAATAATTGATTAATAATCAATCATCAGGTGGTTTTTTTATCTTTTAATCATCAAATATATGATTTTTCAACTGATGCCAACCACTTATAAATACACACACACTTACCCTAATGCTCCTGCCATTATAAAGATGAGCCAGATTTTTCCTACATCAAGAGTAAAAGTAAATGCTATCATCCCGGCCAGGGACATGACGTAGATCACCACAGTTGTTGACCTGTAAGAGAAAAGACCATGTGAAGAAAAGTGCCCCTGACACCTGATCAAGTACACATTTTTAACATCAATGAAAATGCCTGATCTTTGGAAAGTCCCTCTCCATGCTGAAGGGTATCATCAGTCAAGCAGGCAAGTGAAGGCAAAGATATATCAACATGCATAAGAGTTTTACTCATATTGCTAGGTGTAACCATATGATAATTATAATAAAATGGTCATGTACTTTATCACATTTGCCTTTATTTTAGCATGAAAGATTCATGACTTGCACTTTAGATTCAATGTTAGCCACAGGACAACAGGATAGTCTATTTAACAGTTCTTTTACACCATGTTTATTCTAGGTCTGTGACTGTTACAAGATGATCATGAGCAATTATGGCTAGGCTAATAGTCAACATCAGCAATAAAAGCTGCTCTATTATACTGTAATTTATAATAAATAGTATTGTTCTTTGCTTAATATTACAGTACTACTTAATCTGCATGAGTCAATCTAATGAAAAGAAAAATTGCATGAATGCATGAACAAATGAAATGCACAAAAAAACATGTTGAAGTAAAAATACCTACTTGAAAAACTTTGTTCTGTCCAACCAGATGCCAGCAACAATTGAGCCCAGTACACCCGACACCACTAAGGTGAGACCTATTCGACCAGCATTCACTTCTTCTCCCTGTCATAACATTAAACGTACAGTCATCATCATAACTATTACAAACTATAAAGTAATCAATTAATGATAACTCTAAAACAAACTGGTACAGAGACTTTGTTACAGTAGGATATAAACTATGACTGGTATTAATTAATTGTGAAAAGAAGTGTCAATAATCCAGCTGGTACCCTGACCTTTAAGCATGATGTACAGAATTACTTGGTTAATATTTAGGTTTAGTTCTATACAGCAGACTTCACAGTCATACAGAAGGCACACAAAATAACTTATCTATAATCGATCTTTAGTCAAAGTTTTCATTTCTACTGTCAAATGCCAACACTGACACAAACCAATGAAGACAGAGGACAGGACTGATGAAAGTAATATATGATTGTTATTTTATTCTGTATTACAATGACTGACTCTTGTTTCAACTTACCGGGAAATAATGTAATACTACTGGGTTGAGTAGTGTACTTATTGCATAGTAAGATCCTGTGTTGATACCTGAAAAATAATATAACATATGTAAATAAATGATCAATAAACATAAATACACACAGAACAAAATTAATTACAACACTCTGTCATCCAAACATCATTAACCTGAAAATATATTCAACACTGAGAATTAAAAACATATGTCACCTGATGTATCAAGTGTCAGGACTATAAATAAATTTAAGTCATATTCATAAGATGCTTTGACCACTGAGTTAGTGCCAACATAAACTTACAGATTCTACAAGTAATCTAGCATTTGGCAGATATTCTTTTTTTTACAATAGGAATTTTCTGTACCTAACATATTACTGTGATGGTATTCTAAAATTCTGTAACAAAATTTTTATGAACATCTTGATGAAATTTCTATATTTACCATTGCACCAAAAAAGTATTATAAAATTGATATATGCCATAAAAAATTGACACAGGATGTGCTGGTGATGTCACAATAAGAATACACCATATGTTTAATAAATTGACTAAATGATTCAGAAAACTATAATTTGCTTAACTGTTTATAATATACCTTATAGATTATACCAGCATTAATTTGCACATACATATTTAAACTAGCTCTTCCTAATAAGCTAATTAACTTCTGTGTGTATCATATCTGACTGTACAAACTGCCAATGAAGTATATTTAAAAAGATTATTCTCCTCTGGCACATGGTGCTGCTAGTGTAAATGAATTTTTTCAAAGAGACAGATCATCTAGGTAAATAATTTATAAATAAGACATATAAACTCTGCAAAGGACCTGCGGGTATATCTGAATTAATTAACCAGCCGTGCATATTACCAACTGGATACACGGCTCCAAGCCCACACAATTCATTTATAATATTTAATTCCTGGTTAATATCACTATGGTTTAATATGGAAAATATCAGCCTGGAACATGACCTGTGCTCATTGCCACAATGCCTGAAGTGAAATCGACAAGCATCACAGGGTATCAGACATACTGTGCTTCATATTTGCCAAGATAAATTTTTGCAATTTACACTTTGTCATTGTTTTGCAAATGTTACATTTTTTGCAATCTTACCATGCAGTTACTTATACATAGTATATCCAATATCACATTATTTGAAGAGGACCCACAAGAATGATTAGAAGTTGTCTCCTACAGGCAAATAATATGAAAGTTCTGATATTATTTATAATTTCAATCTTTTCCCTTCCTACTTTTAAACCTATACAGGTGTGGTTGCCTGATAACAGTCACAAAATGTTAACAAGGCTATATTTTAAATGACGGCTTACCTGTGTAGATGACTTCTTATTCGTGAAGGTTTCATTTTTCGAGGGAATTTCACTTCAGGAATATGGCAAATTTGAAACCCCCACGAACTAAAAGACAACTACAGTATGTCACTGTGCTAAGTGACATGCCATCCCAGAAAAAAATCCATACATGTAAGAATCATGGGGCATGTGATTTCATTGTGTTCAGTGACACACCACCCCTGAATGATACTGACAACAATAAGACACTGTATGCAAGATGCTGTAAGTATATTTGCCCTCTTGAAATGTTTGATTGGAGTACTGCATCAACACAGATTGACTGCAAACTGTTGATCTATTTAATAAAAAAAAATATGAACCTGCCTGATAGGTACTGCCTTTCCATTGTCCTTTGGTCGGCTATATCACCCCTTGGCCCTAAAGGCCTAGGCCCAATACACTGTCCCCAGGCCAATACAAAGGCAATCTGAACAAGCTGGCTAATAACATATAAATATCACAATTGGGATTAAAATCAAGGGAATTTATAATGTTCATTCAATAAGATAATTTCACACTTTTTTACAGTTTAATTCACTTACCATACGTTACCATCAGGAAAATAAAATTCCAATTTTTAAAAAGATGTTTGAGTGATGAGAAATAATGCTCATTCCTGGCTGAGGATATGATGGCAGCCTGGGCCTGGCTGGGCGGGACCGGCGGCTCCTTCTTAAACACTGAAATATGAAAGAAATGTATCAGTTTACTTATTTCTTCCATCAAATCTGTAAAAGCCAAAATATACTGAATGAGGATGGAATCAACCAATATTATGATAATGTATAATTAACTCTTAATATTATTACCAACAAGGGATTTCATACACCATATCTAAGGCAAGGAGAAAAATACTGGAATTATAATAATCTTTTGCTCTTGATAAAAAAAATCAGAAATTTCAGCTCCAAAGTATATCATTTTCACCATCAGTCCATATTTTACTCCTACTAGTGTCCTATCCTACCTGGCTCATGTTTTTCAAAGATTACACCAACATTTTGATCAGTTTTGTTGGATGATACCTAGTATATGCCCGAGAGTCAAGTGCCTGGCCTGTAGTGTTTGAATTCTGGGTGCCTGATGCACAAAAGTCTCTGAAAACTGTTATGCACATGCTGTATTTCTGCATGCTGTATTTCTGAGGGCAGTCACTAAGGTATGTCTGCAGGTGTTAAGGTAAAGTATACGTACAGGTAGATCTGACTGTTTAAATTGTCAGACATGGTTGTATACAATGATAGGGCTGAAACAGGCTGCAGAATTCAGACTCTGAGCACTTGACAAGCATTACACATTTCAGACTCAAGCACCCTTTAACATGAAAGTTAAAGTGAAAATCACACTATAAATAAAGGTTTTGGGCATGGTCCAAAATAAAGAGTTATTCTGTTCTAAACTTTGCCTATACACATCTCCTTTTCCACCAACCTCTGTAATGTGATGGATTCTTACCTGGAGATCTGTCCTCAGAGTACTCTCTCATCACATTTACAACACTTATCAAACCCTGACAGGTTTTATTCTCCATTTACTTGAAACTGCTCATGGGGGCTCTACATTAAACATGGATTATACAGTTGCATGTCGAAATTATGGGTATACTGATAGTATCGTAAATTCTCCATTTATAGTGAAAAAAATTACAAAAGTAAATTCTAAGATTAAGGAGCCTAACTTGTTGAGAAAGAGTGAAGGCTTCTGAGGCTTTTAAAAGGAGTATGGATAAAAATTCATTTCTATGAGAAACAGTACTTAAACTAAGAAATAAACTTGTGTGGCTTAATTATAAAATCAGTTACTCTTGGAACTATATGTTAACACCAGTGTGAAAAATTTTGGATCCAGAAAAGGCTGCATACATCTGTACCATATATTGACCTGCCTGGGGAAATACATCTGAGCACTTGACTCATATGATATTAACATGTCAATTTAACTATATGTCATATGAGGACTAGTGGTTTTATATGACACACAAAAAAGAGCAAGTACCATGTGACAATATGTGACGTCCTGGTGCATAAGATAAACTTCCTACACATTTTTTGCTCTTTCTCTTAAAAACAATTACAAATCAATAGACCACACACATGGCCATAAAGAAACCTTAGTATGTGTAAACATAACTTGTTTGTTTTTTTATTTAAATAGAGCATTTACATTTAAACAGACACATATTTTATTATCACTTCAACAGGTGTGAAATGCAATTACATGGTAAGGAATTTTATTCAATATCTGTATCTGAAAGCCAGTGTAACATATTTTTCGAAATTTAACTGCTATGATCTGCTAGCCTTATTGAACATGTGTTCCTTTGTAAAGTCTGAAATTCCATATTATTGGTAATCAGAATGATAGACATGAAGAGAGAGAGCAAGACTTGAAATTAACATTTAACCACTTGCTCTAAAATTTCCAAATATGTTGGTAGGATCACTGCCTATTTGCAAGACTTG
Source organism: Sipunculus nudus (assembly GCA_026874595.1). Classification (NCBI taxonomy): domain Eukaryota; kingdom Metazoa; phylum Annelida; class Sipuncula; order Golfingiida; family Sipunculidae; genus Sipunculus; species Sipunculus nudus. The sequence continues at coordinate 11,262,467 of CM049311.1, read as the reverse complement.
ACAAATTGCCCAAACTTAACCCTTCACCCAAAGGCCTTAATATAAAGGAGAAATTGAATCATATTGATAATAATATTTATCTTAAATCAGTTATGCAAAAGAAAATATAATTAACAAGTTTACTGAACACTTTAACATATTTACTGCCTAAAATATACAATAAAACATGCAACACAACCACGTGGAGCACACTTTGTGGCCATGGCTGCTATCACTGATTTTTCAAGAGCAAGTAAAAATTCAGGTAGAGCAAGTAAAACTTAAAACATTTTCAACAGTTACTGTCAAGCCCTGGTCAGAGGGAGAGAGAAAGGGGGACATACTGAATATATATTGTACATTTTAATTTCAGAAGACTAACGTTAAGGAATTACATCCCCTAACACAACAGCCTTCTGTGACATACAGAGAAATCATACTGGTATATGCAGGAACAAAGTTTGACATTTTATGAACATTGAGATTATTCTGAAACTGATGAAAATGAGATGAAACTGAGAGGGCAACAGAGGATCTTGAGTGAGGTGGATGAGAGTATGGTGTTATTTTGTGCACTGGGACTGCAGTTAACACTGTTTAGATATTTCTTCAGAGCCAGACAGGATAAAGACAAAGCTATCAGCTTTTACATAGTAACTCTACTTAGGGCCCTGATGGCAGGATATGTTCTCTGAGTCCTGTTACAAGGCTAGTACAAACATGGTGAGTGCAAACTTAGGGGCACTTTCATACTAAAGGTTGGATATGAAAAATTGTTAAACAATGGTTCACAGGTAAGTTTTGTGGCTGAAAATATGATACATATTATCATATTTGTAAAGGCCACACCAGCCTCTATAAACACAGAAAATTTTTTAACTCTAAGCCAATTTTTTAAGAATTTCTGGCCATTTAAGTGTAATTTTCATAAAATTTTGGAGTCTCACTCACAAAAATGGAAAAATTTAATGTAAATATGACTGAAATTTGTTTACCAGAACAGAAATATTCTAATCACAGCACATGCTGTAACATGTAAACTACAAGTGCTCCAAGTTTCATGACTTTCATAGTGGTGGTTAGAATTATTCAATCAATATCCTTCAGTATAATAATTGGTTAAAAAATTTTGCTGGGACCTGTCCTCTCCAGTACATTGCATCCTCACAAGAAATGTAATTATCATGTCACAAAACAAAATCCTGCTTTAAACAGCCAGTATTATATCTAATCATGTTTTGCTAACTAAGGGCTGGGTATGTGTGTCCTGACCGGGACGATTTGGCACTTGTTTACCTGGTATATGCCTGTTAAAAAAATTGTCCTCTCCAGTACATACAGATAAAATTCACTTTAATGTAGAAATTAAAAGCCTATTTTAGTTTATATGTAACAGGTAGCTAGGAAGATAAATTCCCTGGTGTTTGCATTGCATACCATCTAATATTCTGTGGCCAGTTTAGCAATGAGTGCATCTGTTAAAATGTCCTCTCCAGTACAATCATTTTTAACATGAGGCAGGCTAGAGGAATACTTCTCCAAGTAAGCTTAATATTTACTTCAAGTTTGTCCTAGTGATAATTATAAATAGACTGACTGGTTTAGGGAAGTAGTTTGGCTAATTATATATATAAATTAGCATGTAACTCCATTCATTGTCATACCAATGTTTAGAGTGATGAATCTTCATTGATGAATTCATGATAAAGCCTTTCTTTTACATGTTCCTTCTTTGTACAGAAGTGAGAAGCAGAAAAAAAGCATACCTGCAATAACTGCATGTAAATTGTGACAGTAGCAGACTTAAATTTTGTGTTACTTAAATGTACTGGAGAGGACATTTTTTTAACACAGGATAAAAGTGTCAAATGTACAACCCTACAGTCTTTCAGATTTGCACGGTAGTTCTTGAAGCTTTCAATCACTGTGGATACCCAACCTGCTTACTTTTAATTTTAATAAATACCATGCAGTTTACTACATAGACCCCTTCATCTAATTCTTTGGGTATAATAAAAAATGTGTAATTGTATCTGTTTTTAACTAGAACTACATACATGTTAAGATTCTTTACCAAATTAGACCGGTAGAAATAGTCGAACAGCCCTAATTTTCATTTTTACCAAAATTTAACATTTCATTATCTGGATCATTAACTCTCCTCATGTCACATATTTTATGTAACTGTGCCATATTGATGATTGCTGACGAATCAACCCAAATTGTTTTGGCCAAAAATAATTCTTATGAAAATACCAGTGCTTTCTGTTCCCTTGCCATCTCACCAGCTATGAATCATTACTTCATGAGAGCAACTACAATCAATTTTGCCAATACTTTTGCCTCAAGAAAAAGTCAACAACTTGTGAAACCAAAGAGTTTGGTAAAACAGCTTTTGAAACTAAGGTCTCCCAAATTGCTGGTACACATTTTAAATGACACAGTTATCAGTGTTGGGGCTGGGGGTGGTTAGGGTGAAGCATCATGGGAACTTGGTCTTTGACAACGTGCCTTTATTTTTCCATCCATTTTACCAAGTCTCATAGCAAAGTCTATGAAAACAATGATATCAACATTGTCTTCTTGCAAAAGCTTAATTTTCTGGTTCCAGTTTATCTAAGTCTCAGAAAAGTTGTTTTTATATTTTAAATTCAAATTTAACAGTAAAATCCTCACAAGTAAAAAGCCAAAAGCAACTGAAATGTCCATTTCCACAACTGTTGTGTAACAATGTAAAATACTACTAGCAGGACCCATATCTGTAGTTATCACATGATACAAAAATGTATGTCCCAAATTTTGAATAAATTAATATATATATATATATATATATATATATATATATATATATATATATATATATGGATATTTTCCCAAGGTCTACAATAAACATTTTGTTTATATTACATTCAGGTGAGCTATGTTGTCTATGAACCAATTTTAATGTATGTTGTAAAATAAGTTGATAGATGTTGATATTCAAAGTAAATGTGTTGGAAATAAAGCATGAGTGCAAAAAACAAATTATATTTGCATTACAGATTGTGAACAAAACTGCTTCTGAATAAAATTCTGTGAAATATTTATTTGTCAAGATGACCATTTCTCCAAATTATTGTTAAAAATATATTTTTTTTCAACAAAACAAAAGGTACAAGCCATTCAATATTTATAATCTTGCTTTAAGTGTCATTTAATATCATGGAGTCATAATTGACTTACATTATACTTAATAACTGATACTTGGGTATGTCTATTTTGTGCTCCTTTAACCACAAGGTCCAGATAGTTGCAGATGAACTTGCCTCTGGAAAATGAGGTGGACACTGATTCACTTTATGTTCAAGAGGTCCATGAACAATACAAGAGAGAGAGGGAACAAAAATATTCCTTTTGAATTCTTCCACAGTGCATGTTAAAATAATGTCCTCTCCAGTACAAATGTTGGTAAAAACGGTTATCATATAAATCAAGTGACAACAGACTAAGGCATCAACATATTTCCTGATTTCTTGAACTCTGTACAGCTAAACAACTTCTCTCACCATTTCTGTTACTAATTGACCAGAGCAGTGTCAGAATAAAGACTGACAGCATACTTCCTTTAATCATAATTAAAATGCACTGTTAAATTTTTATAAAAATATGAAAATTTCATAAAACAAACAAATGTGATTGCAGATTTTTTTACCATGCACTTAGGGCATGATCAAATACATCCGATAAAGACATTAGAACAAACCAATGAGTGAAAATTTAAATTATGTAGAGCTGTGAAGAGAAAAAGATTATTGTAAAAATATAAAAATATGGGATGTTTGAATTTCTGAATTCATTGTAACTTTTATTAGTTCACAGGTAAAATCGTATACCAAACAGTTTCCTTTAGCTAAGATATATACCTTTTCAGGGGTAAACTTTATATTGCTCTGTTAGGTATTCAGTTTTTACTCCCCAGTGAGACTAATCACTCAACCTTTTGTGTGAAAGTGCCCTTAGGTACACAGTGGTTTATTTGAGACCAAAGTCTGCCCCAGGTGGGTCCATGGTCTAAGTGTCTGTTATGATTAACTAACTGCACTAGGGTCACCAAGTCTACATGCCTTACATGGTGATAAATATGTATTATTCCTGTCACTTGTAATTTATATGTCTTAATTGTGACACTTGTCATTTTGTACAGTACAAATGATGTTGCAAGCAAAGGCTACACCAGCAGGATCACGCAGAATTTAATATGTGAGAAAGGCTTGCAAATAAAACATTTCACTATTCCATTAGGGGAATCACAGGCCAACATGCAGGGACTGACCTAAACAGAAAAACAGCACTGGCTGAAAGGACTAATAAATTCAGAGAATCACTACTCGTTGGATTAGTTTGTTACTTATTATGTTATCACATAAAATATTAATGGCATTAAGATAATCATCCATGGATCAAGTTAATTAAATTATATCAAGTTATTTGCTTATAAACAAGACTGAAATCATGCCTAGCATGGGTGGTAAAATGTCAAATAATGACATAAATTTTTTTTTAAGTTAACTTTTCTCAATAGCAAAATTAACTCAGGACTATGGAAAGATTATTGTATCTTTATTTTATGACCTGTATGCCTAGTTGGTATATTAAGTGAAAATTTTATGTCAGTTATATTTATATTTCCTAAAAAGACACCCTAAGTAGATGTAAGATTTTATCTAAGTTATATTTTTCCATTTCTGAATCAGAATGCACTAGCCCTTTACCCTGATGCAAATTTTAACCCCTGCTCATGTCACAGCTCCTGCTCCAAACAAGTGACCCGTGGGTCATGACGCTCAGCTGAATCTAACATGTATACAGATGATGCCTTTGACCAACCTGGATGTACAATTAAAAATTTCTAGGTCAAACAAGTAAGGTGTGTGCCCTGTTATTGTCCAGACTCAAAAACAGAGGGAAAAAATGTGTAAAAATCAGAAAAAATGAAGATGGCCCCATCAGTCTTCAGGAATTGATGAAACACTATTTGATAAATAATATGCATGGAAAGAATCAGGGCAATCAATGCATTAGTATTTGCCAAAATGTAGCTTTTGTATAAAATTTTTTATTATTCTATGGGGTATTTTCGGGCCCCACACCTCAGAGGATATAGGTCACAGTGACCTAATTTCAGGTTCCTATGGAGATTATTTAAGGAACTAATGGGTTTTCAGTAAGAAATTTCTAGGGCCACTGGCTGGACAGATGGAAAAAAGGAAGCTAAAAAAGACAGACGGAAAAAGAGTAATTGCTGTAGCTCAGATGATTTTAACTCAGCTGAGATGAAAAAAGACCAATGGCATCTACAACCTCAGTAAATCTCATCAAATTAGTGCATAATAAATTAAACAACTAATGGGAATAGTTCTGTGGTAAATGTTCAAAGTTGTACAACATTTTTCATAAGAATTTATACATCAGCAATAAATCAATTAAATGATAAATCCTTGTCCTCAACATTAACAAAATAGCAGTGATAAACATAGGGTATGCTACATTTTTCTTTCTTTTTTTTTTGCTAAAATAAACTAATATCCATTGTGGTAATAAAATAAACTTTAATTAAAAGAAAGTCTGAAATTAACAACTAAAATAATAACTGAGTTCAACAATTGAACTGAAAACTCTTCAAGATGGATGGATTGACATGCAATATTTCAGACCAATAAATTGAACAACTCCTGAGATATTAGCAATTTTCACTCAAAGCTATGCACAGATGGATGCCAAACAAAAACAATTACAGATGGTACCACCAGTCTTAAGTATGAGATGATCCAAGATCTACTGACATGCACAATTTCAGCCCAATACATTGAACTACTCCTGAGATATGGGCTGATATCAATAAGACACCCAGATTCATCCTGCACAAAATAGACTGCAGGTTGTGCCGCCAATCTTTGTAACGTACCAGTTCACATGTGAATGAATTTGTGTGCTGGGTTTTCGGAAAGATCAGTACAAGAGTGAGATACAATTACCAAGTTTTGAGCCCACATGATATTCTGGATCTGCAATACATCAATACAGGAAACATTATCAACCATAGACTGGTTCCATCTCTGTTAATAAAAATATGCTTACCAAAGCAGACCAATAAGAACAGAAATGTTGTGACACCCGCTGTTGCGTACAACATGATGCTGAGACGGTGACCCACAAAGTCCATGTCATCAGAATTTGGCACAATCTCTGGTGGAATCAGGAAACCTATCGCACACCCAATCTGTAATATAGCATTAACATGTTTTTATATAAGATAGGTATGATGTTATGTAGCTGATAGTCAAAAGATCATACTTATTCAAGATTTGTTACAATTAGGTGCTCAGGATATAGTCTTTTATAAGTTCATGCAAAAACAATAATAGGTAGGCAAACTTCCAAACATCATGTAAACAAAGTAACAAACTGATGTACGATTACAATCAAGGATTGGTCGTTGAGGCACACTAATCTGATCACCGATCTTGCAGTGCCATACTGAATAGCAAAGTTTTGCAAATAACTTAAGACTTTTTGAAGAGGAACTGTATGATTTTATTTCTTTCATTCATGGGAACACTAGAAAAATCTGTATTTACAAATATGTTCATATCTAAAGGTACTACACACATATATAGTCTAGAGGACTACTGATGATTGATGATGAAGGTCTAGAACAACTGATTCCCAACACTACCTTATATTATAAACCACTAAAACCAAGATTAGGTAATATGATTTTAATATTGTTTTTGCAGTTGTCCCCATCCTTCACCAGATCTCAAACTTGTCCAAGACCTTAATTGGTGGAGACAACCTGTGTGTCAAATTTGAGGAAAAAAATATGCAATACCTAATCAGCTGTTTTCTATCTTTACCAAGATCAGGATTGAAACAACTGGTGCATCAAATTTGAAAAAAAAAACAATATATATATATATATATATATATATATATATATATATATATGCAATATTTCAACAGTTATGTAATTAACAAAAAAACTAGGGACCCAGGGGTCTCGACACTCAGCTGCACTTGTCTATAAGGAAATATGTTTATGAGGTTTTCCAAAATATTGGTCCTGTGATCAGTTTGAAGCCAACCTGTCTACCCAAACTGGAGTTATCATCCATAAACTAATTTGTGAATGGATGGGCCCTGTGACTTTAACCTTTGACCTTGTGACCCAAAAAAACAAAAGGAAACTTCCCCTATTGGCAGGTGCACCACATGTTGATGATGGAAGGATTAAGATGAAAAGTTATGCTTAAAATGCAGTCAGCTGAGCTAAAAATTATATTTTGGCTGATTTGACCTAAAATATTCTTGGCTTTTGCTATAAAGGAAGGCTTTAACTTAACTGAAAATAATGTCACATAAATCATAACTGTGTCCTAAATAGTTTAAAGATCAATCAGGTTCAAATGGCTCTGTCATCTAATCCTCATCTGTGGACTAATTTTGTTACACTTCACAGTGACATTAAGTTTATTTATTTATTTTTTTTATATTTCCATTTGAAAATATTTTTTTTATTCAGTGCCACAGCCATTGGCAATACAGCCTCTATGGTATACAGAATTATGTAGAATTTCTCTTGTATATTAGTCCTCAAGAGTCTAATATAAAGAATCTACATGTGTTGTTGCTGATGCACCCATTGTGAATATTAAATTGAGGGGATGTATATAGTTACACTAGCTGACAAAATTAAATTATATCAAATATATATAATATGTGCATATGTAGAGTGTAAATAATAGTTTTGTTACAGACATACATTTATTACAAACTTTGTTCAGCTTAATTCATACGGATTGACAGGGTCATAAGGTTAAATGCTTAAGACCAGCTGTCAGATGTATTTTCCAATGGATGTTGATACTTGTGTCCTTTGCTCCTAAAAAAAATTCCTGCCATAAAATACAGAAATAATCAAATATATATAATATGTGCACATGTGGAGTGTTAATAGTAGTTTTGTTACAGACACACATTTATTACAAACTTTGTTCAGCTTAATTCATACAGATTGACAGTTAATTAATAAAAAGTTTATAAGTTAATTTATAAGGAAGAAGTGCCACAGCCTTCCATCTGCAGTTGGCGAAGAAGAAGGGTTTGAATACCCTCAAAAAGATAAGGTCCTTGAAAGATATACGGGGCCTATGTTATTCGAACAGTACCTGTACTTGACTTTTGGTCTTTGTACTATCAGCATGTCTCTTAAATTCTGGGTCATAAGGTAAAATGCTTAAGACAGGTGTAAGATATATTTTTCAATGGATTTTGATACCAGTGTGTCCTTTGCTCCTAAAAAAATTCCTGCCATAAAATACAGAAAAAATTTATAGTATATCATGCAGACCAAAGTTCAGGTAAAAAATCAGGTGTAATTTAATATGTCAGTATATCATTACATATATTGTACGTATAAAGGTACTACATACTACATGTGTACTCCAAAGGGAACATACACTGTTCTTTTATCACCTGTCCATCTTCATTCCAACCATTAGTTTTTCAGTCTCCAATTTTTAAATGGAACCTAATTATAAGCCTACAAGCTTTTCCAATTACATAAGATGTAAATTAACCTATTTGTGAATGTAATAACTAATCACAGCCTTTCAATACAATGAAAACAAGCTAAAATTAATATAATTATATCATATGATGCTGACAAAAAATTTTGCATTTAGTACATTAAGAGGTACAGATAACCTCCAAATTAATTAAGTGTTACAGTGCAAAAGTGAAGTACTTATATATATGCACTGCTGAGAAAGAAGTTTATACTACAAGTAAATTATGACACATGTATACATCCTTAGGGAGTCTATGAATTACTCCAGTAAATATCACAAACTATATCATATTAAAAACATAATCAATGACTGAACAATAAAAATGACTGATGATTGATTATGAAGAGATTATTTTATAAACTTTTTATACAACCTTGAAATCTGCTGTATACTATTGTCTTAAATATTTACCCCAGTAAATAGTCAGACATGCACAATGGGATGGATAATGTAACCATCTTTCTACCTGTGTAAAAGGTTGACTTGCCGACGGATTATTGTTGGCTGTTCAAGGATCAGTTTTTATGCGGTTTGGGTGTGTGAGGAAATAAGATTCTTTGCATGTGCATAGTAATGCATAATTAATTATTTTTAATCAATTCTGCAAAAATTCTTAGTCTTGTTCTTAGAGCCTTAAGTCAATCAAAGAGTGACAAATTCTAAATGATCAATGTTGGGTTCATTGGTTGTTTCGTCTGTCAGCAATTTTATGCAAAATGTTATGACCGGATTCTGATGAAATTTTGTTGGGACTTAGGGGTACATCCAAGAAAGAATCGAATGAATTTTGGAGTATATCTGTATATTTTTAATTCATAATATAATATTTATATAATTTTAATTCAAAGGATAATATACCACAGTGAGACAAGGAAATTCCTTTGTCCATCGGGAGACCATACCATTCAGGTATTAGGGTCAGGATTTCTTTAGCAATTTACCATGTGATCTCCTGTTACAGAAGCAAGATACTGTGTAGAAACACAAGAAAGCTACCTGGCTGGGAAGTGAGGTAGTGACAACACACACATCTAGTTTTTATTGCAAAGCATCTGGCTAATGCCACAGAAAGCAAAACCAGGACAGAACCACAGATCTGAAAGATCATGATTCATGTTCAGGGGAAGCCTAGCTGCAGATGTGGCAGTCACCACATTATTGGTCCATTAGACGTCACATGATAATTCATCCTAACCATATGCTGGTATAATCCCGTCTTCCTGACATGTCGTAAAACAGGGTACATATCCTGCAGACCGTTATTGGTGACTTTCCCCACCCAGCGTTATTGGAAAACAAAGTGTCACCCTGTATACTATCTACACACCACTAAATTTAAAATTACTCATACTTTTGTATGATCCTTGTATTTTTTATTATGTTTATGGCTTTTTCCTGTTCCTAACATTCCTAGCTAGCCATGTGATATTACTTGCACTGAAATGACTCCAGTGCTGTTTAGATGTGACTTGTATGTAAACAGATAGTTGTTGTGTGTTCATATCACACTGTGCATACAATCCACATCACTAAATTTAAAATAACTCATACTTTCATAAATCTTTTTTTTTTTTTAATCAAAGCTGGTTTCCTGCCTTAAGGTAGCAGCACTGGGAAAACCCCCTATTTTAAGATCAACAAAAAAGACATTAAAAACTAATATTGGACCCTTTAAGTAAGTATTCCTCTCTCATGTGTCTTTCTCAATTAAAGAAATTGAAATTGTTTATGAAATCAAAATTTAAAATTTCAATTTTTAGGTAGATAGAGACATGAGAGAGGAAAAACAAGACCAACACTTTAATTGTTGTTAGGTAGTTTAATACAAGAGCACTGCAAATGTTGAGTATCTGGTAACCTCTGCCCTCATTAAATATGCGTTTTGGTGAGAATGTAATTAAGGTGAGAAAAGGTAAATATTCATAATGAGTTTCATCAAAATCCATAAGATATTTGGTATGTCACCATGATGCCAGATTAAGTGACCTCTGAGCTCATTTAATATGAATGGATTTTGCTAAGAATCAAACTTAGGTGAGGTATTATATTGAATCAATATATTGAATCCATCATATTTTTATGTACCTTATTGTGGCAACACCACAAATGGCCATTAACAAAGCAGCCTGGTGACCTCTGAGCTCATTAAATCAGCTTGAATTTTGCTAAGAATTTTATGAGTTCATGAAAATCAACAAGATTTTTGCTAATTTTAGTCACAATGATGCAACCACAGTCTGGTGACCTCCGACCTCATTAAACAAGTGAGGATTTTGTTGGAAATCAAACTAATCTGAGATATTACACTGATTAACGTTTTTGTTGAGTTATTTCAAAACCATTCATATTCCCCGTAAGTTATCATGGCAACACCACAAAGTAGCCAAGTGACCTCTGACCCTATTAAATATGTGCAGATTTTCCTCCAAATCAAACTCAGGTGAGATAATTTATTGGTAGGTTGTCGAGTTATGTGAAATCCATAAGATCCCTGATAAGTTATAACGGAGACTAAAAGTTAACGGTTGGATAGTCAGATGGATGGATCTTAGGTAATTACTGTAATAATTCTTGTCATAGATGGGTGTTTAATAATAATTGGCCTGCCAAAAGTGGCTGACTGTTACTGGTTGCTTAAAAATTGTAATATCCACAAAAAAATTTGAATTAAAATGTATTATCATACATGACATTAATGAAAATTAAAAATTTATATATGTCGAGGCCCAGATTAGAATCTTGCTCAATTTAAAACTGGGCCAGCCCAGATCAAAATTTTGATTTGGACCGGCTCAGATCAAAATTCTAATCTAGGCCAGACCAGTTTTAAACTGGGCCAGCCCAGATTAAAATTTTGATCCGGGTCAGTCCAGATTAAAATCATGTGGTGAAGACTTAAGGATTTAAATCTGGTCTGGACTGATTTTAAACTGGGCAAGCCCAGATCAAAATTCTAATCTGCAACAGCCCAGTTTAAAATCGACGCACAAAGGACAACCTTGCACCATCACATAAGCTAACAGGTTCGCTAAAACAGAACAGAAAGTGGCACCACCTGTCTGGTCTACAACAAAGCTTTCCAAGATGGGTCAACATGCATCATTTCAGGCTGATACATTCATCCACTCCTGAAATATGAGCAATTTTTATCAAAAGCAAAAAGACAAATGGACACCACAAGGAAACAACTAATGATGGCTCACCAAACTGTAATATGATAATGAGATGGAGGTATTAAAGATCTATGGACATCCACAATTTCAGCCCAATGAGGCAAACCACTCCTGAGGAAAAGACTTAATGCATTCAATTTAGGTGGCACCACCTGTCTGGTCTACAAGAAAACTCTCCTGAAAAAAAAAGGCATTTATTAACTCAAAAACAAGTGACCCATGGGTCATGACGCTCAGCTGACAAGCATGACCTGTATTTAAAGCCTTCCCAAACACCTGTCCTGCTATGGTATCAAAGGGCAAGCATAACAATAATTGCATAACTATAACATAATATGTGAACTGTTAGATTACTATTTAAGTGAAGGCCTTATATCAATTAACTGAGTGAAACTGGAAAACATTTTTAGGAGCAACAGTAAACAGGATTTTGTGATCAGACCAGGAACTCTCTATTGCAGAAGTTGATGTACTAGGGAAGTTTGAACACACAAGATCAATAATACTGCCATGATCATTTGTGTTTTCCGTCATAAGCTGCTGACACTGAAGAAGATGTGAGAGATCATCCAATACACAAGTATTTTTTTATTACTGACATCAATGTTGAAATCTCCCATAACTAACAATGGTTTTTGTGTGTCCACAAATGTTAAAAGCTCTTCAAGTTTTGAAAGAAGGTCTGTCTGTTTAGATTGTGGTGATCTGTATATACTAATCAGTTGCAAGGTAGATGTTGGTTGATTTATTAATAACACCGATGCATCAATCTTACCACTTGACCTGTGATGCATTTCAACAAATGGGTATAGATCTTTTTAGAACCTCTAAGACTGCATAGGGTTCATGTATCTAGCCCTTACAGTTACAATTTGTGCCCTGCTAACGGCCGGACGGCTGGCCGGATGGACAGACAGATGGACGACGGACAAAGACCCATCGCTATAGCACAGCATGACTAAAAGTCAGCTGAGCTAAAAATCACTGAAACTGCACTGACAAAAGGATTTCTAAGATGGCTAACTGGCAGACATAATGGATTTCTGACAAGTCTGACATTTGTTATCACACATCCTCCAATAAGAGACCAAACTTGTAGCAAATTCTCCAAAGGATGTTACAGTAATGAATGTCCAAAACAATCAAAAGGCATTTTCAGGCCCTCATATTATATTTATAGATATGTAAATGTAAAAAGTGTAAGTCCAATATTATTACTCTGCTTTTCAATAGGATCAACAGGGTAGGTAAACTGCAAAACCTGAAAGAAAAGAAATGCAGAAAGCATGACTTAAATTCTTGTAATAAAAAAAAGCCATCCTAAATCCAGGTACACATCCACATATTATGAGAACAAACATTTGCTTTTATATCTGGTGATTTATATAAAAAATATTCAGATATCTAGGAAACTAAGTTTATTGCTATGATTCCATAAAATAAACTGCAAAATGTTCCCATCATCTTATAAATCAGTAGCTTAACATCAATAGGCTTCTTCCCCTATTAGTAGGTAAGCCATATATGACAGATGGAAAGTATAGATTGAAAAGTTTGCCTGAAAATGACTCCATGCAAGAAGAGGGTGCTGTGAACTTGACCTTTGACCTCAAAATCAACAGGTCTTTTCCACTGTTGGCAGAGAAGCGATATCAGTGCTGAAAGGTTTGGAATGAAAGGTCTAGCTTGAAATGTATCCACAACCTTTTCAAAGAAGTGGATCCTGTGACCGTGACCTTTGATCTTGTGACCTCAACATCTATAGGATTCTTCTCCCACTTAGTAGGTGAGCTATATGTGAAAGATGAAAGAATTGGGATGAAAGGTTTGGCTTAAAATGCATCCACAGGCTTTTCAAAGAAGTTGGTTCTGTGACCTTGACCTTTGACCTTGTGACCTCAAAATAATTATGGTTCTTCCCCTGTTGGTAGGTAAGATGTATGTGAAAAATGGAAGGTTTGGGATGAAAATTTTGGCTAAAAGAATTATTTCTGGGGGGTGCAAACACACCCCATAACTTCGAGAATATAGGTCGCAGTGACCTAATTTCAGGTTTGCAAGGAAATCTTTTTAGAACCTCTAAGACTGCATAGGGTTCATGGCCCTAGCCCCTACGGTTACGATTTGTGCCCTGCTAACGGCTATTTACAAACTGTTTTTATGTAATGTAAAAATGTTAGGATATATGATGTCATGTTTTATTGAGTTTTTACATCTGTTCATAACCATTGCATCTACTATGTATTTTTATTAATGTTTGCATGTTTTATCAGGCACTTTGAGAGGAATATTTAAATTCTTGATATTGGAGTTTGGGCGTGGGTCAGCTATGGATAATATTAAAGAGCTCTTTAATCATCAGGTAATAACAGTAGTTCTGCTGCCTGAACAGCACCTGTTATTATCAGCCTTCACTGCTGTATTCTGCTGTGAAGTTAATGGCAACAGAGACAGTAACTAGGGTGAAACTGGCCCAATGATCAATGGACATTCTTTTTTATTCAAGGCAGGTGTTGCTCCAGAACCTTTGTCATGCTCCAGATAGTTGGCATATAATGTAAAAAATCAAAGAAGAAACTTCTGTAACTGCATGCTAAATTAGAAATATGCACTGGTTAGTTACAAAACATGCTTTGAGGAGAGTGCTAGCAAAAGTGATTACATATTTCAAAGCATGGTTATAAAGGCTTACTGAAAGTTAAAAACAGTTTTTAAAGTCTTTACTTGCAAATCATAATAAAAGAGACTTTAAATATTTTGTGCAGTTTTCCATTAACTTCTACTGGCTTTCAGTAAAAATAAATGTTATAATATTATGCAATATCAATACAGCTAGTTATATTACAGGTAAAAAAAGACTGGTTTTTTTCCTGTACCAGTTTAAACAAGAAAGAGCTCTTTCGTTGAAACAAAAAGTCACAAAATCACATTTATTTTTATAAATTCATTATTTTTCACAAGCTCCCTGCCAATAAAACTGACGCAGGACTAAAAATGGTGACATAATATTGTGAACAGCTCTTAAGAATATTATAACAACCAGATTGACCTGGGTACCAAATTCTTACACTTCAATTCATATTAGGAATTATTTTTTCCCAACATAGGTCATATTTATTAGGATTTTCTTTGAGCACAACCCATGTGTACTCACTATACAGTGTGAGGCTGCTGTAGTTATTTATATATGACATAAAAGAACTAAGTGGTATGTCACTGGAAGTCACGAGATCCACTGATTGGAACATTGCATGTAATGTCATAATAAATTTATACTAAAATGATTCATTGTAAGAACTCCTTCATAGGTGCCTACAAGGTAACATTAATGAAAGTATATTGTCCTTGCATGCAAGCTTTTTAAATTAACCCAGCCAATATGCAAGTTCAAAGGAGAGTGATAGCAACAGTGTTTTCATATTGTGAAGCATGGTTACCATATATATATAGACTTACTGAAAGTGGAAAACAAAGTTTTAAAACTCATATTGCTCTTCACAGCTCAAACAATATAGCAGCCATTTGTAGAGTGAAAACTGAGAACTGTGTCAAAGTTGATGCAACTAAACTTTTTTGTTTAAAGCTATTTTCTCTTTACTTGCAAATCATGATAAAAGAGACTTTATTTTTTGCAGTTTTCCATTGTGCAATTAGTATTATTACAGGTATTATGAACTGGCTATTTTCTTGTTCCAGGTTAAATTAGTAAGCCAATATGCATGCTCACCCACAGGATATTCATGTGAGGAAACAACCAAAATTTTATGAAGAAGATCATTCTATTTTGTTCCTACATGGAACTCAGGGTTTGACATTAACATCTAGCTTTGACTTGCCCTTCATGCTTTTTTACCTGTCCTCCTGGTACCGGTATAAAAATCAGTGATCGCAGCCATAAACAGATAAATGTGTTCCACATGATTATTTTGCAACAATCAACATGTTCACAGTTTTTTTTTGTTAATAATTTCACTACAATTATTTTCATTACAATAGAGGTAATAAAATATGGTATATCATATCTCCAAGAAAGAAGACCGCTAACTGAAGATTAGGTTCCTGCAGGCCTCTGAGTAAAGGTTTATGTTAGACCCACTTGCCAAATTTGCAAATTTTACTTGCCCCAGGCAAGCAGGTTAACTGTTTTATATCAAGCCCTGAGTAGTATTATTTAACCACTAAACCTGTTCTTTACTTTATTTGCAAATAATTTGCCTAAATACAATATATGTTGGAAAGCCATACCCAAGTTATTCTTCATGTGAATTTATATAATAGATATCAACTGTCTACAAACCTGATTTCCAAAGACGCCAATGGCTGTAGCTGTTGACACTTCATTAGGACCAAACCAGATGGCAGCTAAGCGAGCCGGCATGCCCAGAATAAAGATTTGAGCAATTGCGCTGACCGTCTGGCCCGTCATCAGCACCGCAAAGCGATCTGGACTTACAGCAGCACATTTGATCCAGGATCCACATGCGTTTAACAGTGTTCCACATATTCCAACTATCCGTAAACCTTTTTTGTCCAATAGCCATGTTGCAGGAACAATCAGAGGGATATACGCCAGCATATAAATCATGGATAACCAATGAATGGCCATCTGTTTTTGGTACGGAGGACCTGGTAAACTACTGTTATAATACCTAATGATAATGCTCTCTATAATATTTAAATGGATCCATTGGTAAGCATTACTCATAGAGTATGTTGCAAAGAGGAACACCATGAACCATCTTCGTTTGAAGACTTTGGGAATGATTTTTGGTCCGTTGCCATCTTGCTTTTCTGTTGCAGTGCCCTCTGTCCCTGCGAGGGGCGTTGTTACATCACCGTCTACATTGTTTGGAACAGGTGCCATTTCCTGTTGACTATGCATTGATCCTGCAACAGAACATAAACACAAATAAAGAGTTCTTTCACAAATTAGCCACAATTTTTAACTTTTTCACATCAAAATGCATACACAAGACTAAAGGTACATTTGGAAGCTGGCTAATGAACAGCTTTTGGGCCTAGGCAGTGGAGTGGTAAAACACTCCTCGATCTCTTTCCAGTAGCCACCCAGGTTTGATCACCAGCATGGCTGAGAGTGGGTTGTAGTGGTCTATCCAAGGTTGGGGATTTTCAAATGGTTCTTGTGTTTCCTCTAGCCATTACAGACTAACGAACACCACCATCTGGAGAGCAGCATGCATTAGTTATTATAACAAGTTGTGCAATCCATGTATAATCAATAAGGCTTAAAGTAAATTTACTGTGTGTGGTTTTGCTGTCATTCTTTACTTAATATTTGGTAAGAAGTAATCCTTATCTGCTGCTTTGTATATCTTGTGTTAGGACCCCTCCTGATTACTTAAAATTTCATTATATGACCATTATTATCAGTCCCCAACCACAGATGGTAAGACTACTAAATGATTCATTTACAGATCAACTGAACAAATCCCAGGAACATGCATTTAAAGGCCAGTTAGCTTACACAGAACCCATGGCAGCAGACAATTCACAATCCTTTCAGAATTGTATAAACTTTTACATGTGACACCAGCCACTTATCTCATCTCTACAGCCCCCTTTTTATATATACATGCAATTTCATGATAACACATAAATTAACCAACTTGAGCCTGAAGAAACCGTGAGCTCCAACCCAACTGCTGCCCACTTATCTGTGTCCCAAACACACTGATGTGGCGAAGTACACGCTGGCTAAGTATAAAGTAAGATACAGGAATGATAAGAGTAAACTGGGTCAGGTAAAAGTCCTCAGATGATCATCAAGTATAGTTAATGCTCAATGTGCAAGGGTCAAGCTAGCATCATGTCCCAATGTGTAGTGTAATATTAATATTGTAACAAGCACTTGTCACTATATGTACGTAATGCTAATTGTTAAAAGATGAAAGTCAATGCAGTTGGTGAAGTTAAGACAACAAACTCGAGACTGAGGACCAGAATTTCAACTGTTTATGTGTAATTATGCAAGATGGATTCTTATTGGCACCAGACGTCTAGATGGCAGGGATGTCCGGTAAATGCCAGGGCTGTAAATGCCACTTGCAATTCCCAGGAAATTCTGGCATGGACAATATATACCCCCTCCGGCAAATAAGTGTCAATTAAATTGCAAATGAAAAAGAATGCCTTATTTTCTGTGTTTGTTTACTGTTACAAATATCTACATACAACAAAAACCAACAATTTCATAAAAACTGCCAAATACAGATTAAATGGGATTTATCTGCAACAGCAGACTTAGAAAACTTAAACAGTGCCTTGCAAAATTATAGTAACACTGTAAAATTGTGTGACAAGTGTTTGGAATTAAGTTTAGCAGAAATCGCAAATTATTGAACAATATATTTCCCAGGGGCTTATGTTAATTGAAATGATTATATAACTGTGCCTGAAGTTATATGGCAGATTCAGCAGGGGGTTTTCAAGATAATCTTTTTCTCAATGCATCACAGACTTGGAACTGAAAAGCCTGGGTGCAGCTTTTAAAAGACATGTGGCCTATAATGGAGAATTTAAAGCAGGTCAGATTAAATGACTGTTTTTTATCCATTTTTGTTGATTGATAAAAATGTCTGATTCTGAGACCTGAATTTATGACATCTGTGGTATATTCCAGATTAGGTATCAATTCATTTTTTTCAATAATAATCTATATAATAAATGACAATACCACATACAACTACTCTGTGGCCTCTGTTCTGAAATGCTAGTCTCTGGTATAGCAGTGCCAGGAACAAAGCCAGATGTGTCCTAACACTTTTCCATGAATCCCGAGAAATTTGACATTATATTTAGGAAGGGTTTATCACGGTGCAATCTATTGCATCCAATGGGTGCACTTGCCCCATGACAACCCATCCTGCAAAACCTAGCTGTCAAGTGTGATTGGGTAATATGCTACTAGTAGTGAAAGTATTAATGAAAAGAGTAACATAATATTAGTAGTGGTGTTAAAGGGAATAAATATATTTCAGTATTCTTTAATAAGAAATACACTGGAAAATACAAATTCCATTACCAATACCATAATTATTATTTATACTATTATTATTATTATTATTATTATTATTATTATTATTATTATAGCCAATAATCAATACTTATTACTGACAACATGACTCTTTGTATTACTTTGATGATTATTTAATATTTCTTGTTTAATCTGTGGTTCCAATTACTCTGAGCAACAACAACACAAATCCTAAATGTAATTGCAAATTCATAACATATATTATAAGCTTATCCCTTCTGTGTGTAACAACTTATATGTATGAAAACATACATAGATTACAGGTTGTCAAGAGCTTTTTTAAGGATATAACTCAGGTTTCAATAATTTACTTGCTTAATCAGTGATGGTGGAGTTGAGTTTTGAATTGGACTTGAGTCCTGACTCAATGTCCTCTTTTATGGGGACTCGGACTTGGACTCCAGGGTCCTGGACTCAGACTTGTACTCAGAGGTAAGGACTCGAGAAATCAAGTCCAACTGAAAAACTATGTGACAAATTATAAAGATTACATGTGCTGACTACTAACAGAATATTACAAAATAATATTACTAAACTAAGCTTAGCTCAGCATCAGGAGCTATAAATATAATTAACCATTACAGTAAAAGCATGTGTGAACTATAACATAAAAATTTACATGGAAATCGGAAATTTCCATTGTAAATTGTTCTTTAAGGATATTTGTATTTGACTGGGACTCAGACTTGGGTTCCAAATGACTTGGACTCTAAGAAGATGGACTTGGACTCAAACCTCAAGGACTCGGACTTGGACTCAAGTGGCCTGGACTCGGACTTGCACTAGGACTTGAATACTGTGGACCTGACAACATCACTGAATGGAATATGTGTACACAGAGTTAGTAGCTGTAATGACAATGCATACTTGTGTGCATGCTGAAATAATACCATGCACATAGTTGTAAAAGCTCGGATGCACAGATTCCTCTTATCATATATAAAAAGTGTGTTATTGAACACTAAATGATGTAAAAATCAATCACCAGAAATTAATATATAGAATATTCTATGCAAAATACTTCCACCACTTACATGACCAAATAAATCTGTATTTTAATTTCAGCCCCTAGTATGATAGATACCAACTTGACTCTATACCCAGCATATGATACTAGCAAGTACTGGTCATGTATTACAGGGTACTGGTCTTTACTCTCATGTATAAACTAATGAACCGCTATCTGTATATACTTGTAACTGACAATCACAGATCATTTGTTATAAAAATGACATGACATGAAGGCATTATCATACAGAATTCAGGTTAAAGGTTTGTCCAAGCCCCACTCTGATCATGTATCACATATCTGGGGTTAAACAACAGAGTTTTCCCCCAAAGATTCTCTTATTCCTAGGTCAGATCAAATAATAGTCAATTGACCTCTCCATAAAACAATACATAAATGTAAAACAGTATCTCAACATTTTAGAGATAAGGAGCATTTGGGGACAATTACAATTCATGTGTCACAATCCTTGTGATATTAGGTTATGGGTAAGTAAATAGATTACAGATAATGTACAACAAAGGAACTTTAATTAAGACCACCTTAGGAACTGAGCAATGTGGTCTTATTTTGTGGGTGGACCTGTTTGTGAATTCTTTCCTTAATCACATTTCCAGCCTTGAAATGACACACCTTATCAATGTTAACAACAGGCTCCATATTGCAGAGCAACCATGGTTATGAAGGAGTATGCTGTGTAATTTAATTAAACAAAAGCATGTTTTACCATGACAAAAAATGATATATAAACATGATGTACTGCATGATCATGTACAGTATTTACAGCATATGAAAGGAAACAAGAAAAGTATCATTTATGGTTGACCAGATCTGATTGTTAACACGAACAATGATGATCAACAATATTTTACGAGTATTAAAAGAGACTTCAAACCCCACACTCCAGGTAATCTGAAAACAGAAGATTACAACTGAACAATTAACATTCACAGGTTATTACCAGGCCAATTACCCGTACCTTAACTGCCCACACAGTCAGCCATACAGAGCAGCTAATTAAACAGGTATGCAGAGTTACCCTCTTTGTTCCAGCATTTGGGAAGCAGCTACATTACTCAACAGCAATCAAATTTCTATGACTGGATTAACACTGCATTGAGCCAAGAAATGTGCCTGTAATTTTGAACTGGAGATGGTCTTAACTTTCCAGTCTTAATCATTGAAAAAAAATGTACTGTGGGCAAATAAGTCACGCTCCTCACACTGCAGCTAAATATACTGCAAACTTGTAGCAGATATCCCTAGCAGATCTGTCCCAGGGTTGGCACGAAACAAAGTATTGTAATCAGACCAATGAGAGCATGGTATCATAATGTGCATCCAGCTCCAAATTTTAAACATGCAACACCCACTCTCGTTGGTCTGATTCTTGGGTTGTCTAAGAACCAGTGTAGTAAGATCAACAAGAGCTGGTGTCACGTTAAAAATTTTGAGTTTAATGCACAATGCGATGAAACACACTCATTGGCCTGATTACAATTCTGTGCTCTGTACCAGCCCTGGTGATCAGACCCTTAGAACCTTGTTATACAAAACAAAGTCACAGCCAGGGAGGTCTGGGATGACTGCAGTGTACAACTGCTGCATGAAGAGCATAAGAAAAGTGGTTGTATTTCTTTATTTGATTCTAAATAGGAGGGGTCGACACAAGGCAGGGTTTCAATCTACTAGTACTAGTCTTACCAGGCTGCAAAACTTACCTGACATTTTAAGTTGCCCCTGCTACTATGAGCTCTCGAGCAAGAAAATTACCATCAAGGTATGCTACGTGAACACTCATTGATCTGTTGATGAATTTTAGCATTGATAAAATATGTGAAATATGACTTTTACTTTTTACTATTAATGTTCAATACAGACCATCTGCCTTTAACAATACATCACTTGTATATATTTGAAAATCTTTACTGAAAAGGAGATTTATTTAATACATGAATATGAATGAGAATTCCAATCCTTCCTGGGGAAAACCAGTATTCTCAATTGTCCCAGGAAAAAATGAGAATCATAGTTAAGATAGTATGATATGATTCCTGTTTTTACTGGGAAAAAATGAGAATTCTCATTTTCCCCAGAAAAAAATTCCCTTTCTTCCTTGGAAGATTCTGGATCTCCCCAGATTCTCATTCTTCCCTCTATATATATATATATATATATATATATATATATCCAGATTGTTACAAAACCATGGGGTTTTAAAGTGCTCCATGCAGTCACCTATGGCATTTTTCTGTTCAATTTTAACAATAAAAAAGTAAATCATATTATTCATTACTAATCATTAGGGATCATATGAAGGAAATTAATGATAGACAAAGATGCAGTTGATAATATTAATCTAGATTCCTACTGTGTCTAGTGTGTACATTGATGTGAAATTAGTCCAAAATGAATATATTACATTTATTTTTTTAATATAAATAAAAGCCATAAAACCAGGTACTTATGATCATTATTTAAATGTGTTAATTTTGTACATTCTGGATTCTCAACACCATTTTTTGGTGAAAACTGAATAAATACCAGACATGGTGGGAATACTTTGCAATTGTATTTAAATATGAATATGAATATGTACTCCATTATAAAATTTCTTGCATAAAGAATGGGAATTCAGGTAAAAATGAAAGTATATGAATACCAGTGCAAATACTTTCCAAATGTATTTATGAATGCATCTTTAATATTATTTTAATAATCATTTCAGTTATATTTCATTTTAAAAATCATACAATTCTCTTATTATTTTTAATAAAAATTATATCTGGGACAATATTTGTAATTTTTTTTAATAAATAGTTAAACTCTTATATTATATGTTCTGCTTATAAGTTATATGGCCAAGTCAAAATCTGTGTGACAATAGTACTCCATTTGATAATAAAATAAATGAAATCAATCCTCTTCCCGGTCTCCAAAGGTATACTATCAAAATCATACATAAGCTAAACAACAACAACTCATAATACAGCTTATATTTATTACCACATAACACAAGCATGTGCCTCATTTCTAAATCATATTTTTTTATCATATATAACAGCTGAGCGCTGTGACCCATAGGTCCCTTGTTTTTATTCTATAGCTAATTCACGGAGATGTCTTTCACAGCGACTGGGAATAGTTGATGAAAATAATATTTAGTTGTTATTTTCATCTACATTTCATTTAGTTATGCATACACTAGCTGTCATAGCACTTGATGATACTCAGTGAGTAGTGTTTCCACAAGCCATTCATAAAATCAGGTCTTAGGATCCGAGCAGTTTGGGACTGTGGCATAGTTTTGGTTCATCAGAACAACTCACAAAACAGGTTGAATTATTCAGTCTAGTGTCAGTTCTGTTTGAGTCTATCGGTCATACATAGTGCTAAGATTTCTGTCTGACCTGAGGTCTCCTAATGCTGTGTTTATTGTAAGTAGATAAGTACGTGGCTTTGTATTCAAAATAATTAAAAAAATACATGTTCTTGACTAGTACTTGAAATGTACTTGATTTTTCAAGTACCTTTTTAGCAAGTACAAGTACAGTACCAGTACCAGTACTGTACTTTGAAAAATGTACCAAGTACAAGTATAGGCCAAGTACTGAAAATTTTGTACTTGAGTACAAGTACCAAGTACAGGTACATGTACGTGACCCAAGCCTGTTAACAAGATCATGATATATTTTTATAGAACAGTGGGAACAATATTCACCAACTCCACATTTTAACTATTGAATGTAGAGAATATTTTTATGCAGCATTTAACTATCTTCAATTTAGATTGGTTATCAGTTATTAGATAAGCTTTTGTTTAAGTTATTAACTCCAAAGTGAAACCTCCACCATGTTTGTCACCCTCTGAAATCAAATTCTAAATCAATTTTCACTTCTGTTCACTTCTATTTTTAGACTGCCAAATGACAGCAATCATATCATTTTCTCAGCTGTGGATTTTTTGCTATTGAAAATTACAGTAATGGTATCACAAACCTCTCCCTAGCTGCACGTTAGGGCACAATGTCATGCTGCTCAACAAAATGAGCATCAAGACTGAAAATTTACTTTTGTTCCCTTATAAATGAGTAAAGCTGGTATTTAACTATGCAAATATATATTTAATATTATTATTACACATGTAATTTTGATTTTGAGAAAAGATAATTATCCCAGTTAAGTTGAAAATTTATATATTCAGTCAAGCAGATGTCTCAGAACTGACACATATTCTAAACTGTGATTAATTATGGTAGTTGGTTTAGGTGTAGTTAATGTAAACTTGCATGCTTGAAGAATAGATGAAACCAAATAAGTACATTTGTTCCTTAATTTTTTCCTCAGTAAAATATTTTAAATGATCTTGTTCATTATGTGTTTTGTGCCCTTCAAAATGGTGTATCTGGAATTAATGTTTCCTGTATTATCTGATTTAAGATGATAAAAATCAAGCTAGCCTAAGATTAGATTAGGATTCTGATCTGGGTAGGCCCAGTTTAAAATTAGTCCATCAAAGGATTGTAATCTTGACTAGCCAAGATCAAAATTCTAATCTGGACCAGCCCAGTTTAAAATCAGTCCAGACCAGATTAAAATCCTGAAGTCTTCACCACAGGATTGTAATCTGGACTGGCCCAGATCAAAATTTTAATCTGGGCTGGCCCCGTTTAAAACTGGTCTGGCCCACTGATTAGAATTTTGATCTGGGCCCGTCCAAATCAAAATTTTTTATCTGGGCTGGGTCAGTTTTAAATTGGGCCAGATACTAATCTGGGCCTTGATATATATATATATATATATATATATATATATATGAATCATACTTATTACTGTTTATACATAAAGAACTACTGATAAGAATATCAGCAATGTTCTGTCAAAGACATATGTCACAAATGTTTTAGGACAATATCTAATTTACTTATTTAATTTGATTTATATATTTATTTAAATAACTGCACCTGGCATCAACAAAGGGTTATGGGTGAAGCTAACCTAAAGGCTACAAAAATGTTTCCAAATTCTTTTATCTTGCCTTGCATGTTTATACATATACTTAGATACTAATGAATAATTTTCACATTGATTACATCAACATTTTTTAAGACCTGTAGATAATTGTAGTGATTCATGAAAAAGGAGAAATATTTTTCTACCAGTCAGACCCTGTAGAAATAGAACACCTTTCAGTCAGTCAAAACTTGTTAATTCAAGAGCTTTGTAAATTGTTACAAATCATAGGCTACGGAATAGTTTTGAAAGTGGGGGGGCGCACTTTGGGTATATAGGCCGATATATATATATATATATGTCAGAGACGAGATTAAAATCCAGGCGGATTTTAAATTCGCCCAGACGAGATTGCGATTGTGATCTCGCCTAGGCCAGATTGCAATTGTGATCTCGGCTAGACGGATTTTAAACTCGCCTAGACAAGATCACAATCGCAATCTCGCCTAGGCGAGATTAAAATCCATCATGGAGCAGGCCAGGATTTTAATCTCACCTAGGCGAGTTTAAAATCCGTCTGGTGTCATCCAGGCGAGTTTAAAATCTGCCTGATATTACTTAGGCAAGTTTAAAATCTGCCTAGGCGAGATTAAAATAGTGATCTGATCTAATTTCCTAATATATTAAGCATTGTAATTGACATATGAAAGATGTTTTCCATCGGATTTTCAATATTTTAACACTGAATGGTTATATATAGTTAAAAGGTAATATATTTATTAATATTTTCAGAATATTATAGTATCAATGTAATAATTAACTTTTTTACAGTAATGTAATAGTTATTCATGTGATAATTTACATTAATTTTGGAAACAGAATTATGAAATAGATATTTGATTATTATTTGCACCTTTGATGTGTTTCATGTGGTCTACAGCATCCTTATCATACCAATTATTTGCAAAACATTTATTAATCTTTATTTTTTTCTCCAGTTTTCATAAAAACCTTGTGTTTGTAAATATCACTTATAATTTTTACAAAAAAATAATTTGTAATTGTATTTAAATATATGGCAATTAGAGAGTAACAAGAGGTATATTGAAGCACACTTATGAGATATTATGAAGAGCAAATCTGGGGGAAAAAGTCATCCACTTGCATATTGAATCAATCCTAGATAGATAGATAGACAGATAGATAGATTAGTCTAGATAGCTATTACTTCACTATTTAATGAGTATATTATACATTAACATAAACAATCATCCTATTTGATAGTACTTACAGGACAAACAGAACAAATTAGTTGGTTGATCTAGTTCAAATGTTTCTTTTCACCCAGGTATTCAACACTCAACAGTCAAAACATGTACACTTATGGTACAAAATATGCAGGGTATCGGTATTTATGATGGACTTTGATACACCATCCTTTTTTTTTGGTAATTAAACATCATATGAGAAAAGGTAAAAGTTGATACACAGATGTATGCATGTGAATATTTCTTTGTCTTATTTAGTCTTTTCTTATAATGTATATAATATTCTTCTGATCTTTTTTTTAATGTTTTGTGAGGCATTTTGTGAAGCTTCAATATTTATGTAGACTGTGTTACAAGATAACTGCCTTTTTTTGGACAGTATTATATCATATCAGAAAAAATATGATTTCTAGATTCATAGAGTAATAGATCATTTATGCATGTGAACATGCATTGAATAATATTGATAAAAAATAAATGAGCTATGTTCCTTTTGTCTTTTTAAAATACTACATTACTGATATTACTAATACCAGTTTCCCTTCAAATTAATATTGACAACAAATTATTATGTAAATAATCAGCAGCAGCCCACATCATATATCATTTGAATATGCCATATACAATACCAATGTAAGCTTCTTATCACCTAGTTTATAAATAAAAATATAAAATAAAAAAATTAATGTTAATTATTACATAAATATTATAATATTCTGTAAATATTATTAAATATATATATTACTTGTGAACTATACATAACCATATTAATAAAAAATATATAATATAAAATATTCCATTTCCAAAATTAATGTTAATTATTACATTAATAATATAATATCCTGTAAATATTAATAAAAATATAACTTGTGAACTATACATAACCATTCAGTGTTAAAATAATGAAAATCTGACTGAAAACATCTTTCCTAAGTCAATTACAATGCATAATTTATTGGGAAATTAGATCAGATCACTATTTTAATCTCCCCTAGGCAGATTTTAAACTCGCCAAAGTGATATCAGGCAGATTTTAAACTCGCCTGGATGACACCAGACAGATTTTAAACTCGCCTAGGCGAGATTAAAATCCTGGCCTGCTCCATGATGGATTTTAATCTCGCCTAGGCGAGATTGCGATTGTGATCTCGTCTAGGCGAGTTTAAAATCCGTCTAGCCGAGATCACAATTGCAATCTCGCCTAGGCGAGATCACAATCGCAATCTCGTCTAGGCCAATTTAAAATCCGCCTGGATTTCAATCTCGTCTCTGACATATATATATATATATATATATATATATAAATATATATATATATATATATATATATATATATATATATATATCATAGTTTTTTTAGCTTTTTAAAAGTGAAGTGAGGGGCATATTCTGCAAATGTAAGTGCCCGAAATGGGGTGGGCGTGGGAGGGGGTATCCCCCTCCCACAGTTTTGAAAATTTTGAAAAAATAAAACATAAAAAGTGCATTTTCAGTGCAGTATTTTGACCAATTTCCTATTTTTAATCACATGCTGCATCACACAAAAATGATTAAATATTTAATTTACAGAATCATGTGTGCCAAATTGATAATATTTATACCATAATATAGTCTTCGTCAAATCTTAATAAAAACTTCAGATCCGTTACTGGGATTTTCATTTTACTCCACCATTGGTGTGTAAAGTATAAAGTACGAAACACATTGGCAAAGGATATATAACATTTTCAAACTTACTTCAAGTTTAAGTTTTAATTATAAAATAAATATTACCATGAACAATTAATTTACAGAAAGCTGAACACATAGTCAGTCATATATAATTAAACATTGAGCAATACAAAAAAAATATTGATATATTCCAACGCAGACCTGTCTATAAGGTTATCAGTTTAAAAATTAATTATGCATACAAGTAGTCTAAATTTCCAACTGTTCTCACTAAAATGAATTAGATTATATTCAATTCCCTTATCTGTAAAAATTACACAGTAATAACCTATATTACTTACACACTCAATTAAAAAATTAAGTTACAGTTGTTTTCACGTATGTAGTTGTTTCTCAGGCATGTAGACTGATAAGAAATACGATGGATTTCCCATCCAAATAATGGAACTTACATAATTTCACACAGAAAGATCAAATCTAACTCCACCACTAGGCCAAAAATGGTGTATGTGTGTGTGTGTGGAGGGGGGGGGGGGCTAAAGCCTATGCTGGTATATATATAGAGTAGACCAATATATGGTACTCCAAGTACTGAGGGCACAAACAGAGGAGGTAATTATTATTGGAGAGAATTAGAGTGAATTTGTTACTGATTTTAAGAGCTGATTAAAAGAAAACTGTTTACGCCAGTCTGGTGAATCAAGTTTTCCCAAAAACATTCAATTAAGTTTGCCTACATGAAAAGTAGGAGGGCCAAATCATCGCGTAAAATCACTCATTTAAATTTAAATAAACATGATACTTGCACAGATTTTGTTGCAACTCCAGTATCATGCACAGCAGTGACAAATGTTATTTCAGACATATGTTATACTTTGAGTAGAAAAATTAGAAATCAAATGTATTCTTCTCTCTCTTGCCCCCCCCCCCCCCCCCCCCCGGATATATAGTCAGACGCTATTTAATCTGAGCTTCACAGGTCTCAGAGCTCAGGGTTCTGATTTGCCTCAATGAGTTACTGCAAGTGTCTGGAATTGGTGGCAGAACATAGGACAGCTTTAAGGCCATAGCTGCTTATATAGCTCAGATGACTTACAGTCAGCTGAGCTAAAAACTTATAGTTTACTAATAGCTTATTTATTTAGAAACTTAAAGGAACAAAATATGATTTTACATACCTCACTGGGTTATAGGTAGAATCTTGAGATTTGACAAAGAAGTTAGATACCTTTTGCTTTTTGCTAAATGTCATTAAAACACTATACACACTGACTGTAGACAGGTCTTTCAAGCTTCAAATTCAGACAGTAAATGTGACTGCAACTGACCAGCAAGACGGTTTATGAATAGCAAAGATGCCTGTCCTACATGATCTGGACAGTCTCACACTTCAGGGTGTCAGGACCCAGGTTCTCAGCATGCAGTGGCAACCTCAGAGGCTCTGACCTGACTATAGTAACACTGTGATCAATTAATATCCCATGGTTTTGATGGTGGACAGTGAAGCCTTGGAAGCATTGACACTGCCTGCCTGCTCACTTTTTTATGGTTTATGTATGCATTTTTTTAGGAAAGCAAGTGTAATTTTTTTATATAGTACGGGAATCTTGGTCAATGACAAAAGTGGGGGAGGAGGTGAGGGTACTACCACCTATGCCGCCAAAAATGTAGCCATGAGCGATTAAGTCAACACTGGAAGTACATCCAGTTTATCATCTGCCTGACCAGCGTAAGCACCCCAGATGCAACATGCAGTCTTGATGACCAGTAGGTCCCGGGAGTCTCAGCCTCTCTGTAGAGTATTATATTTCCAACAGGACACATAATATCATAATATACCCCCCCCCCCCACCACCAATGGCACTGCTCATCCCAGTATTTTTTTCAATGCAAAGTTAAGTACAAATCTTGTTGACTCATGAGCAATGGAAATGCATGGGTTCTTCTACAGAAGTTCTGCCCCCTTGTGCCCCCCTGGGACCAAAAAGTGGGGGGGCGCGCGCCCCCCTCGCCCCCCCCGGTTCCGAAGCCTATGCAAATAGTTTTGAAATTTACAGAATATGACTTTACTAGTTTTACTTTACCTTGATAAACGATTGATCATTTGATGACAACATTAAACAATTATTTTAAACAAAATTTTAAACTTGCGTTAATTTTTCTTAAATATATGGATATCAATAAACTTACTTTCAATATATGGTATATAATATATGCAAAATGAGTATTCAGCACATCATTAGATACTATATAGTGTAACCATGAATACAGGGTTGGGTTTTAGGCTGCCCAAAACCTGTTTTTGGCAGGGCAGAGCCTAAAACCTGCCTTAAACTGCCTTAAATAGGTTATAACCTGCCTAAAACTGCCTTTAACTGCCTGAAACCTTACATACCCTCATCTATGACTTGCAGTTTAGCTATGTTTTATTGTTACACAGCTAAATTTATTAAAGAAATATGCCCAACAAATTAAAAAGTGAGGAACACTTTATTTAAACTAAATAAATTAAACCATGATACAAAAAAGCATCAAATGAATACAACACTACTTCAGGTTTTCCTTATGAACACAGTTCTTTGACAGTTTCAGCTTATATCTCCAAATAATGGTCTGAGGTCTCCCACCTCCATTACTGCCATTACTGCTAATTTATAAAAGAATGCTCATACTGTAAGCTTATAACCAGATACTTCCACTGGATTTTTGATCAAAATGGATTAAATTTTGTTATATATGCGAAAGAAGTTTTCCTAAATTTAAAAAGTTTTTCCATTTACACTGATAAATAGGCCTGTATACTGTAGTCTCACTAATATATCATGTATTGTTTTGTATGCCTGTAGCTTCAAATGGCAAAAAGCAAAACTCTGATGTTTTAAATTATAACAAATCTTTTATGCTAGCCGTCAACTAAAAATATTATAATATCGTTTTCATTATCTGATAATGAACAAGGTTATATATTCCCTTAGCTAGGTCATCCTTTGTCAAATTTTAAGATTTTGTGCACATACTTATTATCTATATAATGATGGATATGCTCTGTTAACAGTATGATGAAATTGTGAAAGGTTTACCTTGTGAAAATAGAACCCTCTTGAAACACTATAATTAGAATAAAACTGAAAACTTTGAAAATATATTGCAGTGAATATATTGCAAACCACAGAATATTCATAATCACTTTTGGACCTAAAGGCCTGAGAAACTTACATGTCATGGTCAGGGACCCTGACTGCATCACTCAGTAAAAACTTTGACTCAAGAACAGTTTTCAGGGCAAGGGCTTTGATTGCATCATCCTAGTTATGTATGAAAGTTCAAATGAACATCCTCTAGGACACAGCAGTGGGACTTATGACCATTGATTGAGTCTTATGTTTTGACCCCATCAGCCTGACAAATAGTAATTAACTGATCTAATCAAGCAGGGGTTCCCCCTCTGATACCCTGCCTTACAAGAGGCATACTGGAAGCTCTATTACATCATTCCTGCCAGCAGGGCACTCATCAGCAAACCCAAAGGGTCCTGATAATGACATTACCTTGGCACATGAAACATGGTTTCATGCTCAAGAAACCTATACCGGCTCTTTGAGGACTGCATGATACCAGCCAACAGGAAATCATGCATTCCTAACTCCTGAAACCTTCCAGAAGCCAAGCAAAGCCTTGTGACTGCAGCACCCTAGCCTGTTTGTTAGTTTTATAGATCTTTGAGTCAAAATATACACAAATAGAGGTTTTAGGCACTTTAGGTGCCCAAAACATGACTAAAACCTGTTTTAGGCGGGGCAGTTTTAACCAGGTTATAACCTATGGTTAAAACCTTCCTGCCTAAAACTTGCCAACCCTGCATGAATAACAGTTATTCTTTCTATAATTAATACTGAAAATGGCTCAATGTGACAATTTAAGGCACCTATTTGTAAAACATCACACAGCAGACTAAGCAGATACCTTTGATAAGTGAGCCAATGACCCAGTATAAGTTCTTGGTCCCTCAACTAGGGTTGGGACAATAAATGATATCTAGGATTATCCAGATATATGACAGCTGTGAAAACTGTATTATCAGGGGCGGATTTTGTTCCAGCATGGCAGTGTACCCCAACTAATCCTATTGTGCCCCCCAGGCCAATTGGATCAGAGTCAATCATTTACTTGCTCTCCCCATACGCACAAAGCATAATCTTGTAATCTTTTTAAAGAAGCATGCCGTTTACTTCATTCTAACAATATTCACCTGAGGATCCGGTCACATCCTATGAAACAGTCTGTTGTGAATTTACAGTGTTGTGTTTCTCCACCGTTATATCGCTCTGGCCTTGCCTGAAGGCCATAGAGCACTTTACACCGGAGGGTAACTTTACCTCCTAGATATATATACAATCTAATCTCTTTCATTAGGATTAGGAATCTTTTTAAAGAAGCATGCCGTTAACTTCATTCTAACAATATTCACCTGAGGATCCGGTCACATCCTATGAAACAGTCTGTTGTGAATTTACAGTGTTGTGTTTCTCCACCGTTATATCGCTCTGGCCTTGCCTGAAGGCCATAGAGCATTTTACACCGGAGGGTAACTTTACCTCCTAGATATATAAACAATCTAATCTCTTTCATTCGCTCCTTGTTCATCCACCAACCTTGCCTATTGCCAAGAAATGACAAAGTCCAGATTTCCTTACTACTTATTTACCTCGTTCATTTGCTAGCCTCGCTATCTGCCATCTGCAAGGTGTTTTTTTACCCAAAAGTGTCACATTCCATTGATCATACCCCAATTTCCTCATTCCAGCTTAAGACAAGTGGGAAATATTTGGACAAGCCAGAGTGTTATTGCTTGGGCTCAGCTGACCTGGCAGTGTCTGTGCTTACAACATGTCCCGCCTCACTGCTTATGGATGAAGTACCCTGTGATTAATTAATGACTTAACACCCTTGAGCTGTTTGGGGACAACTGGCACCAGCTTAGTGACTGGTGTTGATTTCACACCTAGAGTTGTTGCTATTTAAGTGTCATTTAATAAGGCAAAACAGATGAGTAGTTTGGAGCAATTAACAGGGGTACAAAGTCAAGCAAGATGATAGCGAACCTAGGGGGATTGTCCTTAGTGACGCAATTCGGGGGACGAAGCATGCCTGGGATTCTGTCAGCAGCGCCACCATTGGCAATTGTTAGAAACACACAGGATTTATATCCAGGGGTGACCAGCCAAATGAAACAGATCAGCACGGTAGTCCAGAAGCAAACATTATCCTTTCTCTTCTACAACGAGTGAAAGATTGTCTTGGGATTGACCAAAGTGCATGCAAGTCTCATCAGGAAATTGGAATGTCTCAATGCCGTTCAGAATATAGGAACAGCACAACTTTTGAGCGATCAAGATATCATAGGAACAGTGACAGGACTACGATGATACCACCCGTCCAACCTCTGAACCTGAGGAAATAGTTCCCTACTTCCGCACATATCCGCTGAAGTCCATCAGGCCATGAAGACCATCTCATGATATTTCTAGAGCTCCAACTACGGCAAAAAGTCCGATTTTGACGCATTTTACAGAATGGACCAGTGAATAACAGCTCTTCAGTCACAAGCTGGCAAACAGCGCTCCATTACGTATGAGCCCCAGATCACCACGGATTACATTCTGCCCTGGATCACCACGAATCGCCCAGCAGTTTTTAACATCCAACAAGGGACCCATGGGTCACGGCGCTCAGCTGTTATATATGATAAAAAATTTGATTTGGGAAAGAGGCATATGCTGGTTTTGTGTGGTAATAAATATAAGCTTTATTATGAGTTGTTGGTGTTTAGTTTATGTATGATTTTGATAGTATTTTTGGAGACAGGGAAGAGGATTGATTTCATTTATTTTATTAACAAATAGAGCACTATTGTTACACAGATTTTGACCTGGCCATATAACTTATAAGCAGCACATAAAATAAAAGAGTTCAACTATTTATTAAAATTTAATAACAAATGTTGTGCCAATATAATATTTATTAAAAATAATAAGAGAATCATATGATTTTTTTTTAATAAAATATAACTGAACTAATTATTAAAATAATATTATAGAATATATGCATTCATGAATACATTTTGAAAGTATTTGCACTGGTATTCAAATACTTTCATTTTTACCTGAATTCCCATTCTTATGCAAGAAATTTTATAATGGAGTACATATTCATATTCATATTCATATACATTTGCAAAGTATTAGCACCATGTCTGGTATTTATTCAGTTTTAGCCAAACAATGATGTGGAGAATCCAGAATATAAACTAAGGACCCATGAGTCATGACAAAAGTTTGAAATTTTTGCAAATGCAAAATATGAAAAATATTCTATTGTAATGTTTTATATTTATATAAGCATATGAGAAGCTAAGAGGAAAGGGTCCTCCTACTTGGTTATAGTAAAGTTCTCAATATATGATTGCAAACTCATACTCTGACAAGACTGTCATGAAGAAAAACAGTAAAAGTTTTGAGATACTGTGATGCATATGAAAAATTTACAGATGGACAGGCAAGTGGACAGAATGGACTAATACCTTCATTTCACTTTCAAAGTCCTGAATAATGCATTTAAGTTTATATACAAGCCTATTATTTTAGCATATCCACTTTTTTCATTAATAGTTTTTATCTGATTCATTTTTTTTATTTACAAGTGTTATAAATTTGTAATATAAAAGTGAAAATATAAGTTAAAATATTAGAATTCTAAGTTGCAATCATTATATATCCAGATTGTAGCTCACATTGGGTCATATTATGCATACACATATATTTTATTATTTTTAAATCAAATGTTTAAACTGAATGTAAAAGAAAATAATGCCACAACATGGCATCTACAAAATTATTCCTTGAATTCCTATTAAAAAGTTTTGCACATTGGAGTTTTCAGGACAAGCTTAATTTTATTCACCAAAATAAAATAAAAGATTCAGTAAATTTGATAAAATAAAAACATTATTTCAAATAAAGTATACACACTGTTGGTTGAATGAGGGACAAACAAAATCATTATGCTAATTACTATCCCAGTTTTAACTTATTACTGGAATTAATAGTCAATTTCACACCTGGTGAAGTTTTTACTCCTCTGAAGTAAGGAATTACTTATCTCATGAACATCCAAACTTTCATAGCAATACACCACTTTGTGGACACAATCAAATGTACACTTTAATCACTGTAACCCTGGTGGTACAATACAAAATCTAAAATATAGCATAGCCTAGAATAAGAATGAATCAAATACAGAAAATAATAACATTCATCTAGTTTATGCACCATCGGGGGGGGGGGGGGGGGGGGGGGAGTGCAGGGCAGAGGGGAAGCCTGCTGGTAGTGGCCAGGCTGACCCAAGGCAAGCTGCCTGGGGTGGGTTACATAATGCAAGTGAAGGCTGTACTACTAGGTGGGCTAGATGTAAACAACACTTGACATGGTGTATGAAAACATGAATAAAAGCTATTCTTTCCAATCAATTTCTTTGAAATTTCAGATTTTAAAAGATTTAATCCTTAAGTATATATGCTGTGAAAAATAAATCAACAGTGCCAAAGATGGACAAAATTTAAGGTATTGATTTTTTATTTATGCTAATAACTTGAAAAATTTGCAAAATTCAGATCTAATTTTGGGTAAACAATTGAATCTTGATTAAATAAAGTTATATTCCTGAAAAAAAGTCTCTAGGTTAAGCAATTCTCATGTTAGGTGAGTAAATATATTTCCTGATTTTTTAAAAAATTGCATTATGTTTTGGCCCATAACTTCAAAATAATACCCAATACTGACCTAATTTTTGGTATGTTCATAGAAAATGTATGAAAGAATGTGAATACTAAATATGATCAAAAACAGATCAGTGGTTTTGATATTAGGCAGCCATGAAGTGTAACAATGACTTTTTTTATGGAAAACGGAGTTTTTTTCCTTAATTCCTCGTAGGAACGAAGTCCTAATGACCCAATTTTCGGTTTGGTAGGAGATTTTGGGGACATCAAAAATTATGCCAACAGCCTGGGGAGCATAGAGATGTGCACTGAATGACCTACAGTCATCAAAGTGGACTGCTTGACAATGTAAGGGAATACAACAAGAGCCTCCAAAAAATTTCAATAACTAGCCTAATTTTGCAGCTTTTATTTTCAATTTTCAGATTTCAACAGATTGAATCCTAATGTATACATGCTGTGAAAATTAAATCCACAGTACTTACAGGAAAAAAACGTGCCGTGGCCAAAGTTGGGCAAAATTTAAGGTACTAATTTTATATTTTTGCCAATATTAAAAAAAATTTAACAGATTTTGATCTAAATTTTGGTATACAATTAAATTTTGATTAATTAAAGTTGTATTACTGGAAAAAAGTCCCTACTTTTAACACTTTTGGTCTTAAGTGACCAAATATCTTCCTGATTTTTTTACAAAGTCCATTATGTTTGGGCCCATAACTTTTTTAAATTATAAAAATATAATACTGACTTAATATCTGGCATGTACATAGATACTATATAGAGGAATATTTATGGTAAATATGAAGAAAACCAGATGAGTGGTTTTGATATTAGGCAGTCCTGAAGTATGAAAATAGATTTCTAATAAAAAATTGAGGTTTTTCCTTAATATCTCGAAGGAATGAAGTCCTATTGACCCAATTTTCTGCATGGTAGGAGATTTTTGGGACATCTAACTGTATGACGAATTTCAGATTCGTAGGTACAACGGTGTCGAAACGTGCCAGTCTTACGGACAAACATCTGGACAGACGGACGGACAGACAGACGGACGGACGACGGACAATGGACCACGACTATAGCTCAGATGACTTATAGTCAGCTGAGCTAAAAATGCAAAATCAGCATATACTCCTACATATCATGTTCTTAATTTCAAGCTTACCAATATTTACCTTTTCTCTTCACCTGGCTTACACAGTGAATGAATCAGATTTAAATCCATTTATTTATAGTACTTCCACAAGTTCTTAGATTAACATCAATATATAGAAAAACCAAACATGATAAGTTGTTCCACAGAGTCTGGGACCAAAATATGAGCAAATTAACTTTTAATGTACAGGTGTAGACAAAATATTAGAATGTTTATCAACTAGAGATTGTGGAAGAGCAACAATGAGCAACATTATAAAGTACTTGGTGCTCATTCCCCATAACCCCCCCCACCCCTTCCCAACCCCCATAAAAGAGAAAACTGATCCATGATAAATATTAGCCACACTCTGCAGAACAATTACCTTAAATTCTGATGTGGCCTAAATCAACTAAGCTTTTACCAATCCATGTTTTATTCATGTAGTTGTGTTTATAATTTCCTCAGCTTTTCTGTCTAACCTCTTCCTAAATTTTGAGCGTGAATGAATCATACCCTTTCCACACAATCACTGGAAGCTACAGTATCAATCATCTTTTTACAGAATTTTATTGGCAAATTTTAAAATTCTGATATAAATCAAAATTGATCATTTTTTTAAACTTTTATTTAAATAATGATTTAGCTTTAATCCTGATCAATAGGGACTGTAGTGGTTTCTGCACTGTTGAAGCAACTGCTGCTATGCAAGCGTTTATATTGCATACTGAAATGGGTACCCAGGTGAATCCAGAGAATTGTGAAAACCTCATCTGAGACTGAAGCAAATAAGCATAGTATCTAAATTAACTGGCCTCTTTCAACTACCTGGATGAGAATATATTTGTCATACTCATAAAATGATTTTTTGCATTTTTGCAACATATATTTGTTCTCTCTAGAACACACAAAAAGTCAAAATTGAAAAAAAAGCATGTTGTTTTTTGGCTGATTTTAATGATGATTTTAAATCAAATGATTGACCTGCTTGAATGCAACTTGTGCCACTAGGGGGCAGTGTCATAGCAGGCTGCCGTGTCCTCCAGCAGGATTGGGTTTTAGGCTGCCCAAAACCTGTTTTTGGCAGGGCAGAGCCTAAAACCTGCCTTAAACTGCCTTAAATAGGTTATAACCTGCCTAAAACTGCCTTTAACTGCCTAAAACCTTACATACCCTCATCTATGACTTGCAGTTTAGCTATGTTTTATTGTTACACAGCTAAATTTATTAAAGAAATAAGCCCAACAAATTAAAAAGTGAGGAACACTTTATTTAAACTAAATAAATTAAACCATGATACAAAAAAGCATCAAATGAATACAACACTACTTCAGGTTTTCCTTATGAACACAGTTCTTTGACAGTTTCAGCTTATATCTCCAAATAATGGTCTGAGGTCTCCCACCTCCATTACTGCCATTACTGCTAATTTATAAAAGAATGCTCATACTGTAAGCTTATAACCAGATACTTCCACTGGATTTTTGATCAAAATGGATTAAATTTTGTTATATATGCGAAAGAAGTTTTCCTAAATTTTAAAAGTTTTTCCATTTACACTGATAAATAGGCCTGTATACTGTAGTCTCACTAATATATCATGTATTGTTTTGTATGCCTGTAGCTTCAAATGGCAAAAAGCAAAACTCTGATGTTTTAAATTATAACAAATCTTTTATGCTAGCCGTCAACTAAAAATATTATAATATCATTTTCATTATCTGATAATGAACAAGGTTATATATTCCCTTAGCTAGGTCATCCTTTGTCAAATTTTAAGATTTTGTGCACATACTTATTGTCTATATAATGATGGATATGCTCTGTTAACAGTATGATGAGATTGTGAAAGGTTTACCTTGTGAAAATAGAACCCTCTTGAAACACTATAATTAGAATAAAACTGAAAACTTTGAAAATATATTGCAGTGAATATATTGCAAACCACAGAATATTCATAATCACTTTTGGACCTAAAGGCCTGAGAAACTTGCATGTCATGGTCAGGGACCCTGACTGCATCACTCAGTAAAAACTTTGACTCAAGAACAGTTTTCAGGGCAAGGGCTTTGATTGCATCATCCTAGTTATGTATGAAAGTTCAAATGAACATCCTCTAGGACACAGCAGTGGGACTTATGACCATTGATTGAGTCTTATGTTTTGACCCCATCAGCCTGACAAATAGTAATTAACTGATCTAATCAAGCAGGGGTTCCCCCTCTGATACCCTGCCTTACAAGAGGCATACTGGAAGCTCTATTACATCATTCCTGCCAGCAGGGCACTCATCAGCAAACCCAAAGGGTCCTGATAATGACATTACCTTGGCACATGAAACATGGTTTCATGCTCAAGAAACCTATACCGGCTCTTTGAGTACTGCATGATACCAGCCAACAGGAAATCATGCATTCCTAACTCCTGAAACCTTCCAGAAGCCAAGCAAAGCCTTGTGACTGCAGCACCCTAGCCTGTTTGTTAGTTTTATAGATCTTTGAGTCAAAATAAACACAAATAGAGGTTTTAGGCACTTTAGGTGCCCAAAACATGACTAAAACCTGTTTTAGGCGGGGCAGTTTTAACCAGGTTATAACCTATGGTTAAAACCTTCCTGCCTAAAACTTGCCAACCCTGTCCTCCAGTGAACCGATCACAGCAGGTAACACTTGTTTTATCTTTATGTCATAGATTTATGACAGAATATTGCAGAGATATATTCATCAGATGATTATTATCGCTTGGTGTTACATTTTGTCTCTAGCTTCAAATATATTTATAGGGTGTTTCGTTGAATGTACAAAAAAATGCCGGATTCTGTGTGTTTAGAGAGATCGAACAACCCTGAACATGAATAGCCCTAACAGGCTGGACAGGGTATTATACATTACCGGTAACTGACTAGATTTGATGGTGGTATATTTTATATAAATATTATTTTGAACCTGTCAAACATAAGCTGGCCCCAGTATAGAATCCATTCTTCATATCCAAGATGGTTTAAACTAACTGGACCATCTCATATTAATTAGTAATTTACATAAGCCATGACATGCCTGATGAAATGAAATCTACATGCCTCTTAGTCTTACCAGAGTTTGCAAAAACTTGCAGTTGGCAGCAGGACAGTAGGTCCTGCTGCAGAGGGCTTATAGCCGGTCCTGCCAGATTTCTGCAGGACCTGCCACGAAGTATATAATTGGATATTTTAATGCCCAATTATATTTTTCTATGATTAAAAATTATCATTAATAACTGGTGTCAAGAGAATTATTCATATAATACTGAGAAGTATAAATACAAATTAACATCTCTAATATATTCAAAGGGGAAATGTATGGAAATTTTAAAAAATTGAAATTTTATTTGCTCAGAGGATCTATGGGTACATGGTGAAAATGCCTGGGTATTTTATTTATAATGGACAGTCAGTGAGTGTCAATACAAAAAATAAGGCTTGTATTAGTTAAATCTTTTATTGCATTTCCGATAGGTTTAAACTTAAAATGTTGTTTTGTAACCATGACGTTTTGTACAATCAAATTCGCCCCCTGATGTCCTGATCGCAACGCACGCAGCACACATGTTGATTTAGGAACGACCTCTGGCGGGACAGTGGGGCACTATATTC
The DNA here is from genome assembly GCA_026874595.1 of Sipunculus nudus. Classification (NCBI taxonomy): domain Eukaryota; kingdom Metazoa; phylum Annelida; class Sipuncula; order Golfingiida; family Sipunculidae; genus Sipunculus; species Sipunculus nudus. The sequence goes on along the minus strand of CM049311.1, from coordinate 11,222,205 downwards.
TAAATATTAGCTCTTTTATTTTTAGAATATCCTATTCAACAGATGGATGGATAATATACATAAGTTGCTCTATTAATACCTTAAACTACGTACTGATAGCACAAGCACTACATCTTAAGCACAAATGTGTGCTTGCAGTAAACATTTTTTGGTGTAATGTTGTACCAATCAACAGTGTCTACTGGTTGTCATTTAGATGCTGTAGTAAAAACCTTATGTGGCGAGCAGTACTTTGTTCTCTTCAAGTGCTTCTGTTGTTGTCTATTGTTTGAAACCAACCAAAACAACCTACATTACTTTTGTCTTTGTTTAGAACTCACAAGGCCAAGGAAAATTAAACGAAGTGTCCTAGATGAACAATTTGAATGTGCAGAAGCCAAAGCACAAACTGAAAGCGAGGTGCGTCAATATGTTAACTTTTTATCTACGTCTGTTACCTGATGTAAAGTTGCTTTATAATCCAAAAAAGGTTAATTTACCATTCCCTTAATAAAATTGAAAAAAAAATAAAATTTTTACAGGGTAATGCCCTGTGTAATTATATTTGGTCTTACAGCCCTTATCTATGTCTGATATCTGATAATGTAAAGTTGCTTTATATACAAAACGGTTAATTAACTTTCCCTTTAATAAATGTGAAAAAGTCAATATGACTTGTTTATACGGCAATTCCCTGTGTATATTTTTATTGGATATTTCCCTGTGTATATTTTAACCATATTTTACTTTTATAGCTGCTGGTTCTGATTGAAAAGCTGCAAAACCTGGAGATATCTCAAGGGCTTGATCAAGAAAAGTGTATGCTCCTGTTCACAGTCAAATATGGATATAAAGTGGTGTCAAACATGCTTGAAGAATTACGAAAAAGTGCCCGCAACACTACCCTTTAGTTTTCGCTGCAATTTGGCTGCTCTCAATAACCAGCTTTCACAATTCCAATTTTTGGATATTTGTAAAGAGATGCAACAAGCGGACATTTTTAAAATAGTTGACTCTTCTTCAGTGCAACTGTGTGAAATGTATTGCCTGGCGCCACCAACTAGCTCCTGTTTGAAATGTAAAAAAAGAAATGGAGAGGGATATGCCCTTAATATTCACAATAAGGCCACCAAAGTCAGATACCTTGCACCCAATGGAAGTGTTATGGAAAAACTTAAAGTGTGTCTAAAATGTAACAAGTGTTATACTCTGTATAATTTTGCCATGTATGGCTCAAAGAAGGAGGGGTTCACATTTTATGATACACCACGTCCTGCCATTGAAGCTACAGACAGTGTGTATATAGACAGACAAATCTACAATCTCCAATGGGCATTTGCGTAAGTAAAACTGTCATAATAAATTTTGTAAAGTTTATTAGTGGACTTTATGATCCCTGTAATAATATGTTACACATTTATCTATAAAAAATCTTAAATTTTTAATTTGTAATACTTTTCTCTACAGACAGCATGCCTGGGTGTCATTCGAAGCATTTGCAGAAGCATGGAAAGATGCTAGTTATTGCTCCATGTATTTGTATTGTTACACATTTGTCTATAAAAAATTGTTATATTGTTTAATAAATGATGTTCACTTGACACAGGTGTCTGTTCTAACTAGCTTCTGATGCTTACATTCATTTGTGTTGCTTGCCATGTGTGATAGGATAGTGTGATGTTTGTGATGTTTGGTATGTATAGGAGAGTAGTGTATGTCCCTTCAATAAATTTGTGATGTTTGCATCCATTTGTGATGTTTGGTATGTAAAGGAGAGTAGTGTATGTCCCTTCAATAAATTTGTGATGTTTGCATCCATTTGTGATGTTTGGTATGACTATAGGAGAGTAGTGTATGTCCCTTCAATAAATTTGTGATGTTTGCATCCATTTGTGATGTTTGGTATGTAAAGGAGAGTAGTGTATGTCCCTTCAATAAATTTGTGATGTTTGCATCCATTTGTGATGTTTGGTATGTAAAGGAGAGTAGTGTATGTCCCTTCAATAAATTTGTGATGTTTGCATCCATTTGTGATGTTTGGTATGTATAGGAGAGTAGTGAATGTCACTTCTATAAATTTGTGATGTTTGCATCTATTTGTGATGGCATCTCAGGAAAGAGGGGTCAGATTGGGGTGACTTGGTAGCTTGTGATGTTTACATCCATTTGTGATGTTTGGTATGCATATGAGAGTAGTGTATGTCCCTTCTATAAGTTTGTGATGTTTGCATCCATTTGTGATGGCATCTCAGGAAAGAGGGGTCAGATTGCGGTGACTATTAGCTTGTGATGTTTACATCCATTTGTGATGTTTGGCATCTATAGGAGAGTAGTGTATGTCCCTTCTATAAATTTGTGATGTTTGCATCCATTTGTGATGGCATCTCAGGAAAAAGAGGTCTGGCAGGGGTGACTTTGGTAGCTTGTGATGTTTACATACATTTGTGATGTTTGGTACCTATAGGAGAGTAGTGTATGTCCCTTCAGTAAATTTGTGATGTTTGCATCCATTTGTGATGGCATCTCAGGAAAAAGGGGTCAGATTGGAGTGACTTGGTAGCTTGTGATGTTTACATCCATTTGTGATGTTTGGTATGCATATGAGAGTAGTGTATGTCCCTTCTATAAATTTGTGATGTTTGCATCCATTTTTGATGGCATCTCAGGAAAAAGAGGTCTGGCAGGGGTGACTTTGGTAGCTTGTGATGTTTACATCCATTTGTGATGTTTGATACCTATAGGAGAGTAGTGTATGTCCCTTCAGTAAATTTGTGATGTTTGCACCCATTTGTGATGGCATCTCAGGAACAAGTGACCCATGGGTCATGACGCTCAGCTGACTGGGAAGAGATTCGCAAAAGGAAATTTTATCATCAGAATGGTAGTATATACCCATTCAACTGAAGCATCAAACAGATTAACCAACAGGCCAAGATTTAGTCTGTATTTATATATCTCAAAAATAGAGAAAAATGTGTAAACTTTTAAAACTAGAATACAGGTAACCGACAAGTGACTACATGTATCTGCCAAAATCGGATAGTGAGGCATGGATTGAGTGGCAAGGGGAAATAGAGTGAGGTATGTTGCATATTAGCATGGATGTCTGCAGCCTAAATGTGTATGTAGGTTGTGCCACCTACCACAAATCCAGAAAGCTGTCCAAGTTGTATACACCTGCAAAATTTTAGGCAGAAAAGTCAAACCACTACATGTATATGAGCGATTTTTGCCCATGGCAGACAAACAGACAAACACTGTGCAAAAATCTTTGCAGGTAACCCCTCCAGTTTTGTGTATGATAAAGACCTATGTGAGATCTAAACACATGCACAATTTTGGCCCAATCGGTCAAATGATTCCTGAGATATGAGCTTGGATGTGTCCAGCGTTAACTAGAATGAAGGTGGCGCCACCTGTCATAAAACCAAGAAAGCTGTCCACGATGTATAAACCTGCAAAATTTTAGGCAGTTATGTCGAACCACTACAGAGAAATGAGTGATTTTAGGCCACGGCAGACTAACAGACAGACCCTGTGCAAACATTGTTACAGGTGGCGCCACCATTTTTTGTGTATGTTACAGAGCTATCAAAGGGCTTCATTTGTATAAATTTTATTTCCTGATCGGTCAAACGGTTCCCGAGATATAAGCTTGGATGTCATCAGCGTGAACGTGAACGTAGGTGGCGCCACCTGTCATAAAATCAAGAAAGCTATCCTGGATGTATACACATGACGAATTTCAGGTAAATTAGTCAATTCACTGCAGAGATATGAGTGATTTTAACCCAAGGCAGATGAACAGATGGACACTGTGCAAACATGGTTACAGGTGGCGCCACCATTTTTTGTGTATGTTATAAGCAATCCAAGGGCTACATTTGTATCAATTTTATTTCCTGATCGGTCAAACGGTTCCCGAGATATGAGGGTTTATGAGTGGAAACAGACCCACAAATGGACATTGGATAGAGAGAAAAGGTCAGAGGTCAATGCAAATTGGTTAGGCACCAGTTCACATGTGACCCGATAATAGGTGTAAGTTTGGGAAAAATCAGTCCATTAGTCTCCGAGGAGCTCTCTGGAAACGAACGCCGCCGCGGCGGAGGAACTCTGTCAAAAACATAGTATCCGTAAAACTTTGTTTTGGCGGATACAAAAATACAGGTGGCTCCTTCAGTCTGCAGAAACTAATAAAAACACTTAATGGTCAATATCCATGCAAAAAATCATGGTGATCTCTGCATTAGTTGTTCAGATACTTCAGTTTTTGTATCAAATTGTCCATTATTCTGAGGGATACTTCGGAGTCCTTTAGCTTGAAGGATATGGGTAACAGAGACCTAATTTCAAGTTTCCACAGGCACCTTTCATGGGCCTCCTTGCATGACAAGAATGAAGATTCTAGGTCCAGTTGTTGCGATTTGTACCCTGTTGACAGATAACCACATCTTTAAAGGTCTCAAAAAAAAAAAAAAATTCGTAAAGATTTGAAAAAAAAATAGAGATGGCACACCCAGTCTGCAGAAACTGATGGAACAGCTCATGATCAATATGTATGCCGAAAATCATGACCATCAGTGTTGTAGTTATTGAAATACTGCAGTTTTTGTATCAAATTTTCCATTATTCGGGGGGGGGGGGGGGGGGGTATTTTGGACCCATACAGCTTAAAGAATATGGGTAACAGAGACTTAATTTCAAGTTTCCATGGAGACTTTTCATGGGTCTCCCTGTGTGTCAAGAATGAAGATTCTTGGTCCAGTTTTTATGATTTGTGCCCTGTTAACAGATGTTCATATCTTCAAAGGTCTCAAAAATACAGAAAAATTTCGTAAAAAAAAAACGAACAAATACAGGTGGTGCCACCAGTCTGCAGAAACTTATGAAATACTCCATGATCAATATCCATGCAAACAATTATGGTTATCTCTGCATTAGTTGTTCAGATACTTTAGCTTTTGTATCAAATTTTCCATTATTCTGAGCTGTACTTTGGAGTGCCATAGCTCAAAGGATATGGGTAACAGAGACCAAATTTCATGTTTCCATGGAGACTTATCATGGGTCTCCCTGTGTGTCAAGAACGAAGATTCTAGGTCCAGTCATTACGATTTGTACCCTGTTGACAGATAACTACATCCTTAAAGGTCTCAAAAATGGAGAAAACAATTCGTGAACATTGAAAAATGCAGGTGGCGCCACCAGTCTGCACAAACTGATGAAACATCTAATGATCAATACGTATGTCGAAAATCATGACCATCAGTGATGTAGTTAATGAGATATTGAAGTTTTTGTATGAAATTTTTGACTATTCTGGGGGGTAATTTCGGGCCCCATAGCTCGAAGGATATGGGTAACAGAGACCTAATTTTTGGTTTCCTTGGAGACTTTTCATAGGTCTCTCAGTGTGTCGAAAATGAAGATTCTAGGTCCAGTCGTTACAATTTGTGCCACGCTAACAGATGACAGCATCTTCAAAGGTCTTAAAAATTGAGGAAAAAATCGTAAAAAATCAAACAGTACAGGTGGCGCCACCAGTCTGCAGGAACTGATTGAACATCTCATGATCAATATGTATGCCAAAAATGAAGACCATCAGTGATGTAGTTATTGAGATATTGAAGTTTTTGTATGAAATTTTTTACTATTCTGGGGGGTACTTTGGGGCCCCATAGCTCAAAGGATATGGGTAACAGAGACCTAATTTCTGGTTTCCAAGGAGATTTTTCATGGACCTCTCAGTGTGTCAAGAATTAAGATTCTTAGTCCAGTCTTTATGATTTGTGCCTTGTTAACAGATGTTCACATTTTTAAAGGTCTCAAAAATAGAGAAAAAAATTCGTAAAAAATCGAAAAATACAGGGTTGCGCCACCAGTCTGCAGAAAGTGATGTAACATCTCATGATCAATATGTATGCCAAAAATCATGACCATCAGTCAAGTAGTTAATGAGATATTGAAGTTTTTGTATGAAATTTTTTACTTTTCTGGGGGGTACTTTGGGGCCACATAGCTAGAAGGATATGGGTAACAGAGACCTAATTTCTGGTTTCCAAGGAGATTTTTTATGGACCTCTCAGAATCCCAAGTTACAAGGTTCTAGGTCCAGCGGTTACGATTTGTGCCTGGTTAACGGACGGACAGACGGACGACGGACAAAGAGTGATCGCTATAGCTCAGATCACTTTCAGTCAGCTGAGCTAAAAAGGGGTCAGATTGGGGTGACTTGGTAGCTTGTGATGTTAACATCCATTTGTGATGTTTGGTATGCATATGAGAGTAGTGTATGTCCCTTCTATAATTAATTTGTGATGTTTGCATCCATTTGTGATGGCATCTAAGGAAAGAGGGGTCTGGCAGGGGTGACTTGGTAGCTTGTGATGTTTACATCCATTTGTGATGTTTGGTATGTATAGGAGGGTAGTGTATGCCCCTTTTTGTGATGTTTGCATCCATTTGTGATGGCATCTCAGGAAAGAGGGGTCTGACTGGGATGACTTGGTAGCTTGTGATGTTAACATCCATTTGTGATGTTTGGTATGTATAGTAGGGAAGTGTATGCCTCTTTAATAAATTTGTGATGTTTGCATCCATTTGTGATGGCATCTGAGGAAAGAGGGGTCTGACTAGGGTGACTAATACAAGATACCCGAGTACAAGATGAGCATATATTACACACAATATATTATATACACTAGTACATTATACTAGTGTGACATGTGAAAATAAATTGTGATGTTTACCCCCCATTTGTCAGGGTGACAAAAAAAAACGTTTTGAAAGTACTACCCTAAATCGTGCCTGGTATAAGATAGTTCCCATCTGAGGGTCCGTTCATAAATTTTTTGACACACAAGTATACAAAACTGGCGAGTTATGGTTGATTATCTCATTTCAACTTAAAAATAATTTAGGCTCCTGGCCCCGTTGACAAGATGTCGCGAAAACGTCTGGGGCGAAACGGCACATTTGACGCTGCGAATTGGCATCTTGCGAAATGTCTGAGAACCAAATTATCCAATAATAGCGTCTGTTGTTTAGACTGACGGACTGAATGGCTCATAAGTAACTCTTATGGCAATTTTGATTGGCTGCGATTTTATCTTTTTAAAGAAATTAAATGCACAGGCGAATCACGGCCATCTGTATTCTGCCTTCGCTTTGCCATCAAATTTATGACAACAAATGCACATGGAGCAGTTTACGCAGTGACAGGAAAGCAAATTAAGGAAAGTTAGTCTCCAATTCGAATAATATGTAATGCTGGGAAACAGACGGACACCAGGTCCGGCTGGATTAGAGATTTTATCGGGCCCGCACATTTTCAGCCGGTCAGGTCCGCAGGACCGACGGATTTCGCATACTCTGTCTTACTACTCCATAACATGAATCCTAAACATCATATTATGTCCGTCCGTATACATCCATAACCTCGTCCATGTAGAACGGATTCTATACGCGCTACCATAGGCTAAGGATTCAAAAATTTAAGAATAAATAGCATAAATGTAATTGTCTTAGACATTTTATATGTAATTATGTTTTAGTTTATATTTATTCTTATATTTATTTAATTCATGAATACACGTTAATATATATTTAAAATGATATGTATGTGTTTAACTCTAATAATATATATATCAAATTCCAACTGGTTGGGGGGCACTGGCATTGCTTGCTTTGTTATGACTATAAATATTATAGTGCTATTACGCATTAAATGAACACAAAGACAAAACATCAACAAAACAAGTTCGACCTCTCCATATAATTGTACTCGTACACAATAAACACACCTCCGTATACTCCATGACATCTATAATCTGATAGTCTATGTTGCCTCGTAACACATGTCACGGGGGTAACATAGACTATTTGATTATATATAGGCCCCGAACAGTCCAGTTCTGGAGTAATTTTATATTAAAAAAAAAACTAAGGCCCAGTAAGGGCGTATGGCACTGGCAGGGCGGAAACTGTGACCTAACGACAAGTTGGGCCAAACAATCAATCGATCTCTTCCTCTAATACCCGGTTGATGTTTAGAAATGTAGCCACATTATAGAACTTAAATTGGAATTCGGCTGAAAAATACTTGTAAACAAATGTGGAAACTTACCCATTGTATAAAATTTGGGAGCTGGATGGCCAGAACATCACGTGTGGTGGGGTGATACCAACTGAGGTCTCATGCAAACACTTGTTTGTACTGTCAATCGTGGCCAGGTGGCGCTACATGTACCGTTCTATTTTATCACCCAAGTGACAATGGACAGCTTAAGCAGTGACTTTTTTTATTGATCCGAATTTGATCGATACCCAGGTACTTAGCTGACTGGATGAACATAAAAGTCGATGTCTGTCTTGTCAAAAAATCAAAACTAACTGAAACTAAACTGGAATGTTAAAAAAAGCCAATAAATACAAGTATGCAAAATGGAAAAGGGGCGTACTTGCATTAAACACTTGATTTTGGTTCCAGTAAAACTAAAAGAATATACGCCTACTTCCCTATATAACGAGCGCAGATAATGAGCAGATAGTCGGAACAAATTCTTTCGGTTAGTGATGTAGCAGAAGTCCCATGCTAAATATTCTCTCTTTTCCTTTCTTTTTTTTTTTTTTTTTTACTTTTTTATTATTATTTATTCCTGTCAGCCTGTGAGACTGCTATAGTGAAGAATTGACGTGTTCCCCCTATTGTACGTACAGGTCTTTATTTTTAGCAATGGTACGGAGATTCGGGCAGAGTACGTATTGTACAATCTTGCGAAACCCAATTAAATTAATTGAATATACCACAGTTGATATTACTGTAATCTTTCCATGCAGATTCTTACCTAATTAAATATCCTGTATTTACATACACGTATGCATGTATAAAGGCAATAACGAAGCAGTTCCCAGCACCTTTTTCATACCATGATGAATTTAAAATGAAGAATAACAAGAAAAGCAATATAAAAAAAATAAGCAAAAATAATAAATATATTGTTTCTGGTATTACATAATGCCAGAACTATAACCACACCAGGAGGACAAGGAGAATCCGAAATGTCAACTTTCATTTAGGGAGTGGCCGATAGATGTCGCTGTTGAACGGTGCATAAAAGTAATAGTTTATGAAAGACCGATGACGAACTATTTAAACGAAAATCACTTATGTAAACTATCACTCTTTTGCCGGTAAAACATATAAATAAACAGATTATGTGTGTGTATATATATATATATATATATATATATATTTATATATATATATATATATATATATATATATATATTTAATGTGACAAGTTTTGATTTGAAGTTTGACAAGTTTGAAAATATTATAAGACCTTTCGGTAAAAGATCCAAATTAACTTTGAGACTGTATTACATTATAAATTCTATTTAAATCCTTATTTGCCATTTGCTGTTTGTGTTTGTGGTATCCAAGTTTTAGAATTATTAAAATTATAGTATATTTTTTTATCATTTATTATATTCTTATTATTGCTGATGTTTCGTTTGTAATTGTAATTTTAATTGTAATTATTATTATTATTATTATTATTATTATTATTATTATTATTATTATTATTATTATTATTATTATAAATGGTTCATAACGTCAACGAGAGGTGGCGCATTAGATCTGCTTTGCCCGAATTGAAATCTGAACCATGCTAATTAACTTTCACTTGGAATGTGAGAGGGAATAAAAAAAATTAAGCAAAGCTATTCCAAGTACTTTCTCCTTTTTTCACATGTAGCTCCAGTTTCAAACCGTACTTGAGACAGTCTGACACTGCTGTATGTATTGCTCTACAGGCTGTGGTTAAAACGAGTACTGAATCACCTTAGCTTTCTCATGGTGATTCATGTACTGTATCCTGTGGGGCCTTTGCGTCTGTCATATTGAAATAATCGTCTGTGTGAGATGTATATTTATTACCCATAACAGAAAGAGAGAGAGAGGGGGGAGGGTAGAGAGAGAGAGAGATCAATTATTTGTGAAATGTGTTTGTTATTTGTCTGTCTATTTATGTGTGACAGAGATACATTATTTAATACATATAAATGTTTTTAATTTCATACGTATACCTATATGTATGTGTGTGTGTGTGTGTGTGTGTGTGTGGTAGGTGTAAGAGGGGAAAAAAAACAGGGAGAGACAGACAGACAGACAGCGACAAGCACAAAGAGCGAGAGAAGCTTTTAAGGTGGCAGGACTGGTCCCACCACCTGAAGGCTTATCGAGTACATGCATGGGTTGCTGCATTTCAGTGAATAAATGAGTTTAACTCGGTACTTATAAATTGATTGAGCATCTGCACAATTCTTGCACCCAGTCCATTTCGGCCCTACTTAGATAAGGGTCTAGCAGTTTATGCAGCACATGATATCAGTGCCTTTGTTTTGGCCTACAACGTTACCGGGGGGGGGGGGGGGGGGGGGGGGTTGGAAGCATCTATTACAAGTAATTTAGATGAAAAGTAAATTATATTTGGATAAAGTGAGGGGAAAATGGCTTGTTTCTTAGTATATGCATGAAGGAAACAAGGCGTTATTTAAAAAAAATGCTCGCCAATATTCCCTTTATAAGAACAAGGTTTAATTAAATTTATGATTTTATTTTTCTGCGCTTCGACCAACTTTAATTTATTTAGAATCAATAGTTATTTTTCGGCCAACCAGACTCCCCCCCCCCCCCCCCCACACACACACGTACCCACCCACACCCACAGTCTCTTAAACGTACGGTCCTGAATGAACATTATAGAGAGACTTTGTTTATTATTGTGACATGTACATATACATTACCATAATACAATAATACTTAGATAATAATTGGTAACCTGCCCTCATGGGTCACCATACATATTTTGGGAGCACTTAGTTTGCAAGTGTAGTCATACTTGATTAAAGGCTAAATTAACTGACATCGAATTGTCCATCCGTTTAATATTCAACGTAATATTATATATCATATATAAAATACATGCCTCTGATCAGAGCCAGGTTTTAAGCCGGCAAATCATTATGGATGCTAAATAATGTGTTTATTTGTGGTTTTTTTTAAAGAGGGAACTCATACATGTATAAGTAAATGTGATCTACCTGCATATATACGGTTTATTAAAACTTATTAATAATTGATTAATAACAATTTCAATTATCAATTATTAAATGAATTTATACATATTTCTACTATCCTTGCACAGAAGGTTAACGAGAAAAAAATATTTCTCTATAATATCAGTATATACCGATATGTGAGTTTGGTGTATATTGGACATGCGAGTATAAGCTTACGTGAGTATGAGCCAGACGCCTTTGAAAAATCACATCAAATTATAATCCCATTAATTTCTCAGTAAAGAATCTGTAGATCAGTATTTATACAGGCCTATAGTAGATTCATATTTTATTTTCAGTTAAGAAAACAAAGTTTTTGATAATCATTTGCATATTGTAATTGAAAGAGAATAACCCCACTAAGTCACTTAATATTAAACTAATCTTTATCTTATCTATTCTGCTATGGAATATGCATGCCAGACAATGAGACCCCCAAACTAATTATATGCACGCCCCCAAGTATTGACGTCATTGTGAATCACAAGGGATTCCCCTTCAGCGGAGAAACGGGAGAAGCTCAACTTCCGGTTAACTCGGTTAACTACATCTATTTCTGGCTCACCTCCAGTGAGGTTCGTCTGGAACGAATTATAGGTCTTTGGACTCATCCTTTTCAGCAAGAAGGATCCTCAAGACAGTTTTCCGACAATTTTGGGTACGTAGTTACTGTTTACACTTTTTGTGTTCCTATCGTGACAAGTTTTGACGGACATTTCTGTGTTTTCCATGCAGATGTTAGTTTCTGTTTACACTGTGGGCTGAAACCGGCTCACCTTGTTGATTTCAGCTTTGGAATGGCAGGCATGCTGGCTAACACGCAGCATATACTGAGTCAGCCAGTGTCATATCAGGTACATTTCTTATATCTGATGTATAAAAACTTGCCCAAAATGTCAGTTTTGTGTCCTGAACACCAGTTTAAAAGGGTCACTGACTGTTCAGACGGACTGACCAGAACCGGGTTAGTGAGGTGACCCAATGTTGACGTATGTCAACACAGCAACAGTATACTTACTCGTTACTGACATTAGATGCATGCCTGTTTCACACAAGTTTTGTTATAATGTTGGATATCGTGGGGGGTTACCAAAATATATACATGTTACTCTCTTATCCAATATTTACCAAAGCACAGAATAATAAACATTGTTTGGATATATTTTATTTTTTTTTTGGAAGTGCTTATTTCCACTCCCCCAGGGAGTGAAAATAAGGGATGCTTATTTCCACTCCCCCTAGGAATAACCAATCCCCATGATGTTAGATGGAACAGATAAGGGTTTGTTAGAATATATATTCATTTACAGCAGCTCCTTAGGATAACACTGATGTATATATATATATATATATATATATATATATATATATATATATATATATATCAATAAACATGAATGTTATTAGGCTTACCTTTGAGATGCATATCTATCTAATCAGTATAGTGCCAATTGTCTTAAAGCACCCAATGTGACATTTATAATTTAATTTTTCTTTTAATCAAAGTTCTAGTAACTTATTCCTATTTTGACACCACATTAGTCTCACTGAAAATGTTTAAGATGAAATCATTGGTATGGTAAATAACTGAAACAACCTACCAGGGTACAGGTGCCAGTCCAGTTAAACTGTCTGGGCTTTACTTTGTATTCTGAGCCAAGGGTTGATTGCACCAGTCTGAGCACTGAGCATATGGACACAAAACTAGAGCTCACTAATGAGGTGCAGAGAGTCTACCAATAAGGACTCTCACCCATTTTATTAAGTAATGTTGAAATCTCTTACTCTTCATGTGCTACTTTAAATTAGTTCTCATGATCCAAATATATAAATTTTCAAATTGATTATACAACAAGACCGAAAAATGGCACTGCAGAAAAAAAACAAATCTATATGTCTTTTAAATTTTTTGTCACACATAATTGTAATATAATTGTCAGGGCTAACTCTGCAAATCATTATTGTTTTAAACTTTGATGTTAAATGCATTGAAATAAAAATCAATTTCAATATGAAAAAACTGAAAAAAACCTAATTGATTAAAGAACTTTGCTCTAGAAATATGTTACTGTCTAATGTCCCAGCTGTCCCTGTCAACAGTTGTGTCTGTAGAAGTACGTGAGAGAGGATTTTGTAAAGAGTAGCAATTATTAAACTATGTTTGTCACTGGTAATGAATAAACACCCAAGTTTCGGTCACTTAAACTGCCAAAATACTCAATACTTTACCAGCTTTTATCACAAGGGGGAGTGGAAATAAGCATCCCTTATTTCCACATCAGGGGAGTGGTGATAAGCATTCCTTATTTCCACTCCCGGGGAGTGGAAATAAGGCCTGCCTTTTTTTTTCCACAATTGTACAAAATTGAATTTATGGATTTAATACAGATTATATAAAAATGGTTTTAAATATATATATATATTTACCTGATGATCGGGTCGCATCCCGTGAAACAGACTGTAGTGAATTTACAGTGTTGTTTTTCTCCAGAGTTATACCGCTCTGGCCTAGTCTGTAGGCCATAGATCACTTTACATCGAGGTAACACTACCTTATATATATATATATATATATATATATATATATATATATATATATATATATATATATCCTTAAACATATTGATATAAAATTACAAAATATAAATTCTGAGCTTATATGACTCTAGGTTCAGAAATATTAGTTGGAGTTTATTTTTGTGGTTTTCGTGGTTCTAGGTAATCAACAAATTCATGATTCCATCGATAACAAATTACATGGTCAGATAATATGTTGGTGGCAGGCTTTTGGCAGCTGTTGACCCTCTTTATGTAAAGTTATTATTGCTGGCTGATGAGATTTCATTTAAGGTATATAACATTGTTTATTAATTCTTATGAATGCCATATTTTATAAATTATGTGTATTAAAAATGTGCTAAATTACTCTTCCTGTCAATTACTACTAATACAACATGATTTATAAATATTCTGTTGTTCATTCAATTATTTTCCCCTAATATTTCACAAACATGGCCACTTGAAATGACAATTAATGTCCTCAATAAAACAATATCAATTATTATTTTAACTGAAAACATTTCCCACATTTCTTTTTTCAATATTTTGGTTGAAATATTTAAGAACAGTACCACATTTCTGTCATGCAAAGTGGTAGTTTTGACTCTGAATAATTCCATTGTTAGGTTCGGTCCATTGAGGCATCTTAGCTGAACACTTACCCGATTTACTGTGGTACAGGCGCATCGTGTGATAAGCATCTCCGGTGAGCCACTGGTGTATTGCCTCTCTCTCTCTCTCTCTCTATATATATATATATATATATATATATACAGAGAGAGAGAGAGAGAGATGTTCTCGCCTGTATATTAATAAAAATATGGTTTTGGGCAGCCTAAAACCCAACCCTGAGCACTGGCTGTGCACCCCTGCTGTCACAGGTGTAGAGTCATTCTCATATCACCCCCCCCCCCCCCCAAACACACACACACAGCAATATTCACCAAGTGTAATGCAATACTTGTTATTGTTTGAACTTTTTCTAAATTGAAAAGCTGTATTCACTCCAGTGTATCAAACTTTGCTTGAGATAGTAATTCAAGGAGTAACCCAAAGGTAAAAAAGCATGTTTAAAAAATTAATATCCTTTTTAATTATTTTAACCAATTAAAATATAATTAAAGCCAACAGTATGCTTACATTGATAATATATGAGCCAAATTATTGATAAATAAAGGCGCAGTTTAGAATTGGGAATTCTGAATTCAGTTTTATTTTCAGATATTCATTGTTTTGTTATCAGATATATTTTTGTGGTAAAACAATAGATACATTTGATGCATTATGTGGTCAACACACTTGTGTTATCTGACAAAATTAGGGATATACGATGATGCAATTTACAATTGTGAATCAACTTATGTGTAACATAAAGTGTTCTGCAATCTATATTTTAAGTATATAGCTGTAAATTGTAATATTTTCAGTCTTATAAATGATTTATTAAAGCATGATTAAAATGTGTTTAATTTGCATTTGGAAATATGTTTTACCTGCTTTTGGATTTATTACTTACATTAAGACTTTTTTGTTGGTCAAATGTATCCTTTCATATAACTCTCAGGCCAATTATGTTTTTTTTTCCTTTTTGCATTATTAAATGGTTTCTGGTTATGATATTTATGTATTATACAGTGCAATATGTACTTAACAGATTTAGTTTATGTTAATTTGTCTTTAAATTTGAAAATGGAAAATTATAAATTTTTTTTACAGTATTTTATTTCAGTGAATAAATTAAATGTGTATTATTATACTTAGATAATCTCCACTCTCTACCCTAAATTCTTAACTGACAGTGGTTCATGCATTCCCAGTGGTTGTTTTATGCACATATTACTGTCACGTAGCAGAAATACTGATACTTGATATTTGATCATGAGAGGCTCCTGCATCTTTGATAAAGTTTGTTTCAGTGCACAGTATTAGTTTGGAAAACATATATTGAGTATTTGATAGCATGACCATTTCCTATGAGCTTTTCAAGCTAAGCTTTTTTTTGCTAATTTATATAAAAATATAGAAAAAAATATATTTTGCATTTGCTTAATTTAAAAAAAAAATCAGCTGAGCGCCATGACCCCTGGGTCCCTTGTTAACACTTAGAAAAATTTTCTCTATATAAAACTAATAAACATTATGCAAACATAACCTGTATTTGCTTTTCTTTAGTGTATTAACATGATCAGGTCAGTACATATTAGGTAACTCAGACCTGTGTCTTATTTGTTCTCCATTTAAGATTTAACATTTGCTTTAAGTAATTATAATTTACTTTGTCTATTTGCTCATACCAGCATAAATTATTAAATTATGTTACTCAAAAAGCTCAAATAGGTGACATGGATGCCTCATTCATTCACTAGTCTATATTTTATATCTGCTCACTATCTGAATTAAATACATTTTAAGTTACAGATCTTTTTGTATTTATAAATTTATACAATGTTGTTACTAGTATAATATCAGTGTTTTATTGATCACAGACAGTTGACCAAAACAAGATGAGAAAAAGAATTGAAATTCAACAAATGTAGCAAGCATTTTAAGAAGCACATCATATTTAAGTAGCATTGAGATGAAAATGATAGGTTCACAGAAGTATTAGATTATAAAATGTTGCCCATCTGTCAAAAGATGTCTCAGCCCATTGTGATGAGTCAGAATTACCAATATCCAGTTAATCTCTTGTGTGTTTCCTGTATGGGATAAGAGAGGGCTAATCCAGTCACCCAGTTGCAAACTCCAAGGCCCATGCCAGTGCCTTTATCAGTTGCAATTAGCAGCAGTTATTATCAGATGCCAAGCTTTATCAGTAGAGGTTTGATGGTACTGACTCATACACTAGAATCAATACTGTACTCTGAGAATTTTGTGTTAGTGATGTCAATCAAGTCCCCTTAGATCAGATAAGATAGCCTGTGCAGGTATGTAGGAAATTATCACCACTGTTCAGAAACAAAAGGGCACCTCTGTATGTGTTAGTGGCCACTAAATTAGTCCTAACATTGTGTAACACTATGGCATAGTGTTATGTACAGTGGTACCCTCATCTATCTTGTACAAACAGTCCAGTGCACCTGGTAACCTTATGTGTAAACTTTGATCAGCTGATACTTGGCTTAACAAGGGATATTCTATCAGAGAATCCTAAATTTAGTCTACATGTTGGCTTGTGCAAGTCAGTTCCAGTCAATGTGCCTCTGCTCTCCTTGCAACAGGTATTCATTTCATCAGGTAAATAATTACATTTTATTTTCATTGTTAGGATGTGAACTCTGTACTATCAGCAATCTTTTAAGAGACAAATGGGTATAAGAACGATTTCATCCTTCAGGAATTTTTTCTAAACAATGTATGTTTATGGAATTCCTGTTTGGCCCAGAATTTTTTTGAGAATTCAAGTTTTCATTGAACAGGGACTCTTCATCCTTACAAAAATTCTTTGAAAGTATTGACATTACAGGAGATGTCCAGAAATTTATGGTAAATATAAAATTTTAATTTTCTAATATAATTGGAATTTTCAGTCATTCGGTCTGTGAAGCATCATATATATTAAATACATATGGAACAGCGTATAAATAGCACTTTCATGACTTTAAAATGAAGACATTTTGAATATGTCAAACAGAAATAAACCTTTGAATAAAATGTTTTAGCTATTTAAAAGGTATATTCAAACCCCTATAGAAAACTTAGGATTAAAAATATTTTTTCAGTTTACAGAGCTAAAACGATGAATCAGCAAGTCAGCAATTCATTTTATATTCAGTTGTATCTCAAACAATAACATTGATACTGAAAAATATCCTGGATATTAAAGGGACAAATGGATATCTTTGTAATGCCTTATCATCAGGAAATTTCTTTCTTTTTTTAATATGTTTGGGAAAGAGATGGTGTTTCAAACTCACACAGTCCATATGATTGAGTTATACTCAAGTCAAACTCCAACACGTGCAGGAGGATTCAGCCATACTTTTAATCCACATGAAACTGGCGCCCCCTGGTGGAGCATCCAAAATAGTACATCTCAATGCCTGTAGATGGCAGCATCTACAAGCCATCATTAAACATGTTCCCCTTTTGAAAAAGAAAGAAATTAAATGACCGATACACACAAAACCTTACAGCTGTAATGTGTTCATGAAGAAATGTCTATATTGGCAAATTAACACTGTTGATCTTACTTATACTAAACTGTCTATAGTTGTGAACATTGCAATTACTTGTTTTGTGCACTCAGTGTCAGATGCCTCGACTCTGACATTAAATATAATATATACTGTCCTCAATGTAATTGTGTTCATTTGGGTCTATTTATGCTTAAACAGTGTAAGTACTTATCACATGATATAGATATGCTGTTGTCAGTAACAGGTCATTGGGGTAGACTACCCTCGCTGTTACTATGGCATTATTCTGGCCTGACCACAGCAAAATTATTTCACAAAATCTGCCAAGTATTTTGGTGGTTTCACTTGTCTCCTTGGTCTCACCGCTACAGGTGATGCTGTTGGTACTGCTATTCTAGCTTTAGCTTGTTCTGAACTAGTCAGGGGTGGCTTAGTCAAAATTGCTGAGGTTGGCTCTTGTGTACCCTCAGTGACCTGAGAGTTTTCATGTAACTGTAGGCTGTCCCAGCCAGTGTCTGCTTGTGTGTCGACATTGTGGGGATGACTACTTGGCTGGCTTTTATCTTCAAACCTAGCATCACCTTTAGTTTTTTTGGACATACAGTCTGATGATTTGTGACTGAACCCGACATCTCCTGTTACACTGGCAGTGTTGTTATTGAAGGGCTTAGGGGGTTCCTTAGTTTTTCTTATGTGTGCTCGATTCCGGCGCAGTAAGCCTAGTTCACTTTCGATCTCATATGAACGATCATCAAGTCTCTTATTCACAACACCACTGTACCAGGTTTTCTTTCCAAGGACCATTGGTTTGAGACGTACTTTATCACCTTCTTGCAATGGCTCTAGATCTCTGGCCTTCCTATTGTAGTACCATTCACTTCTTGTATTTCTGAGGAGTTTATTCTGTTTGACTAGATGTGCGTCAATTCTTTTTGGTTTTAGCAGATCAGCTTTCATGGGTAATAGTGTTCGGGTTCTACGTCCCAACATTCTTTGTGCGGGGCTTAGTCCCGAGTCCTGTGTGGGCGTGTTCCTGTGATCAAGGAGAGCCAAATGTGGGTCATTCCCACTGTCCAGTGCTCTCTTAATTAAGCGTTTGGCCATTTTGACAGCCGATTCTGCCATTCCATTTGCTTGTGGATGCCCTGGGCTACTTGTTTTATGTTCTATGTCCCAGGTCTGCATGAACATGTCAAACTCACCACACCGGAACTGTGGGCCATTGTCACTAATCAGAACTGTGGGGGATCCGTACCTGGCAAAATGTGCCTTGAGCTTTTTGATGACATATGTCGATTTTGTGCTTTTGAGGTAGTCGACTTCAAAAAAGTTGCTGAAGTAGTCTACTGTCACTAGGTAATTTTGCCCCTTTATATCAAATAGGTCAACCCCTATCTTTTCCCATGGACGAGCAGTCAGCTCATGGGATATCATGGTTTCTTTCTGTTGTGAAATCGAGTACTTACTACATGTCTCACATGCTGATATATACTCTCTGATTTCTGCATTCATAAGGGGCCAGAAGATGCATTCTCTAGCCCTGCGTAGACAAGCTTCCACTCCCATATGGGAAGAATGCAGGGCCCGTTTCATTTCACCTCGCAGGTTATGTGGCACAACCACTCTGTCTCCCTTGAAGATAAGACCATCCTGCACTGTGTACTCGTCTCTTGCATGATAGTAGGGGCCCAGCTGACTTGGCACTTCAGTTTTGCTTTCAGGCCAACCAGACAGAATTGTGTCTGTCAACATTGTCATCACTTCATCATCTTTAGTGGCCTGCTTTATTCTGTCCAACCTCTCCTTTCTAATAGGCAGATATGACACCATGTTGATCAGCTCAAATGTTTCACTCCCTTCAGTGGTATTTAAATGCGCCCTGGACAGAAGGTCCGCAATATACATCTCTTTTCCTGGCCGGTATTCTAAGCTGGTGTCATATTGCTGGGCCTTCATTAGCATGCCTTGTAGTCGTTTGGGGGCCATATTCAGAGGTTTCCTGGTGATTGACAGGAGTGGTTTGTGGTCAGTGTGTATCACAACGTGTCTGCCAAAAACATACTGGTGAAATCTGCCCAGTGAAAACACAATTGCCAGCATCTCCTTTTCAATCTGGGCATATTTCATTTCTGCCTGAGTAAGGGCCCTGCTGGCATAAGACAGTGGCCTGTTGTCTTGCAGCAACACTGCTCCAAGGCCTGACTTGCTTGCGTCGCACTGGATGATAAGGGGTTTCTCCATGTCGTAGTATGCGAGAACTGGAGCACTGGTCACAAGCCTTTTTACTTCAGCAAAGGCGTCTCTCTGTTCCTGGCCCCACATCCAGTCTGTGTCTTTGTTGGTCAGTTTTCGGATGGGGCTCAGTACATTTGACAGGTGTGGTAAAAAACGGGCCAGGTAGTTTACCATACCAAGTAGGCGCTGCACCTCAGTGATATTTGATGGCGCTGCCATTTCCTTGATGGCCTTGACCTTGTCAGGATCGGCTTTCAAGCCATCCCTCGTAATCACATGCCCAAGGAATGTGATTTCTGATTTACGCAGCTCTGTTTTTGCACTGTTCAGTTTAATTCCATTTATACGACACCGCTGCAACAAGCGGTTCAGCTTTTCATCATGGTCATGTCGTGCATCTGCTTCAGTGGTTCCGACACCATACACAAGGATGTCGTCAGCCACACATTTGACACCTGGAAGGTTTTCCAATGCAGTATGCAGTCTTTTCTGAAATATTTCACTTGACACGGCTAGTCCAAAAGGGAGTCTAAGCCATCGGTATCTCCCATGTGGCGTTTGAAATGTGGTGACGTAACTCGACTCTTCATCTAATTTGCAGTGCCAGTAACCATTTTTCAGGTCGAAACGAGAGAATACTTTAGCTTTAGCTATGTCTGGCAAAATGTCATCCATTACTGGCAGAGGATGTAGCTCTCTTTGTAGTGCTGTATTGAGGACCATTGGGTCGATACAGATTCTCAGGTCACCTGATTTTTTTGTACTAGTTACCATGCGACTACACCAGTCGGTAGGGGTCTCAACTTTAGCTATGACCCCTTGTTGCTCGAGTTCAAGTAGCTTTGATTTGACAGGCTTTTTCAGGCTGACAGGGACCCGACAGGAGGGTATAGCTATGGGTTTGATAGATTTGTCAACTGTGAGGCAAACCTCTCCAGGTAGTGTACCTAACTCATCAGAGAATACATCTCTATAATCTGCTGTGATGTCACTAACTGCGCTGATGTTTTCATAATTTATTGATATCAGTCCCATCGCTTCTGAGACCATCTTGCCAAGTAGCGGGGTCAGTCTATCTTGAACCACAACAAATTCTACGTTGTATTTTCTTTTGTTTTTTATGTTCCTTATGGTAAGTCTAGCCTTACCAAGAGGATTGACCTTGCTATTATTCCACATCTCTAGTGTAGTATTGCACGGGAGTATGGGTACATCAGGCACCAAGTGCTTTGGTATCACATTAATACTTGCACCAGAGTCCACCTGGAAGCTGACTGGTCTGCCCCCCACTTCCATGTTGGCAAATACAGTTTTGCTGAGAGGGTGCTTACCAGAGTGTACACTTAGAATTGACTCAGCCTCAGAGTCAGAAGAGGGTGTGTCATTTTCAATGTGATCACTTTGTATCATGTGTACCCGCTTTTTTTGTCGTTTGCTAGAACTGCGTTGAAAGCACTTAATGGCAAAGTGATTTTTTCCATGGCATTTAGAACAAGTTTTCCCCCAGGCAGGGCATAATTCTTTGTCCATAATATGTCTTTTGCCACAGAACTGGCATTCTTGACTTCTTCTCTTAGGCTGCTCTCTAATTTTGTGAACAGTAGTTTCAGCTTTTATCATGGTTTTCATATGAGCCCTGGTTTGTTCAGCACCTTTACAAATGTCCACACACTGTTTAAGGGATAGATGCCTAATTTTCAAAAGCTCCTCTTGGGTATCTTTATATCCATCAAATCTGATCCCATGGATTATTCTATCTCTTATTAGGCTGTCTTTGCAAGACTTACAAAACCCACAAGTTTTAGCAAGAGTTCTCAAATTTGTTACAAACTGGTCAACTGTTTCAGTGCTTTGCTGGGTACACTCCCCAAACAAGTACCTCTCACGTGTTTCATTAACCTCACCAACATATAGTTGATCTAGTTTACTTAGTACAGTGTCCAAATCATCATCCTCACCTGGCTCAAATTCAAAAGCATTCAGCTCACGCAGTATGTGGTCACCGGCTACATGTTTGAAGTATGCCATCTTTGCACCCTGAGGCAGCTTTCTTACATTGGAGATAGCACAAAAATTGGACCATTTCTGTTTCCAGAGTTTCCATCTATCAGATGTATCACTTGGGGTATCTCCAGGAAGGAATTCATTTGGTGGGTTAATCTTGGGAAGGTTAAAGTCAGGTTCATCGTCCATTGGGGCATTTGTGGCCTCCTGGGGTGGGTTACGGTGGTTTGCCTGACTCATGGTGGTATGCAAGGTGCGGGAGCTATAGATTGAGTCAAATGCTTCTATTATCGCTCACCTTCGTAGTTTCTGGGATTGTAGTCCATTCACCGGTGGTGATACCAGTCAATGTGTGTCTACTAAGCTGAAGTGGACACATTTACCACCGCTGCAACCATGTTTCAAACTCACACAGTCCATATGATTGAGTTATACTCAAGTCAAACTCCAACACGTGCAGGAGGATTCAGCCATACTTTTAATCCACATGAAACTGGCGCCCCCTGGTGGAGCATCCAAAATAGTACATCTCAATGCCTGTAGATGGCAGCATCTACAAGCCATCATTAAACAGATGGTGATTGAATTCTTTAATATGTTGCAGAAATCATGACAAAAAAATATATTCATAATTAGATTTTATGGAACAGGGACTCGGCTTCCCTTAAAAATCCTTGTTGAATGAAGCTGTTGTTTAGAATTATTGAAAGAAAACTGGGCAGCTTTGTAAGCGGGTTCTACTCTGTATGCATTAGTGTTGGGAATCACTGCCATTATCATTACCTATAAATGACAGCATATCAGCAAACAATGATCTTTTATTAGTCGCTTTGACCACTAGGAGTATGAAATTTCTGATAAAATATAGACCTGTCCATCCTCTCAATATTGGCTAATATTTCTATTAAATCTATAGCCTACATTTGTATATAGTCAACCTAGGTGTGAATTTATTAGTTAACACAAATTGCTTCTAAAGTTTGTCCGCATAAATTTTATGAAAGCATGCCTTCCATCATTATAAGGCCTTACCTTTGTGAAAAAAACTGTAATCGATTATGGCACTGCAAGATCGATCATGAGATTTTATACATCAGCTGACCAGTCATCAGTTATAATGGATCATCAGTCCCTATTTTATATTCATAGTGTCGTGTTATATCCCACAGTGCCAGGCAAGATGAAGCTGCTTGTATTTGCGTTGTGCCTAACTGCTGCATTGGCTGATGAATGGACAAAAGAGAAGTACCCTAACCCTCTGAAGGATCCCGGCACCTGCAACCGCCCCGAGGCTTCATACGTGTGTGATCCCGATAACATCCTGGACGTGGTTGAACGTGAGTATGATATTTAGCTGTAAACTCAGTTTGTCTGTCCAAGTAATTTTTATTTACAAGAGTTTCTACCTACTTAAAGTTTGCTATGGTCCTTGTTACATTGTTAAGATTTTGTGCACATATTAAATAATCCATGTTATAATAGAAATTACTCAGTGGAGGTTATTAATGGTTAGGTTATGCAATTCGGAGTGTTATGAAACACATGTAAAATTGTTAAATTTATGCAGCCTTGTGATTTTAAACCTGTCCACAATACTTACTTATAGTAAATTATAAAGACTACTATTTCAGAGAGTGGTTCAGAAGAGACTTTTAGGGTAACAGTCTGACTCCATCTGTAATGTTTAAATTTTGCAATTGTATCCATAATGGTGTTGAAGAACTGGCTAGGTTGATTAAGTATCAGGTTAGAAATTTCTAGGTCTAACATTTAAAGGACAAACAGACTGACATCAGACATTGCTTCAACTCATATGATTTACAGTCAGCTGAGCCAGATGTGTGCTGTTAAATTTTCACTCATTCAACAGAAAGAAATTAATACAGGTTTTCCTTTCCACAGAAAAAAGATGCATCCTAGCTTCATGTCAAACTTTCAGTCCTACTTCACTAATTCTGCAATCTTACATGCCATCCTACATGCACACTTATATTGTTAAAAGAACTGAATGTGTTCAGTTGTAGCACTGTTATATCAGAAACACAATTGTGCGGTGAAAAAACACCATAGGAGATGAGGGCCTTAATGCAAGAAAGTATTAGAAATTATAGACCATTTTTATAAGAATATGTAGGAAATATAGGGAGTTGGTGGAACACTTGTAAAATATTTCGTTTTCCTGTCATGATTGTTACTACTTATCTGCTACTGATAGGGGAAAACATCAGGATGTTCATCTTTCGCACTGATTGGTTCAAAATGAAAAATGCCATTCTGTACATGTTTGCCTGTCTGAGACAGGTGGAAAGGCATTATTACAACCCAGGCTTATGATAATGCTCATTAGTGAACCTGTGAGCTTATGCGATGGTGCAGCGTCGTTCGGTGTGCGTCGTGCTTTATATGTATGTTAACCATAGCTATCTCAAAAATTGCAGGAGCTAGTATCACCAAATTTTTTGCAAATAAACAGTCATCTGAAAAACTATCTGATTTTGTTCATTTTTTTTCTAACTCCATTTTCTGAGATTTTATAGGGAAAAAGCTTTAAAAATCTTCTTCTCCGAAACTGTCAAGCCAAATTGTCCAATATTTCAGAGAAATGATCCCTGGAACAATCTTTCTCAAGTTTATCGATTGGTTCCAGTTGGGAGAATTTTGGTTGAGTTACAGGAGGTTGAACTTGGTCATCTGTCCAAAAAAGCACACTAAAATTAAAATCTCAGAAACAGCTAGAGCTATCATCACCAAATCTTAAGCCAATGTTTGTCACATATGTCATATCTGAAATTGAGGTATTGCCATCTACATTGATCAATTTTTTACAAGCGAAAATGTAATTTTAGACTCTTCTAGCTTTTTCACTGTTTTATGATGAAACTGTTTAGCTGATTGGTTTAAACTTTACAAGAATCATTCTATGGTAGGGTTCTGCCAGTTTTATAAGAAAAGATTGGGTAAATACAGCTTTTAAAAAGCAGTGTAGCAAATTGAAAAAGGCTTACTGTGTTTGATAACAGATTTGACAACATGCTGAGTTTCAGCAGCAAAGTCAAGAGGTCACTCAGTAAAACCAGGTGGGGGTCCAGACATCATCATGGCAACTGACCTGGCTCTGTCTGGTGTCCAGACAATGTGTCTAGAGGTCTAGACACAGCATCTAGACACATCGTCTAGAGGCAGAATTCCCAGATTAGAACTATTGGATCTATATCTTTCAACTGTTTGAAAAACTTGGTTTGCATTTTTAGCCAATCTGTGAGCTTATGCAGTGGTGTGGCGTCATCCGTCTTCTGTCGTCCGTCGTGCATCAAAGCTTTCTCAAAAAGGGCAGGAGCTAGCATCACCCAATTTTTTGCAACAAATTTGTCATCTAAAAAATTCTATTGGAATTTGCTTTTTTCTTAGCTTACTGCATTTTCTTAGATTTTATAGGGAAGAAGCTAAAAAACATTAAAAAATGTTCTTCTCCGAAACCATGCTGCCATATTGTCCATTCATCTGTCCCAGTTATCCTCTCTGGCAAAAAGAACATATCCAAAACATCCTGGCTGATTCATCCTAGTTGTATCCGCCAAAACAAAGTTTTGCGGATACAATGTTTTGACCGGGTTCAGCCGCCGCGGCGTTCAATTCCTGAATAGAACTCTGAGACCACTGGACAGATTTTTCCAAAACTTAGCATGATTATTAGGTCACGTGAACTGGTGCCAAAATATTTTGCGTTGACCTCTGACCTTTCCTCTCTCCAGAGCGTCAATCAGTGCATCTGTTTTGACACATTAAGCACCTATCTCGGGAACTGTTTGAACGATCAGGAAAAAAATTTTGTACAAATGAAGTCCTTGGATTGCTTTATAACATTGCTTTCTGCAACATAAAAAAAAGGGGGGCACCACCTGCAACCATTTTTGCACAGCATCCATCTGTTCATCTGCCTTGGGATAAAAACACTCATATCTCTGCATTGGTTGGACTTATCCACCTGAAATTTTGCATGTGTATACATCCTGGACAGCTTTCTTGATTTGAATACAGGTGGCACCACCTACATTCACGTTTACGCTGCAGACATCCAAGCTCATATAATTCAAATTCAAACCTCATATAGTTTGACTTTTTGCATATGTATACAACTTTGACAGCTTTCTGGATTTTGTGGTAGGTGGCGCAACCTACATACACATTTCGGCTGCAGACATCCATGCTAATATGTAACACACCTCACTCTATTTCCCCTTGCCACTCAATCCATGCCCCACTTCATCTGTCTCACTCTGATTTTGGCTGATACACGTAGTCGCTTGTCGACTATTTGTATTCTAGTTTAAAATATCCCAGTCTGAAACTTGCAGGTCTGAAACGTCTATTTTGCTGAAATCATAATGACTAAGGTAGATATGCAGGACATAAGAGGATCAGTATTAAATTTTAAAAGTAAACCTCCATTAATACTCCCAAAATTTGCACAGGTTTGCGTTAGGCCTGTAGGCCTCGTTTGTATAGTTATACTCTGATGACAATTGTAGGTAACCAGCTTGACCGTCAGCTGGAGAAGATATTCAACGGCACCTCCTGTCCGTGTGGTTCTCGCGATGCATGTCTCGGCTCCATGAATAAGGGTTACAGAATTGGTATCGCTTTAATGGAGTACATGGATGCTGCCGGAACTGTCAACCCATATGCTACAGATAACAAGATGTCAGAGTGAGTATCAACACACAACAAATGTTAAATTCTGCTCTGTTCCAGCCATCCTTGTCCATCTGATTGATAGGGATAATTTTCTTGCATAATTTTTTTTTGTATACCATTAAAGAATTATAAAATTAATCCAAAGTTCATGTTTTTTTTTCTCTCTTTTATATGATCTGATATACCACATGTCCCCTACATGAATAGCCATTGACCATTCCTTAAATGTTGCTTGCAGATTCAATTCGACCAGCTTTAATTTTATGCATTACATATACAGACATCATAAAGTCATAAACTGGTGACTAAGTGGCTTAAAATTATTATTATTATAGCATCAGAAAAAGTTTCATATCTGTACAGGGAGTCCACATAAAATAACCTCAGACATTATATATATATTATTATTATGGAAAGTTTTCTTTAGACAGTATTACAGGTTGTGTTATACAACTGATATACATATATACATTTCTAATTCAATGCAAAAAAATTCTCAATTTTCCATATATATATATACATATTTTTTATCTATTAACAGTGAAGAGATGGCCAAAAAGGTGGGGAACAACCTGAATGAAGCCCAGCTGTTTGCATTCCACATCCTGAACAAATGGAAGATGGGACGTTGTGGTGATGATCTGGTCATTCTGTACTCAAGAGGAAACAACGTGGTAAGAGTTCTTCCTGTGTTCATCCACCCCAGCATCCATGTCACCATGTAGTTGCTGTAAAATTTCAATGGTCAGAAGTATATTTATGATATTAATTCATATAAATTGATTTTTCCCATGGTATTTTCAGTATTTAAAAAGAAAAATCCTTCTTAACTGATGCATTTTCACATTTATATACAATGTATACATAGTAATACATTTATTGCTTCATGCCTAATGCACAATTTCAAAGGGTGCATCACTGTAGGAGAGAGTGACCATGCATGGCCTCTCCATACTTGACTGAACTGCCATGACAGGAATTTCATTTTTTTTCTGGATGGGTAGTATATATCATATTATATTATACATGTTAATGCAGGGTAGTAGTATTTATTGAATAAATATAAAAATTGAATTAATGCATCTAACTTGTATTTGAAACCATGAATTCACGACTCCACAAGCATTCTGATCAGACTGATAGGGCCCGCTTAGAGGTGTTTCACAAGTTATCGCAAAAACTGCACTGTGTGAGATTTACAAATATGCTTAGCTGTGACTGAATTCTGGGTAGTAACTGCATAAGTTGAGTGTCATTAGAAACTCAATATAATATTGATTGGTTAGTGAGGTACATTTTAAGTGGGATTATACTTATCTATGGGAAGCATATCCCAAAATCGCAAAAACTTTGTTGCTTCATCAAGATTTTCAGCACAGTTATTGGACATGACTGGTGCTGCCATAGTGCCACTCAATTGCTTTTGATAAATTGTCTCATTAAATTTATTTTACTAATTGGCTTTGTTCTTGTATCATATTAGAAATGGCTTAAATACTTTTAAAACAAACATTTTACTTTAGAGATTTAAGTCACAAGCCTGACAAATGTCGGTTAAGTGAGAAGTGTCATTAAAAGCAAAATGAATGGTTGTCTTGCAGGTGTACACCTTCACCGGAGAACAAGCGTCATACAGGCTGAAGCCAAACCTGATCACAGAAATCACTCTTAAGGAATATGCAAAGTTTGGACCAGGAAAAAGTGTACTGCCAGGACTGCGGAACATCCTGTCAAACTACGAGTAAGTACAAGTTAAACTGTTGCTGCTCTGGAGGATCAGGGGATTGTACGATCTTAGTGGTAATTAAGCATTTAGCATTACAGCTGGTGGACATGAGAGCATCCATTCCTAAAATCTAGAAGCTTTGTATATGGTTTTTCTCTGCTCATTCAGTTGATAGTGCCACCCACGGACCATGGAATTATCTATTCTTTTAAAGAAAATGTTGTTACAGATTGCATCAGAGCCAGGTTATAGAAATGTTTTTATCAAACAAATCAGTTAAAACCTCAGAATTTTATATATAGTGTTCTGGATCCTTATTATAAAACCTTGTGACTTTTATAATTATTTTCATTGTCAAAATCATTTCAAATATTATTAATTTTTTAAAAGATTATTGGACATTATATTTATTGGTACTTTTTGGAAGAATTGTATTTGTATAATTCTGTGATTGGTCCCGCCAGGCAGTGTCAGAGGAAAACAGTATAGATGCCATAATTTATTTACTAATTGGTTGTAGAGTCAAAATAAGAATAATTTACCTTTCAAACTTGAATAGCTACACCCATAAAAAATCTTTATATAATTTTTAGCTCAGCTGACTGAAAGTCATCTGAGCTTTAGCGATCACTCTTTGTCCGTCGTCCGTCTGTCCGTCCGTTAACCAGGCACAAATCGTAACCGCTGAACCTAGAACCTTGTAACTTGGGATTCTGAGAGGTCCATGAAAAATCTCCATGGAAACCAGAAATTAGGTCTCTGTCACCCATATCCTTCGAGCTATGTGGCCCCAAAGTACCCCCAGAAAAGTAAAAAATTTCATACAAAAACTTCAATATCTCATTAACTACTTGACTGATGGTCATGATTTTTGGCATACATATTGATCATGAGATGTTCCATCACTTCCTGCAGACTGGTGGCGCCACCTGTATTTTTCGATTTTTTACAAATTTTTTTCTCTATTTTTGAGACCTTTAAAAATGTGAACATCTGTTAACAAGGCAGAAATTGTAAAGCCT
Source organism: Sipunculus nudus (assembly GCA_026874595.1). Classification (NCBI taxonomy): domain Eukaryota; kingdom Metazoa; phylum Annelida; class Sipuncula; order Golfingiida; family Sipunculidae; genus Sipunculus; species Sipunculus nudus. Next base: position 11,192,716 of record CM049311.1, on the reverse strand, counting down.
AGACCTAGAATCTTAATTCTTGATACACTGAGAGGTCCATGAAAAATCTCCTTGGAAACCAGAAATTAGGTCTCTGTTACCCATATCCTTCGACCTATGGGGCCCCAAAGTACCCCCCAGAATAGTAAAAAATTTCATACAAAAACTTCAATATCTCATTAACTACTTGACTGATGGTCATGATTTTTGGCATACATATTGATCATGAGATGTTCCATCACTTCCTGCAGACTGGTGGCGCCACCTGTATTTTTCGATTTTTTACAAATTTTTTTCTCTATTTTTGAGACCTTTAAAAATGTGAACATCTGTTAACAAGGCAGAAATCGTAAAGCCTAGACCTAGAATCTTAATTCTTGATACACTTAGAGGTCCATGAAAAATCTCCATGGAAACCAGAAATTAGGTCTCTGTTTCCCATATCCTTCGAGCTATGGGGCCCCAAAGTACCCCCCAGAATAGTAAAAAATTTCATACAAAAACTTCAATTTCTCAATAACTACAACACTGATGGTCATGATTTTTGGCATACTTATTGATCATGAGATGTTCCATAAGTTCCTGCAGATTGGTGGCGCCACCTGTATTTTTCGATTTTTTTACAATTTTTTCCTCTATTTTTGAGACGTTTAAAGATGCTGTCATCTGTTAACGTGGCACAAATCGTAACCGCTGGACCTAGAATCTTCATTCTCGACACACTGAGAAACCAATAAAAGTCTCCATGGAAACCATAAATTAGATCTCTGTTACCCATACCCTTCGAGCTATGGGGCCCCAAAGTACCCCCCAGAAAAGTAAAAAATTTCATACAAAAACTTCAATATCTCATTAACTACTTGACTGATGGTCATGATTTTTGGCATACGTATTGATCATGAGATGTTCCATCACTTCCTGCAGACTGGTGGCGCCACCTGAATTTTTCGATTTTTTACGAATTTAAAAATGTGAACAGCTGTTAACAGGGCACAAATCATAAAGACTGGACCTAGAATCTTCATTCTTGACATACTGAGAGGTCCATAAAAAGTCTCCATGGAAACCTGAAATAAGGTCTCTGTTACCCATATCCTTTGAGCTATGGGGGGCTCCCAATAACCCCCCAGAATAATGGAAAATTTGATAAAAACAAACTGCAACATCTCAATAACTACAACACTGATGGTCATGATTTTTGGCATACATATTGATCAAGAGGTGTTTCATCAGTACCTGCAGACTGGTGGTGCCACCTGTATTTTTTCAAATTTTCACAATTTTTTTTTCTCTATTTTTGAGACCTTTCAGGATGTAGTTATCTGTCAACAGGGTACAAATCCTAAGGACTGGACCTAGAATCTTCATTGTTGACACACAGGGAGACCCATGATAAGTCTCCAGGGACACCTGAAATTGGGTCTCTGTTACCCATATCCTTTTAGCTATGGCACTCCAAAGTACAGCTCAGAATAATGGAAAATTTGATACAAAAGCTGAAGTATCTGAACAACTAATGCAGAGATCACCATAATTGTTTTCATGGATATTGATCATGGAGTGTTTCATCAGTTTCTGCAGACTGGTGGCACCACCTGTATTTGTTCGGGTTTTTTTACGAATTTTTTCTCTATTTTTGAGACCTTTAAAGTTATGAACATCTGTTAACAGGGCACAAATCATTAAAACTGGACCTAGAATCTTCATTCTTGACACACAGGGAGACCCATGAAAAGTCTCCGTGGAAACCTGAAATTAGGTCTCTGTTACCCATATTCTTTAAGCTGTATGGCTCCAAATTACCCCCCAGAATAATGGAAAATTTGATACAAAAACTGCAGTATCTCAATAACTACAACACTGATGGTCATGATTTTCGGCATACATATTGATCATGACCTGTTCCATCAGTTTCTGCAGACTGGGTGCGCCACCTCTATTTTTTTCAAATTTTTATGATTTTTTTTTCTCTTTTTTTGATACCTTTAAAGATGTGGTTATCTGTCAACAGGGTACAAATCGCAACAACTGGACCTAGAATCTTCATTCTTGTCATGCAAGGAGGCCCATGAAAAGTGCCTGTGGAAACTTAAAATTAGGTCTCTGTTACCCATATCCTTCAAGCTATAGGACTCCGAAGTATCCCTCAGAATAATGGACAATTTGATACAAAAGCTGAAGTATCTGAACAACTAATGGGGAGATCACCATGATTCTTTGCATGGATATTGATGTTTGTAAGTGTTTCTGCAGACTGGTGGAGCCACCTGTATTTTTGTACCCGCCAAAACGAAGTTTTGTGGATACTATGTTTTTGACCGGGTTCCTCCGCCGTGGCTGCGTTCGTTTCCAGAGAGCTCCTCTGGGACTTGATTTTATGAGCTTACCAAGCTCATATCTCGGGAACCGTTTGACTGATCAGGAAATAAAATTTATACTAATGTAGCCCTTGGATAACTCTATAACATACACAAAAAATGGTGGCGCCACCTGTAACCATGTTTGCACAGTGTCCATCTGTTCATCTGCCTTTGGTTAAAATCACTCATATCTCTGCAGTGAATTGACTAATTCACCTGAAATTCGGCATGCATATACATCCTGGATAGCTTTCTTGATTTTATGACAGGTGGCGCCACCTACATTCTCATTCACACTGATGACATCCAAGCTCATATTTCGGGAACCGTTTGACCGATCGGGCCAAAATTTTGCATGTGTATAGATCTAACATAGCTCTTTATCATACGCTAAACTGGTGGCGCCACCTGTGCGATAATGTCACTCATATCTCGACAGTGGTTTGACATATCTGCCTAAAATTTTGCAGTTTTATACATCCTGGATAGCTTTCTTGATTTTATGACAGGTGGCACCACCTACATTCACGTTCACGCTGATGACATCCAAGCTCATATCTCGGGAACCGTTTGACCGATTGGGCCAAAATTTTGCATGTGTATAGATCTAACATAGCTCTTTATCATACGCAAAACTGGTGGCACCACCTGCAACCATTTTTGCACAGCGTCTGTCTGTTTGTCTGCCGTGCAATAAAGTCACTCACATCTTGGCAGTGGTTTGACATATCTGCCTAAAATTTTGCAGTTTTATACATCCTGGATAGCTTTCTTGATTTTATGACAGGTGGCGCCACCTTTATTCTAGTTTATGCTGCAGACATCCAAGCTCATATCTCGGGAACCGTTTGAATGATTGGGCCAAAATTTTGCATGTGTATAGATCTCACATAGGTCTTTATCATACACAAAACTGGAGGGGCCACCTGCAACCATTTTTGCACATTTTGCACAGCGTCTGTCTGTCTGCCGTGGCCTAAAATCACTCATTTCTCTGTAGTGGTTTGACATAACTGCCTAAAATTTTGCAGGTTTATACATCCTGGATAGCTTTCTTGATTTTATGACAGGTGGCGCCACCTACATTCAAGTTAATGCTGCACACATCCAAGCTAATATCTCAGGAATCATTTGACCGATTTGGCCAAAATTGTGCTTGTGTTTAGATCTCACATAGGTCTTTATCATACACAAAACTGCAACCATTTTTGCACAGCGTCTGTCTGTTTGTCTGCCGTGGGCTAAAATCACTCATATCCATGTAGTGGTTTGACTTTTCTGCCTAAAATTTTGCATAAGTATACAACTTGGACAGCTTTCTGGATTTGTGGTAGGTTGCACAACCTACATACACATTTAGGCTGCAGACATCCATGCTAATATGCAACATACCTCACTCTGTTTCCCCTTGCCACTCAATCCATGCCTCACTTCACCTATTCCACTCTGATTTTGGCAGATACACGTAGTCACTTGTCGGCTACCCGTATTCTAGTTTTTAAAGTTTACACATTTTTTCTCTATTTTTCAGATATATAAATACAGACTAAATCTTGGCCTGTTGGTTAATCTGTTTGATGCTTCAGTTGAATGGGTATCTACCATTCTGATGATAAAATTTTGTGAATCTCTTCCCAGTCAGCTGAGCGTCATGACCCATGGGTCACTTGTTTTGTGAAGTAGTAACAAATAATGTCCAGAAATGCCATCATTTTACAATCATTAGGCAAACTGGGAATATTTAGTATAAAATGTATCTTAATTTGAGGAGTACTTATCTGGTATGGTCATTATATCTTTGTAAATTTTAATCTCCCCCCCCCCTCCCTCCCTTCCTCTGGAATTTATATCATAATTATTTACTTACATTTCATTTCTCTGATAGAATAAGCTGGAGATAATGTAAATGTAACTCATATTATTCTGAGAGAATAAACGTAACTTGTCTTGTTTTGGATAATGGTGTTGTATCTCTTTTGTTCACAGAGCTGTACTCAAAGGCCAGTACAGCAGCACAACAAACTCACGCAGGAAACCAAGAGCTGAAGCAGTCAGAAGTGGCAAAGAAAGCGGTGTTAGTCAGCCTATGGCGACCATGATGTTCACAGCAGTCCTCAGCATGGCTGCCACGCTGGCCCTTCACTGGTAGTTTCCATAATCACCACCAGATGTCTCTACCATCATACACCATCACCTTGCACTGCCATGTTTTGACATCGCACCCCTGTAGTGTCATCAACCAATGGATGATGTCAGAGCACTCTGACTCAGGTTATTTTAGCACATTCAGTACACAGAATTATTAAAACACTGTCAAATATAATTGACAGAAATACGTGTAAAAATGGATGGAATCTGTTTGAGGAGACCCGTCTTCATGTTCCAATTGAAAATTTGAATCTTGGGGCAAGAACCCATCATTTTACTAGTTTAAGGTTCTTGATTTTTGCTCTTTTTGGTCCAAATATGTTGCTTACCACAATGTTTATAGTTTATTAAATTACCCATGTCCTCAAGTCAAGAGTGCACTGACATCATACTTTGGTGAGTTTAATACAATTCATCTGTATTTTTGAGTTGATGGACATTGATTTGCTATGATGGAGCCCTTAAGCTTGATTTAGTTTCTTGTAAAAAGGCCTTTGCCTTCAAAATTAAATTTAGTTTTCATACTGTTTTGAAAAAAAGCTAGTTTGGAATATAGGATTTGATCACTGTTGCACACTTTATATTGTTTATTATGATTATGATGGTTTATTTTTAATTATTGATTACTAGTTCAGTTCAGTATAATGTTTATGACCTCACTTGTTTGAAATGAAGCCCAGAGAAGGTACTAAATGTAATTATTAATTTATACATGTTTGAATATGTCTTTTTATTGTCTTGTAAATAAATTTAGTTTTTAGGATTGAAATTTCTAACTAAACAATGTTCATCCCAAGTTAGGAAGAAGTATTTGAGGTTTAATATCAACCATGTGTGGTTAATTCAAAATCATATTTAAGATTCATGTTTTTTGCCCTAGCAGAGCATAAATTATTACAAATTTAAATAAATTTAAGAGAGGAGTAAGGCTTGTTAATTTCATTGAGTCTGTTTCAACCTTCCTTTTGTTTTGTTCATTGGTTTCTTAATTATCATAATGTACTATGTGGACACTCAGGATGTTAAAACTGGGCTTGTACTTAGTATTGTTCATTTTAGCACAAAAACAAGTCAGAAGTAATAAAAAAAGTAAAACTGATATTCTAAATTTGCAGAATCTCACTCTTTGCAAAGTACATGTTAAATTGGTATCAGGGTTCATATTAGTTATGCAAAGAAAAGTTTAATATAAGCTGGAATAATTCATATTTGATATACAAAAATCAAACTTCCAAACAAGATTGTGTAAATCTAAGGATCTTAGCACTAAATTCAGATCAGCTCTAGCTGTTCTTGATTAAATGATCAAATTGACATGTGATGTATGTCTTGTGTAGCTGTTGAGTTTTACCAGCTTGCATGGGATACAGTTTCACTGTGGTGTTTTGCTGAGGATCATTTTATAATGGTGAAACATGTCCACCAGTGTCCAAATCAGTCAGTATCCAAAACCATATTAGTGCCTTTCACCATAGCAATAGCATATATGCAAGATCTGTTATACTCTTGCTGTTATGCACAACTAATATTGTCATTATACCTAGCACAATTGTGGTTTTAAATCAGGGGAAGATACCGGTAATTCATAATTAATGCACACACTATAAGTGGGATTCTGCTTAAGGTTAACCAGGACTTGTAAGATATGGAGTTCTTTGATACCATTAAATTTCATTTCTGCTTTGGTAATTAGTTGTATATTGAAAAGTATTGGAAAGCATGATAGTACAAACAGGGTTGCTCTGCCATAGAGGGATCTTAATAAGTTGATGTTTGAAATCTGAATAGGAAGTCATTAATCAAATGATTCTGTCTGATGAAGTCAAATATGTTAAATCATAAGTGGTGTTTGATCGGGGATAGTAATTAGACATGTTTGCATCCCAGCAAGGTTGGAGTATATATCTGCAGATGTTATTGTTGGCCCTAAGGTCAGTTGTCTTCGTTGCATAATATGTATATAAAGCTTAATGTTGTGTAATGAATGTGCCACTCTGGTAATACTCTCCCATAAGCACTGTAGTATAAGGCACATAATTTATATAACCTTTGATATTGACTGTCTAAAAGGCTGATGTGATATTAAATGGCAAGTTATATGGCATTTTCAGAGAAAACCATAGATAAGACAAGTATTTATTGGAAGTCGGTAAAATCATAATAAGGGATGTTTGGCGTGATCAAGTTTATTCACATTGTTTTTGGACATGGTGCTTAAAATTTTGGCAGAAACAAAGAAGAAAAAAAGTGTTCCAGAAAAGCAGCCAGTTAATGATTATTGCCCTATTTTTGCAGAATCATTGAAAAACTTCATGCAAGGCAGTTTGGTTCTGTGATATATCAGTACTTGGTTTATGGTCAGATATGAATAACATAATATCTATCAATTATTTCGTAATTGCATTGATCAGCCGTATATAGATGACTTACTTCTTCGACTATTGAGGTGCTCTTCAAGTATACTGGCTAGAAGATTACTGTTAAGATGATTTTTATATTCTACTGATACAGTGCTGATACAGCAAATGGTAATTGCAAGCATGTATCGGCAGAAATCAACATGGGGAGATGAAATGCAAAAATCATCACTGTATCATTGTGATCACTCATTCTTCTGGCATTATATCATTTTATCCCTAAACGGAGAAGTCTGAGATACGGATGTTTAATCCCGGTAAACAAACCTTGTTTACTGAGAATAATGTGATCATTGGGTTTTATTCAGTGATTGTATATTCTGTAGATAGTAACTCTGTTTATCCTGATTCTGGAGGTATTAGTTAAACATTTATATACTGTTCCTATACACCCTGGAATAGGTGGATGTCGCCACGAGTGCCATGGTAGGATCGTAGCTTAATTGATACATTGCCAGTTGCTTTATTTGATATTTTATTGAAATACTTATCTTTTATGGTATGTTAATGCCGTCACTTGCTCAGCTTCGTGTGGTTCATGTATTTGTATATGTTGGTATATATTTGTGTTGTGGTTTCTTATGTTGTGTTTAGTTCTGCAGAATTTGCTTGGAATCAAAAGTGAGGAAATTTTAAAATTAACAGTATTTATTGTTTGGGTCGTCCTTGAGTTGTGTGAAATTTTGAATATATTTAGCACCGTTTTATGAATAATTTGGCTTTGAAGGTTCACCCTTTTCATTTATTATACAGAAATTTCCTTGTGATATCTTACATTTAATGTTATTTAGGAAACTGGTCAGGCAAAATGTTCTTAACATCTTTTAAAATATTCTTTTATGTTATCTCCTAAACAAATCTTTAAAAACGGTTATTTAAATCAAAAGTACTCATGATTAGTTTAATGATTAAAATTTAATTTTAATATATTAATTATCTTGATAATGTTTATCATTGCTAACTCTATTCTCTAATGTATATGGTGGATTTGTTATTCTCAATATAATCATATGTTAATTATCACTATATTTTAATTAGTGAGCACGTTAATTTGATGATAAAAATGACAGATAAAGCACGTTTTTTTTTTATCTCCAGAATGTTACTTGTATAGAGAATTTATCTTTATTTATGATCAGTACAAACAAGATAGGAGAAAGAGTTTCTTGTCAAGACAATTAAAGATTTTGAGAACTGCAATTAATATTGGTAGGGAAGTTTAGTAAATTAGTGTCTGATTAGGTTTGTGATCATGATGTAATATTAATGTTTGATTAAGACATTTTTAATTGTTAATATATACAAATTGAAAAGTGATGTCATTTATTTATCATTAACTGCCCGTATTGTACATGGAAAAATACTTTATGAAAACAAATATTGATGCATAAAGAACCAAGAGAAATAGGATTGGTGTTTAAGAAACTTGATTTGACTATCATGTTTTGTGTAATGTGAACCAATTTGTCATGCTTGATCTGACTGTTTAGGGGTGGTTTCTTTGTTATGGAAAAGTAGTATGTGAAAGGGTAAACTTTTAAGGGGTGAGAAAATGGTCTCGGTTTGAAAATGTACAGGAAAAGAGCAGTGCAGTGTTGTATTTGAAACTTAATTAAGAATTATCCCGTTATTCTTTAACTTTTTATTTGTTTATCAGTCCTCCTTAAACATATATGCATTGCTTAATATTGATTTTTTATGATAAACTATTTGAGTTATTATGCTTGCATGCTATATATATTGTATTTTTCTGAAATACTAAATATGAAATATCTCTTTATCCAGTCTGTCTGTTTGTCTGTCTCTCTCTTTCTCTTTCTCTCTCTCTCTCTCTCTCTCTCTCTCTCTCTCTATATATATATATACATATATATATATATATATATAACACTGATATGAAAAAGGAAATGCCTTGTAAGAGAAAGATGGCAACGTATCGCCAACTATTACTAACACGATTGGTGCTATGCATGCTTTTAGGTGTTAAAAAGGTTTCAATAAAATGTTTTCAAAAATATTTCTTGTTGTGTCGTGACTTTCGTGGTCCCAAAAGAAATGTTAATTAAACAGTTATGGAGATCCTGTAACTGGGAGGCACTCCATATCTTCATAAATAAAATTTTTAAAAAATTAAGTAAATAAAAAAAAAATGTTTGTAAATGCCCAAGCAAATTTCCACGCTGAAAACGTTGAAATCTGTAACTACAAAACAGCCTTTACCTAATCCCTTGACGCCCAAGTCGGAAAGTCCCTTTATAATTTTGGGGCAATTATTAAAAAGAAATTACATCAGAATTCAGTATCCTGAGACCTCGCTTTTTATAAGTACATTTCTTCGAACCACTAGGCGACCATGTGCAATGCTTTTTAAGTTAATGTATTGCAATATCATAAAGGATCGTGGCATTATGATTTTACTTTCATTAATATTGAAAGATAGTTTTTAACCAAAAAATATAATTAAAAGGAGCAGAATACCCGTTAGTTCTGGATACACAGCGGTATAGAATACATTTGGTTTCTCTTAATCAGTCGCGAATTTTTTTATCCATGAATGCCTATATTTATTCAGCAAAATTTTTATTAAGTGGTTGAAAGGCATCCAACTGCAAACCTTTTAAGAAAACCTTTACCCGCAGCTGCAACCAGTGATCAAATGATTTTGCGAAATTAATCTTAGGCGTATGTTTTCCGACCAAATATCGGTGACACTAGGGACATAGCCAGAATTGAGGGAGGGGAGTGGGCCGAAAATATTTGGCAAATGCAAGTGATGTGTGTGTATTATATATATATTAAAATATACTTGTACAAGATCAATGAAAATAACATATTTGCAGGCTCAAACCTCACGAAACGTAGAAATGGATACCAGTGACGGGAATTTCAAGATGGTGTTTTAGAAAATTTAATCATTATAAGTGACATTCAGTGAGGACGGGTAGTACTGGATGCGACACGAAACAATACATTTTGCTTTTATTCATCCCTAAAAATTCGGAGCTGACAGTATATATCAGAATTACTAGGCTTTTGATGAGATCTAGAATTTTTAGTCACAAGGGATTTCCCTGTCTGTGAGGTCACTGCCAATTTGACAGTGCTCATAGATGTGATAATAGTTTCTGAACAAATCACACAACCTAGAGTCTTTTTTTTGTGGAAAAATAAATAGAAAAAATACTTTTCCTCTAGGAATTGGGTTCAGTTTATGTAAAAACTATCTAGATATTTTGTTTATAGGCAATTTTGTTATATGATAATATAATTTGATCTGGAATACGTTTTCTTTACCTGAACGCGATGTGAACACTCAGTATCAGTCTTCGCCGAGAGGTGTCGCTAATGTCGGTAATGGTCCACTAACGTCATGTGGGATGAAGGTTTGACAAGAATATATGTAAAATTCTTTGGGTGTTACATGTTAAACCATCTTGGTGGGATCAATCAAACGACCCAGTCAGCAAATCCGAACCAAGAACTGGAAGTTTAAGGTCTGACGCAGTTCCAGAGTTTATGATAAAATGTTTAAAAGTTACTTGTAAACGCATTACTCACAAGCATGCATAACATACATTTTTATATATAATTGTAGGCCTAGTCTATTGGTATATGAAATAGGCTTATAATATATATTGTCTTAAGTGTATACAAAGTACGGCCACTGCACAGAATGTTACTGGAATATGATGTTTAAGGCTGATACAGGAATTATGTGGGTTATCTCCAGCTAATAAAAAGCAGCGGTGTCATACTTAGTTGGTGCCTGTTTGTTTCAATCTATCATTGAACATAACCACATAAACCATTGAGCGACGTGAAGTTAATTAAAGTCAAGATTTAAAGACTTTTATTTCTGTTTGAGGGTATCTACTCTTTCCCATGACAGAGCGATAAATGTGGCCTATTATCACATGCATTCCTACAGTCGACTCCTCAAGTGGAGGCCCATTGAAATTGGGCGGTCAGGCCCATTCTCCCAAACCTAAATATTATCACACAGTTTAACACTAAAAATGATGAAAAACTAATGGCCTAAAATGAGATGTAAAACTCTTAAAAAAAGCGACATAAATAATCTGCAACCCTCTGGTTATCTTGGATTATATGTTACCAAGTTACATGGCATCTGCATGCAAAGGGGTTGCCAGCCTTACTTGATGATAAAATTACATATTTTAGAATATTTATGACGCTAACCAACCAATCGGCAGCTTTTATATGTAGTTGTTTGAGCGTGTAACCTTGACCTTCATCAATGGGACTGAAATTTTGTAAAAAAAAAACAAAACAAACAATAAACTATTAAATTTCAGATATTTCATTGTATTATTTAAATAGTTTGCAAGGTATGGTGTTGGTTACATTCTAGTTAATTAGGCCGCTGCCTCATTTTTTAATTGCAGCTTACACTTTGGAAAGGATCTGCCAAATAATGATAACTTTTGCCAACTTTAATGGGCACCCCACTGTGGAACAAACTTTAGTAAGTACAATAAACCAACCAGATAATCGCGGGAACAGATATAGGTAGTGTAACGATTTTCTTAGCACCCTGAATGTTCCAGTGGATAATTTCCTCCTACGGAACACCATTAACCTTCTTCACACCATCCCGTGCTTGTTTTATAATGTAATTAACGCAACTAGACACAAATTGCACCAGCCTTAATTAAGTAGAAAAAAAACTTTTTCTTTTTTTTTCTATGGTCGTAAATTGTCTGTTTTAAGATTTAACGTGTTGTTAATAACGTGTTGTTAATCCTCCCTGGTACAAATTTTTTGTTCTATACCTATACCCCCTCCCCCCTTACTATTCCGAACTTGTCACATGCAACAAAACTCACAAAAATCTCAAAATTTACCGATACTTTGGCTGATCCAAGGTTAGTACAGGGCCATAGTTTGTTTTTCGTCTATGAAGCGAGAATATTCCTTGTTATATATGCACAAATTGCTTCATAACTGCTTAATGTTTGAATGAAAATTGTAAAAACATGTTACACTACGATTTATACCCCCCAATTTCACAGTCTCGTTTCCGTAAAAATAAACTTATATAACTGTATCGTCCAAAACAGAGATTTGCGGATACAATGTTTTCAAGCGGGTTCCGCCGCCGGGTTCGTTTGAACTGGTGCCTGATGGCGACTCCTGCAATCCTTTTAGTGCAGTATAAATGTGGGTGTCTCAGTGATAACAGTCCATATCTCATGAAAGGTTCGATGTATTGAGCTGAAAATGTGCATGTCTAAAGATCTTGGATACTTCCAACTCGTACTCGAGATTTGTGGCGCCACCATTAATATTTTTTGCGTGGTGTCAATCAATGCATTTTCCATTCGTTCATCTTAGTGATTGGTTCAATAAATTAGGCTGAAATAGTGCTTGTCAAAAGATCTTGGATACCTTCATCTCGTACTCAAGACTCATGGCGCCATCTGCAATCGTTTTTGCCTGGCGTCCTTCCGTGCGTTTGCTTTGGGTTAAAATTACTCCTATCTCAGGAGTGGATGGACGTATCTGCCTGAAATTTTGCATGTTTATCCGTCTTGGATTGCTTAGTTGTAGACCAGACAGGTGGCGCCACCTGCCGTTGTTTTGTAGAATACATTGATGCACTTTTTCTTAAGGGTGGATTGCCGTATTGGCCTGAAATTTTGCATGATAGATTTTTTATTCACGAAACTAGTGGCACCATCTGCAATCTCGTATTTGTAGAATACTTTTATGCATTTATCTCAGAATTCGTTTAATGTATCAGCATGAAATTTCACATGTCCACAGCCTTCAGATGCCTCAATTGTGAATACAAGCTCGTAATTCTAAGATTTAGCAGATCTTCCATTCTATAACAGATAAAACAGAATCTTGATGTCACCAGAACCAGACTTTATTTGAATTTTCGTCCATATAATCAGTAAGCAGGTAACATTTTTACTCAGATTCACCATCCCGTCTCCATTTATGGATACAATTTTCAGAGAACTGTCTATAGGGGAATTTAAATCTAATATGACATAGAAGAAAAAATCATCAAAGACCAACTTCATGTACTTTCTGAACACGTCAAATAATCTGCCTCCCTCTATGAGTAGCCTTTCTTGGCATCCAAACTTTTAGAGTGTTTACATGATATTTTCTTTAAAAAAATAATCAAATATATTTAGATAATTTAAATTATTTGAATAAACAAGGAGGTTATAGTTTGACCTCTGTATGTTTTACTTTATTTTTTTATAAGGTACTGAGACCCGGATTAAGGGGCGGATTCAGGGTATCTTATACATGTGGTATCTTATGTGTTTCACGTACACATATATTTATATCTGCATGCATCTTTCTTATAATTTTATTCAATAGTTTAAGTATAACATTTCCTTTGGGTATTGGCTGGGTTTATGACGTCACGGCCATGGTTGGTTCTATGACGTCAGATTGTCCGTCTATCCTGGACACATCATAGGATCCCTCACGCTGTCCCCTTCTCCGGATTCTAAATAAATACAGAAATATAGGTATATACGTGTCATGACTGATAAAATATATCGTTATAGAACCTCATTTAAAAATAATGCACGTATATAATAATGAGAATCTTTGAGGGGGGATTGACCTATCCCATCCTGAACTGTTTCTGCGTTCATCCCCGTTTGTGTGTGTGTTTGTTTGTGTGTGCTTGTTCACAACATAACCCACACAATCATGAAAGGTATCTCATGAAATTTTAGAGCATTTCGGTTAATGGGCCAATGAAGAATCGATTAGATTGTTGTGTGTATCCGAACATGATCCTGATACAGGAACGTCATCAAGTATTGTTCACAATAGTAGAGTCATGCACGAAGGAACCTGGAAATATGGGCCGAATAAGTGAATGCGGAGACTTGCATTCCTTAAATTGCATATTTCAAGTTTATATATTTGAATCTTCTTGCCCTCAAATGAATACAAAAATCATTGGTGGATAACATTCGCCCTAAGCCACCTTTTCTTGTGTGACTGTCCCTGTAACACAAAGGTGGCGTCACAGAGGTCGCACGAATGAATCTTTATTATACAGGCAAATTTTAGGAGCGAGATCAGGGTATATTTTAGCACACGGTTGTTCAATATTTGTGCAGTTTTAAATAGGAATGTACAGTTGAAATTCTGGCTTTCTCTAGTTATTTGTTATGTTTTGTTTTAGTCAAGGACTTTAAATTCATGCCCATGTGTACACAGTTGAACGTTATCCAAAACTCATATCAAGGTAATAGGTCTACATAATATGAATTTGCAAATATTCTGTTATATTTCTGTTATAATCATATATATTTTTCCTTATTTACATTCACAGTTAATTGATAATATTACAATAATAGAAATTATTTAAATGAAAATATGGCATTGCTTTGACTTTTCTCTAGAAATTACAAATATAACCACAAATTTAAAAAAAATCTTTATTTCACCGTAGCTTATTTGCCTTCTCTTTTGAAAAGCTCCTGTGGTTTCAGGATTTCTAACGACGTCACAAAATCTCGACATTTCGAAATCGACTCAAAGGCCCTGTTGCGGATGACCATGGTACCTAGGCCACCGACTGCTTTATAATTGTAATAGGTATATAAAGTCCTTTAAACTTTATTTTAAGCCATACTATGAACGCCTATTTACAAGTTTGTGCAGTTCTAATATTGTCCTAAATATACACTGAACAAGGTCATTTATACCAAAGATTGGCTGCTTTAGGCATTGAGTCTCGATGGTAATCCTTGAGCACGGAGAGTGGATATTTGCTTGATATTTTATTTTCGAAAAATGGAGATTATCTTATTGACAGAAATTAAAACAGGGTAGATCAACGCCCGGTACCTGTACCTGTTCTGTTTCAGTGAAAAATAAAAAATTCATACCAAATTTCGCTAATAACAAATGTATGGAAACCCGCTGTGAGATGGAAACTACTAATGCGCTCAAGGCGAACATTTTTTTTATCCTTTTAACCATCAAACACACTCATATAACACCTTATATTTCGTTTCCATATTTTTTAAACAATGCCCAGTTCAGAACAGTAGCATCTAGCCTGAGGTATTTAATTTATATACGAGATCAATAAAAAAAAATAAAAATAAATGGTCCTCACGCAGCAAGCGACGTTTATCAGGGTCTTAATGAAATTAATAATATATAAACAAAATGCTTACAAACATACAAATAGAGGCACAATTATGGACGTAGAAGCATGGATCATTATTATAGTATAGTAAGGATTGTGTCATGATTTTTGTTTCATGATATGAAACATGATATGATCAATCTATTCCACCACACCTGTTACAAATGTTGGCGCCGAATGACACTAAATGTTTTATTATTATATTACTCCTGCAGAACAAATGTATATTTTTACATTTTCTTGTATAATAATTCATATTATTCTAATAATATTCTTTTCTTGGAACATGTTTCCCATCATATTTGATGCCAAGCGAGAACTTTATCATTCATTTTTTGGTTTGCCTGCTGGATGAGCAAGAAAAAATTTTGTTTTATTGGCGTAGATTCCTTATCGAGACAAGAACTTTGATAAGTTCTTGCAAATATTCTGACGCAGTTTAATAGGTACTACACTTAATAAACTGTATGATTATCAGAAAGCCCTACGGTTAAGCTTAGGGTTTGGCGCTTGAGGGTCCTCAATTGATTAAAGCGCAGCTGAATATACTTTGTAAATATCCAGATGGCGATGACTATTAATTTAGATGTCTGAATCTAACTGTTCTAACCTGGATTTCATCCAGTCCTTTTTGTTTAACAATGCTGTAAAATATAGATTTCAGGTGAAAAGATATCTGGCGAAAAATTTCATAAACAGTTCATAATCATTTGACTCAATTACCTGCGTAGCTTTAAAGCTTGTGGCATAAGAGTAAATTTAAGTGTAAACAAAATGCAGCTGGCAACTTACCCGCTCAACCTCCAAAGATAGACTTTACAAATGCACTTATGTATGGTAAAATGTTAAAAATCCAATGATGAAGGTGAAATAGCCATTTCACCCGATAAAGATAATGTAAAATGATAATTTGTATAATGTAACAAAACCGGTAATTTTTGCTCAAGTACGTAACATACAATATAGGGGCTTGATATCCTTTTTCAATGTGTCTATTTTTGTTAGGGGGGAGTATATTCATATATGGTATATTCATTATTTAACCCATTAAGACACGTTGATATAAAGGATGATATTCCTCAATGTTCTTATTTGATTACTTCAGGATGCATAGTGTATTTAGTTTGTTTAATTGATTGGTTCAACAATGCCAAGGAAAGGGGTGAATATATTATGCAATATTGATTATACCATAATTTATAAAAAAATGTCTCGTCAGCAGATAGCTTAAAAGAGAGAACCAGGAAAATACAAGAGATTGTAAGTTTTTGTTGATTACAAAGCCCGTTTATTTGAGGGCCCAAGCTGATCCAAAAACAATTTATATTTTAAGGCCAATTACATTCTTTTATCTACAATATGTAGGCGGAATACAATACTGCATGTCCCCTCCTCCATACTGCACGAAATTGTGTCTATATACACTCGAAAAACAGATTGGTTGAATCAACCAAAATTTTTGTTGAATCCAACCAATTTAATTTGTCAAAATATGTCCAAACATTTTATTGTTTAGAACAACCAATTTATTTTGGTTGAAATCAAATAACAGGTATTTGTCAATTCAACCAATATATTGGTAAGAGCAACTAACACAGCTGATCATTAAAACCAACAAAATTGGTCAGTTTGACCAAAATAATTTGGTTATTATCAACTTTAATCAAATGTACTTTGGTACAGGTCACATGAACCAATTCCAGTTGGTCAGACTAGTGGATACATTTATGTGTGCACTGCTACTTTCAGTCCCCTTTTCAGTTGTTTCATTCTCTAGATTGATTGGATGTATTCTTATAAGACATTCTACAGTTTCAGTTTGCTTTGGTATATGGGTTTCAAGGAGGAAACACAAATTCCGCCCGATCTTGGAATCGAACCTGTAACCGCTCGCATACAAGTCAGACGTTTTGCCCCTCAGCCTGTAAAGCTTGCAAGACTTATAACCGATTTAGAGCATTTTTGTGTCTCAGGTTAAAACTGAACAATCGGTTTGGTCAGTGCTTGGCCAATCAGTTGTTAAAAATAACCAATATGTTGGTAAATTCAACCAATTTTTAACTCAGCCAAGAAAACTGGATAAATATATGCAACCAAATGGTCGACCAATAAATATTGGTCAAAATTCCAAAAGAGTTTTGTCACTACATAACCAACAAGTTGGTTGAAATAACCAATGTGTTGGTAAAATAACCAATATCATCTCTTGGTCGTATATGTGTGCTAAGGTAATCAATATTTTGGTAATCAATTGGCCCATATATTGGTTCAACCTACGCACAGTATTTTTATTCTGTTTACCATTAAAAATTGGTCAGAACAACTAACTTGCTTGGTTAGTACTTTAACAACGCGTTGGTTAAGATAATCTTGGTTAAAACAACCAAAATTAGCTTAACCAATTGAATTGGTTACATATTTAACCAAACTGTTTTTGAGCGTATGATGCAGAGTGCACGAGATACATGTGCATTAGACCCCTCCCCCCCAAAAAAAATAAATGAATAAAAAAAGGTACGAATCTCAGGCACCGCTCGCGTCAATTTTAACCTCCCGCATCAAATTTTTTTAATTTTTATTTTTCATCTTTCAATAAGATAAAATTATACAATTTTGATAACATTTCCTTTGCTTTTACCTGTTAAGCAAAACATTATGTTATTTTCATGCTTTTCCTTGATCATATGAAATTTTATCGAAACATAAAAAAAAATAAAACATAAAATATCGCCCGCCCGCACTGATTTAAAAAAAAGTGCCTGAGAACCATACCTCTTTTGGCCTTAAAAGTTTAGTTTCCGATCGTCTGCTCTAGCTGTTTCCTCTACAGGTACGCTTCCATAGACCTTGCTGTCTATATCATTCATTATGGAACCATTCTCATTCTTAAATAAAGAACAAGACAACTGAACCAATCACGTTTCTTTTACACACCGGTAAAATATCTGTTGCCATTTTTAAACTAATGATCTAATGCTAGAACGAAAGCGAAAATCTAATCAATCCAAAAAAGGCTTGTAACCCAACCAGGTTTCCAACGCATGTGTTCTTGCATGTGAAAATTTTTTGCTTCTGTGTACCGTTTAATTTTGTCGTGTTGGATTGACTGGTCGTTATCATGTGCGGGCTTGTTCATAATTCATAAAATACCTAGCAAGGGGCTCGAAAGAGAATGCTCAATCTAAGCGTAACTGACAGCGGCTTGCTAATAATAAGGACTACGTCATTGTCAGATGTAAACAGATATAATACCGAAAGTTGGTAAGAGGATCGTTGTTAAAGAAACAAAATCATTATTTGTGACTTAAGAATCATATATATTCTTGATTGGGGCACCCTGCCCAAATAACGTGTCATTCTTCGCTGACAGATATCGCATGTTTTGTCGGAGAAAAGTCATAACAGTAGGTAAAATATTACCGTACCTTCAAAACATACGTAGGGAAGTGCTGTCTCACATGTCATTTCATTATGCATCGCTACCCGAGACTCGGTAACCTCCAAGACTTTGTTTCCTGGTCCGACCCAGACAGGTCCGTTGGGTAGCCTAGTACGAAGGAAATTTTATAACGAGTTAAGATACATTCTTAGCAAGATTGTCGCAAATGTGTTATGGATGGCTACTACAAACAATGCCATGTGCCTACTAACGGACATTTGCAAGTGACCGTATTACACATCATGTGATAATGTGAGTTATGTTTTAATTACTAGTATTGCGATGAAACGTTATTGTCACAATTGTGAAATTCTAAGGTACCTAGATCATATATTTAGAAACAAGAAACGTGGTCGTAATTGTGGGGTGGTCGCAACTGTGGGGTGGTCTTCATCCGTCAATAAGGTCGGATACTTGCTCTCGTGAAAGACAACTAGGTATATTTACCCAGGTAGCTCTTTCAGTTTGTCAATCACAGCTTTGGATTCGGTATCAGGAAGTCGACATTCGATATTGTTGCAACCGCGAGGCTCTGTTATCACCTTGTAACAACGTCTGCCAACCCTCAACCCGCCGTTACGGCATCCGGCATCTGTAACGTGTGCAAATGTAAGATATGACCATACAATATAAACGTATAGTTAACTGTACCAGATTAATACAGTTAAATCCGGAATAACAGCCACCAAGTAATGTAACCTGTAACATTATGATCAGTGATTTCGTCTCCAAAGGGCTTCATTTTTTAAGAGAAGTACAATTTACTCGGTAGAGGCTCTAACTGACATTATTTTCTTTACCTCGATCTCCATAGTTGTAACACGTTAAATTCGTTACATCATGTTCCTAACTACAACCACAACATCAAACTGGTTGCATTATACATGTATATAACTGTTGCATATTGTCGTATCATTGCATAGTCATAATACCCGCAATATACAGTTATGTCATCCATATTGTTATATATATCATCAACTAAATCAGCATTATCGACACTTTAATCACATCTTCATCATCATTGGCATTGCAGACAATGTTGTTACGTATCCACATTCTGAATTTCGGTAAGTAACGGATGTTTTGCACCAGTTTAGGACCGTGCAATACAGAAAAAAAAACGCATTTTATACCATCTCCGCGAGTTCGAAAATACAGTTAATAGACACCTGAATATATTTTGAATTTACGAATGTGATTTGGCCGATATTCTTGTCACAAACAAGGTGTTTTATCTTTTCTGAAACGAGCTCACGGTATGCCTAAAAGGGAGTTCCGGGTGGACTTGGCAATGACGTGTTTTAATTGATACTTTGTTTTTAAATGATACGTGTGTTTTAATTGATACTTGTGTTTTAACTGATACTTGTGTTTTAAGATGTTTAAATTTGTTTGGAAATTCTTTTTGTGTTATATGAAATGGCAAATAACTACTTGATGTTTATGTAAAAAGGAATATTTTCAAAAGGTTAGAACTCGCATGAGTATATTCACAATGATTATAAGGGTTTACCCAACTTCAAGAAATATATATTTTGATAATTTTTATATGTAATGTCTATGAAAGATTGATGAAGCCATCGGTGAGGCTGGATGTTCAAACTGAAATTAATTTGTCTTGAAATTTCTTTATAAAAAGGGACAAATTTCTGTATTCTGTTGGTTAAAGGTGGCCATTCACCAACCTTTTGAAAAAGAAGTTATGTGATTTCTGACTTCCTTTGTGTATATAGTATATATTAATGATATAAGGGTAATTTTGGTTGTGAAAAGTTCTTATAAGACCTTTTTGAAGGATGTGCGGACTTGTTTATCATTTATCAACACCATGTTTGTAAACATGAAATGTTGAAAAACAAGGAAAAACATGTAACTTAAGATGCTAGGTTGCATATATGCGAAGGTGGAAAGTCACTTGTTGCAAAACGCCATTTGCAAAGCTCTAGCTTATCGGACTTGCTGCCAGATGCCCTTGTTGAATTTGTTTTGATTATTTTGGCGGGCCTCCACATATTATAAACACGTTGATATAAACAAAACATGCAGCCTGTATGCGGTGATATCCATGTTTCTGGCCTATTTTTATGAAAGCTCCAAGGGATTACCTTTAGTTTAGAAAGGTCAGAAAGGTGATTGGGACCCTTTTATGTATTTATACGTTTTAAAAATCGACTTTAAATTTACACCAAACACCAAAACTTAATGGAATGTCGAAAAATGTATTTTGAAATCTCCAGAAAATTTAAATTATTCCCAAGATTTTGTGAGAAAATTTACGGATATTATATAAAAAAAACTCGAACACTCACAGTTTGAACAAAGTTCTGATATGCATTAATTATTTTTTTTTAATACTCGGACTCATGTTAGCTCAACTGCACCATAGACCGTTTTTAAAGAAAAACAAACCACGTAATGTTACACCCACGACATATACTGAATCCACAATATTTGATCTCCTTAGTATTGACCTATGAAGACCTATCAGGTGGGCGGTTACCTGGAGTGTAGAGTTACTTGACAGGTGCAATGCGGCTATAACAGTGAGATGACAGGCCTCTTGGGGTTTCTTAATTGCCGTCCCTTTGATATTAAATGCTTGCTCCGGATTCGCGGCCTATTAAAACTGCGTCATCAGGTTTCAGGAGAGACCTCTTCCTTTAAGTTGCCGGGATTAATTTGTCATCCAAACCGGGCAAATTTCACATAATGGCCGACATTATATATCTTATGAGCCACAGATGACTCATACCTGTAAATGAACGTAAGCTTGGACCTGCGCTTACAAAGCTAAATTTAATTATACAAAGTTTGATATATACAGGAATTATATATATATATTGTATAATGGTAAATTTAATCAGTGCAGTAATTATATGGATACGGGGCTGCAGGTGGAAATTGTAATACAACAATTAACAATCTGTTTTAATTAGGCACTCTCTTATCCTTTAAATTAGTAGCACACCTAATAAAACATTAATTACACATGCCCGCTCGAAACTCAATTTCCAATATTAAATAACTTTCATCCGCCTCTATTATATACAAATAATAATTCGGATATACATAGTACTTATCAATATCTTTAATTATATATATATATATATATATATATATATATATATATATATATATAATTGGTATAAAAACGTCTACTGTAAAACAGTTTACGAAATGTGTTGCGAAATAATTTGTAAAATTAAATATATTTTTTCCTAACAGTTTCATCTGACGGAAAAACAGGTACCTGATCTAATACTATTTCATGTACTCATTCTAAATAATCATACAGATAATAATTTATAATTACCAGCATGGCAACAGCCGAGAAACAGGAATGTCAAACCAATCAAAGCAGTCCACATCTCGATTTCTACGGTTTTGCAGTCCGGTTAAAGTATCCTCTAATGTGGGTTGACGCTATGAACACTGTCCTATTCACAAAACTCATGAGGCAACATACGCACACGATTTAAATTACGTATCTGCTTTCGGCATTTTCCAATGCTCCGTTAGCTCCACGCTCCACGTGTTACTGAACGCAACGGGCGGATGCAAGCGTTTTGGAATAGAGAATTTGTAGTTTACACAGACTAGTGTTATATAATTAAATGTCCCTCCAGGGAGAGAGTTTTATTCCAAAATATTTGGAGAAAACGCTGCAAAACGGTAATTCTTCCCTAAAAATTTAAAAGGAAATGTTAACCCCCTGAACCCGCCCGTCTTGAACCGCCCCTGATACGTTATATAAGTCACGTATGCAGCACAGAAAATCAAACGCAAAAAAATCAGATTCTACGCCAGCGAGATTATCAATTCAATAAAGCATATGTTAAATAGATTCAGATGACGCTATAATAGAAATGCTATCTTTCTCTGGTCATAGATTTTGTTTGTACGAGCTGTTTCTACTCTTTTATCAATGTTTGAACACCTGGACAACATCTGCTCTCAGTCTTCCGCTGCTAGGATGGGCTGATACCATTGATTTAACACTGGCATTGATTCGGGTAAACGCTGTCATTCAATCATCCGGCAAGAACACACGTGTCACGTACACAAATTTAAGAAATTTATACCTTTGATTATATAAACACAGTTCTCATTTTAACATTATTTTTAACATTATTTAATTAAATAAAATTAAAATTAAATTTGATTTAGTTAAATATAGCACATTTTACCTTGGTGAAGGTAGCTCCGATGTTGCATTCTGACAAGCTAATTCACACACCTACACACACAACCCTACATACAGACCTACCAACACCTGCAAGGACACCTGCACTACTCCAGATATATATATATATATATATATATATATATATATATATATATATATATATATATATATATATATGGGTAAGGATATACATTCGGATGACCTAAATCAAGCGACTGTGTGTTGTCACTTCAGATTCAGTCGGTCAAGTGCCCAGATCAAAATGACTTTTCAAAGAGCAAAAAGAAAAAGAAAAGAAAAAGGAAACCAAATAAAATTTGATGTATCAAAGTATGAAGTCTTTGAATGTCACTCTCTCCAAAAAAAAAATAATCTAGAACAAATCTCGAATAATGTTTGCCAATACAAGCAAAGTGTTTAAACATTAAAAAGTCTCTCTTTTTTGTTTTATGAATTCCGCTGAATGAATGATTAGAAATTCACTTTAAAGGTTAATCCTTCTGCTATGTTGCCCAGCATATGTGGCTGAGTAACTCTGTGCTGAATGCTTTATGTTATTTTTCATCGAATTTTATTTTGGCAGAAAAACCTTAAGCTAATTTCTATTAAGCATGGGCGACTTTTCTTATGGCTTAAAATCCATCATTCAATCACCGTGGAAACTGTTACATAACTTCATTTTTTAACATTTTTTTCAATCTTTTGTCACCATTGAGCTTCCTTTTTTAATTCTGAAGACTTTCTTAAATGAAAGGTGAATTGAATTAGAGCAGATGAATGGGGACACGTACTGACTGACATCTGGTGTTAAAAAAAGTATTAAAAATCATATGTCAGGTCTTCAAGGATAGTTGAGCCATACAAAACATAAAGGTCACATGAAGAAATTTTGATTTTTGTAGGTCATGATAGGCTTAGCTGCCGCTTGCGGGTGTTCTCCTCAGAGGAAGGGTTATATATTTGCATCAATCTGGAACACTAGTTGTAATATATATTCACTATATACAATCGCGTCACTAGACTGACCCAGTCGATACAATGGTTAAGAATTAATTCCTCCCCCCTCATAAAGCCTCTAAACTTGCTCTTACTGAATTATTTAAGTAATTTACGTCACTCTGACCGACTGTATCATTATCTGACACAGAGTTACGTATATCGGAACATAGGATATGTTTTTTTTATTTTATTTCAGTTGCAAACATAAATACTAAAGCCCTGGCAGGGTTTTTGCGTCACTTGTCAATTTGAGAGCATGGGTATTTGAAATAAACATGGCTGTCAAACATATTTGTTGTAGGCGGGGCACACAAACAAGTTAAAAAAGTTCCACTAAAATTGGCGTTTCTTCGTATGTAACCTCTGAGTGAAAGTGGTATGTTGACATAACCCACCAATGATCAAACTACATTTGAACTGATTTACCTAACACGTGACTGGTAATTTTTTGTTGTAGCGTCTTGCGCAAATATCGTCAGAACCGAACAATAATAGGGAACCGGCTTAGGGTTTACCATCTTCGAAAAAAGGTCAAGGTCGAATAATAAATATCATTGGCAAATCTATCATCTTTGACTATTACTGTGCCAAATGTCAGTATTTAAAAATCAGCCATAGTAGATATATATAACAAACAACTCAGAGACAAATAAAGAAAAAAAAAGAAAAAGAAAATGTAATCGACTGTCTTTCACTCGAGGAGACATAAGAAAATCCCCCCCCCCCCCCGAAAAAAACCTTAATATTAAACAGAAATAAATTCATCAACCCATATATGTCTCCCCTTCCAACGGGGAAGGCTTATTTAACCTATATATCAGCTGGATCACAACGTAACTGTAGGCGGAGAACAAGACTATAGTTATATTCGGTACAATTGTTTGTGATATGAGGGAATTCTTGGTCTTAAAGTCCAATTCCGCGGTCGATTATCTCGAGAGCTGTGTGTCTCCTTGAAGCAGAACACATCGTTCAATATAACCAGTGGTAGTGGGCGTTCCGGACCGGTAAGATGCACTCTCTGTTTACGGGTCAGCCATTTTAGGTCTGCTGCGATGACGTCATGTGAGGCCTCCGACTGTTGGTCAAGAGATGAAGCGCGCCCAACCAGCGAGCAAATTGACAAATTGAATAGC
This sequence comes from Sipunculus nudus, assembly GCA_026874595.1. Lineage (NCBI taxonomy): Eukaryota > Metazoa > Annelida > Sipuncula > Golfingiida > Sipunculidae > Sipunculus > Sipunculus nudus. The sequence continues at coordinate 11,167,888 of CM049311.1, read as the reverse complement.
TCCCTTGTCTGGAAATAATTAAATGCGTTATATTGAGCGACCAATTTCATGCTTTAGTTGAGTTTTTTATGTTAAGCTCCCAAAGACCAGACGTAGTCTGTCTCAGAAGTTACCGGATCACTTATTTTTCAATTAGGAACACAAAGTCTCCCGTTGTGCTCCTGTAATAGTCTGATACTGTGAAATTGATAAGACATCTTTTATATATATATATATTTAACGTAATGAAAAGACAACTTATAATTTGATGCACTTTTTCTGACAGAAGGCTATGCCATACTCTAATTTGCCACTAATTTTAAATTTATAGTTTCAGAATATCTTGAACGGAATAAAAAAATGAAGAAAATTCTAATAAGTTGTTCTTCATGTGCTGAGCAGATGGCGCTGGCATCGCATTTTTAATGATATTTGGATAAAACTTGAGTTGTCCACGTCCTGTTGTCCTTACAGGAACCTCTAGTTGACAGTGGAAAATGAAATTTGAAGCTCGAGAATTGGTGTGACTGAAAGAGGAGGAGTGTCCCGGTTTCTCTGGATCAAACGGAAGAGTTCTAAAGGTGAATTCTTCCCAAGATATTACTAAAAAGTTCAGTGCACGTCCGTTATCAATATAGAATCTATGAATAAATGGGCATAATTACAGATTACGGTAAAATCGAATGTTCAGGCTTGGGGTTGTTTTAAACCTCCATATTTCAATTTAAAAATATTTCACTTCTAATTGGCTGCGGTGCTTCCTGACAAACTTTTCATTGCCAGCAATCTTAAGTTCCCATTCCTCGCAAACGTAAACCAACATGTAAACATATATTCATATAAAATGAAGACTATCTGACATTACTAGGTGACGAATCTTGTATGACATCACATGGATGATGTCACCGATTTGACCAATTTTTACGGAGGGCTCTAAGAGGTAGCGCTCCTTAGATATCAGAAAAGTACCACACTCAAACATGCATAGAGGGTGTCACCTTTTGGGTCAAATGTGGCATGGCCAACTAATATTATTTTATAATGGCTTCCTCCAGTACCACAAAACAATTCCAAGACTGGTCAGCAAATAAGAAAATAAAAGACTTTCTTGACAGGCTGTTACAGAAGCATGCATGTTTATCAGCAGAGGAAAGAATAATGATTGGTTAAACAAATTAATTCATTCATCCAATATGCAATACTATGGCTGGGGCTTGGACAGTCGAGGGATAAAATGCACGGCACTCTCCGCTCGCAACCCGGATTCAATCTCCGGCGTGGCTATGAGGATGAGTTGCATGGGCCAAAGCCGGATGTTTTCTAAGGGTTCTCCAGTTTTTTTTTCACCTCTAGACACTACCGAACGCAGCCACCTGAGCCATGAATAATGCCTCGATTAGTTATAATAACTATTTGTATGATCCATGTAAAATAAATGTGTATAACACTGTAAATATCTTTATCTAACTATAAATCTTTGCTTTACAGTATAACAAGTGCTCATTAGTGCTGAAGACCTTATATCAATATGTTTACAATGTGTGGGGGTCCGCCAAAACAATCAAAACAAATTCAACAAAGGCATCTGGCGGCAAGTCAGATGAGCCAGAGCTTTGCAAAGGGTGTTTTGCAATAAGTGACCTTTCTACCTCCACACACACGCAACCTACAAAATTAGGTTACCTGTTTTTCTCGTCTGTCAACAAAGCTGTGTTTTCAAACATTTTGTTGATAAACAAGTTCATACATCCTTCTAGGAGGCGTTATAAGAATTTTTCATAACCAAAATAACCCTAAGATCCAGAATATTTACACAGAGAAAGCCAGAAATCACATAAATTCTGTTTCAAAAGGTAGGTGAATGGGCACCGTTAATAAATTACTTCAAGAAACATCTGTTGGCCGTTGAAGTTGTTCTTGAGTATATCTGTGTGACAGTTGTGAGGCTAAAACCGATATGATGTATAAAGCTCACTAGTAGATGGCTGGAAAGAGACCCCGCTTCAGTTTTAATCAACTTCAACGCCCATATGTCTCAAGACACGACCGCATGATGTATTTGGTCACTGGTCTGGTACCAATCTTATCCCGTGTAGTCCGCGAATAATTTAAAGAAAGATTGAGATTTTGGTCAGAGTGCGGGTGACTATATATTTACATTATATTATAAGTGTTAAGATAGGTATTTTTGATATATTAGTCTGTCCATATGCATAAGTCTCTATGATTTCCCTTGTCACAGGCTGTAACTAACAATTTCCCATGGGGACTTACTAAATAAATGGTTTAAACCTAATCTTATCCGAGATATATGTTTCAGATATGAATATGTTCTGTATCGTATAGTTTCCTTTGGGCATTTAATAAATGTATCATATTTATGCTTCGGATATTACTTCAGTGTTTCTGTCAGAGTGATTTATCGTACAATATGCGTGAAATTATAAGGCCTGTGTAAAATGATGGCCTCTTATTCTTCCGGAAACTCATGGATATCAAAAAGAGTATAAGTACCTGTCACTTTATATAACTTGCTCACTTTGTTATCCTGCATGGGGGGAGGGGGGGGGGGGGGTATGTGCATTTGTTGGTGTGTGTATGTGCGGTGTGCATTTTCGGAAAAACAAACTTAATTAAATCTTATACATTAACAATTAAACTTCATTTATTTGGACTTTCTCAATACTCACTAACGGAACAAAGATCATGAAAACAAAAATTATAAGAAAAGTGTATGCCATAATGAAAAATAGTTCTCCAGATTTTCTTACTTTTATATATTTAGTACTAGCTGAATGCCTATAATGCAACACCCGGGTTTTAGAGTGTACGCAAAAATTGAAGCCCCTATAAACGGTTTCGAGAAACTTTGAGAATTAAAACCTGCTAGTGTTCGAGAAGTGCGCGGGGATGCGACACTAAAATACTCTGAAAGCAGCGTGCAGGCCAGAATGTATATCGCCGGAGAGAGTTTGGTGAAAAGGGGACTTGTATCGGCAAAACCTTTTATTGACCACGCCCAATTTCTCATATTATCGTAGGACTTTATGTTTCATTTATTAACACATTTCTAATTTTACTTTTATTAATATTAACGGTATTTCCAGAAAATACATGCCAGTAAAAGGTCGGAATTGAGAAATCTATGAAAGTTACTATCTTGTGAAATTCGGACCCGGGTACACGCGAAAATGATTATGTATATAAAAATTTCCTTTGTGAATTTCACAATGAATATTTATACAGGGATACAGATAGAAGTTACTCATTATGGATGAAATAACGACACGTATGACGACAGTCACACAGGGGTGACCGTAAATGCAGGTTCAAAATCTACGGATGCAAAATTTCAGAACTAAGGTCAGATTTCTTCTATCAGGATCCGAGCAAGGTATAACATCTATGGGTCAATTCATTTTAACGGTAGGGACACACGTCAGGCTTGGCCTATGGACAACCTGTCACATCAAGCAAGCCGAGAGGAGAGAAATAATGAAATCAGTTATTGTGTAAGGGATCTAAGGTTCGGAACGCCACAGAAATGGGAGCCCTCCCGCCTGTGCCGATGTCCCGCCTTCGAGTCGCCCTCGCCCTTTGTCCGACTGGGCCACTGTCTAATTGGATGGCAGCGCCGTAATGGGTACCGCACGTCTTGATGAAGCTATATCCCTAATGGAAACATGCCGATATGATGAGTCCGCGTGCATACTGCCGCAGCTGTCACTATCCTTCTGGAAAGATGGACACTGGACTGAAGATGTGCTATTCAGATGTATTCAAGTCTTAACCACCTTGTCCCAATAACAAATAGATACAGACCTGGACCGCGGTGATATCCGGTGCTCCGGTCAAGTGGTGCAGTTCCTGTCTAATAAGTAGCATTTCCCCGTTGTTCTTGAACCGATAATTCAAGTTTTTTTTGAGAATCTTACGCTCAAAGTGCTACGTTAAGACACTCCGTTACCTCTACATATCATCAATAGTATAGCCCTGTATGTTAAGTATGTCCGAAAATATTGTCACAGAGTTTGTGAGAGGTCAACCATATGGCGCATGATATTACCTCACGACAGGCTGACAGCCTGCTAGGGAGCAAAAGGGGTGACATTATATACATAAAACATACATGTGCGATATTACTACTGTTTGTTAATTACGACATGGGAACTGGCATTGTATTTCATGTGAGGAAGTTTAGGGAAAGCATTGGAAGCATATCATTCAGGCTTCTTCCCTGTTGTTGAGAAATGACTCCTCTTTAAGTGAAAAAGGCTTGGTGATAAAACAAATGAAGGACTACGACTCTACGGACTTGGACTTGTGAAATACCTCTTTGAAAGAAATGACTTGGAGGAACTAGTGGACAAATTATAACAGCAAAAGTATGTAAACTTCCCATATCGTATAATTTGCTCTGTTTAGTCTTTCCCTGTTCTTATTGTGTTACAAAAGTAAAAAAAATAAATTTTCAGGGAATACGAAGGACGTTTATTACCCATAAATCCCCTTTTACCCGTGCCTTACGCTACTTCCGGATGTAGCGGAGTGGCTGCTTCCGGTACATTAATCCTTAATGGCAACTTCCTTTTCCCTTTAAGCCGAGTAAGTGACGGGCGTTACTGTTGGGTATAGCAGCAAGCACTAAGTAAGGGATTATTCTGCTGTTATTGCACGTATATATATATACTCGGGAGATTACCTGTCACTTAGTTATGGCAAAAATGGTATATTCATGCAAACCTTAAACATCCAGAAAACGGCCTAAATCTGGGGTTCTAACATATTGGGACATTTTAAAAAAGTGAAAATATTTGCTTATTTTTTTTTTTCAAAACGGGTTGATAAAATGGTGAGTATAGTAAATATTTCAGTGAAACAAAATATATATATAACCATCAAATAAAGTAATGTACAAAAGTATCACCTCAACATATCCTTTTAAGATAGCTTGCTTATGTTTCATGTGTGGGTATAATATGGTCCCAAATATTGTATAAAATATTAATATACAGATACCTTCAAAATTGTTGTTAATTACACGAATATTGTTTAACGAATGTAATCGATTTCCAGCGGATCAGCTGAATCTTTTAAATATCTGCCAATAAACAAGGGACAAAACACTGGGAAATAAAAGAAGAAAGATTTTCTCGTCTGAGTACTTTAATGAATATTTAGAAAATGTGAGAATTTATTTTATATAAATATTGATGTAAAATTGACTTGGGTCTTCAATTAAAAAAAACATAAAAAAACACTTAAAGCCGCCCGCTCAATCATAATGGTAACTGCACCCATGGTCCACAATATGGATATCCTGATTTGATTTAAGTATAATTTGGTTTCTTATATGTTTAAATATTTGTCTATTACAAATATACAGTTACATAATATGAATATGGGTGACGATATCTGTCTACATTGTGACATGGTATAAAGCCAGCACGCTTGTTCTTTTCGTTGCAAGAATGATTTACGAGTGTAGGCGGTGTATCTAAACCTGGCCTGTAGTTTTATGGTTGCCTGAATGGACTATTTTAATCAAAACTTGTACGCCCCAGACCCAAGGGGTCAAGCCTTTCGCCGAGGGAGTGACGGCTATCACACAAAAGTGCCTGCACTTGACCCCGGTTGGGTCACCTCAAGAAAGGTCAGGATACAAACAACTGACTGTAGTTATAACGTCACTGAAACTATGACGAGAGACCTGACTTTTTTGTGAACTTTGACCGCTGGGTTACGCAGAGGCATTATTTTCAGCTATGGTTTTCCTTACAGTCAAGAAGGTTATGTTTTCAACATTCTGTTTGTTGCCTCCGGCAGTTGGGTAAGCATTTATCCCCTCTTGTGTGTATTTGTGCGTGATTTGTGATCGTTAACAACATACATCACGCAATCATTAACGGAATCTGATGACATTTGCAGGACATTTCGGAAATGGGCCAAAGAAAAATCGACAAAATTTTGGTGTAGATCCGGTACTTGGTAAGGAACATTATCAAGGAACCTTCACAATGTACAGTCACTTTTGCATGAATGATCCTGGAAATATGGGCCGATTAAGTGAATGTAAACTCGGTTTGGGAGCATCCCACAATAGGGAGTCCACCACATGGCGGAGCCTTGCATTCATTAGAATTCAGAATTCTAGTTTGAAGGTTTGTTAGCAGGGTTACCCAATGCTTGTGGAGGAAGCATGGAACATTGGCAAGGAGGAACCCCTAACATGTTGGTGCGGGCCAGGATGAACAAGCGCATTTACAACTGAATTGTTTTTCTTTCTTGATGGAGGTTTGCCTTCTGCTTAGTCTGATTCTAATTCATTCTGGAAATATGATTTGTGTATGAAATTTGAAATCTGCTTATTGGTTGGATAATATGGTATTAAATGGGTTTGTTATTACTTTTTCTTTCCAAAGCTGGTGGTTTCTGGAATCACCGGACATTTTCCGCCCACGAAAATAAATAAATCTATTCGAATCTACTGATTCTGAATTGTTTATATGTTTGTTTCTTAACATATTTGTTTTTCTACTTGCACGAACCAGTAGGCATTTAAATTAAGTTGATTAAATTATGATCAGTCAATCATCAGAGTTTGGTTACAAAACTTTCTTCGCCTTGGTACGGAACAGAAACTTGGTGTGAGCATGGCCACTCAATATTTGATTTTCTCCTTTGTTATTTCCCTTTGTTTAATTAAAGTATGTGTATGTATGGAGAGAGAGAGAGAGCTCTTGTGCGTGAGCTGATTTCATTATGTTACAGTACTATTGTTTACTGCATGTAATCTTTAACAGGTAGGACCGGAGCGACCAATTGCATGGTGAAGCCGACACGAGATGATAAATATCAGTGCTTCCCCCGCCATTAGCAAGATCAATAACACAAGAATTATGGTTTCCGACCAGAGTGATTTATACATGCGACTCCGTCAAATTGATCTTTGTAGCACTGAATCCAAACAATGCACCGACGGCAAATATTACGTTAGCGTACATAAAATGTCCGTCCTGACCACCTCATGTGTATCGCTCCCACGAGAACTGCGTACAAACAACAGAAGGATTGGCAAGCCCGCCAAAATATAAATATGGCAAATTTTCCGGTATTATTGATGGGCTATTCTCTAGTGGAATCCCTACTCATGTTCAACAAGGTTTTAACAACCCATACCATGATGGTGTTTCCCGGAAGAAACCTGTAAGTTTCGGGATATTTTCCAATCCACTGCTACTTTTCTGAAGTTACTGTCTTTAGTATGCTTCCTGTAATCAATACTTTGAGAAACTCTAATAGTAACCGATGATAAATTTGGTCCTGTTTTCTGCGGTCGAAGAACCTTTGAAATGTTCATTAAATATATTCTAAATGTCAAGCAATATTAATCATGGAATATTTTATTTTAAGTTGTTCACTTGAATGTCATGGCTTATTGATGACTTATTAAATTTCCCACTTTTTCAAAAGAATGAATGGACTTTTATTTTCCTGATGTCATAAATCAGGAAATGAACATTAACAGCGCCAGTATAATAATAAGATTATGACTAATTTTCTAGTAATATTCACAACAGTTTTCTTTTCAAAGCAATGTGTCATTGCATGTGTTCCTCCATTGTTACAACTTATTGTTACAAGAAGACGGTAATTTTGATCTGGTGCATATTAATAATCACACCCATATCTCTATTTATGCTTGAGCAGAGGAAACCAAAATATTACTTTTTTCTTCCTTTTTTACATTTTTTAAGGCACAAATTTTGCGAGTGAAGAAGCAAAACCGGGAAACCGCACTACTGGCAGGAATTTGTTAATAATACAAACGAACTTTCACGCATACCATATTAAACCATGATAAATATATTCGTCTTGCATATATATATATCTTTTTGTTTTTACTAGACATAGCGGCATATAAAAAACACTATTTTCTTAAAAAGCTGTAGCCCCTGCTCCTGAGACTTGCTATTTTCCATTCCCTTTAAATGAACATGACTTTTTTGCAAAGAGGAATCCCTTTCGCTGAATGTTAGAGTTTTGCTTATATAACGCGTTCCATGGCCTATTTCTTGTTTCTTTACCAGGATAATGGATAACAACTACAGCACTGGTACCCTTTTCCTTTGAAACCTTATACCTTACTCTGAGAGATTAGTTCATGTGTTCTCTTTCAGGAAAACCATTTTTGTACCAAAAAGAGTGTACGTTCAGCCGTTTACAAGTAAATACAAGAGAAAAATCATGTGTTTCCATATCACATTACATAAATAAATCTCTAGGCCATATGGTGTTCAATTTCTGTCAGCTTTTTACACAATGGTCGCACCATGGTCTACTAAACACTTGTAAACCTATACACTCGTCATAACATCAGCAGCTTTACATGTGAACAGACGACCGGCCAGCGACGGACAGTTCTTGTTGGGCTTGCGACTTCCCTGACCTCGATTGCCCACATACAGCCCGTGTGCGATTGCCCACATACAGCCCTTGTGGGACTTTAGGGTGGACAAGATAACTACGCGTACTTTATCTTTTAATATGTACATGCAATGTTTATAATGTATATTGTTACGGAACCTAATATCAACATATAAAGTAGTCATGACGAGCACAAATTTTGTTATGGTTATATTCTGTAACACTAGGCAGCGTGAAATGTCTAGGGGAATGAATAAAGAAGTCAGTGATTTTTTGTTAACAAATAACTATAATTTATTCTTAAAACAACCCTAAAATTACAATACACTTAATCAAAACAGTTACATAGTATAACAACAGTGCAACAGCAAATCAATACAATTACACAATATAATAAATAGAGTGCACAGTACCCGGATACCACCACTGTCACAGCGACAACAGTCACAGTCCTTAAAGCATATAATCCACATAAATCTTCTCAGAGAATAATTGTCCAATTCAATCACAAAATTAATCTGCTGTAATCCAAAAGTGAAATCCTGGAAGTGATCTCAAAGGCAAACTGAAGACTATATAAAATCCGTTACAAATTACGAGAATATCTATAACTGCTGCACCTATCGGAAAGGCCCACAAACTGACCCGCACTCCTCCGTGCACGCTGGAATATCTCTCTCTCCTCTTTCCTCTTTCGGCTCTAAACATAGCCCCCTATCTATAACTTTTCATCCGAAAATTCTAGAAAATTATATTTCACGAAAAATCCCAAAGAACCCAACAATACATAAAACACACACCCAAAGAACATTACAAGAAACGCGCTCATACAGCGCGACCAGCCGAGAAAGTTTCAGATTAGCATGACCGCTGTGTTAACACGTCAGGCCCCACGCGTGGGCCGGGCCAGCTCGCGTGTCTCAAATGGCAACGGAAAATGCTAGCGCTACACATACACATGTAAGAATGTGTATACAATAAAAGAGTTATCTGTAACAATATAAATGCAAATGAGCCATATTTACAGTACTCCTTGGCACCTCAGTCACTCCTGTTTCTGTTCATCTCATAAACAAATGTTGAATTAAATTCCCCCCCCCCCCTGAAAAATGCATCCATTGTTCCTATAACCCCTGAATGCCATACAGTTAAACCCCGCTTACACAAGAGTGGTAGGATATGAAGGATGGTTGTTTTAAACAGTAATGATAAGTATTTAAATGGTCTGACGCGATCAGGATTATTGGTATAGTGACAGCGGGGTGGTCGTGTTTTACTCTTATATTACTAACAACTGTTTAAACTTTTGCCTCTCCTTCTATTTATAAGCATAGAACAAGTTATTCTAATCAGTTTCCCGGGATGATTTATATGTTCAACGGTTGTTAATTTACCCAAGTGGTCTTCAACATATCTATCCTCTCGGGAACACATCTGGTTTTAATAGTTTTGTTAATGATTAAATGTGACTAGCAAACACCAAAAATGTAGGAAATTTCCTGCGATTCCAGTGAATTAAATATATATAAAAATGCTTATGTTGTATCGTGATGTTGAAATGAAGTTTCTTTAGGTAAACAAAATTGAACATGTTTGTTACAAACAGAATATTCAATGAGTTAAGCTCAATCATAGCTAGTTTATGCAAACTAAAATCATCGGTGTATACCATTTAGTCCAAAACATAAAAGGTATGGTTCTCAGGCACCGCCCGCATCAATTCCCCACCCCCCCCCCCCCGCATCAAACATTTTTATTTTGATTTTAACCTTTCAAGAGGATAAAATAATACAATTTTCATACGATTTTCCTTGTTATGTAATACTTTTACCTGTTCAGCAAAAAACATCCTCTTATGTTTATGCTTTTCCCTGATCATATGACATTTTTATCGAAACATACAAAAAAGGTAAAAAGTAAAATACCGCCCGACCGCACTGATTTCTGAAAAAAAAGTGCCTGAGAGCCATACCTTTTTATTTTTTTGGCCTTAGTTATTTACTTTTAAAATTCTCCACGGAATTAGCCTTTTTCAGCTTAAAATTTGTGATACAAGGAAACCTGATTTCAAATATGGAATCTGTGTCCACAATGTGAATCTATACAGCGCTATAGGGTGAAAGCATCAAGTAGTACATTTTGATTAAATTATAAGAAAACCCAATAAATTCGCTCAATATTATTATCAACCTTATAGTGAAAATGTAAACATTTAATGCTAGATCTGAAGATTGGACGGCTACAGAGTGATTAGGACTGCCAGATTCTTGATTTGCTGACAAGTATTGAAAGGCCACCAGCGGAACTTTCCATCAATGGCTACATGTCATTGACCGGGGGATAATGGGATGATTCGTGGGATAAACCCCTGTACTTCTGTGGATTTGTCGATGTCAATGGACAAGTTAAAGTCGTCTTAAGTGTCATTGGGATGGAACATTGACGTTAAGCAGCCGGTCAATTCCTCGGAGTCGTTGAGGAGGCAGAGGTTCCAGATGAGATATAGATCAATAAGGGTCCGTTTCGTAACATCGGACATCGTGAAAAGTTATAGTAATTATGTAAAAATAAAGACAATCAGCCTGATAAAAGGAAATCCATGCATTTTAACCTGGCACAGAGCTAGCGTGCTGTCGTGAAACTTGGTAAAAGTCGCTCCGGGCCCCACAGAATAAGCAATTCCTTCATAACTGATTGCGTCTGTCATCTGGCTTTTGTGCCGTTTCATCAATTATTGCCTCATAGCAAACGTCTCCAAGCCACCCGGGTTATTAATACCATTTTCCAAGTCATTTATTCTCCATAGTCTTGAGAGAATAAAACAAACAGACAAGAAAACATGCAAACGGTCTACTGACAATAAGGAAAATTCACAGCCACCGTATGGCCTTTGACTTAATCTGTTTTGAGACGGGCTGATATCAGCTTGATTCCGATTCTGTGAGCGGCTGTGGGACTGTGAATATGCCGACGTCCTGTTTTAGCCAGACTGCTTCTTGCGTGAGGTGATTGCTAGATAAATATTGGGCGTTTGTGACGTGATACATTTCATAATGTCAGAAGATATACGGCACACACGCACGCACAGACGTCACCGTAGTCTTATTTCAACCGCCTCCTCTTACCACAAAATCTCGAATTTCCGTGCAACAGTTTGGATCGTTTATTATTATTCATTCGGATAAGTTAGAAAAGCTGTTTTTAATTTAAAATAACATAAAGTGTACAAGTATATATTAAGTGTTTATATTACATTTTTAAAAATAAAATATTCGACTCATATATTTTTGACTGATAAACAAGACTATTTTCGGACCTTTACTTTCATAATTTCACGAATCTTCGGATAAAGATTACACCTAAATCCAGATTCTGCTATGCTTTGATAAACTGGAATGTTATGAAGCTGAGTGGATATACATTTATTTTTTAAAAAAGTACCATTATGATTTAAAGTTCACTTGTAGATTTCAGGGTTATTTATCATCAATTGATTTATCACAACATATGGTTAAGGTAACCAATACCATATTGGCACTTTTCTCTGACCAAAGACAAACAGATTAGTTACATGACGAATCATAAAAATAAAGGCACAGTTTAAAGGGATTGTAAATGGAATTCTTAGAAGAAATGACAAGAAACGAGAGAGTATTTAAGACCATTACCATTACAATGATGCTGTTGTGCTTGTGAATGAGAGTGATTAACGGACTAACATTCAAGACTAAAATTATCGGTAGAATGACTAACATATTTTTTAAATAAATAAGATAACTCAGACAAAATGAGGAAGTGAGACCGCAATAATTTTCAAAGATATTGAAATAGGGAGGCACAGTTATTTCTGAGACCCAGGACAGTTCATAGTACACTGCTAACATTAAAAAAAACTTAACACAAGAAGTGGAGTCATACGACACTAATCATGCCACCACTGAGTAACTCGCTTGGCTAACATGGGTCACAGGTGCACTTAAACAAAAAAGGCCCTATACCGATGAATTGCTCTATCCTACGCTGCGACAATAAAAAAATCACCTTGATTCGGCAAAGGTATGTGTTTATTTGAATTTATATTCATCGTAGTGATATAGATTACCATTAAAATTTCTCGGATTGTTCCATGGGTGTTATCATAAACCTCCACTAACTGTTAATGAAAATCCGCTCAATACTTTTTTAAAGTTGCTAACAGACATACAAATCAAGGGAGAAATATATTTCCTCGGCATCTGGCGGAGATATAAAGAATCAAAAAGGATTTGGTTGATCGTGTGTCGTAATGGTGATTTTGTGTTGTCATGGTAAACCAATCACTTAAGTAAGAAGGCACTAGTTCATTTATATACACTATATAACTTTTATTACAGATAAAAGAAAAAAATACAACTGCAAAATATCATGTAAGCGAACTGATGATTCTTAAAATGCCTGAAGGTTTTACTTCGTAATAAAAAAAATATTATTCGGTAACTTGTACATAGCAACATTTCTCGAATTCAACCCAGCAACATGGATGAGTATTCTGACAGATTTTGGAATATGTCTATGAATCACAATGACTTTACATGAAGTACTTTTAAGGTTAGACCTTTTGCAAAGTGTCCAGACGTGGTTGTAGTGAAAATATAAAGGAATTCACACTTTTATGCCCAAAGGTACATACAGCAAAATTTTGGCTACTGTGCGATTCCTTTATAAATTTGATCCAACTCGAGAACGCTTTGTAGGCCTAAATCCAAACCTTTGTGTTAAATAATAAACGGAATGAACTACAGCAGCAGCCAGTGTAAGTCAAAATTCATAAAAGCAACAAAGGCAAACAAGAAAGGTTTAACAGATTGACTTACGCGGTCGTATTATTTTTTGTCCGAGAACGGTTTCACATGTATTAGAATTAGGCCAACGTCAGCTATAACTGGCATACTGAAGTTTCAAAAACAGTGCCATGGGCATTACAGCAGATGTCCTGTCTGCCACTAGTAAAATCAAGTTTAGAGCAGACAACATGAAAATGATGTCTTGCCTTTAACTGAATGATATATTATTCAAAGCCTGGTTAAATTTTAAAACACTTTTACAAAAGCCTCTTTAGTTGTATTCGCGACCCATACTTGTCGAAAATTTGCATAACAGCGATGGAAAATTGAATTTTATATTTTAATATCTTAAATATTGATATATATTTGTGTCATCTTTTGCAAATGCAACACCTAAGGATAAGTAGAAAATATTGCGTGAGCAAAAGAATAATAGGGTTGAAAAACACTAATCTCGAAATCACCTACACTGCTTTACAATATATGATCTATAAAGACATCATTGTTATGGTTATAAATTGGAGAGAGGGTTTTGAACAAGAGTTAATTAACCTGGTTTGATGTCAATACAAATCAAATATCGGTTGGTACATCTATCTTGAAACCCAGTTAAGGAACAGCAACATTCGCTGACATAGGGAAAATCATTTTTTTTCTAATATGAATAAATAGTTCTCTCAAAGTACGATTCATTACTTTTCGCGGGGTGCTGTCGGTTTATGTGTTTTTTAAAACCGCCGGGTCTTGGTGCTGGCGTGCGCTACAACGGTGTTGTCTACGTAAAATATAGCTAACATTTAACTTTCCACCTTTAACACAACCCTGCCAACTACACACTAGTGCACACAACTATATTATATAGAGGATATCTGGTCTTGCCCATTCTGTCGGTAGATAGACTTCATTGTCAAAGTCGGGACAGTCCCTTTAATTAACAATTACTCAAATGGCGTTATGCCAAACACAAAATTGTTCATACTCCTCCTTGACAAATCTAAATGGCGCAATGTGTAAATTGAGCTAATCAATCTGCTGATTCCTTCATCTAGAAATTGGTGGCGTTTTCCTAATTGAGCTAATTTTAACTGAACTGTCATCATACAGAGTCAATTTGGTGTCTGTTGCCTCTGAAAACTAATCTAACGTCTGGACAAAGACAGCCGTCCGTCGAATACACGGACGATGCCCCGGGTAGTTGTCTCTTTTTTAATCCAGAGTCCTCAAGTCTGAACTGGACCAGTTTAACATGGGGCTACCGTCAGAAAATATGTCTGCATCGATCCACATAACAAGTTAAGTTATTAGTGAAATATTAGTACTTAGTATCTAATGTTGCCTTTTGATGTATTAGCTCATGGCAGAATATTAAAATGAATAAATCAGTCGAATATCGTGTTTTTCTTTTGGACATATGTGGAGTTTACAAGACATATGCATTTTAATGTAAAATGGCTTCATTAGTTTCTAAACATTCATCTAATTTACAGTTTCCAGCTACTGCAGCTGATAATTTTGTAATGGATTTGTTATTCATATTTGATTTCAATTTTATTAATCAATTTCAACATTTTCATTCAAGTTTAAGATTGGACAAACCAAATACCTTACATCTCAGAGAGCTATTGTCTAGGACCTGACATTGAACAGGTCGTTTATTTTGTATAGTGGTGTCAATTAATTTTCCAGTTTTTTGTTGTCTTTTTTTTTTGGGGGGGGGAAGAGATCACATGTATATATATATATATATATATATATATATATATATATATATGCACCTTTATAGCGTCTGTATAACTGAATTCAATTACATTAATGTATGTAAGACACATTTCAAATATATTACAGTTTAGTATAAGGTTTTTAAAAATTAGATATTATGTTTCAAGTAAAAGGTTTGGATATAATATTGAATAGTAGTCTGATAATTAGAACCAAAGTCTATAATTCTTATTATTTATATATTTCATTTTCAACATATAGGCCTAAATATTATTCTCTGAATAGCGGGGTAGGGAGACTACATCCCTCCTTGCCAAAATGTGGAGGGTGACAAATCCCCCCCCCCTCTTTATTGACGCCCCTGATGTACTATTACATGAGCTAAATTATTTGGCGAATGGAACTAGGAACATCCGGGAAGTGATCCCTTAAGGGTAAGACATTCAAGCAAGTCCATGAGGTTGAGGTTAGAGCTCAACTTCACTATTACCGTTTCAAACCGTTGTGAATACGTTTTTGAGCGTTAACACGGCAATCCAAGCAGTTTTCAAACAATTTTGGCCAAATGTTTTGGATCAAGCTCCGGAGGTGGTTTCAAAGAGTTGGAATGCGAAACGTTTCATCCGCTTTGCTGATAACTGTCTCGTGAACGCTCTAAAACGGGGCGTAACCTGAAATCGATTTAAGATCTCTTACCGGTAAATTACATTTGAATTCACGTTACGCAAGGGGTAACTTGAAATCGATTTCATAATATTGCTCATGATATTATATTAAGCATTCAAGAAGGGTGTACTTTAACATTTATTAACTAATAACTATTGTAGTCTCTTCCGTCTAACGTTAACCTTAATATCAATCGTACATATTATGTTTATAAGTAATGCTGTAACGTTTTAGTTAAGTGTAGTAGTCTTCATCAATAAAAACACGAATATAATCAATCATATAATTAACATTTTGTCACTATTCTATATTAAAAGGTGTTGATTTTTAGTTTTATATTGTATTATTAACTTATTTCATTCAGTTATTTCATAGTGTGTAAAAAGACATTAGAATTTTAAGGTTAACAGTAAGGGGGATATTCTGAGCAGTGCGGTGGTAATCGTAAACCAAGTAATCGATTTCAGAATGCACGGAGGTAGTTTGAAATGGGGGATAGCTTGAAGTTTTTACTTCTGCCGGTGGCGCCTCTGGGAATGGGCTAGGGACCCCCGGGTCCAACGCCTTGATCGTTGAGATACGTAGTGAATCGTGTTCACTGATCCATGGCTATCAGCACATTACCAGACACAGTGCTATAAATGTTAAGATCCCGTCTCAATATCAAGATTTAATTAAGAAGGTATCTAAAAATGGCAAATGTCAATGAAAGAGTTGATGGATTGCTTTGGAGACACGTAACAGATATAACGATTGATGTGAAGAAAAGCTTTTGAGGCCTAATGCTTGAGCCTTCAAAGCGATCTTGTCATTTTAGTAAAATTGATTGTTGTTAAATCATCTCTTGCTGTCTTGGGTGGTATTGATATTAATCCATGCACACCTTAACCTGAAATAAAACCCCTATCTTTCACTAAAGAACCCTCCTGCAAATACCCGAGGTTCATTCGACTGAACAGAAAATACATTGCTATGGGTTTGAAAAAGAAACGTGAGTGAAAACTATATTGAGCTTTCGTCTAGGTGGTAAACCTGAACGTTGCTGTAATGAGTCCACATGGCATGGGCCCTGTTTTCTGAGTAAATGTGAGGGGAAATTCTACATGAGCACCGACTGAAGCCCCCCCCCCCTCCTCTTGGACTAAAGGACACCTGGTCTTAATGTCCGAACCGCCCTTCCTCTTATGACAAATAGGACAAAGTCCCTGTCCCAGAAAACTATGATTTTCTTCACTCCAAATTCATATTCTGAAGCGTATATTGTCACAAACTAAAATAATTTTGCTCAGTTTCAGCAGTTTATTTTCATGGTTAACTTTTGAACATTCAAAAGAGGGTTTACATTTGAGACAATTCAATGAGACAGTTGTAAATTTCTGTTTTATCATAGTCAGATGCAAAACGGAAAATATGAATAAACTAATTTATGGAATTTAAAAATTATGTGTCTCATACTGAAAAAAAAGTGAGGGAGGAAAAGGGTACCTTGTCCCGATCCCTAAAAAGATAGTGACATGCCCCCTGAAACTAGGTGCATGGTATAACATAAGGTGTTCGTCCAGGCTGTTTCAAAGTGACCTGTTATTCTAGGGATGAATATGTATACCAGGTGTGGTGTAGATCCTAAAAGTCATTGGAGAAAATAAGTTTAATTTTATTTTTTTTCATTGTGTAAAAGAAAAAAATTTAGAAATACGCAAAATATATTTGCGAAAGTTCCAAAAAAATGACCTCCTTTAAAATGTATACCATGACAGAGAAACTTCTTTAATTATTTGTAAATGTAATACATTTAATATATGACAGTCGTGAAATAGTCGTGTTTATGACATAAAATTGTGGACGTGAAATGGTCTGAAATCCTGAAGACACTGCAATACAAAACATATGATAGTAACAAAATCTTCCTAAAATGGATGAATGCATTTGACCAGACTGAATTTGAACGGGGCACACAATTTTGATTCCCCAAAGTCATTGAATGTTGAGAATGACCACTAAAACTCTAACAACACATGATGGACGATTGGCAAGGCGCGGTGCCGCGACATGTCCATAGCTCTCAAGTGAACAAAAATAAAAAAATAAGTAAGAGATAAATGATTTGAAATATAACGACAAAGTATATTTCCCCGGCAAATTAAACATTATATTGTCTTAATTAGAGTTTAGAACTCTATAGCACTTTACTCACAATCAGGGATCTACATTATTATATTGTCTTACCTTTGATTTGATAAAATTTACATTTTTATACAGCAATAGCTTTTATGGAAAAAAAGAATTGATTGATTTATACTTTTTAGAACATTTTCCTCTTGACAAAACGTCCATGTCCATTAAGATTCTGATAACTGCAGTGGCACGTTGCCCGTAGTTACCACTAACCCGTTGTTAGTACATCTGCTGTGTCTTTCGCATTATCAGTAAATTTGTAATATCTACATTAGCGAAAAATGATATTATAAAAAATAATGAAGTTGAAATCTGAAATCGAGCTGCAATTGTTCAGCAGTGCCACTGACGACATTTATTAAAAGAATCCATATATTATAACATAAACAAGGTCAGTTATTCGTCCGTTTCTCGTCGAGCAAATAAATACGGAATATGCTTTAAAGTGCAATAACTCTCATATCGCTGTAATGGTTTTAGAAACACTAAAAGCCTTCTGAGGCTTAATATTGGTTCAGATGCATAACTATATACTTGAATAAATGGCAGTTACTGCTGTGGTTTATGTCATTTAAATACATATAGATATTGGCCTTCGATTTTACTTCTGTGTTACTTTTTTAAATGATCCTACGAAATCCCTTTACCGATTTTGTAAATCAATATAAACCCATATTTTTACAGTCGATATTACATTTCATTGAAAATTCATATACCTTATGATTCAGATCTATTGCAGATGCGTTTTTCCAAAGGGCACAATGCATTGGCAAATGGTTTTCTGCGGTGCAATGGGACATTTGATCACGGTTCTAATATACCCATTTTAACTTTGTGCACTGATGCTTAAAGGGACATAATCAGGTGAAATAGTATGCCTATTCTTTCACACTATCAGTTCAGTTTTGCTTTATACAAAAGTTTCCCAGCGAAACCATCCCAGCACACATTCTCAGTACCTCACACACGGCTGTTCAACACCTTGTTATGCCTCCTAGTGTTGGCAAACACAGTCCACGTGTGTGTTTACCATAACAAGGCCCCGTGACCGTAGGTCCGATTGTGACCCGCAACACGCGGTGTTTCAGCCAGCGGAAAACATGTGTTTCATTTTAGGACCAGTCAGTCAAGGCCTCTCCCTGATTGACACGTGTTGTGGATCCGCAATGCACGCGCTGTATTTATGTTGACCCCTGGGTCCGCGTCCGGTCCACTGTTTTTAACACTCTTTTACAGGAGTAAGCAAACGGTTTCAAGGCATTATTTTGGCAGGTACAGGGACGAAGCTATATTTTCGTTTTATTTCAACACGCTTTATAGGTGATAGAACCCTTTAAATAGGCCCAATCACCTAAATATTGCCTTGAACCGTTGGCTTACTCCTGTAAACGAGTATTTAAAACAGTAAACCGGGCGCAATCGCAGATGTCAACATAAACACAGTGCGTCGGGCCGTTTGCTGCGCGGAGTCACAACACGTGCCAATCAGGAGATGTCCTGACTGACTTGGCCCCAAAAAATGTGAACATGGGCCTGCTGGTTGAACCACCGCGTGTTGCTCCTCTCAATCGGACCTCCGATCAAGCGGCCTTATTATAGTGAACAGACTGTGTTTACCAACATGCAGGGCTATAACAAGGTGTTAAACAGTCGTGTGCAAGGAAATGAGACTGTGTGCTGGAATGATTTTGCTGGGAAACTTTTCTAAAAAGCAAAACTGAACTGATAGTGTGAAAGAATAGGAATAATATTGTTCCTGATTATGTCCTTTTAAGCGATAATAAGGAAGAAATATTCTTCCAGAGACATAAAGAGTGTAATACCAGAACACAAGCCATTGTATCTGATTCAGGTTTTCCTAGACTTCATATATATTGGCAAAACTAGCCATGCGAGAAACCAGTAACGGGTTTCTTAATTCACAGGAGGCAACGAACGGACGTTTGAAGCTTGGCTGAACTTTTATATTGATGAAGCCTCTGGCATATGACACACTAATTACACCCTGAGCACAAACCAGCGTGATCTTTTATGTTTAAGATGATAACTCTGTCTATGGTCTGACATTTTAGAATTGCTTATCAGACAAAAATCCATCTTACAACAGGCCTGGTAAAATGAGCTCATTTTACGCTGCGGTAACCAAGACTCTGACTACGAACGGAGGGGAAATTAACTTTCTTGTTTGTAGCTCTGCTGATAATTTTAGTATTAATGGATTCCCACCTGTGGACAAGACACGCGTGATATGGCTTCCTTGTGATTAAAGAAAATAATCTGATCACCGCAGAAAAAAAAATCCTCGTGACCTTTTACCTGCCCCAGAGTTTGAATTAGAAGAAAACAAAGTGCTTAGGAGAAAATTTGGCTTTTGAGAGCTATGGACCTATGGCAGAAACCATTCTTCAGAGCTGTTAATCGTAGCTAACGTCGTGATGAAAATCTTAACGCCCATTAACAACACGTTCTTACAAGATGAAGAAAAAATCGATGCTTAAAAAGAATAGCGGATAAAATTAAGTTCTCCATCTCTCTCTCTCTCTCTCATTCTCTCTCTCTCTCTCTCTCTCTCTCTCTCTCTATATATATATATATATATATATATATATATATATATATCGGAGGTAGGCTGTTTAAAAGTATAAGTTGTTTATGCGTTGACCTTTTTATTATTGTTTTAATACAACTTTTGTTAATATCCACAATTTATCTATGTGGTGCATAGATAATGTGGCAGGGCGTGTCCACAAAAACAAGCGGTACAACTATTTGATTTCAGACTTATCATAACAGTATTATCACTATTTCTAACCCATGGAACAATGACAAAATGACGTCAAGCAGTGACGTTATAAACCAGCACGACAGAATTGTCGTCAGCAAGCTTATTGTATCATGACCCGCGGCGCTGGAACCATTTACGTCGATCAGACATAGAAGACAATCTTATTATCTCTGTCCGTGAATGCATTACAGAGGACTTTTAGATGATAACACGGTTACCGCGGACACTGTCGATGGCGCACTGTCAGTATCATACATGGGCGGTAAATAAGATAGCACCGTGGGACGACTTGCCTGAGACGGCTTGTAATAATGTGATTTTCACTGGCGACGAGGAAGAGTGTGTAATCGGTATATTAGTATATTAATAATACATGTGTCCGATGTATTCCAATGTTGCAATGAGAGAGACAGAGAGCGATTATATACATTATATTCTAAACCTTTTGAATCTGAATTATTATTTTCATTGGCAAATTAACATTTTATAGGTATATGGGATAAAGATGACATTTTTATCGTTGTATATAAAAATGACGAAAAAACTTTAATTTGTGAGTTAAAGATAAAAAACCTTATGTATTATTCTAGACTTAAATCTAACGAATCTATAGAATTTAATGGTATATAATATTCTGCCTGTGTTCCTTTTTAAGACATTCATTCAATCAGATCAGAAATGAAAAATGAAAGGAAATGACGCATAAAAAGGTAAACAATTGAATTTAAACTATATTCTCGGGGGAGGCGCAAAAGGCATTTAGTCAAGAGAGACCCTTATCAAACTCATGATTCTCACAACTTGATGAAAACTCCTGGTGTGACTCAGTGTAAATTGCCCCTCCTGTGACAGCAACAAGACCAAATTGGTTCCAGGGGGGATAAATGTATTTCCCATTTGCAGGGTTGTGGCTCGGGTTTTTTTTATTCCTATAGGACTTTGCTTTCACGCTTTTCCCTCATAAAACGAAAATCTTAATTTTTTTCTACATATGCATCTCCTTTTCATAAGCCATTTTCTGCAAGGTTTATTTTTTCTTATAATGTCGTCAATTCTCTTAAATATCCAGCATCCCGCTTAAGAATATGGCAGGGAAGGGGATTGTAAATATACGACGGACTCAATGTGGCTTATTCAAAGCATTTAATGCATCCCCCAAACCATACTATTTTTGGGTGGACTGACGTAAAGGTATTATTATCATATATTATCCCCTCTCTCACTCTCTCTCTCTCTCTCTCTCTCTCTCTCTCTCTCTATATATATATATATATATATATATATATATATATATATGGAGCACTTCTGCATTAAACATTAATAAAGGTACTGTTTTGGTGTTGCTAGTCTATTAAGAAAGAAAAAAAAAGATAAATTTCAAAACTTATAAGTACCACAGAGACTTTGACCTGAAGACCTATTGATGTCCGACGATGTAACAAGTTACCTAGGGCACTTTATATTAATATCTTTTCTTAAAGGGAGATGTAACTTTCCGGAGTAAATCGAGTGTTCTTACTGTTGCGAGCGACGTAATACTTAGGGTCCTTGTCTACCACCCACTTTGACAATGACGTAATCGGTAGTTATTAAAAACAGCATGGGGATCCCTACAAAACTTATATCTTAAGCGCGACCAAAGTCAAGTGGGGCTGCTAATGCATACAGACTACGTACAGTGTTGTATAGAGACTGTAACATATGGTTTCAGGGTATCGTTCCCCCAAGATACTCAAAATACCTGTTAACGTAATGGTGTTTTTGGCTCCGGATGCTTTGAAACCAATTCACTCTCCTTTCCCGAATTATCGTGTCAACAACGAGGTTGTTGAGACGTCTGGAAGACCCACGTCTTCAAGCCCTGCATCCTCACCGGCCACAAAGCTTTCACTTTGGCCTGGAAGATAGAATCTTTCTTCCTCTTTACATTATTAATAAATACATAGACGGGACTTGGTAAAACGGACCGCGTGGATGTCTGCGGTCTCCGTGTACTCCAGCGACTCATTTTATAAAGACATGCCATAGAATGTTAAACTCGCCATCGACTCACATGCTATAAAAAACCTGGGGATATCTATTGACGAAAGAAATAGCAAAAGTTGAATTAATAAAAAATGGTTTTTTTTTCATAATAAATAATAGCATTGAACTGACATACATTTATTTTAAATACTTCTGAAGCAGGGGTTTGTATTTTCCTTTTACTGTATTTTGGTTTTGGAAAATAGTAACTTCACAAATTCGGATTTCGAGTAAAATTACGCTCTGTATTACACATGGTCACCAAATCTATTTCCTTAAGTGTAAGTGCGTATTGTCAAGAACAAAGTGAACTCGTCCAGAGTTTAGAGGAGGTAGGATGAATTATGGAAATAACGAAACTAAAAACCTTACCAAACATTAGAAAATGAAAAACCATAATTTTACCATGTTCCTGCGTGAAACATAAGCTCATTATGTGCCCAGGATCGAATGTCATTCTATGGTTTGCAGTGAATTTTCGGGAGTCTCGTTTTTCTCAGTTTAATGGAACCGGCAGAATGTAATTTTGTCAAGGAATAGGAAATCTAAAATCCAGACACATCATAACAAGTCGACAGCAGTTAATTTGTATCACAAAGATATGGTCTCAAGTAGCTGGATATTGCTTTGTCTTGGAGGCTTCAGGACACATACCCGTATTCTTATTATATATACTTAGAAGATATGACAGTTATCTCTGTGTCAAAGAGTCCTGCAGGTTAGTCCTGCATGTGAAAAGGAATATTTATGCATACATTTAGAATATATTTGTAGTTGAAGGCTTCAACATTTATTAATCCCTACTGATTGACAGATATTTAATAGTGTCATTTTTAGATCAAGACACCAACTGATCCTTGACTCTACCTGAATATAAAAATCTAGTGACAAAACAACTTTTCCACCAAATATGTTTTCCTTTTCATTATTATCTTTATGAAAAATTAGAAATGTCAAGCATGAAAAGAAACATAAATTTTATAAAAACATCAGGATTCAGGAGCAGTGTATTTTGGTTTGTCAAGCTAAAAAATAAAGGGGAACCATTTATATCATTTTAGAAGTTGAGTTCTTATATTGTATCTAAAGTTGTTATAAAACAAGACCTTTAACGTCAGTCAAGTGATACAAAAGCAATCACAGTTGTCCGTTTGGTAATTACTCTAGCTCTTATTCTAGTTGTCGTGGGTTGTGCACATTGGGGGATTTAACATAAATAATTCATGGATTTGTAAAATCAAGCATCTCCCACCAACGTCCCCCAAGCTGTTTTCAGGCATTACATTATCGCACCTGGTTTACCAAATCACTGATGTCAGAATGTATCCGATTGGCTGTTTAGAAGTATCGCGGAATCTGATTGGTTATTCGTTTCGGACGATTTCCAAGAAGAATGGTATAGTCGGGAAGCCCTTTGACGAAGTAGATTTGATGAACTTAATGCAGTTATAAATTAATCATAATTTATAAAAAAATTCTGTTTTGTCTTACGAATTGGCATTAAAGAAGTATGTATATTCCTGGAAAGTAAATATATTTTTGCACAGCAGAGGTTTGCTTAATATAATGACGGTCATGAGGGAATTTAATCTAAAATCCAGACTCATCTCAATGATATGGTTTCCTTTATATGGGATGTTAATGTGTCTGAGAGATTTCAAGATTCATTCTTAAATCCTTTGGGACTCTTTGGCTGTGCTCTTTGGCAAAGGGTAGCCGGTTGCACAGCAAGTTAAACTTTTCATGTTGATATACAGGGAAACCTCCATAATATTGGTCACCCTTAAGACTGGGCCACACTGCCAACATGAAAGATGTGCCAACTACATAGAAGTCATGGCAAAATATAAAGGAGAAAGACAGGACCGCGAAAAACTGTCCACTAGGTACAGGGGCCCAATTTCTGAATGTGCTCACTAGAAGAGGTGCAACTAAATATGTGATTTATTTATGATAGAAAGTATAATAAAGTTTATCGATTTATTTTATTATTGTCGCGCAATTAATAATAACAAAAAAGTCATAATATATACACGTACTTTGCCTGAATAGAACATCTGAAGAAAAAAATAAATTTCCAACCAAATACTTTTTTCCATTCGCTGTTTTATATATGCAAATCAGCTATATCAAGCCTGCAAGGCGAAATGTTGATTTTATAAATATAATCAGAATTAAGAGGCTGTGGTTGTTATAATGAAAAAATGGATCTTTTACGTCAATAAAGTAAGGCACAAGCGCGAACAATTTGACCATATTATAATTACTGAAGCCATCAAATTAGAAGCCTTGGATTGTCCATATTAGGAAGTAAAACCCAAATAAATCATTAATGGATTTGTACAAACAAGCTTCTCTCTCCGCCTACTCTTCACCTACGCTGTTTTCAGGATCACCATTTCATTTGCGTACCATGTTTCCCAAATCATCACTATCAGAACGTCAGTGACTTGTTGTTTTGAAGTATCATAGCAAATTATTGGTTACTTATATCGCATGAATGCGGAAAAAAAATGATGTTCTTAGGAAAACTAGATTGAGCAAAATTGTGTTTGCATCTGTGCATTCAATCATGATTTGTAAAAATTAACTTGACTGGATTATTGATTGGTAGTACGAAGTATGTATATATTTAAATATTTAGCTGTTTTTGTGCAGTAGACTGTTGTTATACCATGCGAATGATGAGGAATATCTCCGTAAAATATGTTGTTTATATTTAACTCAGCAGAGATAATATTCCCAACTTCGCCAGAAATACTTTCCAAAAGAACCTATAACTGGATCTTTTTTTTTCTCATAAATAAAATGATCGAACGAAACAAAAATAAAAGTACTTTTTGTTATGTTATTTTTCTGATTCAGTGACTGACTGCTTGGCTCAATTTAGGGTTTTATATCGCCTGAAAACCAAACACAAGTGACGTTCACACCAGCACGATTTCTTGCCATAAGAACCAATTTCTGACAGATATATATGCCGGCGGCGGCAGGGGAGGTCAATATTTGAATTGGTATTTGTCTCACGAGTATTGTCCAGGAATATTTGAATTGAGAACTGGCATGCTAGGCCACAATGCACGCGCCATAGTGGTATAAGCACGTCCGTATAACATATACGTGATATAGGGGCGCGTTGCGAAATTAATCCCATTAGAACCAAACATCTATGTCAGCCGACACTGTTGCCATAGCAACGTGACAATACACTCTGATTGATCAACAATAAGACGCGACTATCTGCCCAGGTAGAACTTATTTTCTTGCTGCAATATTGGTTATTACTCCACCATTAATCTGAGAGGATACCGTAATAGACCACTCTCTCTGTTACCATATTAATGTGTTGTTTGCCCCTCAGTTGTCTCTTCGAAGTGTGTTTTAATGCATATTTATGAAATAAAAAGAGAAAACACCCTCGCAGAATATTAAATCACTAAAGTGCTCCTTTGAACAACACATTAGGCTAATAAATGATTCACGGGTATGTAATGTAACAAGTTCCACTATATTAGCTTTTTGTAAATACTGATATAGTTTACAAGGCCAACAACAATTTAAACCGAATTTGCAAGCCTCATATTCAGCAAAGTTGGCAGTAAACCTTTATAGAATAGTCTATTGCAACAAGTCTGAGTGTTAACGTGTTAGCGTGTCTGACAACTGAGCCGGTGCTCTAGGTGGGAGGGTTCGAATTTTACAACGGCGGTTTTTTTTCCCATTTGGGACCTTCAGCCAAAGTCTGTAAACAACTTTGGAGATTTTGCGAGAGGCTTTCTGACACATTGCGTGCCCTACAGGGCCAGAGCGCCCCTTGTAAAACCTTGGAGACCATGCTTAGTCGGAAAATCCAAAAAAGGAGCCTATTTTAAAAATTACTAAGTACAATCTGTTTAGATTAAATACAAATATGGAGGAGGTTATATGCCCCCCCCCCACACACACAAAGTCTTTACAAAAAATATATAAACATATGGAATACTTTTATCATTGTGAACTTTCTTGCATTTTTTTGTAAATATCTGTTATTGTTATGCCACGTGCTTACACTAATCCTGACAATAGAGAAATTAGGGCTGAAGAGTGGAAATCTCCCCCTAGGGGAAATTTGCGACCCCCCATAGTTTTCTTCCTTGAGGTGGCATGCCTGAAAATGATTTTATTTTTACAAACCTGTTCACTAAATTTTAACACCTTTTATTTGACTTTACATTTGTTAATAGACATTAATCCTTTAATGATTGCGTGATGTTGGCATCGATGAATTGGACGAACACTAGTTCAATGATGATATATAGTTTAAAAAGCCTTAACGTGTGTTAATTCTGTAACATGTGTTAATTCTTTGACATTTACTCACCCTTTTAAGGCTTTATTATCTAAAAAGCACATCTAATTACACCAAGATCTTGCTGTTTAGCAAGTGTGAAGCGAAATACACCGTGAAATCAATGAAAATGTGTTCCTTGTTATTATAGTGTTTTTGCATAATTTGGGATATTTATTCAAAGGCAAAAGAATTTTCTCTGAGCAATGCCATAATTATGACAAAGCTAGTGATCTCCAATTCTATTGGAGTCAAATTAAACAATGTTGATGCATAATGATATTAATAAGGTATCATGGTCAACATACTTGCGCAAAATCACTCAAGATAAAGTGTTATAATTGAGAACGTGGTTTGCAGAATTAGAAGTTATAGGATGTTTGTCCCATTTATATGTTTGGGGAACATCTAATAATTAGTAAAGCACACTTTAAAATGAACCAGTTGGATCATGAAAATTCTCTGGGGGATATAGGCTTCTACGGTTTCACGGTTGAAACTACCTCATTTATTGGTAGAGGGTAACGTTTTTGCACATAGCTTCTTGGTGTTCTCAAATATATGATCATGTATATTAGCATTGGGATAGGAAAGTTCAGATTCAATGACAATAAGATCTTGCAGATATGTTTGGATTCAAAGCTATATATGACGCAAAAGACACTGTAATGACAGTATTTCTCAAAATATTTGACTTGCGTGTCCATGGTTGTTTATTTATAAATTTTATGTTAACTATGCATATGGATTTGTACTGAAAGACGTTTAAAACAAGTTCAGACCAAATTATATGTCTTAATCGTACGCCTTTGATACAAACGTTGCCTTTAAAAATGTTATTTTGTCAGAAAAAAATATGGGGCAAGGAGCACGAACAAGGCCTCAGAATTAAGGCATGTTACTTCTTTATAGCAAAACTAAACGTCATTATAAGTTAATGTTCTTCGAATCTCATTGATGCCAAAAGTAAGCAATTTTGATGTACAATAAGAACGTTATAATCCATAAACCAAAGCAATGTCGCTCCAGAAAAAGTTTTAAACTGAGTACGCGGCACATAATAAGGCTGATTTTTCACTATCTTTGCACCTCTAAATATTTGGAAACGAATTAAGGACACCTCAAAGAACATTAGGGGGTCGCGAAAAATCTCGAAAAGGGAGGGGAGGTTTTCACATTCTAAGTTTTCGAGGTAACGGACTATTTGCCCTGTTGTTATGCAGTTGTAAATCTTCCACATTCCTAAACATCGAATGGATGGTGTGTCTTAATATAAAAGTTATATTCGAAATAAAGAACAGATAACCCATATTCTAAATATAAAATTCTAGAAAAAAATATACTTGACTTAAACCAAAGGATCATCTAAAGGCCGACAGTATTCAGTATAAGATATCTTTATTGATTAATAAATTATCTAAATGTTATGTAAAGTGGACTCGATTTATATGGACTTTTTTGTTCGAAAGATCACAAATTTTTCGGTATTGACATTTGAATTCGTGTGTTAATCCCTTCATAAAAATATTAGAAGAAGTAACACAAAATTCCTGAAGGAATGATTGAATATTGGCTTACTGTTGTGTTGACCTTATACAATATTCAAAGAATTGTTGCAAAAATGTTTATCTCACCTAAAGCATTTTACCCATTTGTTTCGATATCAAAATTTCCGATTTAAAGAAGGGAAAAACATATTCCCTCCTCCGCCACAGTTGTGTAAGACATTATCGGTTAATTCCTACTCTTTTCCTTCACTAAGCTGGTTAAAGGTTCGCCAGTCAATTATTTTTCCATACGCTAAACAATTGTTTCCCCTAAGTGGGTGCCCTCAGTGTGTGCCAGTTCAGCGGTTACATGTCTGAAGCCTACTGGTTCGTTATTGCTTGATTGGTTCGCAAGAAAAGACAGTCCCATCGGTCAAATTGAGAGACCATTCCTCGAAAATCCACCCACATAAGAACTGATAAACCTAAGGTTATATATAACCGGGCGTACAAATAGTCGACTAGACACCAAGAAAGACTTTTCGTTAAACAATGAACTAGGGTTAAGAACGATAGTTACGTTTTATATATTCTGCATGAGTAATATTCAATGGTTAATAAACCACTGTTTTATCAACAGGTAAGCCTTAGGTGTATCAGAAAAATGCACACATTCCAAATACAGTCTCCTCTATCTAAAAATTTAAAACAATTTACTATATCTTCTTAAAGTTCTCTGAAAATAACGTTTTGTCTTGTTGGCTACACATTCTCATTTTCACTCATTAACTATAATATATATGTATATAAATAAATAAATACATGCATACATTTTATATATTCACATCTCTGTATTAATTTATATTTAATATTTGAATAAATATTCAAATACTTATATTTTTTTTAATGTTTGTATTTTATATACGACCACCGGTTCAAAAAAACCCGTCAAACGCTGCACGACATCAGTTGCCTAAGCCGTATCGCCACTGGTTTATACCAGTTGTATCGGCCCGGCCCATGACTCTGTTTCGGGACTGAACGCTCATTATTATTGGGCTCTCCCATTTAGGCGACTCTTAAGGCGACAAAAGGCTAACAGGCTGTCCCCACATGGTCACCTTGGGGACGCCTGTATGGTCACCTGTAGTCGCCTAAAGAGTCTTGGCCTGTTACCTGTTGCCGCTGGATTTTTCTAACATGTTCAATTTTTTTAGGCGACAGCTTCTTTTACGCTTGTATGCGTAGCTTGTCTTCTGCTGGCGTAGGTACTGTCGTAAGCTGTCGCAAGATGACATGGGGTGTCGTAGGTGCTGTCGTAGGTTGTCCCAAGGTGACGTGGGCTGTCGTAGGTGCTGTCGTGGGCTGCCGTGGTTTGTCGTTACTTGATACAGGGCCCATCCTTGTCTCCGGCACCTCGCATAACACAGGGTGGAGACTCGTCGAAGCTTGACGCAGGTGGACGTAGCAGAGTTCTGGTGATTTAAGTTGTCGCCAGTGTGGTCGTAAGTTGTCGTAGAAGTGGTCGTAGGTTGTCGTAGGTGATTGTCCTTGGTCACGGCGATTGTGTCGCCGGTTGTCGGCAGGTTGTCGTAGCTTGACGTTAGACAGTCGTCAATCTGTTGTAGGTTGTCGTAGACTATTGTCGAAGCGGAGGTCCTGCCGCCTGCATCTTCGTCGACCTAACACGATCGCCAGCAGTCGCCTAATAAGTGGGACAGCCCAATAATCTCGGTCTAAATCGGGTTTGCTTATCGTTCAGCCCAATCGTGGCGTAATTTTTACTGTAACTTCAATAAACTACACGAAAATAAAGTTGCAAGGTTATATTGTTGTAAGAAGACCATGTCACCGTATGACGCCTTAGACACATTTCATATACATGTACTCTATTATATGGTCAGTTGATAAATAATAAGTGACTTTATTAGTGACTTTATTTTATTTTGCTTTCATGTTGATTTGAGGGTGGCTATAATCTGAATGTAGGACAGATCAACACTCAGTTTTATACGGGATTTTTTACACTGCTAATGAGACCATTTTGCGTGTCCGCAACAGATGTATTTTAATTGTAAAGTTTTGTTTACCTTCCGATACATTACGTGATTACATTTTTCTATCTTCTCAGGATATAACTAATTATCTTGATTCGTAATAAGGATTTGTTTTACTTTATATTCGCCTAATGTGCCCATTACAGACATTACTTGACCGTGCCATATGATTAACAAAAAGGAGAAAACTAATTATCTTGATTCGTAATTAAGATTTTTTTTACTTTACAACCGCCAAGTGTGCCGCTCACAGACATAACTTAACTGTGCCATATGGTTAACAAAAAGGAGATTACTCATTTTCTTGATTCGTAAGTAGATTTTTTTACGTTATATCCGCCTAGTGTGCCGATCTCAGACATGACGTAATCGTGCCATATGATTAATAATAATATGAAAAATCTTCCAAATGATTTATCCCAGACAACACATTAAAACTAGATGTAAGAATAAGACTGATAAAATCGCACTTAATGAACTTTCGCCGAACATCAGTAATTTTTAGCGGCGCAGCTGATCAGCACTATTAATTTTAGATGAGCTTGCACTGCTTACCCGTAAAGAGAAGCCACTAAATAAATCCTCCAGTTTTCAGTAGTAATTAATTTCTGCGCCTCCTAGGCGGGGCAATTAACCCAAAAAGAGTGTGCCCATAACAGACACCTCAGGATGCTGCGATTAGCTGTGATTAAGGCTGCACCCCTTGGATTTTATATGGTTTCAAAGGGGATACAATTATAGAGGAACACTTGTTGATCTGATTGTTCGCATCGTTCATTTGAAAGTGCTCGATCGAAGGGACACAGGAAGGCATCGGCTCATGCCCGATACATAGGAGATGAAGTTACCAGGCCATTGGAGGTGGCATTTTTTGCGATCAAACAGCCGGTTTTTCTAATATGAACCAGTAGTTTATCAGCGTTTTAAACTAGTGATGCCTTACCAAGGGATGTCCCTGGGATACTACACTGATTGGAGGTGCCGAATTGGCACACCCGTCCGGGTGGTTAAGTGGTTAGCGTGCAATTTACAGAGAATGCACATAGGCGGGTATCGTTAGAATCCGATTTCGCCAGGTGTCGGCCGATGCCGGGTTTCATTTTGGGTTTAATAAGAAGGAAGACTATATGCTTTCTGGAATCGGAATTGCCACATCTACATTTGGGCCATTGGAGATAAGGCACCGAGGCTGAGGGGTTGGGTAAATTTAAAGCACAGCCGTTCTCTCCTGGAAGAACTAGTGGAGTACCCCGGTCTAATCCAATGTTGGCTTATCTTGAGTGATACTTGCAATCTGCAGATCTAGTATGGTGATGTAAAACAGGCTCTCCCCTCACAGTGATCATATCTAGGAGCAAGAGACTAAGCGATGACGTGATATCACTAGAAACGTAAGCAGAGTGTTTATAGACTATTACATCTTACGGGTATTCAATAGGTCAAACAAACGTTCAAAACACACCTGAATATAAACAAATTATAAAAATAAACATTGCATAAACTGAACCCCATTCCTGGGAAAAAAAACATTCTTTTCTATTTATTTTTCAACATAAACCTTGAAGTTGTGTGATTTGTTAAAAAGCCATTTGTACGTCTATGAACTATGAGCATCTATTAACTCAGCAGTCACGTCATGCAGCCGCTGGGAAAACCCCTGTAACTATACATTCTGGATCTCAACCTAAGCTTATAATTTTTCACAGTGTCATCTCCATATTTTTTAGAGAAGAGCAAAAACTTGTATTACCAGGTTTAAGTCATATCTAAATTATGCCTGTGACGTCACCACACTTTCTACCAGCCAATCACATCAGGGTCGTCTCAGTTCTCGATGGAATGCTCCCATCAAAAAACATACCACGTGCTAATATGTTAACATGTAGATTGATCCTTGTTACATGAGAGAAAGGATAACCTGGGTCTTATTAAGTATATCCTATTGTTGCAGCATCCGGTAAGTCAGCTTGACCAGAAAAAAAACAGAAAAGAACCACTAGGTTCTCGATCCGGTATAGAAATATGCCGCTTTTATTTTGAAGCGCGGTGCCCGACATCAGCTCTGCAGTTTTCTTTTCGATTTGATCGATTGCCCACACGCCTCCATTGTCATTTTTTTCCCTTCCCGACAGACACATAGATTGATCTATATTTGAGGAGATGATCCAGACTAATATTCTCTTATTCCGAGATTTTATGTTTATCATCGTCCTAGATCACGAGCTTAGTATTTCAGGTCAAGTCGACTTATATACTCGATATATATATATATATATATATATATATATATATATATATATATATATATACATACACCCTTACACATACCTGTTTCTTTCCTGCCTCAAGGTGAGCTTGTCGTCCTCCGTGGAAGAGAATACAATGTGGTTAAATACGCAGTAGCGTAACCCCTACCTTATGATTATCTGATACTTACGCTTTATTTTAAGTGAACAAAATTACAGTTGCTTTAATGTAAAGCAACTGCGATGTAATACATTGTGATCAATACTTCTCCAAAGCGTATCCTTGAATTAATTTTATCAGTTCTATTTAAGAAATGTTGGTCTCAACATGCTTTTTTGCAGGTTAATTTCAACCTAACATTTTGGTAAAATTTAGACAGCAATCTCATTTACTTCGTTCTACTTTCAGTTAAGAGGCAGTTTCTGCCACTAACTGAGCCCATTTAGGACATTAATTGTGATCAAAGCGGTTGCTTTTACAGCGCATATTGCAGCAAATAATATTGCACAATTATACTTTGACAGCATGTTTTCGTTTAAAAATTGGCCAGTCCTTGAGAAAAATTGTTATTTTTAAGGTGAATCAGAAAACTGGTAAAGATACCTCGTTCCCGTAATTTATCTCGTAACGGGTTTCCTTAACTTTAAATTGTGACATCCTATTAGCTTTTGCGTTTCGTTTTCTTCGTAAATCGTTCAAATAAAAACCTTAAATCGATATTATTTGTAATATGTGACAGTTAAATTCATTTTGTTTCCCCGAATCCTTTACAGTGTAAGACCTTCAAATGCGGAAGTTGTATTTATATGAAGGAAAATTAGAAAAACAGGAGTAATGTTTATTTAAGGTAACATACCTCGCTCCATCGTCGCTTGACGTCATATATCACAAGAAAGAGAGAATCAACAAGAACGTAAAACGCAAAACTAAGATTTTATTTTCGTTATTTTTATTTAAAGCAATAAGACGTACTTTAAATGTTTTTTTTTACGTTGGAACAGCAATTATATCAGTTCCATCCCGCCAAAGCCGCAACCTTGAAATGGCGAAAACCTAATTCTCATTTTATGTCACGTCGCTATTTTGAGAAACATTAGGATATTGTGTACGTTGTATCACATTGGTAATACCAAGGGCACACGCACAGCTAGTGACTTTATCGTCAGTTCTCATGACAACCGCACAGTATTAGATAAAAAATCCTAAAGCGGCTAGATGTACCTTCCAGTGCATCCTGTGTTTCAGGTGACAGAGCGTGCCCCGTGAGTTTTTCAAGGTTAATTATCAAAAATGTGCAGGAATTACCTTTCTTATCATTCATCACAAAATGTAGATCAAAGGGAACGAAATTTGTATGTGTTGAATAGGTTTCAAAGTGGCGTCCGTCTTTAAGGGACTTTTAAATTTGGCTGATAAAAAAAATCTGAACGTTACACGTGTTTGTTGCCAAATATATCAGGGCCGGCTGCAGGTATCACCACCCAATTGCAGAGGCATATTGATCATGTTAAGGTTATGGGTGATAACACTGTTGCCTATTATAAACTTCTTATGTAGCTTCAATGTCGAAAACTCGAAGTGCCATGATGTCTTGACCGGGATTCGAAGCCAATCTGTCTCTTTCCGTGCGACAGCTCTGCTGCTTGAGCTATTAGAGGAGGCACGGCCACCTGTGTTTTAAAAATTATTGTACATCTGCGAGGTTACCCATCTTTCATAAATCCGTTATTTTTTTAAACTTGACTTCTTCTTAAAGCTCTCTTTCTTGGGACTGTGGTAATAATGGCCTCTGTAACAAGCTTTGTTTACCATTCTGCCTGACCGATACACCTGCATTATATACTCTGTTGTACTGAGGTTAGAATATCTGGGGGAAACAACCACAGTAGGTCGCAACATTCTCGTAGTTTTAACATAACTCTCAAGAAGGCCATGCTCATTGCGCCCTTTCATTGACCTTGTTTGCGGAGTAACGTGGCCACCCCCAGCCCCCCCCCCAAAAAATAAAAAAAATAGGACAACAGTTCAAAATCTCCGGACAAACAGCTCCCTTATATCAAACAGCTCAAAAATCCTCTCATAAATTTTTATAACTGTCTTCACTCCCCATCACATACGATGAAAATATATATTTTTATGCCCCCGCCACAAAGTGGCCGGGGCATATAGTTTTACCCATGTCTGTCATTCCGTCCCACCGTCATTCCGAAATCAAACAGTTGTCCGGACATTTTCGCAATGCCTGCAGATATCGGCCTGATTTTTGGTATGTGGGCAGATAATGACCAGTTACAGATCGAGTTCGCGTTTCATTCCAGTTGACCTACTTTTGACTGTATGACGGCTCCTGAACAGAAAATTTCATGAAAAAATAGAAAATTTCATGACAAATGCATATGTACGGACTTTTTTTTTCGCAATGCCTGCAGATATTGGCCTAATTTTTGGTGTGTGGTTGCATAATGACCACTTACAGATCCAGTTTGAGTTTTGTCCCGGTTGATCTTATTTTTACCGTATGACGACTCCTGAACATAGAAATTTTCATGAAAAATAGAAATTTTCATGATAATTTCACATGAACAGTCTTTTTTCGCAATGCCTGCAGATATTAGAATGGTTTTTGGTGTGTGGCCTGATCATGACCAGTTACATGTCGAGTTTGCGTTTCGTTCCCTATGACGGTCAAAATACAAAACAATTCATGCAAATTTGAATTTCCATGATAAATTCACATGCACGGACTTTTTTGCGCAGTGCTTGCAGATATTGACCTGATATGTTGTACCTCGCCGGATTATTCCGAGTTTGCGTTTCGTCGCAGTAGACTTACTTTTGGCCGTATGACAGCTCCTGAACATAGAAATTTCATAAAATTGAATTTTCATGATAAATGCACATGTACAGACTTATTTTCGCAATGCCTGCGGATATTGGCCTGATTTTTTGTGTGTGGGTGCATAATGACCACTTATAGATCAAGTTCGCATTTTGTCCTGGTCTTTTGACTGTATGACAGCTCCTGAATATAGAAAATTTTACAAATTTTAACAAAAATTTCTAATTTGCTCCAGGCGGGGGCATTCGTGTCGTTTCGACACTTCTAGTCTTTATACAAAAATAATTTTTCCTAAATGTTCAGTACTTTATTATTCTTAATGTATATTTGATTTAAATATTTAAAAAAATAGGGGAGCATTAAGAACAATTCTATGATTCTGTTGACAGTTGGAATATCCTTAAAGTTTTCAATATGAGACGATTAACTGAAAGATAATCGAGGAAATTATGTTTAAACTATAAAGTGATTGACGACATATCTCAAAAGTTAACGTTACTTGTTTTATTACTCTACAAGTGGGGTAGGATGTGAGGGTGGAAAGTTTGTCCCAGTCCCTTGAAAAGCTAGGGGGACATACCTCCTGTCCGCCATGAAACAGGCCCATGTAACATATTGTAACAATATGTAAACTGGAATTCATGGCAGGGTCTTTCAACGTATCGCCTGGAAATTACAACCTTTAACCAGTGATACAGATTGTCATGCCATAGGCAATTGTTAGGATTAAATTATTTGTTAACAGTGTATGCATTGAAACTGTAGAATATTTTGAAACGAATGTGTACTTACATGTTAAAAATGGTCGGAGAGTACAGTAAGTCGAGTAAAAAAAATATAGTAGGTAGTCGGGGTGGTGACGGGCGGCAAGCATGACAGAGAGAGCATAGTGGAGGAACACATTTCTAAGAAAACTAAGTAACAACCATATTCAGTATGAAATACTTTTATTTATAAGAATATCAGTGTTTTGGGACAAGAATCAAGCCAGTATTATATGTGTTACAGTAAAAAAACCCTGCCAACCATCAAGAAGAGTTCTCAAGCTTACCAGCTGAAGAGACGGAGGATACCCCAACCCTTGTGCTGACCAGGTTACCTACACACTTGCTTGGAATATGATTTTTAGCTCAGCTGACTATAAGTCATCTGAGCTGTAGTCGTGGTCCATTGTCCGTCGTCCGTCCATCCGTAGATGTGGCACGCTTTGAAACCATAAGACCTAGGAATCCAAAATTCAGCATAATGTTAGATGTTTCCAACATCTCCTACCAAGCCGAAAACTGGGTCTCTTCGACTTCGTTCCTTTGAGAAATTAAGGAAAAACCTCAATATTTTATTCAAAAACCTATTTTCACACTTCAGGAATGCCTAATATCAAAACCACTCATCTGTTTTTCCTCATGTTTACCAGAAATATTTCTCTATATAATTCCTATGTACATGCCAGAAATTTGGTCTGTATTATGTAACTTAAAAAAGTTATAGGCCCAAACATAATGCATTTTGAAAAAATCAGGAAAGATATTTGATCACTTAACACAAAACATGTTAAGCTAAGGACTTTTTTCCAGTAAAATAACTTTGATTAAGCAAAATTAAATTGTATACCCAAAATAAGTTCAAAAACTTTTATATTTTTTTTAAATATTAGCAAAAATAAAAAACTGGTACCCTAATTTTGCCACACTTTGACCATGGCACCTTTTTTCTGTAACTGCTGTTGATTTAATTTTCACAGCATGTTTTTGTTAGCATTTCATCTGTAACCACCACAAATTTTAAACCAGTTGATCAAAAATTGTAGATTTAAATCAAGTTCTCAAGCACCATGTCACATATTGTTTACTTCAAGCTAGTGCTATGCAGTTTGCTAGAGCTCAGCTCCCCAGCTTCAGCTCTCCAGCTCTCAGATGTCTCCAAAATCCCCTACCATACCACGAATTTGGTCACTAGGACATAATTCCTTCGAGATATTAATAAAAACCCATTGTAACACTTCAAGACTGCCTAATATCAAAACCACTGATCTGACTTTGATCATATATAATATACATATTTTTCTTTACATTCGCTATGCACATGCCAGAAATGATGTCAGTATTGCGTAATTGTAAGTTATGGGCCCAAACATAATGCACTTTGTAAAAAATCAAGAAATATATTTACTCCCTTAACTAGAGGATTGCTGAAGCTAGAGATTTTGTTGTCAGGGATGTAACATTATTTAATTAAGATTCAATTGAATACCCAAAATAAGTTCTGAATTTTACAAATTTTATAAGTTATTAGTATAAATATAAAATTAGTACCTTAAATTTTGTCCAACTTTGACCATGGCACATTTGTTTCCTGTGAGCACTGTTGATATAATTTTCATATCATGCACACATGAGGATTTTAGCTTTTTAATTTAGAAAGCTAAAAGAAATTGGCAAAAAAATGTAGCTTTTATTAATGTTTTTATGAGACCATGTCAGACCCAGGCTCTCCCCAGGCCCTCTTCAGTAACCTGTATGTTGACCTTGTTGACCTTCAAGCAAATTATGCACGCTTGAGGCGAGGCATACACCGGGACAGCCAGGCAGCTTATGGCCAGCCACAGATGATCCAGGTGTCAAACCCAACTTATCTAGCAGATGTTTTGACCAACAACATAACAATAAATTAATATTTTTTTTATTGGTTCTTAATAACAAATTAAAGAAAAATTAAAAGAAAAGGAATTTGTTAGTTGATAAGTAACAGGAAATTAACTTGCAGTTACTGATGATGTAAGCATCTTGTATGGATGGATAGAATGTCAATGTCAATGTTATTCCAAATAACACCATGGAGTCACCTATGGTATTTTTCAGTTAAATTTTAATGATAAAAAAAATAAATCATATTATTCATTACTTATCATTAGGGATCATATGAAGGAAATTAAAGATTGACAAAGATGCAGTTGATAATATTAATCTAGATTCCTACTGTGTCTAGTGTGTAGATTGATGTAAAGTAGTCCAAAGTGAATATATTATAAATAAAAGCCATTTATGATCATAATTTAAATTTTTGAATTTTGTATATTCTGGATTCTCAACATCATTGTTTGGCTAAAACTGAAAAATACCAGACATGGTGCAAATACTTTGCAAATGTATTTGAATACGAATATGAATATGTACTCCATTATAAAATTTCTTGCATAAGAATGGGAATTCATGTAAAAATAAAAGTATTTGAATACCAGAGCAAATACTTTCAAAACTTATTCATGAATGCATTTATGAATATATTCTAAAGAATTATTTTAATAATAATTTCAGTTATATATTTTTTTTAATCATGATTCTCCTATTATTTTTTTATAAAAATTATATTTGACACAACATTTGTTATTAAATTTTAATAAATAGTTAAACTATTATATTATATGTGCTGCTTATAAGTTATACGGCCAAGTCAAAATCTGTGTGACAATAGCACTCATTTTGTTAATAAAATAAATGAAATCAATCCTCTTGCTTGTCTCAAAAGATACTATCATAATCATATATAAGCTAAACACCAACGACTCATAATACATCTTATATTTATTACCACACAAAAACCAGAATGTGCCTCATTTCCAAATCATATTTTTTGTCATATATAACAGCTGAGCGCCGTGACCCATGGGTCCCTTGTTTAAATGAGGCAATCCGGATATTTTAAATATGCAAACACAGAATATCACAAAGAAGATGAATATATAAGGAAAGGAGTAAGTTCTTGGATCAGATGGGCAGGAATATGCTGCTTTTGATCTTTGTAAAAGGGGCTTAGCCGGGGGTGACGCAGGGGGTCATGACATCCGATGTTGCATGTAATTTTTTAGGACAAACCTTCGAGACACTAAATATCTGATTTGAAAATTATAGTATGAAAGTAATTTTTAAACATGAAAATATCAGTCATGTTTTCACCAAGTATATTACTGTACACTTACATCTGCAGGTAACAATTTATACGTAGAATTTTTCTCAAATTTTCAATGGAAATTTGATTAATAAATAATCCTAGATCTTGTTTGGAGTCTTCTAGAGTTCTAGACTATTTTAAGGCCCTTAAATCCTGGCTAAGAAGCTGACATATAGATGTGTTAGATCTTTCATCTGGCTAACGGTACTTGCCTATTACTGTAGAAATGCATTGCGTTGTTTTGCTAATTTCCGCAGTATAGCATGGCAACTAAGCTGTGAAACAAGACCCAACTGCAAAGTTATTGCATTTGATCATTAATACTTTGTCAGGTGTAAGTTTTAATAAGGTTTTAATTCAGGGCATGGTCATTCATTTCTCGGAACAAGCGGATCTCGAACCCAACTCTGCACGACATCAAACAGCCATTCACATTAGAGAAATCACAGCAGTGCACGACACAAGGTACTTATCGGCGAGGAAGCATATCTATAGCCTAAGCTGATTTTCTACAAGGTCGTAACCTTTCATATATGTTAAGTATCCAGTTTTGGTTTTATCTTTCGCCATGTTTCTTTACATCTTCGCCTCTTTCCATTTTCCTGCACAGTTTCGTTTTGTAAAACTTCAAAAGACTGACTGTAATATAGAATTTTCTTTTATCACGATGCTTGCAGCTGCTTACAAAGATCATTCTCTGAACTGAAAAAAATACAATATTTATACCCTTTGATTCATTTTAATTAAACATTACCTGTTTGATTCTTCCCTTTATATAAAGCTGTTTCGCTAGGTAAAACAACCTTCAAGTTGTTAACTCTGCCTTATATTCATGGGCACTGTCAGCACATGCTTGTCGTTGACGATTGCTTCAGTTTAAGTCATTTTTAATGTACAGTCTGTTACTAGTCTGACTTAAGTTTATATTCATCAGTCTCATATCATGTGAATATGAAAATATGTTAGAGAGGGTGTCCACAATGATATAGACTTAGGCTATATCGAATATAATAGTTTCTGACCTCTGAGATCCAAAAAAATGAACGGGCGGTTGTATTCACAAACTGTGTTACCTTTGCCAAACATTTGGAAAATTTGAGTAAGAATATAAAAATATTGCAACTTTATTTGATATTTGCGTGAATGAATAGTTTGAATTTTTATACTTAATTTTTTCTTTTAAGAGATTAAAGTAAACCCTGAAGTAGCATCAATGCAGACTTGCTTGAATTGCGACTTCATAAAACAATATCCCTTAAGATTAGGAACGGCAATATCTTGGTACAATTTAGGTTGTATAAGGCCTTACCTGTAAATTGAAAATAAATGTGGGAAGTATCGGCAAGGCCACAGCCCATGCACCATGCAGTATTCAGAAGAATCTATGCAGAAGCTACCTGGGAGTTTCATTTAAAATGAATTTACATTGAGTTATGTTTACTGCTTGCAGCTGTGAACATGAATCCTGGTAGTCCTACGACAATATCCTTTCAAATATGTTTGGTTTTATCTCATGTCTTTAGAAGTTGCTAATCCATTCTTTTGTATTAGATTACAAGAGGATGTTTGGTCAACTTAAACTTCACTTCAAGCAAATCATGTGTTTAATGATCAGATGAAAATACAATATGAAAGAAGCGCAAACTGTTTGAGACCTTTATTTTCATCCATTAAATATCCTATTCGCAGAGTCATAATTCATAGACGTAATGTATGATTGCAAACAAGATACCGTTAATAAAATAGGTGGCGAAATGATGGACAGACCCATTATAACTGTGTACAGAATTGGGGGAACATTCCTAAAGTAATTGTTAACAGATTATTTTCAACTACCGTTTCTTATAAATGAGTCATATTTCAGTCTGTATTGCAAGTATGCCAGTACGGTTCTGCAGAAATAATCTGGCTTATTTCCATAATTTTTTTTATTTGATGATAAGCAGATGGATATGCTTTTTTTATATTTCAATCCATCTACGGATTATGTTGAACACGCTCTCCTGCCTGCGATTCTCTAAAAAAGCTAGGGATGTGTTGAAAGTCTGTATGTATACTCACATGATACCACAAAACTTGTCACTTGATATACATTGTACCCACCAATTACGACCACCTTTGGACCTGGGCAAAATGTCGTAATCGGGGGTGGTCATATGTGTGATATTTCACCTTATTCACAAACCCAAAATTTTATGAAACGAAAAATAAAGGAAAAATAAGTTGCGCCACTGAACACGTCATGTCGCATTTTGTGGAACGTAATTGTGTAAAATTTTGGGAAAATCCACACTGAGACAGACGTAGTTGCTTGTAGGGGATACCTATGCATTGCCTATAGTAGCATGTATTTTAATGGATTTGTGATGGTAGGGGTCCAATGCTTCTTTTGAGATTGGTTGTCCTCGCGACCACCTTGGGCAATTTTTGTAATATGCAAATTAGGGCTGCCATTGACGATATTTCTTTTTTATTATATATCTCAAGTTCTAATCAAGATGATTGGTCGTGTAGTGTGCCTAGACTTAGGTTTTCATGGTCAATGATTTAAATGAAACCATAGTAAGAAGTAACAGTTTAGTTCGTATATTAAATTTTAATATGCACAGTAGGGTCGCTATCGATGAAAAATTCCACATTGTGACATGATCTAGATTTTCATGGTCAAAGAT
The DNA here is from genome assembly GCA_026874595.1 of Sipunculus nudus. Lineage (NCBI taxonomy): Eukaryota > Metazoa > Annelida > Sipuncula > Golfingiida > Sipunculidae > Sipunculus > Sipunculus nudus. The sequence goes on along the minus strand of CM049311.1, from coordinate 11,125,712 downwards.
TCGTATTTAAATTTTTAATATGCAAATAAGGGCGACCATTGATGAAAAATTTACTTTCCTGAATATCTGAAGGACTATATATGGATTATAAATGGGCGGCAACTCGACCACTGACAACAAACGACGGGTGTTGGACAAAAGACGATTGACAGATACAGCGCATCTCAAATGGGTAATCCACTTTTATATCAGTCTGCCTACGCAATAAACGTACCTAGATCTGAAATAGCCAAGTCCGCCAGTTAACCATCGTTCAGACAGAGCAAATTGAATTAATCAGATTTTGTAATTAACAGAAGTTTTTGTATGTAATCTCTTCACACTGTAGAGAGTAGCGTTTATTTATTTGTTCTGAGTCGCTGGTATTCTAGTCTGCGTCAGTTCCCGATTCAATTAGAGCTTTTTAACCCGAAACCTACGCGGAGCTTACAAAGCTCTTCATTAACGGCGACCAACCAGCCCTGGACATGTGCTCGGCACATCGAGCAAGTGGTCTCTGGCTGAGTTTCTGTAATTCTGTAACTCGGTTGTTTCTCTCAGTTCAACGTGCACAACCCCCTGCTCCGCCCTAGGCCCGACAGAGTGTTCTTGTTGTCTTTATCATTTTGCGGTGCTATTCCTATCAACCAAAAGGATAACGTGTTGACATTAAAACCCTCGTGTGGACTGTCCATGGCCCTGATTGTAATAAAAATTCAAACACCATACAACATCAAGGCGTTCATAGTGATCATCGTGTTCATTCCCTAACCTTGTACATGAACAAAATTTGAATCCCGTTCTTGGCCTCAGGAGTGTTCTTGTACCAGTTGATAACGGTTCTCTTTACTCATTTACAAATGCCCACTGCTTACAAAAGCCGCCTTTGCCGTCTACGTCTAGTGCTCCTTGAATCTTTGGTAAAGTTGAAACGGCATTTAAAACTTGGTCAAGGGTATCAATGTACTAGAAGCCATTCAAAGAGAGAAACATCTTTTAATTTATTAGCAGTAAATTTTAACTGAATGCTTAGGCGGACTTGAAAATAACGATTAATTGCATGTTTTATCGATTCATTCGTAGTTATCTTGCACTTAGTTAGATTAGCCGCATTATTTTGCAGTTATCAGTCAAATGTTTCACGCCTAAATAATTAGAGAATGATATCATTCAGAAAATTATTCAATAGCAGCGAGCAACCGTCTAGTTCACGGATAATGCATCAATTAGTCGTAAATCTTCTGTTGTTGTTTTGCTTTCATTTCATGTCTAGAAGCTGAAAATTCGCCGTTTCGTTTAATCTATATTGTCTTTGCGAGAGAAACTATCCCAGGGTGACACGTCACTAAAGTTTAATTATCTAATTAAACTCAGCTTTAATTAAGGTAATTTAATTATCTGATAGTTATGCATGTATTTAAATTCGTATCCGTAACTCAGCTATTTGACATTTGCGTCATATCTTGAATAATTCAGTAAGGTCAAATTATTTGAGCAAAGAGTAATCCGCGCAGATGATTTTTCTAATTGTGAATTATAACATGATCTGTTCTTATTATTTCAAAGAGGAAAAGGGGCAGTTTTTATCATTATAGTGGGTGGATAGTTTCGATATGGTTATGTTCCGGTATAAATATAAATGAAGAAATTAACCAGACATCGCGCAATAACAGTATATTCCTGTTATTTTCGGAGATCGCTATTACAGTTTTACCTAGCATCGCGGCAAATTTATAACAAAAACCTCATTTTGTATCATGCCCATCCAGTCGCAACTTTTTTCAAAGGGTTTCAGACAAACATTTATGGCCTAGACCCGACCCCCCTTTCCCGGACCTAGAGACTTTTTTTAGCTCAGCTGACTGTAAGTCATCTGAGCTATAGCGATCACTCATTGTCCGTCGTCCGTCTTTCCGTCTGTCCGTCCGTCCGGCTGTTCGTCTCTTCGTTTACCAGGCACAAATCGTAACCGCTGGACCTAGAATCTTGTAACTTGAAATTCTGGGAGGTCCATGAAAAAATCTCCTTGGAAACCAGAAATTAGGTCTCTGTTACTCATATCCTTTGAGCTATGGGGCCCAAAAGTACCCCCAAGAATAGTCAAAAATTTCATACAAAAACTTCAATATCTTATGAACTACATCACTGATGGTCATGACTTTTGGCATACATATTGATCATTAGATGTTCCATCTTTCCTGCAGACTAGTGGCGCCACCTGTATTTTTACGGGTTTTTCCTCTATTTTTTAGACCTTTAAGGATGTGAACATCTGTTAACAGGGCACAAATCGTAAAGACTGGACCTATAATCTTCATTCTTGACATACAGGGAGACCCATTAAAAGTCTCCATGGAAACCTGAAATAAGGTCTTTGTTACCGATAATCATTGAGCTATGGCACTCCAAAGTACAGCTCAGAATAATGGAAAATTTGATACAAAAGCTGAAGTATCTGAACAACTAATGCAGAGATCACCATAATTGTTTGCATGGATATTGATCATGGAGTGTTTCATCAGTTTCTGCAGACTGGTTGCACCACCTGTATTTGTTCGGGTTTTTAAAGATTTTTTTTACTATTTGAGACCTTTACAGATATAATCAACTGTTAACAGGGCACAAAGCATAAAAACTGGACCTAGAATCTTTATTCTTGACACACAGGGAGACCCATTAAAAGTCTCCATGGAAACTCGAAATTAGGTCTCGGTTACACATATCCCCTTAGCTGTATGGCTCCAAAATACCCCCCAGAATAATGAAAACTTTGATACAAAAACTGCAGTATCTCAATAACTACAACAGTGATGGTCATGATTTTTGGCATACATATTGATCATGAGGTGTTCCATCAGCTTCTGCAGACTGGGTGCGCCACCTCTATTTTTTTTAATTTTTAAGATTTTTTTTCTCTATTTTTGAGACCTTTAAAGATTTGGTTATCTGTCAACAGGGTATAATTCGTAACAACTAGACCTAGAATCTTCATTCTTGTCATGCAAGGAGGCCCATGAAAAGTGTCTGTGGAGACCTGATATTAGGTCTCTGTTTCCCATATCCTTCAAGCTATAGAACGCCAAAGTATCCCTCAGAATAATGGACAATTTGATACAAAAGCTGAAGTATCTGAACAACTAATGCAGAGATCACCATGATTCTTTGCATGGATATTGATTATGGAATGTTTCATCAGTTTCTGCAGACTGGTGGTGCCACCTATATTTGATTCAATTTTTCGATTTTTTTCTCCTCTATTTTTGAGACCTTTAAGAATGCTGTCATCTGTTAACGTGGCACAAATTGTAACAACTGGACCTAGAATCTTCATTCTTGTCATGCAAGGAGGCCTACGAAAAGTGTCTGTGGAAACCTGAAATTAGGTCTCTGTTACCCATATCCTTCAAGCTATAGGACTCGGAAGTATCCCTCAGAATATTGGAAAATTTGATACAAAAGCTGAAGTATCTGAACAACTAATGCAGAGATCATAATGATTCTTTGCATGGATATTGACCACAAAGTGTTTTTATTAGTTTCTGCAGACTGGTGGAGCCACCTGTATTTTTTTATTAAGTTTACGCTTTTTTTCTCAATATTTTTGAGATATATAAATTTATACAGACACAATCTTGGCCTGTTGGTTAATCTGTTTGATGCTTCAGTTGAATGGGTATATACTACCATTTAGATGATAAAATTTCCTTTTGCGAATCTCTTCCCAGTCAGCTGAACGTCATGACCTATGGGTCACTTGTTTACGTGACGTCATTACCCTCTTTGGTATGACCACTCCTTTTCCAAAATCCTGGATCCGCCCCTGCGTTGATGATTTAAACACGCTGTACTGTAGGGGCAAACGACCTCCCAGGGTCAAATCCCTGTTGTTGCAAACTCGTGCTAGCTTATTGGTTCGTAATTAGTTCTTGGTGGTATCACATCTGTGACGTCTTATCAGGACAGAAATTAATTAAGTGTTATCTCCAATTATTTCATTCCTGTTTCTGAAACGACCTTCTTGAAAGCGGGATCGCCTCTCTCTCTCTCTCTCTCTCTCTTTCTCTCTCTCTCTCTGATCTGGATAACATTTTCCCTCAAGTCCAAGGTATTTTTTCTTGATTCCGGAACCGTGGGTAGCCTAACGCAAGGGTGGAACATTATTGTTCTCATGCGATATTTGACCTGATCCTGTCTATAATTTTCGATCATTTTCAATATTAGGCCCATGTTACATCGGGAGATATCACGAACAAGGGTGTGCTTATTTCATTCTGAGCAATATACACTTCTGGTGAGCCAATGTCTTTTGTCCCATTTTATACTGTTGTCGCTGGCTACAAGAAACAACAGACTAATCTATTATGAGTCCTACATCACCATATATTATTTAATTTTTCTATAATGAATTTTCCTTCACAAAAATTTGTACACCAATACCACGACGATTCCGCAGTGTCCAGAAGATATTATTATGCTGGATCCGCATTGTTCAATCAAGAACTCTACATTGTTATATCTACACCGTTGCACTGTTCACATCACCAAATTAATAGCAATAAGTAATCCATTATTCACAATCCGTAGAATTAACAGAAGCCAAATTATAAAGGTGGAATAGAAGTAAGCCTAGCAGTCCCTGTGTAACGATTTTAGATTAGCCCCGCTAACGATCCCCAGCCGGCGGGGGGGGGGGTCACTTTTCAAAACAGTTTTTCATACTTATTTACTCGTTATATTTTCTTTCTTCTCGTTTTCCAAAATAAGTTTGAATATCTTATGTGTAATTGTGAAGTGTCATGCGCTTTGGTACCGTAGCTGTTTAAGGACACAGGGATATCGACACAATATCACAATAAATACCTTTGATCGGAATACAATTGAGAGATGACCCATTTACTTTCATCTGGTTTTCAAGGTTGTTCCCCACTTCGCCTGTTATTGCTGATAAGCTCATTAAAACTTTATTTTTCGAACGCTTAAGTTGATAGCTTGACACATTTCATTTATTAACCTAATACCACTCAGAAATCAAAGGTCAATATGTCATAAAATCTCAAGAATTTTATGAAAGTGCACAATGGAGTTGAAGCCGCTGAAGCTGAGTGTGAAGGGGAGGACATCTAGTATTTCTGTAACTCTTAATATAAAACAAATTAAAGAGCAGTATTATATTAGAACAGTTATACTGACATTGCATACACTTTTATGCTGTCATAACAAATTTAATTAATTTATATTATTTAAAAATAAAAATCTGCCGTACTTGCCATACTACTTTTCTCTCTCTCATTTCTCTTGATAAAGCCACATAAAAAAAAACTTATATTTTACAAAGTATTAATATTGTTATTGTCATTTTGTAGATCCTCTATACGGTATAATTTTTGTATTGCTTCAACAGTGATGAATATGAATAAAAAGTTAAAAATGTTTATTGTTGTTTTTTTTTATTTTCATGACACACACACACACACACACACACACACACATATATATATATATATATATATATATATATACATACAAACCATTTGTAGTATAACTATTTGTTAATTTTGTTGTCTTGTACTACAATGATGATGATTTGCTTAGACATTAACAGGTAAAGTATCCTTCGTGTACTTAAACATGGTTTGTTAATTGCATGTCCTTGCTCGGCGCGTTTGGCTCCGGTTCACTCAAGTGGACCGATACATACGTGCCATGCCGTTATAACCCGGGCTGTGATCCGAACTAGTCATTTCGCCACATAGTATCCCGTATCCTGTAATTCTTAATAAACGTAGTGGTTTCATTAGATGGTAGACATAAATATTATATGCCTTATAAATGCATATTTATAGCCGACGAGAGAGAGAGAGAGAGAGAGAGAGAAAGGGAGGCGATTGTGCATGAGTACAAACTCTTTGTTTAAAGATTTAATATAGATAATTGTAAAAGCTTATATATTACTACGTACATTATATGATCATAATATAATGAATAAGAGAAATGGCTCATAATAATTTCCAGAACTGTTTAATACAAGGTGGCAACGGAGGGCATTGGCATTTTTATTTCATAATGAAACACCTGAAAGAATTTATCAAAGAGAACAAAATCAGACTGACGTGAGACCTAATGATAGCTAATACAGGGCATTATGGCGCAATCATAGTAATATGATAGAGGTGTTCCCCGGGAGCAGAAATTTTATATTGTTAAGCAGTGCAGCCGAAAAGAAGCATCTAGTGCCTTTGACATTTTTCATAATTTTTACTGCCATTCCAATAAACGGGAAATATATCGTTCAGGGCGAGCAGCCATTTGCTTAATGGGAGTTTCATTTTAAAGAAGGGATATGATAAGGAAAGTGCCTTATCGCATGGCCTGGACGCCAGTTAAATGAACGTCGGGTCAGGTATATCTTAGTGTAGAACACTGAGTGGCCGTCCCTGATATATTTTTTTCAGTAAGCAATCATGAGCTGGAAGCCTGTACATTTTACTTAATCAGCAAAGTGCACAGTTAGAACCATCAAACATGTCGGAGAAAAGACGCAGCTCAGTGAATCTGTATGCTCGCCCTCATATATTACCGGGTTAAAAAGGCAACTGAATTGCTTTCAAAATGGACTCCTTTTTACATATTATTTTCCGTCGGCTCTCATTCTTTTGAAAGGATAATAATTTCTTGTTGATGGAAGCGGAGCGTCATGGCGACGCTCTCAAATTCTGAATATACGCTAGTAAAGATTTCTTCATAACTCATGTAAGAAAAGTCCCTATTTAAAATGTCATCTCAATGATATTTTCGCATGTTTTCGTTTTACATAGATTATCAATACGACTGCCTGGTCGTCGAGCTGAATTTATAGTAAATTATGATATATCAATTCTGAAGTGTTTTGGTAAGTTTGAGGAAAACTTTCTTACTCTGATTTCAGTGATTCCTTTGAAAGATTTACTCTCTCTCTCTCTCTCTCTCTCTCTCTCTCTCTCTCTCTCTCTCTCTCTCGTAACCAATTACTGTCTCTAACCCTGCTTGATTACGGGAGTTCAGAACAGACAATACCCGTATTCCACGTCCTGCATGAGATGCTCGTCTCTTACTGGGTCAAGGTAGGACCTCTTGGATTAATATTTCGTATGAACAGGAAGTCTTCCGTTATAAATTTCACTAGACTTGTCATTAAATAGTTTCATGAGCTTCTATGGGAATCATGGCCTTAAAAGAATTCAGGCTTGAAAATTACACAGTTAAGCCAGGAATTTCTCAAAATATAAGAAGTATGATTAATATCTAAATGATATTGATACAATGCCAAGTATTATTGTAGTTATTCGATAAAATATGTCACATGGTGAACAAAAGATATACAATTAACTCAGATCTGTACTCAGATGATGATCTTGATAACATAATATTCTTCGATCATTAGCTAATAAATATTACACACAACGATTTCATGAATAGAGAACCGTAGGATGAAACATTAAAGGCAAAAGGAATTGGGAGAAAACAACTGTGGTCTAAGGTTAGAATTATTCTTTATCTCTATTGGTCATGTTCCAGGGGAAAGATAGGATATGAATATTACGGCACTGATTCAGTATTATAACAAAGGCGACAAATGGTACCCGTACCCGTTTACCCGTTACTAATTATCTCTACCACAGTTTTCATTGTTCATTTTCAAAAACTAATTTTATTTAATGATTTTTAACCCTCGAAATTATCTTTTTCGTTTTCAATTAACTTTTGATTCCTCACATGAATAGATTATACTTTGAGGGAAAAACAAATTTGAAATAATCCTTTGTAGGTCCATTTAATATGTCTACATTCATTAATAAGCTAATTAATTAAATGATTAATAATGCATACCCGCTTTTATCTTATTTTATCAAATGATTTAATAATACAATTAATCAATTGACACAATTAACACAGTTTGAACCAGAAGCCACTGTATAGTGGGAATGCAATCGACACACGTAAGGACACAGAAGAAAGTAATACATTGTTCCCCTTATAACAAGTTTACAGTATAATTATTATACATCCGTCACCTAGTGGAGGTAACATGTTTTCCCCTTGGTTTGTTGGTTTATCTGTCAGCAAGTTTCCGCAAAAAATGTGAACAGAGATTGATAAAATTTCGTGGATTATAAGGATAACGCTCAAGGAACAATCCATTATTATAGGTAATCCGGATATCCATGGAATATACTTTTAGTGTTTAGTATACAATATACGAAAGTATCATTTTCTGAATCTACCATATTCTTAAAGCATATTAATAATCATATTTACTTAAGCCAAGTAGGAAGATTGAAAAAAGGTTGTTTTAAGCCTCAATAAGAGGTGATTATAGCATTAATTTATGTTGGTGGGCAATCCAAGTAATGGGTCCATGTTAAATTAAAGGGAAGGTTGGTGAGATAGGTAAAAGCGGGATGGGCCCAGTGATTCTTGTAATGTCGCACGTCCGGTGAATACATTGTGTGAAGTGCCTGTGTCTCAGGTGCTCGATACTGCCTCCAAATCGATATCAGTGAATGCCAACATTTATAGCTTATTAAACAAGCGGTTTTACGAGCCGGAAGTTTCACTAAATTGAGACCTGTTCAAAGTCATTGGCAAAAATTTTAGGGGCCGTCATGTTACATCTTAAAATCACGTGGGTGGTATATTATAAAAATTCCAAGTGTTCCAAGTGTCGGATCAAAATATTGGTTAGGTGAAGAATTTCAAATAAAAATATTAAAAAGTCCTGGTTTACTTGCCCTACCACGGAATACATAATTAAATACGGAGTAAGCTCGTACAAAATACCTACTCTCTTTTCCGCAGCACCAGTTTTCGTTAGAAAAGCGACCGTCTGGTTCAACTGATGCCATGGAGGCATCCGAGACTAGTACCCATGGGAGCGGTCCATGTTATTGTTTATAAAAAGTTTTACGTATATATTCCTGCAGAAAAAGGTACCTTCTTTCGGGCAGATGTGTTGTTATAAAACTGGAAACCTGTACCTGGTGCTGTTATGGACAGATCATTTTACTGTTGGCAAATTTGTGGATAAATCAGTTGTAAGTCCACGGTAGTCTCCCGTTTCCGAGAGGAAATGATATTTGGGCAATTTGTCGATAAAAACCCCTCCTCGGCTGAGATTCAAACCGCTTTGAGTTTTCTACCCTTCGCGCTCTAAAAATAGGTGTTCAACGTCCTGTATGAATAATGCTGCACCTTTCTATGGAATGTTTTTTAAGATGTCATTAATGCATATAGTTATTTTGTTGCGAATGTTGTGCTATTATGTGATATAATTTTAAAGTGCGCGTCAGGATTCCATTATGAAATCTGAGCTCTCAACAGGATTACGTAATCACTTCTAAAATGACAGTGTTAGGTCTTTTTCCTGTATGCCGGGAAGCAATTGTTGTCACTGATGTAAGCTTAATGTCTGCTTCCCAGCTCGGTTCTTGTTTTATAAATGACTTGCATGCGGCATTGCTTCCTTTAAGAAAATTAAGTCATACGGATATTAATGGCTTCATATAGCATAGCTGACGATTAATCACACTCTGACAATGAAAGGATTGTGAAAATACTAATCACACTGAAATCAATCATGTTACTCTTTTTATACCTCAATATCATTCAAGCCCACACTTCATTAATTTTACGAATCTTTCTTATCGGCGGTTCATTAGTTAACGCAACATTCAGCTTTCCTTAGTTATCAGATTAGTTTACTTTACATCCAATCATTTGGGTTTTGTATAAAATAGATGTACGTCATTAAGAGAGTGGAGCTTTTGAGTTGACTCTGCCTACGCAGTCGCACGTACATTATAAGTCTTTCCTAACTCTTCCTAACGTTGCCTCTATGAGAACTATCTCGATAAATGGGCACCATCCGGGTTAAAATCGCTAAACGAGCTCAAGGCTTGTGATATTAGTATTTATGAAAAGTCAATGGTCAATCGAAATACAAGCATGGTAGTCACAGTGAGCTGGTGTTAATGAGTTTGTCGAAAAGTTGAAGATTATATTATTATCAACCAGAACCAGTGCCCTGCGACTTACTCAGTCCGTATCATGGTCCGGTTATTACGAGTGATATCGGCACGGTACGTCTGTATCGGCCCGCTGGAGTGCTTTGGAGTCAAACGCGCCGATACGTCGCAGGTCTCCTTATTGTTTTAACCGCTGCTTTGAATGGCAACGTCCTCTTTACATGACCACCAGGGGGGCACAGAGCAAAGAATTGTTATCAGACAAATGGGAGCGTGGTATCGCCATCTTCACATTTGATCAAATGTTGAACATGCGACACCCGCTCTCGTTTGTGTAATTACAAAGGTTCTGGCACAGGGCCAAGAATCAGACCAACGAGGGCGTTTCGTCTCAAAATTAACAATATCAATAAAATCGATTAAAGACAATATTTTTCAATCCGTTCTCTTTCCATTATTTCTAATGGTCATAAAGCACAATTTAGGAAAAGAAAAGAAAAAATACATAATATTTCTTTTAAAAAATTCCCTTATGCCAATACATAGTTACTACACAGAAAATATGATTAATAAACGTATTGGCTCTACATTAACAACTTACTTGATTTTTGATAGAATATTCACGATCATATAAAGCACAAAAACCTATGACTCGAGACAAAACTCCATTAATCAACAGAAAAGCTTATTACAAGCACAAAAATAATCTTTTAAGGAGTAAGAGACTTTTAGCAAACACTCTCACTGAGGGTCATGCGTACTATGGACTGGCATTGGAATCCTATGTAATCGCCATAAGGGAATATCTAATCCCCATAACCCCATATATAGACCATTCACCTTATAAATTAAAGGACTATAAGAATTTAGTACTACCTGTTTGATCACTGATTCGGTTTCCAAAAAGGAAATGCCCGATGACTAAAATAACGGACACCCAAGCGGCCGCCCCGATCGAAGTCGGCAGAAATACTGTAAAATTGCAAATATGTGTGTGTGTCTGTGTGTGAGTGAGGGTGTGTGTGGGAGCTTCCCTGCCTCGTCATCTCTTGAGATAAGAAATGATTTTTAAAACTTATAATTATTATTTATATAATAATAATAATTATAGTAAAAAAATGACAAACAGTGCGGACATCCCTCTGGGGCGGACACTTTTGGGCCGACGACCGTTTTTACTACTTTAAGAACCCCTCTTGGGCGGACAACTCGCTAAACAGGACAACGGACACTTTTTGTCTGCCCGATGACTTTAATCACCCCGACTAACAGACACCCGAGCCGCCGCTCTGATCGAAGTCGGCAAAAATACTTTAAAATTGCAAATATGGTCTGCTTCCGGTACGCCCAATATCACTTAAGTTCTTATAATTAAGGCATATTAATTGCTATGACTATAAGTTCGGAGCCAGTTTTACTCAATTTACCTTATTTTTCTATTCGAACATTTATTTATGTATCCATTTATCTATAGCAGTGCCTATAAAATGACGAAATTCCCGGAGTTTCTTTTGTGCCGAACTTTCATTCTGAATCCAGTCCACATTATTCTATCATAGGCCCAGGAGAGAGGATAATAACGTGTCTGTTACACACCCGGACGATAAAAGTAACGGGTCATGACCTCTCGCCTTGGTCGGGGGCTAAGTGATATCAACCAATGCCCGATCCTGTAACATTTGCTTCACGGAAATAAGCCGTGACAACCAGACTCAGTAGGCAATCGGATAATTGGGCTGGTAATCCTACTTGAGTCGTGATACGAGTTATTTCGAGGAATGTATCGCAGTGGTCTTGCATCAGGTTGCATTCATATTATGGTAAACGGCCTATAATCTCAATATATTGCTTAGAATGATGAACTTACACAACAGTATACATGTGTGCTCAAAATCCAAACTGAAACATCGTCTCCATGGCCACGGGTCATTTCCAGTATCGCCAGCAAGCTGCCTGCGTTCTGTAACCCTTGCGAGCCATGCTTGTGTTCATACGGTCATAAATTCAACAAAAATGCCGAGGGGTTTACCAATGTGCTAGGTTAAAACTTTTCTCCCTCATTTGGTATTATTAGAAAGTATACAAAAATGCTAACGATTGGTTTGGTTTATATTGATTGATACAGTGTACCTGTAGGCCATGAAGCATTGCCAGAAATGACGAAGATATTTGCATCTTCATATGACCTTATAATGCGTTCCTCAGACGTAGATGTCATGACACTCTGGCGCCAGTAATCTGGTCGTAATGCCAGAGGGTTGATATGACTCTACACGGAAATTAGTCCCGCCTACCAACCATAAGGCGTATATGATAGCATGCATTTATTTGTCGTATTTGCTTACGCTTCCGAAATATGTTAAACAAAACTTGAACGAGATATCAGAAATTGATTTATTCCAGAAGCGATTCCTTAAAAACCACGGAACGAGCGAGTATTTAATTAATTGTACGGTCCCAGTGCAGAAATGTAAGTCTTGTCATTGTTAGAATATTATTTTCTCACAAGTAATGACGATAATGTTCCAGTTAATACTAAAAGCCTCATTCCAAAATAAAACAACAACCGGTAGTAATAAGATTTGATCACAAATAACGGAAAATTAAGATATTAGATGAAAAATATCGGCTTTCATGATTGATTAAGTCCCGACAAATGGCCGCAGCCGGACCTCCTGGACCCGACCCCCTCTGGGGCGGACATCCCGTTATGAAGGACAAATCGTCAGGTCCTGTGACTGTCCGCTCCATAGGGGTATCACTGTATAATATTCTAATGATCTGCTGCCTGGTTCGATCCTGGGACATTTAAATTCTATATTCAACGCTGGATGAAGTTTATTATCTGAATGAATTGAATGATTTATTTTGCATCTGATCCCAAAACAAACATATATTTTTCCTATCAGGTGCTGGTGAAATTACAAACTCCTCTCTGAGATCCTAAGGTTGAACTACCCTTTTTTAAGGTTCGTAACTGAAATGAAATTCGAAGTTCAGACCAATTTTCAAATTCTTGTAAAAAGGACGCTCCCCTATTCTTTGAAGCTACTGGTTGGGAAAAATATTGCCCGTCCCATTATTCCTAGCGAAAAAGGAATTTACCTTTGAATAAGATCAGCGACTCTCAGACACATCACCAAAGAACCTCATTTAAGTTTGATCACTTCCGCCCCAACAAAACGCACGGAACCCAATTTTGCAGTACGGTTTGCTTTGTTAAATTTGTCACGATAGTGCGTGTGACTGCGAAGCTCTAGCAAAGCACTGAAACTTGTACTGTGACGGCAACTTCCGATGTCAGATTTATTCAATAAGGAAAGGCATGTTTTCCATCAACAGGACTGGTCCATACTGTTAGGTCCGTTGATGCTGAGACTGTCTGGTGTGACACGATGTCACGTGACGTTGTCAGACTAAGTTACCTTCACTCTAACAGTGACAATATCCTGACAGGTGCATCGTTACTAAAAGGTATTTAGGCTTTTGGGCAGCGGCGTACCTAGCCTTATTGCCGCCCGTCTATCAAAACATTACAACACTGGACAACCTATAGAAACAAATCACGTCAAATGTCTTTGTTATAAGATTTTATTTGACAACAACGCTGTTACATATATGGAGGAATTCATAAACATGGAATTCTTCCGCCATAAATTAAAAGGCAGTCATCTCTTTGCTAATGTATATCAAAAGATCGCTCTAACTTAAAACACGTATATTTGAAAGGCAAGGAAGGGAATAAATTGTAACCAGAAAAAAATTTACACAGGATACATATATAATTTGGTAACTTAATTTTTCATGTAAACACGATTTATGATTAGCTTAAACTCGAGATGGAAAAAACTTCATTTGGTTAGTTTTTTTCAGTTCTCAACGCATATAAATACCTTGTCACTAGACCATTTCTATAAATCAACCTCCTGTTATCGCATATGACAGCATCTACAGCTAATAGAGTGCTGTGATATACATAGTGCTGCAGCAAGCATGGCACTTATTCTTAGTCTTTATTCAAAACGCTTAATTTCATGAGTTACATGTAGGCAGTCCATGTTTAATGTTTTCAAATAAAAATTCAAAGTTTTGATAAACTGTGACGTTTTTGTTTAATTAAAATATCCTCAAAGTAAAAAGCGTTCTTAAATTCAAGGCTGCATCAATTTCATTTTCGAATTAGTGATTGTGTTTCTGCACTTTGAGAGGTTTTATTTATAAACTTTATGATATTTGTTATTTCATGGAAAAGGGCATTTAAGGGCGATTCAGGCTGTTTACACATCATGGAATTTTCGGGAATTCAAGAGTTCCGGAATGGAAATAAATTATACATTCCAAGGAAGAGCAACAGAATTCGTCATGATATTGCCGCACAATGTGTAAGACAGACACCCCATCCCCACCACCAGGGGTCATAAGTCTTCTGGCAGGGGTTTTCCCTGCAGTGATGTCTGTAAAAGTAGCCGGCCCTTAAATGCACGCCTTGGCATGACAGGTCAGATTGTCAATCGCGTTTTGACATTGCAAAACGGCTGTTCGAATAATGAATAACAATAGATTTGTATTTCTTCTTGCGTAGCTTCCCGCTGTAGAGATCGTTCGCAAAATCAGTTTGTTGGTTCCACTCCAAGTTTATAATTCTTGAAATACTTGGATTGGGACACGAAAAAAAATTGAAAAACCATCAAACATTCAAATTTTCTCACCAATCTTGAAAAAAGGCAAAATTTGTACTTTTTTGAGGAAATTATCATGCCACTTCATTATAACAATTCCCCGAAATGCCGCCCCAAAAAAATGTGCCGCCTGGGGTACGCCACTGCTTTTGGGATTTAAGGCTAACTGGGGTGCTAGCGGCAGGTCGGTCACCTCACAACACCAGGTAGAAACCCCCAGCACATACAGTAACAGGCATGTGTTGACAAAGGAATGCCTCGAGTGGGTAACAAAATCAGGTTATTTCGAATCTGGCAAATGAATGAGGATAAGGTTAGATCAGCTCTTTGTAACACTAAGAGAAGGCGTGTGTCGTTCAACTAAGGATACAAGGAGAAGGAACACTAAGAGTTTGTTATTTATGGCGATAGGCGAAATTTGGTGAAGAAAGCTTGGCAAACGAAAAGGACCAAGGACTAGTAGGAAATGAAAACTCTTTTTGGGATTATGTTAAGTTAAATGGTCGTATTTTCATACCTAACTCGATATGCTTTATGAAATCCCTACTACTAGCTTGAACCTCTTTCATTCTGGCGGATAAACATATGTTCTTGACTTTAAGGTTCGAAACATTAATCTTCTAAAGCTACTATGTGTTTGACGTTACTCTTGTGATTGTATCCGAATACTGGTATAAATATGAGTAAACCACGTAATACGGATCGAAAATGACGATGATTTTTAGCTGAAAATAACTAATAATAAGAAAGCGACCATATAAATAAATTGTGGTGTACTCTACAATGTAGGATGCTGAGTGAGTCCTCTTATTCTTCTATTACCGCCCACCTGCTCTGCTAAGGCACTTCTCAAAATTACAGTTAGGTTAAGCGCTTGTAACAAAACAAGCGTGGGTACGAAATGGCACCATTATCTTTATTTCCCAGTTTGAAGCTTTGTGCCAATTATGGCCCAAGCTTTTCTTGGGCACGATTCTCTGACGGTATACTGATTTATGATCATTGTCTACAGCATGTCCCAGCGCGATGTCCAGGTTTAAGGCCCCGTTGTGGCATTATTTTTTTGTTCCGAATCTAGAATCTTGTTTAATATGAACAATATTACAACCCTTATAAGCGCCTATACTTGGCATATACATCCGATAATCTTAATGTAATGTGAGTAAAAATAAAATAAAAATGACGGTTGGTAATCAGGACTTAATAGATAAAGGAATTAAAGTTTAATTAAATGAATTCCAAACTCTTTAAAAATTTCTTCAGGAACAAAGAAAAGAAATCTGATTCTCTCCCGGACCTTCAGCTTTAACGTTGTTCATTCAAATCTTTTTAATTTATTGGGTAAATCTTTAATTAAATTACATGAATAATCTAGAATGGCTTTGTTTTTGCGCTGCAAAAACAGATATATGTCTCCCCTACGGGCCATCCCAAAACATTAAAGGAAAAATATGCACCATCACAAAATATTGATTCAAGATTTCAGCAGATTTGACCTTGAAGATTAAGGTTATCACTTTTCGAACTCCGATTTTTTAGAATGAACTGGTGTGTCAAATTTGGGCAAAAAAATTTGAAATACTTCATAAGTTATGGGGTTCACAAAAAAAAATTATTTTTGGGGGGGTAAATTTGACCTTACAGATGAAGGTCAAGGTCACCTAGTTTCGAACTCCTCCGAGTTTTTGCGGGAATAATGAGTGTTTAAAATTTTGGAGGAAAATATGCAGCCCTTCAAAAGTTATCGCATTCACAAGACAATAACTATAATTCGGCAGCTTTGACCTTGAAGATCCTTGTCAAGGTCAACGGGTTTCGACCTCCTCTGAGAACTTGGTAGGAACAATTGGTGTACCAAATTTGAGGAAAAGATGGTAAAAAAAAAAAAAATTAAAGGTTATGCGGTTCACAAGAATTCACATTTTGACATTTGACCTTTAAGATGAGGGTCAAGGTCACCGGGTTTCAAACTCTATCGAGATTTTTTTATGAACAATAAGTGTTTAAAATTTGGGAGGAAAATATGCAGCCCTTCAAAAGTAATCGCGTTTACAAGATTTTTTACAGACGACGACGACCGACGATGGCAGTGAAAACAACATGTCTCTCCTTGAGGGGGGGGGGGGCATAATTACAAAAGGACGGTATCTTCTTAGAGCGTACAGCCGTGACAACTTGCCAAAACACCTAAAGATCACATGGTTAAATATTTATTTTAAACCAATCAATTAATCACAATTTATACATATAACTTTTGAGATATGTCGTTAAAACTGACAGATTCACAATATCTCTAAACCGTGCCAAATCCTATTCTCGATGATATCTTCTTGACCTCCTGACCTGTGGATTATAGATCCATAGTATCTCGCTGACATCTGTTTTAAATGTTTGATATATTCCTTAAACAGTGACTAAATGTATGCAATCCCCAAGCGAAATCTAAAAGCGCCTCCCCGGCTGCAAATTGTGATTCGGTTTTGGGGTGTACGACCTCTGGAATAAGGGAAAGATGAACCATAAATATCAGGTGAAATCCCACCTATGACTATTATCCGTCCCGAAATCTCTGTCCTCATGTTTTCTTCGCGATTATTATTTTAAGAATATTCTTTGAGAATGACCTTTGACCTGAAGCAGAAAAACAGGTATTTGTGTAGTTATATGTCATGAGAGACGTTTTTTCTTTGCGACTCTTTTGCGTCATTTATGCTGAAATACCTTTTTTGGCGACTTCCTGGCACCGCTGAACATTACATTCCTCAGTGGTACACTTTCAGTGTCTTTGGCTGAGTTTGGTGTTTGTTAGACAACAGTGACGTCACGTCAACGAAGACGTCACAATGATCGGTTGCGCATTACCTTTAAATGACGGCATCATAAGTTTGACTGGCTTGTTTATTATCAGTACTCAGGCGAGGAATAAGTGGTAAACGCTGTAACTTGTTTATTTTTTTATTATGTGTCTCATACAAAATCAAAGCAAGGTAAGGCATTACTTTTTACCCAGGTAGTCGGCGGAAAACCTGAAACCTTTAGACAAGAAAGGTTTACACTGCTTCACTTGTATGAAAAATTATCCCAGGAAAACATACGGACACGGGTACTGGGACGGACTTTAATGTTGTGCGCAAAGTCATACTTGAGATCTAGCGCAAACTCGGACAGAAGAAAAAAATAAAAAGAAATATAAATTAATCGGTGGCATTACACTTTGGGGGACCTTAAGAAAGTCCACAAAAGTCCAAAAAAGTTTGACCCAAATACTATTGTAAAAATAAAATCATCAGCTCTCTAAGCCTCCCGGTGCTAATCGGTTAGACTTGAAATTATGGCTAGCGACTTGTCGATCAATGTACGATGACCAATATGATAATCGATGGTTCTGACACCGATTCGAAATTTCATGAAATTCCGTCATGATTGCATGGGTTATGTTGCGAACAAACGCACACATAAAACAAATACACACACAAACGGGGATGAACGCATACCCTCCTGGCGGAAGCAACAATTGGGATGTTGGTGCCGGACGCGCTGGCTAAATAAAATATAGAAATTCTCCAGTCATAAAAAACATTTTCATAAAAATCACTATATGCATACCAAATTTACGGACAATCCATCACCGCACTCGAGCCAATAATCGATAATTATATTTCTCCCGACATCCAATGCTTAAAACAACAAAAGATAAACAAGTGCAACAGGTTGCCGGTCTTCCTACAGACGTGAACCAGACGCATTGAGGAAAGAGACGCTGTTGGAAGACATGACTCCGACAGAATTACGGATGACGCTTGGGAGGATCTGTGCTCACTTGGCCAGCGGCAGCTGATCAGGTTCGTTAGTTGTGCACCTTGGCACCGAGACCAAATAAAATAGACCACTTATGACTTGTTTCTTTGTCCCTACCGGGTATTTATCACACCACGCCAAGACGAGGAAACCCCGGCCTATCATTAGATAACGGTTTATTGAATTGTGACATAACCCTGGGTCGAACAGCTGATAATGTACCGCAGTGCTCGCCCCTTTGTTCTTTCCGTGGTGTCTGTTAATGTAATGGAAGTGGTTCTCGCATATATATTTTTCTGGTGCATGTAGTATAGCTCTATTTTTTTTCCACAGGCTGATTTAAATGGCCGTCTGTACCGGCTCTGTGACGTTTTTCTACTATTATCAGGTATACAAGTAACAGAAGGCAGGACATATAATATAATATAATATAATATATTGTAATATAATAAAATATAATATAAGAAATGTCTATGTGTATGTGGGTGTTAATATGTATCCCTAATTAGAAAAAAAACCTCAGACACAAGCGTTATCATTGACAATATGTATCCGGAAACTATAATACGTATATGAAGAACTAAATAAAACTTATATATACCGGTGTCCATGCAGAACATGATAAACGTTAACAAACATTCGCATTGAAATGCTCAGGTTGCAAGGATATTGAACACCGATACTTTGGCGAAAGCATATGAATTTATCGGAACATGAGTGTAATGAAATGTGACTATTAGTAATCTAGTAGAAATCAAAGGCTCGTCGTGACGTCAAGTACCTTGGTACGCAGAGTACGGTGACTAAAGACTCTGAGAAGCCGATAATGGTTGAGGGGATGGCAGCAGGGGGCGCGCGTAATTAATATACGAAACATTTAAATAAACCCACTCTCAATAAAAAAAAATGTTTTTTTTTTTTCATCTAGCTTCGTTTTCTTCCATATTCTGCAAGTATAAACTATGTATCAAGTTTACAGAAAATACTGCGCAGACTCGGTTTCACCAGAGTACGTCTGTTTAGGGTTTATGGGCGTCACAATCTAAGCCTCACAATGCACTGAGGCTTCGATTCACACTAGCGGCGTAGGTAAAAATGTGGTTAAGAGGGCAACGTAGTCCGCTCAAATATGTTGGATTAGAATTGTTTCAAGGAAAATTACATGGTGTTTTTGTTGAAGAACGTCACGGAATGAGTAAAATTTTGTAGGTACACGCATGTGAAAAATCAACAATTCCCTGAAATGTTACACATTTTGATTTAAAAGTTTGACAGTTGAGTAAAGTAGTCCCGACCGTCCCTGAGTGCATCCAGGAAGAGTTTCTTTCAGAGCAGAAACGACCTTCGCCGGAAGGGTGTCCCGGCATACTTTTCGAGCTTGTTGCACCCCCTTCTTTAAGTCCCTTGACTTTATATGCAGTAGATGACTTTATACCTAACCTACACAATGATAAAACACAGCTACATCAATATGATAATCAAAAGACAATGCAGAAAGAAAAAAGGCTGGAAACATGATTAATAACAGTCGACAAGTGACTCTGTGTATCGCCAAAATAAAGTGTTGAATGTCCCTGGGCGTGAGAACACTTGAATTCCTTGTATCAGAGATGACAAAGTATGCCAGGACTTTTGAAATGTCTTGTCATGGATACCTAACATTGACCTATTGCACACGCTGTGCCTCAAGTCGTATTCAGTGGATACTGGAAGCCAAGATGAATGAAGATGAGATGTGCGTGAGCTCCACCTAAAAACTGGCGCACGGATGGACACCGCGCATCAACAATTATAGGTGGCGCCACCAGTCTAGTAAACAATATCAAGCAATCAAAGATTTGCAAAATTTTAGGCCAATATCCTTTCCTCTCCTTCGATATGTGCGTACATGTGCGCCGTAAGGAGAGAGAGAGAGAGGGAGGGGTTATATATGCGTTGAATGCTCCATTTCAATGTATAACGAGATACAAACCAAATGTTAAAATTCGTATTTTCCGACTTATTTCTTACCTAAAACATTTTCCTGTACAGTCATTTTCACACGTGTTTCATGAATTTGAATCTTTAGTCAAATATTTTGTGGTTTAGTTATTGAATAAAACCGGTTTTGTTTCATAAAGACACTGGATGAAAATAAACCTATGTTTTCTCTAAAACCGAAAAAAAATAATAAAAAAATAGCCTGGTAAAATCTCTCTCTCTCGAGAGAGAGAATGTGTTGCTAGGCACGCTGACGCAAGTATGGAGATATTTGAAATAACAACATTTAAACCATTAAATGTACGACATTTTTAAAGACCTAAATATTCCCAAAGCCATGAAACTAACTAATATTTATGTTACACTGAAAGATCTTTTGCAGAATAAAGTTTAATCTATATATAAGCTGATAGAGGCTAATATTTCTATACGCATCGCTCGCAAATATAGACATTGCTGATTTTACTCTAAACTGACATCTACATACATCTTCATCAAAGGAAAGAATATAAGGTCAAATAAACTATAAACGGTACAGCTGCTCTTTGATCGCAGATCATCGCGATTATAACCGTTCATACGTGAGAGAAAGATGGATCCGCGGAGCAACACCGACATAAACCAAATCTTTTTTACTCAATGCGTACCACTATATGAATTTAAATGAAAGTTTATGATTGTTATGGCTCTTACACCGGCAAACAAATAGACAGTACAATGCACAGACAGAGAAGACATTGGTGAAAATAAAACATTCTTCCAACATTGTTTATAGAGTTAATAGATGCAGGTGAGTCCTTTCATGTCTTGAAGCCCATATTTCAAAAAAAGATGCCGGAAATTTGCCCTTTACTTTCTCAGAAGGCCTATACCGTGCTCAATTTTTTTGTTCAAGCAATTTTACATAGTTCCACGGGATTCCATTTTCGCAATGAGGCATATATTAATATTTTAATAAATCACCAAAATTTGGGATCAAACTTACCTGCTTGTATCGCCTCATTTACCATGCTCACGGCCCGTGAATGTTATGGTAAACTGTAAACGGGGGTTTACCTGCTCTGGTCAGAGTTTATTTGACCTACCAAAAGACCCTTAATTCCCCACAGCTCATCTGCTAATGCAGGTGTCACCGTGAGAAATGTTTAGGTCAAGAAACCGTGTTAGTCTTCACAGGAAAACTGGTCTCCGTTTTGTTTTAACAAGCTACCTCTGATGAGGGTATTTTAACTCGGAATGAGCTGCCGATGAGTACAAAATGATGCTCGTGTTTTGCTTAAATAAGTGATAACAATGACCGTCACTGCTGGGACCTGGCCGCTTCAAAGGGGCATTGGTTCACAGCTAGGCCATTACATATCAATATACATAAGGCCCTCCACTCTACCTTGTTCATATTAAGTTTGGATTATGTAACTGAAACATCGTTCCATGGATTTAACAAGTTGGTTACGGAAGGGGATGAAGGCTGGTCCCCGTGAGTGTGAATGTGAATAAAGAGCAGATTCATTCCAGGCTGGGATTAATCAGATCGACAAAGCGTAAGCGGGGAGAGTACAAGCAGTTCGACCAAAACATCATGCATGATACTTAAAAAATTAATAAAATCTGACATGCAGAACTGTAAGTTGAGAACCAAGCATTTTTGTTATAAAACTAGATCGTGGACTTGATGCATCTGCGATCAACATGATCGTCATTTGTATTATATTTATTTTTCCACTTATGCCCACTATCGCCACGTGTTGGTTACAACATAGACTATTTTCCCATGACAGCAAAGTTTCATATCTGCCTGGTTTCAATTTCGCGGTTTTCCCCGAACCGCGAATATTGCAAATTTGAAACCACCGCGAATAACAAGCCAACCACAGTAGATTGGCTTGAAGACAGTTACGTCGACAAAGGAACAGAGGAAGTCAGGTAAACATTGGGGATACATTGCCTCCTGCGAATATCATTGACAAAGATGACAAAAAAACTTAAAGGATGGAAAATCACTGTAAAACGCTGAATAAAATCTGATCGTACATAAATAAACTCAGAATAAGTCTATGTTGGGAAGATTTAGACCAATGAAGCTGGGATACTTTCCTATCCCCGCAGCAACGCTTCAGCAGAACTACAGCGGCAGTTGCTTGTGAGTAAAGTAGTGATGTGCTATAGACCCATTACTGCCGCTCTAGGAGTCGGTGGTTGGTGGATTGGTTCCTGTGACATCACAGCCACCCACAAAATCAATGCCGTGAGGGGACTCCGTCAGCTGTGGAAGGGATAAAGCTGGCTACAGATCTGTATCGTCCTCGATAGGTCTCTTACGTCCCATGCTCGTAGCCTGTTCTTTCTGGTACCAACGACGACAGGCACTAGTCCACTTGAAACCATGAAATACGTGGTGCTCGGAGGTCTCCTCCTAATCTTGGCTCATATAGCCGCAGCATGGATACAAAAAGCAGGTAAGTTTACTTTTTGATAACATTCCGAAAACAGGTACGCAAGTACGCGCCAGCAATTTCACTACCTACGCGCGCTATAGTTTGCTTTCTTTTCCGGGCTTGGTTTACATAAGGAATCCAAGCCTTCACGGTCGATGCAAAATGGAAAACGTTTATCATTGTCCTTTTTCAGTTTCACACATAAATATCAATTAGATGAAATGGTAATTAATAACGACAGAAAAAATATAATATCAAATTAGGATTTTAAAAAATGAAATAAGGTTAATTTTCCGTAAAACTTAACCATGATTAAAAATGTTTTAAAATTCACATCTTACTCACGGAGATCTATAGGTAACTGTATGTTCTCCTGCCTTCGGCGTAGCAAGTTAGATGTTCAAAATGATACGTGATACGTGCATGACGTGATAAATATACATTTATCAGCTTTGAAGGACTGTTTCTCGTCACCATAGAGGAAAATGCACAATCCAATATGTAACAACATGAAATTTTCTGTTTTGAACATAGATAATAATCTTTAAAAAAAAAAGAAGAAAATTATTACATAAACTTCATTACTCTTTACAAGTATCTAATTCACATTTCTCTAAAAGAGTTCTAGGGATAGCAATATGTTCTATTTTCTTCGGCTTAGCCATTAAGATTTACGAAACTGATTCGTTAATACACTATTTAATTGAGGCAATTATTTACAAAACCCCGTTTAATGTACATATAATCAGCTCTGAAGGAGTGTTTCGATCATAATACCGAAAGACACATTGGGCCAAAGCATTAAATACTTGTTTAAAGTACTTGTGCACTAGCAAATGAATGGTAAAAACAGGTTAAAGCAGCAGTAATGAATTGCTCAAAGCGCTTGCGAGCAGGTTGATTTCGAAAGGCCCTGTTTTTTTATTCCATTATTTTTTAACGTAAATTTACATTTGTCACATTCTGTCACACACTTGATGACTTGAAATGCATTGTGGGGGTCATAAAAAATTCTGATTCAAAAGTTTGTCTTCATATTTGAACGAACTGTAGTCGCCCGAAACCACAGAAACAAACACATAATGTGTTACATATGGTATAGGCACATACAAGGATGAACATCAAAACACGCATAAGTATGCGTGTTTTATATAAAAATTAATTTATATGTATATTATTTTATTACAATAAAGAACGGTATACATATTGCAAACCTGACTCAAGGTTGGAGGAATTAGAAAAAAACACGATATATCTCAAGGATATATTTAGAGTCCATTTCCGTGCTATAATCAAATCTAAATGAATTCAGCGTTAACGATATATAAAAAGACGGAACATCTATCAATCGTGGCGCCGGGGTAATAAAGACGAATCAGTTTCTTGTTTGGTCTATTGTTAGCTCCACCGTTGTCACGAGTGAGGTATTAAGTGATTAATTATCTCAGTATATGGGGTTTACGGTTATTTTCCCCCTTAATGATGTCCGTTTTGCGGCTTCGGTATAATTTATTTTCAGGGTGCTAATTAAACATTTTCTCTCCAACATTCATTACTTTGCTCAGCATTTAACTCCGGTAAATAACTTTACTTTCTCAGAGCTAGATTTGTATGTTTCGTAGATAAAGTGAGAATCGACAGATTTTCGTATAGACAATCATTGCTTTCATTTATCAATGAAACTTTATTGGGGGAATATATAATGGGTATAATTGTCAATATCCCCTTTTTTAAACTACATATTTCATAACTAATTAGAGACTGTAAAGTCCATCTAAACTTGAATATTAATTACATTAGCAGTCGTTCGGTCTCCTGAATAAATGTACCCATATGATGAATACTTATCGTCAGTTAAGGATAATTCCTTGATGGCTCTCTCTCTCTTTTGCGCACTAGATTAGGGCAATACCTGGTCTTTTCAGCACAATTAACAATACAACTTAATTATCCATTTGAGCAAAAAGTTGTGAACAAGATTTGAACCAAAAAGTCATTATTCTCAGCCTGGTCTGCATCATCACGCGTATTATACTTGCTCAATACCATGGAGAGGTGAAATCTTTAAGCATAGTTTGACGTAACTTATAGCAAGTGTTTTCATGTACAGTTTCAGTGGAAACACCCAAGCAATAATCTATTCAAAGTGCTTTAAGTTGTATATAGTCATATATTTGGGGTAATGTCTAAATCGTTAATTGGGTCTCATGATGTATGCTGTGCTTTGGATTATGTAGTACGGTATTTTGGCTTTCCACTATATAATGAAATTGCTCGCAAATAGTAACAGAAATACAACGCTCTGCAAATAGAACTCAAGATGAGGTAATGCTCAGCATTAGTAGATTTATTTACGGTTAAAAACCCATGAATTTCTTCAATCATTCACGAGACTAACTGACGAGTTCCGCTCAGTCACTCGAGGGATGCTGATTCTACTTCTGTTTTTAACAAAGCAGATAATTAACTATTTAACCTAGATGATGTTTTTAGAAGTTTCATTTGACATATTTGATAGATACTTTCTCTTTCCGAAATTGTTCTTTGAGTTTAATAAAATGCAAATATAATTAAACTTTTTGTCCCGTAAACATGTTGATGTCATCGGAAAAGTTTATTTTTATGGAATTAGTTTCCTCAATGACGCCTCAAGCACAAAATGGAGATCTTTCAGACAGTCAACATTTTTTTTGGAATCAAATAAAATTTTAGATTTTATTAAATGGACATTTGATACCTCTTGACATGAACATTTGGATAAGGCCAACGGATCTACTGATAAAAATGCTCATCTCAGTGGCTCTTCCTGAATAACGATTCACCACATTGGCAACGAGTTATGGGGGTTCCGCGGATTCTCCCTACAGGAAAGCCACTGCCTTTGACGCAGTGAAATCATTTCCAAACTAGTTGGCCTACCGCGACACCGCACCAACCGGATTGCATAGCTGGGTTTTTATATTCCCACAATAATAAAGTATCCATGAATGCTGAATTGACTTTTCGCAGAAAAATATATCTGGCGGGAAATCCAATAAGCGCACGCAGGTGTTACACTTATAACGCGGATTGTGTTTTGCATGGTCAGACAGTGTATATATATATATATATATATATAATTATAGGTCTAGACGCTTGTTTTGTAAATATATACATTTTTATGCAGACATACCGTAAGGATAATTGTTTCTGCCTGACATTTAATAAAAATATGTCTTGTTGACAGATACTGATGCAGATACTTTCTAGTACATGTCATATGTTTAGGCTATATAATGATTTTAGCTTGAATATATGTACTCGTTCTTAACCCTAGTTATCAAAAGCATATCTAGAAGAAGGAAACGCCAATTGTATACGAATATTTTGACAAACAACAATTGTCGATTAATTTTGATTGGTTCACGTAAATGTCAGATCGAAACAGTCTACGTCAAAAGTTTCATACGAGTTTATGTAACTTGCTGTTATTGTTTTATGCTATTTTGATTTGTACAATATACGTCATGGCACAAATAGCTTAGGATTGAGCCCTAGCACATCTCAATATTAGCATTTTCCCGTTTTGTTACATTTAATATTACTGGGTAATTGAGCAAAGACTAATGCAAGTGTCATTGATTAACATGGTAATAGAATTAAAGACAAGAATGTGAGAAATGAGTCTGACATGATTAAAGAAAACTATGTAACAGTATTTGTGTAGAATGTATCTATATAGGAGGCATAACATACATTGTGCAATTACATACGTTTCATGGGGTAGATGTGCATTATATCCAATGAAAAACGTCTAGGTATATAATGATAATCGCGCACAATGTATTTGGGTATGAAGGGATGGTAGTCTAGATTAAAGAAAAAACAAAGAACGAGATTTTCATATGAGTAAAAGCATCATCTAATAGCACATTACATAAAAGAATCATATCATCTTCATGGTATATCCTATACGTATAATTTACAACTAGTGAAGTAAAAATCGTAGTCCGGAATTTAAAGGACTGCCCAGAATACTAACTTACCCTTGGACTCGGAAGTAAGAACTCAAGAAACAAATAAACTCATGGCACAATGACATTCGGATTTTATCATATACTATAATAGACTGGCTTATGTGGTAATATTTACGAAATTTAATAAAAAGTATTTGTTGGAAAATTTAAAAAAGGATAAATATATTATTCACAATACGGATGCATTATAGATGGGTGTATTAACTAATTTTTATAAATTCCGTTATGATGTGTTGTTTTCATAACAAAAGTCTGTCCCGGACTTTATTTGGAAACGCGTAGTTGGGATTCAAGGTACAATTTTATTGACTATACAAATGAAACGGGAATAACAAATTTTAAAATGAAAATTCAAATAGCTTAATATCCTCATAAAATTCTTCACCAAAATAAAAAACCTTCATTGCACGCTAATAACCAATAGAAAAAGGGAGCTGGCTGTACTTAATACTCTTTTAAAATACATAAAATTAAAGTTAAATGATATTTATGCTTTACTTATTTCCTTTACCCAAAATTTGTGAATTCATTATTCGGTAAAATGAATTATTTAGTATTGGCATGCTTATACTTCGAAAAGACAATAACATTTATATACGTCCCCTGTCACCTGTGAATTTACAATTCGATGAGTGTTCCTTTGGTCATAGCCATTTCTATTACACCGTTATTACACAGATTTTTCTGTCATATATTTATTTCTGCTACGGTAATTTTCTTATTTCACGTTCCCATAGTATTATCCATCCGGAAATGACCCACAGTACATAATTTGCGTCATGAAGTCTAGATTGACAATTTCAGCAGCCAATCTACTGTCATGTCCATGCAGTCAGTCCGGTAATGGCAGTGGACAGGGGTCAGTTTGCCCTTACGACCTTTGCGACATACCCACGGCGTAATTAATCCAGACGGTGACCATCGGAAATTAAAAGCTGACCGAAATGCGACTCCATCGGAACAAGCACTAGGGGTTTAATTATTACAAATGCATTCAATGTTAGCACGCACTATCGCCTGATCTGCTTATTACGGTTGGATAATTTGAGGAAGCAAACAAGCTAACCGCGCTACTCGCCAGTGCGTAAATGTTACGACAAAGTCGAGATTCACGTGGGCAAGTAGGCATAAAAACATGGAATCTAGTATGCCGTTAGGGTCATTTCTCTCATGTTACCAAGTTTTTAATGACACCTTAACTTGGTGATTCCCGTGGCATCCATCTCCATTACACATGACCTCAAGCAGTTCCGTTCAAGCCTGAAAACGAGGTTTGCATGCCACGGGGACATACACCTAATCCTTTGATCTTCCGTAAAAGGTTTAAAAACTACCATGTTAAAAATAAATCTTCAGTGAAATATTGATACCGACCATTATATTGATAACCAAAATGATGTTTTTTCCGGCAAAAAGCGCACTAGCTCATCACATTTACCCTTTAAGTTCCTGATCTTGATCATTAAAGCAAAGATGTATGAGTGCTGACAGGACCTGTACTTTTCAAAAGCATTTATCTCTTCCTGATAAAAGGGACTCATGTAAACATAATAACGTTTTCCTGAACTATGAAGAATTTAACAATTTATTACATCAAATACCTCATGCGTTACTACACCGACGACGGAGGCTTAAGTAGAACACGCCGAACATACTAAATGTGTTTTGCTTTAGACAGGGTTCCCTTGTACAGGAAGGTTTAACGGTTTAATACGATCTCATTGATTTACTCAAAGATGTTCCTTGCATTAATGGAGATGTTTTAATTAAATCATCAGTGAATATCTTAAATATTTCTGGCCTTACACAATCATAACTTAATTGTTTATGTTTACAAATGCCCCTTGATGTTTATGAAACATTCCTAAATTTCACTATATGCTGTACAGAGTGTTTGTCAGTTTGTAAACACAACCATCTATATATATATATATATATATATATATATACATTTACACTTTTTCGACCGTTCTTACTGTGAAAGTCATGAGCTATTTCTACATATTACCGTTAAGCAATAGGTAATTGGATATTTCACATCATACATCATATCAGTATAATTGTTCACACGTCGGAAATATGACACTTCTTTTGAATGATAATATATCTTTGTCGAAAACAGCAGTTATGAGGTGAAAACATTGAGCCATATGACACTCCTGTTTCCGGGTACTGGTACATTTTTGCTAAAGGCGTCAAGCCGCTGCCATTTAAATTGTTTTCTACTTAATTGAACCAGTTTCACGACAAACTAAAGTTCACTTAATTTGTAATTTTTTTATGCATTTTCTTTTTTTGTAATAATCCGGAAAATAAGTTCTTGGAGGAAAACGTTAATTTATAATGGTACATTGAATTGTGTTACTGTACTAGGTCTCTCCATTCAACATAAAAATTATAAGAATGTTTTCGGGAAAGTCAAAACCTGGAAAAAAGAGCAATTTATAACGGTACATAAAAATTGGTCTCCATTCAAAATATTTTTTTTCGAAACGTCCTTTGATTATCTTCAAATCTGTGTTTGTTTCGTCACTTTTTTCATGAAGAAAGTTCTTCACATGACATTCTTTGTATATTTCACTTTTTTACCTGAATGTTGACCTTATCTCGCAAGCAAGGTCCCGAAGAATTAATCCGGTCTCACACTTTGGCTCTCAATGAAATGCAGGAAGATAATGGAGTCCGGATAGTTCAGTGAAATCCTGTTATATGTATTGAGGACACAGTGTTGTTGCTTTGCTAGAAACGTCTAGTTCATTTGTCCATTTACTCTCTTAAGCTAAAAATGAGTTATTTAGATAATTTTTGTTATCTGTCATGTTATATGCGATATTTTATCTAATAACTATTTTTTTATGTTACTCATTGTTAAATAACGTGGAAGCATTTTCAGGTAAACAGGGACATGGGAAAACAAAAAAAGTTTATTTCGTATGAAGTTTGATATTGGGCAAACTTTGCCTTTAATTTTATTTAATCAATTTTATGAGCGTAAATATCCAGTGATATGACAGGAGACCTATCATATTTGATACATTTCCATATTAATATACTGTGAGCAAAATGAAGGCATATCGGTTTATTACGTAATGTTTTGTTAACTTTATGCGTAACCTGCACGTTGAGAGGTCTGATGATTTCCAAGTGCAAGTTCTTTAGAATACTTAACACCCGTCGTGTTTAGAGCTGAGAGATCAGGTACAGGTAACATGATCCTTGCTACCAAATTATGTCAAGGCATAAAATGGGGAGTTTAACTCTCACGAACTACCACAAGTGTTTAAAAAAGTTATGATCTCTGTGTAAAATGTCCCTTAACTACTTGTGTGAGGTAACTAACAATATACCTATATACAATATAAGATATCCAGAATATACACACGTGCAACCAATTACAAATGGCTTTTAAATCTTAGATCCTAAAGGGACTGACCGTCCACTGAAACACAGTATTTATTTCAACTTATTTATTTGACATGGATTGTACAAATAGTAATATAACTAATCGAGGCACTCTCCTTGGCTCCGTTGTTGGCATTCGCTAGTCTGCAGAGTTGGGGGAAACCAGTGTACCGGGAGAAAACCACCGGCCTCGGACGGGCAACTACAACCCACTCTCATAACCACGCCAGGGATCGAACCCGAGTCGCTAGCGGAGAGAGCCAAGCGTTTTACCACTCAGCTGTCCAGGCCCCAGTATGATCATTCAACATATTCGTTACTGTTAGAGCTAGCTATTTATGAACTTTTTTTTATTTGCAGGCTATAAATATACAAAATAAATGCACTAAAGTTGGCAAACGGAAAAAAGTAACATAAGATTGTTGTTTGCATATGTTTTGAAGTTGAAGGTTCACTATTTGCAAGACGCTGGTTCGTCTTAATTACCACCAGATATTCTTGTTGAATGTGTTTAAATTATTAAAATGGTCTCCATATGTTATAGTACTTGGGCATTACAAAACGAGCAGCATTTTTCAGATATTTTTGGCCTTATTCCATAAATAATAACTAATAGATGTATATGTTACAATGCGGAGTGTACTGTCCATCCGGTTTTCACATTATGATCATACTATAATAACACGATGCTTATGGGTTAAATACATATTTATTTGCCATTGGCAAATCGGTATTGATGATTAACATTTTCTCAAAGCGTACATTTTCTCTAGACAAACCGCTCCACAATATCCTATTTAATAGCTGCTTTATTTAGAAAATATTCAGATAGGACGGTATGGGAACAAACTGATATATAGAAACAATGAAAGATAGACCCCTCGCTTGGAGAATGTAGATAACTCGCGAGTTGGGGTAAATATCCTAAAGTAAAAATATGATAATTGTAATTATTTGTTGATCCACACGTTTGTTGACATTATAGTAATAAAGTATGTTTCTTTTTTTTACTTTTTGCGCTAAAACGTTCTTGATAATAGGAGGCGGGGCTTGTATTTTACTTCGATCTGGATTCTTTCTTTCACTCTAACCAGCGCTCGGAATATCCGTGTCCTTTGTAGGAGTGATACTCTTGGTGTATTTACGGCATCAATGCCACATTTGGTGTATTTACGACATTACCACCACATTATCTCCAGGTTTGTGTCCGTGTCTTTATGATAATTGCCTTTGACTACTACTGACTCAACATAAAATTGAAGACAAATAATCAGTTATTACGTGTGATTCTACATAATATGCCTATTCCTTTTGTTTGGAAGAATGAAAGGGGACTATTCCGATGTATGATAATTAAAGATAATCCCATGAACCTTTTATATAAATAGCCTACCACATACAGGCTGTTCCTTCAGTATGTGTCCGCGTGTTAATGACATGTGGGCCCGCCAAATAATCCAAACAAATTCAATCAATACATCGGGCAGCTGGTCAATCAAGTGACCTTTTAACTTACGCACATGTGCAACTAATCCCCTTCAGTCACCTTTTTTCTGTTAATCAACGTTATAATGTGTCGTGTTTACTAACATCTACCACAGTTGCGTTGTAGGAACGTTTAAGAACTTGTCACGAGTTACCTACAATGTATTGATATGTATACAGAGTAAGCCAGAAATCATATAAATCTTACAGATGAAGCAGGGGAATAGCTAGCCTTTAGAAAGTGACAGGTATTGAACATTATCTATGGAGTGATCCTTACCCTGGTCTTTTAGAAAGTTACTTACTGATGTGTTCATGTTTATCTTCTGAAAGGAATATACAGGGCCAACGAACATTCTAATTGGGTATAAGTTAATGATTTACGCAACCAAAAGTACCCGGTTCAAATCCGATATATGATGAAACTAAAATAACACATAATTCTTCGTCAATCTTTCATTTTCAGAAAAAAAGAGATATATATAAACCTTATGAAAAAATCTTATTGACAAGTCGATATATGACACAACATTAAGACCCGAGGGTAGAAATTCAAGTGTGTGATGCCCCAATGATTATATCGGGATATGTCTCCGGTAATGCTTCTGTCTAGGCGAGACATCAGATAAATGCCAAGCAGCTACCACGATAGCCAGCGATGCGAGGAATTCCATTAACGACCTTATATTCAATATCACGCGCGTGGGTCTGCCATATACCCTGGCCAATAAACGCTCGTCTTGATGTTTGGGGCATATTCCTTTCAAATGGGGAAATTCGCATACACTTTCCGACCTTCCTGAGGTTGTGCCAAATATGACTGTTGAAAAGGAATACCTATGCCGGAAGTATTGTAATGGCGGTATCCTAACGTGTTTGTGACATCAAACTCGGCTAACGTGAAACTTTGATTGTCATATTATTTGAGAAATTAGAGAGTTGAATTTTGACCATTTTTAAATGTAGAACAAAGCATGTTTTACCGCTTCGGACGAACAGTTTATTTCATGTAGAAAACATATGATCGTTTCATTGCGTAATTGCAAGTCTTGACATTGTAGGCTGTACTCAATATAAAATAAGGTACAAAGATATAATAAGGCTCTCTTGGCCAAAATACACCATCATTCTTCAGATTCTCTTCAAGTTCTGATAAAACCAGTATCATTATGTTCATGACGCACACTGTGGTGATCACGTCAAAGTGATAAAGGGTTTCCCCAAGATCAAATTTTTAAACATCATTCGATTAAATCGCTTTTGTTCTGTTTACTATTCACGTTCTCATCATAACACCGGGTATTTTTGTATAGATGGTTATATAACTAATTCATCTAAATTGCATTCAGCAGCTGAACCAACCTGCTCAATAAGCGACTAAAGTGATTTCGATTTCATGGTAGATAGCCACACATGCCCGGAAGTCGAACACATCTTTTTTTAAGAAACAGGACCAATAAGACAAAGTTTGTTTATGAGGTATACCAAGATCGCTCTCATTCTTTCGATGTTTGGGTTTAAGACAAATGTCCAATAATATGTTTGATGGTGGCAGGGGTGTTCAGGCGTTCGTCAGCAAATGGGTACAGCTGCTCTGCTGGACCGTTTGAATGCTCGTCTCGCCTCCGGTTAGGGACCGGAAGTTACTCTTCATCGTGTATTTTGGATACTTTTGCACCTGGCTTTGTGTAGCATGGCATAAGCTCTCTAACCTCTAACATCTCATTTTTTTCCCTCAAAAAAGGTCACATGAAACATCAAAACCTACTAATTTTCGCGTTGCCGAAGGAGCTGGCTGGGCTAGGTTCCGGTCGTTGCAGCAGTACAGCTTTGACTTTAGCAAGGGAATAGTTCGGCACTTCATATCTTCTTTGAGGGCATTTTAGATGCAACTAGAAATTGCGCCGATAATTACACAGTTTAATTATTAACTGGTCCTAAAATTAAACAATGGAAATTGTGTTGGTTTTCGCTTTCCTTTTGTTCATGCTATATGGAACTACTTTAGAATGAGCTTGCATTTGCTTTACTGTTCATCTATGAGAACTGGTATCCTTACGGTTTTGTTTATCTTCCTGTTTTAAACATTTCAGTAATGTTCCCATGCTGGTAAATGTCGTTCACTCTGTGGTATTGTCCAATATAATTGTTGATGCGTTAATACACCTTGTTAAACATCTTGTATGTCTTTTTTGTCCTCCCAATGTTAACCTGATGTCACTTAATATTATTCCGATGCTACTCGTGTTCCACCGATAACATTCATTAATATCTTGACTACGTAAACAGAAAAAATGGAATCACATCCTGATTTATCTCCAACAAAAACCGAAGTATATCGATGTATATATTTTGGGGTATAATTCATGACATTTTAGCCGAAATTACCTAATTTTTCCTTAAAATACCGATGTGGCTCCCGACTTTAAGCCGGTATCACATCGGGACTACTTGCGGGTATGGTCGAACAATCGTGAAACCTCTAATATTTATTTTTAAAATACAACCCTAAATCTGACGATGAATATATAGCCAAATGTAAAACAGGTCTCCACTTGTCTGTTAAATTAAAATCACTATAATCACTATTAATGACCCGCCACATCTACAATGTTCAAATTCCAAGAAACTCCTTAAGATTTGAAACTTTGCATTAATACAAAGAAGCCGAAGTGGGATTGCAACACCTATATACATCATTTTTAGCCTAATTCAGAAATAGGCAGAACTTGCCACTTTTGAAAGCTTAATGGTTTTTACCAGTGAGTACGAACTACCCGGTGTTGTTCCATACTTGTGAAAATACTTGTAAATGAAGATAACTATGGCAAATGAACTTTTTTTATTAAACCGCTAGAGATTCATGCGCCGCGTGATTTACTGCATGGCAAACTTTATTTTAAAATATACATCAAATTCCTATATTATTAATGGAAACAAAAAATATGCCATAAAACTATCCAACGGAAAGGTCAGAAAACATTACACTGAAATGTTGGGTTATATACCTCTATAACAATCTCCTGCGGGAGTGTAATTTCACATTCAGCTCATAGATGAGACTTTTACAACCCTATTTCTGATGTAAAGCATGATAAAAGCAATGAATTATATCGCATGGCGTCAACAGATGACAAAATTTTCAGCTGAGAAACGACTTT
This sequence comes from Sipunculus nudus, assembly GCA_026874595.1. Taxonomy (NCBI): domain Eukaryota; kingdom Metazoa; phylum Annelida; class Sipuncula; order Golfingiida; family Sipunculidae; genus Sipunculus; species Sipunculus nudus. Next base: position 11,090,776 of record CM049311.1, on the reverse strand, counting down.
TTTAATACCCTACCTACAGACGTATATCTTCTCCATGAAAGAGCAAAGTTCATCTTTGTGTGTTTTATAGTGAATGAGTAAATTTATTTCAGATTGAAGGCAAAAAGCAACCGCCCACTTGTTCTGTCATGCGTTCAAGGCTTGGGCTTTTATTCAATTATGATCTTACAAAAGGAATGGTTTCCAGGACTGTCATCCCAACATACAAATTGTCACTTGCATTAAATCAATACTCCATTCATTAAATATACAGCCTAATAGACCTTTCTTTCTCGTCATATATTTCTTTAATGATTTTCGGCTTCCAAATGAAGCACTTCAGATTTACATTATGGTAATTTTTGAGGTGCAGCCCATGCTAATCACAACGCAGTTACGATGCCGTAAAAATTAAGTTATGGGTTTGAGTTTTAGGGTTTTCTTCTGAATTCATGCCGATAATAGCCGAATTCCATCATTTTTTCCACTGAATTTGGTTTGTTAAGTTTTGGCATATCAATGTTTCCTGCTAACTCTGAAGATCGCTTCCATATAAATAATTTCACAAATCCATTACTTCTCATGTTCAAGATAATCAAAACCTAACTTACAAGCGACATTAATTACATGTCTAAATATCAAATATTTTCGTTTAACATTTAATTTATAGACAACTTGATCTTTGTGTTAGTCACATATATGGCAATATTTTTCCCTTCGCAATCATTGATAACTTTCTTCTTTTTGCCGATATTGCCACATTACATACACGTAATTTATAGTGGTAGCAAAAACGATGGTAATTAAGACGGATTTCAATTATTTTCAGCAACAAACGACACAATATAAACGTGCTCTCTATTAGTACATCAATCATGAGTTTGCAACCCATGTACATGTACCATACTGTTTTAAGAGTCAAATCATGCAAGTATATGGACACTAATGTCAGACTGCATGGTCAATTTAAACTGCTTGAACTTAGAACTGTCACTCAAATGTCGATTGCTTTTATTCATGGGTTTCTGATCTATTACTGAATGTGAGGATCATCGTTCCATTATGCTTTCCTAGAGACCTAACAATGGGAAATAAGATCCGACGAAAAAGCTTAATAATATCTTATTTATGATTGGTTTTCGTGTTTCAGTGCAAAACGTTTTTACAGCGAAGGGTTTCTTAGTTTGCCTTGTATCAATTCCCCTTTCCGGTCATGATGCCGACATGTATATTTTAAGAAAGCCGAAAATTAAATAATATTCCCCCGATTACACGATTAGTACAGCCGTGCGTTCAGATTTTATCAATATTACAGACATGCAATATTTACTAGTATACAAACGATTTACTTATAATATACTGAAATGATCAAACAAAGTGTTGAACAGTGCATCGGGAGACTTGCCATCTTTACACTGACCAAAAATGTCATAGACAGCCAAATCGGTAGTATGGTAGCATTTTCAGGTTTTAAATCTTTGATCAAAAATTGATTATATTCACCAATCAAGTAATACAAATTTTCAGTCGATACACCATCATCAAGAAAAATCCACATCGGAAGTGCAAGATATTATATACTCTGACAAAATCAGAGGCTCCTCCGTAATCAAAGCGCTATTATCAAAGTTCGTTTTCCAGAATTATAAAACATTTGTGTATATTTTTACCTTCACTCAAATAACACTTTGAAGTGAAGGTAAAGAAATATACGAATGAAGAAGGGTTAATAATGGTCTCAACACTGTAATTAATATAAAACAAAGCATTTGGTTCAGTCAATTTACGCAGTAAAAAAACCAACAGTACGCAAATTAAAAATTTGCGCATGTTAATCCCGCGAAATATGCAAGAAAAATTATCATAATCTAAACTAGAAGCAGACAGACCGCTTTAACTTGCAGGAGGCAGACACCGGAGGAATTTGGTGAAAACGGACACCTGTACCTAGACCATGGACTACCAAATGACAAGAGATTCGTAAGAATAGATTTAGCTTGCTCCGCCAGTTCAAGATTGAACTTCAAATTAATTGAAGTGCATTTAATAAATGAACCCGAGATAAAGACTCTAGGCTTACTCGTTTTTCTCGATTCCATTATATAGTATAGTTTAAAGTGCATGGATTTACTTTTTCTATGCTTAAGAAATTTGTAGTAACAGTACAGGTCACAATGCGCCCGCCCTCTCCTTATATCATATTTGCTCTCATATAAATTGCATTTAGATATCAAGTGTTGTGGCCCACTTTAATAACATATGAGCCTGATGTTGAAAAGTATATTCGCCCACATGAAAAGCTGCAACTTGATAAGGAAAAAAGACAACATCGGTTTGTGTATCAACTTGCCTCAGCGACATTGGTATTTTAAGAGAAGCAAGTGAAAGAAACATTCAGTTTCACTAGTCACATATTAACTCCATTATGTACAAATATAATCCCAAGAAACCTGAACTATTATTAACGCCACATTATAATTGGAAAACACACACGCTTGTCTCAGGCTTTAATGGCTTCATTTGGTTTGACATAACTGTGCTGGTCAGTAATCTTCCTTTCGCTAGACGTCTCGACCTCTGTATTCGCGGAGTTACGTGATTCGTCACAATAAACAATGAATTATAATTTATTTTGGGGGAGAGGATTGAAACGGCTTGGCTAGCCAAATTAGAAATGTATTAATATGTGTTCTAATGACACTAATAAAATGTTGAAATTACTATTTTAATAATTCAAATATCATCTTTTGAATTGTATTTATCATCAGTATTATAGTTTGTCGATTACTTTCCGGAAAAAATGATAGTCCCCAACATTTTTAGTGTTCCTTAGAAAATTTCAATATACTTTGGATAAGGATGTTGTAATTTTTCTAATAACATACAACCGATACGGGAAGAACTGTAATCGGATGTCAAAGATTAGGAACTTAATACCATTCTTCAACAATTTACACCATGTCACAATACAACGCCGCTCCTTGTGACAAGTGTTTGAAGAATGCATGCTTTTGCCTATAAAGAAACCAACGTTCATTCTGACAAATAAACACAATCCACGTAGAGCTTATGAATATGCAAATGATATTAATGCATGAAACCTAACTGTTAAAATGGGGCATAATTCCTTCCTTATAACACGGCCACTCACGGCCCCTTAAGATAGGCAAAAAGAATTAACTCCCGTTTTTGAACAGATTTTCTGAAAGCAAACAGGTTTCAAACTTATTTTAATTAAAAAAATTGTCCTCTGTCTAAATCAAATCATTTCTGTGTTCGACACTGAAAACTCCGTACAAACACACAAAAATGAGCAAGAAATCGCATATATTATTCAAATCTGTCCATAAACATTAATATGAACAGTAAGAAAATAATTTGTTAAGCTTTCAGTGTTATAACTTCACTTAAAAATTGTTCTGGAGGTGGCAGGATAGCTTTTCATGTATTGCGATTGAGAGTATGTGACTGAGATCCATTTATTCTACCTCAAAATTCTCATTTCTGAAACTGTCATTGAACAATATGGATGTTGGTATGTCGAGATTAGGTTTAATCAGGCAGGTGGCGCTACATGGTGATTACAGTGGATTAGAATGCAGTCATAAATAAAATACACCTGTCATTGGTGATTTAGTCACAGCAGAATCAATATCCCCCATCAGTTCTGTGTGACCATGAACAGTATTGAAAAGTAAGCAGGAGACACATTAACGTGGTCCATAAAGGAAATGACACGCAAGTTCATTCAACACGTTCCATATTAATATATGGAGCAGACATTGTGCACATGGGCTCGGGAAAAATATTATTCCATTGGCTGGTATTATCTCCGTAGAATTGAAAGAGTCTAGAAATAAGGTATAAATCCTTTCTTCTCTTATATTCTAGCAATGAAACATCTGTTCTTGACATATACAGCAAATTACATGTATATTTTAGTTCTAATTTTAGTTAAAATTTCTACCTACCAAACAGGTAAAGTTATGAAACAGATGGAGGCTAAAAACTTCCAGGTGAAATCCTGAAATCTACAGTCAGGGTGTAATTCGATAAAAATAGTATAGTTTTCAATCTATGGCATATTCGACAATTCATTTCACTTTTTTTCAGAATCCAGTTGAAACCAATTGTATAAATGTTCTTAAATCATTTTAATCACTCATTTAAACAACATTTTACGACTGTTTATGTTAACGTTTTACATGTGGAGGACGCACTAATAGACCGTACCTTGTGAATGCGTGTAAAATATGACACAAAGATTAAAAGTTCACATAGATTGTCATGTAACCATTTTTCCAACAATTAATATACAAACCATCTGGAAATCATGATGCCGACTGTTTGTTTTCACGATATCTGAAATATGACTGCTTTTTACTTGCCTTAATATATTGGGTATGCGTCTGATTATCTGTCAGTCCTATTCTGAATGAATTTCGTAATAACCAGATGTATAAACACATTATACCGAACGTGACCAATGAACACGTCTCCTAGCAGTGGATTCTTAGCAGTAGGTTTATATTTTCATTACTTTACATGGCATCATTTAATTACTTGTAAAAAGAAATCCATCGACATATAGCTCACACATTCTCCGTAATTATATTCCATAATAACATATGGTGAACATGAGGGTTGCAAAGAGAGTATAATTCCACAGTCTTTGGCTTTCATGTTTGTGATTTTTTACCAGTAGAATGCTTATGGTATTAGGCAGATATATATTTTTACCTACCGTAAATTTTATCCCACATTTTCATTTGGTCTCTCCTTTACTATTAAGAACTTTTTTCTGGAAGAAGTGCTTGCCTTGAACTTAGACCTTGGACTCTGAATGACCCAATGGTAGACTCAAACTCTTTGCGAACATTTGTAGCAAAGATTCGTAGATTATTCAGAACACACGAATAATTGAATAAAATGATTAAGACATAAATAAGAGCATGCGGGTTTCAACTGCCTTGACTTCAAATGTATACAAATAAATGTATTAAACAGTCTGTTCTTCCAAAGGGGTCGATCATTTCTCCTCTTGTTACCTGTGATTGAACTCGGCCATATGATCGTTTTATAATGGTTGTGGCCGGTTGGTGTATTTATGGAATTTAAAAATAGCATCCGAAGACGTAGCCTTCAGCGGGTGTATTGTGTATAATATATATATATATATATATATTATAGATAATTGAATGGCAGTTTGTTTATTAAGAATCCCTTCGTAAGTTTACGTTAAAAACTATTAAATGACTACTAGTTACTTAGATTCACATTGATGCATTTTTTTCTGATATTCCAGATAGCATGTACAACATTGATAATAATTCATGGAATCTCATTTCAGTTATGAGCACATAACAAAGTTGCATTACAGTCTTTTCGCTAAAACTTGCTCGAAAACAACAAAAAGGCAATCGGTTATATTACTATACCTCTTACCAACGTTGTGTCAAAGCTTCAAGTTCTGGTAAAAAAAAAAACATAAATATGGACCCAGGGCCGTCGTTTTATCGGGACCAGCGTGTAAATAAAACATTTCCGCGGTGTGCCTGTCTAAACGTGTCTGGCTACCAGACTGGAGAATTATTCCTTTAACATGGTCCATCGCACCAAATTTTATTTCAAACGACAGCAACCCGACACTGAGTAAATGAATTTATTCTGTTAGAAACATGCGGAATCCCTATTATGGCGTTGGTGTCCCGCGTTTCCAGCGCTTCTCTGAACAATTAAGGATACATTCTCTCTTTGTGAAAGGGCAGCCCGACCCATTTGGCTTTTTCCAGTTCTATGGTTTAAGGTTGTGTGAACCCGACTTGTTGCATTCAAGCGCAGTGCCTAGGTAGTTTCCACCTATCAGAGCTATAAGACTCTGAATACATTTGTTGTAATAGCTTTAGGTTTCAAAGCGACTGGCGAACGGGCTCGGATGTGTTATCCGCAGACCCTGGGCAATGCATGTGTCTAGGAAATCCATTTGACTGTTGTTCAGTTAGTGAGGTTTTATAGGGCGGCATATGCCGTGTTAACTTAGCCATTGAGATTTGTTGTCATGCGACATACTAGCACTCGGTTGTAAAGCTGTTTTATATCCATTAAAATACAGTTGATTGAAATAATAACTAAAATTACCGGCCGGTATAAATAGATATATATCTAGGATCTGAGGTTAATTTCCGTTTACAGAGACAGGTTGTCACATTTACATATAAATGTTTTACTTGAAGCTTCACTGAAAGAATGGCAGCAAACTATATTTTAGATGTTGTTTACACATATCGAAAAAAAAGAGCGACGGACAGCTGATAAAGAATAATTTGTAATATTTATGAACCTAATGCTGTGGCATTTTTAAATTGTATGTGTTGGGAATAAGCTTAGACTAACCAGGGGCATAGCCACGGCACGTTACTCTAAATCCAGACACGGAATATCCACCAGTGTAAATTGTAATTTGAAGTTATTTCACAACACGAAATACTAGGTAATGTTTACGTCAGGTTTCATCGTCTTCTCTCATTTGCAACAAGTTTTACATACAAAGAGATCTATTGTAGCAAATTCAGACTTACCTCCGGTAACTTTAAATCGATCACTGATTACCCATAGGGATAATTGTAAATCAGTTTCTTATAACCTTCTATAATTTCAAATTAAAACTTCAAAACAATTGTTGTCTTTATGTTGATCTACCTTAAATATAATATATATATATATTATATATATATATATATATATATTCTTCTTGACTTCCCAAATTAGTTTGAACCTTTGTGTAACTTGTGTTTGCATGTAAGGTGCATTGAGCTCGGGTTAAGTGTATGAGTGAATATAAATATAATTTACAATATAATTAAACAGATTTTGACAACTCTTAATAGATTGGTTTCATGAGTTTAAAGCATTAGACTTAATCGTTTAGAACATTGCGGAGGTAACATGAAATTGGGTCCACACTACCAACGGAGGAAAAATGGGGGTAATCTGGGGGTAGTCTTAGCCCCGGTACCTGCAGCTGATGAATCACTGAATTCACACAAGTTCATTCATTCATTCATTCATTCATTCCTGAGAAGATTTTAATAGAATACTGATGCTGTTGTAGAACGCACTTAAGGAAGCCATTCATTTTCATTATTTTCTAAAATCCATTCTGCTCTTCTCGTACCCGTTTTTTTATACATATACTGATTGGTTTCAATGGATCCGATCGGTGAAGCTGTGAGTGGTTATATGAAACTGCTAAAACATGTGTCAGATAAATTTCATAGACACAGAATGGTAGATGTTTAGGTTTTTTGAATAAGGTGTTATAAAATAATTTATCTCTTGAAAGAAGGTCATAACTTTGAAACAATGCAGAGCGGATTTACGTTGTTTCAATATTGAGATATTAATCGGTGCACTGGTGTCTTGACGGACGTGCTGTGTTGTAAGGTAGTAAAATTTTCTCATGTAACGTGGAACGATCCGATACCAGAAAATAGGTTAGCACTCGGATAACTCCCGCTGTATGACCATCAGACGTAATGATAATGGCATAATACAGGCGTCCTACTATAATTTAAGGAATTTGGCGCGGTCCAATAAACCGTTATATCGCTTAACACTTTTAATCCAGATTAGCCTTGCTGCTGCATGTGAGTTTAACCACAAATATGTGCCGCGGTCATACACTTAACCTATCTTAATTGCTCATTGGAGCAAAACTGTGTATACCATGATTAATTTGTTGATTAATTAGATTTATTAACAGTATTATGCTTGTTTAATTAAATTATCTAAATTAATACTTTGATTGTCCAATAATAATTTTTCAAAGTAAACGAATTGTTCCTATTGCAAATGTCCGCCCTATTTCCTCTTTAAAGAAAATAAAACAAACATGAGAATGAAAAGAAAAGTAATTATGAAAAAGTAATTTGATTCGGGCACCAGGTGGATGTTAGCAAAAGTAACTTTAAAAGGCAGTAATTTTAAAGAAAAAATCAGACTTAATTAGCAAATGACGAGAAAAAAATAAATTAAGGGATTACAGAGAATGTTAATTCAAACTTCAAATTCATCTTTTAGTTAAAAACTAGTTCGCAGCCTGCACTTATAAGAATTAATGCTTAGAAAGCTAGCTGTCTGTAGGGTTTCTTCATTTCTTAACATGCGTTATGAAGTGTAGAGAACGTGTGCCGGTATATGAATGGATGCATTTTAAAAGATGAGTTCTGTCCTGTTTGTCATTAGTCTGATATCTTCATCATCTGGAAGACCTAGACATGAAGAAATACAGATACCTTATGTGATATTAATTTATGGAATAGATGAAAAAAATTACTTTCCGTCAAATCAACACCTGCTGCTAATGGTCTTCTGAAGAAAGATTAAAACGACGGTTTATAATGACACAGAAAATAACTATTTGTTCGATATTCTCAGGATATTAGAACATAAGAAAAAATGGATATTCAGGTCTGTCAATAGGACGCTCAGGCATATTTTTTTTAGGGGGGGGGGGGGGGTCTCATCTGAGTTTAGAGCGTTCTAAGGGGAGGGAATATTGTGCCTAATTTTTGAAGGGATATGTAAAAATTGAATCTTTTTCGTATTTTATGTAAATTTCATATCATTATATGATAAGAAATCGTGTCATAATAAGAACATATGCTTTTAGCGAATGTAAGCCTAAGTAATCGGTGTTTACACCACTGACGGGTTCGTTTGAGACAGCCGGTGCTGGTTATTGGATGAATGCTATACGGTCCTTAAGCCAGAAATTCGCGCGTTCCATCGGACGCTTGGACTTTCAGAACCGAGCGTCAATAAGAGACTTCGAGCGTCAGAGACGCTAATCCCCGCGTTACGGAAAGCCCTGACATTTATTTTTCCTCATTATTCAGGTAAAATCCATCGGCATGGGACAATCCTTTCTTGAAAATACCATTTAAATGTTATTCTCGTTCAATCGGTTAGGCAGAAATAACCTAAAAAATATTTGACACCAAAGTAAGAAAGCGGAAATTGCTTATTAACATTTGTGGAAATGATTATTTCCTTATTTTATGCCCTGTTAAGAATTTAAAACAGGGCATGAGAAACAAACATCTTTCCAAAGGCCGCATGAAATGGATTAAGCAGGGGATAGTGGTTACGTCCTAATAGACGAAAAAAAAGCACGGTACAAATGATCAAGAGCTGCCCATCCCTTTTTACGGAGATTATTATCTCATGCACGCACTATCTGTTACGTCACACTTAATTACTTCTCTGGTGATGCCAGGAATCAAAGTTTTATAACGAAAAAGTTTAGCAATAACAATTTTTCTCTTTCTGCCTTTGGTGCAAAGTATGTTTAATCTGTCCCTCTTACAAATCAGTCGCGAAAAATAAATAGAGAGAAGTAGTTGAACTAAAGTTGTACAATTATGGGTGACGAAGGAATAAAACGACATTCCTTTAGCGTAAAAACATTCCGGTCAAATAGAATCTCCATGCCTCGGCGAGCTTATCAGTTTATAAATTAAGCATGTATATGTCTCTGTTTATATTGCTCTGTCGCAAACATTTATATGCTGCCCTAGATCAGAAAAAGAAGCAACATTAAATATACATATCACATCCACTGTCTAAAGGTCAGTGTTTGCCGTATGAATTGTAATGATATCGAGCCAATCTTTCAAAGCAGTTATACCGAGTCTGCTTAAAGAACGTTCAATATTACCCGCATTTGCACTTTGAATGAATTCATGCAATAGGTAAAAATCATTTCACGCTATTATTGCTAATACAAATTTTACTGGTACTATACATTACAATATTAACGCGACAAAGAAACCAACGACAGCTGTTTTAAATTTGCTGAGGTTTTAAAATCAATCGGAAATCCAAATTCAGTTTGGATAGAAATAACGCGAGATTATAACTCATATCGCTTAATGAAGAAAAAAAGTTATTTTGGTGGCCTGACGTGATAGGATTAAACAGATCTAAATATCACTGGTCCAGTTTTTAATTTAGGTAAACATCTGATGGTTTGAGAAGCACACAGTTTTCAGAAGATATTAAAATAGACACGGATATAGGAGAACCATAAACTAGGACTTACTGCATCATTGCTGGCAGCTGTGTTTTCTACCATATGCGTGAGGCTAGACTGAGTACACATATTTTCTTTTAACTTAAACTGGTTTCATGTGCCCCGAAAATTAATTACAAAGATAAACAGAAAACGGTGTGCGAGACCAGGCGCACATGGTACCCTATCATGTGACGTTGCTATAAACGGTAAACTATTAAGTTACTTGAATTTTCTGTCCTAATATCTGTGACTTTACATGAAGTATACTACTTCGGCTAGCAGCTGTTAAAAGTCTATGTGTGGGATTACGGTGGCGGATAATGTTGCTGACTTTCTGATAAGCATATATTTCAGTGAAGTTGTTAATTATTATTTTTTTCTTTAATTCTGTATGATATTTTCTGTATGGTAGTTTTTCACTCTAAGAACAGGGAATGATCGTGGTCACCACTGGTCAAAGACCTAATAGAACTTTTCGATGAGCATGCACGTAATCGTCGTATGCAGGGTCAGGGTCATAGAGCCAGTATTGAATGTTTTGTTAAAAGAAAACATATAAATATGTATATATATCACAGACTAAATAAGGAACCCCATCTCTAATGATAAGAACGGATTATTTTGTTTCATTATTTCATATATATCCTCTATTTCTTTTATAGAACGGACCCGCACTATTAGTGTCAATTATTGCCAACAGATGTCGCTTGTACGGTGAAAACGGTCTATGTATTCGGATGTTTTCCTTTTTGTAATATCCTCACCATACACAGCATAATGATAAGCTTACCAGAACTGTATAAACCGATATCATTGTGATATTTTTCAAGGCCTCTGACGTGCAGCTTTCTGCATGATAGTCCAAGGTTACAACAATTGTCACGTTGTTATCATTATTAATTATTAAGGTTAATCATGTGAAACTGCTAAGTGGAAAAACAATTACCAAGGACGGTGGGTTTTTCGCAAATACACCTCATTGTTTTATACTCAATTTAATATGAATAAAACGGTAATATATTTGCGAGTTATTCTCTGTCAGTTACTGAGGAGAGGCCAGTCTATTTGTATAATTTTCTAGATAGACATACAATATTCGATTTCAATGAAAATGAAGATCAAACGATACGTCTATTATTAAATCCAGGTTTATCGCACAGGAACATCACCAATGCGTATACACCATTGTTGGCTCGCAAGGAAGAATAATACCATAAAACAAAAAAAGCTTTTGCCTGCACATTGAATGCATGGATGGCCTGTTACAGTTACATACACATATTTGTCTTTCCATGCAGTTGGTCTTTGCCTTAAAAAGTGTTTGTTCCATTAACATATTACATATGTAGGCAGCATTTATGTATGCAGGTAGCGTATTTGATAATCAGTTAAAAAATACAATTATATTCTATCATATATATTAATCACTATCATATAATATATAAGATGTAATATACAATCATATAATATAATAAAATTGTATACCAAAGTCACTTGCTTGTTTAGTAATAGAATTTTAGAAAATCTGTCTATCAAGTAAACGTTATACTCTCATCAATGTCTATATTATTAAGTTTACCCATTTAAACTATGAATCGTAAATTTTCCAAACCTTAGTAGGAATCCCTTACGAGCGATTTGCCCGTCGCATGGTCTGTTAACTCATGCTTACACACGCCTCTGGCATAGTAGGGTAAATAAAAGGCAGTTATACTATAACATGAACTGTAGGATAAAATGGATTAAGATCAAGTATAATCAATATTTTTCTCCTTAAAAAGTATACGCACAAAGTGTCCATTGTACAAAATTATTATTCTCAGCCTAAGCCTACGAAAATAATTTACTTTTAAACTGCAAACTGCAAGTGATTTGGGTCAAATGAGAGAGATTGCTGAAATTAACTTATATTTGGTTGAAGTATGCAAATAACAAGGGTTCTTATCTTTTATTACCTCATAAATAAATGAAGGTATCAATTATTTACGAGGTAATAAAATATCAAATATAACAGCTGTCATATAGAATTTTGGGATGGTCGGGGCTTCGTTTTCGGCTAATTCATAACAATCAACTATATCACGTTATGTTTGAATAGGAATATGGTAACACCAGTCAGAATTACTCCCGTTGACGGAATGGTTGGCTTCTTTGTCTACTGTGCCGGTGCACTGGGAGGTGTGGGTTCAGATCTGACAGCTTCGATCAGCCCTGCTTTATTTGTATCGCGCTAGCCTACGGCTAACATGAACTGTAGGTGGATTACGTAATTCACCAACCAGACAAGAATGTCTTGCCTTAAGTAAGGGCGGCCATTTCGTATGGAACAAATGCCTATAAAATGTGTTTGCTGGCTCAGGTTCACACCCGAGATAGCGCCATCCTCATTTAACAAAGTAGACCCACGCCCTACAGGGACTCGCCGAAGACCGTCCATGAATAGCTTAAGGTAGATCAAAGTATATTAAAAAAGGGAGAGTCTAAGAAAAACTAGCATTGTATGAATATTTGGAAAATACCCCGAAAGAACAACAAAATATAGCATTTGCAAGCCACTAAGGGTAGGAGGTGCTATATGAATAAAGAAACCGTCATATGAAGACCACATAATGCTTGAATCATTTTAGCGACATACTGTAATGATTTTCCGCGATCAGGTGGCTTCATTATATTACAAGAACAAATCTACACTATAGACGCTTCAGTCTAACCAACTCTCGTGTTACGGTTTAATCAGCGTAATTGTTTACATTCTCACCTTATGAGGCACAATTCACACGCAGCTTACTACTATGTGTGCGTTAAAAAAATATACGCTCTAAAGTTTGCGTATACACGTCCCTCTGTCACCAAACTCCTTCCACAGATATATTTACGACTGGACGCTGTTCCCGGAGTAGGTTCATGTCGCATCCCATTCCCCTTATCAAACTCTGAGAGGGTTAATTCTCAATAGTTCTCGAAACCGATCATTGGGGCTGCCATTTTGCGTACGTACTAAAACCCGTATGTCACTGTCGCATGTCGAAATTTTTAGGTAGACAGCTAGTACATTTAAGAGCGTTAAAGGATATTGGTAGCTGAACCAGTCCCATCTAAAAGTAAAATTTCAATATTAAAAAAAATGCTGTAATCATACAATAATCAATCCGTTTAAAATATGTATAAAATACCTGAGACTTCTTATATATATTCCTGAAAAAGGCGCTGATTTGAATGCGTTTATATTAGTTTGTATATTGTAATTTTGGTCCTGGGAAATAATCTATCAAATAGAAATTGGCCCTGTCGTCTATTTGATAAAAATTGTAAACACATGATCTATACTGAACAGCATGGAATTATTAACAGACAAGTTAGAGGCAGAGGCTAACAGTTCATTTTACCTGTGTTGTTATAACTGGACACAGCATTGAAAGTGAATCAAATACAAACATCACCATAGGTAACACATGTATTTAGAGTAACAATAATTGTATTTGACGATTGGAGACTATAATTTGCTTGAATTAGGTCTTAGGATTAATGCGTGGGAGAGAACGTCAAATTTTATCCAGAATTCCCTAGAATAAGGTCCACATCAATCTAGAAGCAGACCATATAACTAGCTCTCTGTAGACAACATTGTCTTCATATGACTCGTTTTAATTGAACCAAACGGGCTTAATCGCTGTCATAATGTCATCAGTTTAGGTGTTTACTCTGAATGTGTTTTTGCCATCGTCATGTAAACTGGAGGTAATAAAGGCCCTCGGGCCTCATTGAAAGACGGGCAGTAAACTCGGGGGCTGATCGTTTTCATAGCTCGCCATCCTGGTGTAATGAGTTATAAGTACCCCCACTTCAGAATACTGGGGGTAGCCTGACACAAACTTCTGTTTACTCTACTAATTATTTCATACCGATTTCACATTACCCTTACGATTTTCCGAAGACATGCCTACTTTTTATTTATATTGGTTATTTTTTAAATCGTTTCTTTCTTTGGGATTAAAACAAATTAGATTGAATCATTGTAAAGCTTGTATGTGTATGTTATGTCTTATGAACTTATATATAATCTACAATATAATTTCATTTTTATATATTGATTTCAGCTTTAAATTTCATCTTTTCACTTGGTTTATTGAATTATCATATCATGGCATTAAACACAACGCATAAGACTTAATCATTTAGCTAAATCAACGTGGGGTAATCTAACTAGTAGCATAAACTGAAATCAGGTTTAGGCTGAACTTGGGGAAATCTGCAATTCATTTACCGGGGAAAACCTAAAGTTTGGGTAGCCTTACGTCGTAACACCGGGCTTCCTATTTTCGACCGTGGGTGGAACAGAATTAAATTAGGCCAATACATGCCTCAACAACCTTACAGACCCTCGCTTCATTCCATTGTAAATTAATAGAAATGGCTGCCCTTTAGAGCGCATTCCATCTAATGAAGGCACTCCCGCATATGAAGCCGGCCGTTTCGGTCACAAGGACGAGTTTCCGTGATCGTGCCTGCCTAACATCTGGATTCGTCCCGAGCCACTTCGTCTCCAAAGCAGGAGCTTATAATTAATAGCATTCGCTAATAGCACACGAGCTTTCTATTTGATAGCTTGCACGACCGGTAGATCACTACTCTTTGTCTGAAACTTAATTACGTGCTCCTAACCACTTTCAAGCAAATTTTATCCATCACTCAGGAACACTAGCTAACCAGGTAAGCAAATAATCAAAGCAGTTCTGTACCTTAATCAAGTGCTGCAAATGTAAGTCCACGATGTTAAGGACGTAAGTGTTTAATCCAGAGGACATTTTGTCCTTCTGACTAGGTAAATATACTCAAGATTGACACACACACACACACACATATATATATATGAACGGATGGTGTTCGACTAGATGACGGTCATGCTGAGTACGTTGGCCCGTAAGGCAACACCAAGAAAAACATTTGGTCCATTTACCCTGCTACCAAATATTTAGAGCAAGCAGGGGATTTTCCAGCGGAAACAAAATGTACTTTTGTCAACTAACCAGAAGTTCTTAAAATAGTCTGATATTTTTTTATGGATTTTATGAACAAAACAAATTTTATCGAAGTTCAGTACATTTTGTATTGAAGGGAATGCGATTAACGGGGGAAATATTTGTATTTAATAAAACATTCAAAGGAACATTTAATCAAATATGAAAATAAAATAGATTTAAATAGAATTGATATGAAGTTTTCTTTAAATCATATTCTCACGTTTTCCTGAGTGTCGCCTATTAGAAGTATATTTTTTGTCAAGCACAAAGAGGCCCGGAAAGAACAATTCTTTTTTGGATCCCGATAAAGACACGGATCCAATAGGAATACCGTACATTGTGTCATTCATGTCCAAATATGATTAAATCATCACATCCAATATTAATTTTCAAAACCTGATACTTCTTTATTTTCTGTTTTAAAGCGCAAGCAAAACGGGTTTATTTAAATTGTAATAATCTACGTCAACATGCGTAGTCCGTGTGATTATTTCTAAAAGGATTACTCCTCAAGGGACCTATTCTATATTTAGCATGCGCTCGCAAAATGCAAGAAAATATTATCGAACATGTCTACATTAATGGTTATGTAGACGACCATGTGATAAAGCTCCTTTAATGGTGATAAGCTTCAAGTAGAGATCTGTAATATATCTTCGGAATTTGTGCGATGGATATTAAATATGCATGGATGAAAATCGGTTAAAAGTACACAACTCCAAAACTGATCTTATTTGTTTGGCAATAATATACAGGCTGCAATGTGTAAGGCAAGGTTCTAAGTGTTCATGGGGAAACTGTTTACGCGTCCGATACCATACCGTAGTTTGTACGACTATTGAACACCATGATTCCTTTAAATGATAAAATGCAATGTACAATATATAAGGAATATATCAAATCAGAACAATGCTCACATTGTGCTCTTGCAATTGATACGACTTGGAAGAAGTCACATAGAATGGGTATTGAAGCAACGACTACAAGCAATTTCTTTTCGGTAAGATAAATGGTAAAACAGTAAGATAACAGAAGTTGGTTGTATTGGAAGAAGTTTAAAGGTACCCCTCAGGTATATATCAACAACCAAAGTACCATTAATTAATTGTTAAGTTCGGTAATACCTATGGTTAAATTTATATCAAATAAATTCTGATAACAGAAATAATATAATTTTTTTCACTGTCCCCTGTCCATTTTTCAGTATTATTTTTTGTTAGACATACTTACCAATATAAGACTCGCACTAAGGAAAAAAATAAAAATATGTAATTTTTATTGCCATATAGGTTTATGAAATAAATATTCACTGTATGGCTTGTTCGACTGGTTTATCTTGTTCAGTTATGGCCATGTGACATTCCGTAAAGTACTTGCATCGCTGAAGGGGTAGATGTTGAAAGATGAAGCAAAGTATAGGCTTGATCTCAATATTTAAGTTTTGACCGGTATACAGGAAAATCATTACAATACTTTCATTTTCACAATTGGTAATTATAAATTTTAATCTTTCTGTGCTTTAGAGTAAATGTTGGGTTTGTTTGCATTACAAAACAACCTCCAAATAATGTGGACAGAGGTAGCGGAAGGCACGGTCATAGTAACATTCAGTGAAAGCAGAAAAAAAATCTGAGTACATGAGCACGTTTATACCTATGCTATATTTAAACATAAAAGACGACGATAATACCGTTTAGGTCACCTTAAGAACTTATCTCACAGTTTCTTTTTGAGCACCTGGTGTCGAATTTCTAACAGTTCTAACAGATACCAATCTACTTGAGTTCAGTGCAGGCCGAACTTTCACATATTGAAATGAGTCTCAGCCTCCGAACGTGGGCGGCTTTTGTAGGAAGCCCTTATTTTACCAGAGATAATCAGATCTGAGAAAGGAAACACATAATAGCTACCTTCTGTGATGAAAGGGACAGAGAATCCACCAGAGTGGCTTCATATTTCACGGATGAAAACAGAGACTGTTTCTTCCAGATAAAACCCTTTTATACCATGCCTGCGACCCTGGGGGCACCGTCTGGCGTCAATGACATTTGTCTCAAGTGCCTATTCTCTATTTCCAGCAAATAAAGCAATCTACAAGAAAACCTCAGTGACTCGTATCTAATTAAGGCCGCAAAGGGCAGCGGATTTTACGTTATATTGGTTTAACGTGTGGAGGGAGATGCCAAACACTGACAGGGTGAAGACAGCTGTCAATTATACATTTGGCGTTAAAAAAGCCCCAGTCAGCAGTTTGTTAAGATAAGAGTTTTACTGATGGGGTCATCAATCTGTTGTTTCTTTACGCAGCCTCAGGACTTAATGATGTATTCCGGCCATCTGGCAGAGCGTTGATGAAGCCAATCATAACGGCTATTATCCGGGCCCTCCCTGATGATCATTTGTTATGATTGATTGTCTGCCCAGCTTGTTTAACCTTTTGCCCTCTGTCCAAAAATAGTCCCACCGAGGGCTCAGGCTTTTTTAAAAAATTATACGACAGTGATGGATTTGTCTTAAACATTGAGTATTAAAGATTACACTTCAATAGGCATTGACGAATATTTATTTTAAAGACTGAAGTTACTCTCGAGGCTTATATGCAATTAAAGCAGTGTTTTCTTGTCCGCATATATCAGTATATGGGTCAACTGGCAGAAGAATAGTTTAACACTAGTTCTAGAAGGTCTTTCAAAAAAATTATTATATCTTTCTATCGGAAATCCAAGTTTTCGCCACAGGAGCGATTTTCACGCATGTACTCACATACGCATATACGCTGACGGACACATGGAAACACCACAGTTTAAAACAAACATGCGATTTTTCGCGCATTTACGCGCACATGGATACATGTAAACATTTCTCTTTCATGTAAGGATATAAAACGTTTAAGATCTGACTTCTCTATGCTGAAGAAAGTATAAAAGGATAACTTTTTTTTTAAGTTTTGGTGAAATTGACCATGGAGGTCACATTATTTTGGTAGATCTGTTTAAGCGATATAGGTTTTCAGACGACATAGATTTATAAATATTACTTGCTGCATATGAGGATTTGGCATTCTGGAGATGATACGTTCTCGGCACTGGGAACACATGATATATAGAAATATATCCTTTCACCTTTTTACGTACATTATAAATAGTATAAAATTACAATAATTCATCTAATGCATGTTAATTAGTAGGCAATTAACACACTTGTTCCGGCAAATGACTCGTTAAATCGTTACACGAAAATAATTTTTTTTTCGTCTAACAGCCAATGAAATGTACAAAATCATTGTGTACTATTTTAGTCTCAGAATTTCAAATTTCTCATTTTGTAATATGCAAGCTTTCTTTTTATCTCAAATTCTTATCCCACTCATGATATATAAGCTGACTCTATCCAAAGTTTTTAAAAGATCGGATCGTAAAGCCGACTGAAGCGATGACGTATTTGAAAATACTGCACAACTTAACGGACATACGCCTGTGACTGGGATCTATAGACAAATATATGCAAAAGTAAAATGTTTAAGGGTCTTTATAAGTTCTTATATAGAGAGTTCACAACTAAAAAGTTTCAGGTTAAATTTATTAAAAAAGTAAAGAACTGCAGCGTGAGCAGTCGTTTTCAATACATCGAATTAAATCGAGTTTGGCGCTATTCCAAACAAGGTAAAAAAATAAATAAAAAAGAAATAGGAGGGAATGAGCAATTTGTCTTATTCTTTTGAAAGACATAAAATTTATTTTTTTTTACTTATACGTTATCAGAATTAATTGGCTTTGAATATGAGTGACCAAAATAATCTATGAAACTGTGTATAAATCATATGGCAAAAGATTTCCTTCCATGGGAGGCAAACAGAAAAGGATTTTTTGTCAATGTTACATATGTTATTTACATTTCACGTGATGCAAAAATAGATGATTCATATGGTGGAGAATAAGGAATTAATGCCATAATAGACAAACAGAAAATACTATTTTTTAAAATATGACATATGTCATGTAAAAATCACGTGACTAAAAACCTGAAATTGATTGGCTGTAATTTCTAATTTCAGCAGACGATGATGATGGTGACAGGAATCCTAGAGAACGAAGACTCTCAGACTTGCTTAGGCAAGTTAAAAGGTAAGGCGCTTTATTAAGCTGGTTCTTTATCAGTACACGGGTAGGCTAGCGTCTGTACACAAGGTGGAGGGTGACATTGATCAATGAAGATATATGGGCAAGCGCTCTGCCGCGGACGGAAGCATTCATTACGGTATAATTCATGACCTTTGTGTCAATGTAAAAATCAGCGACTTACGACAAGGGTTTGGCCAAATAACTGAGGATCCGGGCATCCCCGCCCGG
The DNA here is from genome assembly GCA_026874595.1 of Sipunculus nudus. Lineage (NCBI taxonomy): Eukaryota > Metazoa > Annelida > Sipuncula > Golfingiida > Sipunculidae > Sipunculus > Sipunculus nudus. The sequence goes on along the minus strand of CM049311.1, from coordinate 11,071,352 downwards.
ATGTGAGGATAAAGTATTGTTTCCTGTGAAAGAAAGATAGCCCCTTCCGACAACAGCGGGTCCTTTGACATAACCTACGCAGCCCGTTTGGTGAAATTTTTGTAGAGGGCTGCTCTTTCTTGTCGTCACTGTATGATGTCGCTCCCTGTCGGAAACTAAACAAAAATGGCAGTTTATCATGGAATCAGTCTATAAAGTATAAAACATAAGAATTCAATGCTTAACATCCCATTGATTAAGACATTCTTTTTTTACCAGTTTATTTTGCCAATGGTTTTTGACATTAAATTTTGATTCCTTTATAAAAAGAATGACTTTTCCTGATTTGATAGGTGGTTGTATACTGGAATTTGATAGTCGTTAAATTGATTTAATTCGTATTGCTCTAAATGAATCACAGAGAGCTGTTTGAAATCTTCTTTCAAGTGAAAGGAACAAAACGGGGAAATATTTTAGTGAAAATATATCATCAATCTATCAGTAAATAATATGACTATTTGAGTGACAGGTTTCAGTGTTTATGGCATATCGACTTAAGTACCCCTATGTCGACCTCACTGACAGCACAAATAAACCAATTGGTACAGACGTTTGCTAATAATTTTTCATAAAGGTTGAAAAGCGATGGGTATATCGATGCCCCTTAGCGTCAAGATGAAGAACAATTCAGAAGACCGTTATTTACAAATCTCTGCTCTTGGCATTAACATTGACATACCCTTAGGAAAAATGAGCCTTGTTGTATTCTTCCCCTTAAGCAGCACTGGCGATATGCTATTAATTCCAACATGCAACTTGCGACATCCGCATTTTAGTCTTACGCAAGGTTAAATAAACTACACTGAAATCCGAAAGGAAACTACTCTAGGGACAATCTTAAGGTGGGAATTCATCTGAAAAGTGCATTTGGTGTCCACATAGGCCTGTATTTCTACAAGCAGAAAACCAGGTGACCCCCTCTCATCCGAAAAGTAAAGTATCATTATATAAAAAATGTGCAGCTTATTTTCACTACACCCGGCTTGCAGCTCGGGTCAGGAGAGAGAGTCCTGTCAAAACCTTAACTTATTTTTTAATGGATACCGTTCTTATTTTGAGATCCAGTTTACATTATCAGAGGGGAGGTGATTAGTTTGTTATCATAAACAGTGGGTAAGAAATTAATTTCAAGATGGGACAAAGAGAGTCCGGGATTCAAACTCATATCCCCGATAACACCAAGGCATCTTATTAACAGCATGGTTCACGCCCGAGGGAGAGTTGATCATTATAGTGGCGGGAAAAGCCACCTGTTCTTTAACAGGAGCCAGCTGAGGCCATGTCGAAGTGAATGTCAGTTAGACAGACTACTCCATGTGGCTTGTGTATCACTTCAGGGTCTTTTTCCTGAATGCCGTCTCTCTCCGTATAAAGATAGCGTGATAAGTCCACTAGCGGTATGCTCTGTGGCTTGCTCGCACGTTGGGTACGGGATTAAAGCAATTGGAAACGCATTAAACACCTGTAACCCCATCAATATTTTATGTCCGCACACTCGCCGAATCCCTTGATTTAGGGTATATATGGTTACATCGCGTTGAAACAGCTTTTATTTTCAAAATAAAGATTGCTGCACATACACTTCAAACAGGTTCAACATTTAAATTGCATAAGCGAAATTTACTTTTTCATTGTTTTAAGGAAAGATTTATAATTGATACACTTTTTGTCGAGATATTTTGGATGTATTTATCGTAAACGATTGTCCCATTAAAATTGTTTGGGGAAAGTATGATGCCGGATTGGTTATCCTGAGAAGTAAAAAGAAAAGAATATTGATAGTACGTGCTTATAAGAATGACTGGATACATGTAAACTTTAAAAAATGGGAATAAAGCTTTGTTTCTCATCTATTTTTACGAGGCAAACAAAATTAAGCTACCTTTTCTCTCCGGGGTTGCCGTTTGGGAATCTGCCGCTTAATATTAAATATCAGGACTTTACAATACACCACAAGTCGTCTGCTTTAATTAAAATGGATGAAAATACAGTAGATAACAACAAGAAAATCACACAAGTGTATGAATATAAGACCACCAAATTCAGGAACGTGTGACATTTCGGTGTATAGTAATTTGACTTGATAGTGTCAAGATCTTCATTTAATCCAACACCATTAGCGTTAGGGCTTAACAAAGTAGTGTTTGTAGTATGCACAACTAAAGGTCACACCTTTTAAGTTGTCAGCACATCCGCCTGTTGCCGTGGCGGTAGATACTCTATATATAAACATCCCCTACTGGACTTGTTTGCAAGATATCCCTTTGAGAGCGACTTCATTTTCCATTGTGATAATAAGTTCTTTTGGTATGTATTTTCTTTTACGCGGAAGGCTTTAAAATCCAATCCTTGCAATTCACTCAAGAAAAATATACTGCATAGAAGTCATCTTTTACAAAACATAAACAAATTATACAGCTACAAAATGTATTTTTACCTTTGACGGGGTTGAAAGATCATGGATAAATTTTTATTACTCAAAGAAATTATTCTGTCGTGCTGAACAGACTACTAAATAATAGAGGTTTCTTTTTTATTCTTTTAACCTGTATACACACCTTACCATCAGTCAAAATACTCGGGACAAACATACTGATTTATTTTCACAGAAGACTAAAAATGTCATGGAAAAGATAACCTAGAATAGCTCTCTCTCTCTCTCTCTCTCTCTCTCTCTCTCTCTCATGAGTCTAATATCAGTCTAGTATTCCAAACATGTAAAACAACATTTCGCTTAGTTTGACATCAAAAATTTATCTTGTAGTAAATAATAGAATATGACATGTATAATATAGAGAATAAAAATGAACGTTTATGTATATGATATTTAACAATATGCCACGACATAAATTACCCATATGGTGCTAGTAATGCCATTTTCGACCTGAGCCAGTATACCTAAAAGTAATTTCTCCGATAAAACGTTTTTTTAAAAGATAACCTAATCACACGTAGGACAGCTATCATTTGGTCACAGCTGCACTGCTTACAACTCATATTTGGTCACAAATCCAGCAATTTCAATTCAAACAGCTTTATTTGTCCTGCGAAATTTGGCGGAATTCTGTGATCGTGAAAATGGAATGACAGCTCTTTATTATTTACTGTAATTCTGATGCCATTGAACATTTTGCTAAATATTTCTTTACCAGGTAAATCATTTAAACGTGGTATGACTCGGATATATTCCATATTGGAAACTATTCCTGTCCTTTATAAGTTGCTTTTAACATCGTTTGCTGTAGTAATTGTACGCACCATATCTTCGAAATATAAAAGAAAACAATGTAGAGATTGTACATCAAAAGCAAAATAATTTGAAGAAAACGTATTGCACTATAACCTGTAATCTAAGCAACATTATTGTTGTATTTATATTAACCATACTAATCACAAACTTAAAAGAGTTAAACTTATAGCCATAGATATATATTGTTATTAATTGAAACTGACTTAATTTTTAGGAAAAATTAAAAAGGGTATTGTTTTGGCATTTTAATGGCTGATCTATTATAGTTCTAAATATGTAACTTGCTTTTCTGTATCATTATTGATTAGATTTTTATTCAAATCTAACCAAAATTTGAGCTAGAATCGTGCAGGCCCAACTATGTAGCTAAGGTCTACACTTCTGCGTTTGTAACTTTGTATACTCTGTACTATTCTTTACTATTTATTTCTTGCATGTAAGCATGTGCATTTGTGGCGGAGCTAATCTGCATGTTGTGGTTTTTTCTGTCTCCCGCAGGACCAAGTTGGACGATTTATTTTGCGGCAAATATGATGACATTTGTGACTCGGATACCACGTTTGGTCTGACGTGCTGTGACGGCTACACGTGCAAATGCCGTTTTTGGAATAGCAACTGCCGTTGCAAACGACAATTGTTCTATGGCTGATGAGAACCAATCAGCGTGCTGGGCTGAGGTCACATGACTCATGTCCTTATCGGTTCAACAAATGGCCAAATTTGATTGGACACTTTTAGGCGCGGGCCAGGTTTGAAAAGAATTAGTGTGGTGCACAATTAATATTCACATTATTAACATATTTCAATCTGAGATGACAGACGTAAATAATTTATCAATCTTATCAAATCTTCATGTATATAGCTATAGCTTAGACAACTGAGACTTAATACAAACTTTAATTTTATCAAAAGCATGTCTCATAGCCAAATACCAATTAATATTTCATCATCGTCGCGTTGAGGTGGTCAGTATCAATATAAGCGTATTAAGATATTGTAATTAAAATACTTGGAATAAAGTTACCTGACTTATCTCTTCATTCCTGGCCTGTTGTTTTCGATAATAAATTTGTACACTTAGACCTGTGTTTTGTGTGTTTGGTATGGTTGCTGTGATATGATGAACGTGTTATGTTTAGTTAGTTTTGCTGCAGCATGCCACTAGAATTAGTTCCCACATGTAGTAATAGAATGAATTTGACACAAAACATTCTACCTTTTATAAGACTCTTTTCCAAGACAATGTATACCCTTGTGTGTTTTGGTATATCTTTGTGCATAGTTAATTCTCTCTGACGTTCCTACTGTAGACCTTTCAGTCGCATATTGCTAGAAAGTTCACACATCGTTTCTGACAATGAGGTTTTCTTGGTCCTTCTCTTGTTTTATTTTTTATTTAATCCACAAGATTCATATTTAATCCACCAAACTACCGTTGTCTCTGTCCGCATAAGATAACTTTAAATTTTATAATAATGTTTACATTTGATATTGCCAATATATATATTATAAATATTGTATTCAATTACATTGTGAGAACTGCAGTTCCACAAACATAATATATTTAAATTGATTAATTTTTGTGAAACCTAAGCCAATTTTGGACAAACAATCGTGTTCACAATTTCAGCCTGATATAATATCTTCAAAATTATATCCTCTAATTACGTTCACTGTCAAAATATGCCAAGGCGAAGCATAAAAAAATATCGTCAATCGATAATGTTTTATTTTTCTAATATTTAATACATGTTATATGTTTGTACTTGCTTGAAACTGTAGGCTACTTATACATATATGTCATTGTGACTGGAGTTGTTTCCATTATTGCAACATTCATTGTTTGCCACAAATATCAAAAGTCTACACAAATATAGGCAGTGTGTTTTCTACAATTTCGATTTAATTGTTTTGCAAGAAAATTATAAATACTTTAGATTTTCTCCAATACCAGGAAAAACGTATTCCTGCATTGTCGTTTAAACGGGATATTTCTTATACTTATATAACTGTATAAAAATTTACATAAAAATCAAGTTAACATTCAGATGAGGATGTGAACGTGCATTAACACATTCTGTGGGAGGTTAGGCAGAGCACAATGATTTGCCATGGCACCCAGACGTGGATGTCCTAGTTTATATTCCAATTATTATCAAACGCTTAAAGTTCTTTCACTTGTCCCCATCAGTTTTGAAGTATTTGTTTCTGAGAGAGCAAAAAGTCGGAATGAGAGGAGTGACTAAATATGGTGCTCAGAGAAAATAATTGAACATAAACAGGCATCTTTCAACGCATTGAATTGATCTGAACCAATTTATTAAATATCTGATACATACACACGACAGATCCGTGCTCATAATAACGACTGAAAGAACTTGAACTTAAAAGCCCTCTCTCTCTCTCTCTCTCTCTCTCTCTCTCTCTCTCTCTGTCTGTCTCCACATATCTTCATCTACCTGACTCTTTATCACACTCAATGTCCTGGAGACAAAATATGGCTGTCCTACAATCCTTTTCTGTGCTCTCTCTCTCTCTCTCTCTCTCTCTCTCTCTCTCTCTCTCTCATCCTTGCAACTTCAGCCATTTATGTAGCGGTGTCAGGAGAGTCAGCTCTCGAAGTGTTGACCAGTCCTGGCAACTACAACAATTCATGTGGCAGTGTCAGTAGCACAGACTAAGCTTTCGTCAACGAAGGCCGGACCTGAGTCGTTCTCCACAAGACAACTCCGTCAAACCCAACGGGGGTTTTAATCCTGTCATTAACGGTTCAGGAAACCTGCATTAGTAAAGTCCCGCCAGTCCGTCCCATCCTTAAGGGGTTTATTGGGCAGAAGAGATAAGTCCCGGGCTATGTAAGTGGGTCTTGATGCACAATACAACTAACGTCACTTCGGGTTAATGGTTTATCAAAGCCGAAGGCGATTAATTCAGAAGTTGAGAAACGTTGGGTTTTAACCCCGCAGGGAACTAATTGTTCATTCATTGCAAAAACAACTGCCATCAGGAGTCCTGACTTAATTTGCAGAACCAGACAACCACACCTTTATACAAATTTCAGCCATAAGTACGCCGTGTGAGGAATAATAATTATTGTTTTTTTCTTAACTTATGACAGACATTAGAACTATTTTTTCTGAATAGATTTTTTTTCTAACAAGCTCAAGGGCATCTTTGTTAAATTCAAATTTAGGGTAAATATGCCTTTATATATATATATATATATATATATATATAAATATATATATATATATATATATATATATATTACAAAATAAACTGATATCAAAGTTCCACTCCCTACTAAACGAGGCACTCGTCTATTATAACAACGTTAATTGGCTGTTAACATTTTGCGGTCCCTCTTTTGGCCATATCTTGTCAAATCACTTATGTTCATTCCATTTGCCTAATAAGTTCCACCAAGAAAAATTATAAAACAGCATTTATATTTTTTGAGAAAACGTGATCACATGGTGTTCATCAGCCATTATAAACAAAATGTGGTCACTAATGGCAAATGAAGCAAAAGTAAAACGCCCAAGACAACGTGAAAGTATCAGAAAAAGCCCTACTTTTTTTGTTTGGAAAAAGTAATGAAAAATGCATATTTTTTTCCGGAATGTCGTGAAAATTGAAAAGGACTCACTGTTTTGTCAGCCGGTCTAAAGGAAGAGTGTCATAGCAGAATATAACGAGAGATTTAACGTTTTATGGCATCTCAGTCTATTCAGGAGTCAAACTGCAGGGACGTGAGGCGGGTCTATTAATATCCATAACACCTCAAACACAATGGTAACCCCAGTCTATAAGATGAAGTGCAGTGCAATGGACAGATAAAAAAAACACATCAGTAACGACCTTTTATTAAAGTTTCAGCTTGGAAACTTTTACTCACTTTTTATACCTGACAATTAAGTCACTTAGCTAATTGAGATTCATAAATCCACGAATTTTTAGGACAAGCTTTTTTTCCGCTTGGCCAAGATCTGATCGTAAACCAAACCTGGGACATCAAAGGGCTCATACATTAAATTGAAAGCTGATGATAGCTATGATTATATCGCTTATATCGTTAAAGGTCTCTGGTCCGACATTTTAATGTACTCTCTTTGTTTATTAATCTTGAACAACGAGTTTCAACACAAGTTGTATTCGCTATTTCTTAAGGTATGTAGGTTTTTCCTTATTTCTCAATTGGGATGCACTAGAAAATATGGCTGATATCTTGCTATACATGTTCACTCGGAACTAGTCGTCCGTAACAACCTGAATGCAAAACAAACTTGACCTGCTCCATCAAAGTGAAACATTGCTAGATCTCGCGCAGCTCCTCACCACCTGAAGGTTAATCAGGTAACAACAAAATTCAGCACCTTGATGCACTATAACACCTTTAAAATTCATCCAAAGCACAGCTAAAATCAAGAAAAACAATTGCTATTTTTACTCTCTACTCACCACCTTGCATAATAATAGATAGATTTGACATTTCCTGCATGTAGGGAAAAATAGAAAATTATAGTCAGAATAATGACCTATGCCATAGTCGTTATAACTTAAATGTTACCCCGACATCAATGCTTAATACTATTGATATAATTTACAAGAACCCATCTTCCTTGCACAATTTTATCATTTGCAGACCGTAGTGTTAGATCAATCGATTTCCCCATGAGGGTGTTCTTCCCGTGTATAGCAATATTTAATTTAACATTGTTTGATATCCTCAATTATAAACCGACCACGCATGCTTTCATATGAATACAGAGCCCCAGGCATACGTGATAAAACACGTCATTCAAGTTAAACATCTATGCCCATGGTTGATTCGGCTTATACACATATTTAACTCAGAGCTGATATCAGCCCGGCACTCAGTGCCCCTGAATGAAATCGACAAGCATCACGATTCGTGAGACGTCAAGGTGCTCAGTGACTCACCGTCCCGAATAAAATCGACAATCATCACTGTGAAAGTCCCCCACTCGAATGAAACTAACAACAAAATAGAGCCATAAATGTGTGAAGGTACCTGCGCGTGTGCGCTTTTGAAGTGTTTTATTTAGGTACTATGTAAAAAACATAGTATAGAGAGCGACTGTAAATGGTTGGTTGTGTTGATAACATGCTTTCGCATCTAATAAAAGTAGGATTCGATATCTGAGTTGGCCTATTAGTATTAAGTATTAAACCAGGAAAGTGGTGTTTCCAAGCTGACACTCAGTTGCTGCAAGTGTACTAAGTGAACAATATTAATCACAGGGATATAATTACTTCAAATATTCCACGAAGTTTTTTTTACCACCTGCCATGTACAAACATTGATAAAACTTGCAAATGATATATAACATAGTTTAGCAAGAACATTTGATATATCAAAAACAATTGTAATTCGCAACGCCTAAGTTTTTTATTGAACGTAAATTTCTATTGAACGCAATTTTAAATTTACGCATTCGTGACCGAACCATGCAAAATGGTCCAGAGTAATAAAAAAAAAGTAAACAAAAACAGACCATGATGTAGGTTCATGTTATACAAGTGTCACTTGTATTCACATTTATGTCGGCCAATTCATGCAAAATTACTCTTCCCAAAAGATTTGTTACCGTTTTCTCAAAACCGCATTTTAGCATATTTCACCATATTCAGATTGATATTTCTCACAAATTATCAGGCATAAAGATATCGAATTTTGCAGGTATGTTGAAAATGTATTATCTAACACGCTGTTGTTCTTTATTCTGTTTCGCATTTTAAAAAGCAGTTTTAGGCCATTAAATTGATATAAAGAATCATATGTTAATTTGTCAAAAATTTAAAAATTGAAATTTAATTATAAGAAAGTTGATATGCAATTAAAAAACTCCATATTATATTTGTGTATATTTTATGAGAATGTTATTGTTAAAAGTACACTTGCTGCCACATGCGAGATATATCGCGGGTTTTTTAATTGAAAAAAATTAAAAATTTCTTTAAATTTTAAAATCTACATACCACCATAAAAAATGTATTTATATATAACGGATCTAATAGAAGATAATCTGAAGATTAAAAATATTTTGTCATTGGGACTAAAAAGTATTTCAGTATATATTTAAAGCTAAACTGAACTAAGGTAATTTGATCATATTAAGACCCTACACTGACCATCACTACATACAGACTTACAGAATAATTTTAGAAAATAAATTGCCACATGTACTGCTGGAAGTAATGCTTCGTGATTCCGAAGGTTTTAAGCTACTTTCATAACATGATAAACCCCTTGAACGTCGCCCATATCATATATTGTTTATGATAATATTCATTCTGAGTTTAACCTATAAATATGATGATATTTACAATTCTAAAGAGTTTATTAACTTCTCAATTTATTTTGAGACAATTGCAAACGCTAGACGTGTCCCTGTGTTACGACTCAAACAAGCAAACCAAACAGTCTATGGGACTAATGTTTTACGTATATTACGTGTATAAGTTTTTCAAGTCATAGTTTGAAAACCCATGGTTCTTATCACCATTAGGGAAGGAATTCATACATCCAAACATTGATAAAATACATTTCAGATCATAAACATATGCTCGTAAGACATATATCTATCTTTTAATTATTTAGGGCTCTCTCTTGTAATTAGACAAATACACTACCATAAGTTTGAATTCCCCATATAATTAAAGATGTCTTAAATCGCCTAGCCATTGCAAAAGAAGATCACCCGAGCGGCTCAAATTGCCATGATTGTTACAATACATCTACTACTTGTATGACTGGAAAATAATATCTTGGAAATGAGGACAAGGTCAGCAAGAACTACCAAGTGCAAATTTGTCACCTATGTCTAATAGTAAGTCTAAAGGTCAGTATTTGAAAATTAGCCATAGCCATATTGGACCGCTAGCTCAAACCGAGACATATAGGAAATAAGATCAGGGACAAAATGATTATCATGTGCTAATATGTCAACTAGGACTATTTTCCGCCCAATGACTAGATTTTTTATAAATATTATTATTAAGTCATATTATCATATTGCAGATTTAGCGCAAAACAGTTACAGAAGAAAGAACAAGAAAAGAAAAACAAAAATTGAAATAATTTAATTTTTTTCAGCAAGTCCACCCACAAAACTTTTTTACCCAAATATTGACACAGAAATAAACCCATTAACCCCTATACGCTTACCTCCCTACGGGGGGCCCAATTAGCCAGAACCCATATTCCGCGAATCCGATTTTTTAATCAGAACTCCTGCAAAGCATAATCATCAGGCATTATTAGACAACTCCTCCACAAACAATTAGATCGAAAGAAACAGAAGGAATGACACACAGTTATCGGGCTGGACAGTGGAGCTGTGAGGAGCTGGAGAGCAGGTATGAGAATATTGAAGTGGCCCATTCATGACTGTTGGTTTTCTGCGAGTCCTCCGGTTTCCTCAATCACAAAAGATTACCTTGTTCTGCAATTCTTGGATTAGAGAGTGCCTAACATAATTATCAAACGTTTTTGTAAAAATTATTCAAATACATGGGTGGAAACATACCCTCCTTTCTGGAGTCTTTGAACACACGACTCACTAGGCGTTCAGAAATAATCGAATGATCCAACTTGTGTCAGTAAACAAGAAGGTTATCTTCATATTACGCAGTGGGAGAGGAATACTCATAACAGAAGACAATAGATGAACATCATTGTAAATGATTATTACCTCGACCTGGTTTAAGAGCTTAAAGATGTCTTTGTAGTTAAACAAAAATGTTTAAGGACATGTCAAATGCATATATTAACACAGTTGTAACTGTAAATGCAAATATAATAAAAACTAGATGTATGTTATCACCAGGAGATCACCAGTCCGCCAATTGGAATTAATCGGTGATCCCTTTGGAGTGTATATATGAATCTCAAAACAATAATAAAACAAGTGCATATAGAGTTACTGTATGTAGCTTAGCATTAAAAGACAACGTTCTCAGTCCAGAAGTAATGAAAGATATGCTTTTCACTTGAGAAAAAAAATATTATTCGTATAGAGAGAATTATAGGTTATGTCATTGAACTTGTATGGCGATATGCTAGTGTGTGACTTGGTGTCGTCAAAAGTAGGGAAAATTTTATTTCATCATCAATATTTTAGAGCAGTTTTTTATACGATTAGATATGCCACCTTGACGCAGTCGACGCTCTGTCTAATCGTCTGAGGGGAAAAACTACAACCACGTGATTGGCGGAGCACACGCTAACAGACCACATCGTTAATGACAGTGAGAACCGCGTTATTGATCATTATAGCGAGTTTAATCCCAACACATACCCACCAAATGGCCATCACGTGAGTTAATACTGGGTTTATAGGTACCGTTGATGCCGCTTTCATTGTGTATAACTGCTTGTGCGAAAGCTGGCTGCGAAACACAACAATTCCTCTCCAAACGCTTAAAGTCGTTTGAGGCAGTCTATCTACACTAAGAGCTAATAATTTTTGGTTCATACGTTAGTTTGCATAATGATTCTGAAGTTCTGTGCTCACATGAAATAGCAAAAATAAACCTCATTACATATTATCACGCAATGGATTCTGGTCCAAAACACCTATTCGGGGGGCAGTAAAGGTGTTACGATTAGAACACGGCGTCAAATATGGCATCCGACACAGCTGCAATGTCAACCAGGTTGCTGTTGTTCGGGCACGTTCCTTGAACGACTCTTCGTGCAAAACAGAAATGAAAGTAAAAAAAATGCTTGATTATCAGAGTCTCATTTTCTATCGTCGAAAGCGAATATAATTATTTTCATTTTAATTAAAATCTTGATGCAGTGCAGGTTTATGTAAGAGACAAAGTCACGTAGATAATAACACTTAAGAAAGATGTTCCTATGTATCATTATGAAAAGATATAAATTTTCCAGCGAACCATGGTTTTAATTAGTATGATAACAGTTTACAGTAGAACCTTTAAGAAACCCGTTTTCTTCGAATGCTGGTAAAATATATTTTCTGCATCAGTATTTTATTATAAAAGAAGTATATGTGACTAATAGGAGAGATAAAAAGAATTAAGAACGCTCTAACAGTGAGGCTATACAAAGAAGTTTATTTTTTTTTATCTCGGCTATCTGAAAGTCGTATCTGAGCTATAGCGATCACTCTTTGTCTGTCGTCCGTATGTCGTGCCGTCCGTCTGTTCGTCCCTTAACCAGGCAGAAATCGTAGCCGGAAAGTCAATGAAGAATCTCCTTTCAAACCTTAAATTGGGTCTCTTTTACCCATATCCTCCAATGGGGGTCAGAAGTTTCCGCCAGAATAATTTTAATAATATACAAAAACTCCAGGATCTGACAAACTATTGCATTGATCACCATGATACTTTGCATGCATATTCATCAAGGAATTTTTCATCAGTTCCTGCAGACTGGTGGCGCCACCTGGATTTTTTTTTTAATATTTACTAATATTTTTCTCTATTTTTGAAACCCCAGAAATGCAGTTGTTCGTTAGCAGGGTGTAAATTGTAACCATTCAACCTTTAATCTCCTTGGAAACCTGAAATTAGGTTACTGTTACCCATATCCTCCGAGCTATGCTTCAGTTGAAATGGGATACCACCTACAAAAATTGGCATTCAGATGAAAAAATTTCTTTCTTTTTGGTCTCAGGGGTGTCTCAGTATCACCAGATATTTATTTGTATCGTTTTCATCATCATTGACATTCCTCGAAACATGAAAAAAAATACAAATCATATGTTAATAAACATGAACACTTTCAATATTGCAAGATTCAATTTTAAATTCAGTATTTCAAGTTTTTCTTACAAAGAACATACATATATTGATTAAATAGAATTGATTTTAAAAAGAGAAAGTTAAAATTGCCTGTTCTGTTACTTGTTTGTGCTTTTTTTAAGACAAAGCATATAGACCATATAAAGTATTCCTGTCGAGAGGATACCAACCGCGTATTTGTGAAGAGAACTTTATTTTGTTACTGCAAATTTTAATTATATCTCATTATATCAATATTTTTTTCAATATCATTGGGAAAAAATTAATTTTATAAGAATAACAATATTATTTGTAGATTTAACTGGTTTTGTCATTTCAACATAGTATTCACCATATCCAAATATGAATCTAAATATTCATACATACGTATATATTCATCTATAAACTTCCTTTTGTGAAGGTCTTCCTAGTCAGCTGAGCGTCATTACCCATGGGTCACATATTTTATACTATGTTCCATAGATAATTTTCAGCGGTTTCCACGTCTTAGGTGTCCATGTAGCTTTCATATATTTAAACTATTACGCGCACATCATTGTTTTTATTAAGGTATCATTAAACATTGATCTAGAATTTTTTTCGTCATATGCCTTTTTTCAAAATTGCCACATATCTATATCATTTACCTTCCAAATTCATTCGCTGGAGCGACAGTTTTGGTTTTGAAATCCGTTGGAAATGTACCACAATTAAATGCTGTGGTACGACTTTCCAAGCATTTTGTATACATTATCCTTGTCGTGAGTTCTTACATTAATATACTGGTTAGTATGATCACAGTTGTTGTTGTAGAGAAATTCTACAACTTACTCAGATGTCAAACAACGTAGCTGGTTGCTGTACCATTGCATCATCAAACGTGATTAGTCCTGATTAATTACCTATTGTTCACACCTTAATTTCACGGTACTCGATGGCATGCAAGCGGTCACCCGAAGGTTGTTAGGTTGGATGAGGTTAAAACCTGTCTTTTATAAATATTAATAATTTTATACACGATTTATTACCTTACACACGGATTTGCGCTAAAATCCAAACTGTGCTGATGCTATAAAATGAGAAATGCGCGAAAATTCAGACACGCGAAATTAACCACTTCCACAGTATTGATACATAGTATTTAAATATATATATATATATATATATATATATATATATATATATATATTTGTGTGTTTATCAATATAATCATGAGCGACATTGCATCAGAACCAGCAATTAGCTGTATTTTCGAACATTTTTACTCATATAATACTACAGGTAAAATGAAATGTATTAGCTGGGTTGTACTTAATCGGTGGGCACACATGCGCTTGAATCCCTATAAACATGATAAATATCATTTATCAAAGGTTATCAAAAAGACTTCTTATGCTGCTATGAATGGATGAATACCACTTCAGACAGTCCGAAATTAAGTGCCACTAACAGTTAAAAAAGCGGTTATTTCTGTCCAGACAGTGTGGATCTTTATGATGAAAGACAAGCAGAAGTGATTAAATGTAGATTTTGGTCCAGAAAAAAACAAGTAAGCCCGAATTTAAGGACGGAAACACTCTTCTCTTTTATTTCAGAAGAGAGGAACGTTATAACGTCCACATGTCTAAATTCGCTTCTGAATACTTAATAATAATAAAATACACCTTGACAAATCATATATATTATGTCTATAGGGATCAAAGCGCCTGTGGTAGGCATCGCTATGATAAACTATTGATGTAAAATAGGTATAAATGCAAATTTATAATTTGCCTTTGTACTCAGTTCTTTCCATTAATAAAACGTTTCAGTTATTAAAGTGACTATTCAATACATGATTCTTTGTAAACGTTAGAACATGAACACAGGGCAGTGTTGTAGTCGAGACAGGTAAACTTCATCCAAGATGAAGAGCAAGACCTAAAACAAGATATCAAAGACAAGGACAGAGACCTAGAGATCAGAGTAAAGGTAGTATCTCACTGGACTGCGACAGCTTGCGACTAGTTGAAGACACGACAATTGCGAGAAAATACGCGAATTAGCGACAATTTTCACTTGCAATCACACTGAATCGTATTTACGACATGTTTGCGAACATCGTACGAGTGTTTGGCTCAAAATTCGGCTGGAGTTCGTATACCCGTTGTGCGAATGTCGTGCGATGCTCACAAGACATTCGCACGACATTTGTGAAATATTCGCACGACCATTCCCGACCAGAATGTCAGATTCTCATTTTTATCTCCAAATATTCGCAATGTAGTTGCATAGGTCACACACCCCTCTAAAAGTTGTGTCGCAGTTCTCGCAATTCCTGACTTTTCGCAGAAACTGACTTCTGACTTGAGAATAGTTCGATACATGTTTGAGACGGGTTTGAGACACAAGGGACGCCTCTGCGACTATTTTGCGAAAAATTTTGTTTTGCAAATTTTTTTAACATGTTTTACGAATGTAAATGTTGCGAATGTTTTACGACTCTTTTGAGACTCTCTCGCGCATGAATTCGCAATTTGTCGCCAAGCTGTCGCAGCCCAGTGAGATACAGGCTTAAGCTCAACTGCCATGTACTCCGTATTTTGTTTTCCCAAAGTTTGTGTTCCAAAAACATACCAGTGAAACGTCCATAAGTGTTATGTTGGTACAAGAGAAATAAACTAAACAACGTCAAGCAGTTTGGATATATAACATATTTGGTTGAAGAAAAACACAGGATATTGTATCGAAGAATAATATTTTAGAGTCAGAGAAAAACAGGCATAACGTTATGAAAGAAGAATTAAGGTCATTGAATTCATGGCAAAACGTGGTCTTTGAGTCTAGACCAGTATAAACACCCGGACCTTTTGTTTGGAGACCAAGACCGAGAAGGCAAATGGGACCTCCCAGGGCGGAACATTTGCAACATGCTTTGATTAAGGTCCTAAAACCGACATTATTTAACGGGATTATCAAATTTTCATTAAATTATTCATCTTCTTATGCTAACTATCAGTCTTTCCTCACAACCCTGGATTTATACGCATCGGAAAATGGTGTTTCCATGACCTGTGTTTCCTCAGTATTGCTGAAATCTATGTTCACATTATACATTGCTACTATTAAAATATTTATTTTATTTTTTTTGTGATGTCACATGGGCATGTATTTCACTTAATGATCAATTCTTTTACCTTTTTTCTTTTATTGTTTTAAACGTTAGCAGGGCGATTTATCAAGGTCCATTTATACCTGACTTATCTGAACCATATGTGCAACAACAGGAAAAATAGTGGACAAAGCCTTGGGAAAAATAAAAAACAATTAGAGTAAATCCGGCAAATAATGGACACCCGGGTAATATCGAACACTTGCCTAAAAATCCTCAGGAATCGATAATTTTTGGTAATCCTGACCGACAGCATGCGACAAATTAGAGTGTATGATTTGTTTTGTTTACAACTTCCGTTAAATACAGCCAATATTAAATAAAAGGTCATATTTTATTGGTTTAACAAGGCTACCAGGGAACCAATGACCGGCCTCAGCCGTCCTGAAAAGTTCAGGCACGACACACGTGATCGACGTGACCCCAAAACTAGGTCAGGTTTTGACCGTCAGAAGCGATGTCACGACCTGTTGACCAGTTTATATCACAATCAGACTGTTTATTTTTCATATGTAGCATTTTGCTTGACTAAAAACAAAGATATTTTAATATTTCTTGTTAATTGTCAAGTGTCCGATATTACCCGGGTGGCCAAAAAGGAACCCGGGCAATATCGGACACTCGGCACCATGGAAACTGACAATCATTATTAGAGGCTCTTTGAAGGATAAACAACGGCACATTGCTGCTTATGCAAAGATCATTAATTGTTATAATATTTGGAGTTATTTTAATAGCATAACGGCTGTATATATAAGTTCATAGTACACGAGGTCATAATGTCACATGTTTGCTATATATATCAGCATTTAAAGTTGCTTGGATGCAACTTTTATAACTGAACAGTTTACTAAAAAAATACAAATATTAAAATGATATACTTATATATTATTATTTTTGTATATAATAATGTTAATTTGCATTTTTGCATTTAAATGATCACTTTATATTCATATAGGGTAAAACTATAAGTTCCGGCATTTTGCATGCATCAGACTCATACCGTAACAGAAGTCTTCACTGTATTTTATTATCGGAAATAAATGTATAATTGATTATATACTGGGAAAATACACATATTATGTCGGCATTAAATTAAGGGTGTTAGTATTTATCGATATATATACAAAAAAACAGCCTAAACATTTTAGTTTGCAAATTTCCGCGATCTGTGAGAACAGCCTTTCTGTGACGAACCGTCTGGCACTTTGACAGTCACGATCTCGGAGTAAGGTCCATGGAAGAAACCCGCAAACATGGCACATCCAAGAGTTACCATTGATAGAAAAAGTGATCAAATGAAAGATTTGACCATGTTTTCCCATAAAACCATACGTTTTGTGCTTGTTATTTCATCTGTGCCAGCTGTCAACGTCAGTTTTCCATGGTATTACTGTCAACCCCTGCGCAAGGTATCGCCGTTTAGCCCGGTGTCCGATATTACCCGGGTGGTGTCCGATATTACCCAGGTGAACCTCCGCGGCGTCTCATGCATATTTTTTGTACTAGAGGGCGCTTGATTTCTGCGTGTTTAGTCTCAAAAAGATCTCCTGTTCGTAAGGTTTGAAATGATACTCGGAAACCGGCGTTGTTTTGATTAGTCACGGAACGGTAAGTCGACGAAGCCAAAAGTGTCCGATATAACCCCCAATTACTCTATAGTCCGTTCCAATACCCGTGTCCGCATGTTTTTCTGGGATAATGTTTCATACATGTTAAGCAGTGTAAACCTTTCTTGTCAAAAGGTTGCAGGAGCTTTCCCGACGACTACCTGCCTAAAAAGTTTTGCCTTACCTTGCTTTGATTTTGTATGATACAAATAATCCAAAATATGATAAAAATGGTTACAGCGTTTGCGACTAATCCTTGCCTGACAACTGATAATAAACAAGCCAGTCAAACTTAGGACGTCACTCAATTGAAGATGACGCACGACCAATCACTGTGACGTCTTTGTGACGTCATTGTTTTCGAAAAAAACTCCAAAGGCAGCCATAGACAAGGGAAGTGTTACAAAGACGAAATGTACTGTCAAGCAGTGCCGGGAAGATGCCATCCACGGTATTTCAGCATAAATAACGCAAAAGAGTCGCAAAGTTAATACGTTTTTCATGATATATAACTACTTTACGAAAAAATCGGCGGAATATCTGTTCATCTACTTCAGGCCAAAGGGCATTTTTAAAGAATATTCTAAAAATAATTATCATGAAAAAACATGCGGACAGGGTTTTTTTGGACGGACTGTAGAGGTCATCAAATGAACCTAGGAAATAATGTAAAAATTGAAAAGGTTAATCTATATTATTAAATATAATATATATGCACTTAACAAAATAAAGACATATATTTTCTCTTGTCAGATTGTACCATCTGCCTCGGGTTACCATGAGATGGTTCGACGACTGTGGAAAATTCAACGATATTTGCAGCGACATGTGGGCCATGAATGACGATCTGAAATGTTGCAACGGATACACGTGCAAGTGTAACTTCTGGGGTACAAACTGTAGATGTATACGGAAAATGTGGGGCAGGTAGCAAAGCGAATAGCTACAGGTGGGGCAGGGCTGTGTCCTTTTCTGCAAGCCAGCAGTGCCATGATGTATGTGCCAATCCGGTCCACCGACCGCAGTTACTAGGTACCAAGGTATTACGTCACAATAACGTGGCCATGTCACGTGATCAATAAAACAAGTGCCAACAATGCTCAATGGTTCTTCAGTGTTTTATTTCGCTGGGTGAATGCTGTTATAATCATTCATGACTTTTATGTGTTACCTGCTTAGTGTGATCATGTTTGCAACATAATTGGATACGAACATTCATATTTTACTAAACGCTGTTTCCAGAGAACTGATTACTGATGATTATACAAAGTGCTCAATTACTAAATTATTTAAAAACGACACTGTGTTAGCAGAATAAATAAATTCTGTGCAACTAGATATTACTGAAGGATTCATCAATTTTTAAGACAAAGAAAGCATGCACCGGAGAGAGAGAGAGAGAGAGAGAGAGAGAGAGAGAGAGAGAGAGGCAGGCAGACAGGCAGGCAGGCAGACAGAGAGAACTAAGAATTTGTTGTTTGGTGGATTGGTCTATGGAGACACTCTCCCAGAAAAAAATGAAGCATAAACATATAATTTAAATATTATTTAAACGCCGGCGATTTACAAATCAGCTGTTACATATTACAATTAAGTGAATGGTTAAAATCTAACCGGACCCTGAAAATAACCAATGATTTCTCGATTTTTTTTTCTCAATGAATCACCCAGAGGTACACTCATTTACCATTAAAGGGCCACAGCCATTTTAAAAACTCTTGTTACTGGTACTAACACACCATAAACCTGTTGATTATAACACCAAAAAACGATCTTATTTACACACAAAATATGACATACGAAGGAAGTTCATTATTGATAGTACATTTTCATCTCGGGAAAACCTTTTGATGTTGCACAGCTAGCAGACAAATTTCGACACATGAAGGTTAATTATTCTCATATGATAGAGGCGTTTACTCAGTACTGAGGCACTATTGCATCAGCGCTACATTATTTTCCGCTCCCACTAG
The DNA here is from genome assembly GCA_026874595.1 of Sipunculus nudus. Taxonomy (NCBI): domain Eukaryota; kingdom Metazoa; phylum Annelida; class Sipuncula; order Golfingiida; family Sipunculidae; genus Sipunculus; species Sipunculus nudus. The sequence goes on along the minus strand of CM049311.1, from coordinate 11,051,555 downwards.
GGATGAGTATTGTATTTATCTTACCAAATTAGTTCATAGGAAAACACCCGTCACCGTATGAATCACATTCTCTGGCTGTAATGAGAGAGGAAATCAAAGCATTCCTTGAACAGAAGTTGTGATATCAATAGGTTAAACATGCGAGAATTAAGTCACATTTCGCTGGCCAAGTCAAATATTAATTTCACAACAATAAAAAAGAAAACATATCATGTCCATTTTAATATATTTTACAGGCATTTGCCATTCTTTGTGTATCATGATAAGGCAAATCCAAAATAGCCGTGCCTGATTTTATCAGATTAGACTTTCTGTTTATTGAATGAGCATCAATACCTCTGCTTTTGCCAAGTGATTTACTTTCCAAGGTCCGTTAGAAAACACATGAGGGAAAGGTATAATCAAACATGGATTGAACTCGTTACACTTTGTGTCGTTATTCGTGGGTGCACCTTTTTGTTTGCTACCTGCAATTTTGCAAACTTTTAAATATTTAACGGTAGTCACCGGGCCTGGTTAATATCATAAAATGAGAGGAAGCGTGTGATACTACCCTGTCACCTAGTCCGAAACCGGAATAGAATTCTGCAGATGTACATATACTGGCTGATTTGACCATGTAGATCATGCAAGGTTAACATTTTTTAAAATTCTTCTGAGAACACAATTTGTGTGTCAAATTTGATAAATAAACAATATGCAGTGCTCCAAAAGGATTACTGGTCTTAATAATCCTAAAGTTCAGCATGTTTGATGAAGACTGACAATGATAACAATGACATGATGGGCTTGAAACTAATATGTCATGGCAATATGTAACATAATAAATCAGGTTTCAGGAGAATTCATGAAACCTGAATTGAGAAACTGACACCTTGCTCTAATCTGACAGTGTAAAAATTTGAGGGAAAAATACGTCAAAAGGAAAAATACAGGTGGCGCCATCATCCTTCCGTACAGGAAAATCCAAGATCGTCATGCAACATGGCTTTTTAGAACAATCCATCTGGCCTTCTTTGAGATATCTGGCCATTTTCATATACTTTACTTCATATCATGCTCAATAATGCTCGCTGTATATGTTTGGTACCAGAATCTGTGCATCATTTATTGCGTGGCCTAAATGTTAATGGCTGACAGTGATAAAATCCAATACTTTACAATAATATAAATTTAGATAATATATCAGTCCAATGAGATCCTTAAATTGACATTTTAGCAACGTCAGCCTGTAAAGCTGTAAACATTTGCTTTTAAACGAAAGGTCTATCAAATTGGCTATGCCAAAACATGTTCAAATTAATTTTTGCTTACTAAGCAAATGAGAAAATTGTATCACATCCGAGGTGGAAAATATGCATTGTTCATAATATGCATGATTTCATTATCATCATACGTTTGTCAGGTGTAATGTGTATACATGTTGTTACGGACCTAATATCAACAGATCACGTATGCGTGATGAACATAAATTTTGTCAAGGAGATAAAAAAATCAGATTCTGTAACACTGGCAGCGTGAAGTGTCTAGGGGAATGAATAAAGAAGTCAGTGGTTTTTTGTTTACAAATAACTATAATTTATTCTTAAAACAACCCTAACATTACAATACAATACAATTCTCTCGGAGAATAACAGTCCAATGTAAAGTTCTTGTAACAATCCAGAAAGTAAACTTGAGACAGGCAGCACTAAATTGTAAAGTGTAAGTAATAGTAGAATCCCTGAAATTTCTGGATAATCGGATAGGTCCCACAAACTGACGTCTGTGTCCGCTGAAATATTCTCTAACCTCTCTCCCGGCTCTAAAACACAGCCCCCTATTTATAACTTCTCACCTCCAGCCGAGAATTTTCCATTTCTCGAACATTCTAAAGAATCTAACACAGTACGCACGTTCAAAGAACATACCAGAACAACGAATGCCGTGTCTCAACATATTAGGGTTCACACGTGAGCTCACCCCGGCTCGGCCAGGCGAGAAAGCCACAAGCTAGCATGACAACGAGAGTTCAATCAGTACGGATTAAACTGAGAGCGCAACACGCAGCCAGACACAGGCGCTACAACACGAGCTACGCCCGGGTCACACAATAAAAGGGCACCTGTAACAATGTATGTATGTGATCTTATGTATGTTAATTTTAATGTATTTTATATGTACAACATTCACAGGGCTTAGTGGAAGAACAGAATTACTTCTGATCAATTAAACCTGTATAAATATATAGAAATAATAAATATATAATTGTTGGTACACCAATACAATGGACGGATGATACACGGAAACAGAAGGTAAATTCTTCAAAAAATGCCATCATAACAATTGCACTGGTAGGGTAAAATTACGACAAAGTTATTGGCGAAGTATAAAGGCTCATAAACAAAACAATATGAATTATTTATCACTATAATCACTAATAACATGTAATATTATTGGATTATGTGAGCGTAAATGCACAAATATATCAAACGGTGATGCATTATCCTCCTGTGATGACCGATACCACAGTAATTGTTATACTCTGGCCTCAACTTCGATGATTTATAATTTACTCCAATCTATTCTGTATCCCATTGACGTTCGACCCCGTGACCCGTTTATTACGTAAATGTTCATATTTCGACTATCGGTATGACCATTCTATGATAAATCTGCTGTTGCCATGGCAATGAGGATATCTACATGATTTTAAATTGCTTGTTCATGATTACAGAGTCTAGGATTGATTTATCAACAATAGATAATAAGTATTAACTATATTGCACGCTGGAATAATAAACAGTTTTATTTTAAACATGTTTATTAATTTAAATTAGTTCCAGATGAAACAAGTGACCCATTCGGAGGGTCGTACCGCTTAGCCGATTGATAAGCAAATCTTAATCGAGACCTAATTACAAGTATGATAAAAAATGATGTTCTGAAACGCTCCTCACACAGCGGTAACACACCGCAGTCGTCACAGACATCCTTTCGTGTGACCGCTGCTATCTGTGTCAAGTTTCTCTGGGCAGGAACACCAGGGTGCGCACAGAGCACAGAATTTTAATCAGGCCACTGATATTGTATTGTTCACCCAGTCAAAATTTTTAACATGCGACACCCATTGTTGTTTATTTGATTACACCGGGACACAAGCTCTCATTGGTCTGATTCATTGGTGTAATATGAGCAACGAGAGCGGAACAGAAGGGAACCCGCGCCAAATTACCATTTGTGTCCAAACTGTTTCAATTTAGCGCACCCAATGAATTATAAACAAGATTTCCATGTCATAATGACTTACATGCCAGAGTTGAACTTGGGGCACAAAGGAATGAAATATAGACTGGAACCGTCGGATGTAAAAAATGAAGCTTTCTACCCATGCGCTATTTACTCCTCCGTTTGAAAATAAGATGTATTGATAACGTATATCTAATATCCGTTTTCGTCTACATATATATTCTATTTCCGGTTTTGCTGAAAGCGATCCACCGAAGACTAAGTTATCAGTAATTTAAAATCATGCCCGTGATGACTTCTTTGCCATTTATGTCTTAAGGTAGAGGTGACTGCCATTTGCAACACAGGCCGCGTTATGGCTTTATTGCTGAATCTCTTGGTGACGTCTATGTTTGCATAGACTGTCTGACAAACATATCATTTAAACGCTAAACTGACGGGAGCGGAGCTGATTTCCATTGGTCACAGAGGCGCGCAAGTCTACAGCATTATTTTCTGATGGCTACTTCTGTTTGTTGATGAGTCGCATTGGGACCGGAGCATTATGGGATGGAAAAATAACTGGAGCTGCAATGTTAACTGATTTTCTGAACGTTCCTCCTTTTATTATTGTTTGTTTTTCTCTGCCCCCCCCCCCTTCTCTCTCTCTCTCTCTTTCAATAAGCCCCATATATATATATATATATATATATATATATATATATATATATATATATATATATATATATAGCTGTGTCGATCCCATCTTTTACCTAAGAACTGGACTACAATGCCCCACGGAGTGTAGATCAGTTTTAAAGTAAGAAAGAAAGCTCTACTGAAGCCTAAATCGGAAATTTTAAAACTTTCCTACAAGTCCCTCCGACTTCAGCTTAGCTAAAACATAACTGAATATACATGAATGTGTGTGTTTGTGTGTGTTAGATAGAGAGTCAGAAAGAAGATGCGATAGAAAGTGAGAGAAAGTGGTCAATTTTCTACAAATATGTTTTATCGTACGGTAAATCCATTTCAGGTTCTTGTTATATACAATGCGTTATTGTCAATTGGGATTACTATTAATCAAAACGTAATCTGCGTAAAGGTCGGTAACAAAACATTTCCCGTTGATATTTTACAGTCGCGCGCTCTTTAAAAAAGGACACGGTTTTAACAAAGGCGTGAATATCAGGTAAACAAAAGCCCATCTGTTCAATAATATAAGACCATATGGAAAACACTGACGAACAGATGGTGAGATACTCCCAGGGGAAGCCCAGGTAGCAAAAGCAGTATCCCTTGAAGGGCATCTAGGAACGGCTCATGAATGTTTAACCACTAAATGATCAACCATTAGGCCATGCAAGCCTCAACATGTCCTTTATAATCTGGCATATCGGGATAGTTTTGCCCGTCCAGAAATGCCATGTTCACGGCTGTTGCGTTTGCTTTTCAGTGTAGGCGTTCTCGCAGGAAACAAAAACCTTAACTGTAGTTTATGAATTTTTCAGGTGTCCTTTTCAACACGTTGCTGTCTTAGTAAAATGTAATTAGATAATTCAATTACAAGTATTTATACCTTCATGATAAAGAAAACTGTAGGAAGAAACGCAGGGGATCGGGTTTCATTCAGATTGATCTTTCGGTTTTTGTTTTTCCGCACCCTAGTCTTTTATTTATGTTTTATGTTGTATGATTAATCTTGTTTTTATAAAAATCACTTTATCAAATGTGTATATGAGAGAATTTTTTCCCGTTTTTTCTTTTCCCTTTTTTTTTTTTTTTTTACTCTTACCAATTTGAGGTAATTCCCGTCTGGAGATATACCAGTTGAACCGCGGCTCTGCTATCCATTTCGTTACCTAAGGCCAGTCAATGTGTTATATTTTTTTAATTGTTGACACTTTTCCATGACCCCTGTTTGGGGGGGGGGGGGGGGTCGCACAGCCAGGATAACATGACATCCAGGCCTTTTTAAATAAACTGATAGTGGTCTGCATCTTTAGTAAATTCAAAGTCGACATTTGGGTGAGTGGCTGCCGCTTGAGGGATTGGGCTTGTCCCCCTCCCCTTTTTATGGATGGGGGCGCAATGTACCCTTTGTTACCCTCACTTTTGAGGTATTAAAACCAACAGTTTTAAATTTCGAGATAATTTCATCAATCATTTTACAATCCCATCACATTTTCATTAATAATCAAAAATCATAATGATAAAATGAGACAATGCTTTCACGTGTCAGTTGCCTCACTGAATTGTCATAAATATTAATTTCTAGAGAAAATTCAAATAATGATCAATAAAGTGCTGTAAACTGAACAAAAATCATTTTCATATGATAAAAATATATGCTTCGAAATATGTGCTGGGAGCAAATAATATCCAGGGGAGGAATTTTGCCCTGTTTGTTTTAAGACGCGGGAGAAGGGTTCTGTGATTTTGACCAGGTGTCCTTTGTTTTGGGAGGAGGGTACTCTGACAATACTCATGTGGGTTGTTCCCCTCATCTTTTCTCAGCAGCATGGATATTAGTTGCATTCTTGTACAGCAAATTTGTAAATTTGTACAGATTGCATAAAAAATGTTTACTTTCAAAACGTAATTCACGCTCCCTAATTCACGAAATAATTGATTTTAGGATCTCGTTCAGGTATCGCTATTTATTATCTTTATTAATTTTACATATAATGAACAACTAGTTCGCTTGAATCCTTATTTCACGAGGATATGTGGAGAAAGCGATAGAGCATAGCGTGTTTTTGGCACCTCTTTACTAGACGTTAGTGACAAGTATTGCAAGCGACATTGTGCCCTTCGAAGGTTTTATGATTTTAATATGAATCGTCGGGGCAAAAAAAACCCCCATAAAATGAAGCGATGTCATGCCTAAATGTTGTACTGTTTTTTTATTCCTACCTACATCTAACATATGTGCTAGCTTCTTTGTATACTCACTATGTAAGAAACGACAATATACTGTTACGGAACCTAATATCAACAGATCACGTATGTGTAATGAACACAAATTTTGGTAAGGAGATAAAAAAATCAAATTCTGTAACACTAGGTAGCGTGAAATGTCTAGGGGAATGAATAAAGAAGTAAGTGGTTTTTTGTTAACAAATAAATATAGGTTATTCTTAAAACAACCCTAACATTACAATACACTAAATCAATATAATTACACAGTATATCAGCGGTATAACAACAAATCAATACAATCACACAATAAAATAAACAAAGTGCACAGTACCTGGATACCACCACTGTCACAACGATTAAGTCGTTTAAAATGTATAAGCCGGCGAACAGTTCCAACGAAATATCTTGGAGAATAACAGTCCAATGTTAAGCTCTTGTAACAATCCAGAATGTAAACTTGAGGCAGGCAGCATTTAATTGTAAAGAGTTAGTGATATCAGAATCCCTGAAATTACTGGACAGTCGGACAGGTCCCACATACACACGTCTGTGTCCGCTGAAATCTTCTCTTACCTCTCTCTGCTTTAAAACACAGCCCCCTATTTATAACTTCTTGCCCCAAGCCGAGAATTTTCCACTTATCAAACAGTCTAAAGGATCTAACATAATACACAGTAAACACGCGTTACAGGAATCATCTAGGAAAACATCGCTGTGTCTCTACATACCAGGGTCCACACATGAGCCCGACCCGGCTCGGCCAGGCGAGAAAGCCCCAAGCTAGCATGACAACGGGAGTTCAACCAGTACGGATTAAACAGAGAGTGCAACTACAACACGAGTTACGCCCATGTCACACAATAAAAGAGCCCCTTTAACAATACCCATTTAGTGCACATTCCCATTTCACGACAAATGACAACCACAAACAGGGATTCAAGCGACTGTGCTGGATTCAATCAAGGTTCTGGAAAGAATTCCAAGAATGTATTTTCTCCCATATTGAATTTACATGTATACTTATATGCAAGATACGACAGTATGAAGTTCATGTATTCCCAGATCAGGAAAACTAATTACAATATTTGAGATTCACACTAATGAACCATAAAAAGCAGAAAGGGGATAATCAGAGCATCTCTTATTTTCTGAGTGGAGAAACCATATGATTGACAGATAGATTCCTATTACCAGGACCTTATCATTTTTCTCCTTCTGTGATTAGTCATAACTTAGAATAGAAGATGATTAGATCTGGGGTCACGTGACCTGGGTCGGAAACGAGGAGAAACCTTACAAGGGAGGTCCAATAACGACAGAGGATATGGTACACATGACATCCCCTGCGTACATATTTTGTTTATCCGTTCTTGAAATTCGTCTATCTGTGACCTAATCTGCCCCGGTCGTATCGCATTCGTTTATAATAATATGAACAGAGGAGTTTCTATTGCAGGTGACAGTGATGGAAGTCATTTCACTTCTAAGGAGACCGGTTGTATATCATATATATCACTATATATATATCATATATATCACTATGTATATCACTATATACATATAGTGGGGCCTCTTTTATCTGAACATCTCTTGATATGTTACAAATATGTTGTGTTGAACTAAGGTTGGATTAAGTACAGTATTATATTAATTAAATTTCAAACATGATTAAAATAAAAGAAATTAATATATTTTCTGTAATTCTTAAAAAAAGTTTGAAAAAGACAAGATTGCAAAAGTAAATAACGCCCCTCCTCCACCCAAACATATACAGGATGGCCTTTAAAGAAAGACTCAAAGTGACATATCTTTTCACAATATTTTAGGGCTTCCATGTATTTTATTGCTATATTTTAATATTATTGTATGCATGAAACTCCAAGATGTTCAACTGAACAAGGTAATGTTTGGATTTACGGTTTTAAGCTAGTCGGTATACAAACTGACAAGCTGGGACCCGGTATCCCAGAATATCAGTTGCTATGACAAGGTTAAAGATGTGATTATATCGTAAATGCAATTAAAAAAAAATTCATATCATATCCTAGAAAAAATAGCATAGAACGAAGTTAAAGGATGTCTCAGTATTATATTTATCTATTAAAATCTGTGTGTAATTTATGCAATTTATATATTGCAGTAATTTTTTTTCGCATTATATATGTTTGTTCCTTACCATTTTCTGTATACATTCTTTAACACCTTCCACAATATTCTCACGTCTGCGGTCTTCTGGGTTCCGAAAGTGTTTTTTTTGGGGGGGGGGGTCGGGTACGAACATTTGTTGCCAATGGTACATGCCATAAAACGTCTTCTTTAACTTCTTCTGTCAAAAAAGCTACACCCACGCCTGCTATGACAAATTGGTCTATCTCCAGAGGCGGATACAGAGGGTTTTAGACGGGGGGGGGGGGGGGGGCACAATCTGGCTAATGTAAACATATATGTTGGAAATGTTGATGGACTTTATACATTTCTCTCGCGTGTAGAATTACATTGACGCAAATGATGCTTCACACACAGTCTGACACCGTTTTGAATTCATCATGTATATTATTCTATTTCACTCGCCTGTAAATCCCTCTGAATCTTGTCCTGCTCTGTAATATAATATAGCGGCCAACCAGCTGTTTGTTTGACCAGACCCAGTGTTGTGTCTGAGATACACTAAAACAGAATATGCCAATAATTCAAAGCCACGCAAGCAGCCCGCCAAGCGTCATACAGATGAGGTACCGTCTACCGAAAAGTGAAACTCAACATATAAAAAAAATTCTACTCCAATAAACGCACAATTATTTGTCATAAAATCATTTATTTATTGTAATTGTATTGTATTAAAAAAAAATAAAAGTGAAATAATTGAGGTACGCAGGAGTAAACCTCTTTCGTGACCTAGGCTTGTTTTATGATATACACTGTTAGAGGGAAAGGGTTTATTAAGGATTTAAAGTGTCCCTAAACATAAACCCTTTAGGTTTAAAAAAGAAACTTAAAAAAACCTTTTGCCTCCAATAAACCCTTTTTGTTCATATTGATATACCCTTATGAAGGGGGTTTTCTTAATGGCAACCCTATGCAAAGGGTCCAATATATAGGGTTTATTTGGTTCTGCACACAAAACAAACAGAACAAGTAACCCATTGGTCATGACGCTCAGCCGACTGATATGTTGACGATATGTCCTTGCATAGGGAACTAATTAAGATAATGGAGGTGGTACCATCATTAATGCAAATTAGCATTAGTTCATTAAGACGCATAAGCACACCAGTTTTTGAGACAATCAATTCACCCATTCATGAGGAATCTCGCAATTTGGGTGTATTTTGCATTTGTTTTTTTTTTTTGGTGCTCAAACATGCTGCATAAAATGAAAAATATGAGTTAAACACACCTATAATTTCAAGTTTTAAAGGAGATTTATTATGGACCTCCCTGGATGTTAAATTAGAAGATTCTAGGTCCAATGGTTATGATTTGTGTCCTGCTTTTTTAACTTTTAATTGTTTTGAGGGTATTTTTGAGCGCCATGGATCAAATGGTAGGGGTAACAGAGACCTAACTTCAGGTTTCCTTCAAGTCAATATGATTTGTGCCCTGTTAACAGATGACCGATCTTCAAAGGTCTAAAAAAATACGTAATTTTTTTTTTTTAAATCAGGTGGCACCACCAGTCTGTTGAAACTGATGAAACACTCCTTGATCAATATCAATGCAAATAATGCATTAGTTGTTCAGATACTTGAGTATTGTATCACTTTTCCATTACTCTGGGGGGTACTTTGAAGCCCCATAGCTCAGAGGTTTTGAGTAACAGAGACCTTATTTACAGTTTCGTAAGAGACTCTTCATGGGCCTCTTTGCATGCCAAGATAGATGATTCTCGGCCTAGCGGTTATGATTTTTGCCCTGTTAACAGATGATCCCATCTTCAAAGGGGTAAAAAATAGAAAAAAAATCTAAAAATGCAGGTGGCGCCATCAGTCTGCAGAAACTGATGAAACACTCCATGATCAATATCCATGCAATGAATCATGGTGATAAATACATTAGTTGTTCAGATACTTGAGCTTTTGTATGAAATTTTTCATTATTCTGCGGGGTACTTCGGAGCCCCATAACTGACAGAATATGAGTAACAGAGACCTAATATCAGGTATATGTGCACACATGTATAAACTTTATATTTAAACTTTGTCCGCGCTTGCGATGCACGTCTTTTTCTCTCTCCTCCATAGCCATACATCAAGCCAATATTTTTAGTATAATCAAAATACAAGCACTACACGTTTAAAATTCACAAGACAGTTATATGTATTTATAGAAAACATCAAATTGTTCTTACCTGGACGAGCAAATCATGGAATTCAAGCAAAATGGGTGGATGCTAATCTACTGGAGGTTTGAAACTTGTTTGATCAAAATGGCGATTGCTTTGTGACGTCACAGATTTTCGGTAATATACGGTCTTACTCTGGAGGTGAAATTATGCACTAACCGAAAGGGTTTATTTGGTAACAAAAACTGCAATAAACCCTAAGGACCACATAATGGTTAAGTAGTGTACAATAGACCCTTTTATCTCTAAAAACCCTTTTAATAAACCCTTTGTTTTAACAGTGTACTGTAAGTAAAAATGTCTACCGTTTAGTCCCGATAGAGCCCTCCTTATTGGTTCTTTGGATAAATTGAGAGATAAAAGTATTTTCTCGTTATATATACGCTATACACGTCCATTTAAAACTTTACAAAGAAGATTTTTTCTGCTATACCTTAGATAAACTCGTATTTCGGTTTCATGTAAGTTTTATTGAGACAATGTTACGTGAAACGGTATCATCACAATCATAAACAGCGGCCTTATAACAACACGGTCACATAAGCTCCTTATTATTCAGTCTTTGCTGGGCTTGCGGGGTTTACAATAAAAGAGGCTCTACCGGAGGCAATCCCCAGTGACTCCCCTGCCGCAGACAAACAATACGACTTTATTATCAGTAGCGCCCTCGGGTTTACGAGAAATGCTTAGTATACGTCACCCGTACAGCTTTATGTATACAAAGGAAATAGCACGGCTAAGTCTTTCTTTTTATGTAAAGTAAGCAATACTACTTTCAAACAATCAAATTTTAGATAAGACTATTTTGTATTTAACCTACGGGTTACGCTCATTTATTAGATTCAAATAATACTTAGGAATACATAATATTCAGCAGTGCTCCTATAGGATGCGTTCACACAATCAAATAAGGCCCCAGCAGAATAAAGTTCCCTTTGTTGAACTTGTCTAACCTAGCACAACACTCTCTCTGTATCTTTTAGTTTCATCCTCTCTTGTGGTATGATTAAAGCAAAGTCATTCCGTTTTAATATGGTTGAAGGCGCATTAGTAAATTTTAATATAAGTATCTATATATTAATATCGTAAGGCGATTTTGTAATTTTCCGTATCTCCTCCGATACCACCGTACGGATTCCCGTGATTTTCGGCATACATATGCTCCGGGTTTGTCCGAAGAGATTCCACCCGCTTTTATTTGCAATATTTGCGTATTACGTACATATTTAATAATTTTAATATTTGCTCCCCCGCGGGCGCCTCTTTTCTATGTGTCTTCGGGCCCGGTAACACAATGGCCATAGACTGGGTGATGGCGGGTTATGCCAGAGTTATACTCCAGGGGCTCTATCCAGGGTTTCTTACATTTCGCGGTGTCCAGCCGGAAATAATCCACATCGGCGATCCCTTCTCAAAAGGGGGATTGTTGAAAGAATTTTTTCGCAGGAGCCCTCCTCGTGGCCTGATATGCTTGAATGCACATCTACCAGGTCGCAGGAAATCGTGTTGGATTGGCCAAAAAAAGATATGGTTCTCAGGCACTTTATTTCAGAAACCAGGGAGGCTATGCGATATTTAACCTTTGTTTTGTATGTTTCGATAAAAATTTCTTATGATTAGGGAAAAGCATGAAAAAAACAGAATTGTTTTGCTAAACACGCAAAAATACTACAAAACAAAGGAAGTCTGACCAAAAGTGTATTATTTTATCTTCTTGAAAGATGAAAATTATAGGTGTATATTGACGCGGGCGGTGCCTGAGAACCATACTTTTTTTATTTGGTCTTATACAGTCGCACTTGGTCGCATGAAGTCCAGGGCCAAACATGCGAACGAGGTCCTTGACAAATATTTACCAACACATGTAGGCCTACTACGTAACACATGTAAAGAAAATATTGACCAAATTTAAGTCGTGGTTGGTAGCGTGTGATGTGTACATGTGTTGAGTGGCACCACCAAAGTTGTAAACACATAAACTCAAAATGTTTTGGAAATCGAGATGTTTTCTCATTTTTGCAGAAACAAATGTAAAACTCCTGTAAAATTTGTATTTAATACGTTTGTACTGTTATACGTATTTCTTTCTTTTACATGCATGTGCCATCTGATTTTCAATATTGTTTATGTAATACTCTTTGTTTTTAAAACTGGTATATTGCATTTTCTTCTTAGGTCGATCCCATGGACGGTTTCTTTTTATATATATGTAATACTGTTGATCAGTTGGTACATGGTACATGTGTAGGTGACTTATTTGACAAAGACCCCGACCACATGTTAGGCACTGGCTTCATGTGACTGTGTAGGAAACATGTTCCGAACGCTGTTCAAAAAAATATCCACAACGTCATACATATAATGGATATATATATATATATATATATATATATATATATATATATATATATATATATATTAATAGCGTGACGTGATTTGTATGATTTTTCGTTTCTCCAGATTTTCTGTGGGTTTCCGATACCACCGTACAAATTGTCGTGCTTGCCCAAACCGTTCGTAGCACGGATACGTGCTAGTTAATAATAATAGTAGGATTGAAAATACAATAGATCCTGTCTGAAAGGCCATCTATCTAACAAGACCACCTGTCTATTACGACCACCCTTGAGTGAACCGAAAGCAATCACATTGGTTATAAATGACCTGTCTGATAAATACCTTCCGAGTATTTAGGCCATTTTTGGCCGGTATCACAGGTGGTTTTATTACACAGGTCTTACGGTAATACTAAGAAGAACAGGATTTAGGAGAAGAGAAAACCCGAAAATGTATTATTATTAATAATAATTTTAATAATAAATTATAAACATTATAATAATAATAATAATTTTATTATTTTATTATTATTATTATATGTCTGATGACGACATGCATATGTTACACTTTTGGAAGTTTCTTCGAGGTCTCTGATGGCGGGTCAAGGGATAAGTGTCTTTAAGCCCTATGCTGACCGGTCGACCTCACACAAGACGTCAATATCGAACGCCCACTAGGCTTAAGGTGGACAATAGATGACACTGCAAGGCTAACAAGCGCTGCATGGAGTAAATTAAATTCACGGACCCAGGCAAATATTAATATCCTTTACTGGTGTTCTTGGCTTCGTCTAAGCGAAATCGAAACCGTCTTCTAACTAAATCAGCGGGACTAATAGGTTACCTACCAAATTTAATCTGCGCTCAAGGTCAGGGGACGCTGTTGACATCGACGGAATGGGTATTTGGAGACAATATTCGTTCACCTTTTATAAGATATGCACATTAATGTTGTGTATGGTTGACCGGGTGACCTTCTCAATCTTGTTGTCTTAGGTATCTGTCTCGAGAGTGATATATAATAAGCCCAGATCCGTTCTTAAATAAAATTTCACAAATGACACAGGCACCATGGGGCTTTATATAATATCATGCTAAACGAATAAGCAACCCGACGAGGAAATCTAATTTCAGCAACAGAGCACCAAAGACCTTGAAGATAGCAGAAGATGCGGTTATAAAATATAAAGCGACTCATCCTGGTCGACACTTTGTTTTCAATTTTTGTTCTCGTCGTATATGTTGAGTCAGAACTGAAATTGCATGTATTTTCTCAATATTTCATATACATAAATGGAGTTAAAAATAGAAAATTTATACAACTATCTAAATACATAATATCTGGTTCTTGACTGTGCTTATTTTACATGGTTATGCCGTCATATAAATAATTAATTCTCTACAGAGAATTCCTTGGTCCTAATACAAATACGTATTTATCATAGGCCTATGTCATGCCCTTAAATGGCATGACATGACAGTGGTAAATAATAAAAACGGTCCCACCTTCCCACCTCTCTGTGGAGGTATTGCATGTAAATTACGTTATTTTGCCTGTGCATTCAGTGGTTTTTCTCTCATGAAATATTGAAAGTTATACTATTTTTGTGTTAGTCATGTCAACTTTGTCAAATATACACTCAATCCTTTTATGTTTTTCCTGTTAAAAGTTATTATCACAACCCAAAGGAAGCACTGGGCGTTTCCATTTGTGTAAATTAATTTCTAACTTATTGGTTTTTTTTTCGAAAACATTTCGCTTTAATCCGTTCATCCTAATTGCATGTTTCATAGATGTATAGATCGATTTGTCTTATGAGAGGAAAACAGAACAAACTTAAAAATCAACAATAAAATATCTACAATGACTTTTATAATGATATTATGACGAGAATTATTTAGAAACTTCAGCTATTTAAGAGTTGACCGGCAATTCCCTGAGAAATGTTTGCGCAGTGTAACTTTTAACTGTGTAACTTTAAAAGTGGTCCAGAGAAATCCTGGAAATGACTGATACCGGACGCTTCGTATAGATCTTCGCTAGGTGGCTAACAGGAAGAGACACTGTAAAATATTTACAATAATTATACTCTGGGGGTAATTATACATATTTACTGACACATTACGCTTGTCATCATTAATTAAAAATAAAACTGATTTAGGAGTAGGCGTTTAATGTCTAGAAGTGAACCAAGATACAACAGAGAGGAGGAAAACCAGCATTCATATTTATTATTTCATTTATCCTTAACAGATCAGTTATGACCCCTTTTGTTCATTAAAGGAGTAAAGGGTCTCACTGATATCCGTAAATTATAATTAAGAGAGCTTAGGGTCACATTGATATCCCAAATTAAAAAGTGAATCTAGCTGATCAGCTGATGTACTTATGAAATCAACGTCATCTAGTATATACCTTCGGGCCATCAATTAATTTGATGGAATAAAGCAAATTATTTGACCACTGAATAACCCGTAACTGTTTAACGTGAACAGGTGCTAAACCGAGAATCAACCTAGAAATGTGATTCCTCATTTAGTGAAATGTGAAAGATAAACTATCCGTGCCTTTGGTCTCCTTCATCCTCGGCAACATCATTCACGTCAACCGCAAATTGTCTTTATGTCCCTTTGCTTATGTCACTCATCAAATCTCGCGAGATCACGGTGCTCGCATTTATTGATTATTGCTCACCGTCTAGATTTGGCACAAGAATAATTGCCCCTCGGAGCATTAGCTCTATTGATTGCTTGATACATAAGTTGATTGCAGAAATATTGTATAGACAACATAAGTTTTATAATTATAAACCAGGATTATTGTATTACTGATAGCACTATTTGTTTGTCAGTTTCTGTAAATATGTTTCGTTTTCCTTCTCCCTTTCAACATTATATTGATGACTTTATAAACATGTTATCAACTGGCCCATATTTTTATGTAAGTGTTATATTATATTGTATATATATATATATATATATATATATATATATATATATATGAGAAAGTTGATTTTATCAAAATCAAGTGGAAATGTTGATTTTTTTTATTTAAGTCCATTCTGTCCATTATGTTTTCTGTAATTCATGATCCGCAGTTCAGTGCTGTTATTCCAAGCATTAATTGCAACAACGTTGTGGTCGTGTGGTGTAACACGGTGAAAACGCACGAATTCGGACGTCTCCAATGCAAACAGAGGTGGATCATTTCTTAAATATGTAAATTTCGAGTTAGTCCCTAAAGGCCACCGGATTAATTAATAAAACAGCAGCAAAGAATAGATATGACTGAATATTCCAGCTTAACTATTTCGTTACGTAAATCCGAAACTGCATATTTGCGAGGCAGATATCCGGAGACCTGGAGATAAAAAGAGACCTGGATATCCGCAATACACGAAGGTTAGAAGGTACAGTTAAGAACCTAAACCACTTACCGGGAAAATCGAATAAAAACTCAGTTCATTCAAGAAATATTTAACTCTCTTGAACATGAAAGGATAAGGTTTTCGAAAGAAATTTCACTAAATTTAAATGTCTCAGTATGTCAGCTTTATAAATCTGGGCCTTAAACCGCAATTGCTTTCAAAAAAGAAGTTGACTGCGTATGCGCCAAACCGACTTAACAGTTACTATATCTAAGGGACCGTGTATGACAAGTTGGCTGATGACATTTTGTATGCGGATGAAAAATCCTGCCCTTAACGGTCATTTACGGTGGGCCTAAGGCCACGCGTTTGGCTCTGCTGTAGGCGTACAGCTGCTTAAGGATAGTATTATATGCCTCAAAAATATTTTGGATCAAAACATTTTGAAGTTTTGTATTTGTATTATTATGTTCTACACTTTTCAGTTATCGTCGATGTAAAAGTGGCTTAAAATATCTATGTTTGTGTTATTATATACCACACTCTTAGTGGTGAACAGTAGTGTCAATTTATCTTCGAAAGGCAGGGGGGGGGGTGTGACTCGTACCCACGCACACACTTATATATATATATACCTTTTTAGAGTCTGTATAACACATTTCAAATATATTAGTGTCTGTCTGACACATTTCGAATATATTATTACCAGTTGTTTTCTCAGCTTATATAACCTGTTTCTATTACCGGCTGTTTGACTGGTAACAATTGAGTCACAATATTAGGCTGTCAGCATGGGACAGCTGATTCAAATATAGGGAGTCAGGACTAATAAAGTAATTATTTTAAGAATATATTCTATTATATTTTATTATCAGCAAATCATACAGGTGTATAAAGGCTTAATGTTCACGTGTTCAAGTGGTAACAATTGAGTCACAATATTAGGCTGTCAGCATGGGACAGCTGATTCAAATATAGGGAGTCAGGACTATTAAAGTAATTATTTTTAGAATATATTTTATTATATTTTATAAGCAGCAAATCATACAGGTGTATGAAGCCTTAGTGTTCACGTTAAGATGTTTGTCCTTCAAAATATTTAATTTAGCTTTCCTATGATATTTATATAATATATTTATATAATAATATTTCATCAAGTAAACCCACAATTGGAACCAAAGACAAAGCCTATGATTTTATTAACTATTGTATTTCTTTTGTAATATATAAATAATGTTCTCTGATGGTTCATTGACCATCCCCCATGTCAAAAAGTGGGAGGGGGCTATATATCCCCCGTCCCCCTATATTGACGCCCCTGGTGGTGATGTCATTAGTTAATCGTTGTTTTAAATATATCTAGTATGACTAGGTCAGTCTCACAGAGTTACGTTGGGGGAGATAACGGAGGCAGTCTGAATGTTCGTTCCCTTGTTGAGTTGAATGTAAAAGATTACTCCCGGTGTCTATTCAAGCATAGGGCATGATTTACGACAACCGTAAGTCGGCATGATATCCTATTGTTTAAGTTGGCGCGTATCAAATCTCGCGAGAACACGTATTTTTCGATTATCGCTCATTCTTATCGTTGTCTGGATTTGCCACTGGGAGAATGGCACCCGTGGGATTTCTACCATTCCGGTTCTCATGACACACCAGTCACTGGCATACAGGCACTGCTCCTTAGTTTGAATTGAGCATAAAATACAGCGATCATTGTCGTACTGACTACTAAGCAGCGTTAAGCAGAGGAATTGGCCCGAGGTCATGAACCAATTGAATGATCTGTATCCCTTCCATGTTCACTAATTTAATTCGCATGGGATAAGATAAAGCCAATATCTGTTCTAACTGTATTATCCGGGGGAGAGTGGTGCTTTTGTCTTTAAGATAATGGAGAATTTACCATAAATGTTATACTAAATATCCTTATGGTCCTTGTTTATACTTCCTGGAATATGACAAAATAATATTTCATGGTAAATTGATGTATAACTGAGGAAAATTCCTCAGATACACAGAAAAAAGGCAGAGAGAATAGAGATCAGCAGTGGCAGCTGTCCGTTGGTCTAGCTGAAATCTGTCCGTATAAAGCTGATACACCGGTAATATTGATGAAAACAACCCTTCTTTTACAACTTTCAAATATTTAACGTAATAACAACCGTACTTTCACCTCTTTACATATCGTGCACTTTGTGACCAAATGGTGGTGCGACTAGTTCTTATTATCGGCAAGACTGGCTGGAGACAGCATTGACCACATTATCTCTCACCCTTACTCTCACAAGTTTAATACAACAGACAATCTCTCAAAAACAAGAACAATGTGATTCGAGAGGTTTTAGCGTTACCATTATTTTTTCTAAATAAAAACTAATCAACTATCAGTATTTTAAACATTTTAGAAATTGTACGCTTGTAGACAGCTGGTCCCTTTTCCAGTTGTCCCTGTATATACAAGTTAGTATATTATTATTAGTAAGTATATCCATGGGCTATCTGAACCCATGTATATTCATGGATTTACTGAAAGTCACTAAGCGCTTGTAAATATGTATATATAATAATTACCTTTACTGTCAAACAACATTGAATATTAGCCTCGGATACTACGTTGCACAATATAGAAACTAGGACTCTTCCGCTGATATGGTCACTAATGTGCTGGTGCCCGTTTACTGATTTACGGAAACGTAGCTTGCGGGATGGAAAAATTACCACTTGATCGTCCGGCTTCCCTATATCTTACAGACGGCCTCTACATTTTCTAAAATCTCCCATATGCTCATTCAGATAATCAAATTTCCGATGGTCCAACAAAACAAGACTGAAACTAGCCTGATAACAAGGTCTTTTTAGGAAATTTGAAATTCTGGACTCCGGTCTCCGGGGATAAACGTTTAAATTAGTTATTGGTAACTTTTTATCAATGGTTTTATAAATTAAATTTTGTACGTGAAAGCTGAGTGCAAAAGTGCCAAACGCAGTGAATTCTTGTAAACATCTGACATTAACAAAGATGTAGTCGCTTCTCATCAGGCTCTCAGGATATTATCACCATTGTCACCACTTTTATCGCCAATACATAAAAGCCCCTGAGCGTCAGTTTCTTTTAACGACTCGTGAGTGACGAGCACTTAACTGAGATTCTGCACTCCTCGTGAGGATCTCGCTCCCTTTGTGATTTTTCTTGATTGGACGAGCAGGTCGTAAAAAAAACGTAGCCCAGTGGTTAATGTATGATTAGTTGTTGGATTGCTACCTACACGGTGCAAAGAATCAAGAGGGCTTTTAAACAGAATACCATCTACTGTCAAATGGTGCCATTATCTTTCAAACACGTGATAATACTACAAACTAGATCCAAGCTCTCTCAAACCATATTACCCAACTACAAACCAATGACTGAAATATTCATACTACTGCGTTAGGGCCTGGTTATCAACTGAAAATAAGTTTATGATTCCTATATTAACCCGTAATTATGCTACCAAAATCATAGCTTACATCCTGATTCGTCATTCCTGTATTCTATGAATAATATTTCGCCGCAATATTCTTATCAGAATCAAATTTTCATAAAGGAAAAACATAAACGTTATATTGCTCCATGAACTTGATTTGTCAACTTAACAGCAATTCGAGAGTTTGCATATATATATATGTATATATTTAATGCCGTGTAGGCAACGTATTAGACAAAGGTGGAGTCGAATGAATAACGGGGCATGCCTCTCCATGTATAAATGGCGTTGTGGGTCTTTTCAAATCTTGTCTACGACTCCCCAGGGTAACAATCTTTTTAATATATTTAGGTGAGATAGGAAGTACAGGTCTTAATTATGCCTGCATCACATGAAGCAGTAACGAAAGTAATCGATAAGTCTTAAATCTCTTTAGTGATGAGAGTAAAGTGCTACAACGGTGTGGTGCTCTACTATCTGGTATAAGAGACCATGCTTGAATAACCGGTGGAAACCGGTCCTTATGTTGAGCATTAAAGAAATCCCCTCACTCATGCTGGATGGACCTGACGCGAAATATGTATCGCTGCTCTGGGGATTCTAGTTCAGCGACCGCCCCCATATTATAACTGGACTGAAGCTCCTCAAAACGCTCAATGGTTTAAATATGTCACCTTATCCAGAGACATTTCTCACCGATAATTGTATCCGCCAAAACAGAGTTTTGCGGATACTATGTTTTCAGTCGTACGCCGCCGCTGCATAGGTTTCGGGAGAACTCCTCCGTAACCACTGGCCGGAATTTTTTTAAATTCGGGATTATGATCGGGTCACATGTGAACTGCTACGCCCTTATTTTTGGGTGACCTTTGACCTTTCCTCTCTGCCCAGCGTCCATTTGTGCCTCTGTTTTGCACATAAACCCACATATCTCGGGAAACGTTTGACCGATAAGGCTAAAAATTTTGCACAAATGTAGCCCTTGGATAGCTTTATAACATACAAAAAAATGGTGGCGCCACCTGCAACCATTTTTGCACATCGTCCATCTGTTCATCTGCCTAAGGATAAAATCACTCATATCTCTGCATTGGTTGGACTTATCCACCTGAAATTTTGCATGTGTAGACATCCTGGATAGCTTTCTTGATTTTATGACAGGTGGCGCCACCTACATTCAAGTTAATGCTGCAGACATCCAAGCTCATATCTCGGGAACCGTCCGACAGGTTGAGCCAAAATTTTGCATGTGTATAGATCTAACATAGCTCTTCATCATACGCAAAACTGGTGGCGCCACCTGCGCCCATTTTTGCACAGGGCCCATCTGTTCATCTGCCTAGGGATAAAATCACTCATATCTCGGCAGTGGTTGGACTTATGTACCTGAAATTTTGCAGGTTTATACATCCTGGCCAGCTTTCTTGATTTTATGACGTGGGCGCCAACTGCATTCACGTTTACGCTGCAGATATCCAAGCTCATATCTCGGGAACCGTTTGACCGAATGGGCAAAAATTATGCATGTGTATAGATCTGACATGGCTCTTTATCATACGCCAAATTTGTGGCGCCTCCTTCAACCATTTTTGCACAGCGTCCGTCTGTTTGTCTGCCGTGGGATAAATTCACCTAATATCTCAGTAGTGGTTTGACTTAACTGCCTAAAGTTTTGCATGATGAAACATCTTGGACAGCTTTCTGGATTTTGTGGTACGTGGCGCAACCTACATACACATTTCGGCCGCAGACATCCATGCTAATATGAAACACACCTCACTCTATTTCCCCTTGCCACTTAATCCATGTCTCAATTCACCCGTCCCACTCTGGTTTCGGCGGATACACGTAGTCGCTTGTCGACTACCCGAATTCTAGTTTTGATTTAATATGGATTACTGTTCGCTTGTTTATTTACCATCGTGCAGCCCTGTGTTGGTGAAGACTCCTGTAAATCATAGCAAGGCGTGTTGATATACTGAGGAAAAACTTGAAACACCCTAGATAACCGTCTGCAGCATAAAATTGTGTCAGTATTTTTATTAAGCACAACTTGCACAGAAATTCTTCAAACAAATAAGAGCAAGCTACTGTAAGTATGACTGCTTTACAAGATGGAGCCCGAAGCTTACATCACAGGAGTTTATTTTGAAAGACCATTTTGCAGAGGCGAGCTCACTTTTTCAAGCCCTAGGAGGTTTTTTGTTTACTCGCCCACCTCATACAGGAAATACAGCTATAAAATATATAAAATATATATATATACATATATATATATATATATATATATATATGTATATATATATATATATGACTTGTTGTGTTTGTGGCTTATTTAATCGCAAAAGGCCGTTTTATATATATATATATATATATATATATATATATATATATATATATATATATATATATAAACTCCTCAATGTTACTGTTTAGGAACAGGTAACTAATGTTTTTCGAACTTTTTTCGAAATCTCTGAAAAGCTGGTTTAAAGAATACTTCATCTGGTTGAAACGAGGCATTGTGAAAATTCAGACGAGCGGGACAAGTTATGCACAGAAATACTCTGTATAAAATTGGAAATTGGTCTTATAGCTGACAATCACGTGAATGAAAAAAGAACGTGAATCAGGACATATATAACATCAGGAATGTGTTTATCATTCTAATGCTATTCCAGCAACAACAAAAATTTAACTGTGAAGCATCAAAGGAATTATGGAGAAATCCACATTTATTCCAGTCATTTTTTTAAGTATGATCCCTAGCGTTTGTAAGTTCTTATCTGGCATACTCAAAGTCAATATGTCGAATAAAACATACCGTTTTCTCCGTGCTACCTGATGAGTTGAAAGAGGACCCTAAATATAACCTTTTCAAAAAGGTAGTTCAACATAATATCATGTCCAAAGATAATGTCAAATATACTTTCAATGAATGTTATTGTTATTCTTTTTAAATATTACAACCTTTTTCATATCCTTCTTAATTATTTGTAATTCTCACTTTGTAACATTGCTATGCGTCCTTTGTTAGTTATTAGAAAATGTGCAAATTTTATTCACAATCCTGTCTATAACTTACTACAGTTTATAAAAAGTGTAATTAATCATGAAAATTTGTGTTCTCATAAAGTGGTTTTAAAACCAAGGCCGCATAATATATATGGCCCAGCCGAATGTTTGTTAGATTAGTCGCGATAGAAGTCTACGTCAGCTTCACACGACATTCAACATAAGACAAACTGAGCCATGACCATAGCATGAAGAATCAAAGCACAACACAAAAATGAAAACACAGCAGTCAAGGTAGATTGCAGTATTCTGAGCTGTTTAATTATTAACTACCTGCAAGAAAACTAATTAAATTATGGTTGTCATGATATCATTTCAATAAGAATCAAGGAATTTCAGACTTAAAACGGATAACGTTATTTTTACCGCTATCGAGTGTATAGTATTTGAATTATAGTATTTGTTTTTAACCGGTGGACATATTATTAGTTTTCCAACATTTGAATTAATTACATTACAATATTGTCATCAGTGAGAAAAAGCCAAGGACAGTGAAAACTTATCTAATTACTGAAGCATACTCGGCATGATGACAACCCTGGAGCCATGACGGAGCAAGCGAACCTGGATTGTCAGAAAAGTACAGTAAAAAAGAAAGCCATATAAACAGTCTGTTGCAGCTGAATCTCGATTTGTACTATTAAAAGCTTATAAATTTTGTAGCTGAACAGATGTTGTTTAGAAGTAAGAGCGTCTGAGGGTAATACACAATTAACTTTTCAGAGATAACCTTAGCTTAGACGTTAATTATATAGTAGAGTGTCGTTTATCCAAACATAATTTATCCAATAATCATTTATCCGAAACCGTGCACTGAGAACCCGAACATTTTTCTTAAACGAATGAAATATCCGAAAAGTTAGTGTAAAATATCGTCTTATCAGAGAAAAAGTACAGAGATTAGCATGATGTCGAATAGTACAACATATAGCAGGTCAGTCTTGTACACGGTTCGTCTTTAATCAGGCAGCCGATACATTGGTGCTAATCAGACAAAACCATAACGGATTAAATAAAGAAATAATACTATTGGATGGGACGTATAATAAAATGAGTATTAAATGTGACTGCATTTATTTTTTTGAAAATATTGTATATTCGAAACTTCCCAGTTCGTCCGGTACAGTTTCTAGGTAACGGTATGTCAAATCATTTATGTTTCGATAAAAATGTCAAATGATAAGGGAAAAGCATGATAATGACAGATTTGTTTTGCTAAACAAGTGAAAGCACTACATAACAAAGGAAATTGTATGATTTTATCTTCTTGAAAGAAATGTCCGAGCCGCTGCAGCTCAAAATTGATAAGTTTTTATTGAAAATCAAAATAAAATTTTTGATGCGGGGGTTTAAAATTGGTGCGGGCAGAGCCTGAGAATGATAACTTTTATTTTTTTTGGCCTTACAATATTTTTTTTTTTATTTTACATGATAAATATATTTATTATGGGAAATGCAACGCTAATTCCGTTGTAAACTTTATAAAGGGCTAACTTCATTAATTTTGGTTTGTCAGTATCTGATATGGCCCGATATTCAGTGTTGTGAACTTTATAAAGGGCTAGCATCATTAACTAAGGTTTTGTCAGTATCTGACATGGCCCGGTATTCAGTGGTAGATTGAAAATCATGGTACAAAATCAAATAAAAGGGTTATCCGAGCGACTATCTATCCGACGAGAAAACTTGTCCCCGATTTGTTCGGATAAACGACGCTCTACTGTACTAACTGAGGAGATCAGATCCCGATAGCTATGTTTAAGAAACTCAGTTATTGGTATACAAAATGTGTTATGATTATTTTGAGTTTACATTTAAGAACTTTATTTAAGAATTTCATTTAAGATATATACAAGAATGTTTTTCTTTCAGCATATATATACTTGAGCGGATCAAATATTTAGGAAAAGGAGGGGTCGAAGGCAGAAGGTCTAATGACATTATCTTATAAGGTCCCTAGTTCGAGAAAAGGGGGTCCTGGCCACAACAATTAATCTAAAAAAGGTCACGAAGGCTGAAAAAGGATGGTGGATGGGGGTGTCAGGACGCGCTGGAAACACCACCCGCGATCCGCTTCGGATATTGATATTTATATTAGGATAATATATATATATATATATATATATATATATAAAATTTAATATATATATATATATATATAAGGATATATAAGGATATATTGATATAAATGTTTATATATTTATATATATACATATATATTAGGAAACATATCCGGGTTACAGATATGTATATAACATATATTTAAGAATATATGACCGTATCCAACATGTAAAGGCAAACGGGTACAAGAAATAAGAACCATACATCGGTAGACCATACATCAATGTGAAATAAAAAATAAGCATCAATAACACGGTGAGCAGACCCAAGCTAAAGCTACGTGAATCGGACATCATAAAAAGAGGGAACTTTAAGAACTTTTTAATTCTATTGTTTAGCCTAATGGTCCCTTTAATCTCAGGTTTGACGTGTTCACTATACGATACAGACATTGTTTAGTGTCACTGATCAATCACTGATTTGCTGGCAGTGCTGCACTGAATATTTTGAGTAGTAAAAACAAACTAATATGTGAAATTATTTTTGTGAGTATTCACCATTGAACAGTACAGGAAACAAGGTTTACTATTTAGTAATGAAGTATCTCGTTCATATAAAATTCATGGCTTAATTCGATTAATTTTAAAATAAGAGTAACAGAGGGCGGTGTGCTGCATACATTGTGATCATTGAATAATATAATATAAGAATGTACCGTTTCTTTGGATGTTAAGTGATTTTAAATAACTCATCATTAGTTCCTCGGTTACACAGGAGTGTCCAATCTGACGAAATGATCCAAAACTTCAAATATCTTGAGGTAAGAGCTTTTTGCACCAATCTGTTATATGGAATCATCAAGAATAAAGATCATAAAAGGTTCGTTATTTTACTTATGTGTTCACAGATTTCTATAAAACTACATTGATGTTTCATTTTTTCCAATTTCTAAAACGCTGTACATTTATGCGGTTTTAAAGACATTGAAAATAGAAGACTTTATGATAGAGTTCCTGCTTACAACGCAGGTTCCTAAGCTCTCGAAATCCTAAAACATTTATGGCAGTAACAACTTAATAACTTAATAATAGCAAAGTGCTTTAGAACTTAGAATGTGTACACAGAATGTACCATTTTATAATTCCCGCAGGAGTAATAAACATAATAATGATCGATTTACTAAAGTTAGGCAGCCAAACTGTCAGCTTTTGCAGAATTAAGCGTTTCCTATGGTGAGAAGACTGACTGCTAGTACAACCTGTCATATTCAATAACAGTCAATGATGATACTTTAATGAGTCGTAGACTGAAGATCCCTTCCTAAACCAGCTTTGGCAGCCTTGGGATTATCCCGAAGAGCTGCTACTGATTTTAGAATTAGATCAAAGAAAATGGGTAATAAGATATTTTTTAGAAGAACGCACCGGCGGATTTGGTTTTATTTGATCTGTTCTGCTTGCTGATTTTGGCTTTGCTTGCCATGTGATCTACTGGATGATTTATACATGAAAAAGGATTGATTCAGACGGTGTTGAAGTATCATTAACTTATGCGAAAAGAGAGAAGTTGTTACTTGCTTTGAAATGATGATGTGATGGAAACATATGAATGTATATAATGTTATGATGATGAAAAACGAGGATTTAATGAGAGATTTCCTGTTTGCGAGAATCGGTTTGAAAAAAATGACATTTATCTGCATGATTTACTAACAAAACTTATAGATATTTTTCGTCACAGATAAGAACCTTTTACTTAAATCTTAGGTCAACGTTTTGTTAAGAAGCTGTAAACTGGGCGTTGAGTGTACATTCCATATATAGAAGTCCATATTACGTCATTTTAATTCTCCAGTCTTTTTTTTTCAACGTTAGAAATTCATGACAGTCCCAGTAGCAATTACTTCCTATAACACAGATGTTAACAATTCAAAATTTTAAACAAATATGCAATGGATCCGAATAAACTTTTCATGATATTCCGTATATCTGAAAAAAATCAGTGATATTCAATCATTTTTTTACAATAAGTTAAGGAGACAATACAGCAAAGAAAAACTAGGACGATACAAGCCTCGCCCATCCTCGTGGTAGTTAATATTCTTCATATGATACAGGTATAGTGAGTTCCAGAAAATAATAGAATATATGTTACAAACCAAAAACACAGCGTTATGCTGTGTCTGTTGCTGGCATAATGTCGGAGTGAATGTACTCTGTTTTGATTGAAAATGCACATTAAATCCCCTGACATTTCAGATCCAACGCTCGTAGCCAGAGAAATGGCCTATAAGCATTTATCAAAACCTCATTTAGGCGGGATAAACAGAACTGACAGTCAGTAGAGGAGGCCCTAGAGATCACGCCTTCTTGAGCGTACATGAAATGCTTGTCCCTAGGTTGGGTGCCATTTTTTGTGGCCTTCCTTTCAATACCAGACTTTGTTCCTGGATACAATCAGCTCTGGGGTACAAGACCTTTGCACCCTTTCTATTCCCTCGAGGCTCTTGAACCAATGGTAAAACATTATAACTTTTCCTTGTGTACAAGGGTTCCTGTATATTTCACAAAGACATCATACCTGTCACCCAGACCTGTATCGGGGGATATGATACCCGAATAGGATACAATTTTAAATCTTGCTTGCTACGCATCTTCAGCAAATAAAATGGGGAAAATGGATAGCCTTAAAAGTTTAAAGCAATACTTACAGTTTATTCTCTAACAGGGCCAATGCCAATTGTTATTCACCCACTGTTAATATAGCCTCGGTTATTTGCACTCGATAACTCGCCAAAAAGAGTTATATCATAGAGAGAGAAACTTGTTGCGAGGAGGTTATGTTTTTCCTATGTTCGTAAACATACACCCAGGAAGACTTGTGCGGACCCAGAGTTCCATTCTAGTTATATTCGTGTTATTTTTCAACTCCAAATTCGTCAACCGACGTCATTCCTGTCTTCCCGTTTCCAATTTAACCTTGATCTCATTCCATTGTACAATTCCAAATTTCGGATGGTTAAAATATTTTTTTTTAATGAATA
Organism: Sipunculus nudus; assembly: GCA_026874595.1. Lineage (NCBI taxonomy): Eukaryota > Metazoa > Annelida > Sipuncula > Golfingiida > Sipunculidae > Sipunculus > Sipunculus nudus. Next base: position 11,023,734 of record CM049311.1, on the reverse strand, counting down.
ATCTGCTAATGTTTATAACAAATACATAATAATTATTAAATCACCATTTAAACTATTTAATTAACAGTCTTCTTCAAAACGTATGGATTACTCTCTCTGTCGGAGCACATTTTGATTGTTGCGGTTAATAAATTTGATTTCAATATACAAAATGTGTCAAGAGCTTTATGTCACTTCCCAGTTCACATAAAATGTTTGAATTTAAGTTGGAATAGAATTTTCACTCATCATATCCAACCATAGATTTAAATACCAGTGTAGGTGTGTGTGTTTGGGGGTTGTTGAAATATAATCAAACCCGTGCTGTGGAGGCGAGTTCCTAGCTATGCTAGACTGTCATTCACATATGTTTTTAAAGATAGGTCAATGGGCTGTCTATATCGGTAAGAATGATATAATTGTTTATCATGATCAAGCTTTCTTGGTCTCTGTTATTATAGGATAAGCAATAAAGGTCCGAACCCCGTAGTTCAGGGAACCTTTGGCTCCGAAGTTTAATGCCATAACCAAAGGGTTACTTCCTAGAACATTCCTTATCATAATCTGCGCTAAAATTATGACCATTCACCCCAAGGCGGACGGCAGCTTGAAACCAGAACTCCGAAGTGACATTTCTACTTAAGGACATTGCCATCTAGAAATCGTGACAATACTAAGTAATAACGTTTTTATCAACAATCCTTTGGAAATGTGAATCGTTTGATATATACTTTCCATAATATTTTCCTGTTTACCTATGTAATAGCTCCAGATTATGTTATATTTAAGGAGACAGGGAGCCATGCCACTAAGATTAGGTTGTAAAGGGAACGGTAGAAAATCATGCTTTCTAAAGTTTAAATGTTTCTTTAAAGTCAGATATCGCCGATGATGTCAGCCTCATCTGGCTGTAGATTTTTTCTTCCCGATCGTACCTTCCTTGCCTTCTGGTAGCCTGCCCTGTCACTCTAGGACTTACAATTAACCAAAGTTTATAACTATTCTAATCTAATAGATTAGAAAAATTCATGATATTTTGTGTTTCGCCTGTGACCCGTAGCCGTAACTAATCCGGTAAAAGGGGCGCAAGGACCTGCGCCAAGGGTCTGATCGGAGAAAACTTTTACAATTACAAGTCTAGCGTGGTGACCCTTACTGATGATAGCTCTTATGTTTTCCAATTTTAATCAATTCCCCTGATAGACACGAGTTGTTCTGCTGTGTCTTATATGTCCGTTAGTGTGTCTCGTATCGTGCCAGTGAGAACTACTCGAATGACTTTCCAACCTCGAGTAGCGGTTCATAGAGATTCTGGGAAATGTCATAGATACGATATACTACAGTTCTCTCGCAGAAAGATATAGTTTCAATTTTTGCTCTGATTTCTGAGCATGTTACATCAACATGGCCATGTATAATGTCTTTTAAAAATTGGGAAAACGCCTTGTTATTGTTTTGCAATTTTATAAGCTTGTTTACAAACACGTGTTGCTGTTTTAAACTTCTTTCTAGCTTAACATTGTAGCTTCCTTACTGATAAATTACTCTCAAAGTTAGTTTTCTGTGTAAAAATGTCTCTTCAACTTATATTCCTTAAAAACAGCAATACTATTATGGCATATTAAGCACACCGTTTACTTGCCATATTTGTAAAACCAAATATTTGTGCGTCCATTTCAGTTGAAATGTACAGCATTCATCTTCAGTTCATCATTGTAGCTTTTTTACCGCTAATCGTTACCAATTTTGGAATTAATTAAAACATAATTTTAAAAGACTTACTCTGAAATAGTGCAACGTCTGTCACCAGCGTCTAACATGTATAAAACATGGCCGCTAAATCTCAATGAAGACTTAAATCGCATTACTCTATCCGAGAGTGTTTGAGTAAACAGAAAATTCGTCACAGGACAAAAACGATGCCGGGCTCAAGTTTGTCCATCTCTGCCATCTCTAAGACCACCACGGTATGCAGTTTATGCATCATGAAACAATTTCAATTAGAAGCAGTCTATATTCGACAGAGGGGTAAAAGAAAATATAACTGTATTAATAGACTGGGATTTGGACTCGAAGACTCAAGTATTTTCTCAGGATTAAACTAGCTATTTAGAACATTATGAGGGAAAACAATCTTCGAATGTGTACATGTTAAGCCGCCCCTGCTTAATAGAAATTACCAATTACGTTTTCCGACAGAATCTAAGACTTTGTTCAAAGTTGCATGTGTCTTTTTTGGCCTGTGAGGAAAGATCGACGCTCGGGTTTTTTATGGACTTTGGTATCTCAACGCAGCAACATAGCCTTAATATTTATTCACGCGGCCAGATGTTAAATTAACGGAAAAGCTCCCCTCACTTTTGACGTCACTATTGACGTCATTGCATCACGGAGAACTGTTTTTTGTCTATCTCATCCTACAGATGTTTAAAACACATGTAGAATGTCTTATCTAAGGAATGCAGTGATTTTTTTAACTTGTCTGAGTAAGTGCCTAATTAGATTTAAATTACTCTTTAATTTATTTTATCCTTCACAGCAGTCGTTTTATTGCAGTATTGGACGTTAGATAATCCTAGTCCTTTGTCAAGTCAAAAACAGTTTTGATTTCTAATGATGCTAATGATAACATTCGTTTATGGAAGACCATGTTTTTTTTCAGCTATATTACCCCTAGATCTACGGACACGCTTGCTTGCTATGTTTTCGTCAATGTCACTTACGTTGATGAAAATGAACAACAGAAAAATCACAGAAATTCATTACGATTCGGCAAACTTTTAGTTCCATCGGCTTCATGTCCTCTGCTTGGGTTAAAAGTTTACATGATATATTAAATTGTTTTATCCAAGACCTTTCTCCCATGCATGATATATACCATGTTGCCCGTCTTTCGAAAAGGACACACCAGTGAGATAAAAATCAGGGCACCAGCTAGCTAGATTAGTGTTGGTCCTTACTAATCTGCGCCTGCACGGAAAGTGTGGTGACTTCCTGAAAATCACGAATCCGTGACGATTCCGAGATTCAGTACACGCTATTACAACAAAGATAAATCATTTTGAGCGACCGACTTAACCATCCATGGAACATTATTTTGTTTATGTTTCTTCGAAACAAAGATGAGATAATTATCATAAGTATTAGATAATAATTGGGGGAAATGATGACAGGCAAAGAAAATGCAGAACCTAAGGTTTATTTAATCGTTCAACACAAGTTACGTTCAACACAAGTACAGATACGGCAACGGCTCGAGGAAGGTTTGGCCCAAACAAAACTGATCCGAAAGTTTCTCTTGTGGCGCCGTATAACCCGCTTGAACATAAATATAGCACGTACGCCACTGTTACACATACGGTGTAACTTCACTTATTTTTATATTTCAAGCTTCCAACCGTTGTTTCTTCTGTTCTGACTTTCAGGTTAGACAATAAAATGGTAAAATTCATTTCTGATAATAAATATATTACTGTAAAAGAATCATTTTCTTTATTTGATAAGATGGTTGTACCTGTACTTTCATATGGCAGTGAATTGTGGGGTTACAAAAAACAAGATAAAATAGAACAGGTCCACAATAAATTTTGTAAATACATACTTGGGATTAACTCTTCTTCACCAAATGCTGCAGCACTTGGTGAGTGTGGAAGGTTTTCTCTGAAAATCAGATTTATGTTAAAATGTATTTCTTATTGGGTTAAATTACTAAGAATGGAAAATTATAGGTACCCTAAGCGTTTATATTCTAAATTACATAGGCTAGATGAATTAGGAAAGTATACGTGGGCAACAAGGGTAAAAAATATATTATTTTCAATCGGATTTGGATATACATGGATATTTCAAGATGTAGGTAATATTAATATATTTCTGTCAGGTTTCAAACAAAGGTTGCATGATAATGAAAGACAAGAATGGACAGCTAACATAGAAAATAATGGAAGATTAAAAACATATGCTATCTTTAAAAGCTTATTAAACACTGAATTATATTTATCAGCAGTTCCAAATAAAAGATATAGAATTAGTTTAGCAAGACTTAGAACATCATCACATAGCTTAGAAGTAGAAGTTGGTCGCCACAAGAAAATAGCCTGGGAAGAGAGATGTTGTAAATTTTGTCTTAAACATGGAGAATCATATATTGAAGATGAGTTCCATTTTGTCATTAAATGTCCTTTATATATTTCATTAAGAGAAAAATATCTGTCTGAATTTAAAGATATGTCTTTTGTTTCATTAATGTCCACAACAAATTATGTCACAATTAATAAGCTTTCAGCATTTGTATATTTTGCATTTGTTAAAAGAGAGTCAATTCTAAATGATTCTTTGAACTAGTAAGTGAACAATTTTATGTATATTATATTTTATGTATATATTAATATTCATATTTTATGTTGTTATGAAATTTATTCTATGTAATTACCATTAACTTTAATCATTTTGTGAAACACAAATAGTTACCTGATAAAATTACATTGGGTATTTATTCAGTTGATAAAATTGTTATTTCTGTTAATATTTTATTAATGATAACTGTGTATTTTTGAAAACTGTATTCATTTAATTGTTTATTTATTAATTATTTATTCTTATCATTTATTGGTTTTTTTTTTTTTTCACGTGACCATGTATTATGTATTATGTATTTTGTATGTATATATGTTGGATATATGGGCCTGAGGCCTTCATTTCCAGAATAAAGATATATATATATAAAATGGTAAAATTGATATGATATCAGTACGAATGCAATGATAACTATTTTAATTTAACCATAATCGGTCATTAATCGAAATATTGTAGGCTATCCAGTCTGACCACCAAATAACACTGATTTATTGCACATGTTCGATCGCATGCCCTGTGCTAAGTGGTGGACTAATTGGTGACTCACTGTAAGGGTTTCTGTTCAACGCTCGGCTTCATTTAACGTTAAGTCCATATTTTAGTGGTATGATTGTCGATGGTCGATGTCTCCCTATGAAGTAACAAACAAGCTTAAACAACGCAGAATGCCTGCGGTTGGTTTAAATTTTGAGAAAAAAATGCAAATATGAATAGGACCATTAAGAGTGATCGTTAATTCGAGAGGGACGCTAAACTGAGGTGGTCGCGGGGAACGGTTATCCTGTATATATAGTTCTGTATATATAATATTGCATACAACACAACAGAGTATGGAGTCGGAAGAGAAGAGATGAATCCGTTACCATACGGAATACCATAGCGCTTGACGTATTTCCTGTTCTATGACGTTTATAGAACAAACAAACATGACCGTAAACCGGGATAAATATCAATGAAAAAAGAAAGGTACAGGTCGACTGGTAAATGTCATAAAACGCAGTGTATTAGATCAGTGTCAGTCCCGCATGGACGGGAAAAGGTCGTGATGGCTGCAAGCATTTTGCTCGATATTCATTCTTCAGTATGTAATGGACTTTTCCCACGAGCATGTGCGTAATGGTCGACCCTTATATATATTATATACAGTAGTGCTAGGTAAAATTAACCAGTTTTTTTCAGTTGTAATCTGACTTAAATATTCACTCCGACCGTAACCTTCTGTACTCAGAATGTGAAATAGGGATTTTTTTTTTTAATTTTCCCCATTTGCTTTACTTTCCGTCTCTCATTGGTTTCTGTTTCTCTTTATATATATATATATATATATATATATATAGAGAGAGAGAGAGAGAGAGAGAGAGAGAGAGAGAGAGAGAGAGAGAGAGAGCGAGAGATGAATGAATAGCCATGCTGGTTCGTTGTACAAAGAAATGGAACATGAATAGACAGAAAAGTCGGTTCACTGCCGATGGGAGTGAACCGACTTTTCTGTGTATTCATGTTCCATATAATATATATATATATATATATATGCACATATCATGCCCCTGTTATATACAACATTGGACTTTGCGAACCTCTGCAATGCGTGCACCTGTTTATTATGGTTAAATCACAGTGCAGCGGTGTCGGCGTATTCGTAAGGTTTCACTGTATACATTAACACTGGTCTGTTCAGGAGAGTTTTATATAGGCGTGCACCTAAAGTGACCTAATTCCTATGTGAATCATGCGATGTCATGGAATAATCATTAGATGAAATCCTCAATTGCAAGTTTTCTTTTAAAAAAGTATATAAAAATATACATATAGCAATAGCTTGATACATTAATATCTAGATGTCTTTTAGTCTTTAATACAAGAAACTTAAGGATGTCTTACTGAAACAACTCCACATTTAACATTCCAAAGTGTATCTGTAACTTATGCAGCCTGGAATGTTTTAATTTTCCCTAAGAACATCGCGGCTGTAGTCTGACGTCATTCCGTCTTTCTTTGGCGGATATTAAGACAGTATTCCTGGGCGTCTCTGTATTTGTGTCATATATAACGTTGCAGAAAAAGCAAATTAGGCCTTTGAGTGCTAGGACAAAACTGTAGTCTGTACGTCAGCTTGTCCTTTACCTGGTCAATGTGCAAATGTAGACACATTGTGTTAACAGTTTGCTAGATATTTCCCGAGACAATTAAGACGTTATAGCACTGAGAAGGGTCTCCATCATTTCCTTTGGTGGATTAGAAATCCATGTCTCGTGCCATCAATGCGACATGATTGTCACGTCAATGTCCCATTGAAATTGAGAAGCTGACGTAAAGAGGACTGTAATTAATCGATTCAGTATACTAACTCGCCCAGGTAGATTCGTTTAGAACCCCCTGAGTTGAGGCATTGATATCACTCAAAGAATCCTTTCACGGGGTGTCGGGAGCTATTCCAACCGAGCTTGTTGAACTATTTATGCACTCCTTAAGTAGAAACCCCTAATAAGCAGCTCCTTCATTTTCACGAGTTTAAAGCCCAATTTATCCCGAGTTGGAACTCTAAAAAAAACTCGGCCAGCAATCGAGATATATTCGACTTTCAACTTATCATAGTCGATCTGAGTCGGGGAGCTCATAAAACTTTTTTTAACATGTTCAAATTTTGTTCCCCTAGTCGAGAGCTCGGTACGTGTACCTAGGGACAACTCGGGGGGCATTCGCATCGAGCTCACGGTTACAGTGTGTTTCTCGGGACTCGCCCAACACAAATCGGCGTATCATGTTACGTTTTAAACATTTTTTTATTAATTATTTTCGATGTTTTTTACGTTAAATGGATGTTGTTGGTAGTGACGGTTAATACTTAACGTGATGATGTTAATATCTCAATTTGTTTTTATAAAATGTTATGTTTTTATATATTTTGAAAGTTTTAAATGTGGCGTTTTAAAGGCTTAAAACTGTACTCTCATGTGTCTCTTTTCAATAATGCTTAAAAACGGAAAATATATTTATTTATTTCAAACATTTGTCATCAGAAAAGCCCGAGCTGTTTAACATAGATAGACCATAGCATGCAGCCAGGGGAAAGCTCAGAGCCTTTAACTCGTGGAAACTCCGGGTCATACTGGAAAGCTCGTACGATACCAGTAGAAACTCTTAGACATGATTGGTAACTCAGCAGAATTCGGGACAACTTGTGCAAGGGTCGGCCATACACGAAAAGCACTCACACAGTAATCGCACAGCATTCGTACAGCGCTCGTATACATGCCTCAGGTGACCTCGTGCTCTTCTTTTTTATGGACACTTTAATACGCTGGCTAATAATACTAACAATATCTGATGAAAAACAACAGCTGCCGACCCATTCCAGATCATCCAATATGTCCTTTAATTACACGACAGGAAGTTCCCCGTACGGTTCGAAATTGAAAAACAAATGTTACAAGAAATACTAGATTTATTCTTATTAAAGCAACAGAAAAGATAGGAAAGCGATAAAATTCTGGGTCGGTAAAGCGGTTAATTGAATTTTTCTGACTTGGATCTGACTTGGTGTTTAATGAGGTATCACAAATCTCATGTACCGTCTGCTTATCCAAGCAAGATTCTCAGAAAAAAAGTAATCCGGATTTTATCTCCAGGAATTATGGTACGAGGAAGCCGAGGAAGCGCAAACTTGATCAATGTGTAATTAGCTGCAGGGGATAAAAAACTGGAACCTCGTGGAAAAATGTCTTGTATTAATTCAGTGACGGTGGAACTTGCATCCATCCTTTAAGTTCAAGAAGAGACTCCTGCTTGTTATTGTGGATGACTGGCTGCCTCGGGAAATCACCTGTAACCATTGTCTGCATATATTTTTTTTTTTACCCGCGGAGTGTTTTTTTGAAATTATGGTTACATAGCACCACAAGCTTTAGTACTTGTCTGGATGGAAAGACGCCTCTCTCTCTATCCGTGTCTCTCTCTGTATCCCTGCCACTCTTTCTCTGCCTCTCTTTTTCTCTCTGCCTCCCTCTCACTCTCTCTGTCTCCTATTCCCTCTCTCTCTCTCTCTCTCTCTCTATCTCTCTCTCTCTCTCTGTGTCTCCGTGTCTCTCTATGTCTCCCTCCCACATTTTCTCTGCATCACTTTTTCTCTCTGCCTCCCTCTCATTCTCTCTTTCTCCCATTCCCTCTCTCTCTATCCGTGTCTCTCTCTGTATCCCTGCCACTCTTTCTCTGCCTCTCTTTTTCTCTCTGCCTCCCTCTCACTCTCTCTGTCTCCTATTCCCTCTCTCTCTCTCTCTCTCTCTCTCTCTCTCTCTCTCTCTCTCTCTCTCTCTCTGTGTCTCCGTGTCTCTCTATGTCTCCCTCCCACACTTTCTCTGCATCACTTTTTCTCCCTGCCTCCCTCTCATTCTCTCTTTCTCCCATTCCCTCTCTCTCTATCCGTGTCTCTCTCTGTATCCCTGCCACTCTTTCTCTGCCTCTCTTTTTCTCTCTGCCTCCCTCTCACTCTCTCTGTCTCCTATTCCCTCTCTCTCTCTCTCTCTCTCTCTCCGTGTCTCTCTATGTCTCCCTCGCACACTTTCTCTGCATCACTTTTTCTTTCTTTCTCCCTCTCATTCTCTCTTTCTCCCATTTCCTCTCTCTCTATCCGTGTCTCTGTCTGTATCCCTCCTATTCTTTCTCTGCCTCTCTTTTGCTCTCTGCCTCCCTCTCACTCTTTGTCTCACATTCCCCCCCCCCCCTCTCTCTCTCTCTCATCCACTCTGTTTCCGCCTCTCTTTTTCTCTCTGACTCCTTCCTTTTTCTCTCTCTCTCTCTCTTTCTCTCTCTCTCTCTCTCTCTCTCTCTCTCTCTCTCTCTCTCTCTCTCTCTCTCTCTGTGTGTTTCCTACACTCTCTCCGTCTCATTCTATGTGTCTCGCACTCTTTTTTCCGTCTCAATCGCTATATCCCTGTCAGTTTGTATGTCCCCCCCCCTATTTTCCTTATTTACCATACTCTCCTTCCTCTAGCGCAATTTCTTTTATTAGAGAATTGGGGCTTTTGTGAAACATCAAACCCAAAGAAAACACTTTAAAACAATGTTAGAGTATATCTTGATTAGCAAACAATCAGTATTAGAGGCTTGACTTTAACATGTTCTCCGATGACATGACCAATCATATTAAAAGCTGCTATCATTTCTGTTTCAGCCATAGTAATATACAGAAGGCTGTCACTTTCTGCAAAAATGTCGACTGTGCACACTTAACTCACTAGACGCTGTCAGTTATGGAAAAGTGCATTTTTTAATATAAAAAATGGTTATATTAAAGCCCTTCCCATGAACTCTAAATGGTGACATTTTAATGCTTCGATAAATTCAAATGCCCGGTCCATATCATTCATCCAGCTGCCAGGGGATGTCAAGTGTTTCTGCCCGGGGGCCTCCTCCAGTCGGTGGGTGTCTCGGGGGTATGTGTGTAGGAAGTCCCTATTGTTATTCTGCCGACATAGAACGAGCCCCGTGCTGGGTTCCAAATTCCAGCTTTTATGTACAGAGCTGGTAATTCATTGTGGTTGCACCCTGGACGTGGCTTCAGGTTGGTTTACTCAACAGGTTCTACAATATACTTTCATACACCCTAAAGACATCTGTTGTATAATGACAGAAGCCTCCGCATGAACAGTTTTTATGTCTGGTTATCCTGTCTGAACATTTTGGATTAATATACGGTTCATTCTTGGCCCTTTGAGTCCGTTTTATCAACAAAAAAGTAAGAAAAAACATAGATAGTTTTTTTTTATTATATAAGCAATGATCTTTCGAATCTTAAAAGTGGGGTTCCTGCCGGAGTTTGTCGCATCTGTTTGCTTTCAATAAAAACAAGCACACACACACAACACTTGCTCGATCACAGCAAACGACCATTACGCATGCACATGAAAGAAGTCTGTTCATATTATCATTAGTGATGTAAGACTAGGACGCAAGTTGGACTTAAGTTCTCTTTTTCTGGGACTCGGACTTGAACTCGGTGGTCCCGGACGCAGACTTGGACTCAGTGGTCCGCACGCGGACTTGGACTCGGTGGTCCTGAGCGCGGACTTGGACTTGGCGGTCCAGGACTCGGACGGTGTGATACCTGTGACGCGGTAAAAAATATAAACAGAAACTTATGCATGTGCTTCCTTGGATAGTTGACATGACACAACTGTCCAGAATTGCTTAAAATGTTAATATACGGTGATAGTGCAGCGACGTTTGTAGTGGTCTTTATGCAAAATAAGGATTACCTGCATGATTTAGGGAGATGGGTCAAATGTGAGGTTAAACATGCTTATAAGTCCCTTATAAGTGCATTATTTTGATGCCCCTCACGTCTACATATTACACAATATTGACATAATTTCTGGCATGTACATAGGTACCTATGGACAAATGGTCAACAGTACTGAACCACCTGGAAGGTTAAAATCTTAAAAATATGATGAAATGTAGATAATGTTTGAGAGGAAGAGGTAATCTGGGCCATGGTTGGTTTATATGATTGAAGAAAATGTTGCAAATAATATTTGAGACCTGACCATGCCTTTCCATTGGTTACCTTTTTGATAAGCTGTTGACAGTTCAACAGTTTACACATTTGTCTGATGAGATCCAATTTATTTGGTAAACCTTTTTTATCAATTTGATGATATGTATACAGTTGTCATAACGTCCCCATTCCACAGGTGCAATGACTTGATGGGGGGGGGGGGGGGTTGTGTTATGATCAGAGTTACAATGCCTCTGTCTCTCTGTAGATATTTTCTTTAATTATTAAATTTTATGCTATAGCCATAGAACTATTGTTCACAGTGAGCAAAGCCTCAGTGGGATGAAGAAGGGGATGGTGAGAGTTACAACACCCTTGCATATACATACAGGATATGAAATTTAATTCAACAGTGCTTATAACAAAAAGTTTATTCAGGAACATTAAATATTTAAAACAGGCAGAAAGATGGAGAAACAAAGCAAATCATTTTTTTCCTCATTCTACTGAGCCAAGAAAAAAATAACAATATTTGCATTTATTCCTTTTTTCATTTCATAATTTTAATCCAGGTTTACGAATGTTACTATAAATTTACAGTATAACATACATGTGATTGTGAATATTTCAGTTGATTCACATTTCTAAATTGCATCAACATTTATAGCTAATGTATCTAGTTTATAGTACCTGTCAACAGAATGGGATGGAGGGAGGAAGGGAGGCAATTAGGGAGAGAGAGAGAGAGAGAAAGATGGAGAAAAAAAGAGAAAAAGCAGAGGAGAGAGAGAGAAAGAGAGACCTAGACTGCCAAAGAGAGAGAAAGAGAGGCTCCATGGTAATTGCCGGACCCAGCCTGACCCAGACACTCACAGTGGCAGTAGGTCAGACCTGAAGGTGTTATGTAACTGCCCAGTACACTGCATTTATACTGATCTGATGTAAACAATGAAGACATGGTTCCTGGAAACTTGAATAAAATCTACATTTTTTTATCAATTGGTTTCAAATTTCAGATATTAACAGATGAAATGTTAATGTGTACATGCTGTGAAAATTAAATCCACAGCACTAACAGGAAAAATTTGAATATTTATATTTTTTAAATGGTATCATGAAAAAAAGAAAAGTATTCTCAGCTATAAAACTAATACATGTGTTAAAATTAATCCAAGGATCAAAACACCCAATATATCATACCAGGAGCAAACTGGAATTGGGAATGTTTAATTTCATGAACTGAAATAAAGGACCAGCAATATAAATTTTGATTATTTAGCCAGTATCATGTAACAACTGATACAACCATGAGTTATAAGTCAAACAAATTAAAATCTTTAATGAGCACTTGTCTGAGTAATATTTTAAATATTTGACATATTTATTTTTTTTTAATTAATTTTGTAATAAATATAAACCAACAAGTTAAACACCTAGAGAAGACCTGGAAATTTAGATTAATTTAATATAATCAACTGCATCCTTGTCTATCATAATCTTGCTTCATATAATCCCTAATAGTAAACAACAATTTATTTTAATTATTTATTGCTCATTTTTATGGTTGAAATGAAAAATACCCAATGGTGACTGCATGGTGTCATTTGAAATACAATTTTGGCAATCCATGGAAGATCCATAAATGATCAGTTTTTTCAAGCTAATCCCCTGTAACTCATTAACTATAAATTCCTTTTCCATTTATTTTTTTAAGTTCTTATCATAAACCAAGAATTTAAAAAAAAAGTTTATTGTTATGTTTATGGCCTAAACAAATACTAGTGGAGGGGGTTGGACAGTTAGATCCAGTTGAAGCCACCCAAGAGCCGGCTGGCTGCAGAGTGCCTCGCTTCAAGCATGCATAATTGGCCTGAAAGGTCAATGTGGGGACATAAAAGAGGGGCTTCAGTACAGCCAAGGTGTGATATGGTCTCATAAAAACTTTCATAAAAGCTAGTTTTTGACCAATTCCTTTTATAACTTCAGAATTTAGAAGCTAAAATCCTTACGTGTGCAAGATATGAAAATTAAATCAACAGTGCTTACAGGGAAAAAAACATGCCATGGCCAAAGTTGGGCAAAATTTAAGGTACTGATTTTATATTTATGCTAATAACTTATAAAATTTGAAAAATTCAGGACTAATTTTGGGAATACAATTGAATCTTGATAAAATAATGTTATATCCCTGGCAAAAAATGTCTACCTTCAGCAATTTTAATGTTAAGAGAGTAAATATATTTCTTGATTTTTTACAAAGTGCATTATGTTTGGGCCTAGAACTTAAAACAATTACACAATACTGACATCATTTCTGGCATATGCATAGCGAATGTATAGAAAAATATGTATATTATATATGATCAAAGTCAGATCAGTGGTTTTGATATTAGGCAATTTTAAAGTGTAACAATGAGGTTTTAATGGAAAAATGAAGTTTTTCTCAATATCTCGAAGGAATGCAGTCCTAGTGACCAAACTTTTAGTGTGGTAGAGGATTTGGGGGACATCTAACTGTATGCAAGATTTAAGGAACTTAGAGCTGAAGCTGGGGAGCTGAGCTCTAGTAAACTGCATAACACTAGCTTGATGTAAACAATATGTGACATGGTGCTTGAAAACTTGAATAAAATCTACAGTTTTTGATCAACTGGTTTCAAATTTTTTGTTTTAACAGTTGAAATGGTTACAAAAACATGCTTTGAAAATTAAATCCACAGCAGTTACAGGAAAAAACGTGCCATGGTCAAACTTGGGTTACATTTAAGGTACCAATTTTATATTTTTGCCAATATTTAAAAACATTTAACAGATTTTGATCTAATTTTTGGTATACAATTAAATTTTGATTATTTAAAGTAGTATTACTGAAAAAAAATTCCTACCTTTAACACTTTTGGTCTTAAGTGACAAAATATCTTTCCTCATTTTTTTTACAAAGTCCATTATGTTTGGGCCCATAACTTTTTTAAATTAAATAATACTGACTTAATTTCTGGCATGTACATAGGAACCATATAGAGGAATATTTATGGTAAAAATGAAGAAAACCAGATGAGTGGTTTTGATATTATGCAGTCCTGAAGTGTGAAAATAGATTTCATATAAAAAAATGAGGTTTTTCCTTAATATCTCGAAGGAACGAAGTCATATTGACCCAATTTTTGGCATGGTAGGAGATTTTGGGGACATCTAAATGTATGCTGAATTTCAGATTCGTAGGTCCAATGGTGTCGAAACGTGCCAGTCTTACGGACGGACATCCGGACGGACGGACGGACGACGGACAATGGACCACGACTATAGCTCAGATGACTTATAGTCAGCTGAGCTAACTAGACAGATCTCTTGTGTGGAGAATGTGGGCGGTACTGACAGTTGGCGCCACCGTGTGTCTCCAAGAGACACTAAAATCGTATTCCATTCACTGGCGACATCTTTTGATAAAGAGGAGAACTAATACTAGCAACTTCCGGTAATCAGGTAATCAGAGCATCTGTACGGATGACGCGAGAAACGTGACACAAAACACTAATGTGACAGGTCAGCTGGTCAATGTGAGATTTATAGGAAGAAGGGCACCTTAAAATAAAAAATTAGGTAAGTTCATCATATTATGAACGATTTTTATCTTCTGTCTGCACACACAACCGGGTTCGTCTCGCCACAACCGGTTTGTTTATCAGTATCACTATCAGTTATATTATTTATTTGTATTTTTAATTTTTTGTAGTCTTTTGTGAAATTGTAAATAAATCATTACATTATTTTTAAATGTTATATATATAAAGTGACCTTTTTAATCGCATCACCCACACAAGTCATATCTTTATTCATTTGATTATTTCCACATGTTATCATTGAAATTTTCTGGGAATTCCCCTAGTTATATTTAGTTAAGATTTTGTGATACACCCACGCAAGAATGTTACCTTCATTCAACAAAACGGTGAGATCGCTGATATAGTGATAATGATACGTTCAGTACCATTTGAGGTAAAAATTAGTTACATTGACTCATGATTGAGCTTGTTTAAGTTGTAATTTCTTTAGTAGAAATCTTCAATTTGAAATAATGTGTAGGATATCTAAGTTTGATGTTATATGTAATGTACAATTATTAACGTTAAGTATTTTGCTTTAGGAAGCTGATGAAATATATATATAAATATATATATATATATATATATATATATATATATATATATATATATATATATATATATATATGGTAAAAGTGTAGTATAGAGCATACCTACCCAAAAGAAGGCTGCAGTCTCCACAGGGCAGTGATAACCAACCTTCAGCATTAACCTACCCTGGCCCAAGGCAGTTTCTTTCATGAAATATGCCAGTTATATTTTTTTATTTGGCCGAATAACTGACCCAGGGTGCCAGAGAATCTGGCCACTCTGCCATTGCCACCAGTCACGTTGCCAGGGCGACTACTAGACCCCCCTGTGAATGGGTGGCTCTGATTGTTGGAGGCCCTGACCCGCTTTTTTTCCCGGATACAGGCAGGTTTTTTCAGGCATAGCAACAGCATGTGACATCAGCAGGTGCAGGTATATATTTTCAAACCAAATCATTTAAAAATTTTTTTTTCCATCCTTCACAAAAGTTTGTTTATATCTTTAGAATGATCAAATGACTCACATTTTATTTTGTAAACACTAAACAGAATAACAGGTAAATGTATACATTAAAATGTGAGATCTACAAGCTTATGAATACAATACAATAAACTACATTTACACCTTGTTTTAAATATCTACAGGTCCTTGTAGTTGAAACTGAAATTAAGTTAAACTTATGATTCATCTAACAAAAAGAAGATATGTAATCGCCAGCACATATACAGTCAGTTTTAAAAACATTTTCAGTAACCAAAGCTCTGACTCTCAGGGGTCCATACTTCAGTATTTCATGAGTGTATGTTTGCTAAAAGTTGTATCTGAATTGATAATTATATCAGTCATAACTTGGAGATCTATATGGTAAACTGTGGTATTATTTTGTAGATTGGAGCTGAGTTACAAGTCTACAAAAAGATGAAGGTACTGCCCTCTGCCTCCAGCAAGGTGTATGATGTGGTGTTCCTCGTTGAGGCAACTCCCAGTCTCAGCACACACTTTGACATCATCAAACAGAGCTACCTTCACCCTACCCTTGAGTAAGTCAGAAATCATAAAACCCTCCAAAGCACCAGGTATAGTGAAAGGCTCAGTCCGTATAGCCTTCCATCCATGAACGTTCCATATATTACATGATATATATATATATATAAAAACCTTCCTCTGATCCATTTCTGATTAATCAGGGCTCCTCATCTGAATTAGCCATTACAACCCAACTCAGTAGGCAACAGGGTTGGGTTTTAGGCTGCCCAAAACCTGTTTCCAGCAGGGCAGAGCCTAAAACCTGCCTTTAAATGCCTAAAATAGGTTATAACCTGCCTAAAACTGCCTTTAACTGCCTAAAATCTTATTTACACTCAAATATGTTCAACAAATTAAAATTAAGGAACACTGTATTCAAACTTAACAAATTAAACCATGTTACAAAAAAAAAACAAATGAATACAACACTACTTCAGGTTTTCCATATGAACACAGTTCTTTGACAGTTTTAGTTTGTATCCCCAAATCTTGTTCTAAGGTCTCCCTCCTTGAATACTGCAATTCCTGCCAATTTATAAAAGAATGCTCTTACTGTTAGCTTATAACCAGGTACTTTGATTGCCTTTTTGATCACAAGGGATTAAATTTGGTGATAAATGCAAAAGAAGTTTTCCCAAATTTACAAAGTTGTTCCATTTACACTGATGAATAGTCCTTTATAGTTATACTGTAGTCTCACTAACATATCATGAATGTTTTGTATGCCTGTAGCTTCAAATGCAAAAAGCAATGGATTGATTTTATAAATTATAAGGATCTTTTATGCAAGCCATAAACTAAAAATATGAAAATATCTTTTACGTTATCTGTTAATGAACAAGAATTTCCACGATTTGTTATTCCCTCAGCTAGGTCATCCCTTGCCAATTTGAATTTTAAGATTTTGTGCAAATACTTATTTTCTGTATAATGATTGAAATGCTCTTTTAACATGTATGATGAGATTGTGAAAATGGAACTCTAATGAAACATTATAATCAGTATATACCTGAAAAATACGAAAATATATTGCAGTGAATATCTTGCAAACCACTGAATATTCATTTTACTTTTGGGCTATGTTAAACCTAAAGGCCTGAGAAACCTACATATCAAGGTCAAGGGCCCTGACTGCATCACTCAGCAATAAGTATGACTCAAGAACAGTTTTCAGGGCAAGGCACTATGATTGCATCCTCCTAGTAATGTATGAAAGTTCACATGAAAATCTACTAGGACACAACAATGGGACTTATGACCATTGGGTCTTATGACCCTATCATCCTGATAAATAGTAATTAACTGGTCTAATCAAGCATTCCCTCCCCCTCTGATACCCTGCCTTACTAGAGGCATACTGGAGGCTCTAAATTATATAATTCCAGGTAGCAGGGCACTCATCAAGAAACCCAAAGGGTCCTGATAATGACATTACATTGGCCAATGAAACTTTGTGCCACACAAACATGGTCTTATGCTCAAGAAACCTTTTCAGGCTCTTTGAAGACTGCATGGTGCCAGCCAACAGGAAATCATGCATTACTAATACCTGAAACCTTCCAGAAGTCCAGCAAAGCCTTGTGACTGTATCACCCCAGCCAGTTTGGTAGTTTTATAGATTTTTAAGTAAAAAATTTAAACAAATATAGGTTTTTTGGCTCTTTTGGTGCCTTTAACCTGCCTAAAACCTGTGTTAGGGCGGGGCAGTTTTAACCAGGTTATAACCTATGATTAAAACCTTCGTGCCTAAAACTTGCCAACCCTGGTAGGCAATGATAATTAGGCAGGTAGACCTACTTGAGTCATGATGCAAGCAATATTGAGGAATACATCGCAGTAGTCTTCCATCATGTTGCATTCATATTGTGGTAAACAGCCCATAATCTTTACATTATTCTACCAATGATGAATAAACACAACAGAATACATGTGAACGTACAACCCAAACTGAAACCCCGTCTCTATGGTAATGAGTCATTTCCTGTATCGTGAACAAGTTGGCCATGCTTGTGCGAGCCATGCTTGTATTCATGCAGTCAAAAAATGTTAAAAAAACTTCTGGAGGGATTTACAGTTATGCTGAGTTAGAACAGAACTTTTCGAGTTCATGTTTGGTGTTTGAAAGTACACTAAAAATGCCAAAGATTATTATGGTTTATGTCAGTTGATGATGTATCTGTAGGCCATGAGGCGCTGTCAGAAATGATGAATATTTTTGCATCCTCATGTGGCCTAGCTTATAATGCCTTCCTCAGACCTAGATGAAGAGGCTCTCTGGCAGGCCAGTTATCTGGTCATGATGTCAGAGGACTGATATGGTGCTACATCTGAATAGGTATGGGTTGGTATGCTCAGTTGATATTCTGTATTATTTTACCATATTTTTTAAAGTTTAACTTTTAACTTAAACAAAAATTCACATGATGGCATTTCTTATAACAAATTTACCCTGATCCACTTTCAATTTACATGACTGTTAAACATCAGTAAATGTTTTATTTTTGTTCCTGTGTGAATTTATATATCCTTTAGTTTTAAGTTTGACAGATTTTAAAATTCATGAAGAGCAGGAGTACACCCATCACAGTCTCTTGTTTTCCTTTGCTTCTTGCCAGGCTTCAAGTGGACTGCAACCCTCCATTTACACTGTTTATGAAACAATTAGGACTTGATATCAGCTTCACTGTTTTATTGCAGTATAGTGCACCATTTGTTAGCTTATTGTATCCGCCAAAACAGAGTTTTGCGGATACTATGTTTTCAGCCCCCGCCGCCGCCGCATAGGTGTCCGGAGAACTCCTCCGTAACCGCTGGGCGGAATTTTACGAAACCCGGGATTATGTTCAGGTCACATGTGAACTGCTGCGCCCCAATTTTGTTTTGACCTCTGACCTTTCCTCTGCGCTCTGCGTCTGTTTGTGTGTCTGTTTCCACACATAAACCCACATATCTTGGGAACTGTTTGACCGATCAGGAAAATTTTTTTGCACAAATGTAGCCCTTGGAGAGCTTTATAACATACACGAAAAATGGTGGCGCCACCTGCAACCATGTTTGCACAGTGTCCATCTGTTCGTCTGCCTTGGGTTAAAATCACTCATATCTCTGCAGTGGTTTGACTAATTCACCTGAAATTCCGCATGCTTATACATCCTGGATAGCTTTTCTGATTTTATGACAAATGGTGCCACCTACAATCACGTTTACGCTGCAGACATCCAAGCTCATATCTCGGAAACCGTTTGACCAGTTGGGCCAAAATTTTGCATGTGTATAGATCTCACATAGCTCTTTATCATACACAAAACTGGTTGGGCCACCTGCAGCCATTTTTGCACAGCTCCCATCTATTTGTCTGCCATGGGATAAAATCACTCATATCTCAGCAGTGGTTTGACATATCTGCCTAAAATTTTGCAGGTTTATACATCCCCGACAGCTCTCTTGATTTTATGACAGGTGGCACCACCTTCATTCTAGTTTATGCAGCAGATATCCAAACTTATATCTTGGGAACCGTTTGACCGATTGGGCCAATGTTTTGCATGTGTATAGTTCTCACATAGCTCTTTATCAAACGCAAAACTGGTGGCGCCACCTGCAACCACTTTTGCTCAGCGTCCATCTGTTTGTCTGCCAAGGGCAAAAATCACTCATATACATGTAGTGGTTTGACTTATCTGCCTTAAATTTTGCATATGTATACAGCTTGGACGGCTTTCTGGATTTTGTGGTAGGTGGCACAACCTACATACACAATTTGGCTGCAGACATCCATGCTTATATGCAACACTTCACTCTTATTTCCCCTTGCCACTCAATCCATGCCTCACTTCACCCATTCCACTCTGATTTAGGGGGATACACGTAGTCGCTTGTCAACTACCCGTATTCTAGTTGCAATACATGTTGCAATATTTTCTTTGTAGCAGTTTACAGAAATAAGTGTTTTTCACAAAAGTATGTTTTGGTATCCGAATAATTCAGCTAGCAGACATTCAGATTTACTTTAATCATATGTTTAGCCAAGCCTGCTTCAACAATTCCTGCTAAACAACCTGTAGGGTGTCTGTGGACTGAGTAACAGCTTTCAGTTTTCAGCCATCCAATAATATTATCCACTAAGCTTGTAAGTCTAAATTTGTAACAGAAACCACAGTGAATCAGTTTTAGTTGCATTTGAAAAAATATTGAAAAATACCAACATTTGAAAGCAATATCATGATACTCCATATGTGATTCGGTGCTGTATTGCTTTATACCAGTATATTTGGTAATATTCTGCACCCCTAGAAATAATGAGTTCTGTTGATCTTTGGATCAGGGGCATTGCTCCTGAAATAAATATCAGACCAATGCCCCAAAGATATTTGAACTACCATATATATATATATTGTAGTCATTCTTTTACAACGATACTTGTTTTATTATCACAAGCATGAACATGTAATCTTATTCCTGTTAAATATTCATCAGCAGGTTAACCATATGGTATATATTTTCAGGCATTTCAATGACGGGCCTTCAGATGATACTGACCATGGCTGTGATGTAAGTATTGGTGTACATGTTTGTTTGTCTGATACCCCTTCCACACACTGCAGTATCATTATATAGATTTATCAAAATGGTGTCAAAGTGCTTCTTGTATTCACACAGGCATACATCTGAACTTCCTGAGGCATTTGACAAATTACCAATTTACACAAAACATATTTAATTTAATAAACTGGGCAGTGTTCATACATCCAGCACAGTCATGCAAATGAGCAAACCAGCAAAATATATATTTTATTAGCATGCTTAAATGCTTCATTTGCCTGCAAGCTGGGATTATTCTTATAGCTTTGCCTGCAAGCTGGGATTATTCTTATAGCTTTAGGAAAATATCATAAACCAATAATTATGTGCATTAAAATAACAAGTAAGTTTGCATGATGAAAAAGAAAAAAAAACATAATAATGTTTACATGTATGCCAAAAACATTGGCAATTACATGTTGTTGATAAAACAGTATGGTGTTAATCAGCTATTTTTGTATCAGGAAGATATGATTGTAGTCTGTCTCTATGTATTTAGATACAAGTAGATTATCCAAAGACCTTGATCATACTTTTTACCTTGTTTGACCTTGACCCTTGTTTTAAATCTTTTTTTACCTTGACCTTCCAGTACAGCTGCACCCTGTATGGACTGGTGACATTCTCTACATCTGACATGTCCCCGTATCCAACCATTCAGGCATGGCAGCCCACCATCAGTACATACCAGCTTGAGCATTCCTTTGATGAAATAAAGTGAGTATACTTTATCGGAAGGAGGTCGTAAAAAAGTGGACCACGCTGTCTGGCTACTGAAGCTTGCTTTATTGACAAAATGGTTCGAAAGCTGGACTAGTGTGCCACATGACATGAGTTCCAATCTCAGATCAACCCTGCTCATATCTTTCCTGTGATAAAATATTACCTTATATTTAGGTGTGTCTGTGTGGCAGTATATTTTGAAAGTGTTTCAGCATGCTTAATTGCCAGGGACATGACAACTATATATGTATTCTTTAAATAAAAAAATTGGGTAAATAAGCCATACATGGAAGAAAAAAGGTATAAGGAAAATGTAAATTTAATTAAGCAGGAAAACAGAAAGACATGCCATATATTTTCTTTTGGGCGTTCTTTAAACGCTAAATGTTTGCAGTTTATCATGCACTGTTTTATATTGAAAAAAAAACTTGTTTACTCACATGACCTTTTTCATTTTCCAGGTTCAGTGGCACCATGGGGGATTCCTATAGTCACCTGGCAGATGGCCTGAGTTGCGTGATGCAGGTATTTGATGATATAGACACATTAAGAGATGCCCGGTGAGTTCAGTTGAATTTTATGTCTCCCTTCCCTTATTACAGTATTACACATATTATTTTGACTGTGCTTGTAAATCTTCATTAAGCAATATTAGAAAGTATTTTTAAAGTGTTTATTTATTCATTTATAAAAAAACAGATTTTATAAAGTCCACAGAAGTTGTAAGATTGAAATCAAATAGTTCTTGTCCAGAGTATTGAAAATGCATCAAATATACTTATATAATATTGCACAATTTTTAAAGACCTCTACAGTTTGGAGGACCCTTTATCAAAGATGGAGACACCTTGTTACATCTGTTTGGATTTGATGATTTTGGCATATTAATAATTAGAGAACCAGTTTTGAATTAAGTTCAATCCTTTGCTGAGAACCAACTATGATTGACACTAAGTACTCATTCATATGGACAGATTTTCTTAGGTCAGACTTACTGCATTTGTTTTATTGCATGTTTTATTTCATGTATTAATATTAATAAAATTATCTTCTGTATCTCAGGGTTACAACGGCAGAGAAACATTGTATTGTGGTGTGTAACTCCCCACCAGGTGACATTCCCGGTCAGTGCAATGCTACATACTGTGGTTACACAATGGAACAACTACTGCTTCTTATGAATGAGGTAATATATAATAACAAAGGATATGAAATGTGAGAATGATGACATCAAAAAGTCAAATTAGACTGAGTAAGTCTGCAGAAATATGAAGTTCAATTCCAAATGGTTCTCAAAATATATAAAGGCTATTGTTTTAATATTTAAAAGGTATCATCAAGAGTTTGATGTCTTGCAGAAACAATGCTATTGACACTTTATTTTTGCTTAAAAAAAGACACAAGTCTTTTTATTAAATCATTACTTTCACAAAATGGTAAATGTTATTATGTTTTACCTGTTTTCCTGATAACTATTAAACAAATTTGCTTTATTCAATAAAATTTGAATTTATTCCCGCAAGCTTAATATCCCTTGTGAATTGCACACTGACCATGCTTGTACTAGGTGTGGTACACAAGTTTGTTTAGTCACAGAATGAAGTTCATTTAGAACTTTTGAACATTATATACATTATGATAAATGATAATTTGTATCTTAAAAAATAATTGACCGGTTACATTTGCAAACAAACTCAAGTTTGATACGTTTGTAGCGTGATGGTATGTCATGTTATATGAACAATGCTTGTAAGATACAAACTGCAGTGCCTGCAAAAGACAGAGGCTGTTCACCTTATCATTGTCAGCAGTTGAGAAATAAGATTCATTTGAGAATAATGATAATGAAAAATAATGAAATATTTTTGGGGTCAACAAATTAGAGGGATTGCCAAATAGGAATAAAGATGGTATC
This sequence comes from Sipunculus nudus, assembly GCA_026874595.1. Classification (NCBI taxonomy): domain Eukaryota; kingdom Metazoa; phylum Annelida; class Sipuncula; order Golfingiida; family Sipunculidae; genus Sipunculus; species Sipunculus nudus. The sequence goes on along the minus strand of CM049311.1, from coordinate 11,000,525 downwards.
ACCTAATTTTAAGCTCAGATTTAGTTATTGATTTTTGTCTTACATCTCAGAAGAAATTATTTTACTTACAGAAAGGAATAAACATCTCCATCATATCACCCAGGAAAATCCCAGCACTGTTCCGTCTTTTTGAAAAGGTAAGTTGGCACAGACATGAGATGTAGATAATACATTAATGATACACACAGCATACACAATACAAATTTCTTGGGTTTATTGTCATTCCTTGCCTTAAAGACCTTTTGTTCTTTAACTTTTCAAAGGTCTGGTTTTTAGCTCAGCTGACTATAAGTCATCTGAGCTAAAGTCGTGGTCCATTTTCCGTCCTCCGTCCGTCTGTCTGTCCGTCCGTCTTGCCATCCGGCCGTCCAGATGTCCATCCGTAAGACTGGCATGTTTCGACACTATTGGACCGATGAATCTGAAATTCGGCATACAGTGAGATGTCCCCAAAAATCTCCTACCATGCCGAAAATTGGGTCAATAGGACTTTGTTCCTTCGAGATATTAAGGAAAAACCTCAATTTTTTATTAGAAATCTATTTTCACACTTCAGGACTGCCTAATATCAAAACCACACATCTGTTTTTCCTCATATTTACCATAAATATTCCTCTATATAGTTCCTATATACATGCCAGAAATAAGGTCTGTATTATATAATTAAAAAAAGTTATGGGCTAAAACATAATGCATTTTGTAAAAAAATCAGAAAAGATATTTGATTGCTTAACACAAAACATTTTAAAGCTAAGGACATTTTTGCAGTAATATAACTTAAATTAATCAAAATTAAATTGTACCAAAATTTAGATCAATATCTTTTAAATTTTTTAAAAATATTAGCAAAAATAAAAATTGGTACCTTAAATTTTGCCCAACTTTGGCCACGGCACGTTTTTTTCCTGTAAGTACTGTGGATTTAATTTTCACAGCATGTACACATAAGGATTTAATCTGTTAAAATCTGAAATTTGAAAATAAAAGCTGCAAAATTAGGCTGGTAATTGAATTTATTTTGGAGGCTCTTGTTGTATTTCCTTACATTGTCAAGCAGTCCACTTTGGTGACTGCAGGTCATTCAGTGCAGCTCTCTCCACTGAGTTGAGCTTGATTAGGCTGTCTGCAGTTAATACCATACCACAGGGTGCTTTTTTCTCTGGCAACACCCCCCCCCCCCCCCCCCCATTCTGTTGACAGACCTGTACTATGAACTAGATGAATCTTAAAATTAACATTTTTTTCAGCAACGAGCAGTATTAACGGAGACCCCTCCCCCCACCCACCCCTTCAATCCACAGGACTAATAAACCAGATGAATCTTATAATTTTAATGTTAAATAAATTCTTTTTGATGAGACTTGGACAATTTTGATTGTTTTAAAGAAAAAAAATCAGGAATTTAATCTTAATATTCAAATGTGATAAAATATTAGGACCTAATGTAAGTGCTAACTGACAAGATTTAAGAAGATATAAATACTTTGTAGCATTTCATTCATATCTCTTAAAGTTGGCGGGGCCTAGGTGTGAATAACACTGTTTACTTAGTATTAAAATTAGGAAAATTGGTCAAACTTTATGGGATTAATTTTAAACGCATATGGTCATATATTTAACTTTTGAAAACTTAATTACCTTCACACATTATTTGTTTATGAAATGTTACTTTTAAATAACACTTACGGTAGGCCTATTTGTTCCATTGGTGCATCACTAAATGGTTTAGCTCATGTCCATTATTCTATAATTTACAGAGTTTCATTTTAGCAGGGCCATTTTCTCATAGCTTTTCTAATGATAATATACATGAAAAACCAAAAGAAATAAAAATATTTTGCAGTTACTAATATTTTCCAAAATTCAGCTGAGCGATGTGACCCATGGGTCCCTTGTTTCAAAAAACCAAAGGAGTTAGACAAATGTTCTGCTCGAGGGAAGCCAACCACAGAATTTACACACATCTAAAGATCTTACAAAGTTTTTGACCTGTAGAAAAATTTCAAAGTCATGAAATCATCCAATTTCTTACCCATTGCAGTTTCATTTCAAAATGCCTTAGTTTCTATCAGAGTTGAGGAGGGAACAGTACATATCATGCAGAAATAAACATTTGTCTCATTTTAAAAGTGTTTTCTTTTTCGGTTGATTGAAAATTAAACTGGTCATTGATGATTCAATTTCGTAAATGAAGCAGTATTTCAGAAGGTATGATGTCCTAAATTTCTAGGAAATAAAAAGTCATGGAGATTGATGTTTTGGAAGTGTGATAACCCAGCAGCCGCCCATCATGGTGTTGTCAGTACCTGTTCACTCCTGTGTGAATCAGGGGTGGCTTTATAATGTAGACCTTGGCCAGAGGGTATAAACTCTTAAGGAGTTCAAGTATTTGAGTATTTTTACGGAGGATTTTGAAACTGCAACTTGATGTCCAAACTTATGTCCTATTAAATTCACTGAGAGTGGGAATAATTAGATTCAGAAGACATTTATTTCATTAATTTTCATTTAATTCATTTTAGACATTTAAGTACTGCATACAGATAGTCAACATTATACATTTTATACATACCGTAAATCCTGTTTTTATCGCCGCGGCCTTAAAAACAAACTCAAAATCGAAAATCTCGATTTTTTTATGAACTCGGGATGCGGCTATAAATAGATGGTTTATCAGAAATGAACTATGAGAAGATCAAGCACACCACACAGGAAATACTCTTTGTAGTCACAGATTTATTGTATAAAATTGTACAGTCTAAATGTTCATATAAAATATAATAATTATATGCAATCAATTGAACAATAACAATAAACATTGAACAATGACAACACTTATTACGAGATTAGAATGAATGAGATTATTCATGGTGAGGACTAGTGGTGACGTCTGATAGAAAAAATCGGTATTACCGGTCATACCTTTGACGGAGCCGGACTGCTTTGGAATTTATGTTGTTTATAAAAAGAATTCAGAAAATCAAAATATGTAATTTAGAACACTATAAAACCTCTATAAAAATTCAAATTTAGCAGGTTACTTACTGACATTTTTTATAATGTCTGATACATGTACCTCAATATTGAATAGCCCATCTTCTCGCCCCCATGTCATGTTTCTGGAAAACCTTCATCCTTGAATGCGTATAGCCCGGTCATTTACTTCTGTTTAATCTTTGTTTTTTTTTACAATCACGAACATATTGTATGAATGGAAATAGTGTTAGAGGGGAAACCCGCTTGTAGGTATAAATGGTAGAACATGTCACTACAGCCGATGGAATTTGGTGAATATACAGATTTTACATGCCGTGCCGTATTCTTGTTTGCTACTGATTTTCCAATATATTTTGGATAGAAATATTCTGCTGATCCATTTAAAGTCACTGTTTATTTAATTTAATTTAAATTCTAAAAGTAATATTTTGAAATCTTAATCTATGATGAAAATTCCATTTCTTGAATTACTAAGAAAATTCGAATCATTTTCATACTGGTAACTTGGGTATTATCATCGTCAAATTGTTCATTGACATCCCTGCATGTCACAGTTTGCCGATGCGTTTGAAAACATCGCTGGCCAACTTAACTAAATATCAAAATAACTGAAGTTATCTTGTCGAGATACGCATGTATAGCAAACATGACGCGTGAAAACGAGTGATTTTAAAGTGAAATTAAAATGGCCGGTCGAGGTAAGCAAGTTTTTTCCTCAAGAAAGTTTCCGTGTGGGGAGCCATCTTGTCAAGGTAGCATTTGCGCAAGGCACACTGGGACGGAATAGGTGGCTGTTCTGTTTACTATCCATACCCACCGCGTACAGCCGTTCAAAATATTCTTAGCAGAACACCAGGGCGTTTCAGCACATGGCGGCACTCAAACTTGATTTTAAAACAATCTTCAGCCATTGTGCGACTCTTTACGATGTCAGCTTTTTATTCATTATACTTTCTAAACAAATAATCGTTGCTTAATAATGCTGCAAATGAGTTTATAGTAGGCATTTATTTCAATGTTGCTTGACCATGCCCAACGAAGTGGGCCACTGTGTTTCAGCAGGGGTGTTTTAAACGTATTATTTGGTGACAATTACCAAGATTTTTTATAACAAGTTATATATCGCACGAAAGATATACATGTCAAGGTTCTACATTAAAATTTTTATATGTATACCACGAGCAGTGATTAAGTTCCTGCAGGTTGAAAATCTGACAGTTTCAGTAGTCTTAGCCATCATGTTGCCCCCTGAATGCTACTGCGTGATGGTACATAATATCGGATAGTATTCAGGCTTTTTGCTTCAATAAATGTACATATAAACTTCAATTCAGTGTTCATACTATGGTCTTTGACAATCGACGTACATGCAAAGAAGCGTTTTGATGCATACAAGAATTGTTTTGCGTAACCACCATTCAAACGAAACAATCGTTCGGGGAATCTTTCTTTTTCTGATAAATGTCTGCCAATCCATGTGCAAAAGTCGTTAGTAACATACAGATATTTTGTCCCTATCTCGAGCGTTAAATATATTTAATATACGTAATCTGGCAACATATTTAACCTCTGTAATTAATACTTTTTATTCTAGTCTTCATTAAAGCAGCTATGTCATGATTTATTTTGCTACGTGCAGCTAATAATCTTACCCTCGGGCCAGAGACGGAGTCTAGGTGCGGCCTTTAAGGGGGGTTTTGGGTATTTGGCCCTCCGTGGGAGCTCCTTTAAGAGACCGTGCAAACTCAGGGTGCGGCTATAAATACACGTGCGGCCATAAAAACAAGATTTACGGTATATATATATATATATATATATATATATATATATATATATATATATATATATATATATATATATATATATATATATATATATATATAAATATATTTATATTTATTGCCTCCTATAAAACTATACCTTCCATATAAATTTAAAATTATGTATTCCAATATTCCTTAATTTTTACGTTATACAGAAAGGCTCTTCTGTTTATCTGGTTTACTGGTGAGGGTAGCATAAATATACATTTTGTCTCCCATAAAAGCATATACTTTCAATATAAATTTAAAATTATGTTTTCCAGTATTCCTTAATTTTTAGCTCAGCTGACTATAAGTCATCTGAGCTATAGTCGTGGTCCATTGTCCGTCGTCCGTCCGTCTGTCCGTCTGTCTCGATGTCTGTCCGTAAGACTGGCACGTTTCGACACCGTTGGACATACGAATCTGAAATTCGGCATACAGTTAGATGTCCCCAAAATCTCCTACCATGCTGAAAATTGGGCCAATAGGACTTCGTTCCTTCAAGATATTAAGGAATCTATTTTCACACTTCAGGACTGCCTAATATCAAACCCACTCATCTGGTTTTCTTCATATTTACCATAAATATTCCTCTATATAGTTCCTATCTACATGCTAGATATTAAGTCAGTATTATATAATTCAAAAAAGTTATGGGCACAAACATAATGGACTTTGTAAAAAAATCAGGAAGATATTTGGTCACTTAAGACCAAAAATGTTAAAGGTAGGGACTTTTTTCCAGTAATACAACTTTAATTAATCAAAATTTAATTGTATACCAAAAATTAGATCAAAATCTGTTAAATTTTATTTAAATATTGGCAAAAATATAAAATTGGTACCTTAAATTTTGCCCAACTTTGACCACGGCACGTTTTTTTCCTGTAAGTACTGTGGATTTAATTTTCACAGCATGTATACATAAGGAATTAATCTGTTGAAATCTGAAATTTGAAAATAAAAGCTGCAAAATTAGCCTAGTTATTGAATTTTTTTGGAGGCTCTTGTTGTATTCCCTTACATTGTCAAGCAGTCCACTTTGATGACTGTAGGTTATTCAGTGCACATCTCTATGCTCCCCAGGCTGTTGGCATAATTTAAGATGTCCCCAAAATCTCCTACCATACCAAAAATTGGGTCATTAGGACTTCGTTCCTTCGAGATATTAAGGGAAAAAAAACTCTGTTTTCCATAAAAAAAGCCATTGTTACACTTCAAGGCTGCCTAATATCAAAACCACTGATCTGTTTTTGATCGTATTTAGTATTCACATTCTTTCATACATTTTCTATGAACATACCAAAAATTAGTATTGGGTATTATTTTGAAGTTATGGGCCAAAACATAATGCAATTTTTTAAAAAATCAGGAAATATATTTACTCACCTAACATAAGAATTGCTGAACCTAGAGACTTTTTTTCAGGAATATAACTTTATTTAATCAAGATTCAATTGTTTACCCAAAATTAGATCTGAATTTTGCAAATTTTTCAAGTTATTAGCATAAATAAAAAAACAATATTTGTCAAATTTTGTCCAACTTTGGCACTGTTGATTTAATTTTCACAGCATATATACATAAGGATTTAATCTTTTAAAATCTGAAATTTCAAAGAAATTGATTGGAAAGAATAGCTTTTATATATGTTTTCATACACCATGTCAAGTGTTGTTTACATCTAGCCCACCTAGAAGTACAGCCTTCACTTGCATTATGTAACCCACCCCAGGCAGCTTGCCTTGGGTCAGCCTGGCCACTACCAGCATGCTTCCCCTCTGCCCTGAACTCCCCCCCCCCCCAGATGGTGCATAAACTAGATGAATGTTATTTTTTTCTGTATTTGATTCATTCTTATTCTAGGCTATGCTACATTTTAGATTTTGTATTGTACCACCAGGGTTACAATGATTAAAGTGTACGTTTAATTGTGTCCACAAAGTGGTGTATTGTTATGAAAGTGTGGATGTTCATCAGATAAGTAATTCCTTACGTCAGAAGAGTAAAAACTTCACCAGGTGTGAAATTGACTATTAATTCCAGTAATACTCTGTATATATAATGATTGCAACTTTTGCAACAATTCTAATATTTTAACTTATATTTTCAGGTTTTTTTATTAAAAATTTATAAAACCTGTAAATAAAAAAAATGATTCAGATAAAAACTTCTTAATGGAAAAAGTGGATATGCTTAAAAAAAATAGGATTATATATAAACTTAAATGCATTATTCCCTTGAAAGTGAAATAAAGGTATTAGTCCATTCTGTCCACTTGCCTGTCCATCTGTAAATTTTCATATGCATCACAGTATCTCAAAATTTTACTGTTTTTCTTCATGACAGTCTTGTCAGAGTATTAGTTTGCAATCATATATTTAGAACTTTACTATAACAAAGTAGGAGGGCCCCTTTCCTCTTAGCTTTTCATATTCTTATATAAATGAAAAACATTACAATAGAATATTTCTACATCCACCTTTGTGCTGCCCTCACTTTTCCCTTCTCCGAACCCCATCCCAAAGTCAGCCTCAGTAAGCAAGAACAAGATGAATCAGATATATTCATACTTTAATATTTTGTATAACTATTCGTCCATAGGTACCTATGTACATGCCAGAAATTATGTCAATATTGTATAATATGTAGACATAGTGGGCATCACAATAATGTACCTTGTCAAGACTAAAGAGATATTGTGTCATACAGTCACAAATTCATAAATCACTTCATCAGCATAGTTAATCATAACATCATATCTGTCAAATTGAAAGCTTGCAGACTACCATACACTTTAGATCCTTCAACAAATAGCCTTATCATCATTCTACTACTGCTTATTACTGCTGTCATTGCATTCATATTTGCTCAAATATAACACAATTTTCAACCCCTCCTAAATAAATAACAAATAAACACTATATTTGACTCTATTAATCCATCAGTCAGGTAATTTCATTTATCATTTACTCACATATTACATTACATTCCTTTATAATAGCCCAACATGTCCATGATATTCATAAGCTTTATCGACTCGATATAGTATTACAGTGGAGAAACATTTATAGTACAATCACGATCAGCTGAGCGCCGTGACCCATGGGTCCCTTGCTACTTCATGCAGAAAGGCTTTCCCTGATATATTCCCATGAGACTTCTCTATATGGTTGACATCTATAATTTATATTTTGTCTGTCAGGCTGGGGGTGATTTGTCCAGTATGCGGACCACAAACTACGCAACAGACTCCAGACATCTTGTACTGCTGAAGGGATACCAACTTAAAGGTGAGCATTTTACCTCTAGATACAGCTGCCGCACTTCAATGATACCATGGTATATCAGTCTACACAGGTGAAACCTTGTAAAAATGGCTATATTGATAAACGACTTAAATTAGGTGCATTTTTATAAACAGATACATCAGACATGTATAACTTTTTACAACCAGTATATCATGAAAGTATTAAACTTTTCTGTAAAATTTTATGAAGTCTAGTGAAATACAACTGAAACATGTCCTATTCTCTTTCCTGTATTCAACCCTTTACTGTTAATTTATTTTAGGGTTCAGACAATATATGTTTTAGTTTTATTCTGTCTTTGCCAAATTTGCAACAGTTAAAACAGAGATTGTTTGCCATTAATGGGCTTCTAAAGACTGAAAATAAAATATGCAGCATGTTTGACCTGAGAGAATTCTTACTGTAAGAGGGTGTTTTAGGTGTCAATTCTGTGTATGCTTCAGTGAGCCTTTAAGCAGTAATCCTAATATAAGTTGTCCACATTTCACAGGTTGGCTGTGACAAGCTGACATCTTTCATTTATCAGAGGTTATCCATGACTTGTGTTATACATGTACTTAAATCTTTAGAGCGGCCGCGTAGCCCAGCAGCTGTCACTGGTAAGTTTGACAAGGATGCAGTGAAGGCTGAGCCAGTCACCATGGGGATTCCCAGCTCAGTAGCCATCGTCAACCAAGTCAACAGCCCTGCACAAGGTACAGAATCAGCGATGGAATTAGTTTAAATGATACTGATGTGATCAGTTGCATACTTTACAAATATTAATGCTTACACATGGGACCACCCATAATGGTTGTCAGATGGAATTTACTCAAATTTGTCATTTCTTAGCCATCAGAATATCATCAGCTTATCAATAGCCAGTAAAGTGGTACAGACAGAGCAACATATGCTGTGTGTCCCTTCCTCAGGAATATATCTGGTACTCTCATGATCTTATTGAACTTCTGTAGGTCCATTTAGCCAGGCTGGACCGACATCCGTCACATTCATCAAGAGTAACCCTACAGTCGCTGTTGCTGTTGCCAGTCCTGCTGCTGACACAACCTTCAAAGTGCCATCAGCAACAACACAGGTGCCCTCTGTGGGTGAGTAGGGAAGTTACAACTGTTACTTGCTGAATAATCCAACAAAGATGTCACTATCTGTGCACATTTTTGGGAAAATAATTACTAGTTAAAATTGTGTGTAAAATCTGTCATGCAAGCGTGTCTTGGTTAATTTTTGTAACAATCCTGCATCAGGTCACTGTGACCTACTTCATCCAAGCCTTTTGACAAATTGCATTCACAATAAAGAACAATGCTGCATAAAGTAGTCCTGAGTCTAGTCAGAAACTATTACTGCTCCTCATTAGTTAAATTTCAGATGTTAGTGGTGTCCCAACTTAAAATTTGCATCATATATTATTTCAGTGATTCATTCTTTAGTGTTCATAGTCAGAAAGCTCACATTACTGTAAATCTGTTTTTCTCTTATATAAAAGCTAGAAGAACCGTTTCTTTATGTAGTTAAGTTTCTGACCTGTGGACTATTATTTTATGCTACTACGCTAAGCCAAGTTCTTGCCATTAGATGCACCTTCTAACCTCTGGAGTGAATGAGTGAATCACGGGCAGCAGACAAATACTTTAGTTGTATGCTCCTCAGGGAGCTAAGAGTAGCTACAAAAAGTACACAGGCCTGAGAAGTCCAAGAGTACAAGTGTAAGGCGTAAAAAAATATACCATGTGGGGTATACCACACACCATAAGGCTTCATATTTTGAATTTATAACAGTGTTAATATGTCAAATCATAAGTATCATATATTTAATGCAGGTCATCAAAATGTGTGAATATATTTCATGTTTCATTTCATATACACTTTATATATAGCTGGCAGGATGACTGTCGAGATCAGATGTTTAAAACGTCTACTCAAAAAATATGAACTGTGACTCAGTGACTGTATTTTAACTTTACAGCAAGCCCTGCAGCTCCTGTGACAGTCCAGCCCCCTGCTCCACAGCCAAGTCAAGTACACCAGCCTCACACACAGAGAATGACAAATCCAGTCTCAGTCTCAGTCACACCACAGGTAAAAAGGATCTTGTATAGTAGAATCTCTCTATTACAGACACTGGCAGGTCTCGGGAATTTGTCCATAGTAGAGAGGTGCCTGCATTAGGGAGGCCAAGGATCTCTGATTAAGTATGAAATAGGACTCCATCAATTGTTTATAATTTAGAGAGTTCCTGTAATTTGGGATCCCTGCAGCTGTATATAAATATGTATTTTACCTTATGAGTGCCCCAGCCCAAATAAGCACACCCCCCCCACACCACCACACACACCCACCCCTTTGATTATGGGATTCTTGACATAGAGTTCACTGCTAGCATTAAAAGTCACCATTCTTTTTAGTCAATACTGATGTCAGTCAAACTATTTCTTTAAAAAATTAGGCAACAAATATTTATCACAGGAATGGTCAGTCATTCAAGTAAGCAATTTGATAAATTTGGGCTCAGAAGAGGGGTGTGCTCATAAGAAACTGTAAAAGTCACATATTTATATAGTGCATGCAGAGGCCTTTTGGTCTTATTAGTATATATGGAAAGTGAGAGCTGTATCTTTATAATGGGACACCTGATAGGTCTAGGTTTAAGTTGTATTGATAACACCAGTAGTAAAAATGGATATTTAAAGGCAGTCAGAGGAACAGTAAAGTGGTACAGTTGATCCAAGTAAGATCGAGGGTGTTTTTAGCTCAGCTGACTTTCAGTCATGCTGGGCTATAGCGATGGGTCTTTGTCCGGCGTCCTTCTGTCTGTCCGTACGGCCGGCCGTCCGTCCGTTAGCAGGGCACAAATCATAACCGTAGGGGCTAGGGCCATGAACCCTATGCAGTCTTAGAGGTTATAAAAAGATCTCCTTGCAAACCTGAAATTAGGTCACTGCGACCTATATTCTCGAAGTTATGGGGTGTGTTTGCATCCCCCAGATATAACTCTTTGAGACAAAATTTTCATCCCAAACCTTCCATCTTTCACATACAGCTCACCTACCAACAGGGGAAGAATCATTATTTTTTTTAAGTCAAAAGGTCAAAGGTCAAGGTCACAGGGGCCTCCTCTTTGAAAAGCCTGTGGATGCATTTTAAGCCAACCCTTTCATCCCAATTCTTTGATCTTTCACATATAGCTCACCTACTAAGTTGGAGAAGAATCCTATAGATTTTGAGGTCACAAGGTCAGAGGTCAGGGTCACAGGATCCACTTCTTTGAAAAGGTAGTGGACACATTTCAAGCTCGATTTTTCATTCCAAACCTTCCAGCACTGACATCGCTTCTCTGCCAACAGAGGAAAAGACCTGTTGATTTTGAGGTCAAAGGTCAAGTTCACAGCACCCACTTCTTGCGTGGAGTCATTTTCAGGCAAACTTTTCAATCTGTACCTTCCATCTGTCATATATGGCTTACCTACCAATAAGGGAAGAAGCCTATTGATGTTGAGGTCAAAAAGTCAAAGGTCAAGGTCACAATATTTAATTGTTCTAAATGCTTGTGAGCATATTTCAAGTGTAACTGTTCAACCCAAACCTTCAGTCTTTCACATATGCCACATCTATGCATCACTCAGTTTGACTCAAACTTCATATTTATGGGTCTTTTTGCTTGAATAAATAACTTATTGATTTTGGGGTCAGCTGGTCAGCAGGTTAAAGGTTGCAGGACAAAGTTATTCACCCATTGGTTGCCAAGTAATAACACCAGATTTAAGTGGTCAGTAGTTACCCATCATTTAGAAAGAATCCAGTTGATATATGGGCAAAAGGCCAAGGTCATAGGTCAGGGATGTTCACAATTACTTATTTTATAGACCATCTCTATTTTTCTTGTATATATAACCATCCCACTCCAGCTGGTACATCTCCCTGTGTGGCTGTAATTGTTAGTGACACTGGTGACATATGACTCCCTTTTGTATCAGCCTATTAAGTGATAAGGCTCAGTGATAAGTACCTCGTTACTTCATAACAAAAACACTGTTGTCAGAATGCTTCAGCCAGGCATTAAGACTATGAGAGTATAGAATTAAGGTTTAGCTACTGATTTATAAGATGATGGGAACATTTTGCAGTTTATTTTATGGAATCCTAGCAATAAACTTAGTTTCCTAGATATCTGAATATTTTAATATATATCACCACATATAAAAGCAAGTGTTTGTTCTCATAATATGTGGATCTGTACCTTGATTTAGGATGGCTTTTTGTTTTATTTCAAGACTCTTAAACATGCTTTCTGCATTTCTTTTCTTTCAGGTTTGGCAGTTTACCTACCCTGCTGACCCCATTGAAAAGCAGAGTGATAATAAAAATATTGGACTTACACTTTTTACAATTGCATATCTATAAATCTGATATGAGGGCCTTGACATGCCTTTTGAATTATTTTGGGCATTTATTACTGGATAATTTGCCCCAAGTTTGGTCTCTTATTGGAGAATGTGGGATATCAAATGTCATACTTGTCAGAAATCCATTATGTCTGCCAGTTAGCCACCTTAGAAATTCTTTCTTCAGGGCATTTTCAGTCATTTTTCTTTAATGTTTGGTCCGATTTAGAGAATGTTTGTTGTCTGATTTCAGACTTGTCAGAAGTCCAATATGGCCACCAGGCAACCATCTTTTAATTCCTTTTGATCATTTTATCTCAAGAACAGTTAAAGTGAATGCAGTTGGATGTATATTTATGTAATCTTGTAAAGGATTGGGTCAAATATTTCTGAATAAATATTACCATCATTTATAAAAGTGCAGTACAGTTGGCTTGTATTGAATAAAAATTCACACAGAAGCACCTGTTTCTCAATAATTCTTGCATGTATTTCCTTGATTTTTGCTATATATTTTGATCTTATATTTGCCCTTTGTGGTGTTCCTTTTGAGACTGACAGGTTTCAAGCAAGCTGTTGGAATAGTTCCTGATAGCTTAACAATCATGCATTTTCCTCAGACCATCAATTCACTGTGTTTTAACCAGACATAGGTATTATATATTTCTGTTGTCATAGAAAATTTTCAACAAATTGGCAAATTGGTTCTTCAAAATTTGCCTGGAAGTTGTGAATCTCAGTCCATGATGTCACAGGTCATGCTTGGCAGCTGAGCGTCATGACCCATGGGTCACTTGTTCTTTTAGGCCAAGAGGTATTTCATTTACAGTTAAATAATATAATCACCTGATAAATGATAAGGGGAAACCTGTGATATTTATGATTTGTGTAACTTGTTTATATTTGCAGGCATTGGTTGGTATTTTTAGCTCAGCTGACTTTCAGTCATGCTGGGCTATAGCGATGGGTCTTTGTCCGTCGTCCTTCCGTCTGTCCGGCCGGCCGGCCGTCAGTTAGCAGGGCACAAATCTTAACCGTAGGGGCTAGGGCCATGAACCCTATGCAGTCTTAGAGGTTATAAAAAGATCTCCTTGCAAACCTGAAATTAGGTCACTGCGACCTATATTCTCGAAGTTATGGGGTGTGTTTGCACCCCCCAGAAATAACTCTTTGAGACAAAATTTTCATCCCAAACATTCCATCTTTCACATACAGCTCACCTACCAACAGGGGAAGAACCATAATTTTTTTGAGGTCAAAAGGTCAAAGGTCAAGGTCACAGGAGCCTCTTCTTTGAAAAGCCTGAGGATGCATTTTAAGCCAACGCTTTCATCCCAATTCTTTGATCTTTCACATATAGCTCACCTACTAAGTTGGAGAAGAATCCTATAGATTTTAGGTCACAAGGTCAAAGGTCAGGGTCACAGGATCCACTTCTTTGAAAAGGTTGTGGACACATTTCAAGCTAGACTTTTCATTCCAAACCTTCCAGCACTGATATCGCTTCTCTGCCAACAGGGGAAAAGACCTGTTGATTTTGAGGTCAAAGGTCAAGTTCACAGCACCCACTTCTTGCGTGGAGTCTTTTTCAGGCAAACTTTTCAATCTGTACCTTCCATCTGTCATATATGGCTTACCTACCAATAAGGGAAGAAGCCTATTGATGTTGAGGTCAAAAGTCAAAGGTCAAGGTCACAATATTTAATTGTTCTAAATGCTTGTGAGCATATTTCAAGTGTAACTGTTCAACCCAAACCTTCAGTCTTTCACATATGCCACATCTATGCATCACTCAGTTTGACTCAAACTTCATATTTATGGGTCTTTTTGCTTGAATAAATAACTTATTGATTTTGGGGTCAGCTGGTCAGCAGGTTAAAGGTTGCTGGTCAAAGTTATTCACCCATTGGTTGCCAAGTAATTACACCAGATTTAAGTGGTTAGTAGTTACCCATCATTTAGAAAGAATCCAGTTGATATATGGGCAAAAGGCCAAGGTCATAGGTCAGGGATGTTCACAATTACCTTTTTTATAGACCATCTCTATTTTTCTTGTATATATAACCATCCCACTCCAGCTGGTACATCTCCCTGTGTGGCTGTAATTGTTAGTGACACTGGTGACATATGACTCCCTTTTGTATCAGCCTATTAAGTGATAAGGCTCAGTGATAAGTACCTCGTTACTTCATAACAAAAACACTGTTGTCAGAATGCTTCAGCCAGGCATTAAGACTATGAGAGTATAGTATTAAGGTTTAGCTACTGATTTATAAGATGATGGGAACATTTTGCAGTTTATTTTATGGAATCCTAGCAATAAACTTAGTTTCCTAGATATCTGAATATTTTAATATATATCACCACATATAAAAGCAAGTGTTTGTTCTCAAAATATGTGGATGGGTACCTTGATTTAGGATGGCTTTTTGTTTTATTTCAAGACTCTTAGTCATGCTTTCTGCATTTCTTTTCTTTCAGGTTTGACAGTTTACCTACCCTGCTGACCCCATTGAAAAGCAGAGTGATAATAAAAAATATTGGACTTACACTTTTTACAATTGCATATCTATAAATCTGATATGAGGGCCTTGACATGCCTTTTGAATTATTTTGGGCATCCATTACTGGATAATTTGCCCCAAGTTTGGTCTCTTATTGGAGAATGTGGGATATCAAATGTCATACTTGTCAGAAATCCATTATATCTGCCAGTTAGCCACCTTAGAAATTCTTTCTTCAGTGCAGTTTCAGTTATTTTTCTTTAATGTTTGGTCCGATTTAGAGAATGTTTGTTGTCTGATTTCAGACTTGTCAGAAGTCCAATATGGCCACCAGGCAACCATCTTTTATTTCCTTTTGATCATTTTATCTCAAGAACAGTTAAGGTGAATGCAGTTGGATGTATATTTATGTAATCTTGTAAAGGATTGGGTCAAATATTTCTGAATAAATATTACCATCATTTATAAAAGTGCAGTACAGTTGGCTTGTATTGAATAAAAATTCACACAGAAGCACCTGTTTCTCAATAATTCTTGCATGTATTTCCTTGATTTTTGCTATATATTTTGATCTTATATTTGCCCTTTGTGGTGTTCCTTTTGAGACTGACAGGTTTCAAGCAAGCTGTTGGAATAGTTCCTGATAGCTTAACAATCATGCATTTTCCTCAGACCATCAATTCACTGTGTTTAAACCAGACATAGGTGATATATATTTCTGTTGTCATAGAAAATTTTCAACAAATTGGCAAATTGGTTCTTCAAAATTTGCCTGGAAGTTGAAAATCTCAGTCCATGATGTCACAGGTCATGCTTGGCAGCTGAGCATCATGATCCATGGGTCACTTGTTATTACTGATATATCTAACTATTTGTATTAGCAGGCAAGTCCTTGTCGTGAGAAAAAAAAACTTTCTAAAGAAGAGTTCATAATCTGTTTATGTAGAGGTGATAAGGGAATACATGACCAAAAATTGTGAAAAGAAATATATGACCAAAACATATTTTTCATCATGATTATAAATGTGTTTTTATTCAATATTTAGTTTATTTTTATTTATATTTATTGGTATTGATATCATTTATAGCAGCCAGGACCAGTACCACCAGGTGCTAGAGAAGCAGCAGACAAAATCCTAAATCAAATTACACATGGTGAGTACAGAATACACTGAGAGCTATGCAGCAAATTTTGGACTCAACTGGTCATCAGTTCTTTTTTTTTTTAATATTTTTTTTTTGGTCGGAAGTTACCGCCTCCATTTTTTAATGCTTTCTTAATGAAATAGTATATGTACAACTACAGAGTTCCATACTGGTTTTGGACTACGTGACAGGGGCTTACACTCGATTGTCCTGATGTCATCCAGGTTCGATGTACCACTCCTGTGGGTCCTAGGTGTGTGTCATCCCCATTGCTGGGTCAAAACACCAAGAAACCCTTGAAAGGCACATTGTTTGTGAGTTAATCATGACTATTGGGCACAGTCTAACCATTAGGCCTGCAGAACACACCCTGGGTGGGGGCCAACCGTGACGAAAAATCTCACCGCTTCAGTTGAGATTCGAAATCACAATCTCCCACCATTTGAGTCATGTGCATTACCCCTGAGCCACAGAAGCTGGTTTACTAGACTTCAAACAGGAGTACCAATAACAATGTTGTACTTGGTAAAATGAAAAAAACATGAAATTGGAATATAATGCCTTTCTTTATTAGTACTATATAATACATATGATTTTAATATGCAGCCTGTGACATCCAGGTTTTAGTGTGTATTCAAAATGGCAGCCCCGATGAGTTGTTTGGAAACTTGGAGAAATAAACCTGTCAGGGTTTGGCTCAGCTACTGGAGTGAGAGCATCTCAGAAGTTCATTGCTTCTAAAATAGTGGGATAGTAAACAGGTCTGGGTAGGTAACTTGTATGTGGTAAATATACTATATTTAAAAAAAAAAGTATTTGTCATTATTTCAATAATGTTCCAAAATTAGTATGTTTCGAAATCAGTCAAATCAGTAGAAATGATATACAGTGATCTGCTTCATATCTCCCCTGCAGATGGTCATATTTATCCCCCGCCTCAGCACAGCATGGTATATTGTGATCAGCTCTGTCCATCTGACCGTCTGTCTGTCCATGAACAATGTTTAGCGAACCTGTGAGCTTATGCGATGGCCCAGCGTTGTCCGTCCGTCATCCGCCGTCCAGAGCTGGCTTTCCGCCGTCCATGGCTGAAACGGTCGGAGCTATCAGCTCCAAATTACATGTAAGAATTAGACACGTGAAACTTGGTGCCCTGGAGCTTATTATTGGGTATCTGCATTAATTTTAGATTTTATAGAGAAAAAGCTTAAAAACCTTTAAAAAGCTTCTCCTCTGAAACTGTCCAGCCAAATTGTCCAATATTTCACAGAAGTGTTCCTTGGAACAATCTCTCTCAATTTTGTTTGAATGGTTTCAGTTCAATGATTTTTGACCGAGTTACAGGAAGTTGAACTTAGTCATCTGTGCAAAAAAGCATACTAAACTTAAAATCTCAGAAACAGCTGGAGCTGTCATTGCCAAATTTTATGCCAATGTTTGTCACATGAGTCATATCTGAAATTGAGGTGTTGGTGGCGCCACCTACATTGATCTGTTTTTTACAAGCAAAAATGTAAGTTTAGACTGTTCTAGCTTATATACTGTTTTTTAAGAAACTGTTAAGCTGATTGGTTTAAACTTTACAAGAATCATTTTATGGTAGGGTTCTGCCAGTTTTATAAGAATAGATTTGGTAAATGCAGCTGTAAAAAAGCTGTAGCCAATTGAAAAAGGCTTTCTGTGTTTGAAAAAAGATTTGACAACATGCCCAGTTTCAGCAGCCAAGTCAAGAGGTCACTCAGTACAACCAGGTGGGGTCCAGACATCACCATGGCAACTGACCTGGCTCTGGGGGGGTGTCTAGACACATCGTCTAGATGCAGAATGCCCAGATTAGAAATATTGGAACTATATCTTTCAACTGTTTGAAAAAACTTGGTTTGCAATTTTTAATGAATCTGTGAGCTTATGCAGTGGTGTGGTGTTGTCCGTCTTCTGTCTTCCGTCGGCGTTATAGCTATCTCAAAAAGAGCAGAAGCTAGCATCACCAATTTTATTGCAAAAAAATTGTCATCTAAAAAATTCTATTGGATTTTGCTTATTTCTTGGCTAACTGCATTTTCTTAGATTTTTGGGGGAAGAAGCTAAAACATTTAAAAATGTTCTTCTCCGAAACCATGCTGCCAAATTTTCTGTTCATCTGTTCTATTAATCCTCCCTGGTAAAAAGAACATATCCAAAATATCCTGACTGATACATCCTTGTTGTATCTGCCAAAACAGAGTTTTGTGGATACTTTGTTTTCAGTCGGACGCCGCCGCCACTTAGGTTCCGGACAACTCCTCCGTAACCACTGGGCAGTATTTTTTAAAATTCACAATTATGATTGGGTCACATGTGAACTGCTGCGCCTTCATGTTTGGTTGACCTCTGTACTTTCCTCTCTGCCCAGCGTCCATTTGTGTGTCTGTCTCCCCACATAAACCCACATATCTCGGGAACCATTTTAACCAATCAGGCTAAAAATGTAGCCCTTGGATAGCTTTATAACATACATTAAAAATGGTGGCGCCAACTGCAACCATTTTAGCACAGTGTCCATCTGTTCATCTGCCTTGGGATAAAATCACTCATATCTCGGCAGTGGTTTGACTTATTCACCTGAAATTTGCAGGTTTATACATCATAGACAGCTTTCTTGATTTTATGACAGGTGGCACCACCTTCACTCACGTTTATGCTGCAGACATCCAAGCTCATATCTGGGGAACCATTTGACCAATTTTGGCCAAAATTTTGCATGTGTATAGATCTCACAAAGCTTTATATCATACGCAAAACTGGTGGCGCCACCTGCAACCATTTTTGCACAGCATCCATCTGTTCATCTGCCTTGGGATAAAAACACTCATATCTCGGCAATGGTTTGACTTATCCACCTGAAATTTTGCAGGTTTATACATCATAGACAGCTTTCTTGATTTTATGACAGTTGGCACCACCTTCATTCACATTTTTGCTGCAGACATCCAAGCTCTTATCTCGGGAACCATTTGACCGATTTGGCCAAAATTTTGCCTGTGTAAAGATCTAACAAAGTTCTGTATCATAAGCAAAACTGGTGGCGCCACCTGCCACCATTTTTGCACAGCATCCTTCTGTTTGTCTGCTGTGGGATAAAATCACTCGTATACAAGTAGTGGTACAACTGATCTGCCTAAAATTTTGCATATGTATATAACCTGGACAGTTTTTTGCAGGTCCCAACTTCCATTTTGCTGAAATCATAATACTAAGGTAGATCTGCAGGACATAAGAGGATCAATATTAAATTTTAAAGATAATCCTCTGTATATACTCCCAAACTTTGCACAGGTTTGCATTAGGCCTGTAGGCCTTGTTATGCTATATCATATGTCTAAAAGTTTTACTCAAAATTCCTTCAAATTGTAGTAGCAGGTGCATCTTATGGGTCTCCAGAGCTGATAAGGTTTTGGTCAAGCCAAATTTTTGGATTTTTTTTTTTTTTTTTTTTATGCAAAATTTGAACATTTCATATAAACACGTTATCTCAAAATGTTTTACAGAGATCAACTTCTGTTTGTAGCAGCAAGTGCATGGTATGGGTCCCCAGAGCTGATAAGGTTTTGGTCAAACATGAATGTTTTTTTTTCATGAATTTTTTATACCAATTTTTTTTTCATTATATAAGTGACACTTTTTCTCAAAAAGTCTGTCAGCCTCTGTCTGTTAATTTTTTAGTATTGCCACGATAACTGACCAGGGCTTTGAATGATTTATTTTCGAAACTCACCATAACTACTTACCTACTTATCCCGAATTTGAAAATAGGCAAAATACATGCATATTTAATGAGGTCAGAGGTCACAAGGCTACTTTGTGATGTCACTGTGATATTACTTACAAGGAATACGATGGATTTTGATCAAACTCAGCAGAAATACTAATCAATATAATATCTCGCATATTTTCAGTTTCCACCAAATCCATGCATATTTCATAAGGTCAGAGGTCACCCAACTTTTGTGCCATGATGGTGACTTACCAAAAATCTAATGGAATTTCATGAAACTCAATAGACATATTTACCAATAGTGTTTCTCAACTGAATTTACATTCTCATCAAAATTCATGCATGTTTATTTAGGTCAGAGGTCACCAGATACACAGTGGGTATATTATGCAAGTATGCTGTGCTTTTGTTATGAATTGTTTTATACAATTTTTTTTAATTTTCACATGCGACACTGTTTCTCTAAATGTTTTACATGATTCTACTTCTAAATATAATAGCAGCTGCACCCTTTAAGTCACATTCTGTATTTGCAGCAGATTAGGTTTTTTGATTAAACCCACACACAGTGTTTTTGGTAAAATATTGAATGTGAGGATGTGTGTGTTATGGTGTGTATACACATTTCTCACATTCCCATTTGGTAGGGAATACAGTCCTCTGGACATTTTCTAGTTTTAATATCTGTCATAACAAACAGACTATCTTGAGAAATACTAAACATATTTAAAGCAATGGTTCTATTCTGTACTTAAAAGTTTAAATACAGTCACTTAGTTAAGATCTTTGCCTGAGTGCCTTGACCCATTGGTCATTTCTCTTTTTTCACCAGATCAAAGATTCTCTGCTCCAATGCCAGCACAGCCTGTAGTACAACAGCCGCCAGTTCAGGTGGCTGCCACCAGAGTTACAGTTCCTGCTCAGATAGTGCGTGCTCCACCCCCCTCTTCAGTTGCTGTCTCAATAACGCAGGTTGGGCCAATGTTCACTCCAGGCATGAACCCTAATCAGCAGCAGCACCTGGTGACATCACAGCAACACAACGTAGCCATCAGACAGACGTCGCAGCCAACCACGACTGTCGTCAATCCAGAAACAATGAACCCTGGACAGCCGCTGGCCAGCGTTGTCCCTCACCCACAAATGAAGCTTGTATGGACAGGTAAGACCAGATATCAGTAAAAAGCAGCTCCCTGGTATAATGAATTAAAAAAAAAACTCTAATTACTCTTGGGGTAATTACTTGTGGGGTCATAGGTAATTTAATCAGGTCTGTATATATTAGGGTTGGGTATTGCATTTGTTGATCACATTTCCACATTTTGTTATATTGCATAAAGAAGTGATATGTATTGCAGTATTTTTATTGTATCAATTTATAATGTATCATGTACTCAAATGTTGAGTATTAGAAAAGAATAAAACATTTGTCCTGTTGCAAGAAAGAAAAAAATGCACAGATTTAAAAAGTGATCCATATGCCAGTATTTCCTCATAAGGAATATGAAGAAATAAGTTTATTGAATACTGATTGTATAGTTTTAAATGAATATTATTATTTTATCATGTCATCAAGAATAAATATAGTGAAATTATGGAATAACTATTGTTTTTATTTATTTCCAATAGTTTCTCACTAACCATGTATTAACAGTAACTAATTCAGTGTATAATATCAGGCGCTTTGGAGTGGCTGGACAAAACTCCTGCAGACCCAACAAGCAAGATTACAAGAACACTTGCCTGTCATGTGTACAATGGAGCAGGAGAACCAGAAATGCAAGTACCTGCGCTAGTTACAGTCTTTACAGAGTGCTTTAATCTATGTCATGCTTTCTATAACTCATGATTAAGTAAAGTTTGACATTAATATAACTATGTTGTTACCCAATTAGGCTCATAATTATAAGGAATGCTTACGCCTTTAAAATTCAAGAAAATATCAGATATAACAAAATTGCAGATGCATCATCATTAGTGGTAGGAGTCGGTTCCTTTTTCATAATCGATCATCAATTTAAGCAAACTGATTGATGATCAATTATTAATTGGTTCAGACAAATATATGCAATTATCAAAGAAATATGCAATTATCTGTGAAACACTACCTGAGTTTCCTTGGCAGGTATTCTCACCTCGCACACGAATGTAACGATCCTTCCACGTATAAAGACACAATCAGACTTATTTTAAGGATCAAATTAAACGATCAGCAATGTCGGGTAACATCTTTCATTATGGGAATTAAGAGCATCTAAGAATGTTAGGCCTAGCACATGAAGGCAGACTTTACTGGCCCAGGTGCGCTTTGGGCAGATCATACAAAAGAAAATGTGCCAACTAGTCCAAAGAGAAATCCAAATACTCGACTGGCCTGGTTAGCCCCCACAAAGAATTTTTTTAAGAATGGCCTAAACAGTGGCACCTGTCTTCGGTTGAATAGATTATTTCTAAGAGAATCTCGCAAAATTGGCATAGACCTGGAGAATTTATGGAGTATTTTAATGCCTGCCGGCCCATATTTTGCAATGTACATCTCGTTAGAAAACTCTCCGCTAATTCTGCAGCTCCCTGCGTGTTCACAGATAATAATTTTAATAAGTCCTCTATTCTTGCATTTACTGTGTCATACTTAGTCACATAAGTAATTTATTTGGGAACACAGACTCATTATATGAAGCGCTGAATGTGGTAAAAAATGGAAGAATAATTTTTGCCTGTAACATAAAGGCATTTGACGTATGTAATCAATAGTTGCCTTTGATAATCGAGCTCTTGAAAGTGGCAGCAAACCAACTGACTTTCAATAAAACTTGATGATCAGCTCACTACTAATCATCATATTAGGGTTCTGGTGATGCTTGGCAGATATTTAGCAAAACTTTGATTCATTATTGCAAAAATATTAATTGTTACCTTTCTAAAGTTGAATTTTATATTGAACATAAGTGTATAACCAGTTAAGTTCAGCAGCAAAGGTCACACGTTAGACAGTTTATGTGCATGCAGCATGTAGAGTTGACTTTCATTCTGCTGCAGCAACACCAGTAAGTGGCCGAGCAAGTTAACACTTCAGCACCTCCCCAGCTTTTGGCTCCAGCCCCTCCAGCATCTGTTCAACAAGTGTCGCACGTTACAGTTCCGGTTTGCAAAGAACGACTCTGAGGCCCTGAAAAGCCTGACTAATAAGTTCTTCAAACAGTCTCTGGTAAGTTATTCCTCAAGCATAGGTCATATTTGATTGTGTATTACACTTCATCATGTTGTAAGAAACACAACTGTCCAGAAATGATGTGTCTTTTAATGGAACTTAGACCAGAGTTATATATAAAACATTATGCTACAAAACAGTGACTTGGAAAGTAGCATACACACATAATAATTATGAAAGGTATTTGATCCCTTAAAAATCTCATCCGCTGGATTTTTAGCGAACCTGTGAGCTTATGCGATGGTGCGGCGTTGTCAATGGTGTGTCGTCTGTACGTTAACCATAGCTATCTCAAAAATGGTAGGAGCTAGCATCACCAAATTTTTTTGCAAATAATCAGTCATCTGAAAAACTCTATCGGATTTTGTTTATTTTTAGCTCAGCTGACTTTCAGTCATGCTGGGCTATAGCGATGGGTCTTTGTCTGGCGTCCTTCCGTCTGTACGGCCGGCGGGCCGGCCGTTAGCAGGGCACAAATCGTAACCATAGGGGCTAGGGCCATGAACCCTATGCAGTCTTAGAGGTTCTAAAAAGATCTCCTTGCAAACCTGAAATTAGGTCACTGCGACCTATATTCTCGAAGTTATGGGGTGTATATTTGCACCCCCCAGAAATAATTCTTTTAGCCAAAATTTTCATCCCAAACCTTCCATCTTTCACATACAGCTCACATACCAACAGGGGAAGAACCATAATTTTTTTGAGGTCACAAGGTCAAAGGTCAAGGTCACAGAACCAACTTCTTTGAAAAGCCTCAGGATGCATTTTAAGCCAAACCTTTCATCCCAATTCTTTGATCTTTCACATATAGCTCACCTACTAAGTGGGAAAAGAATCCTATTGATGTTGAGGTCACAAGGTCAAAGGTCAGGGTCACAGGATCCACTTCTTTGAAAAGGTTGTGGACACATTTCAAGCTAGACCTTTCATTCCAAACCTTTCAGCACTGATATTTCTTCTCTGCCAACAGGGGAAAAGACCTGTTGATTTTGAGGTCAAAGGTCAAGTTCACAGCACCCTGTTCTTGCGTGGAGTCATTTTCAGCAAACTTTTCAATCTATACTTTCCGTCTGTCATATATGGCTTACCTACCAATAGGAGAAGAAGCCTATTGATGTTGAGTTCAAAAGGTCAAAGGTCAAGGTCACAATATTGTTCTAAATGCTTGTGAACATATTTCAAGTGAAACTGTTCAACCCAAACCTTCAGTCTTTCACATATGCCACATCTATGCATCACTGAATTTGATTCAAACTTCATATTAATGGGTCTTTTTGCATGAAGAAATAACTAATTGATTTTGAGGTCAGCTGGTCAGGAGGTTAAAGGTTGCAGGTCTAAGTTATTCACTCATTGGTTGCAAAGTAATTACACCCAGCCAGATGTAAGTGGTTAGTAGTTACCCATCATTTAGAAAGAATCCAGTTGATATGTTGGCAAAAGGCCAACGTCATAGGTCAGGGATGTTCACAATAACTTATTTTGTAGACCATCTCTATTTTTCTTGTTTTCTTGTATATATAACCATATGGCACTCACAACTGGTACATCTCACTATGTGCCCATAATTGTCAGTGACACTTGTGATATATGACTCCCTTTTGTATCAGCTCATGGAGTGATAAGGATATATCAATAGTGCATAACAAAAACACTGTAGCCTGAATGCTTAGGCCAGGCATTAAGACTATGAGAGTTTAGTGTTAAGTTTAGCTACTGATTTATAAAATGATGGGAACATTTTGCAGTTTATATCATGGAATCATAGCAATAAACTTAGTTTTCTAGATATCTGAATATTATTATACAAATCATCAGATATACCAGCAAGTGTTTGTTCTGATAATATGTGGGTCTGTACCTGGATTAAGGATGGCTTTATTTGATTACAAGACTCTTAGTGATGCTTTCTGCATTTTTTTTCTTTTAGGTTTTGCAGTTTACCTACCCTGCTGACCCCATTGAATAGCAAGCTGATAATTAAAACAAATTGGACTTGGACTTTTTACATTTGCATGTTCATAAATCTGATATGAGAGCTCTCCAACCTGATCATGCCTTTTGAATTGTTTTGGACATTCATAACTGTTACATTCTTTGAAGCAATTGCTACAAGTTTAGTGTCTTATTGGAGGATGTGTGACTTGTCAGAAAACCATTATGTCTGCCAGGTAGCCATATTAGAAATCCTTTTGCCAGGACAGTTTCTGTGATTTTTTTATGATGTTTGGTCCCTTTTAGAGGATGTTTGTTGTTTGTCTGTCAGAAATCCAATATGGCCACCAGGACGCCATCTTTAAATTCCTTTAGAACATATTATCTCAAGAACTATTAAAGTGAATGCAGTGGGATGTATATTAATGTAATCTTGCATTGGGTCAAAGATTTCTTAATAAATATGACCATCATTTATGAAAGCTCAGTACAGTTGGCTTGTATTGAATAAAAATTAATATGTAAGCACCCGTTTCACAATAATTCTTGCATGGATTTCCTTGATCTTTTGCTATATTTTGATCTTATATGTGGCCTGTGTGGTATTCCTTTTGAGACTGACAGGTATCGAGCAAGCTGTGGGATTAGTTCCTGATAGCTCAACAACCATACATTTTGCCTCAGACCATCATTCACTATGTTTAAACCAGACATATATGATAAGAATTTATGGCAATGTAGAAAGTTTAAACAAAATTGGCATATAGGTTCTGCAACAATTTTACTAGTTTTTCTTACTGCATTTTCTTAGATTTTATAGGAAAAAAGCTTCAAAAATCTTTACCTCAGAAACTGTCCAACCAAATTGTTCCATATTTCACAGAAATGATCCCTCGAACAAACTTTCTCAAGTTTGTTAGAATGGTTC
Organism: Sipunculus nudus; assembly: GCA_026874595.1. Taxonomy (NCBI): domain Eukaryota; kingdom Metazoa; phylum Annelida; class Sipuncula; order Golfingiida; family Sipunculidae; genus Sipunculus; species Sipunculus nudus. Next base: position 10,974,552 of record CM049311.1, on the reverse strand, counting down.
CAGTTCGGAGATCTTTGGCCAAGTTACAGAAGTTGAACTTAGTCATCTGTCCAAAAAGCACACTAAATTTTCAATATCAGAAACGGCTAGAGCTATCATCACCAAATTTTATGCCAATGTTTGTCACATATGTCTTATCCAAAATTGAGGTATTAGTGGTGCCACCTACATTGATCTGTTTTTTACTAGCGAAAATGTAATTTTAGACTCTTCTAGCTTATACACTGTTTTATGATGAAACTGTTAAGCTGATTGGTTTAAACTTTACAAGAATTATTCTGTGGTTGGGTTCTGCCAGTTTTATAAGAATGGATTGGGTAAATGCAGCTTTAAAAAAGTAGTGTAGCATATTGAAAAAGGCTTTCTGTGTTTGAAAACAGATTTGACAACATGCTGAGTTTCAGCAGCCAAGTCAAGAGGTCACTTAGTACAACAAGGTGGGGTCCAGACTTCACCATGGCAACTGACCTGGCTCTGTCTGGTGTCTAGACAATGTGTCTAGATGTCCAGACACAGCATCTAGACGTCTAGACACATTGTTTAGATGCAGAATGCCCAGATAGAACTAATGGAACTATATCTTTTAATTGTTTGAAAAAACTTGGTTTGCATTTTTAGTGAATCTGTGAGCTTATGCAGTGGTGTTGTCATCCGTCTTCTGTTGTCTGTCCTGCGTCATAGCTATCTCAAAAAGGGCAGGAGCTAGCATCAACAATTTTTTTGCAAAAAAAAATTCTATCGGAATTTGCTTATTTCTTGGCCAACTGCATTTTCTTAGATTTTATAGGGAAGAAGCTAAAAAACATGAAAAATGTTCTCCGAAACCATGCTGCCAAATTGTGTGTTCATCTGTCCCAATAATCCTCCCTTGCAAAAAGAACATATCTGAAAAATCCTGACTGATACATCCTAGTTGTATCCGCCTAAACAGACGCCGCCGCCTGAGAACTCCTCAGTAACCACTGGGCAGAATATTATTTAAATTCAGGATTATGATCGGGTCACATGTGAACTGCTGCGCCCTCATTTTTGGCTGACCTCTGACCTTTCCTTTCTGCCCAGTGTCCATTTGTGCGTCTGTTTCCACACATAAACCCATATATCTTGGAAACCATTTGACCGATCAGGCTAAATATTTTGCACAAATGTAGCCCTTGGATAGTTTTATAACATACATCAAAATGGTGGCACCACCTGCAACCATTTTTGCACAGCATCCATCTGTTCATCTGCCTATGGTTAAAATCACTCATATCTCTGCATTGGTTGGACTTTTTCCACCTGAAATTTTGTATATGTATACATCCTGGATAGCTTTCTTCATTTTATGACAGGTGGCGCCACCTACATTCACGTTAATGCTGCAGACATCCAAGCTCATATCTCGGGAACCGTCTGACCGATTGGGCCAAAATTTTGCATGTGTATAGATCTCACATAGCGCTTCATCATACGCAAAACTGGTGACGCCACCTGCAACCATTTTAGCACAGCGTCCATCTGTTCATCTGCCTTGGGATAAAATTACTCATATCTCGGCAGTGGTTTGACTTATCCACCTGAAATTTTGCAGGTTTATACATCTTGGATAGCTTTCTGGATTTTGTGGCAGGTGGCGCCACCTACATTTATGTTTATGCTGCAAACATTCAGGCTTATAACCCCAGGACTGGTTTGACATGTCCCCCTGAAATTTTGCTTGTGTATAAATCTCACAAAGCTCTTCATCATACACAAGATTGTCTGCTGTGGGATAAAATCACTTATATATAAGTAGTGGTTTGACTTATCTGCCTAAAATTTTGCATATGTGTACAACTTGGACAGTTCTGGATTTTGTGGTAGGTGGCGCAACCTACATACACATATTGGCTGCAGACATCCATGCTAATATGCAACACACCTCACTCTATTTCCCCTTGCCACTCAATCCATGCCTCACTTCACCCATCCCACTCTGATTTCGGTGGATACACGTAGTCGCTTGTCGACTACCTGTGTTCTAGTTTTATAATGTCCTAGTCCGAAACTTGCAGTTCCGAAACGTCAATTTTGCTTAAATCATATTGACTTAGGAAGATATGCAGGACATAAGGGGATCAATATTAAATTTTTTTAAAATAAACCTCCATTCATACTCCCAAACTTGCACAGGTTCGCATTAGGCCTGTAGGCCTTGTTTGTAGTTAATAATACTCTGATAACCTCCTTTAGTTAGGCTTTGAACAAGCTTGGTTTGCTTCATACTGTGTGTTTGCTTTCTTTCCAATTATTTGTAAAAGTAAAGTCTTAAAATGCCTTGCAAAATGCCCTGTATATACATAAATGCAAATTGCAGGGAATAAACAAATATTGCAGTGAATGCAAAAAAATTCATCATGTTGTTTTCATATGCATCCAGGCAGGGTGTATCCACTTCCCCCCGATGGCTCAGTGTGATATCCGCATCATGATGCTGTTGTACAGTAAGGGAAAACAGCAGTTTATGGGGCTGATTCCGACCGAGCAAACAGCGCTGCTAGAGAACTTCAAAACCATTGTTCAGCGACACAGAGAGAGCAAGAAGCCAGGAGCACAGAAGGTATTTTTGGGCCACAGTAACAAAACTCTTCTTCCATTACCCCTTCTGTATTTGTTGCTTTAGAATTTTTTTTTCAATTCAGTTAGAATCAACTGCAAGCATCAGTCAGACATTCTCTCCCTCAGATCATCGAAAGGAATTGAGAGATCAAAGAAAAACTTGTGATTTAAATTATTGTGTTGATGCCAAATTATATTGTGATGCCCTTGTTTTGCTTGATATCAGCTTACACATAACTTATTTTGGAATAGTCACTAACGTAACAGGGGAGTTTAGGGTTCAGTCTCAGTCATAATTAGAAGTAAATAGTATTTATTTAGTGAAACTTCTTTAAATTAACTTTGTCTGGCATATTTGTGCTTACTGCCTAATATTTCTTTTTTTCCTTGTTGTAGGTGGCAGCAGGTGCCCCTGCTGCTGGGTTTGCTGGTCAGCAGCAGGCTTTCCCATCACAACAAGCCCAACAGCAGGTCAGTATCAAAGCCAGCACCACCACCTTATTAATGTATTATACTTTTTGTTTCAGGAAATGCTGCCATTCATCACTTCCCTTATGTAGCCAGCTCCACCAAATACTGATGAATAAGAAACAAAGATGACTTGTAAGAGTGAGAATACATTATTAGGATCTCACAATGTCAGGAAAATTCTGAAGGACATAATCTTTAACAGTCAAAAGCCAATATTTGCAGGTCATACAGTAGAATTACAAGTTTTTCCATGGTTTGTTATATACATAGGAGGTAGAATCTTCACAATTTTGGTCATTTTTAAGGTTTAATTTTTCATGATCTCTGGTATAATCAGCATAGGACAGTAAAGGTTTAAGTAATCTGATCAAACAATCTGCTAATTTTTAGCTCGGCTGTCTGAAAGTCATCTTAGCTATAGCAATCACTCTTTGTCCGTTGTCCATCTGTTGTGCCGACTGTCAGTCTGTTCGTCTGTCCAACCGTTAACCAGACACAAACCGTAACCACTGGACCTTTAATCTTCTTACTTGACATCAAAGGAGATCCATGAAAAATCTCCTTGAAAAGCTGAAATCAGGTCTCTGTTACCCATATCCTCTGAGCTATGGGCCTCCTTAGTACCCCCCAGAATAATTTAAAATTTAACACAAAAGCTCCAGTATCTGAATAACTATTGAATTGATCACCATTTTGTGCATGCATATTGATCATAGAGTGTTCTATCAGTTCATGCAGATGGAAACATGAAATTAGGTCTCTGTTCCCATATCCTTTGAGCTATTGGGCATGCCAGTACCCTCCTGAATAATTAAAAGTTTGATACATAGGCTTCAGTATCTGACGACTAATGCATTGATCTCCATGATTTTTGTGTGCATGTTAATCATGGATTGTTTCATCAATTCTTCTAGACTTGTGGCACTACCTGTGTTTTTTTCTGATTTTTACGCAATTTTTAGCTCAGCTGACTATAAGTCATCTGAGCTATAGTCATGGTCCTTTGTCCGTCGTCCGGCCTTCCATCCATTAACAGGGCACATTTTAAAACCGTTGGACCTACGAATCCAAAATTTTGCATACCATTAGATGTCCCCAAAATCTCTTACCATACCAAAATTGGGTCATTAGGACTTTATTCCTTCGAGATATTAAAGAAAAACCTCCGTTTTCCATAAAAAAGCCATTGTTACACTTCGAGGCTGCCTAATATCAAAACAGCTGATCTGTTTTTGATCATATTTAGTATTCATATTCTTCCATACATTTTCTGTGAACATACTAAAATTAGGTCAGTATTGGGTATTATTTTGAAGTTATGGGCCAAAATATAATGCAATTTATAAAAAATCAGGAAATATAATTACGCACCTAACATGAGAATTGCTGAAGCTGGAGACTTTTTTTCAGGAATATTACTTTATTTAATCAAGATTCAATTGTTTACCCCAAATTAGATCTGAATTTTGCAAATTTTTCAAGTTATTAGCATAAATAAAAAATCAATACCTTAAATTTTGTCCAACTTTTGCAATGGCACGTTTTTTCCCTGTAAGCACTGTTGATTTAATTTTCACAGCATATATACATAAGGATTTTATCTTTTAAAATCTGAAATTTCAAAGGAATTGATTGAAAAGAGTAGCTTTTATTCATGTTTTCATACACCATGTCAAGTGTTGTTTACATCTAGCCCACCTAGTAGTACAGCCTTCACTTGCATTATGTAACCCACCCCAGGCAGCTTGCCTTGGCTCAGCTTGGCCACTACTAGCAGGCTTCCCCTCTGCCCTGCACTCCCCCCCCCCCCCCCCGATGGTGCATTAACTAGATAAATTTTATAATTTTTAGCTCAGCTGACTATCAGCTGAGCTATAGTCTTGGTCCATTGTCCGTCTTCTGTCCGTCAGTCCGTCTGTCCATCCGTAAGACTGGCACGTTTCGACACCATTGGACCTACAAATCTGAAATTCGGCTTACAGTTAGATGTCCCCAAAATCACTTACCATGCCGAAAATTGGGTCAATAGGACTTCGTTCCTTCGAGATATTAAGGAAAAACCTCAATTTTTTATTAGAAATCTATTTTCATACTTTAGGACTGCCTAATATCAAAACCACTCATCTAGTTTTCTTCATATTTACCATAAATATTCCTATATATATTTCCTATGTACATTCCAGAAATTAAGTTAGTATTATTTAATTTAAAAAAGTTATGGGCCAAAACATAATGGACTTTGTAAAAAAATCAGGAAAGATATTTGGTCACTTAATACCAAAAGTGTTAAAGGTAGGGACTTTTTTTCAGTAATACAACTTTAATCAATCAAAATTTAATTGTATACCAAAAATTAGATCAAAATCTGTTAAATTATTTTAAATATTGGCAAAAACATAAAATTGGTACCTTAAATTTTGCCCAAGTTTGACCATGGCACGTTTTTTTCCTGTAAGTACTGTGGAGTTAATTTTCACAGCATGTTTTTGTTATCATTTTGCCTGTTAACACCAAAAATTTGAAACCAGTTGATCAAAAACTGTAGATTTTATTCAAGTTTTCAAGCACCATGTCACATATTGTTTACATCAAGCTAGTGTTATGCAGTTTGCTAGAGCTCAGCACCCCTGCTTCAGCTCTAAGTTCCTTAAATTTAGCATACAGTTAGATGTCTCCAAAATCCCCTACCATGCCAAGAATTTGATCACTAGGACTTAATTCCTTCAAAATATTAATGAAAAACTTCATTTTTTTCAATAAAAACCCCATTGTTACACTGTAAGACTGCCTAATATCAAAACCACTGATCTGACTTTGATCATATCTAATATACATATTTTTCCATACATTCGCTATGCACATGCCAGAAATGATGTCAGTATTGTGTAATTGTTTTAAGTTATGGGCCCAAACAAAATGCACTTTTTAAAAAATCAAGAAATATATTTACTCCCTTAACAAGAGGTTTTATTACGTAAACATAATTGTGAGCTGTTTCTGTATTAATGAGAATTTTCTCTGTTAAAGTTTATACGCCAGAGTAAGCCAACCGAAAATTTTCCCTTATTGGGCCTATTATTGCCCATCCCGCCTCGTTCCCGTGTATCTAGGTCACACTTCCGTTACCCATAATCACATTTTCTTCTGGCGTACGCCATGATGGACGTGTGATCCCGCTCTGCGAGATTCTTCCACTGTTGGGTTTGTACTGATGAGTTTGCCAACTGAACTGTAAGTTGTCTTCTTTTTTCCCTTGCCCGCCATGGAGAACCCCACTTATTGTGGCTCTTGTCTTCTTAATCCCGGTTGGGACTCACACCCCACTTGTTTTCGTTGCCGCTCCAACAATGACTCCTGCTGTGTTTAGGCTGATCCTTGTTTTCACTGCCAGACTTGGACGTCTGACCAGTGGGCCCTTTCCAGGATTGGGCTCATTCCCCGGTACTTGGGGGTTCACCCTCCTATATTCCATTGTCTGGCCCCGTGGTTGTCTCCGAGGGGGTGGGGGGGGGGGGCCTACCCTGGTTGACCGCACCACGGCCGTGCTGCGTTCACCGTCCGTTCCCGCCGGTCCTGTCACCTCTCCAGTGGTTTAGACAGTTAAATCGTTGAATTCTCATTCATGGAAACGGCATTCTTCCCCCGTTCCCACGGCCTCCCGTTCTGCCAGCACATCTGCCTATTCCATATTACATATTTTTTCCCGGGCTTGTTAATCACTTATGTCGGATCTCGACGATTTTTCTAGACCTGATTCAGTCCGCCCGGCGCCCTCGCCGGCGCCCCGGTAATTTCTCCCCGGCCGTCCTCGTCGCCTGGCTCCTCGCCGGATTCCTTCCTTATCCCCGTGGCCGGCTGGAGCCGTCCCGCTGGATCGCCCGGACCTTCCTGGTGTGCAGGTAAGTGAGTCGGTGCCTCCTGCCTCCATTCGGGGCTGCCGGCCTCGCCTCTGGTTCCTCCGTCTGCCGTCGTTCCTTACCGGCCGGCCGGCTCTTCTTTCAGTGACCATCTGCTGTGCGGCCTGCGGCTCTGCTTCCTGTGCCTTCCTGGATGGTTCCTGCTGCTGCTCGTTCCCCGGCTTCCTGTTTCCAGCCTCCGGTGGCTCCGGCTCAGCGGGTCTCTCTGGCTCCCCCTACACGGGGTTCTCCAGGGTCCCCGACTGCTCAGTCAGCCGATCCCGCCCTGGCATCAGACCAGTGGTCGGCGATCGCGCTGCGCCACCAGGCTTGGCGTCTGCGCAAATCAGCTCAGTCAGCCGATCCCGCCCTGGCACCAGTCCAGTGGTCGGCGATCGCGCTGCACCGCCAGGCTTGGCGTACGCGCAAATCTGCGCTTATGGACCTAGGGGCTCCCTCCACATAGGAGGCTAACCCTAGTGGTCCGAAGTTCCGTTGGCACAACCTCGGACTTCCTCGGCGTCGGCGGCCGGTTCTTAATTGAATCCTGGCCCCTTCCATCGCCCTCCGCAGCACCCGCCGTGTGTCTGGAATTACAGACCACACGGGGGGTCTCTTACGTTGTACCCCACGCGGTGGTCTCGGGTTCTCGCTCTACTGGGGCCCCGCTTCCGCCGGGTTCGGTTACACCTTGGTCCCCCGGTACCCTCGGGAATTCCCCTGGGTTCCAGGCTACCTGTTCGTTCGTTTGCTCCCTTCTCCTGAGATCCCGGATGTTCAGTCTGCTCCGCTGCGCCTCGTGTCCGGCCTGGCTCAGCCGTTTGCGGACGGTCAGTCTTTATTACCATCCTCTGTCCCGTTTTCCGATCGTCACCTGTCGGTTCTGGAGGGGCTCGGCCGGCGTGCGGCCGGTATGGTTAACGACTTGCAGGCTGTCACTAGCTTTCTCGCTGTTTCTCTGGACCCGCTCACTCTCCACGCCTTCTGGCAGGCTTCTGCCCATACTGGCACTGCGTTTATTCAGGTCGTTGGCTCCCGGTTGTATAATTGCATTCTGTCATTTAAGCACTTACAGCCGAAGCTTCTCCGGCGGAGTTGACCGAGCTTTATTCTCCGCCTTTACCGGTTCCCTGCTGTTTGGCGGCCAATTACGGCCTCTCTTTGCCACACCTTGGCGCGCTCGGATCGTCTGGCCTGCCTCCGCTCGCCCTCTCTTGCGCCTCGGCCTTCCTTCCACGATCCTCCTGTTTCGGAGCCGGTTGCGGCTTCCGCTCAGCCGCGTCGCGCATCTGCTCTCTCTTCACGTCCTTTCGGACGTTCCAGCCGTTCTCCGCCTTTTTGTGGTCGATCCTCCATCCGAGGTTCGACCAAGATTTGCCTCTCTAGCTCCAATCGGCGCTCGGCTCAGCGACCGTTTTCCCGCGTGGGCGGGTTTCACCTCACAGTGGTTCATTCTCAGCCGCGTCGCGCATCTGCTCTCTCTTCACGTCCTTTCGGACGTTCCAGCCGTTCTCCGCCTTTTCGTGGTCGATCCTCCATCCGAGGTTCGACCAAGATTTGCCTCTCTAGCTCCAATCCGCGCTCGGCTCAGCGACCGTTTTCCCGCGTGGGCGGGTTTCACCTCACAGCGGTTCATTCTCGGCGCCCTACAGTTCGGGTTCCGTCTTCCGTTTAGCCCGCTCCGCCTCCGTCAGTTCCGGCATGACGCCTCGCTTGGCGGAGGCCATTCCATCTATGTTTGACAAACGGGCATTTTCGAGGTTTCCCCATTCTCCGTGGGGTTTCCCTCTCGCCTTTTCTTGTTCCCGAACCGCACGGCCGTTGGCGCCCGATCATAGACCTGTAGCGCCTCCTTTCGTTCATCTGTCCGCCCCTGTTTCGGATGTTCATTATCCATGCTGTGCTCCGCATTGTTCGGGGGATGGATTGGGCGTTCAAAAATTGACCTTACGGATGCCTAATTCACGTTTCCATTTCGGGTCCATCCGTTCGGGATCCACGTGGCCCCCTGGATTTTACCATACTTGTTCACGGGGTCCCGTGTTTTCTCCGTTCACCTGGCATTTCTGTGCTCCCTTATCTGGACGCTGGCTTGTCCATGCGGCCGCATCGCATCGCATTGCTCCCGGGTTCTCATCTTACTTCGGAACCTCGGCTTCCTGGTCATTGCGGCGTAATCTCTTCTCACTTCCACCCAGTCCCTCCGATTTCTGGGTGTCACGCTCGCTTTGGCGTCCGGCACAGCGTCGCTCCCGCGCGATTTTACTCTCCCGCTCCGCCGCCTGATTCGTTCCTTTCTCACGAGGCGCCGTGTAGACTCGCGCCCTGCGGCTTCTCTCCACGGTGCTCTCAACCGGGCCGCGTCTTTCATCCCGTTCGGCCGCCTGTACCTGTGTCCGATTCAGTCTATCTTGCGCCGTCACGGCCTTCTCCGGTTAACCTCGGTTCGTCCTACGATCCTCCCGTTTCGGCGCCCTGGCGGTCCCTTCGTCCCTGGATGGACCTTTCCTGTCTCCTGCGCGGCGTTCCTTTTTCCAGGGGTGTCGATTGCACCATCTATCCCGATGCGTCTCTCCTCGGTTGGGGGGCCCATCTCGCCGATCTTCGCGCTTCCGGGATATGGTCCCCGTCGGAACGTCTGCTCCATATCAATATCCTCGACCTGCGTGCCGTCCGTCGCGCGATCTCCCACTGGTCTCCCCGCTTGATCGGACGTCACATTCTCATCCGGACCGACAATACCACGGTTGTGGCCTATATCTACAAGCAGGGCGGTACTCGGTCTCCCTCGCTCATGCAGGAGACTTACCTTTTGTTTGATCTATGCCTCTCTCTCCGGGCTTCAGTTCATGCATCCCATCTTCCGGGCGTGTCGAACGTCCTAGCGGACGCCCTTTCCCGTCATCCGGCGTCTCTTCCTTCCCCACCGCTCCTTCCTCTCCTTATTCGGAGTGTTTTCGCTCGCCTGGGGCGGCCGGAATTCGATCTGTTCGATTTTCCGTTCCCCCCCACTCTCGTGCCTCCCCGACACGCCGCCGTCCGGGTGGTCTCATCGGTTTCTCTTTGCGTTTCCGGCGCCTCCGCTCATCCGCCGTGTCCTCCTCCGCTTGTCCCGCGCGGACCAGACTACCCTGCTTCTCTTCATTCCGTTTCATCCTGCTGCTCCATGGTTTCCTCTGTGGCGCTCGCTTCTCTCTCGCCCCCCCCTTATACTACTGCTCCGCATCGCGCTACTGTCGTTCCCTCGAGCGCGGCGCCCGTTTCGGTCGTGCCCTCTATGCGCATGCGTGCTCTCATCGGACACCTCAAGGATCAGGGCATTTCAAGTCTGGCTGCTCTCCTTGCCTCGGCTCCCGTCGCCGTTCTTCGGACCGCATCTACGACTCCCGGTGGCGTCTCTTCACGGAGTGCCCGTCTTCCCGCGGCATCTCCCCTTTAGATCTGTCGCTTGCGGCTGTTTTGGATTTTTCGTGTTCTTAGTACCGGTTCAACATTTATCCTATCCCTCTCTGCGTGGCTATCCCGCCCCCCTGCTGTCGGTGCTCCGTCCGCTGGGTCCTGATCGTGTCCTTCATCACCCGTTGGTGTCGGACTTCTCACGGGGGTTCATGCCCGTGCGTCTCGTCCACGGTATGTTGCGCCTTCCTGGCGCCTGGACATCGTCTTACGTCACCTCCGGGAACCCCCTTATGAGCCGTTGCGTTCGGCCCATCTTCTCCTTTTGTCTCGGAAAACGGTTTTCCTCCTTGCTCTTGCCTCGGCTGGTCGCCGTTCTGAGCTTCCTGCCCTCGTGGCTGATTCGTAATTCACGCAACTTGCGGCCGACGGTTCGTCGGCCACTCTACCTTTTCCGCCAGATTTTTATAGGAAATATCACAATTTCGATGACCCCCGTCTGCTTGGCACGTTCCGGCCCTCCCTAACGGTCAGTACCGTTATGGGGCTCCCAATTGCCCAGTTCGTGCGTTGCATTATTATCCACACGCTCCTCCTTCTTTACGGGGGGGGGGGGGGGGGGGGGGGGCGCAAGAAGTTGTTTATTTCTACAAAAGTCACATCTTCCAATTCGGTGATTAGCCCTTTCACCATTAGTGCGTGACTCAAGCTACTATCGTCGCCGCATATGAATCCGCTTCTCATTCCACATTAGACCAACTTCACTTCAAGGCCCATGACATTCGAGCTATTTCGACTTCCTTGGCCCATTTCTCCAGGATCTCACCTAATCAGTTGGTCCAGATGGGATACTGGATATCCCCATCTCCGTTCACACGCTTCTATCTGACTGTTGTTCCGCTCCAGGCTTCGGGCCTCTCCTCCATGGGCCCTGTGTTCGCGTCGGGTGAGGTCCTACAATTTTCCAGGCCATCTTCTTCCTCTCCGTCGGTTCCGCCACTGACGTCGTCCGCTGCTCCTTCACAGCACTGTGATTCCTCGTTCCAGCGTTACAGGTAGGTGCTCCCTCCCCAAGGCATGTCTGTTTTTTTCTCATTAATACAGAAACAGCTCACAATTATGTTTACGTAATAAAACCCCCCCATTCTCTCCCTGTGAATGGTGGTTTTGTTAGTAAACTGTTGTGAGCTTTTCTGTATTACAAACATCGCTCCCTCCCAGTCCTCTTCCTTACGCCTTCGAAAATGTGATTATGGGTAACGGAAGTGTGACCTAGATACACGGGAACGAGGCGGGATGGGCGATAATAGGCCCAATAAGGGAAAATTTTCGGTTGGCTTACTCTGGCGTATAAACTTTAACAGAGAAAATTCTCATGAATACAGAAAAGCTCACAACAGTTTACTAACAAAACCACCATTCACAGGAAGGGAATGGGGGGGATTGCTGAAGCTAGAGATTTTTTGTCAGGGATGAAACATTATTTAATCAAGATTCAGTTGAGTACCAAAAATTAGTTCTGAATTTTTCAAATTTTATAAGTCATTAGTATAAATATAAAATTAGTACCTTAAATTTTGCCCAACTTTGACCATGGCACGTTTGTTTCCTGAGAGCACTGTTGATATAATTTTCATATCATGCACACATTAGGATTTCATCTTTTTAGTTTAGAAAGCTGAAAGAAATTGGCCAAATATTGTAGCTTTTATTAATTTTTTTATGAGACCATGTCAGACCCAGGCTCAATCCAGCCCCTCTTTAGTTACCTGTATGTTGCCCTTGTTGACCTTTCATCAGATTATGCATGCTTGAGCGAAGCATACACTGGGGCAGCCAGGCAGCTAATGCCCAGCCACAGTTGATCCCAACCCAACTCATCTAGTAGTTGTTTCGAAAAACAACATAACAATAAACAATAAATTAATAATTTTGTATTGTTTTTTTTTATAACAAATTAAATAAAAATTAATAGAAAAGGAATTTGTTAGTTGATGAGTAACAGAAAATTAATTTGCAGTTACTGATGATGTAAGAATCTTGTATGGATGGATAAAATGTGGATGTCAATGTTATTCCAAATAACACCATGCAGTCACCTATGGTATTTTTCAGTTAAATTTTAATGATTAAAAAAATAAATCATATTATTCATTATTAATCATTAGGGATCATATGAAGGAAATTAATGATAGACAAAGATGCAGTTGATAATATTAATCTAGATTCCTACAGTGTCTAGTGTGTAGATTGATGTGAAAGTAGTCCAAAGTGAATAAATTACATTTATTTTTTTTAATATAAATAAAGCCATAAAACCAGGTACTTATTATCATTATTTAAATTTGTGAATTTTGTATATTCTGGATTCTCAACATCATTGTTTGGCTAAAACTGAATAAATACTAGACATGGTGCGAATGCTTTGCAAATGTATTTGAATACAAATATTAATATGTACTGCATTAAAAAATTTTATTGCATAAGAATGGGAATTCAGGTAAAAATGAAAGTATTTGAATACCAGTGCAGATACTTTCAAAATGTATTCATGAATGCATTCATGAATATATTCCATAATATTATTTCAATAATCATTTCAGTTATATTTTATTTTTAAAAATCATATGATTTTCTTATTTTTTTTTTAATAAAAAGTATTTTGGCCCAATATTTGTTATTAAATTTTAATAAATAGTTAAACTCTTTTATTATATGTGCTGCTTATAAGTTATATGGCCAAGTCAAAATCTGTGTGACAATAGCACTCCATTTGTTAATAAAATAAATGAAATCAATACTCTTCCCTGTCTTCAAAGATACTATCAAAATCATACATAAGCTAAACACCAACAACTCATAATAAAGCTTATATTTATTATCACACAAAACCAGCATGTGCCTCTTTCCCAAATCATATTTTTTATCATATATAACAGCTGAGCTCCATGACCCATGGGTCCCTTGTTTTGTATTTTATTAAATTCTTGGCTATGCTACATTTTAGATTTTGTATTGTACCACCAGGGTTACAATGTTTTAGTGCACATTTAATTGTGTCCACAAAGTGGTGTATTGCTATGAAAGTGTGGATGTTCATCAGTAATTCTTTAACTTCAGAAGAGTAAAAACTTCACCAGGTGTGAAATTGACTATTAATTCCAGTAATAAATTATAGCTGAGATTGTAATTAGCATAATGATATTGTTTATCCCTCATTCAACCAAGTGTGTATACTTTATTTGAAAAGATGCTTTTATTTTATCAAATTTACTGAATCTTTTATTTTATTTTGGTGAATAAAATTAAGCATGTACTCCAATGTGCAAAATTTTTAATAGTGATTCAAGGAATAATCTTGAAGATGCCATGTTGTGGCATTATTTTCTTTTAAATTCAGTTTAAACATTTGTGATTTAAAAATAATAAAATATATGTGTATGCATAATATGACCCAATATGAGCTACACTCTGGATATATAATGATTGCAACTTAGAGTTCTAATATTTTAACATATTTTCAGTTTTTTTTATTACAAATTTACAAAACTTGTAAATAAAAAAAAATGAATCAGATAAAAACTATTAATGGAAAAAGTGGATATGCTAAAAAAAAATAGGCTTATATATAAACTTAAATGCATTATTCCCTTGAAAGTGAAATAAAGGTATTAGTCCATTCTGTCCACTTGCCTGTCCATCTGTAAATTTTTCATATGCATCACAGTATATCAAAACTTTTATTGTTTTTCTTCATGACAGTCTTGTCAGAGTATTAGTTTGCAATCATATATTTAGAACTTTACTATAGCCAAGTAGGAGGACCCCTTTCCTCTTAGCTCCTCATATGCTTATATAAATGAAAAACATTAAAATACAATATTTTGCATATTTTGCATTTGCAAAAATTTCAAACTTAAGCTGAGCGCCGTGACCCATGGGTCCCTTGTTTCATTTTTATTTTAGACCTTCAGATAAAGCAGTCCCTCCGTTAACAGGGCACAAATTGTAACCTTAGGAACTGGAATCTTTTTACTGTACATCCATGGAGGTCCATAAAAAATCTCCTTGTAAACAAGAGATTAGGTCTCTGTTGCCCATATCCTCAATTTGCTTATTGGTCTTGATGAATTTAAGCTCATATGCATGAATGATGATGCAACTGACTATATCTTTATAAGTTGCCTGTGCAAGGACATATTGTCAACATGTCAGTCGTCTGAGTATCATGACCCATGGGTCACTTGTTATTTCACCCAATGTCACCTGGGATCACTCTGCATGTTTCCAGGTATATTCAACAGATTAATATGCAGCAATCTATGTCAGTTTGTAGATTCAGTTTTGATGTCAAGTAGACATTCTGTGCTGTTTCATAACAGATTCCCAAACACCAGTGTTTAGGGGAACTGTTGCACATTCATAATATCAGTGTCAGAGAGTATGACAAGCTGAATTCCTTTGTATGGACATTTTGTCTGTTATGTATGCCAGTAAGCTAACCAAGATGATGGGTCATACTAGCAATTACTTACAATAGCATGTGTTTAGTCAGCCAGCAAGCTTAAAAAGTCTGTCTTATGATAATACTGAAGGAATTTATGACCATCAACAAAGCTTTTCATAGAAAATGTTACTATCAAGAATACATTTTTTTTATAAACCTTTAATTAGAATATAGCAAATATTCAGAATTTTTTATTCTGATGTAGATTAAGTAGTTTTTATGGCAGCAGAGCTTGACTTTGAGGATCTTATGAAGACTAATAGCAAAAAATATGATTCATTACTGGAAGAGTCGTCTATTGTATTTGTAAATAATTTTACCCCTTTGAACGAAGAGCAACAGTGTTACCAACAGTGGTTTCAAAGAGGCTCTTATTAACATTAATAGCAGAGTTTGATTCATTGAGGGAAGAGCTATTTATTTTATTTGAAAAAAGCTTTACCCTTTTAAATCTACGAGTGTCCTCCTTGCAGTGTTCCTTACCATTCAGATTGCCCAGTGATCATACTTCTGTCATTCTGTTCAGATTTACTTTTTGATAAGGATGTACTGGGCAGCCTGAACCATTCTTAACATCAGAACCTATGGACTATGCAAAGAATTGTTTCCATCATAAGCCTCTGTCATTTGTTAAGAACAGAGCCAAAGATTTAATTTATAAACATAGCTACTGGAGGTAAGGAACCAAGTTACTGTTGGTCATCATGAAATAGTTACACTGGAAGCAAAGCAGCTGCCCATCGTGAAAAGCTGAATATTTTCTCTTTGAAAACAGCAGAGCCTTTGCTCTTGTTAACAGCAGAATTCTCCTTGTTAACAGCAGAGCCTCTGTCCTTTGGTATAAGTGGAGCATTTCCTCTGCCCTTTGTGGACAATAGGGCTTCTGTCCTTAATTTTGTTTACAACAGAACCATTGCTTTATGTTTAAATGTAGAACATGGCCTCTGCCCAGTGTTAACAGGAGAGCCTCTACCCTTTTTTGACAGCAGAGCCTGCATCCTTGATTGACAAAAGAGCGTGTGCCCTTTGTTAAAAGCTGAGCATCTGCTTTTGTTGATAGCAGAGAATTTGCTCAGCCATTTGTTAACAGCAGAGACTGTTCTTTTTCAAACAGCAGAGCATCTGCCCTTTGTTAACAGCAGAGCCTTTGACATTAGTAGCAGAGCATAAAACAACTTCCTTAACATCAGTGATAATGTGTTATTATTAACAGAGCATTCATTAGTTAATTTGAGGAGTTTGTTTATTACTATTAATTGCTAACAGAAACCTGTTTGTTTTTCTTGTTTACCTGGACAACAACAGGGGTTTGGTCTGATGGATGTAGATACTAACTTGGCTTTAGACCCCGTAAGTTCATTAAGTGTCAGCATGTGTGGCATGCATGCTTCCCCCAGCATCTCAGAGCATGACATTAACTCTTCATAATGGTTTACCTAACAAGGCACCCAAAACAGTGGTTTCACCACTATGAATAGATGACACATTTTACTGATATTTAAATTCCTTGTGATGGTTCAGAATTAAACTCAGAACAGTTGTTGTAACTATTATTTGCTTCATAAATGAAAGTTGCTGTACATATTTGAAGGTAATGCTATCAGAATAATAACAATTTTATATTTGGTAAAGATTAATGATTATATTTGCTCTCTACCTTATCTTAAATAAGATATTACTTGCCCAGTTGAACAAGCTTTCATTTACTATCACCAGTCTGGTTGATTTTTCACCTGCCCTGGACAAGCAGATTCTTGTTGATGTCAAGCCTTGCACCTGTACGTACTTAACATGTAACCATAAGCCTATGATTAATGTACCTCTTGTTGTATACCCCCTACTCTCCATCAAAGAAAAAAAATATTTTGTACACTTTATCTGTTATGCATGTCTGTGCTGTGTAAGGTAATTGACTGAAAAAAGGGAGCTATATAAGAAAAAAAATATAAATTGTGATTTTATAAATCTAAATTTTGCCTAGACAAAATTCTCTAAATTAAAAATATTCATCATTTGCAGTTACTCTGCAGGTTTACTCAACCTGAACCTTGTATAAACCTGCATGCATATGCATGAGCATGATTATTCATTATCCACTGCCCTATCACACAATTGTTGTAAAATTGTGAAATAAATGTATTTTTTTAATCTGTCTGCTGATGATGAACATTTGACACACTCCAAAGCTACAATGGTAGACCCTGAGTTGAGAATTTTATTAACCTTATGGAATCTCCAGGGAGAGGATCCAACATACATAGTTTGAATGGGATACTTGATAATAAAAAATACAGAAAAAGTATCCAGATTAAAAAAACTCTTATGTAATGTATGGTAACTTATTTATGCATTCTAGAAACTCTTACAGAAAGATATCTTCGAGAAATCCAGGAATGTAAATTATATATTGTTAAATTTTAGATTGTATGCAAGTTTGTGTATCAGTGCCCATGTAAAGTGGCTGTAGTGCACACTTGTATATAAATACAAAGAAACCACTATTTCAATGATACACTGAAGGCAGCCACTTTTGTGTTTTAAACATTGTAGCCAGTCCTTTGTATCTATAATAACTGCTTATACATCCCAAGGAGACCACATCCACTCTTAACTTGCATGTACAGTTTGCCCTCCCTGCAAAAAGGGCCTGACTTTTGACATTAGAAGTTCAGGTTCTTAAAACGTCCTAAAAAATAATTAAAATGTCATAATATTTGTTAGCTAGTAAATTTTTTACCAGTGTTCACATTTCAATGTTGAAGTCAGTTGTCAGTCCCACCTTGAAGAACATATTGACAATTACTATAACTTATATAAGGATTGCTTAATTAGCTTGTCCAACACTGTATTCATCACTAGGATATCAAACAAGAAATAACCTTGGAAGGGCCTTATTTCTTTAGTTTTACCATACTTATAGATTGTCAGAAAAAACCATTGACACTAACAGAGAAAAAAAAAGTTTTATCTTTTACTTTTATGTACTCTTAAGGTCTTTTGGCTTTTTGTTCCATTTTCATCAGGAGATGCATGGCAGAAAACATGTCAGTCTGTTCAAAATCTCTCAGAATAACAGGAAACTGAACCAAAATCACCTACTGTTGATAAGCCACATTTGCTGCCATAACTAGTCCATCATTGGTGATCAGACACATCTGTTAATGATTGCTGTAAAATATCTATGTTAGTGGGTGCCAACCTTTAAAATGCTTCTATGTGTTGATCCAGTAACTCTCTTGGTTTGGAGGAAACTGTTAAAGTCATAGCTTATGAAGGATTTAAAGTGAAAGAACAAAGACTTAACAGGTAGATTTGTTAAAGACTTACTCATTACTAAAACTGATGGTTATAATAACCAAATGACAGCAGTACTTGATCATTGACGATGAGTATTGAATTTGAATGAACCTATTTGTCACATGACTCACAGCTTGTATATAACTTCTCTACTTGACAGATGCTAATGCTAGGATATCGCCCCATCTCCCCACTGTACCCCAACCCTCCTCCCTTCCCTCCCTCCTGCAGTCCCCGTGTCCTATCTAGTCCAACTCAGGTAAGTATCAACATCTTCTCAGCCAATCAGGGAACAGGTTTACAGAACGGAACTCCTCGACGTTTATCCCTGTGATGTTATCTTATGTATTCTCATTTAAGTCCAGGTTGTGATGGTCACACTCATTTTCCACTGGGTATTTGAAAATCACATCCATTATGTAGTCATGCCCCTTTAATATTTTTTTTTCAGGGAAGAATTTTTTTATATTTTCTGTATACTTCTCTGTCTAAAATCATCTTCTTGATGGTGAGTTTTTAGATTCTTTGCACACAAAGTTAGCAATTTGATCAAACTGAAAGTCATCCTCTATCAGTATTTTACAAAATAAGTTGAATTGTTATGGTCACATTATATGGGACTCTTATGGATCATAGCTGAGATAGCTTTACCCCTGTCACATCATAAAAACTGGTGAAAACTTTCAAATCTATAAATCTTGATCCTATGGGAAATTGATTATGATGAAATGACAGTACCTATCCTATTTCACATATTTTATTTTCTCATTTGAGAAGCTCTGAATTATCACTAT
This sequence comes from Sipunculus nudus, assembly GCA_026874595.1. NCBI lineage: Eukaryota > Metazoa > Annelida > Sipuncula > Golfingiida > Sipunculidae > Sipunculus > Sipunculus nudus. Next base: position 10,955,611 of record CM049311.1, on the reverse strand, counting down.
TAATTTCCGCTTACTTGCTGTGAGAATGAAATTTTGGTTTCTGAAGACAATTATGTTTACCAGTAATGATCAAAATGGATTGCACTCTGGTATCATCAGATCTTAGCATTCATATATTTCTGTTGAAGTGCATGAAACCTGCATTTTGATGGGATACATTTGTTAGCATACTAAGAAAGAATAAGTACACTTGGGTAGCCTTACTCAAGAATGGTACATATATCTATGATAAAAATTATTTTTAAAATGTGTTTTGAAGACATGCACAGTAAATTGCGATTAGGATGGACTACATTTACAATATAGCTATACTTTTTTTTAAATATTATATAATAGTTGAAATATGAGCATTTATGATGGAAAGAGACTTGGCTACTTTGTATTGGATATGGTTAATGTAGGTCTCAGGCATAGTTATCTTTTTTTCTTCATTTGTTTCTTCCAAACATGTGCATTACAGAATTAGGCTAGCATCCCTGGACAAAAAAACCCTTTAATTAAAATCAGTCCAAGTCTTTTTATGTGCATCAATCCTGCTGTTGTATCTAGATGGTGTTTGTTTTGTTCCCTTGAACCCTTAATTGGTTTACTTATGTAACCCCTATGTTGTCTTTCCTGTGGTAAGTACCATGCCCATCATGGGTTTATTTTGTTTAAACCTGTGTATAGAATAGATGGATGAAGGGTTTCTAAATCAGTGGTATATAAATATACATCTTCATAAAGTACAAAAAATGGCAGCAGGACCATCTACCTTGAAAGATTTGTAATGAATAAAGTTCAAAGGAGGGAATTCACTTGAACATTACTACTGCAAGATTTGTATCATTCCACTGCTTATACAAAGCTTGACATGGTAATTTTAAGATTACTATATGACTAATACAAATTGAAATATGCTAATGCACAATGCATGAATGCATGGCATGACCCTGCTATATATTTAAATGAATGTATATTCATTCTATGTTTTGTCTGGATTTGATATTGCATGACATTAATGCTTTTCAAGCTATATATTTTGTATCATGGCCACATCAGATTTAATCTTGATAAAAAAAAGAACCTTGTTATATGCTCTTTAATTTCTTAGCTTTTGTGTGCAAGCTTCCATTTTGCTCAATTTTATCCATCTTTTTCTAGGTTATGTCTACTGGTGCTATCAGTGGAAATGTGATCCCAATGTCACAAACAGTCACTGCAGCTACTACTCAACAGGTAGGCTTTTATACAATAAACCTTGTAAAATACATTTATAATAAAAGTTGAATATTGACACAAATAGGGAGACATAAAAACTTTCTGTTGAAAGGAAGGATCTTCCTAGAAGTTTTAATCTTGTCATATTCAGTGGTATTCTGCCCTAAATTACCAATTGATTTTGAACGAGAATTCTTGTTAACACCAGCCTTGGTTCAAGCAGCAAAGAGGTCTTTAAGATTTTATACACTTTTCTAAGGTCTTAGATAGAATCGACATTGTTTACTTACTGTCCATCTGTCCATTAACTGTTGGTGTAACTAACCTTGACTCTGATGGATTTTCAGGAAACTCACTATAACTACTTACCAATGGATTATCCCACCTGACTTTTATTCTAGGCAAAATCCATGCACATTGAATGAGATCAGTGGTCACAAGATTTCTGTGTGGTTTTCCTTTGATAAGTACAAATTTGATGAGTTGATGACATCCAGTATGAAAATTTTACTATTAGAGTAACTCCCATGAGTGAATATCTAATAAGGTCAAAGGTCACAAGACATACAACAGGCATATTATGCACTAGTTATCATCTGTTAATGCCTGGTAAATTTATTGTTACAGGCACCAGGTGGTATAATGGCTACAGGACAACAGCAGCCACAACCACAGCAACAGCAGCAGCCTCAGCAAACCCCACAACAGGTGGACTCTGTGGAAGCAGAGAGGAGACTGAATCTGGTACAGTAGACTGGCCACTCACTCATGGGTTGGACAGATCATAGTGATCTATTCAGCGATTACAGTTTTTTTTTGTGTCAGAGCTAGATCAGAATTTAACTAATATCACCAGGATTAAAGAAACATTCATGACCAATGTGGGTTCATTTGTTTACAAATTTATGGTGAATTAATTCTATATTATGAATCGTAACTTATTATATTTATTCCTCTCAGTCATTGAGGCTGACTTATAAAGAATAAAGAAGCAAAATTCAGAAATTTTCTGTCATGCAGAATTTTAGTTTTATTTTGTATTACCTAAAAACTGTTTTTTCTCTTGAAAGTTTATTGCATTTGAAAATATTATGCTAATTAAATGAACACAAAGTTGTTTAGAATTTTTTTATCAAATTTACTTTTTGGGAAAATTTGATCCTCAAAACAACAATCAGGAAACTCATTTGTAAAAAAAAATATCCAGTTATTCATTAAATATGATGTAACTCTTTGTGTCTGTATCTTGTCCACTACACTGTTAGACAGTACTGATACATGAAGACAGGATTTTTTTTTGTGTAACAGCAACAGATGCACAATCTGCAGCAGCAGCTGGCAGCAGCCAAACAGAAGGAGCTAGCATTCCAACAACAGGTTGAGAAGAAAAAGAAAGCAATGGAGACAATAGCAGCCAGACAGCAGATCATGCCACAGAGTAAGTCATAGTCGGGCCCAGCTGCAGGTTTGGTTATAAACATCAGTAAGTCATAGTCGGGCCCAGCTGCAGGTTTGGTTATACACATCAGTAAGTCATAGTCGGGCCCAGCTGCAGGTTTGGTTATACACATCAGTAAGTAATAGTCGGGCCAAGCTGCAGGTTTGGTTATACGCATCAGTAAATCATAGTCAAGCTCAGCTGCAGGTTGGATTATACACATCAGTAAGTCTAGTTTGGGCTCAGCTACAGGTCAGGTAATACACATCAGTAAGTCATAGTCCAGTACAGCTGCAGGTCGGGTAATACACATCCGTAAGTCATAGTCCAGTACAGCTGCAGGTCGGGTAATACACATCTGTAAATCATAGTCCAGTACAGCTGCAGGTCAGGTAATACACATCAGTAAGTCATAGTCCAGTACAGCCGCAGGTCAGGTAATACACATCAGTAAGTTATAGTCCAGCTTAGCTGCAGGTTTGGTTATACGCATCAGTAAGTTATAGTCCAGCTCTGTTGCAGGTTTGGTTATACACATCAGTAAGTCATAGTCCAGTACAGCTGCAGGTCGGGTTATACTCATCAGTAAGTTATAGTCGGGCTCAGCTGCAGGTTTGGTTATACACATCAGTAAATCACAGTCGGGCTCAGCTGCAGGTCGGGTTATACACATCAGTAATTTATAGTCGGGCCTAGCTGCAGGTCGGGTTATACACATCAGTAAGTTATAGTCGGGCCCAGCTGCAGGTCGGGTTATACACATCAGTAAGTTATAGTCGGGCCCAGCTGCAGGTCGGGTTATACACATCAGTAATTTATAGTCGGGCTCAGCTGCAGGTCGGGTTATACACATCAGTAATTTATAGTCGGGCTCAGCTGCAGGTTTGGTTAAACACATCAGTAATTTATAGTCGGGCTCAGCTGCAGGTTTGGTTATACACATCAGTAAGTTATAGTCGGGCTCAGCTGCAGGTTTGGTTATACACATCAGTAAGTTATAGTCGGGCCCAGCTGCAGGTTTGGTTATACACATCAGTAAGTCATAGTCAAGTACAGCTGCAGGTTTGGTTATACACATCAGTAAGTTATAGTCGGGCCCAGCTGCAGGTTTGGTTATACACATCAGTAAGTTATAGTCGGGCCCAGCTGCAGGTTTGGTTATACACATCAGTAAGTTATAGTCGGGCTCAGCTGCAGGTTTGGTTATACACATCAGTAAGTTATAGTCGGGCTCAGCTGCAGGTTTGGTTATACACATCAGATCCTGTTTGAATATTAAATATTTATATTTCCATGCCTTACCTTTTACTTTAGTACTTACTTTATCTTTCCATGTTTTTTTCCATGTCCTTTTGACACCAGATTTTTAATAATTGATGTTATTTTATAGTGGCTGGTGACCAGCAGACAGACACACGCTTTACACAGAACATGCTACAGGCTGCAGTAGCACAGCAGCAAAGACAGCAGATGCTGCAGCAGTTACAGCAGCAACAAGCAGCCCAGCAGCAACAGCAGCAGGCACCCCAACAGACCAGTCAGCAGCAGATCAGACAGATGCTTATCAACTCCCAGGTGGGAAGACAAGTCAGTGTTTTTTGTTGTCTAGTCCGATGATGTGATGTTTATGTACAGTGGAACTCCACAATTAAGACCACCTTGGGGACTGACCAAAGTCGTTGTAATTTGGGGTGGTCATATTTGTGAAACTCTTAAGTTACCTGGATTGTATATTTGGGACAATGAAAAGAGGTCGTAATTGTCGGGGTGGTTGCAATGGCAGGGTGGTCTCAAGGCGGGGTTCCAATGTATATATATATATATATATATAAATATATATTAACCTTCTACCATATATATATATATATATATTTACCTGCCATCATGTTATCAACTTGTTACAGCACCCATGCACTACATGATATGAGGTGTCATTAACTGTTGATATGGCAAATATCAGCTTAGCATGTAACCTGTGATTTAGAATGCAAAAGCCTGGTTTGAAAATGACAAGGATCATGAGTCATGTGATTTCACAGATATAAGAGACACAACATCCGGGAAAGAAATCCACAAGCATCAGAGGGGTGTGTAACATCACTGTGCTCAGTGACACAATGGCCCAGAGTTAAATTGACAACATATTATAACACCTTCATAGTATTTGTGAAGGTGCTGGTCAGTATGTGTTGCCGAAATTTTTCCCTTGAGTACTGTGTCTTTCATATAATAGTAACAGTACAGGGTGGAATGTGCTGAAAACATTAAATGGCCATTTAATTATAATATTTTGAACATTCAATGTAGGGTATCTTTTCCTATTTGGGCAGCCAAATTTTTCTATGGCCGGGCAGGCCTTGGGCCAAATCTCTGTCCTCAGTTCCAATATGAAAGCAATACTAAACAGGCTTGTTAATAACATATGTATACAGATGAACTGACTTTCAGGAGACATATTCATATGGAATATCAGTCCAGATTTAGCAATTATATGTATATTATTAGCAGCTGTGTCTGGTATTGCATTCACATTGACCCTGTATGGATTCCCTAAGGCCAATAAGAATGTCCAGTCACAATGATTCAGTGTTAATTGTCTTTCACCACCTGCAATTTTCCAAATGAAATACTTGGCAGTCAAGAATTCATGATTTTGTGCAAGTGATACAATAAAGTTAAGGCAAACTCCAATTAATGGTCCCTTTCCCCCTATTCAGTACTCTAATCTAGTCAAATAATTACCTTGTTCTTTGGATTGGTGAAAAATTGTACTGACTGTACACACTCTGCCAGAAGATAGACACCATAATTCCCCTTTTTTTAGCCGCACATATATTCATAAGTGCAACAGATTACTAACTTAAGAAATCAAATTGCTTATACTAGTATGTAGTGTCATAATTTTTAGCTCAGCTGACTATAAGTCATCTGAGCTATAGTCGTTGTCCATTGTCCGTCGTCCGTCCGTCTGTCTGTCCGTCCGTCCGGATATCCGTCCGTAAGACTGGCACGTTTCGACACCATTGGACCTACGAGTCTGAAATTCGCCATACACTTAGATGTTCCCAAAATCTCCTACCATGCCGAAAATTGGGTCAATAGGACTTCGTTCCTTCAAGATATTAAGGAAAAACCTCAATTTTTTATTAGAAATATATTTTTACACTTCAGGACTGCCTAATATCAAAACCACTCATCTGGTTTTCTTCATATTTACCATAAATATTCCTATATATAGTTCCTATTTACATGCCAGAAATTAAGTCAGTATAATTTAATTTTAAAAAAATATGGGCCCAAACATAATGGACTTTGTAAAAAAATCAGGAAAGATATTTGGTCACTTAAGACCAAAAGTGTTAAAGGTAGGGACTTTTTTTCAGTAATACAACTTTAATTGATCAAAATTTAATTGTATACCAAAAATTAGATCAAAATCTGTTAAATTTTTAAAATAATGGCAAAAATATAAAATTGGTACCTTAAATTTTGCCCAAGTTTGACCATGGCACGTTTTTTTCCTGTAAGTACTGTGGAGTTAATTTTCACAGCATGTTTTTGTTAGCATTTGCCTGTTAACACCAAAAATTTGAAACCAGTTGATCAAAAACTGTAGATTTTATTCAAGTTTTCACGCACCATGTCACATATTGTTTACATCAAGCTAGTGTTATGCAGTTTGCTAGAGCTCAGCTCCCCAGCTTCAGCTCTAAGTTCCTTAAATTTGGCATACAGTTAGATGTCTCCAAAATCCCCTACCATGCCAAGAATTTGATCACTAGGACTTAATTCCTCTGGAAATATTAATGAAAAACTTCATTTTTCCATTAAAAACCCATTGTTACACTGTAAGACTGCCTGATATCAAAACCACTGGTCTGACTTTGATCATATATAATATACATATTTGTCTATACATTCACTATGCACATGCCAGAAATGATGTCAGTATTGCGTAATTGTTTTAAGTTATGGGCCCAAAAACATAATGCACTTTTTAAAAAATCAAGAAATATATTTACTCCCTTAACAAGAGGATTGCTGAAGCTAGAGATTTTTAGTGAGGGATGTAACATTATTTAATCAAGATTCAATTGAATACCAAAAAATTAGTTCTGAATTTTTCAAATTTTATAAGTTATTAGTATAAATATAAAATTAGTACCTTAAATTTTGCCCAACTTTGACCATGGCACGTTTGTTTCCTGAGAGCACTGTTGATATAATTTTCATATCATGCACACATGAGGATTTCATCTTTGTAGTTTAGAAAGCTGAAAGAAATTGGCCAAATATTTTAGCTTTTATTAATGTTTTTATGAGACCATGTCAGACCCAGGCTCAATCCAGCCCCTCTTCAGTCACCTGTATGTTGACCTTGTTGACCTTTCATCAGATTATGCATGCTTGAGCGAAGCATACACTGGGGCAGCCAGGCAGCTAATGTCCAGCCACAGTTGATTCAGGTGTCCAACCCAACTCATCTACACAGAACAACACAGAAGTGGATCCAGGGGGGGTCCAGGGGGTCCGGACCCCCCCTTTTTGACCCGAAGCAACCTTTTTTAAGGGGTTTTAGACATAATTTTAAGGCCTGGACCCCCCCCCCCTTTTCCATAAGTGATGAACTTTTTTTAGGATTTTCATTAGTCCTCCTGGGTCAGTTATATTTTATTTTAAAAAATCATATATTCTTATTTTTTTTTTTAATTAAAAATTATATTGGCACAATATTTGTTATTAAATTTTAATAAATAGTTAAACTCTTTTATTATATGTGCTGGTTATAAGTTATATGGCCAAGTCAAAATCTGTGTGACAATAGCACTCCATTTGTTAATAAAATAAATGAAATCAATCCTCTTCCCTGTCTCCAAAGATACTATCAAAATCATACATAAGCTAAACAACAACAACTCATAATAAAGCTTATATTTATTACCACACAAAACCAGCATGTGCCTCTTTCCCAAATCATATTTTTTATCATATATAACAGCTGAGCGCCATGACCCATTGGTCCCATGTTTGCTACTTTCAGCAACAGCAGCTATTACAGCAGCAACAACAGCAGCAGTTATTACTGCAGCAGCAGAGGTCCAGGATGCCAGCAGCAGCTGTCCAGCAACAGGCCACTGTCGGTCAGCCAATGCAACAAGGGGGGATATCCATGCAGCCTGGTCTGCCGGGACAGATGCAGCCTCAGAGTCAGGGAGGGCAGGGTTTTATGTCAGAGGATCTGGATCTACAGACGTTCTTATCGTAGTATTAATTAAACATTATTGTCCCATCAACAAAAGTATGCCCATCAGTGTGTGCTGATCATTTTGAAATTCTCAAATGTCTGTCCCACATAGTATTTGACTATGATAGAACAGAGAATGAAATATATATGTTTATTGATAACCTGTTTGCTTCGTGATGGCATTTGATGGAATCTTTTGGCTGGGAATGTATTATAGGATATATCTGGTCCTATCAGTTGGCAACAACCACTCTTTTTCTGTCACATGTAAGTGTATATGCTTGAGATCAGTGTCCTTGACATCTTTAAAATAAAAGCAGTATGTTTAAACCAAAAAAATAATTAACTGTTTTCTGGACTTCTGTATTAGACATAGTATTTTTTCTTTCTTTAAGACTTCCAGGTTTCAATCAAAGCACAATTATTTCCTGAATATAATTCTCAGCTATCGATATGTTGATTTTCTTGATAACTCATTTGGAAACTTGATCCATTGGTATCACCAACAGTATTTGTTATAAAACAGTTACTTGTATAGAAACAGCTGGATATAAGACTACTGAGCGCCAAAGGAAGATTGCTTCACATTTACACCAAATCAGAAACATTAACTTATATAGGAGGTAATGTATTGTTGCATATAAATTATAATGTGTGTTTTGCAGTGTCCTGTGTCCAGAGATAAGGTCTGAAGATCTGAATTCAGCATATGAATGTTATATATATGAATTTTATTGAAATATTTTCATACATTTATGCACAGATTTATCAGATTCCAAAGATGTTTCAGTCCATCACAAAATGCATATAAATGTTTTATCCATTGTGACAATGTTGTACACACTCAGACTTAGTTTGATACTTGTATAGCTCAGTGGTTCAAACTCTCAGTCTCACAGTTATGTAAATGATGAAAAATTCTGGGTGAAATAACATGTTCAGTATATGAAGTCTAGCTTTTTAGACATTTCATGATTCATATCTATCTTGTGCCTGTGCCTGTCATATTTCATCATGATATGTGGAACTTTCTTGTTCAAGGAATTGTCCGTCATGATTGAAATTAAGCCCTTTACCAAATATGATAATTAATTGCCATTAGAAGTTGGTTATATTATACCTATTGTACCTATAAAAATATAATAAACTCAGTTGATAAGGTTAAATTATATAATTTATTAAAAAAAAACTTTATTTACAAAGGTGAAAAATGGGAAATAATCTTGTTCTTATAGTTGCCTTTGCATAAAATACCCTTTTAAATCAATGATTCTATACTGTATAACACAAGATCAACAGTTTCTCAAGTTAGACTCAAGGTATATATTATTAAATTCACAGCTAATAATGATTTATTTATGATCTTCCCTAAAGATATATTATTTTATATATGAAAAAGTAGGTAAATTTTAGTCAATATAATCTATAAGAAAATGTATGTCTCTATAGCTGTGCACTGTTGTAGTTAAAAATAAGACCAAGTTTCCATGACTACTTTATATTGCTGCAAATTAAATATTGACTAGAGATTGTTTTTCTGTATGTATTTGAAATATAATCTAGATGTTTACATATTTACAGACTGGATAATAAATTCAGAATTACTGTTACACTAGAAAACAAGATGGATATCTCTCCCAGAGCTATTTGATTATTTGGGAATTTAATACAATGATTTATTATCCAAAGCCAAAACATACAAAACATTAGCTTATGGTTTAAACCAGTGTTGCTTTAAGTGTTGGTAAACACAGTCCAGGTGTATCTGTTTACCATAACAAGGCCATGTGGCCAGAGGTCCGATTGTGAGCTATTTGCAGCCAGCAGGAACATGTATTACATTTTTTAACCAAGTCAGTTGGACCATCTCCTGATTGACAGGTGATGCACGCACTATGTTTATGTTGACACCTGTGATCGCGCCCGGTCCACTGTTTTTAACACTCGTATACAGGAGTGAGCAAAAGGTTTCAGGGCTATATTTTGGCAGGTACAAATTTATTTTAAAGGGAGGACGCTATTTTTTTGTGTTTATTCAACATGCTTTAACATTTATATACTATGTTTATTCTGACTCAGACTGCAAATATATTTGCATGCGTGAGTAAAGTGTGCCTTTGCATCTATACAACACTTGCCATAGTCAAGAGTTAGATCTTTATAAAATAACAAGACAAAACGTATGACCATATCACGGTTGCACAGTTTTCAGTAGATAAGGTATACAGAGTAATGAAAAGTTAATGTCAGCAAGAGCTTATACATTTGTAAATAAAAGAGGTCTGGTGTTGTCATATTAATTTTCAGGAACCAGTGCCTGCTTTTTCCATATACAAATTCTGAGAGTAAAACTAAGAACGTTTGATATAAAGATCATGTGATTGCACTGTAAATAATGTATTTGATAAGCGTTGCATTTCTGTACACAAAAATGACAGTATATGATGAACGAAGGCCCCTGACGTCAAAGTAGTAATGAATTTGATAACTGTGTGAAACCATGTCTATTGATGATGTAGCAACATGATTGTAATTTATATTATTCATATGATAAGTATGGCATATGTGAAACAAAAACATCAGAATCTGTTGTCAGAGCCTGCACCGCCACGTTCACGTGACCTTTATGTACAGTTTAGTCACACGATCGTCATGTACAGGTCTTCATTACAACCCCATTCATTCGCCAACAGTTTTATCTTCCTAAAATACCAATATTTCCCTTAAGGCTAGTTTCTGCTGTGTCATATATCGTAGATGGTATATATCATTGTCAACTACCTGTTCCAGGTACTCACCCTCGCCTGTCGCCATTACTTTCTCTGGACCAGGAATTGGCGAATGAATGAGGTTCTAGAGTACTTACGTTCTTGAACACGATTTCAAGGATGTGTCAATGACAGAATTATTGATTATACTTTTGGAAATTCGTATTGTCATGAAGCAGTCACACAGTGACTTATTTCACAAGATTATATGGGAGTCTAGCTCAACGCTGATGTATAATGTCTATTGTAAATTAAATTATTAAAAAGAAAATATTTGAACAAAAATAAAAATGTACAAAATATGAAAAAAAAATTGTTTTATGTTATTGTGTATGCTCTGGTATGTATTAGGGCTGGGTATCGGTCCGCCTCATCTAGTACAATACGTATTGCGATACAGTTAATTCGATACCGATACGTATTGACGATACGCTTCATTTCTCTTTTTTATCATTTCTTAATAAAAACTGTTTCTTTTATATATATATATATATATATATATATATATATATATATATATATATATATATTTTCATTTTTATATACACATATTCCGTATGCTATGCACCAAAGTTGAGCAGCTTAAGCTTGATATAAAATACATAACCAGACCAGTTGATTTTAGTTTTCAAAATCTATCTAATTAATGCTACCAAAATCTCGAACTTCTTTGAGCCCCCCCGCCCCGCACAATCAGTTTTATTGCATTTGATGAGAAAGATCATAGGCTGTATTTTTTGTGTCATGTTATTACACAGTTTTGTATTTTTCTGTGAATATGAATCCATTAGTGAGAGAGAGAGAGAGAGAGAGAGAGAGAGAGAGAGATTTTATTCGACATAAAAGTGAGCATCCATACAAAATATATTCAGTATGTCAATATTTTTATTATGTCTGGAGACTGTTGTTAACGATTTTAATCCGCTGACACAACAGCCCCCTGTGCATGAAACATGAAGAGAGAGAAATTGTACATAAATATGGAGGTTAAATGATTAAACATTCTTAATATTTGAGACTATATGATTTAATGAAGAAATTTGTAAAAAAAAAATGGGAAGATTTACAACTTGAATTACTGAAAATATAGTCCCCAGAATTTGTCCCCAGGCTTTAACAATTTATTTTACGTCTGATGTGAAACGTGAGAGTTTCAAGTAGCCTATGACTGGCTGCGTAAATAAAAAAATAGAGATAAAATGATATACAGTGAAACCCCTCCGGGGCGGACAGTCACGAGACTGGACAATTTGTCCGTTGTAGCATTGGGTCTGTAAAATTTCTTAATTACTCACTCTTTCCGTGACAATAAAAGAATCGCTTATGACATAAATTGATTTCTGACATCTCGTTCAAGATTCGTGAAAACCTTTTGGGAGCGTATGCAAATATGATAAATAAATGCATGATATCATATACGCCTTATAATTGGTAGTTGGGACTGATTTCCGTGATGCAAATGTTACAGGATCGGGGATTGGTTGATATCGCTGAGCCCTCACCCCAGGCGATAGGTCATGACTCGTGACTGTTAACGTCCAGGTGTGTAACAGATACGTCATTATCCTCGCTTCTGGGCCTATGATAGAATAATGTGGCCCAAATTCAGAATAAATACGTTGCTTCACTGAAAGCTCGGCACAATAGAAACTTCGTTAATTCCGTCATTTTCTGGGGGGACTGCTATTGATAAAATGATACATAAATGAATGTTCCAGCTGAAAAATAAGGTAACTTGAGTAAAACTAGCTCCGTACTTATAGTCATTGCAGTATGCCTAAACCATGAGAACATTTAAGTGATATAAGGCGTACCAGAAGCAGACAATATTTGCAATTTCAAAGTATTTCTGCCTACTTCGATCGGGGCCACCGCTTGAGTGTCCGTTAGCCTGGGTGACTTTTTCCATCGGGCGGACAAAAAAAAAGTGTCCGTTGTCCTGAATAGCGGGGGTGTCCGCGCTGCGCTGGAGAAAATGTTGAGTACATGCAAATACGCTGGGGTGTCCACACCAAATGCCGCGCTGCGCCGTGCTGTGCAGCCCGGCAAACAAAGCTGAAACTTTCTCCGCTTTGCAGCGCCGCAAAAATGCTCAGCCGTTTATTTGCAGCGCAGCGCAACTTTCGGTGTGGCCGCGCCTTAATGAGGTTCTGAAAGTGTTAAAAACGCCCCGTCGGCCCAAAAAGTGTCCGTTAGGTGGGGTGTCCGCCCCAGAAGGGTGTCCGCCTGCAGCCCGGGATTTCACTGTATCATAACGCGAATAAGTGTGATACACACACACACCCTCACACACACACATATATATATATACGATATAGACGTGAGTGTACCTTGTCCCTATCAGCAATATGTGATGTGAATATCGATTTCGTTAATAAAGAGGATAGTCAGTATCATTTTCCTATTATCGCTTACATGCATCTGCTTGTCATGGAAGTACTGACGTGCATGCGTATAAACATTTCTTATCAAGTCTTAAAAGCCAAAGCAACAAATATACAGTGCATTTAGCTTTATAAATCGTCAAAGTTAAATTTAAACTTAGAGTCATATCCCTATTCGTTATCAATTAATGTTTTACATCGATACGACCGATACAACATGCAACGCATTTCGGTTATCGTATCGACGTCCTGTATCGATTCGTATCGATATATTGATACAGCCCTAGTATGTATAACTATTTGAGATCGTGTATGATGACTGTGCAGTACATGAAATTAAATGTTTGTGGCGCCACCTATACACTAGCATGTTACAAATTCATTTAGAAGTGTGATAAATCTTGTCTCGCTTCAAATTTAAGGAATCATCTGCAGATGGACACTGTGCCAGGGTGATGGGTCAACTGCTCATTTTGTATCCGCTAAGATTTAATATTTGATTATTTCCTAAGTGCAAGCTGATGGTTGCTTATCACTGCGCCCATGTATGCCAATGCTTTCATTTCATACCTCCCGTCTTTCCCATATCACCCAGCTGATGAATGTATGATTTTAGAGTTCACACGGTCAATTTCGCGGTCACAGGACACACTTCTCACGAAGCTTAAATACGCATATACTCCTGTCACTGCGGTTATTCGGTATAGTCGTTCCAGATCTTCGCTTTCGCTGCTGCTTGTTTTCGCAAGTTTTTCGAGTTTCCAACACCAGGCCTGGCACAGAGCCAAGAATCGAACCAACAAGGGCGGAGTGTCGCGGGTTTAAAACTTGGAGAAATGCACGATGCGATACCACACTCTCATTGGTCTGATTACAATTCTTTGCCCTGTTCCAAGCCTGGTAGTGTTACTCTGAGAATCTTGCTATGCAAAGCAGCGGTAAAAGCGAAGGAGATACAGGACCACTGCAGTGTAAAATCGCTACGCGAGGAGTGTAGAATTTGCATTTTTAGCCAAAATATCAAACCGAAACGTATCTTTCAGATATCTTTAGACCAAAATAGGGGCGAAAGCTGTTGATTTCGAAGTCGTAAGGTAAACGGTCGAAGTCACAGGACATACATGATTGAATTTTTAAGTCCAGTTATTCATTAACAAATTTCCAACATTCACATATGGCTCACCTGCCGATAGGGGAAGAACCTATCGATTTTGAGCTAACAAGATCGTGTACCCAGGACCAACTTCTTAAAAAAAGCTTGTATGTGCATTTTAAGCCAGTCTGTTATGTTTGTCAATGGCGTTTTAAATATACAATTCATCAAACATGCATATAATGCCCGCTCCGTTTTCAAAAGCTTTCTGTGTCATCTGTAATTACTCTAGCGACGGCCTCGCTTCAAGCCTATACGAAATGTGAACATTTCGCTAAAGCAACGCTTTGCAGTTATCCCAAGGAGGCAGTAAGTATGAATAACCTTGCATGTTGGATCTAGAAATTATGAGAACTTCTGGCGTCCCGTTATGAGACCAGATCAGTATATTGCTCTTGAAAGCTGGATCCGTCAATTTAGAGATCGTCTTCGTGTATTCAGGATCTGTACAATTAGAGATCCTACTCCCCAAGACAGTTACGTTTGTTCAGCGATTTCTCTTAATCTGTTTCCACATATGCGGTTCGAACACGGAAACGGACATGAATACGGTTATTGATACGTTTAGGTGTTTCTAATTACACGTTCGCCTTGTTGCCGCCGAATGAATAAAATGTTCACCATCTTTAACTGGTCGAATTACATACTTGTATAATTGTGATTCGAATTCATGTAGCATATTAGTTAAGCACAATATATATCAAATATAACACTGGCATATCATATAGAACATCTTTAAATACAAAACTTAAATATGATTGTCAGCATGTATAAAATATGAATCGAACTCTGCTCTCGGCCCTTAATATAGGCAATTAAATATGTGAATATGGTCATATAAAAAAGAAGTCATGGCGACTGATTTCCACGTAATATAATAATAACATCATAGTAATTATATACTTGACAATGGGAGTCCTTTGGTACATTGCTGATGGCTTTTTCCACAAATCACGTCATTTAGGAAATACCCAATGGATCAGTGTTCGGCGCCGGATCGGAAACCGTTCAGGCAACAGTTCTGTATTAGCCGTTAGTACTTTATGTGAGATGTGTAAATAGACTGTTTCCTCATATATTGATTTTAAAATTATTTCAGTTCTAGAATTCAAAAACTGATTGCAAGTTATGCTAAGTTAAATATGCCTAAGCCTCATTCCTTCAATGCAGTTTTTAGCAGATTCTTGGTTGGAAATTTGACCCAATTTCATTGACCACCCCTTGATGGTACAGGCTATATATCTGGCTGGTGTCAGTATCGTTTATTTGAGGAGATCTATACCCTACTCATATAGTCAAATCCATATAATATTCCTTCCCAATCTGACATGAACAGTAAGACGTTTGAGAGCCAAAGAGTCCTTGAAAAAAAAGACAGAATAGTAGTATAGCATCAGGAGAAAGAATTCCCATATATGTTTAGATATTTCAGCGAAAATATTTTTTCTTGCAAAATAGATGCGATATGTCATGGTTTAAGGCATGCTGTACAAATCCACTGAGTGATAAATAGCCGGCGCATGTACATTTGACGATGCGTGAAAAACCCGTTCAACCTTAAATAATAGACGTGTCAAACTTGACTTCATTCTAAGTGGACGCAAATGAAAATGAGCAATAACCG
This sequence comes from Sipunculus nudus, assembly GCA_026874595.1. Classification (NCBI taxonomy): domain Eukaryota; kingdom Metazoa; phylum Annelida; class Sipuncula; order Golfingiida; family Sipunculidae; genus Sipunculus; species Sipunculus nudus. The sequence goes on along the minus strand of CM049311.1, from coordinate 10,939,799 downwards.
CCTGTGGACATACTGGATGAAAGCACGTATTCGAGCAAAGATAATTGCTCTGGTAATGGTAGCTGAACATGCGAACATATAAAGCTGTCATCACGTTACAAAGGGATGACTCGACTGATCTATGAAAATGGTGTGCGTGTTCAATATACTGGACCTATATATACATGTTAGAAACTGGAACTTGTAAGCGTTAACGGAGAGTTTACTATGAACCTTTAATGACGCTTTCATATTACATTCAGTTATTTGATTTCGGACTCGGTTTTATAAGCCTTTGTCAACGTGCTGAAAGCGAAATCTTCTAGCTTCGGCCGTCATCCAAGGTAGCTCCGGCCGTCATCACAGGAGAGAATTTTTGACAGACTGAACTATGACGACCAGTGCCCGTTCGGTTTTGGTCATTTTACGTCTCTATGGAGCACTTACCTCTTTCTTTTTTATGAGATCAACATATGGAGTGACTCAAGTAAAATTTGAAAAGAAGTGTCTTAATATCACAGGAGAGATAATGGAAACGCTTGAGGATATCCATGGCGGGATTTGCGCCCCAGCGTGTGGCAGACGAAATGATTGCGTTGCTTACTTCCGCCGCGCGGGAAAGTGTCAGCTGTTCAGAGAAATTGACACACATACACCCGGGGATTTCCAAGTCTATGTACGGAATTCCGGAGGTCTAAGTAAGGACGTAAATAGGCCTATATATGAAATATAACACATTTCATTTTTTTCCTTCGGTGGGTTTGCACCTGTGAAAGTTTTATTTTATAAAATTTACCCGATTCCTACTGTTTGTATAAGCAATGTCATGTTGCATTGGCATCTAAGCCATTACACTTGTCCACGGCTTGCATTTGCCGCCTAGGCGTATAGGGCTGATAGGGCGCTGGCTTAGGGTCAAGAATATTCCGAACAACGAGAGTGGGGTCCTGCGATTTTTTTTTTAATTCAATAATATAACATTGCATGGCTAAAACTGTTATCTCAATGGCAGATATTTGTTAAATATCTGTCATTGAAAGACCTGTATGTTTAATGATTATCCTAAAAAAATAACAGGCAGCAATAATCATACTGATATTCTTTTTTAGCTCAGCTGACTATCGATTTCGTTAATAAAGAGGATAGTCAGTATCATTTTTAGCTCAGCTGACTATAAGTCATCTGAGCTATAGTCGTGGTCCTTTGTCCGTCGTCCGTCCGTCCGTTAACAGGGCACGTTTTAAAACTGTTGGACCTACGAATCCAAAATTCTGCATACGATTAGATGTCCCCAAAATCTCCTACCATACCAAAAATTGGGTCATTATAACTTCGTTCCTTTGAGATATTAAGGAAAAACCTCCGTTTTCCATAAAAAAGCCATTGTTACACTTCAAGGCTGCCTTATATCAAAACCACTGATCTGTTTTTGATCAGATTTAGTATTCATATTCTTCCATACATTTTCTGTGCACATACCAAAAATTAGATCAGTATTGGGTATTATTTTGAAGTTATAGGCCCAAATATAATGCAATTTTTTAAAAATCAGGAAATATATTTGCTCACTTAACATGAGAATTGCTGAAGCTCCATGGAGACTTTTTTTCAGGAATATAACTTTATTTAATCAAGATTCAATTGTTTACCCAAAATTAGATCTGAATTTTGCAAATTGTTCAAGTTATTAGCATAAATAAAAAATCAATACCTTAAATTTTGTCCAAATTTGGCAGTGGCACGTTTTTTCCCTGTAAGTACTGTTGATTTTATTTTCACAGCATATATACATAAGGATTTAATCTTTTAAAATCTGAAATTTCAAAGAAATTGTTTGAAAAGAGTAGCTTTTATTCAAGTTTTCATACACCATGTCAAGTGTTGTTTACATCTGGCCCACCTAGTAGTACAGCCTTCACTTGCATTATGTAACCCACCCCAGGCAGCTTTTTTGGCCCAGCTTGGCCACTACTAGCAGGCTTCCCCTCTGCCCTGCACCCACCCCCCCCCCCCCTCCCCCAGCTGGTGCATAAACTAGATGAATGTTATAATTTTCTGTATTTTATTTTATTCTTGGACATGCTACATTTTAGATTTTGTATTGTACCACCAGGGTTACAATGATTGAAGTGCACATTTAATTGTGTCCACAAAGTGATGTATTGCTATGAAAGTGTGGATGTTCATCAGATAAGTAATGCTTTACTTCAGAAGAGTAAAACTTCACCAGGTGTGAAATTGACTATTAATTCCAGTAATTAATTATAGCTGAGATTGTAATTAGCATAATGATATTGTTTGTCCCTCATTCAACCAACAGTGTGTATACTTTATTTGAAAAGATGTTTTTATTTTATCAAATGTACTGAATCTTTTATTTTATTTCGGTGAATAAAATTAAGCATGTACTGAAAACTCCAATGTGCAAAACGTTTGAATAGGGATTCAAGGGATAATTTTGTAGATGCCATGTTGTTATATATAAACTTAAATGCATTATTCCCTTGAAAGTGAAATGAAGGTATTAGTCCATTCTGTCCACTTGCCTGTCCATCTGCAAATTTTTCATATGCATCACAGTATCTCAAAACTTTTACTGTTTTTCTTCATGACAGTCCTGTCAGAGTATTAGTTTGCAATCATAAATTGAGAACTTTACTATAACCAAGTAGGAGGGCCCTTTCCTCTTACCTTCTCATATGCTTATATAAATAAAAAAAAACATTACAGTAGAATATTTTTCATATTTTGCATTTGCTAAAATTTCAAACTTTAGCTGGTTGTCGTGACCCATGGGTCCTTTGTTTATATTCTGGATTCTCAACATCATTGTTTGGCTAAAAGTGAATAAATACCAGACATGGTGCGAATACTTGGCAAATGTATATGGATATGAATATGAATATGTACTCCATTATAAAATTTCTTGCATAAGAATGGGAATTCAGGTAAAAATGAAAGTATTTGAATACCAGTGCAAATACTTTCAAAATGTATTCATGAATGCGTTCATGAATATATTCTATAATATTATTTTAATAATCCTTTCATTTATATTTTATTAAAAAAAATCATCTGATTCTCTTATTATTTTTAATAAAAATTATATTTGGCACAATATTTGTTATTAAATTTTAATAAATAGTTAAACTCTTTATCTTATATGTGCTGCTTATCAGTTATATGGCCAAGTCAAAATCTGTATGACAGTGGCACTCCATTTGTTAATAAAATAAATGAAATCAATCTCTTCCCTGTCTCCAAAGAAACTATCAAAATCATACATAAGCTTAACACTAACAACTCATAATACAGCTTATATTTATTTCCACACAAAACCAGCATGTGCCTCATTTAAAAATCATATTTTTTATCTTATATAACAGCTGAGCGCCGTGACCCATAGGTCCCTTGTTTTTTTTTAAAGAAATATATGTCGAATATTATGAATTATTCTGGAAGATTTTTTTTTTTTGGGGGGGGGGGGGGTAGTCTCTTGTTTTAAATGCTGCTCCATTATCCGTGTTAGTTCTTTTTTAGGCTCGTGCCCTTCTCCCAGCTTTCTGAACTGCCTGTGTCCGCCCGGTTATATCATGTCCGATGACTTACAGACATGCAAAGGTGAGTCGCAGGGAGTCTAAATGATAAATGTTGCCCAACAAGCTTTGTTCCTTTGCATTATATAACATGAGACCATTAAAAGGTTGTTGGAGGTTCCATGGGGTAGTCATAAATGCGTGGACACGGGTCAGAGCCAAGACTGAGGGAAGGGGGCCGATATATATTCGTTATATATATATAAATATATCGTTAAAAAAGTTTTGTAGAACTAACCAAAGTGATTATTCTAGAATTTAAGACATGTTCGGATCTGCATTTATCTGAAGAAAAAGGAATATTTGTATTTGATGTTTCATTCCATCATAAGCCCCGCATTTCTATTTCTGTTGTTACTTGTCATTTTAACGTCTATCACTAGAGCGATTCCATAGCGCTTCAGCGTGTAACAATGGAAAGGCGGGACGTAGAGGGAAAGTAACTTCAAATACCAGGAGCTTAAATACAGGGGGCTGGGAGTATATACCCCCCCCCCCCCCGCCCTGATATTAGAGAATAATATTTATATATTGAAAATGATATAAATTAATAATAAGAATTGTAGAATTTGGTTCCATTTCCGAGTTTATTATGAAATATTATTTATCTTAACACTGTTTATAATTCAGATTTACTGGCAACATAATATCTTTCTATATTAACTTTATATATATATATATATATATATATATATATATATATATATATATATATTAGTGTTACAGGTGCTCTTTTTATTATATGGTACGGGTGAAACTCCTGTTGTGGCACCCGTGTCTGGCCGCGTGTTACATTCTATGTTTAATCCGTACTAGTTGGGCTCTCGTTGTCATGTTAGCCTTGGGTTTTCACGCCTGGCCGAGGTCACGTGATGAGCCTGGTATGTAGAGATACACAGCGCTGTTTTTCTGGAGAATTCCTGAAACGTGTGTTTACTGTGTAGTGCAAGATCTTATAGACTGTTCGAGAAGTGGAAAATTCTCGGCTTGAGGTATGAAGGTATATAAAGGGGCCGTGTTTTATAACGGGCAGAGAGCAGAGAAGATTCCAGCGGACGCAGAAGCGGTTGTCAGTTTCTAGGACCTTATCCGACTAATGCGACAATTATAGATTTTCAAAGACTCTCTCCTGGATTTTATGCATTTGGACTTCAGTTTACTTTCTGGGTTGTTGCAAGAACTTTCCACTGGACTGTCATTCTCCGAGAGTATACATTTAAAGAACTTATCGTGGTGACGGTGTTGGTAACCAGGAAATGTGCACATTATTTTCTGTGTGATTGTATTGACTTGTTGCTATACCGCTGTTTTACTGTATAATTATATTGATTAAGTGTATTGTATTGTTAGGGTTGTTTTAAGAATAAATTATAGCTATTTGTGTCCGAACTTTTGATAACGGTCCCACACCTGCGAGTCAACCCCCCCCCCCCCCCCCCCGCCTTGAAGATAGATTGACGCCTCTGTCAAATAAGTATATACTTTATTTTCAGATAAAACAGATCCGAACATGTCTTTAATTCTAGAATAATCACTTTGGTAAGTTCTACAAAATCCAGTAAATGAAACTTTAATTTTTATTATTAACTGTGCAGAAAAGACTAGAAATTGCGTGTCATATATATTGAAACACAATATGCGAATGCTTCGCGCTTATGGAAACGTAGGGGCTGCCTGTCACGTAAAGTTGATTTATAATTATTTTAAGACGGTGAGGTGGCAGTACAAGCTATTGACACATAATACACCTGTGTTGACCCAGTTCATACATAAATGGTGACTTAATGTTCAGTATTTATGAAAATATTGGCACTTACATTCTCAAGAAAATCAGATAATTGTCGTCTCCATCAGCTCTTGTTAGCGACCAGGCAAGGTATGCTGAAAATGTTTTATTAACCTTATGTAAAATAAATAAAACTTTTAGTCTGATCAGGGTTATTACCGAAGTACAGGACCACTGTATGGTACTATTTATTCATGTTTGAATTTTGTGGAACGTTTTAAGGACCTATGAGGGAATCAACATCTCTTGTCGAAATGTGGCAATTATTCTCTAAAACTTTAAAATAATTATCACACATTCTGACCTTAAAACTGATGAGGGACCAAAGGTCTATTTTGAGATTTAAACTTCATAACAAAAACCAACATTTATATTTTGCAACTCTCAGGTGCTTCTGAATCTTGTGGCCAAGCGACATGGCGTCTGTCATTATTTGGAGACAGCTGCATTTTTTTAGAATATTTATGACCAATTTTAAGCCAATCAGGATCTTTCAACAACAATTGTTTGAGCATGTGACCAAAGACCTTTACCTTCATGAATGGAGTAAAGGTGTTATAAAAATAGACTGTTTACTCAGACACTGATTTAATTGCAATACTTTAAAATTTTGCAAGATACTCTTTTAATTTGATTTTTTTTTCTAATTGATTAGGCCAATAACCCATTCCACCATTACAGCATAGCATCTGGATTTAATCTGCCAGTTTGTGAAAATATTGCCAAATTTCAATGGGCACTCTACTGTGGAACAGACTATATCGGGTGTGCAAGGTCATTCGTATATAATAGATACCCCTGTTATTCAACATGAGAGTTTTATAACTAGGGTTTTGTCGAATCAGAGGGATGGAAACTCTCTCCCACAGGCATTCTGACACCATTCAGGACTATCTAGGCTGAATGTTCGAACTACATTATTTCCAGATCTAGATGAATGCGCTAACAACCCGTGTGACGACATATGTGAGAACAAATTGGGAACATACAACTGTTCTTGCAATGACGGCAGGTTCCAGGGTGTCAACAAACACAGGTGTACGGCATGCACGTCACGTAACATTTGTTGTTTCACCCCTGGCGGCAGCTTCCTTGGGTTTCAGGATATGTCTGGAACAGGTAGGACTTGGCATAGACTGGTTCCTGTCAATATTGTGGATCAAGCATTCTGAGCCAACCAGATCCAATCTAACAGGCCTACGTACATTTTACAATACAATTTTATTAAGATTCAAGCAGCGGTGACCGAAATAAGAAATTTATATCCATGTTAATGTAGGATAAGAAAACCCAGTCTCATGGCTAAAAACTTAAGCGATGCATTTTAGGGATAAGATGGTTTATTACCTTTAATCATGTTGGATGTAACAATAAACTGTTATGTTTTCTGTCGCAATAATGGACCCGAGCACTAAAGCACTTCAGGGATAAGATGGTTTATTACCTTTAATCATGTTGGATGTAACAATAAACTGTTATGTTTTCTGTCGCAATAATGGACCCGAGCACTAAATGACATTAGTCGCCGATAGCTGTCGCCAGTGTGGTGGCTAAGTTCTGCTGCCTTTAGTTCACCAGTTTATATATGATTATCTTAGGGTAGCTGGTACTTATTTGTGCTGGTTGCCAATTCCAAAGCATGCATCAGTAACCATGTTTTTTTCGTCTGCAGGGAGCGCCACCAGAGCAAACTTCATAGAAGCCTCGTTTGGGATAGTCACCAGTCCCTTGCATCCCGGCGTTTATGAAAATTTCATGGAGAGAAGTATCGGGCTGAGGGTTCCAGATGGAAAGAGAATTCATATTCACTTCCTTGTCTTTGACACGGAGGCGTCTCATGACTATGTGCGGGTATGAATGACATTTCCTTATACAAGTCTAGTCGTCAAAAATAGTATTTATTGTTCCAAAACATAAATATTTTAGTTTTACTGTTAAATGAAGATAACTTACTTGTTGGAGGACACGCATCCATTTAGTATTTAAAGTACAAGCGCCAATCAAATATATTTTTTTTCTAAGTCTTTTAATTGAAGTGGCACAATTAGCAACCCTATATCTCGAATCAATCCAAAAGTTGTTTTAAATTCACAATAGACTCCATAAACTAAATATTATTTTAAACTTGGTACAGTGTTCTTTCTAATGGCATGCATATTTGTTTCCTGTATCATTAAAACTTGTCAAAATGTTCAAATATCATTTGTGAAAATGAATGCAAATTTGAGAGTAGAATATGTAAATCATCAGAACGAATACTGTACCAGGTTAGAAATGATCTATACTCTTTGGGGTCCATGATATCCATTAGGGTTCTGGACAGCCCCCCCCCCCCCCTTCAATTACAACTTTTTTATTTAATTTAAACATATGTTTTTTTGCCAATGGTGCTATAAGACCCAACGCACTCACACAACTGCAAACACACACACTCACACACACATAATAGTATGTATTATATGTATATATATATATATATATATATATATATATATATATATATATATATATATATATATATACCTTGCCGTGTGACATCTATATTGACAACATACTGCATGATCACACAGAATTATTTCAACAAATAGTAATTTCTAAAGAAATCCCATCTCACTGACCCTAATGCTTGCCGTGTTGACTACTGAACCTCCATTTTAGATTTACGATGGACATAGCACAAGTTTCACCAGAATAGCTGAGCTCCACGGGCTGATATCACCAGACGATGTCACCACTTCCGGTCAAGAGGTTTTCATCACATTCATAACTGACAGGTCCGTCGTGAGGACTGGGTTCCGGTTTATATTCAAAGCGGTTTAAATGATCTTGTATGAATCCCTTGCAGAGACTTTTGTGTCTTACTGCTAAGGATAAACTGAGAACAAACCATGCTTCGCTACAGTTCATATAACTATTCCATGGATTATTGGAAAGAGGTCTATCGACTTTATAGACGAGATCTCGCATGTGGAGAATGGAAACAATACTCCTATGAGTCCGAGTCTTCGCAGCGTGCATTGTGTCAGGAATCAGCCACATTAACGTACATACACTGGAGCCACCTTGTGCTAATTTGCAATTCCTTTTTGACCTTAAAATTTGTGCATACTATAAAGTTATTTTACCAACCATATTGTAATTTGTTACAGAGTTGACATCACTAACCACAAACGTATCAATCGGATAAAAGTAGCATAATTCAGTATATCAATTGGTGTCTCTGGAAAAAAAATCATTTGAGAAGTGATAAAAGACGCAATGTGAGGTTGGCCATGTACTTATCGACCGTTACTAATCGAACAAACTTCAGTGTCTTGCAAAGTTCGCAACCCGTTTTGAAGAGAAATAATTAGACTGGTTTTCACCAGAGGTAAATCAAATCATATTTAATATTACCGGGGCTGTTAGATAGAGGCTTAATCCGGTCAAATAAAAATTCCTACACTGAATTACGAAGGATGAACAACATCATAAGATATCGTGTTGCAATTATATAGTTCTCATACAAGTAAAGGCCAAGACTAAAAGAGAAAAAGTAAGTTTATTTCACCGAAAGCAATATCAAAGAGATTTAAAATTATAACATGTAAATCTGTTCAACTAGAGGTGCCATTCGCAAACAAAAAGTTATATGAATTGAAAAGGAAGCAAAAATTATTCTGACCAAATGTAAAAGTTTCAATGGCGCCTCTGTGTGCTTGGAAAGATTTGTGTCTTAAAGGAATAAACAAAAAATGAAGAGAGCACTGAAAGCAAAGTAATTGTACACCTTAATTGGAAAGGGACTATAATGATAAAGATTATTCATAAAGATCACTTTAAGTGCTATGATCTCTCCCGTATTAATGAGTATAAACTATATATATATATATATATATATATATATATATATATATATATATATATATATATACATATAATATATGATAAAAGGTTAGGAATACAATGGATATACAATGTTTATTTGCGGGAATATATTAATATATCAGTTGTTACTTGTGATCAGAGGCATTAAATGAAAACATCCCAAGACATGAGAATATTAAACAAGCCATAAATTGACAGTGTATGGTTTCATGAACAGACGCATGGTGGCGCCCCACCCACAGCATTCAATTAAAACACCTTGTTCTTTCTCAGTGAAAGAAGAAGACGTCTTCGATATAGGCTTTTACGTTTGTAAAAAACGGTCACCTGAGAACATAGGAGTTTTATGGGAAATCACAGGATTGTATTTTACCCCGTTTTCATTCCACAGTTAGTTCAGTAGGACGTAAAGAACCATAAATCAGCACAACTGGATCAAATGTCTCACAAATTCGGGGAATCAATGCTTATTTTTCTCTGAATGGCCAGTTAGTAGCTATACACTTGAATCCTGGGAAAACCTAACCAAATCCCTGTTGTAGTTCAAAATCCTACATATCCATTTTTGTCCGTTCATTTTGTGGCTACTACTATAATTGATTTACACACTGTGTTCACGTTAAGAGCCGAAATGGTATGTTTACCATACTGGACGAGGCTACTATCTTTCTGAACTGCTTGTTAAACTGCATGTACAGTTTGGAAGTTAGGAATAAAAGGACAAATGAATTTATTTCAGGCGATAAAAATAACGCCTATATATATATAGTACCACCTCGAGCGCATGTATTTTTTGTTGCGCATGATGCAGTCAATCGATTATTGTACATATCATAAAATAAGGTCGGGAATTTATATATCACCGGCAGAGTTATTTCGTATGCACAAGGTATTTTTTTTTTTGCTAAAAAGATAATAACTCGTGCGCATGATATGTCATCAAGTTCGCAAATCACATAACCTCATGTGCACCATGTCTTGTACATCACTTATAATTTCAATGTCTCGTGTGTTTGAGCTGATAGCGAGTAAGTAATACTAATTCAGTCGGTATGCTACCGTTTCCTGCGTAGAAAGTAATGCCATTAGAGCGAATACAACTATTTTTATCACGCATCAGTTAATCCAACCATAGGAGAGAAACCCATTTTTCTCCCAAAATTGGCACTGCCGCTCTTGGTAGACTTTGAGGTAAGACATCTCTTTGTTTATTAAAGCAGTTTTATCGGGGATCGGACGCCACTCCTGGTCTGCGGGTTTACCGTGACGTACAAAATGCAAAATATTCTTCCTTAGCAGATCCGCCATTGCTAGATCGTCTTCAGACGGTGGCTTTATCCAGTCTTCAAGCACATCAAGAAACGATAAAAGATCAAACGCATGGAACGCATACTTAAAGGCGTAGTCCAGACTAGGCGGCGCCACCGGTCTCGTCGGGAAGCTGGTCAGAATGTACTGGTAGACATCGGACTTCAGTGCTGCCGCAGCTTTTCGGGACAGGATGTTGTTACCGCAGGACACTCTGATGTCTGTTACCATGGTGATGTAGACAAAGTGAGGTTCATGGAGTCGTGGATACAGAGACAGGGCTTTGTCGGCGATACCGTCTTCAAACTCGTCCAGTCTGCTCCTCATGTGTCGTTCCATACGTTCCCAGGATCCATTGCGCAAAGAACTTATCGGAGCAGGTGTGAACTCGACTTCCTGGGCTGCCGAACCTGTTTAATCAAACATTTAAATTTAATTTTATGCATTTCAGTGAACTTTTTTATCATACGTGTTCGAACTTATTGACGTTATGGGACATGTTGTTTAATTTTACAATTTATACCTCTCTAAATTAAATCTTAAAGCCCCCCATTCACCTAAGTTTTCTGCAGAATTTCTGTGATATCTGGCTTCTTTGCCTGCATATTAATGAACTGTATTTAATATATGTTAAGTAAAGTTCTTGTAACACCTCTGACACGAATGTACGAGCTTAGTTATCTACTAGCTCTAAGTAAACAATATTCACAATGTTGACAAACATGAAAATAAATAAATCATGTAACTTAAGGTGGTTGGTTGCGGATATACGGAAGTTGGAAGATCACTTTAGTTGGAAAAAGCCCTTTGCAAAACTCTTGTGGTCCGACCTGCCGCTTTATGTGCTTGCTTAATGTATCTGGATTATTTTGGCAGGCCGAACAGCCCAATTTTTGTTTATAAAAAAGTCTAAGGGATTATCTTTTATTAATAGGCGCCATATAAGAAAAGCCCGCTTAATTTTTCAATCTTACCTTGCCTGACCATTTCAATAAAGTGTTCGTCTGACGATCACTATTCTGAACATCTTTAAGAGAGCATTTGTTTATTGAGGATTGCATAGTATACACTTCTACCACGACGAAATCATCGGTTATAACTTGGTTCAATGATTCTAAAGTTACCTATTCGACTGCAATAAAATGGATGTTTAAATAATAAATAAAACTTTCTTGAAAAGAAGCTGATTTTATAGACATTAGCTACCGTGAGAGTTGTTTGAAGCATTATTTTTGTTAGTTTTTTTTTTATTTTGCGCCATTTGGGATGAGAATGAGACTTAGATTTGGCTCACCAACAATAAATGGGACGTCATTGTATTCTCTACTCCTCTTGTCCCACATGTCAAATGGGACATCAGGGATCACAGTTCCTACAAAAAGAATGATGCACCTTATAATGTGGATTAATCACTGTGGATGAATGTCATTCTTGTACAAAAGCACTCTATGAAGAGAGAAAGGAAAAGACAAGGATAGTAAAAGGAAAGTACAGACATTTGAAATTATCGTAAAACTGCCTTATTCAATCTGTTTAAATACAAAATCTGAATTTTTATACGGATTAACATTTTATTATTTAGCGGTCATTGAGGAAATCTGAAATTCCATTAAATCCACAACCCTATTTCTTACCATCTACAACCGCCAGCGCTCTTTCGAACCGTCCCTTCTCTGGCAAGCCGTACGAGGGCTCAACCGACCATCCCTCGCTTACTGCCATGACGGCCTTCTCTGGGCTGCAAGAATATAAGATTTTTGTAAATATATGAAAAATTATGCAAGTCCTTTGTATATGTAAACTGTTCATTTACAATGTCTTATAAAGCTGTTAAATTTACCGATATGTCCGGTTGAGTTAAATGATTTAATAACTGATTTAATAATCATTTAATAAATGATTTAAATATTTAAAAACTGGAACATGTGGAAACTTTTTGTTGACTTACCCGTTTTTTAATATATCACAGTTCTCGATGTAAATATATAACAAGATTTAACATATGTGAAAGCTGATAACACCTGCTGTTAAGTATAAAGAATTTTACACACAGTTTTTTTATATACATACAAGTATTAACATATATAATTTAATATATATATATATATATATATATATATATATATATATATATATATATATAGAAGGTAGTGTTACCCTCCGATGTAAAGTGCTCTTTGGCCTACAGACTAGGCCAGAGCGGTATAACACTGAAGAAAAACAACCCTGTTAATTCACAACAGTCTGTTTCACGGGATGCGACCCGATCATCAGGTGAATGTGGTTAGAACTAACCACATTCACCTGATGATCGGGTCGCATCCCGTGACACAGACTGTTGTGAATTAACAGTGTTGTTTTTCTTCAGAGTTATATATATATATATATTTAATATATATATATATATATATATATATATATATATATATATATATATATATATATAATATATATATATATATATATACATTGGGTCCAAAAGTAACTGCAAGTAATTGTATAACAATTAATTTTTCAAGTAATTGTTATTGTAATCGATTTTCTAATCCTGGAAAGTTATTGTAATTGTAATCGATTGCTTTTGAAAAGTTATTGTTTGAACAATAACTTTTCAATTATTTGAGTATATTTATCTCATATGATTAATTTCATCAAACTGTCAAATTTAATTAGCATATCTTGCTATTTACCAATTACACGTGGTTGTGCCTCATGTACTTCAGAGGCACATATGCATTTCAAATAATATTTATTATCTCACGCTACTAGTTAATTTTAGCAGAATAAAAACGTTTCCATTCAAAGCTATCCCATTGTAAAGACTTCAGGTTACCCCAATTTATCTCAAATCACTTTCAAGTTATCTCTGGGGGTAGCCTGAACCTAATTTCAGGTTTCCCCCCACTCTGTTAAGATTACCGTCTTGCTGATTTAATTCAAGAATAAATTTAATGCTTCAAACCAATAATATTTGATTTCAATAAACCCACAGAAAGTCACAAGATCTAAAAAGTTTAATCAGTGTAACCAAATTTGTCGCATTTTGTTAACAATATTATAAAGTGTATTTTTATTGACTCGTAAATTTCGCCAAAGCACATGACAAAGTACTTGCAAACAAAGGATATGCAAATGTTCATGTGAATTTTATGTAAATAAACATACAGAAACAGCTGCTTTGAAATGTTATGGTTTCTATCGGTTTAGTCGTAACCAATAGCCACATATATCCAAGGTTTTCTACATAATGATAATGATTAACTAGCTTTTCCCCTTTTTAACTATAACTATATTGAAATGGCCATTTATATATCCGTTTAGTGGTAACCCAAAGCCACATTCACACGTTTGTGTCTTTATAATAATGTTTAGCTGATTTGCTTATTTTTTTACAACAAGCTTCATTGATATACCACATTCTGGATCCGTTTTGTGGCGAATATGAAATGTTTAATTTAATATGACATAACAACTTAACAGTGACTTTCTAAACATATCCTACTGCGGTCCATGTTATAATATATATTGTGAAGGTTGTGCCCTTATTAAATTTGTTACGAATGTTAAAAATGTTAAGAGCTCAAACCATTCTCTAACCCAGTTGCTGTTCTTGCATGAGGTAAATGGTCACAAATGTAATCGCAAATGTAATTGCGATTACTTAAAAAGTAATTGTAGTTGTAATCGATTACTTTTTTTGAAAACACAAAAGTAATTGTTATTGTAATCGAATACTTTAAAAGTATTTGGACCCAAGTATGAATTGTATATATATATATATATATATATATATATATATATATATATATATATATATTTAATTCAGAGATTAAAGTATTTTATATTAAATTCGAATCAGACCTGAGTTTGTATAAGCATTCGGTTGTGTTACAGTTTGTTGTCTGTTTGAAGAACTCGTTGTCCCTGGCGGCAACACTGATTGTTTTATTGAACACTGGTGAACCCCCGATCATCCATGCACGGTTAAACAAGCCTTTGGCAAGCGGCGACATCATAAGTGCCCAAACCGAGGTCCCGCCCGAACTTTGTCCGTACAACATAACCTGTAACAAGAAATATGCATAAAGGTATTTTAAGGAATACGTACCGTGGCAAAGGAAAATAACCAGTAAATTTAAAGAATATTGTAAAATATTTCTTCTTACATATTTGAAACGTTGTGACATTTACTGGAAATCTTGCATGCATACAGTGCTGTTAGGACTTGATTGTGTGATAAAGAGCTATAAACTATATATTGTGATAAAATATATGAAAACTTCTATATTCAGCGTGAGGATATAAGAGAATAACAAATTGATAGCCTTTTAGTTATATTTTAATGACAGTAATATCCGCAAAAATGCCTAAAAATGATAGTTTGATCTCAACAGCCAAGACTGATGCGCACTCTGTCTTGCATATTTCGTTCATTTTGAAAAGACAGGAGATAGTATTGCAAAAATTGCTTAACAAAATGCATATCACTTAAATTAACAAAAAAATACAGTAAATCCTTTGCTCTCCCAAGTTCCTTCACTTTGAAGAAGTCCTATAATCACTTCGAACAAAACTGAAGAAAACACTCAAATCAACTTAGTATTGATATCGTTATAAAATATAAGCAAATTTAGTCTTAAGTAAAACAGGAAAATAGACTTATGAATGATCAAATTGCATCACCGAGTGAGCTCACATATTTGTCAACTGAAAGTGTGATTAGTCCATTTTGATATTGTAAAACTGACTTCAATATATATAAAAGCAAAGATAGGGGATTCTAAACAGGGGTCTGGTTTATATAGGGTTTCAAGTATATGTGCATATGTAATCCGCAATGGTTTATGAAGTGATACCTTGGCTCCAGATGTTAACGTCGTGTCGTAATGTCGTAAAATGTTATTGTTATTTTTAAAGTTAATATTTTTTCATGAAATACCTTCTATCAAATTCAGTAAGAATATTCCACATTTGGAAAAACACACTTAAAATGATTCATCGTACCTTATTTGGATCTCCTCCAAAATATTTGATGTTGTCTCTGACCCACTTGAGAGCCTCGATCTGATCAAGGAATCCGTAGTTTCCGGTTCTGTTCGGCAGAATGTCCAGAACCATGAATCCAAACACACCCAACCTGTTAATTGTAAAATGTGTGTATTACTAATATCAGTTGATAATTTTTATCATTTTGACTGCTGTAGTTTGTCTTATTTTTATTTTTCCTTCCACGCTTATCATTACCGTATGATAATGATCGTTACATGTAAAGTTTTATGTATTTTATGCTAAACATTTAGAAGCGCCATGAGCTCGGCAAAGGAGATAGGTGTGTGTGTGTGTGGGGGGGGGGGGGGGGTTAATCGGCTTAGATCATCATGTTCCCGACCACAGTTTTTTAACAGACTTATGAAGAAAACCACATGAATGTCTTAAGGAAACCTAAATGGCACTATTTGCCATTGTTTGATTTAAAATGATAAAACCTAGTAAAGAGCCGATTTGCATATTATGCCTTTTCATTTGACCCACTATATTTCGTGCCCATACGTCACTTGCTTAGATATCAGTTCTTACAATTTCTCTTATCATACTGTTATCTTGCGTGATAATGACAGGGTATCAATCAAAGGTTAATATTTTCTTAGTTTGAGCAGTGTAAGGAGATTTAAGCGAAGTGCTGATATATTATATTATATATTATCTAATCCCTTTCACCTGTCCAGGTAATATAAATAAATGCACTGTACCTGTACTGTATGTTGACGACCACCATGTCGCTCTTTTTAACGATTCTTACATCTGGTGCATAACCTGGAATACTTCCATTACCAAACTGAAGGTAACCTCCGTGAATGAACACCAGGACAGGCCGCAGGTCGCTCTGATCCAAGGTAGGTGTATAAACATCCAGGTATAAACAGTCCTCGCTACCTGTAAACATGTATAAACATCCTCTCATAAACAGTCCTTGTTACCTGTAAACGTAAGTAAAGAGTTATAAGGCCAAAAAAAAAATAAGGTTTGGTTCTCAAGCACTTTTTTTTCAGAAATTAATGCGGGTGGGCGTTTTTTTTTATTTTTAATTTTTTTGTATGTTTCGACAAAAAATGATAAGGAAAAAAGGGAAAAGCGTGATACTAACAGATTTATTTTGCTAAACAAGTAAAAACACTACATAGCAAAAGAAATTTAATAAAAATTGTATGATTGTATCTACTTGAAAGAAATGTCCGAATAGCTGGAGCTCAAAATTGGTCAGTTTCTGTTGAAAATCAAAATAAAAATTTTTGATGCGGGGGTTTAAAATTGACGCGGGCGGTGCCTGAGAACCATACCTTTAATTTTTTCTTTTTGGCCTAAACCATCCTCACTACTTGTAACCATAAGAAAATACTGGTAGAATATGCGTTACTACCAAGGTGGTCGCTTACTTCTGGCGCGACTCCCATGTTTCATGGAACACCAGAGCTATTCCACTCTAGAATCAAGGTCTATCGCGAGTGAAGAAAGCGACGACATTGAGTGTTATGCATATGCATCAAAGTCTTGCAAACATTTCCTATATCCATCCGCATTACCATATTTCCTGCTCATGCTACAATAAAACGTCTTTTTTGGCTTAGGATTTAATTTAAACCCTGATTCGTGAGAACTCCAGTATTATAGCGCCAAATAGTTGACATTTGGGTAGTCTCCTATTCATTTATTGATCCCATCACCTGTGTAAATTATGGTTAGCCTATTTGGAATAGTTTCTGAGTTATGTATTTACAGCACGTCATCGTGAACATGTTTATTTCTAACAGAAAAAAGGGCGTGTATAGCACTGGATATAGCAATCGGAGTATGAGTGGCATAATTTGACTCAAAACTGTGTATATCGGGGAAGAGGGATACATTTGTTTACCGCCTAACACCGTACGTAACATCGTATGTCCGTTCGTCTATTATTGGTAAAAATCATACAAATGTCCAGTGTGGGGTTTGATGTATCGGCCAGAAACGTTGCATGTATATACATCTTGTATATATCATACACACATCTTGGTTATATCTCTTTCATGCACAAGACTGGTGGCGCTACCTAAAATTGTTTTCGCCGAATTCCATCCGTGTGTCTGTTTTGATGAAAATCACACATATATCATTCTCGTTCATCAGGGTAGGCAATATCCGTTGAACATGAAGTGGTGCTACCTTTTAACTTGTCAATAGGTAGGGGTCATAAAATATGACCAGTTAAAGAGGTGGTTTTGCCAAAGTCTGTATGGGGTTACTTTGGTATTTGAAATGCCAGACATTTCTCGATCTCTTGCGTAAGAAAACATTCCACGTCTCACTCGTCGACTGCCCATATTCTATTTACCTATTGTTCTTATCTATTGATATTCTTCCTTACTCTTTCGACCTAAAGGTCACAGACCTAAATTCTTTTTAAAGATTAATATCATAAAAAGGTGGAGCTGCTAGAAACATTTCCAGGTAATTTTTGTTTCAGTTTTGGTTATACATTGGTAAACTTGTTTTAAAGATAAGTAAAGTATTCATAGTTTGATATAAATCATTATTTACCTGTATATGTCCTATCTTCCTGAGATAATTGAGGACAAGCGTTACCAAAAGAGGTCGCTCGGTACACCCCTTCCCAGCACCCTCCTGTTTCATTGGAGATAGGCACTGGAGGGCGCCAGCGTCTATCACCCGTGGGGGGATGTGCAAATGGTATTCCCTGAAATATAATGACTATTTTCTTAAAACAAAATTATTTCTCCCAAAGTTATGGCAAGTCATCTTCAGTCATAAAAACAATTTTAAAAGCTTTCAGAATAAAAAAAAATCGTGTAAACGAAATTTTCATCACTTGATCGTGGTGTGGTGGTAGTATTTTTAATTTACAGTGATCTCATACTTTTTAGGTTAGTAATTAACGTGTCATGACAGTTATCCAAGATGAGTCACATTAAGACTGAAATTGTTAGGGTCTGTGTTCCCTAAACTAAAGATAAATCACAACACTGACTTCATTGCAAGATTAGGAAAATCACACGCATGTGTTCATATCACGGGGAAATGCCTAGTCTCTCTGGAAACGTTTTCATTCTTCTGGGACGCAATAAGCTCTTGGAAACGAAATACTTATGTCATTAGGTATGACAGTCCCGGACTACTAATGCGAGAGAACTAGATAGTGTGTAATACTCTGTATATCCTATCCTAGCCGTCTTGTACGCACGGTGCCATTATTTAAAATTACATTGCGTTTGACGTGTATACATATATAAATATATATGTATGAGTTTATGATTCCTCTTCTTAACCGTACCCAGAATGAATAGAATCTGATTGGTCACTGAAAAAGGTATTCAAATCAAAATCGATGTAAATAATTTAATGGGCTTTACTGATAACAGACCATTTAAATAAATATATTTAGATCCATGATATATAACTAGTTTCAAAATCACATCGGAGCCACCTGCCCCCTGGGTACAGGTCCAACCAGCCCAAGGATTATATGATGCAAATGGCATAACAGTCACCTAAACGTTTTAAGCTTTGGACACAGTGTAATTAAAAAAAAGGTATGAAATTAGGAAATGTCATATCAACTTCTTACCTTAAAAACGTGCACTCCATTGGAGGTTTTACCTCTGACTTTTCCACACAATGTGTCGGTTGTTGGTCCAGGAGTGTTAAAGAAGTACATAAACAGAAGTATCACAGCTACCGCCGCTAATATTAAAATAACCACAAATATAAACAGGATAATCAGGCAGACGAGCCCGCAGTTAAACCTCCTCCTCTTCTCACTAGGGGACGCTAAGTGTTCATCCGCCATATTGTTTTCGCTTGCCGGCTCTTTTACTGTCATTGTCTTTGTATATAATTTTGTCTTATCCACAAATCATCACACAACATCTACTTCTCCCTGAAACAAAACCGAACTTTTTTATACATACTAAGACGTCCTTCTAAGAATAAATAATAGAAATTAATTGTATAAACAAAAATTGTAAAAACAATAAATCAGGACTCAGAGAGAGTGAAAGAGAGAGAGAGTGAGAGAGATAGAGAGATTGTGTAGGTGTGTGTGTGTTTGTAATATTTTCTTATTTCTTGTGTAGATTGTAAGTCTCCAAGTAAATTCATTTAGAAGTTAAGGGCAATATAACCAAACGTAACATGCAGATGCACTCTGTGAAATGCATTTGGATTTCTATATTTCAAAATTTCCGATGGAAAGATACAAATTCGTCAATTTGTTAATTCAGGACCGGAAATAGTCAGGTAAAAGGGAAAGTAAATGTTCAAATATTTCGTGTATATATATGTATAGTTTTATATATATATATACATATATATATATATATATATATATATATATATATATATATATATATATAGTTTAGACGTAAAATGTGGGTTACCATTGTTGGTTGGTTCGTGATTTATTTTTAATCCCTGTATTAACGTTACGGACGCATATTTGACTACATGAAACAGAGGACCGAGCTCTCTTCCTTAACATAAGAATTGAATGTCATTAGGTAACAATGGTTCACTAGAAAAGTTAACTATTTTCTTGAATATCAAGTAAATTGAAGTCATGCGTTTTACGCAAGAAGCATGACGCCAAGCGTAATTTTCTAGTCTGCCATTCTGACGTCACATACCAACTATGCAATTGATAACTCCATGAAAGCTCTTTTACATAAAACAGCTTGATAAAATTCTAATCCATACTATTATAAACTTTCAAAATGTAATTTTACCAAGTGGTAAAATATAATAAAATGCCGTGCCGTCTGACGACTCTAGAGCACTGAATGAACAGATGAAAACGAAGATGCAAAAAAGGGGCACAACTCCATCACGAAATTGGAAAACATTTTTTTTGAGTAGCAGAATATCTCGAAATACATCGGCTTTCTGCGTGTCGTGATCTAGTGATGCCCCTTTTCAGTTTGTTGATACAGAATGGGACCTAATCTATATTTGCGATTTCAACAGCCGTGCTATCTTAAGAATGTCTGCAATGCTTCTCTTTCTGAACCTGTTACAAAAACTGACAGTCAAAAAACCTGGCGCCAGAAATGGTAGGAAACAAGTGCCTCGCCAGCAATGTTTGTATCACGAGGCCTCTGTTACTAAACCAACACGATCTACAGCGACAGTATTACGATACAGTTGTACAATCATTCCACAGTATGTATATAATGGTCATGTACTGTTTTTCGGCGTATATTTTATTTCTGTATATCTATACATTTTGCCATGACATTTTAAATGAAATTTATTAATAAATAATCACAAAGCCCCAAGTTCCAGTTTAAACGTATATGAAAGAAAATTATGATTATACAACGCAGTACAGAGCACCATAACCAGGAATACGAATAATGTAATATATAAGATATATGATACTCTCCCTCCTGTACATTGAGGAATATTCAAACCATCAGTTTCATCAGATATTGTTCCTGTAATTTAACCTGTAATTTGTTAAACCTGAAAATTATGATATGTATGTCTGGTTATATCAATTATACATTACACTGGTTTTATTGACTGAAACGAATCACATTCTCTATATTGTTGTGTCCATTATGTATCAATATTCATTATTTAGTCTTTTATATCGATTCTTTCTACTACAATAAAAAATAAGCAGAAGAAACGGTGTACATTTGTTATCAAACAAACTGGATCTGGAAATCTGCATTCTAAGGAATGCATGCCTCTAATGTGTGGGGGTCCCTATTGCTGGATACTCCCAAACCCCCAAATTCCCTTATTCGGCCTATATTCCGGGTTCATTCGTGCATAGTGATTCTACATATGGGGATATTCCTTGATGATTAATGACATTCCTGAATCCTGATTACGTTCCGGATCCACACCAAATATAATCTTTTTTTTCCCTTCATTCGCCCATTCTCAAAATGCCATGAAAAATTTCATGAGATTCCGTTAATGATTGCGTTAGTTATATTATGTACGAATACACACACACACATACACACACATACGAAAGGGGATGGACGCATACCATCCTTGTGGTGAGGGTTTGGGAGAGGGGATAACAAAGGCAGGCATTGGAGAGTTTTGTAGGAAATATTAAGCAAAGTAGTAAAGTTCAGGTAATATTAAATATTATGGAATATTAAATATTATGGGTTGATAATCAAGTTTGCTTTGAAATTTCAAAGTTCCTCGGTGTCTTCTAAGAGAGTATTACATTGTATCTATTATAAGTCTTCAGGTGAAAAAAAGGAGAATGTACATTGTCTTATAATATATTGCCGTTAGTATAATGCCATTACCACATCAATAAGTTTGAAAACCGAATCAAAAATAAAACTTTTTTTTTCAAACTATCATATGTTGATAAGTTTAGAATTAATTTTGAGAAAAAAAGGGATGTTACTTTTCTTCGAGATACGGTCCATGTGGTGCAGTGGAGAGAAATAAAATTCGATTAACTGACTAATAAATGTTCCTGTTAAAGCTCGAGGACACATTTTCATGCAAAATTTGCGTTCCCTCACTCTTTTTTCTTTCTTCACTCTCTTCACTCTTTTGCACACACTTTCTCTCTCTCTCTCTCTCTCTCTCTCTCTCTCTCTCTCTCTCTCTCACTAAACATACACACACGCACGAGGTAAGAATATAGATATGAAATTAAAAGTCAAGTCATAATAATTTACTATTAAGAAAAATAAATTGAAAGTATATTACTGAATAAAGTCTGGATGCTCAATCCATAATACAGATTCTCGGGTCTGAAATATCTGTTACCTCATGCCAGGGTTGTTGCCGTAACCTTGACACTTCTACATGTATAGCAAAGTCTGACCCGACGTATGTTGAAACCACAGTGACGTAACATTGTATAACAGAACACCTGATGGGAAGTTTTGAGTACACTGGTTGCCAGTGGAGATCCATCAGCACAGGCGGTATGTCATAATATAGTCTTATTATTTACTGCCCGTACCAAACGGTATGACATAATCTACATAAACCAACATTTACCTGTAGGATAGCCTTTGTTACGAGCCAAACCTACATATATGTAGTGTCTTATTATACAGAAACTCAAAAAAGATCCCTCGTGTCCATGCTTTTTATATTTGTCCATATACTTTATCTAGAAAATCGTATCATCATTTGTCACTTCACAGCTACAAATTTTGTTTATGAATACTTAATTAGAAATGCGCATCTCTACCTGGAAGTTTTATATAATAATTATTATTGTTATTCGCCATCATATGTTTCGCTTATACGACACATATAAAATTATCCAATCGCCGAATGATCACTGTCAGCCTCTCGACTGCAAGGAGCCGGAGATGATATGTGGAATGTAGGACAATGGAGTCGATCTAGACCCCGCAAAATATGTAATCGATATGGCCCAAAATAACAGCAATTGATCCACACTCTAAGAAAAAAAAATTCTAGGTAGAACCCTTGGGGTCTTCGCAGTGGACAGTGTGGAGAAGATTTTATGGTTCAAACTAGAACCTTAAACATATGGTTCTTTTTGGAACCCTCTTTTATAGGAACCTTAAATTTTCCATCCAGAACCTGTTTAGAGATAATTTGCAGTGGACTGTGTGGGGAACCTTGAAAGGTTAATTGTGGAACCATAGGGATATGGTTCTTTATGGAATGCATGGCCTATGTTTTTTTTAAAGCCCATTAATTTTCATAAAAATCACAGCGGATCCACAGTTTCGCACAGGGCGGAAATGCCCACCCCTGGCTTTCCTCTTCCTTTGCTTAACTCAAACTACATTTTAATTAAATAGTACTGCATCGAAAGTTGACCAATAATATCACCAGATGTCACTTTTATCTCAAGTTTGCCTCCTTCCGAATAATTTTCTCTCATATTTACGACTATTCAAGTATTTTATATAGAGAACCCCAAACATCTCAAGTGAGAACGCTGAGTTACCCCTTGGTCAATGTGTATTTTCAGACACGATTCACCGTTCCCATAACAATAAATTCTAATAACGTTTAAATTTTAATAAATAATTGAGGACTCGTTTATGCAGGCCCGTTTCCCTTTCTTCCTGATTTCTTGGCCTACTCTCATTACTTATCCCACATCTTTCACAACCTGAACATTTCAAAGCCAAACGTTGTTTAAATTTATAATTTTTTTTTTCATATATGCTAATGGTTAAGGTGTGTTGTGTGAAGATTCAATGAGTGTGACCATAATTTATGGCCACCTATCTTAGCGCCATATCGGCCCACTGACATTACGACCAGATTACTGGCTGCAAAGTGCCTTAACATCTAGGTCTAAGGGACGCATTATATGGCCCCATGAGGATGCAGATAATTTCATTGTCAGTTGACATAACCAAACTGATCGTTAGCATTTTTTAGTGTACTTTCTAACAAAAACAGACATGAGCGAGAAAAAATTCCGTTTTAACTCAGCATATTGGTAAACCCCTCCGCATGTTTGTTGAATTTTTCTGACCGCATGAAAACAGGCATGGTTCGCACGGGTTCCTAGCCGCAGCCACTTTGTACGCGATACAGGAAATGACTCGATGCCATAGAGACGGGGTTTCAGTTTTGGTTGTGAGTTCACATGTATTTTCTTGTATTAATTCATCATTCGTAGCATAATGTTAAGATTATGTGCTCTTTACCAAATTCTGAAGACAAAACATGATGGACGACCACTGCGATGCATCCCTTGATATTGCTGGTATCACGACTCAAGGAGGCTAACCAGCCAAATTATCATTGCCTACCAAGTCAGGTAGTCACGGCTAAACCTATCCATAGGTTGAGAAACTTGTTAATGGCTACTAGTCTCCTCTTTCACCTTATAATTTTTCCATTTAATCCTGTTTTATTCATTCTTGTCGAGAAAGGTCTAAATACTTTTGACCCATGCAGTTTCAGGGATCTTGACATATTTTCAAGGTTAAAACACTCAAATAGTGGAAACTTTAACAGATATGTGCCATTTAACATGCATGGGGGCAATGGCATTTTTTTTACCGATATGTTGACAGTTCATGTTTGATTATATGTAAATATCGAAAGTGTGACGTCGCATGAAACTTCATTTCTGTTTTACATCCGTGACTGTCGTATGACAGGATCAAAAGGGTAGTATAAAAATGTTCAGTATTCTTATTACCTAAAAATAATAATTGTGAGATCATCTTAAGAAAGGAAGAACGTATAAATCAAGGTGTTAATCTATGTAACACTTCTTTCAATGGTGGGGTTTTCATAATACAAATAATTCAGGAATTCATTTTATCTATTGGAATTTGTTACTAATTTCACTTGGGAAAACACTTTGTTAAATGTTTATGGATACACATTGAGGTATTTGAAATGGATTCTATCTGTAGCCTGTCAAAGAACATAACACGCCGTGTATTTAATCTTAAAGTGTTGTTGATATAGCGAGTTAATAAACTTTTGAATACACTAATTGAATATTTTAAAGAATTACATTTGCCTCAGATGTCCCTATTTGTGGCATTTCATAAGCAAATAAGTGCAATGGAACATATGGTCTTGTTATGTTTGCAAGAGATCTGTTAACTAAGATTCTGATAAAAGTGAGGCTGCAAGAATACCCTTGTGCCCCCCCCCCCCCCCCTCCCCCCGAATTCTGGATCCGTAACTCTATATCATATTTTAGGCATACATTTGTATAAACAAACATACCCCGACTTGTAAATCGTAGTGTTCACGGCCGCTCTGTAACATGTTGCCGGTTAACACATAATAACATATAAACTTACAGTTTATTGGCTCTGGCTGGTTCACATGCTACGATAATGTTAAATTACTCCCCTCGCCGACGGGAAAAAAAGCGGTCGCGCCTAGTGTAGGACATTACTCTCAGCCTGTGAGCCAATAATTGTAACAGATTGCTGCTCAGTGCCAACAGCATGACCTTTTGAGCTTTGTGAACTTGGATCTGACACATATCAACCTGACTACGCATTTGTAGCCTGGAAAACAACAAGTCTTGGTAGTTATGACTATCGAAACCTTCAGTTTGATCAACATGTTTGTCTTTTGTGACGACAATACATGTATATTGTTAGACTAAATAATTCGTTCTTGTCATACCTGAAGCCATTTTGAGATTTACTCATGTCTCAGCAGAACATGAGCTCGCGACGTCAGTGGGAACATTCTCTGTCGAAGAGGCATATGTAAGAGAAGGAGACGTTATCTGTCTGTCTGTAGACTCTCTAGTTATCTGTCTGTCTGTCTGTCATTTTTTATAGAAATCACCCATCTACATGTACACCTTCATTTAGCGTTTAATATTAAATGAATTTTATTTTGTAATCTGAATTGAATACAATGCGATATTCAGTTGTATTTTTGCTGTTGTATGCACTTGAAAGCCATGTTAACTGAAATTTTATATATATATATATATATATATATATATATATATATATATATATATATATATATATATATATATATATATACATACATATGGGGCCATTTGGTTCCTCTGTCACTCATTTATTTAAGGAAAATATTTAAGATATGGAAAAGTCATGAGAAATAATCCGGATAATGATGTTGCTGCGTAAATGTGTCTTGGTTTCAGAATTTTCGTGAAATCATTTATTTCGTATATAGATAATCAATATTTACGAACTAAAGGTTTAGAAAATATATGGAGGTCGACCACATTGCTTGCTTTTATATTATGAAACAGCATTACATTACATATTATATATTAGAAAGTATATATCTCATAATTGCATTACATTACAATCATTGATTTTCAGTATAAATTGACTCCCAATTCAATATTTAATGTTACACTTCAATTCCAATCCAATATCCTGAGTGGGAAAATATCAATTCCATATAATTTTATTCAATTTAAATTTAATTCACAATTTAAAAAAGATGTTAAATTTTAATTATATACAAGACATTTCATTAGCACGAGTGCTGATACAAATAATTCAGAAATCGAGATCAAGCAGCTTTTCTGCTGTTCACCATGCTTCTTGCAACTCCCAATCAGAGGGATGAATGTGTGACTTTACCCAAAGATTTGCAATGTGAACATACACAAGACAGGAGGAACTTCTACCCAAGCTGGAACATTTGCAAATCAGTTCATCTAAGTTCATCTGATCCTTAAAACCATCCATTTGCCATTGTTTGTAGAATATATGATCCCAAAATTTATGCAATATTGGTTATTCGTATTTAAAAATGTTCTGATGATGTTTCTGTGACGAATGCATGATATTGTTTTTCTACAAACTGTTGGGAAACAGTAAACACAGTACATGCGTCCATATTGACAAAAAGAAATACCCTGTAACAAAAGGTTCTTGAATGCAAATATTCAGAAGTTGAAAGTGACTACGTTTTTTTCCATAAGTCTGGTTAGTCTGACTTGCCGCTAGATGCCCTGGTTGAATGTGTTTCGAATATTTTGACCCCCACCCCCATATGTTATAAACACGTGAATATAATCAACATTAACAGGCTGTGTACCGTGGGATTGGCGTTTTCTGGCCTAATTTTATCAAAGGTTTCACCTGATATTCTTTTTGTATCAGGCGTCAGCTATCGTGATAGGGCCCTTTGAAATTTCAATTTTATGCAATTCCATTTCAGTTTTTTTTTTATTTCAAGTGAATTCAATTCCATCGAATACAAATTTTTCCTTAAATTCCAATTTAATTCAGAACTGAGACTATAGGCAAGTTTATGAAGCTGCACTAGAAACTATCACAAAGTACCAGGTCAGTCACAGGTATATTAACTTTATACTCTATATCAGTGTAAGCAGATAGGAGCTATCAGGACAAATGGAGGATCACATTTATACCTGACATATGATTTAAAGAAACAGTTATCGTTTCTTTGGTTAGTCGTGAATAGATGACTCGATATAGGCTTTAATATTGGACTGGTAAGCCTACATAAGTGGAGACAAATGCCAGACGGGGAAATACCCTTCAACGGTCATCCAGCTTATTGCATTTATATCATGGTAAACAGCCGTTACCTTTAACATTAGGTTACCAGTATGACCTCAAAAAGCAAATTTAAAAGCTATCACTATGGTAACAATTCATTTTCCGTGTTGAGTACAAGTTAGATATGGTCCAGTAATCCGAGGGGATCATGCTTGTATTCAACCTGTCAGAAACTTAAAAACAAGCAGGGGGTTGCTGAGTTACAACGGAATATTTCTGGCACTTGATAGAGTTGTTATAAAGTACACAGACATAGCTTACGATTTGTCTGGTTTTTCTCAAGTGACAGCGAAACTGTAGGCCATGAAACTTTGTCAAAAATGGCGAAAATATTTGCATCCACATCGGGCCTTGCAGCACATTTCTCGTAACCTTAGCAGGATTTCATGTGAGAATTAACAAAATCATTGAATTCCTTTTGATGACAGTCAAAATATGTGATACTCCTCCGAAGCCGGTTGGGTGTATATTGGTATTGTCGCCAACTTAATAGAAGCTATACCTGAAATCCCGACGTAATGTTGGGACTTTATCTCCTTCCCTCGTTTTATATGTGTTTTTTTTGGAGTAACTTTAAGCACAATTAGGTGAGCTTTACCAGGTTGGTCATTTATTACAATATACAGTGAAACCACTATAGTGTGGACTCTCTTCGGACTGGGTCATGCTGCTCACATTATAGAGTTGCTAACTATTTTGAGGTAAGCAACCCAACATACATAAAAAAAGAGAAATAAAAAAAATAACTGGCCACACTACAGAAGTGGTTTTTGGGGAGGAACTTTGAGCACAGTTAGGCGAGCTTTACCAAATTGGTCATTTATTACAATAGACAGTGAAACCGCTTCAGTGCGGGCACCCTTCGGACTAGGTCATGCTCCTCACATTACAGAGGTGCCCACCATTTGGAGATAAGGAACGCAACATATTTAATAGGAAGATAAAAAAAACGAGACTTTAAAAAACAATAGGCCACAATATAGAAGAGTCCACTTTATTGAGGTGCTCACTAGCTGAGGTTCCACTGTAGTATCACTCGTTAACATGCAGATTTATAATAACAACTACATGTATTACAATAAAATTGTACAGGATCATAGAATGTTTCAACACTGGACTTAAGACAAATATAGACTACACAAATTAAACTCGTCAGGGAACTTTTACAAAACTTAAGTATCAAAAAGGGGGAATGAAAATTCCCCAATGTTGAACTGTTTAGTTACTAAAGTTTACAGAGATGTTTTACTAGGGTTTATAAATGGCGTGTTCAGCACAGAGATACATAGATTCTGGCTCAAAGCTAAAAGAACCACATGCCTGCTGGGAGCAAACACACGCACCGCCTGGTTATGCACTTAGCCAGATGAACCTAGTTAACAAAATTAGCCCGAGGGACGGCCCCAAAAGTCGGCTCTGTTTCAGGTTCCTATATATCACTCCTTCTCTCTCAGCTTGCCGCCAATATAGTGTTTTCTCAATAATCCCTGAGGTGTTGTTAACCTGGACAAGAGCGCTCACTGCTGCAAGGGCGGCAGATTTTGATATGACGATAAGCTATATGTTTTGTCGTATTTTTATGTAATTTCGTTGGACGTGTGATGTGTTAATATTGTCGGTGATGTATTTGGTAGAGGTATCATTGAGATGCTTTTTATCCCTTTTTTGCATTTGTGCTGTTAATTTGTACAAAAACATTATAAAGTCTCCATGTAATTTTATTTTTTTATGTGTTGCTGTTTCGCCATACAGAAACAGAAAGTAAGTTTTCCTTACTCAATTCTTTTTTTATAAATGTGTTATATATATATATGATGACGCCGAATGTAACATGCATTTTCATTTCAGATAATATTTATTCTTTATTTATATATATTTCATATATATATTTCATATTTTAGTAAACACTTCCACATATAGCGCCTTTCTCTCTCTCTCTCTCTCTCTCTCTCTCTCTCGCTCATATATATGAATAATACAAAAATAAATATAAACATATATATATATATATATATATATATATATAAATATATATATATATATATATATATATACATAATTAATGTGTTTCCACGATTTTTGTACTGGATTCTCTCTGTACAGGTTAATCAACAATCCTGCAGCACCTACTTCAAAGCTTAGGCCAAGATATTCTCAAACACATTACCAATGTACACACAGACACCATAATCCAATACAATCTGTCCCTATACCCTGTACATATGCAGGCATTAAATCGTTAGTGGGGGTGATGAGGTGATAATTCACAGAACTTACGGTACTGCCTGCATTAACGTCATCTTGCAGCAAGGTGTTCGCCTGGTTTTTATCAGCCTCGGGTTTGCTGCTGCAGTCTCTGTGTGGGAGCTGTCTATACCAGCCCAGGCATGTTCTGCACCCAGCAGCACAGCAAAGGCCCGTTGTTTTTACAAACTGCCTTTCACCTGTGTACTACACTGCGGTAGTGTTCAGTGGCGGCCCCTCTTGGCCAGTAGGGGTAATAATTAATGAGACATGACATTCAAATGGACATCTCTGCATGCATTCAACACGCGGTATCAAAAGACGTTATTACAAGTGCACGTTTATCTATCCATCATACAAGAAACTTTATATCACTAAGTTTGTTGTTAATGGTGTGTATGTAAACTGAAGGACAAATGCCTAAATCATTTATTTTTACCTCCGCCAACGAAGGTGGAAAGGAGTTATATGATCGGCCGTGTGTGTGTGGATGTATGTGTGTTCTTAATTTATTTCCATTCCTTTTTGTAGCAGGATGAGCTATGGATGCAAGACGAAAAAAAATCAGTTTTGGAACGGATCTGGGAAGTTAATGTGTGGATTAATTGGGAAAGATCGATCCAATTTTGCCCCTTTTGCTTTCTGTCTATTCCAGTTAAAAATATACAAGAATAAACTGATTTACCCAAAAAAAGAAGAAACACTTCTGTCTGTATGGCCCACTCTCCCACACGACGTCATTTTAAGGAAAAAAAGGTACCTCTAACGTTCATGGGCTGATATAAACAACTGACGTTGCGGTCAATGTCAATGGAGATCGTTCAATGACGATGATGCTAAAAAATAAAGTCTCGCAGTAATGACTGTCTAGATAGTCTGGTCTATATCCGTGGCCTCTTGGCTAAATCTGTAGCTGCTAACAGTAGTTTTAAATGTTTCATATTATAAAAAGTAATTAAGGAGTCTTTTCGTATGTGCTAGCTAGTACCTAGGCAAGCCCTTGCTGGTGGATGGCGATTTCAATTAAGTTCTCAGTTCAGTCAGATGGGTGGCGGACCCAGAACAATCCCCATATATATATATATATATATATATATATATATATATATATATATATATATATATATATATTTATATATCTGTGTGTGTGTGTGTCTGTGTAGATCAGTCTAGAACTTCAGTATCATAACATGGGATTAAAAAATAAGAGAAAAGTCCTTTTATTAAAATGATTTGTTTCGGATGCTTAATCAATATCTTCATCATCTTAGTTATCCTATGACGATTTGAGAAATTACGAATGAGACAGATATCGTACAATGTGTAAATTGTGATATGAAGATGAAAGTGTTCATTGTTCAGTAATTAAACTTGATGGCGACCTCTAGTAACTGTTTGAACAAATATTACAACTCTCGTCAGTATTATAAGTTTTATAAGTTTATATGATTTGAAAAAAAATGGGACTGGAGCGGTTTAACAAGCCCAACAAGGAGAAATTAAGAGGACACTGAGTGGTTACAGTTTGTGCCTGCTTATCGTACAACTGCTTCTTTGAAGGTCTAAAAAAAGAGATAAAATTCGTAAAATTGGGCAAATATAGGTGGCGCCACCAGTCTGCAGAAACTGATACACACTCCATGATCAATATGCATGCATAAAATCATGGTGATCAATGCATTAGTTATTCAGATACTGGAGCTTTTGTAAAAATATTTAAATTTTTTTCTTGGCGCTTCTTTTGAGCCCCATAGCTTAGAAAATATGGGTAACAGATACCTAATTTCTGGTTTCTAAAGATATTTCTCACGGCCTCTAGGGATGTCCAGTAGGAATATTCTGGGTCCAATGGTTACGATTTGTGTCATGTTATCGGACGACTGCATCTTTGAAGGTCTCCAAAATAGAGAAAAAATGCGTAAAATTGGTAAAAATCCAGGAGGCAACACTATTTTACAGGAAATGACGAAAACACTCCATGATCAATATGCAAGCAAAGAATCATAATGATCAATGCATTAGTTGTACAGATACTGGAGCTTTTTGTATCAAATTTGTAATTATTGGGGATGGGGGGGGGGATTTCTTAGCCGAATAGTTAAACGAGGATATTGGTTACAGAGACCTAATTTCAGGTTTCCAAAGATATTTTTCATGGACCTCCAGGGATGTCGTAAGAAGATTCTAGGCCCGATGGTTACAATTTGTGTCGTGTTAACGCACGGCCGCATCCTTGAAAGTCTTAAAAATAGAGAAAAATTGTGTAAAATTAATAAAAATCCAGGAGGCAACATTAGTTTACAGGAAATGGCGAAACACTCCATGATCAATATGCAAGCAAAGTATCATGGTGATCAATGCATTAGTTGTTCAGATACTGGAGCTTTTGTATCGAATTTGTAATTATTCTGGGGGGCACTGCTGCGCCCCATAGTTCGGAGGATATAGGAAACCGAGACTTTTCAGGAGAATTTTCAGGGACCTCCTTGAATGGGAAGTTAGAATATTCTAGGTCCATTAGGTCCGATTTTTGGCTGGTTAACGGACAGCTGCTTCTTTAAAGGTCTCAAAAATAGAGAAAAAAATCGTAAAAATTGGGAAAATCCAGGTGGCGCAACAAGTCTGCAAGAATTGATGAAACACTCCATATGCATCAATATGCATGCAAAAAAATTATGTTGATCAAAGCATTGGTTATTCAGATACTGGAGCTTTTTGTTTCATGTTTTTAAATTATGAGCCCCATTGCTTAGAGAATATGGGTCACAGAGACCTAATTTCAGGTCTCCAAGGAGACTTTTTTAGGACCTCCATAGATGTCAAGTGAGAAGAATCTAGGTCCAGTGGTAACGATATGTACATCATTAACGGACAGACGGACGACGGACAAAGAGTGATCGCTATAGTTCAGATGACTATCAGTCAGCTGAGGTAAAAATGTTTATTATACAACACACCCTTAATAGAAAATGTTGAGTGCTGAGTCTTCCGTGTTGACCAGATGAGAGTGATGAAAATATGATTTTACGTTGAATTTGTAAAAATTAAGTTTCGAAGAGAAAAGAAATTATTTTAAGCTGTTCTGCGTTTGCTAGCGGAATCGCACCCGTTCACTTTGATCTCCGTACACCCGAATGCGACATCCAGGTTTTAGTCTGTATTGAAAATGGCGGCCCCCGACAGCGGCCATGTTGAATAATTGGAAGATGTAACTGGTCAGGATTTGCAAGGTCATGTGACAGAAAAGTAATCCGAAGACATCATCGAGGCGTTAATGAATCTGCGGAGAGAGGTTGATGGCAATGTGACTTGAATAATGTTTTATTCCATCATTAATACACGGCAAAATATGCATTGTCAGCAAGTGCAAAAAGATGAAATAGTAGCAATATGTAATTTCGTTTTAAAGCACAAACTAAAATCAGATCATCTTTCAGAAAACGGTTTCAGGGCCTGATATAACACCATGACTGCAGTTTTTGTATCAAGAAGACTGGAACTCTCCTTGATGGGCAATTCATTGTTTGTACACTATACCTTTACAATCTGTATACTTTATATATAAATCATTATATACATGATATGTGCCAGAGGTGTTAAAAGAAGTTATAATGATTAGAAGTAACTGATATTGAAGCTGGCCGAACATAGTTTTATGACATATTGCGAAGAGATATTATGCTATCAAAATATACTTCCTTTACTTATATACTTAGGGCTTTCTCGCCACTATCACAGCTGCATCATCCGACAGATGCAGAAGTTTTCCAGATTTTGTTTTCATATGTGACCGCCAGGGTCACATATATGATTCCATCTGATACAGTTCTTTTTTTAAATGATGCATTCTTTATTTCAACTTACGTGAGACAATTTTCATTTTAATAAGTGCGTCTAACAGAAAATAATGGCTCTGTTTAAACTCATTTTTAAGTAATGGTGGCACAAAAAATAAATTGCAAGACTCTAGACACGTCACTTGTATAGATCGCGGTAGCAACAACATCTATTCTAGCAGATGGAATAACAAGTTTCAAGACCCAGTGGATCAGCTACCACCGAGAGCAAGCTGTACTGGAGATTCTGTGCAGGTATTTGGCATACAAAAATTTAATATTGTTCCTAACATGTTCTCATAAAATAAGCCTGAATGTCGCACAAACAACGTACTGCCACTGGTGACAAAATGTGACTTGTCTTCGACCAAGGTGAGATTTACCATACATTTCGCGAAGAAACCTCACACGATTGCACATTTTTATGCCACTAAAGTCATATAAATCGTGCGACTGTCTTGCAGTGTCAAAATACAATCTCTTACCCATGGCTGGTCGCAGGGGCATTATTTGTTTGCGACTTTGCCAAACCTTGAGTGTAAAAATCATGAATATCTAGCAGAGAAGTATAACACGAGCTAATAGAAACATATTTAATTTATCCATCCATGAGACAGGAAGCCGCTTCTCTCCCAGGACACTGACGCTCATGTGAAACTTTAATAGTCGATAATTTCTAACTTATCTCTACTACATCGTCTGGTACCTGGTCCCACTAAGAGTGAGCGGCTAGGCCATATAATGAATAAAATGAAGAGTGTTTTTCCGCAAGACATCTCCCATAGCTTTATCATCTTCAGACGGCGAGTCAATATAATGCTCCAACAGATCACGTGCATGGAAAGCATATATAGTCAGCAGCACCCCAAGCATGCAGGTATAGGCTGGGATGGAAATCATGTCAACACATACCGATGAACGAGAAGGTTTAGTGCAGAAGCAACCTTTTGAGTCAAGATATTGTTTCAACAGGTAACTTTGGCGTCTGATGCCATTTAAACGAAGCCGTTTGAGGATGCTAAAGCCTTGGATACAATGACAGCACCTGCGCGGACGTGAACTCCACCAACGGATCCAGTCGGTTGCGTGTTTCCATGTAGCGTTTCTTAAATGCACGCCTGGCGGATCAGATACAAATCAAATTCTTGAGCCGTCGTACCTGTTATAAGAAGAACAATCAAGATAATTCCTAGAGCCCAAAACTACAAATATTATTTTTAATTTATAAACCACAAATCGAAATATACATTAGGTATGTCAACCTTGCACCCTTAATTTTTTTTATTCCTTTATACTAGGTATAGCTACCGACAGAACTTGTATAATTCCTTTATGGTGTTATACGTACTGTTAATTATCGGTAAATCGTTATATGTCCCCGTTTTGATGGCCTAGGCATCAAATGGTACTTCTGGGAAAAAAGTACCAGCAAATAGCATTAAAATACATACATACGGTTTGTCTCCTGAAACTATGCGCGCTCTACTTGAAGATTTTTACACATGAATGCCATCTAGTGCCATTCATGACACTATTTTTAGTGAACGTTTTCATATTTTTGGATTGTAACAATATTATTCCAAATATTTTACTATTTAAGCTAACACACTTTTGTCGGATAAATTCTCAGAAATCTTAAAACAATGGAATTATGAGTAGCTGCATACTCGTCCAAATGCTTAAATTTAGCTTAAATATATAATTAAACGCAATCTTGAAAAACTTCAAACCTTCTCAAATTCCTCTCAATGTCTACCACCAGAGCCTTCTCAAATTTTCCTTTCTGCGGAAGGTCTATAGACAGAGCAAACGATCAGTCTCCTTGGACTGCTCGGACTGCCTCATCAGCACTAAGTAAACAGAAAAGAACAATTAACAAATTGAAGAATTATAAACGTTAACTGACCTCATAAAATTATACATATATAAAACTCGGCACGTGACTTTGCCGAATTTCATAAATTGAGAAAGATTTCAGATTGATATTTAATACTTTTTCGACAACAAGAACCCATGCGATATTTTAGATTACCACTGCTATTTTCCAAAGCTGGCAATTTTGTCATTAAGCAATCTTGCATGATATGTTTACTTCTTTTAAAGAATAAAATACATTAAAATTATGTCGCAGATTTGTACCAGATTCTCGCATTTTCTACAAACAAAGCTATGTGGAATTCTGATGGGATATGGGTTCTGATTAGATTTCACCGCATTGGGGCAACAGGGGTCTATCTTTTGTTCGTGTAATCTGTTAGGCTGATCATATTTTTCAACTGGGTGAGATAGTGAGCAAGTATAACGCTGGCTTCAGGAAGAAAATATTACCTTTGTATTTCAAGTCAGTAATCTGGCAGACTGATAGGAGAACCGTGATTAAAATATATTTGCACTCTCATGACCGTGCAGGGTCGCTGAAACAAGCCTTTGGCAAGCGGCGACTTGATGAGTGCCGATCCCGAGGTCCCGCCCGAACTTTCTCCGTAGAACATATATATATATATATATATATATATATATATATATATATATATATATATATATATATACTATGATTAATACAAAACAGGTTCATGGCACACGGGGGAGCCTGTGATTGGATACATAACACATCTTAACATCTGCTATCAATAAAATAAATATGAAAGTAGAACTGATTTGATTAATGGCCCATGCAGTAAAGCATTACGACTGGTTTCTGTTTATATATACCTATTGTTTAGGAGTAGTTCAGAATCCCTAGATTTAAAAATATAAGAACATTGAAACGTGTCACATTCACTATTGACCCCGGTAAAGTATCATATAAAATGTTAGAGCAAAGACAGTTATTCATAAGAGGACAGATTATATAAGTAATGCAGCATACATTTAGCATTTTATTTCAGTTTTTAATGCCATAATACATTGTCAATCCCACTGTAATTTTTACAAAGATATTGTACAAAAAAATAATAAAAACTAAGAAAAGTATTCCTAAAACCAGGTGGACTGCGGTTGTATAAGCAAAATCAGGATTGCAGATTTAATTAACAAACTTTGTTTAGCTTTTGGCCGACTTAATAAGTCAGTTCAAAATATTGTTTAAACAACATACAAATAATGCCTCATATAAAATGTAACGTACATCTTAAATAGCTGAGCTAAAACTTAATAACATTAATAGTTGTATAGCATATATATCCCATTTGTAACTGAGGGCACGGACTCCCTGATCGGGTAGCTCGGTACGTTCCTTCCCAGCATCCATCACTTTGGTTTATCGAAGCCACGAGAGGGATCCACTGTCTCATAACCGTCGATGGAAGGGCAAATGGGATACCCTAAAATTAAGACTCACGATATATTTTTTTTAATTTATTATAATTACATATTTGTATTGTTTTAAAAGGATTTCAACATAAGCAAAAATGGGACATGAAGGTATTTAGTTTGTAAATTTATTATAAATCATGTGAACGCGATTGCCTAGCCTGCCCTCGAAAATTCCAGATGTCAACCATCGAGAAGCAGACGACAGTAGAAAAGGACTTAAATTGGTCTGCTTGTGTGGCAAAAGACCGTCTATTCTATCTTTTATTTTAAAATATTTTAAATATATGCATCCTATAAATATTATATATTATATATTATACATTTTAGAATTCAATGGCGATATTAGTAATTTATTTCTCACCTTAAATACATGTAACCCCCGTAAGTGAATCCTTGTATTTTCATACACGGCGAGACCACGGGGCACCGGCATTTCTTATTCTCACCAAGAGATGGCGCCATTTGTCCTAAAGCATTTCTCGCTGTTAGTGATGTCATTCTACAAGAATATGCATTTCTTCTGTATTCATTTTTATTCAACTTTTACTCAGCCCAATCTTTTAGGGATAAAAGCATTGATAACCATACAATTTTATATATAACCGTTGAAAATCTACAATTTAAGCTGCGTTTACTTGGCACGTCTTACCGCGTATACATTCATTAGCTGACCAGTAGCATGTTTTCAATTTGTCTGGGATGCCACGCAGGGCTCGTTGGTGAGACCCTAGCGGCTCACGTAAGATCGGCTCAACTCTCATTCGTTGGCTCGTCGTATTATCGCTCATCTAGGAAATAGTCATCGTCAGCGAGGTTTTGTTTATCATTAATATTATTAAGTCCACCATGGAGATTTCAGACGATCTGATTGTGTACCCAGCAGACTGAAAGTCATCTGAGCTTATGCAATCACTCTTTGTCCGTCGGCCGTCAAAGCGCGGTTTGGTCGTCTGGTTGTCCGTTAACAGGGCACAGATCGTAACCGTTGGGCCCAGACACCACTGAAAATCCATGGAGGTATATAAAAAGTTCCCTAGGAAACCTGAAATGAGGTCACTGCGACCTATATTTTCCGAGCAAGGGGGATCGCACGCACCCCCAGAATTATCAAAACTTTGATACAAAAACTCCATTAACTGAAAAACTAATGCATTGATTGCCATGATTCTTTCCATGCTTAATGATCCTGGAGTGTCACCTGTATTTTTTATTTCTTGATTTCTACGCATATTTTTTCTCTATTTTTGAGACCTTAGAATGAAAAAGTCCGAACGTTACCAGGGCACAAACTGTAACCGTCAGACCTAGAAACTTCTCACTTCCAGGGAGGTCCTAGACAATTCCCCTTGGAATGGTGACCTATATTCTGCGAGCTACTGGTTGCAAACATGATTCTGTGCACCTTAAGAATCAGACTCGGTACAAATAGTTACCATTAGGCGTATTATCTTCAAATCTGACCTTCAGGGAGGTCCTGGATAAATGTCCTTTGAAATATGAAATATGGTCACTGTGACTTATATTCTGTGAGCAGTTTGGGGGGGGGGGGGAACATGAATTAAGCACCCTGAATGTCATATGCGCACAACTTGTATCCGTTAGCCCTAGAATCTTCTTATGTAATTCCCTTGGAAGACTTGAGCAAATTTTCATTGAAACCTGAAATTAGGTCATGATAACCTTTATTCTGTGAACGACAGGCCAAAAACATAATTATGAGCACCCAGACAGACAGGGCACAAAACTTAACTGTTAGACCTAGCACCTAATATGACATCCCTGGAAGTCCTTGGCAAGTCTCAATTGTATCCTGAAATTAGGTCACTGTGAGCTTTGAGCAGAAACCTAATTTAGCGCACCCAGAAAGTAAGACAGGTAAGAATTTTTCACTGTTTGATCTAGATATCCCTTTTAAATGTAAAGAGAGGTCATTGTTATGTCTCCTTTCACACCCAAAGTAAGGTCACCGTGACCTTTATTCTGTGAGTTATGTGAAACAGCATGATTTGAGTACCCTATAAGTCAGATGAACAAAGTCATAGCAGTTTGACGTAAAAACTTCCAACTTATCATCTAGGAAGTTCCTAGTAATATCTTTTTTGGAAACCTCAAATAAGGTTGCTGTTACAATTTTAAAAAGATAATTGGCATAAAACATGATTTTCAGCAATATGGAAGTCATTCTACCAATTATGCAAGGTTCCTTAACAAATATTTTTCACCTCATGTAAAACTTAGCTGAGCGTCATGACCCATGGGTCACTTTTTTGTCTCGATCTTGGTCCTTGAGGTTCTGGTCTTGATAGCCTTCTATTTTAATTTCAAAGTGGAAACCAATTTCGATTTTATAAAGCATTCACCATACAATGTATATATGCGTGATTTGCTCAATGCATAATTATTTCTTTTCTGAGAGTTCATTTCCACATCGCATGTTAGTTTATCTGGAGTGATACAACACTAATGCTTATGGATTATTAAGTGATATTTTATGGGAACATTGACTCTGGTAAAAGAAAACTGGTGACTGTTTGTTAAACATATTGCCTGGACTCGGTCTCAGGCCTTTTTGTCGGTCTCGGATACCTTTGTCACTGGGCGTCTTGGTCTCGGATGCCTTGGTCTCGGTCTGGGTCTAAGCACATCATTGAACAGCAAACCTGGACAATATAAACTCTATCTGGGTCCATCGGTCAGATGTCGCTACATATGAACCAAGACTATAAATGTCGGACAAATGCTGGACTAAACTGTTTTCCATGTGGCAGGTTTTCCTGTTAGTCTTCCTTATACTACCAGCACTCCAGTGCCAATTAAGTATAGCGCCGACTGGACCTCCTGAAATAAGAATCTACAGAGATATCCGAGTGCAATGTTCATAATGACGAGAACCGCAATGTGGATGCAAATATTTTCATCAATTTTTACAACGCCTCATGCCCTACAGGTACGCTGTCACTTAAAATAAACCGGACCCATCGTTAGGTATATTTGTTTACTTTCTAACACCACCCACCATGTGCGAGAAAAATTCCGCTGTAAATCAGCATATTGGTAAATGCTACATGTTTGTTGAATGTTGAATGACGATAAACTACTTGTACGCGACACAGGAAATTACTTGTTACAAAAGATATACATGTTTCTTTAGTGAACTCACGTGTTGTTTTGTGTCATTTCACCACTCGTAGCCGATGGTAACCAGTTGTTTACTTTGACATCAATGCAATAGGATGGATGGCCGCTGCAGTGCATTTCCCGTATGAATCGTGTCTCGACTCAAGTAAGCTTACCAGTCTAGTATAAATTGCTGTCATATACACGGCTACAAGTGAAGTGGTCTGATTTAAATGAGTGAAGTTATAGTTGCTTACGAAGGTAGGCTTTTGTATTTACATATTTTTAGCGCTAATAAACATACTATGTTCATTTCCCGTGTGCTTCGTTGCCTGCAGACACAAGAACAACTCATAAATAAGAAAAAGTTATCAAGGATAAACCGTCATTAATACTGCCTGTGGAGCAGCGACAAGCGGAACAGCCGCACAGACCTCGCACCTGTTGCTACTTAATGTCAGAGGTATACACTAGAAGAGAAAAATACCAGGTAGCCATGAAACGCAAGACGACTCCAGGCAAGAGCAATACATGAAAGCACAACGTAAAGTCACTGATACTCAGCGATGGGAGCCCAATATTCTAGGAACATACATACATTTTAACCTTTATAACATGCTTCCTAAGGTCACCTATCCCAATATGAAAAAAAAATCGATATGCATCTAAACATATCCGGCCGTATATTATGTCTTGTATTCCTCGATGATGCGCTAATATCAGATATGAAGCCTGTTGACGAGTGTTCTATTGTGTGCTCTACCAAGCTACCAACCACTGAACCGATAAATCTAGACCCAGATCCCACAGTGGCATTATCCAGACTTACTTAAAGACATATAATTAAATCAGGGAAGGGCTTAGGGATAGGCATCGTTGATATAATCAGTTATATCATGTGTAATTCTAATTATGTTTTAACTGATACCGCTGAAACAGTGTACAAGTGTTTAAAAATATAATCAAATAAATATTGTTTTTTTTAAGTTGCAAATGCGATGTTGATCCAAAAAAAAGTATTTTCAACCATGTCCCAATGTATGTGTACATTGTAACGAAAGACGTAATATTCTGCGGCAGAAACTAGTCATAGATATATTCCATAATATAAATACAGTAGAACCTCGAATATCCGAATACACTGGGGGCAAACATATATTCGGATATTTGCGGTAACGGATATGCGAGGAATACAATTTTTTAATACGTATATTATACTAGCTGATACCACAGGAATGTCTTTTTTCTTCATTTCGGTTGATATAGGTATATTTCGGTTCCTCAATTTAAATTTCGGAAAAACAAATTTTCGGAAAAAAAGATACGGAAATTCGAAGTTATATTGTACATAGTTCTTAATTGTTTCCCCTGTTTTAAAAAGATACCTGATGTCCTCCGATGGAATCAGGTCATATTTTCTAAAGTAAAATATCCAAGGCAGCAGAGTTGAGTGTCCAAACGCGTATCCGTCACCCAGTTAGTGCTAATGGAATAGCTGACAGTATTTTCACAATAAACACAACAATTTTTTTCTGTCAGAAAATGAATTAAGTTTTCAGAAGTTTCAGAATTTTTCCACAGCGCTTTACCAACACCACAATTTTTTTTTTTTTTTTTTTTTTTTTTTTTTGCAGAGAGAGCAAGTTTCCTCGGAATTAAAAGTGTGTCGATGTAGGCAGGTTTGATTTAGGGGATCAGTTGAAGTATAAAGACACGTCTTACAAGAAGGTGGAATGATAAACAAAAAAGTTTAACATTTAAGAATGGCTCCTATGAAAGTGTTGCTTGTGTTAAACATGGAAGCTTCATCGTGATATTCAGCCTGGCCTAATGGCGTGTGCGTTTGTGTAATGAACAGAAAAATTTATAACACACATTTGTTATTAATATCACCGTTATCATTCTTTAAAATATTTTTCTCACACACATACTCCATATTTGTGCACATGTTTATATAATAGCATGAAATGATATATAATAAGAAATCAAGAAATCTATAGAAAAATCTGAATATCAAAACAAAGTGTAAACATACCGTATCAATATGATTACATCTTGATTTTTCGGTAATGTGTAGGCCTACGTCTACGAATACACTGTGTGTAATATAATACAGGTACAGACGTCTAGGCCCGGTAAAGCGGAATTCTTTAGTATATTTGTCCCTGAACAACAAGACAAAGATATCACATCACAGGTGTTCCCACTATGTTTGTCATTGGCGGTCCCTGGGAACGCAACATGGAATATGTTTTGAAGGGATCTGTGTTTTTGAATTGTACCTGGCAACTCGGAGACTCGCCAGAAAGATGGCGCGCGGGAGGGTTGGGAGGGGGCGATGTTCGGCGTTAGCACTATCAATATGAAGGTACGTAGGGAAACTGGGCCCGCATAACTCCAGTTGCTATTGTGAAAAGGTTTATTTTCAGAAAGTCTGTTCAACGGAAGGGTTTTATGGGGCATATACATATTCTGTTTAGTATTTGTTTAATCATCTGTAGTATAGTCTTTATATTTTCCTAACACCAAGGTACGATAGATCACATAGGGCAGACAGTTATTAAGCACACTCAATTTTCATGCAGATAAAACACTATACACTAAAACCATGTAGTTAAATATGCCTTAGCTGAAACGATAAAAATAAATTTTTGTGAGTCCTGTACGAGACATTGTACCGAGGATATGTTTCTTCTGTTATGTTTTGTCTTAATGCAGCATATGTTAAGGGTAATGAACAGGCGCGGATCCAGGATTTTTGCAGGGGGTGGGGGGGGGGGGGGAGGGGGCAATGGGCGTCATTGTCGATTATTATTTCGAGAAATAAATACCTTTCATGGTTTAAAATTGGTCTAAAAAAGGTTGGTGGTTGAGAGCGGGGATGAGGGGGGGGGGGATGAGACCCCCCTAGATCCGCGCCTGATGAAGACATGCAGAACTATATATCTATTTCACGTAATTATAACCAAATCTGCCCATTCCTTTCTTAAAACACCTGTTTTCACCCATTAACATTAATTCTATGAATAGGTATTATTTTATTAGAACTTAAAATTCAGGTTAAAAAATCAGGTATATCTAGGCAAGCTTCTGAAACTTCAGATTTCTTCGATTTTTTTCATATGATTTAATTTTTTTATCCACATGACGGAATTCTACAGCCTTCCGCGGCTAGAATCCTAATAGAGAATGATTTTTATAATCTGGAGGTCTATTCACCGAATCCGTTCAGAAGCAGTCCTTTGTTTATATGCTTTGATTGAGAGTAACATTCTTCAATGGTTATCATTTGTAGCGAACCTGTGAGTTCATGCGATTGGGCGGCGTGGTCCGTCGTGCGTCAGTGCGTCAGTTGTACGTTAACCCATACTATCTCGAAAACAGCTAGCATCACCAAACTTTATGCAAAAAAATTAGTCATCTATAAAACTCTATCGAATTTTATTTATTTTTTGGCTATCTGCATTTAATTAGATTTTACAGGGGAAAAGCTTAAAAACCTTTAAAAAATCTTCAACGAAACCGTCCAGCCAAATTGTCCATATTTCACAGAAATAATTCCAGAAACAGTCTCTCTCAAGTTATTTTGAATTGTTCTAGTTCGGTGATTTTTGACCGAGTTACAGGAAGTTGCACTTAATCATCTGTCCATAAAAAGCACACTAAAATTTCAGTCTCAGAAATGGCTGGTGCAATCATCACCAGTTTTTATGCCAATGTTGGTCACATGAGTCATATCTGACAGTAATTATTCTCAGATGTTGCTAATTCAAGTTTTTTTCAAATGGTTTTGGTTCAGTGCTATTTGGCTGAGTTACGGGAAGCTGAACTTAGCCACTTTGCTGTATCTTCCTGTATGAGTTATAAACCTGCAAAACGTTTTTGACTGACGCCACTGAAGCTATTTTACAAGAATAATCCCCACAATAATTCATATAATAATTTTCTTCTGGTTTTACATGTATGATTTTTGATAAACTATGGAGATTGAGTCATTTTACTATATATGTTAGCTGTGTGAAGCAGTTACATCTATTCTGGCACCAGTTTATCAGCATATATTACATCGTGCCACTAGACATTTAGATTTCAGGTTATCTGTAGTTAATATTGAAAAGAATGTTTTTTAAAAGCTTTTTAAAAAATAAGATTTATGATTTAAATTATTCATTATATCAGGCAATGTTACAGTCATGTATTTTTAGCTCTCTGTGTCTATATAAAGACGGCTGTACATGGATTATAAATAATTGGTATCCATACTCGGTTCAAAAATTGCCATCAGTGAGATGTATCTGTATTATAATTTTGCTTTCAGTATGCATCTGTAATAATTTTTTTTATATATTCCTGATTTCTTTTTTCTTAAAAATTCAACTGAAAAGCATTTT
Organism: Sipunculus nudus; assembly: GCA_026874595.1. Lineage (NCBI taxonomy): Eukaryota > Metazoa > Annelida > Sipuncula > Golfingiida > Sipunculidae > Sipunculus > Sipunculus nudus. Next base: position 10,895,324 of record CM049311.1, on the reverse strand, counting down.
TGTAGGGAAAATTTATTTCAAAATTATTTCAAGTATGGACTAATTTTGTGTACAGACGGCAGCACTTGGTTTACCATGGGCAGATAGCCAAGATTTGCCAGTACCTGGATGTTGGCCATTAGCCGAGATGATTTCAGCTATATTAATAGCTTTGGCATAGTGCCAGGATTGGAAGAAGTGCAGCCAGGTATAGGTCAAGAGTTCACTCAGTACAGTAGATGCATTCTATTTATAGCTTTGACAGACTCCCCAGTGCATCAGATTTGGCACCAAAGTTCAGCCTAGATCTATTTATATCTTTGGTAGACTGCCAACTGTGTCAGATTATGCAACAGGTCAAGAGTTCACTCAGTGCAGCCCGGTACAGGTCAAAAGTTCACTCAGTCTATCCAGGTGCAGGTCAAAGGGTTCACTCAGTGAAGTAGCTTGAGTCAGCAATTTGTCACAGTTCACTCGGGGCAACTGCCTGTCTCACCTAAGCCTTGTCAGCTCAGTGAATCAAACTCAAGGGAAGTTTGATGTATTGGCACTATATTTTGACCTGTCTATGCGTCTTTGATAGCTTTCTTATTCACAAAACACGTGTTGCGACCCACAATGACTTTTGCACAGTGTATGCGCCTGCTTATTTCTAATTTGATATTGATATTGAATTTGATACATCAGCCTAAAATTGGGCATATTTATACATATCGGACAGCTTTATCGTGTACAAGACTGATACCACCACCTGTAATATTTTTTGCACAGTGTATGTTTCTGCTTATTTTGCTTGAGGGGTTTCACATGTCAGTCTGAAATTGGGCATATTTATATATATATATATATATATATATATATATATATATATATATATATATATATATATATATCCTTGTTGTATACATGAATGGTGGTGCCAGCTACAATCATTTTTGTGTTGTGTGCACCCATGCCAGAATTTCAGCAGTGATGTTTGTGTAATTGTTTCTTGTTCAAAATGTTTAGTACTTGCATTGTTCATATATATATGTTACGCATGTAATTAAACAGTCCCATTGCACAGGTTCGCATTAGGCCTGTAGGTCTTTTGTTTAAATATGAAAATCTCCATAGCCCACGTTGTACCAGTCAAGAGGAAATAAGTAAAATAGCAAAGCGAACATGTGGTCTACTGCCATGCAAACGAGTTACATTCAGAATTCGGAACGGCGACAAAGGATCCATATAACTCACTGTATCACAAACGGAACACACTTCACCGTTCAGATTTCTTTAAACGGACTTCTGGCCTTAATCGATATGACAGTAATAGATTTCGTCGCGCCATTTTGATAAAGCAGGATCCGTGCAGGATCCATAGTTTAGGAAATAGTCTAGGAGCAAGAAGAGGTTTCAGGCCGAAATGCTCGACCCTTAGCCTAGAATATTTCCATTGGTACCAGGTTTCAGATAAACTTCCCTGGTTAATAAACAGGGATGATGCAAGTGCGAATAGTGGTGCAATTTCTTTTTTTTTTTGACCGCATGTTTTTATACAGTACTCCGGCGATGCAAATGTATCAATCTGTGTATCCAGGAGGGGGTAGGTGTAATAAAAATCTCTGTAATTTCTCAAGTATTTGATATATTACAACAAATCACCCTTCATTTGAAAGAGTAGTACTTTGCTTACTTCTACCTCTATAACAATCCGGAGAGCTGCAGCTGACCAGTGATACCAAAAAAGATTTATGAGTCTTAAATGGATAGCTTGAATCAAATTCTTCCCTCAAGAAGGGTAGTATAAAGAAACAAAATTATTAATGATAATTTTCATGCACTCGTCGACCCCTGTGACTTGACCTTTCACAAAAGAGATTAGTAAAAAGAAAAATTCCTACTTTTATATGAAGGGTAATATGTTGCAGTATGTTAAATACTTATTAATATATGTTATAGCCATGTTCATTGCAGATTTTCATAGCCGGGATGGTGTATAAACACATGTTGTCACAAAAAAATCCCACCACTTTTTCCACTTGATTCTGCCCTGAAAATAAACCAGAGAACTATAGTTAGCCATTAATACTAATAATAAGTATACGAATCTTAAATGGACAGCTTGGGTAAAACTTTTCACTCAAGAAAGGTAATAAGGAAACACAATCTTTCAAGAAAATTAAGTACCATGGACTTGTTAACCCCTCTGACCTTGACCTTTCACAAAATATCTTCAGACATGATTTGAGGTCCAAGCAAAATTCTTACTCTCTCAAATGAGGGTCATTTTCTTGAAATACATTAATACCCAAGAAGTTGCAGAGATTTTTATAACCCCTACAACCATCCCTGGTTCACAGATTTATAAATTTCCATCGCCAGAGTACGTATAAAAACTTGCTGTCACAAAAATGCAATAACTTTTCGCACTTGCATCCACCCTGACAATAAATTTCAGTTTAGCTGAAACCTGGTGCCAATGAAAATTTTCTAGGCGATGGGGTGAACAATAACCTTAAAAAGACACCGTTTCTCACTTTGCTTCTAGAATAAAAGGGAGGGGTCCAACCCAGGAGGTGTAATGACAAAACCGAAAAAGGTCCACACTTCCGAAAAGGGGGGTCCAGGTCCCAAAAATTGGTCTTAAACTATTTTAAAAAAGGTTGCGGCGGCTAAAAGGGGGGGGGGGAGGTCTGACCCGCTTCTGTATTGGCCCACAAATTATTTGTCTGTGGGTAAAGCTTCATGCTATTCACCCGCTGAAACGTTCACAACATTCACAATTCAACAGGCTTCTCCGTACCACACGTGGTTTTACTATGGTCTCTTGATATTTCAGAGAGCAGCTTTTTCATAATCTGATATCTTCGATTTAAATTGATCGCCATGCAGCTGATAAAATGTATTCATTATCGTGCTTGAATTAAGATGGCAGCAAAATTATTCTTGCTCGATACAATCTTCAAACTTAAATGCGTACGTCGACAGAATCAAGTTGACTAAAATTGACTAGAATTGACATTTTTATAGAAAAGAATTAGTAAAAGTAAAAGTGAAGTAAACAAATCTAACCTTTCGGCTTTTTTTTCTTTTTCTCTTTGCAAAATAAAAAATGGCACTTGTCGGGAACACTCGCTGTATACCCTACCTTTTATGAAGATTTGCCATTGCCTAAGAAGTCTAAATCTTCTCTTCTTTTGTGCAAGTAATGCGCAGCATAGTCTGTCTAAGACGCATTAATGCTGCATATACATGACAGAGCTGAAAGTAACATCACTGATATTTATTTCAATAAACGTTAACCATCCCAATGAAGCCAAACGACTAAGACAGTTTTAATATTCAGTTCCCTGTAAATTCATTTTAACGCAAATAAATTCTAAACCCGCATCCTTTCAAGGAATCACAAACAGATGAACCGTGTTCCGGTATATTCAGTTTATCCAGCCATATGAAAGAAGACCGTTTCTTTCCCAAAACTCACACTGACGTTCATGGTAAACTTCAATAGTCGATAATTCCTTACTGATCTCCGCTACATTGTCTGGTACCGGTTTCCACTCTGTGTTTACAGGAGTGCCGTTACGTATAAAATGAAAAATGTTTTCCCGCAAAATATTCCCCATAGCTATATCTTCTTCCGAGAGTGAGTCGATATAATCATCAAGAAGATCATGAAAAACAAAGTGGTCTATTCCGTGGAAAGCATACTTGTACGAATAATCGGCGTCACGGACTGGTATCGGCTGAGAAGGGAACCCTGTAAACACGTACTGGTAAACCGACGACTTTAATGCAGCAGCCGCCTTGCGGGCCAAGATGTTGTTTCCACAGGTAAGTTTAGCATCCGATACCATGGAAACGAAGACGTAGTGAGGGTGATAAAGCCTAGGATACACGGACAGCGCTTGTGCGGACGTGTACTGCCCAAACTGATCTAATCGGTTGCGTACATGCTGCTCCATTTGTTTCCAGGTAGCGTTTCTTAATGGCACGCCTGGTGGGTCAGGAGCGAAGTCGATTTCCTGCGCTGTTGTACCTGATATTAAAGAATAATTCTTTAATTTATACAAAAACTGTTTGTGTTTATTTATACTATTTCCCCTACTTGGTATCACACCTCCAGTGGACGCACTCTATTTCTTATCTTTCACCTGCTTGTGACCAGATATATATTATATACGTATACAAAATTTCTATATTTTTTTAAATATCATATATGTAGGGTTAACCGTTTCTTTTCAACGAAAATTCCAAGGTGCCCGTCATGTGGTCTTTAGTCATAGATTATACAAAAAAATGAAATGAGAATAGTCGTATTAAAGGCAAATTTACTGTATTTTCATCAATTCGTGTGGAGTGCTCTGGTGCTATTCTTTGAACAATTAGTTATTTACGATATACACACTGTATATCACACACACACACACACATATATATATATAAATCATTACATAAGTTTTAAATTGATTTACATTAGTGTAAGACAAGTTTGGTAGTTCTGTATAAATTCTATACACTTGCCGATAATCAACGGAACATCGTTATACGTCCCGGTTTTGTTGTCCCAGGCATCAAAAGGAACTTCAGGGATAACAGTACCTGAAAAAAAAAATCAAACAAGTACAAATAATAGCTTGACATTCTGAAACCGAATGTTGTTTGCTGAAAGGTAAGCACAGTAAATGATAGGAGTCGAGGCAGGGATCGTAATACTTTGAAATGTTCACCTTTCTAAAGGAAAGGCATTTATGCAGGGTTGCCTTTCCGCAGAAAACTTTGCCTATCAGCTAAAGAAGCACCCTACCATCATATCAAACTAACAGTCAGACTTTGCTCAGTGTAAACCTGATTCTGCCATCGAACATGTCATCCTACATGCACACTTGCAGGCAAAAAGAACTGAATGTTTTCAATAGTCACATTGTTATATCAGAACCACGATTATTGAGGGAAAAAGGAAAATATAGGAGATGAGCCCCTAGATGCCGGGATGTATAAGTAATTATAGACCATATGTATAGGAAAATATAAGAAATATAGGGAGTCGGTGGAAGACCACCTGTAAAATTTTTATTTTTTTTTTTTTTTTTTTTTTTATTTTTTTTGTTATGCTTGTTTCTACGTATCAGCTACTTATGTGCATAATATCTAGGTGTTCACCTTTCCAACGGATTGTTATTTAAATGAAAAATGCCTTACCGTGCACACGTTTGCCTGTCTGAGACAGACGGAAAAGCGTTATTACGACCCCTGGGTGAAGATATATTATGTTTAGCCTTTAGAGATTTCAGCTCGGGTAAAGGAGATGTATAGAATCCATAACTTTTTAGGACCGAGCGAACCTCTGTGTTCCTAAAGAGTTCCACCATGTGGAGGCACTGGGGGGAGATTAATCAGTTGGTGAAGCCATGATCGGGGCGGATCCAGGATTTAAGAAAAGGAGGGGTCTTCCCAGGAGGACTAATGACAAAAGCTGTAAACAAAGTCCCCCCCCCCCCGCCCCCCCCCGGATCCGCTTCTCTTGATTGTAAAATATGTTTAGACAGCTGAAGTTGCTATTGCAGCCATGCAGGGCTGTACATTGTACAGTCAAGTAGATGAGTGTTAGAGAAATAACTTTTATTTACCAGTTATAATAACAGCAGTAAACGGTGTTTCGTTACGTTAATAACACTCGCCGTAGTCAAATGTGTATCTGCCTAAATGTGCCCCAATAACTGACTGTAATTAAAGCACCTCAAGCGGATGTAAATGTTCTCAAATTTCACTTACCATCCACCACCACCAGAGCCTTCTCAAACTTTCCTTTCTGCGGGAGGTCTATAGACAGAGCAAACGACCAGTCTTCTTGAACGGCTTGGACAGCTTCCTCCGCACTGCGCAAATATATAAAGGATGTATAAACAAATTTAAAACTTAAAGTACAGAATTAATAGGACAAATATCCTGTAGAAATATACGATAATACATGCTTATTTATTTCACATCAACTGTACAAATAGTTTTTATAACTAATCAAGGCACTCTCCGTGACTCAGATGATGGCGTTCCCTGAATCTGAGCGGTTGAGTAAAACCACCGGCCTTGGACGGTCAATTACAACCCACTCTCCTAGCCACGCCAGGGATCGAACCCAGGTAGCCAGCTGAGAGAGCCGAGCGTTTTACACCTCCACTGTCCATGCCGGTATTAATTCATATTATGACACATTGCAGAATGTGCGACATAACACCACCTTTTTCCTTTAGCCCGTTCTCTCACATGGTCCCGGTTCGAGCGAGAGAGCCTCATGCTTTATGTAAGAATTAGGGGTACTCTTGGTCTATTTTCATTTCGTTGTCTTCTGCCTGAGGGTGTTTGAACACCATAATTATTTGTATCTTCATTTAATTAAGCCAATTTACAAAAAGAGGTACCACATTAGCACGATGATGGAAATGATTATTTGACAATCCTAATTCAGATTAACGGCTTCTGTTTTTATGTATCAGCAGGAAACTTATCAGAAAATAACAGGCTAAACATGCGTCTATTTGGCGCGGTAGGCGTTACGTGGTAGGCGCTAGGCGCTATGAGGGCATTTGTTTTTCACTCCATGCTCTCCATCTGTCCAACAGCATGCGTATAATGATGGCGCCGAAAAAGGAAATTCTTAGTGGAATATTGAATCTAAATATAGCGCACCACATGGCAACTAATAGACAGCTTACAGACAGCAGACACAATCAGTGGCAACAAGAGCCTACACGTTCTCAATGTGACTTCTGTTACAAAACTGAGCTGATCTTGGACATTTAATATTTTATTGATACTATACAAACACTGCACCTCAGGTTGTAGAGACACTGGGTGGTGTAGCACTTGGTCTTCTCCTTGAAGAACTCGTTGTCTCTGGCCGCGTCACTGATGCTTTTGTTGAGGACTGGGGACCCACTGATCATCCAGGCCCTGTGAAACAAACCTTTGGCAAGCGGCGACATCATAAGTGCCCACACCGAGGTCCCGCCTGAACTTTGTCCGTACAACATGACCTTAAACATGCAAGAACGGTTCTTATCAAAGATTAATATACATGCGAAATACAACTATTCAACACTTTCAATGCTTTTAAGTTAGATAAAGGTTGTGAGACACCAGAGTTACCTATCATTCCTCTCAACTATAAATGGGCTGACTCTTATATAGGATATCGCCTTGGTCACCTTGGCTGTCCTTCAGCAAGGTAAAAAACCCGCTCTCTGGCGCTTGAAATGCTTAGACGTTGGCACAGCGGTCCACTTCAAATACGGCAAGTCACTATGATGTTCTAAGGGGCTACAAGGTAATCGATATAAGGAGAAATCTTTTGATAATACCCGCCGCGATTGTATATAGCTCTTCAACCATCTTGTTTAACCATCGGACTAGCAGTATATGTTTCGGCTTAGTTAAAGCAATATTTTATTTGTAAGAGAAATCCTTTACGGTATTAACGGTAATGTGTTGTAGTTAATAGCTTCCCTCCTTCGACCGAACGTTCTTTTTTAACTGCTGTCTTGCCAACTTAAGGGGAAATCTTAACTTTCATTCAGCCTTTTAACGTTTAACGGAAAAATAAACATGTGAAAACGGGGCAATATGAATCATTTATAAGAAAATCAAATACAAACTAAGAATTACCGTGACAGTTAATGCAAAACCAACCCTGTATTGGAGATTGTTTCACATTTTGAATTAAGCTTTTCACCTACCTTTTCGGAAAAATGTATGTGATTTCTGACTAACTATATGTACACATGAATGAACTTTAGGTAATTTCTGTTAGAAAAAGTTCTTGTAACACCTCCGTGACGGGTGTATGAGCTTATTTACTCTACACACTGTTTACAGACACACAATGTTGACAAACAGAAAAAAAACATATATCGTCAGGTGGTTGGCTGCATATGTGCGAAAACTGAAAGGTCTCTATAGTTAAAATTGCTCTTTGCGACACTCTGGTTCGATTGACTTGCTGTCTGATGTCTTTTATGATTGTGTTTTAATTATTCTTGCTCACCCGCATGCTATAAATATGTGGATGTAAACAAGACAAACAACCTATTACCTGTTTGCGGTGAGATCGGCGATTTCTGGACTATTTTTATAAAAGGTTGAAGAGATTACCTGTAGTAAACAGACGTTAGATGTCGGAAAAGGCCCGTTTAAACCCACTGTGTAATATACAAATATCACAAACCATACCTGATTGGGGTCTCCTCCAAACTGTTTGATGTTGTCCCTGACCCACTTGAGAGCCTCGATCTGATCAAGGAATCCGTAGTTTCCGGTTCTGTTTGGTAGAATATCCAGAACCATGAACCCAAACACGCCTAACCTACATCAAGGAAACATATATTAGCATACAGTATTATAGGTTATACGGGTTATCAACTTGGACCTCAGGATAGTGTCAAAGAAGTACAAAAAATGGTAGTTCGTGGTATTTTGGCGGAAAAGTATTTAGTAAACGGTGCCATGCAGTGTTGTTATGTTCCTCAAAAGTTGCCATTTACGTAGACCTTGTAATCGGAAATACTGTTCTTTTTTTGGTTTCAGGGTCCTCAGGACCATTTACACAAAAATGCCTCCTCTCTCTTATGGTTCCTACCATCGCTATGGTCTGTGTGATAATATTATTTTATTTTTTTAAATGATATACGCGGTCTGCTCACCTGTACTGCATGTTGACGACCACCATGTCGCTCTTTTTAACGATTCTCTGATCTGGAGCATAACCTGGTATACTTCCATTACCATACTGAAGGTAACCTCCGTGAATGAACACCAGGACAGGCCGCAGGTCGCTCTGATCCAAGGTAGGTGTATAAACATCCAGGTATAAACAGTCCTCGCTACCTGTAAGCATGTATAAACATCCAGGTATAAACAATCCTCTCTACCTGTAAACATGTGAAAAATTTCACGTATAAACAGTCTTTGCTACCTTGAAACATGTGTAAACATCCAGGTATAAACAGTCCTCGCTACCTATAAACATGTATAAACATCCGGGTATAAAGAGTCCTCGCTACTTATGATCATGTGTAAACATCCAGTTTTAAACAATCCTCATTGCCTGTTAACATATGTAAACATCCAGGTAGGAAGAATTCCCGTTACCTGTTAACATGTGTAAACGCCCAGGTATAAGAGAGTGCTCTCTACCTGTTAACGTTTATAAACATATATAGCATTAAAAATCCTCGCCAGTTGTAAACATAAGTAAAATTCCAAGAATAAATAGTCCCCGTCAGCTGTAAACATTTGTAAATATTCCAGTATACCCAGATCTAACGTAAGCTCGATACCTAAATGAAATGCGCCAAATGAAATGGTCTCTTCTGTCAACTGACATAATGGAACTTAATCCCCGACCAGATGTCAGCACCAGATACAAAATGGCTACTTCAACAAGTGGCCATGAAGTAATGACACTCAGCTGAATTTTATATAAAGACTATACATGAATTAAACTTTATTCAAACTTGAATACTGGAAGTAGTGAAATTCTAGAATTGTTTATGATATTTCGTTGAAGAGGGTTTTGGACGGTTTTGACCGAACGCTTCATTTTGACAGATTGAAATGTGAGACATATTATTTTATTTTTATGATTTTATGTAAAAATATATATAAAGAAGCCTTGAATAGTGCCCACAATCATGTTATTGCCAAGAGCTTTCAGAATACAAGTCACACTGACCTAAATTAGGTTTCTAAGAAGATTTAACCAGAAAATCTCTTGGGGACAATAAAGTTGTAATTTGTGCCCTGTCTGACTTCCAGGGTGCTCCAAATCAAGTTTTGCTCTCAATTTGAATAATATAGCTTACATTGGACTATTTTTAGAGTAGAAAAATAAGTACCTGAATATCTGCCATCGATTGGAGATATTTGAGGGCACTCACTCCTTGACCTGGTGGCCCGGTACGTTCCTTCCCAGCATCCTTCACTCTGGTTTGTCATAGCCACAGGAGGGCGCCATCGTCTCTCTCCCGTCGGTGGAAGGGCAAATGGGATACCCTAACAATCACATGAAATACTTGTTGACCCTAATTTTTATCATCTATTTATATTCTATACTTTGTCTTATAATAATTCATAATTTAATATAATATCCATAATGAAATATAAACGATATAATAAATCAAAATATAATATAATATAACATAACATAATAATAATATACTATAATATAATATAATATAATAAAATATGAATTGATTCTCTCACCTTAAATACATGTACCCCTTGGTGTGTATATCCTTGTACTTTCCCACATTGTGTGACCGCGATGGGACCAAAGTCTTTTAATAGATACAGATACAGGAGAAGCAGAACCACGGCGACCATGAACAGCAAACACAGAAACACCGACAGAGCGGTCAGCGCCACCACGCCGCACCGGCATTTCCTCTTCTCTCCAAAAGGTGGCGCCATTGGTCCTCAGGATTTTCCTCTGTTTGATACTGTTTTCTGCAAGAATACGCATAACTCTTATCACACTCGCCTCTTCGCGTGAGAGGATTAGAGTATGACTATTTTGTCTGTCTGCTTCACTGTAAGTATATCATTATGTATCTGCAAACATGTATGTACCATGTAAAAGTAGATATGAATCTATGCATATATATATATATATATATATATTTATATATTTATGCATGTGTTTATATACATATTGTTACGAAGGCAAATTATTGAGGGGAAAAATCCTGGGCCGATCGGGGAGTGGAACCCAGGCCGGTGGCGCACAAGTCCGGCGAACCAACCGCTTTGCTAGCAAATCAAGCTTCACCAGTTCGGTCCGATTTTATATCACCCCGAAACACACCCCCTCTTAAGAGCGTTCTGCTATCAGAACAAGACTAATTATCCCAGGAGTCACACTTTGGTGAGCTTATTCCCTGGGCCACAAAGTGAACCGTCACGTTAGACGAGCCCCCATTTTGTTACGAAGGCAAATTGTTGAGGGGAAAATCCTGGGCCGATCCGGGAGTGAACCCAGGTCGGTGGCGCACAAGTCCGGCGAACCAACCGCTTCGCTAGCAAAGCAAGCTTAACTAGCGAGACAGTTCGGTCCGCTTTTATGTAACCCAGTAACAATATATACAATAACATATATACATATAAACATACATGTGCGTTTGGAAACATATGCAAATGTGTGTGTGTGTGTGTGTGTGTGTGTAACGGGAGCATGTACATATATCTGCTTTCGTTCATAGGCCAGCATTATTCCAGTACCTGTTCACTCTTCAGTTGGTAGTCCGTTATGTACTTCCGTTTTCATGGCCGGCATCCATAAGCGTTCGAATGTCAGGTGAAGCCACTCTTGCATTCGAACTTGAGGATAACACGTTCTTCATATGTGCTTCTGTATGCTTATGTCAGGTGAGCGTGTTATCTATTCGTTAATTATTAAAATGTAATTCTGTGTGAATAATTATATGAAAATTGGTTATCATTTTCTAGGAACGTTAGTTACGTTGTTATGCCCTTTTCGGCCGTTACGGCACATTATAAGTTATAAGGCCAAGTTAGGCCACGGGGCCTCGTAATTGATAATAATGCCTACCTTGGCTATGGCGCAACGTTATTAGTAGTAATTCCCAGTTATGCCATGGGGCCATGATATTAATAAATATAATGATGTGATGTAATTATGTATGTTTCTTGCCAATTCGCATGTACCTCTGCTGTTTTATTGTATGTATAAGTCCGTATATTTACTATAAAGGTACAGTCTAACATCTTTCATTCGCCCCATGTTTATCCGCCAACCTCGCCTACCGCCAACAAATGACAAAGTCCCGATTTCCTTTCTACTTATTTACCTCGTTCATTAGCCAGCCTCGCTATCCGCCATCCGCCAGGTGCTTTTTTCACTCAAAAGTGCCACATTCCCTTGATCATACGCCAACACCTGATTCTAGCTCGTAAAGCCGGGATGTTATCGATTGGACTCGGCTGACCTGACCGCGTCTGTGTTTACAACATGTCACGCCTCACTGCTTATGGATGCTTATTGTGCCACTAAATTAATGATTTAACACCCTTGAGTTGTTTGGGGACAGTTGTCAACACCTGAGTGACCGCCGTTGATTTCACACCTTCAGTTGTTTGGATGAGTGTCATTTAATGAGGCAAACCAGATGAGTATTTTGGAGCAATTAACAGGTGTACGAGGTCAAGCGACGAATACATATCGAGTACAGACAATAAAGCTCATTAAATAAAACTTAAGTATAAAACAATCAGTTTCCATTAAGTTTGTATGCCTAGAGTTACACTATTCATCACTAGCTGCAGTAGCTGGAGGACAGTACGTACTTGCTCACCACAGTTCACCCCTTCTATTTGACAAAGAGCTTAATCCTGTCCAGCAATAATCAGCTAAATTAGCTGAAAGGGGATGGAACTACAGAGGGAGTCAGCTCTTTGTCATGGTTGTGTACACAAAAATAGATATCAAATGAGCCCCATGCTCGTTATCTCATTCCGCTTTTCCAATGCAGTCCTCTAAACTAGCCAGTGTACATTGGCTCATCCAGGATTAGCACACCTCAGTCTTTTCGACTTATGTAAAGCTATATTCAGCTGGTGACAGAGGCAGATGCACCCCATGCTGTGACTATTACAAAATCACAGGCATGATCCTGGTGCTCTACCCTCAGCCATGTTACGTAATATTTTAGACTGGCGACTAGTATAGGCCTACAGTGCTGAACAGTCTATAATTATGCAACGCTTTTACCTCGTACATTTGTGCAATATTGGTATAAGTGGTCTCTGCTAAGATGAATCTATCTCAAAATTCAGGGAATTAATATCTCACAAGTGCAATTGGTAATTCAAAAAATTAAATAACCGAAGGAACGTAAACAGACCTGCAGTGCTTTACATTTAAGTAAATGAGATCATCTTCTCACTAAATTACAATGTTTTCGGCCCGCAGAAACCCGCACTAAAATATCATGTAACCCGTCCCGCCCTGCAAGTCCCACATTTTAGCTCGCACCCACCCCGCCCGCAGAGAATTTTTTTTGGCCCGCCCTGCCCCACAAAAAACTGAAAAAGTCAGCCCGCGGGGGCAAGCGGGGCGGGACAGTTGCGGGCCCCCGCAGCCCGCGGGGCGGGTTCGGGCCAACGCAGGGCTCGAACAGACAACAGCAAACTAATGGGGATTGTCCTTTAGTGACGCAGTTCGCTGGACGAAGCGTGCCTGGGATTCCGTCAGCAGCGCCACCAACGGCAATTGTTGGAAACACACAGGATCGGCTCGACGGTCCTGAACAAAACAGTATCCTTCCGCTTCTACAACGAATGATAGATAGCTTTGGGATTGACCACAGTGCAAGCTAATTTAAACGGACTAAAGTCACACATTATCATTTCAGGAGTGGACCGGCTAGCAAGCTGAACCCACGAAACAGTACTGTAGTACTTCATGAAATCAAGCTAACTATACACATAGTATAATATTATTAATGCTCCCCGTACGGTAGAGCACTTTCACTGTGATGTATTGAACCTTAATATATATATATATATATATATATATATATATATATATATATATATATATATATATATATATATATATATATATATATATATATATATATATATATATATATACTAGAAGTATATAGGTGCTGAACGAATCTAACAGTACTCCATTAGCCTGATGCTAGGAGCTGAACAAAAATGTTCAGTACCACATCAACACGTGTTTTCATGCTGCCGCAATCATCAGGTGTGAAATGTTAAGGAATGGTTGGTGACATTATGTAATTACGTGCCGAAGCACTCAGCCATGGTCAGGTGGGAGTGTGTGGGGATTATGATTATGTCTCCATTTGGAAATGAGCTCTGATCTTTTGTTGAGTCTTTGTGTCTTGGGGAACGTCATGATTTGGACCTTTTCTTCCAGGAAAAGATTACAACTTCCAATTGGGAGCTTTCTAAGAGGTGCGCGCTTTAAGACCCGCCAGTTTATTGAATATGGGGGGTTAGTTTTTTTTTTTGGAGCCAAATGAACTTTGAAAGTTCCAAGTCTTTAGCGTACTTGGGGTGGCTGAATGATTTCTTGTGGTTTCTGTAGCGGGATTTAAAGTCGGTGCCGTCAAGTCCGATGTAGGTTTTCTCCGAGGTTGGGGTTGTGACGTCAGCGGCATAGATAATACCAAATTGTAGGCTTGTTGTTTTACGGCAATTGCATCCGTAGTGATTCGTAGCTTTTTAGGATCCAGTGTTACATGATATGGTCCATGCAGTTTATGAGAAAGGATTACCATCTTAAGAGTAAAAGTATACCTCTCTCCCTACTTTTACTGTGAGGTCATATTTACTAAATCTCGCAGTCTTCAAACCCATCTCTTTTGGATTTGTTTCCTCCGTGTCTTTGTTGAGAACCTTAAATGTTCTTTGAGTCAACAGATAATGTCCGTTTTTAGAAATACAGATATGATTAACACACTTAAACCTGATATATGCGTGTATCGTACTGTATAGATCAATACAAGTTCACACATTGATTATATATATATCTCAGCCTACCCCCGTCGGACGGGGAGGCATAACATTTAGTTATAGGGGTTCATGAGTTTATTTCTATATTCATAACTGGGTAAAAATATTGAGGGTGTACCTAGAGCCCGGCGCCGCCGCCACCCGAAAAGATCAAGCCCACCCCAGGCGAGTTTATCAGGAGGCGCCGATAAATCTTTGATAATTAAAAATGCTCGAAACATATACAAAAAGTTTAAAAAGTATTAAAAAGTTAGTTTTGTTGTTTTTGATGCTGATGACAAAGTTGAAGTTCCCCGAATTATAATACATGGTCAAACGTGACATCTCTAAAATTAAAGGGGTGACATGTAATTTAGATAACTTGTTAAATAAAATGGGTTCTTTAAAACATCGTGGAATGAATAGGCTTTAAGGTAAGTTTAAGGCAGTCGACATTTTGCGAGCGCAGTCGAACCAGGAAACTCGGCTTACCATTAAAGTCAGCCGTGTTTTTGTCCGAGCCAAACGCATTTGTGTGGCTAACACCGCTAAGGGCCCTGTATGGACCTACCCCCCCCCCCCCCCCCCTCCCCGCCAGTGTGCACCCCCCCCCCCCCCACCCCGCCCATGTGCAATACCATTGATCTTATTTTTTTTTTTATAATTTTCTGTTCTGGATCTCCAATATGACTGCCTTTTAAAAGCTGAAATTTGTGCATAACAGTAGTCCTAGGTAAAAGATTTGCACCCTTTAGCCTTTAACCATTAACGCTCAGTTGCGAGCTTCCAATGGTCGATTTGTGATTACATATACCTAGATTAAATACCGTTATGTTTGGTTCATTGAAACCTTTCGTGTTGACAAATATGATTTAATATTTGAGGTTCATTTGGATCTGAAAATGTATGAGCTCACTTTGTATCCATTTCACGCGAAAGCACACGCAAACATACGATGAAAATAGGAACTATGAAGCCGTATTATACAAACTCAATACGTTTGTAATATCTGGCGAATACAGCAGCCATTTAATTAATTTCCTTGTAATTGACCTATTTTTTCTGATTGTCTGGACTGGAAATCTTAATTCAATTGGTAAAAACTAAACCATGTAAAATCCTCTTTTCAATTTTAAATTTCGACCAGTTAAAGCACTGCAGTAACTTATACATAGTTTATACTTATTTATTTATAATTTTAACTGTTTATATAGTTATACTTGCAATTCATTATTTCTACCAAGCTGGGCCCACTTAAACCTTATGTCCTGGGCAGATGCTTTATTTAGCCTGCAGGTACCGGCCCTGGGTTCATCAAGGCTAGTGTATGTATTTTAGCGCTATATAACAGCGCCAGAGCGACATAAAGAACAGTACAGCTGTACAGATCTCGCACCTGTAAATGCTGAATGTCAGAGGTTCAGCTCGATACAGTAGCATAACATGCGGGCATGACACACACGAGGACTATATGGACTAAATACAATTAATCACTATTGGTATCCATAGAAATAAACCATTAGAAGACTGGAAAGCAGAACGATCAACTTATCGTAGAAAAGACATCTGAAAAGCATGCGAAAGAACAAAACTAATAAAAATAATTATAATGATTAAAACTCTATACCGAACGCCATTACGAGAGGTATGGAGAGTGCCTCGATTAGGAATATAATAACTATTTGTATAACCCTTTTAAAATACATATAGTATATATACTACTTCTAGTACTAACTACTACACTACTACTGATAATTATAAATATATGAATATTCTATAGTATGCAGCATAATTCTAATGTAAAGTAAGCGTTTCAGTATATGTCAATACCAAAGGACATGCATGTAAAAATAAATGTACTTCAAAACTGGGAAAAAATACATGCATATGAAAAATGTAAACATACCGTTTCGATATGATTACATCGGAATCTTCCGTAATGGGAACATCTATGTGTAAAATATAAGTATGTAATACAACACGGTTAGCCGCACAGGCCCGGTACAACGGGATCTATCATAGGTTGTCCCCGAACAACGAGGCAAATATACCACATCACATTTCCCTACTATAGCGGCCTCTAGAGGCTCGTATGTGTACTATGCGCTCAGCAATAAGCTTGTAAAAATCATAATATACATGCACAGGTATACATACTAAATACGTTTCCTGCTGTTTGGTCACGTGCCAACATCCGTGATGTTGCAAGGGAATACACCTGTATCCGCGCACCTGTGTATCAAGAAATGTCAGAACACAAAAACAATCTGTTATATTAGCTGAGGCCGTGTCTATGGCTTAGCTACAGTCCAAGCTGTAGCATACAATACAAACACCACCACAATATACGGTTTATACTGTTTTTTATTCTGTAAAGTACGGTTAATACTTTCGGCCTTGCTTGCAAAAGTTACTCCTCAGGCCAGTAGATGGCGCTGTTTATCAGATGAGGCTGAAGGTTTTATATATGAAAGTGATATTATTAAGCCTTCTTATATTCTATCTTCTATCTATCAGTAATAGATAAACACAAGGGTAAATTGAGGAGGGAATGGGGTGGAGGGGGGACGGGGGGGGGGGGGGGTCATGGGTGATCCGAAACTTAAGCCCGACATGCGAGGGAGCGTAGCGATCGATTTTATTGTTTTACTGTAACACCCTTTTTGAATATATATATATATATATATATATATATATATATATATATATATATATATATATATATATATATATAGTGAATCTCCTCTAAGCCGGACACTCAACGGACTGGAGGATTTAGTATGTTGTTCTGTTTAGAGGAGTTTCCAACATTGCGTTCTTCATTACTGTTTTTTTTTTGGTTTTATAAATTAAACGCTTAATTTTAAATGCATATATTATATATAAATAACATTTAAAATAGTTTAACTATGCATTATAAATTTTAATTAAGAAAAAAAAAGGAAAAAAGAAAGAGAAAGACTATCTTTCAATCTTACATTCATGAGCTATTCTTTGCACATTAATCCTGACAGTTTCATTCAGATGTACCAGCTTCATCTTATCCGCAAGCGGTGACCCTCTGCCTGGTTGCACCAGACAAATCGAAGGTTAATTAAATATTGACAGCGTATGAACAGCATGATGACTTGTTGAAGGATAATTAAATGCAGAACACAGCTATGAAACTTGATCACTAGTCTTCATCATAAGGCATACAAAAACAGAATGGCTGTTTGTTCGAAAGTTCATCTTATATGGGCTTCATATGAAAACGAACCTTGTTTTGCCATGTCCTGACAAATTCCCTTATCAATGCCGTTCGTAACGATCGGTAGTTTAAACTGTGAAATTCAACGCCCTTCAAGTTTACAAAAATTCTACAAAAATCGTTAGTGAGTTAATAAATGAACCATGTGAGTAACCCCGAACCACGCATACACCGTAACAAACATACATAATTTCGCTAATTAATTAATGCTCCCCTGGCTGACGCCGACCACAAAGCACGGATGAGTCTTTAATGGTGCTTATGTTGAATAAAAAGCTGTTTGAAAGCTTTTCTTTTATGGATGACTAGTCAATCTTAATTAAATAATGATTGTGATTTCAATACATTAATTGAAATAAACAACTATATCGACAGTATATTTATATATAACATCCTGATGGTTCACTAAATCACGCTAGCTTCCGGGCTCTGTGACCAATACGGGTCATGCGACGTTTTTACCTCGGAGCGCCATCTTCCTTCAGATATATGCACAAAAATAGACCTCCCGATGTTTGTTCGCTTTAGAGGGTGGAAATATGTGCTGGATGTACAGGCGGGACGGGGAAGTTTGTCCGTTGTTCGAGAGAGTGAGTCGTCCGCTTTATTGAGTTTACGTTAAACGTAATATTTTTGAAGGGACTGGTATTCAGTGTCCGCATTAGTGAGTTGTCCGTCTTACTGAGTACTGA
Source organism: Sipunculus nudus (assembly GCA_026874595.1). Taxonomy (NCBI): domain Eukaryota; kingdom Metazoa; phylum Annelida; class Sipuncula; order Golfingiida; family Sipunculidae; genus Sipunculus; species Sipunculus nudus. The sequence continues at coordinate 10,876,883 of CM049311.1, read as the reverse complement.
GTTGTCCGCAAGATAGAGTTTCACTGTATATATTTATTATATATAAATTATATACCAAGTTTGTGATTGTGGTGTTTTTCACTCTTCTGTGTTGTACTTCTGAAATGATTGAGTTTTTCTCGCAGCAAAAAAATAGGATCCTGGCAGTCTGCCCCCCCCCCCCCTCCGGGGATCAGTGTCTATAACTAAGACAGAGCAAGAGCTGACGAATATGGCAAAGGGTTAATCCATTTTGAGGCAACACTTTCAGAGATGAGTATATAAATGTTGTAAAATATAATTTATAATTAAAATGTGGTAGAAAGGTCTGCTACCACTTGCATTGGAAGTATAGGGGACACACTTTTATTTTAATAGAACCACTTTAGCATGTTAAGGCTAAGACATCTGCCAACGGCAAGATGTAAGTGTTTCTGTTAAAATAAGTATACATCGTTTCACCTGATGAACAGTTACAGGTGCCCTTATGATAAATTTTGTATCACACCCACTTATACATGTAACAGATCAAAGTTTGTGATCATGGTAATATCAGTCGTATTGTGGTTTATATTTCGCAAAGAATCATCTTATTTTAAAACATTTTATTCATATCATATTTTGTTCGAAGGATATCACAGGATCACAGATACAAATATTACAAAATAAATTCAGCATTTCATGTTTGATACAAATAATATGGCACAATTTAACACACCTTGATTCGACACAATAATGCACTATAATGTCGTTCAAAGAATAGATGGCCATCCAATCCTCACTTTTATCCTGTGAGAAAAAAAAAATGTACGTGTTTTACAGGGTGTTCCTATTCAGTAGCCCGTAACAAGTCATCAGTCCGTAGCACTCTATGATTTAATTAGTGAAAAAGCTATTATTTCCCCACACTGGGGACGATGTATTTATATGATATATGAAGTGTGCTACCATTGAGATGTACGTATTATGCGATAAGTGTGAATAATTTTCTTGCTTGCTTTTACCCCAGAATGTCAAGCTAATGAGTGAATTATATAATAAAAAACAAGAATGAAGGTAGGTTTCTTACACATTCACTTTAAATCCCTTTATATCTTAATAAGGTTCAGGCGGTACCGGCGGTACCTGTACGTGCTGTACCTTTAGGAATTGTACTCACGGACACGTTATGTCCAAAGTCATCGTCAGAACTTGCTTTTCCTCCGTGAAATAATGACTGGTAGTTTCTATCTGCTGTTCGAGACGTTATATCCGCCCGGCGGGGGGAATCCCCTCCCCTAGAGGTTATAATTTGACCTCCGCGAGAGGTAGTATTTCCTCTTCGGGCCCTCGTTTTTGAATAAAGAACCGCAGATGGTTCATACTGAGAGGTCCCTAGATTTACAGGTTGAACATTATTCGATAGGGAACTGTCTCCCGAAACGCTACCGATCTCGGTGTTAGTCTCTGCGACCTTGCCGGTACGGAGTTCATCTTCCCGTCTAGCTAAATAGTTAGACGCTCCGGTCTCGTACACATTTCTCTTGAATCTATCTTTATCTGTCTCACCAATTGGTTTCATCCTGGCCCAACGTTGCCTCGCCCGTGTTTCCGTTCCATCAAGATGGGCCGGGCGAAAATAAGACGCGGAAGCACCATGTGACTCATCCCCTATCCCATTGTAGTTGGTATCTACTATTGGTGCGTGTTCATATGTTGGCCTGTCACTACTCGGATGACTGTTAACCTCATGCGCATGCGTATGATAACCTCGATTCGGTGAACTTCCGCGGGAAGCCTCAGGTGAGCTGTGCATAACGTTACCATAACCCGGATGGTGAAGTGGGCTGTGCGCATGCGTCCTGTCAACGATCCTCCTCGGAGACGTCAACGAGTTATTGGGATGGCCTTTGACCTCATACGCGTGCTCAGAGTATCCCCGTATCGGTGAACTTCCGCGTGAAGTTACAGGTGAGCTATGCATGACATAACCATATCCCGGATGATGAAGAGGGCTATGCGCATGCGCTCTTTCCACGGTCTTTCTTGGAGACACCAAGGTTGCACGCCACAAATTATTTGTGTTTCTACTGGTAGTGTTTGCATGTCTATTGAACGCTGTTGGTTCATTTTGTACCACGGGGTCTGTACCACGTGTCACTTTTCCAGATGGTTCATAGATCGTCTCTGCCCTTGCGTAACCATCATTGTAAGCCATGTGCCCGTTAGCGTACCCATGTGACGTCACAGAAATGTCTTCTTCTTCTTCCGGTACTTCCGGTAGTGATACTAACCGTGAATGATCTCCTCCGGGGTACGGCCGACTTTCAATTCTACTTTGTATAATCCTCATTCGTTGTGCGGCGGTTGTCATACGCAGTTCCTCCTTTTGCTGTCTGTCCATTTCGACAACACGCCTATAAGTATCCGTTTTCAGAGGAACCTTCCTAACCTGAGGTCGCTTCTTTTTCATATTCTCAATCATATTCTCTAACCTGGTGGGCAACCTTTTTAATTTTAATTCTTCCTTCCTTTGTTGCTGCACTTGGCGGACTACGTCGTAAAGTTTAGGGGTAGGCTTTTGAATCTGATTACGTTTTTTATTTACATTCATGTGACGTGCTCTGGCGGCAATTTGGTGTCCAAGGGATACGCCTGTGGTCTCACGACTGTTTCCATGACGACGGTCATAATCTGGACGATGGTCATAATCCTCAGGATCATAATCCGTGTATTCAGTTTCATCACGTGACCACCGTCTATTGTAGTCAGTGCTGGACGCGCTGCCCATGATGACGAATAATTCCTCTATACTAAAATTCACTTGTATATCATAATATTTGAAACATGCATTTAATCATCTTAATTGTGAGGTTATTCCACATCCATATTGTCTTTCTATCAGTTAAGCCTATGTAAATCCACAAAATATAGATGGAACTTTTTAAAATGTGATATGACTGTCAAAATATATGTACCTCCATGCACAAATTTCACGTTGTTTATATCCTATATATGTATTTCCCTTTCATTTCACATCTTTATGGCCACATATTTTCTATACAATTTTTTTAAAAATAAAGTATATATACTCCTAATAAGCTTCTTGTTTCAGAGATCTTGTTTACTGTGACTAGTAATTTCGTCCCATTTGGTATTCCAGTTTTGTCCGTACACAACACCACAATGAGCACAACGCCTTGTATATGTAATCCGAAGCTCTTTAGTTATATCTCTTTCCACGGTACACTGTGTCGTCACACAAATAAAGGAACTTTCTCTTTATAACAATCTTTATATACCTGATAAGTCTTCATACGGAACAATATATTAACCTCTATAATGACAGATGACCGTTTACGACTGTTGCATGCACGTCGTCACTTATATCGTAAATGTCGTCTGCTCATGGTACGCAGACCACAGTCAAACGGAGTACAGTAGCTAGTAACGGTAAGTATGGCCTGACGATAGGGTAAGAGATCTTCAGAAGCTAAACATGTCAACTCCAAAGTGATCGACTCTGGAAGATTCCTAATATTTATTGAAAGTGAGTGCAAGTAAACTTCAAGCAAACATATTGGGTAAAGGGCAGCCATTGTGAACCATTGGAGTTTACCTCTCAGTGTAAGAGAAACGGGGCGGCTGTTTACATAAGTTTATTGACTGTGCCACCATTGGGGTTTCATGCCCCTTGGCATGTCAAGATATAAAGCATTCTGAGCAGGCAAAGCAGAGGGTAAAATGATCTGTATAATAATCGCATTCTAGTTATATGTTTTCATATTGAGGTTATCAATAATCAGGTTAATATGGCATCTTTGGGGCGTGAATGCCACTTTCCACTGTGCTGGAGATGTAAATATTAATTGTACACCGTACCGTTAGTGTCGGATGTTTACTGTTCAAGTGCATCGTCTGATCTTCGCATACAGAGATTAACTGGGTGTACACATGTATTTGCGAGAACTTTGGCAATGGCGGATTGGGTTTCATGTTTTATCGGGGTTAATGACGTTTGTTAGGATCAAAGTATTAATCGCATGATTTCAAGTTGGGATCAGTGATGTACTATTAGTTCATGAATAAATTAAATAGTCAAGTAAGCATCAGATGCGGTTATATAAACCCTCATCTGCCCATGTGCTGTAGATGTCTTCATGCAAGTTTTATATAACAGGAGGTAACCATTTAGGAGATTACGGTTTGGAGTTAAGGAATCCGCGTCTTTAATTTTCAAATATTCGGGCGTATTTCTTATATGTAAGGATATTACGCTATTTTTTAATTTGAAGTTTTGGCGCGGGTTCAGATAGGGGACCTTTATCCCCCGGCTAGCAGTTCTTCCTTATACGGGTAACAGAATGATACTTTTTAGCCTTACATATCATATATATATATATATATATATATATATATATATATATATATATATATATATATATATATATATATATATGATTCTCAATACTTAGATAGACTGAGTGTTTACATACTACAGTTTAAAGCCGACTATAATATACAGATAGGCAAAGCGTATATATATATATATATATATATATATATATATATATATATATATATATATATATATATATATATATATATATAATCAGCAAAGCTCAATGGTGAGGTCAGTGGTCCAAGTTTTCAGGCGTGGATCGATCTTGCCTAGATTGCATGGTCGCGCCATCTAGAGGTGGGCGTTGCAACAAGTTTAAATAACGTTTATTTTGAGTAAACATGAGTTGCTTATGAATGTAAATCACAAAGATGATATGCAAGCAATGCGAGTACAGTTTATGTAATAATTGTTTTAGCCGACCGTATATTTAGAATGCATTTGATGTTGATGACCTTATCACCATTGCACGTCTATATTCTTTATACCTTATCCTTAATTTTTTTCCTTCTTTGATTCGACAATAAACGTGCTGTCTGATTATGATGTGTCGGACAAGCAACTTATCCCTAAAATTACAAGTGACGTCTCTAATGAACATACCTTCCTTTCTATAAGCACATGTACGATTATTCAAATGAAACTGAAGACTTCAAGACAGGGGAAAAAACCTATGTTTTCAGACTTATGAAATTGGATGTTTTATTGCTGTGCACAGAAAACTAGAGTCGTAAATCTGTAAACAACTGGCCCGGTCACAATTGAGAGTGAAAACGAAACAGCCGTTGTTTAATCGTGAACACCCGACGCAGAAGGTATTTATATAGGATAGGGCATGCTTGGGTTGTGACGCCCGTTATACGGAAAACTGCACTGCAAGGACCATTCACTTTTCATCGATATCGCTTTAAATAGCGGGTATTCTTAACATAAGGTACGTTTCAGGGATTAACACAAAAGGAGAAGTGTAAATGTTCAACTAAGGTGTAACTCCGATCTCTGTGGCAATCGCCTCCATTACTTGTGCCAAGCACGAATTGGTTGTCAGTCATATAATCTGAAAATTCTGTAAGAACAACAGAAGATGTTCGGTGTTGTTGAAACGTTACATGAAGGACGACTGGTAACCATAGGCAATATCAAACAGACAAAAACTTCTCTGCGAAAATTTTAGTGCAAAGTTCAAAATGACACATTCCCCCACTCTAACATCCAAGTTAACTTTCTCATTCCTCAGGGGCAAAAGTGCTGGCCGGTTTCTGGGAATTAAAACCATATAAATATATATGTATATATATATATATATATTTATATATATATATATATATATATATATATATCTGACAAAGAACATATCATATTACCTGGGCCAGGATTCTTTATATTGTTACAGGTGCTCTTTTTATTGTGTGACAGGGGCATAACTCGTGTTGTGACACCCTCGCGGGCCGTTTGTTGCATTCTTTGTTTAATCCGTACTGGTTGAATTCTCGTTGTCGTGCTGGCTAGGGGCTTTCTCGCCTGGTCATGAGTCACGTGTACACCATGGTGTGTGGAGACACGTAGCGATGTTCTTCTGGATGATTCCTGTGGCGCGTGTTTATGTAAGAGTATATAAAGGGGCTGTGTTTTGGAGCAGAGAGCAGAGAGCAGAGAAGATTTCCAGCGAACGCGGAAGCGTGTGTTGGTTTATGGGACCTTATCCGACGTGTGCGGCAATTATAGCTTTTCTTTTGGACTACAGTATACTCTCTGGATTGTTACAAGAGCTTTACACTGGACTGTCATTCTCAGAGGGTATACATTTAAAGAACTTTTCGTTGTGACGGTGATGGTATCCAGGTACTGTGCACATTTTTTTATTTTTCTTTGTGATTGTATTGATTTGTTGTTATACCGCTGTTTTACTGTGTAATTGTATTGATTTAGTGTGTTGTAATGTTAGGGTTGTTTTAAGAATAAATTATAGTAATTTTTTAACAAAAAAACACTGACTTCTTTATTCATTCCCCTAGACATTTCACGCTGCCTAGTATTACAGAATTTGACTTTTGTACATCCCCATTACAGAATTTGTGTTCGTCACGCATACCTGATCTGTTTATATTAGGTTCCGTAACAATATGCAGTCTGATCTGTCAATAAACCGATGCCATGGACTAACCTATATAGAGGACAGGCTTTTGACAGGTGTTTATGACATAACACTTATCCTAGCCTAACCTGGAGCCCACAGGCCACTGTAGTCGGGTTACGGCGATATATACCTCTGATATGTAGTGAGTTTGACATCATGTATTGTTATGATTTCTAATAAAAGGGGGCTGGATAAGTAATACATTTCAATATTGGTCTGTCTTTACCCTTCTACTAAGAGACACTGGATTTTCATATCAACTGACTTTTCAATCATTAGCACAGAGCAACATACCTGTATCATTTTCAATATGTTTGTAAAGTATTCAGAAAACATGGCCTTCCGATTCTGCTTTGATTAATTATATCTTCACCTGGGGTATGATCCTTTTGTTGCCTTTGGCAGGTAGGCTAGATGACTGGTATACGTTAACATACTTTACTTAAAATCCTATGATGGGTTCTGATGATATGTTGTGGAGAGTAAGGGCAAGGAACCAACATTTAAGTTCGGAGATATCTGGATCCTCATAATATTTCAAAGATTCTTAATCAATGCGAGATACGACAATTTCTTTGTCCCAGCGGAGGACGAAACCATCCATATTCATTTATATCAGGAGCTGTGTTTAATCCGACCTGTGATACAACCATGATATTGGTGAACCATGACACTTGTTTCTTTAACTCAGGTTTATATATTTCCTCGCTTACGCAATGACCACGAAAACTTTACACATGGCCCTGGTAATATTCCGGATCTGGTGATTCAGAGCCTTTGAGGAGGTCCATGAGGTCACTGACTGCCTTCTATATTTTATTGTTCAAATCATTCACTTAGAAAAACTTTTATCATATAAATGCCAAATGAAACACAGGTTTACCCCTATTCACCGAAAAATTTGGTAAATATTTAAACTAAGCAAAAATGTGAAATATGCAGACTAAAAGTCGCAGTATAGGTTCCTTGTACAAAGAAGCTTGTGCATTTAAAAAATGAAGAATAAAAAAAAATATTATCAGACCCTTTCACACACAAACGTTAGTTCGCTTAAGATCCAAAACACGCTAGATCTGTGTCAAACGATTTAGCTTTGCAGCGGTGTATACTACACTGACAATTTTAGGTGGGTTTTGCTCGCGCTGGATGCCTGGATCAGGGCTTGAACCAGTTGAATATCGTGTGCAAAAGGAACTGGCGTGAATGTGTTTTTGTTGGAGGTAACCGGGAGCCCATGAATGATGCACTCGTTTATGAGTGAAACACAGCCGTAAGGCACGGCCTTCCCATTTACCCTGTATAGAGCGCTCACCCTTAGCAGGGGCCGACGGAATAACGTCTCATCGCTCCGGCTTAGATTGGAACTCACGATCTTCCGGCGTTGAGTCTTGTGTTTTACCTCTGAGATGAAGCGAACGCGTCAGATAAAGCACAATCCAGTGACAGTCAATGAGTCCTCCCTCATCTTCTTTTAATATATTATTGTTTTCTTTTAAACTAGATTAATCTAGCTATAATTGTGGTCAGTGTAATAACTAGTCTAATTGTCATATTTTAATTTTTTTTATTATAAACGGTAATAAGTTTCCTTGTTAGTAAATAACTAGTAACTAATTTTATATATATATATATATATATATATATATATATATATATATATATTTATATATATATATATATATTTATATATATATATATTTATATATCTTAAGTTATGTGATGAATCTGGGTCACGACCGTCGGTTTCGCCTCGTCGGCTCGTCAGGTGACTGTTGCAAAACATAGAGCGCTGTGTGACCGCGGAGGAACGACTGCATACCCGCAGAAAAGGTTAGGTACGGGGTACTGAACAGAACATAAATCTCCTGTTCGGCGAGTTTTGACCCTATTTTCCTAGCCTAGAGCCGTGTCTGGCCAGGGGATTCAATCGGATTTTCAGAATTCAAGCTCAAGCGCGGGGAGATAATTGGTTTATCAGAAGGCAAGGTCCGGATCAGACAGGGGAGCCAAGCTCTGTCATGGATTTTGCGGGTAGGGACTAAGGGGTTTCATGCGAAATCGCTTATCGCTCTGTCTATGGGTTAGCTTATAGGGCTGTAAAGCCGGGCGCCAGATGTTCAGAGTGAGCAGAAATGCCGCGTGTTTTGAACACGCAACATATACAACATACACACAGCTTGTTTTTTCGACATGTAGTATTTAATTTTTAAACACCTGTTATACTGAACATTTATTCTTTTTTTATTTACTGTTTTCTTTTTATTGTTATAAATTGTATAGAAATTAAACATGTACAACTTTATTTAAAATATTAATTTTACAATTTCTGTTATTTTCGCATGTTTCACAAGATGTAACCAATCAGATCTGGCATCTTTGAAGGTGTGAGCAGGTATTTTCAAAATTGTTCACGACAACACTGTTGGCATGTGGAAGGGAGGTCATTAGTGTTTCATTAAGGGGAGCATTTTTATTTTGAATGTTAAACCAGGCATTGTTGAAAGCTGTAGCCCAGTTGATAAGTTTCTTTCTGAAATCATTAACGAAAGTTGGACCTGCAAGTGAATCTGTCGGAAAGATGGCAAGGTCTACCAGAATTGTTTTGACAGGTTCCCATATGAGAGCATTGAGTGGTATCAGGTAGAGGGTGAGAGAGGCCAATTGTTGGCTCATCATACTGAATAATATAATATTGTTTGGTGTTTCTAAAATATCGTTCCATTTTTGCACAGTGATAGCTAGTACTGTAGGCATGACTTTGTTCATCAATGATGAAGAGCTCTTAAGATTTTATTTTGATGGTTTCAACATTTAAGGCATGTCGCCGGAATTAAACAATCTTTCTATCATAACCCACCGCTACTACTTCATATGTGCAGTGTAGGCGCCGGTTTTCCGAGTGCAAAGGCGAGGCGAGATTTGGAGCGAACTTGACACCAGTGGTCTTATGCGATAGTTTAGAGCGGTTTAACATTTGATCCGGCACTGTAAAAATGTGCGCGAGCTTAGCTTGGTTTGATCGAGCCAGATCTTTCTAGTGTCAATAGAGCTGGGGTTTTTCTTGTAAAAAAATGCAGTTTTATTGTCAGTGTTAAGTGTCCTGTATCAACTGCGATAAAACTAACGAGATAAGCAGTGGCGTCAATACATGAAGTGGGCTGGGTCTCCTTGGTGCAAAGCTGAGAATTTTACCCATCGGGGGACCCGGCCTCCATACTCAAATGTCTTTTCAGTTATGAACCCATAATAAGGGGCAGGGGTATAAATCCCCCCATCCACTTTTTAGCAAAGGGGGGATGGTGGTGGTCAATGTTGTCATCCCCCTCCAACATTGACTCATCCTCCTACCTATGAAGATAAATAACGCTAATGAAGGTAAGTCTGTACATAGAAAAACCTTAACCTTTCTGTCACAACATTTATTCATTAACACTCTAGACGTTTAATGATATATAGTACTTCAAGTGGAAATAACACTGATCAATAAATAGCCAGGATCTGATCAGAACGTGAACGTAAACAAATCCTTGAGCTGGGCCATACTTCAGTCACTATTTATTTAGTAGCGAGGCACATGAATACATATATTCGAGCTATACGTTTCTGTTTGTATTCACATGTTTAATATTATGTTTTTAAGGAGATAGGAGCCACGAAATGCTAAAAAGGTAAAAATTTAGATCCTCTCAATGAAACAGTAAGTCCTTCAGACGTACTGAAAATTAAAAAAAAAAATATTTCCGTTTTGGGGACGTTTTAGAAAATAAATTTATAGTCGATCTTTACTGGTAATTTACAATGAAACGATTTAGCAGTAGTGTGGTATTTATTGCTTATTTTATTTATATTGTTATGACAATATGATGATGTTATGACAGAATCTTGTTTAGCCGATCTGGCCTCGAAACAAACTTGTATGCTGTAGACATATATACAATACGCAAAAGGACACGTTTTATACATATATACATATATATATATATATATATATTATAAATATTATATTATATTATATTATATATGATATTTTATGAGTCCCTGTACGCTTTTCTCCCAGGGTGTCAATATTGGCTCTATCCGACAGTCTATGAAATGTGGGCATTGGTTCTGTCCGACATTCTATGAAATCTGAGCACTTGCCCTCATCGAAATTCTATGAAATCTGGACATGGCTCTGTCCGCAGTCTATGAAATATCGGCATTGGCTTTATCCGACAGTCAATGAAATCTGCACATTTTTTACTGTGCGACATTCTATGAAATCTGGGCACTTGCTCTGGCCGACATTCTATAAAATCTGAAAATCCTCTGTCCACAAACTATGAAATATGGGCATTGGCTCTGTTCGGCAGTCCATGAAATCTCGGTATTGGCCCTGTCTGGCAGTCTATGGAATTTGGGGCATTTGCTATGGCCGACTGTCTATGTTATTTTGGCATTACCTCTGACAGTCTATGAATTGAGACCATGGGTCTGTCCGACAGTTCATGAAATCTGGGCATGGCTCTGTCTGACAGTCTGTGAAATATGGACATTGGCTTTGTCAGGCAGTCTATGAAATATGGGTATTGGCTCTGTCCGACAGTAAATGAATTCTGGGCACTAGCTCTGTGCGACATTCTATGAAATCTGAGCACTGGCTCTATCCGACAGTCTATGAAATCTCGGTATTGGCTCTGTCCCACAGTATATGAAATCTTGGTACTGGCTCCGTCTGACAGTCTATGGAAGCTTGACACTGCCTCTGTTAAATGTTGACATTGGCTCTGTCCGATATTCTATGAGATATATGGAATGTCAGCCTTTGGTCTTGCCTCTGCTCGGTCAGCTCACAAGAACCTATTATTGGTAATTATCATGTTATGTGTTTACATTATGTGTTGCATCATATCTAATGATATGTAATAAAGTATCTGATTCTATAGGGCACAGAGGAGACAACTGCTCATTCAAGAACAACCCAAAAGATTGTGAAACACATTAAAACTTTATTCTGTAACACTTAATTTTATTACAAATCATTATAATAAGTGTGGCGTACTCGTAAAACTTTACATGAGCATCACGCACAACAAAAAAAAAACCTTTCCACACGTGGCATAGACTTTAGCACCGCGTGTTATGCCATCTGGTAAACATTGCATAACACGTGTCCGTCACGCTGTCAACCGACGGCGATCACTCCTGAAAGAAGCAAACCTACTTAGTGATTCCAATGTGTCTTGCTGACTTGTCCTAGTCTTTACATCACCGGGTAGTTTGTGATAAAAAATGGTTTCAAGGGGAATTTCCCCTAAGAACCATTTCGTCAAAGCTGAACCTGGAAGCCGACTTCATATCTAAATTCATTTCACTGTTTTATAAGACAGGTTTATTAAAAAATTGAAAGTTACCACGGAAATGCTTCAACACAGGCCGATTTTTCGTTAGTAAGAGTTTCATTGTGCGTATCCATTATTGTGGAACTAATTTAACAGTTCAGCCATTTACGGAGCGAAAAGAGTTGAACAGTGTAGCTGAAGGCAGTAATCGATATACCGATATGAGGATTTAAATCTCAATATTACGACATAGTTCTGGATGGTCCAGTGAAAACGCCTGTGTGTTATCCCTGACAGAGAGTCCTTGTTAAGTCATGTTTGTATTTTATTACATCCTCAATAACATAATATTGATAGGGCTACTTGTCTTCCTCTATCTTAGTTTACTTCCGGTATTAAGGTTCCAGATTAGAAATCTAAATTGAATTAAAATGGCTGGAATTTTTTTACAAATTAACAGCCAATCAAATCGGGGCAAAGTCTTGAATCTGGATGAAATCCCCCGTTCACACAACAAACGCACGTGCAAAAGGTTTGCTTTAGATGAAAAGGTGTGACTATCAGACGTACCATACACCCCGTAGCTATTACAACATAGGCTGCAGCATCACATTATATCAGCTGACAATAACTAGCCCAACATACTGTGTACGCATACAAAGGACTTCTCTAAAGTTTAATGACCAAGCCTACTCCCCAAAGAGATCTACAAAGAGATCCAGGAGTAAACCCCAAGCCAAAGACTTCGATCCAGTGCCCACTGGACGATGAAAGCACCCAGCATTAACTTATCACATTACACTGGGCCCTTTACTGTGCTCTATCAACCTAATCAAACAAACACTCCATTCATCAGATGTGTTAGGCTATAGGGTTGTAAGAGAAGAGTAATAGCTATTATTCTATAACTTGAGCCACTATTACTACTACTGGTTCAAATTTCTTTTCTATCAATAGTAATATTACTCTTACTAACTTTGAAATCCTGTAATATTCTAATAATATTACGTATTACTGTCGCCTCAATCCTTGTTGTAATAGACCTCTGATGTAACTGTTGTTAATGCTCATTATTTTTTACATATGATGAATAACACGGTAAGTCTGTCAGATATGTGTTTTATGCTACAATGTATATGATTAATAATATGTGGTCGTTATTGAAATTATCATTGTTATCATTGTTACCATTGTTATTATCATATGATAACATACGGTGTATATTTATAAAAAAAGGTAACTTTGTGAGTTTTAACTTAATAGCATCAATAAATAAGTTTGGTAACAAAAGGTACTTATAAAGTAATCATGTGTACATTTTAGTACCTGGTACTCGTACTCGAGTACTTTTGAAAAATTGCAAGGTACTCATACTTGTACTCGAGTACTTTTAAAGTACCCAGTACTCGCACTCTAGTATTTTTAACGTCTTCGGGCCCAAATTTGAAACCTATACATAAAATGTTAAGTAGAACTTGTCCTAATCCCGTGATTTAAGCAGCTTCGACCAACATTATGGAAGGATTGGGGCATGCCGGATAAAGGCACAAAACGTTTTCCATGTATTATTAATGGACTTACCTTTCAATTTTTGATAAAAGCAACTTCTTTAAAATGCATTATGGTAGCCATCTTACCCTAAGAGTAAAATAAGACACAATAATTACGTGTGTTTCTACTTAATGGGTTAATTTAAGAAAAATCATTTTTGATACTATGGATATCATAATTGTATTCCTTACCTAGGAAAATGTATGTTTAAGCACTAAGATTGCATTAGTTACCTAGAAGCCAAAACAAGAGCATTTATATGTCCCTACGTGGCGGCCGCGCTGGAATCCAAAATGGCTGCCATAATGCGTTTTGAGAAAGTGGATCCTATAACATTTAAAATGTTAAGGCCATGAAAAATATATAGGTTTGCTGCTTTCAGTTAGACAGTCGCATTCTCAAATTTGAGCCTAAGCCCAAGATGAAAAAGAAAAGAGCACATTATGGCCTTCGTTTCTAGTACATGGTTGAATTTTAATGAATAATCATTATTTTGATAATTTCGACAGTATAAATGTATACTTTGCCGATGTAAATGTTTAAACACTAAGATTGTTTCCTAAGTCACCTAGAAGCCGAGGTATTAGCATATACGGGTTTCTGGATGGCGACTATCTTGGAATCCGGAATGGCTGCTATCGTGCATTTTTATGAAGTTGCTCCTATAAGAAACTGAAAGGTTAGGCCATGAAAATTTGGTGCTTTTATCAGGCATATCACCTTTGCAACGATTGAGAACATATTTATGAAGTCGAGAATATGTCTCGATGGAAGAATGTATTAACGGCTAGTACCTTTTTGTTCCGAGGCCGTGGTCATGTACTAAAATGTTACACTACCAGTGTCCTGATCCATTGCCCCGCACATTTGATCGAAAAGTGTCGGACGAAATCAGCATGGTAATTCCGCCTCGGGAGATCTCGGCCCAAGGGAGACTTCACAGATTGAACTTATTTCTAGTGTGAATGAGCGAAAACGAGATATTATTTTGTCTCTGTTGTGATTTTTATTTCGTTTTCAGTTTCGTCAGCTTGGGTGTGTGTTTTCTCATTTTTCCCACAGTATCTTGAAAACGTAAGCACGCATGCAAACAAAAACGAGAAGAAACTGACGAGGGCCCCGCTCCCGTAAAATGCGTAGTCGTAGCTCCCCATGATATCTCGCATCATACCTGAAAAAAGACACAGTTATGGAATGTGTAAATCATATCATTATCCAACCAAAAAGGATTTTTATTGAATATTTCATATTCGATTCAAGAACTGGCATATTCATATTCATATATTTATTCAAACGCGAAAAAGGAAATTCAACCCTTTAAATAATTAATATTTGTCTAAATATAAACGATAATATTGCAAAACAAAACCCGCTGTGGTACTAGGGGTTTTGAAAACGGTTCAAATGAATCTATTCTTTTTTCTACAATAAAAAGAATTAATGAAGTGTCAAAATTTTTTTAATTATATGTGGCTAATACGTTCTTATGAAAACAAATTTGTTATTTTACCTGTTGAGTAAGCAATGGAAATTTAGTAATACCATAATTGGTGGACTCACCTTTAATGACCGGTCCAACCACTGCTGCTACTCCTTTGAAAATACCAATGATACTCATTCCCTCGGGAAGATGTCCGGCGCCGAGCAATTTACCAAGCACCGTTGTGTATTGGGAATTAAAACATCCGTTAAATAAACTAGAGAAAGCCACTATAACAGCCAGAGTTGCAAAACTATAACTTAGAGGCATCAAGGCAGTCGCTACCCCTACTATAATTCCTATGGCAGAATACACATAGGACCACTTATTTTTTAGGAAAGGGATATCGTAGATTTTCCCGACAAAAAGTCTATTGAATAACTCCATCCCTGCCGTTATTGAGACCAGGTATGATCCTTGCATCAGTGTTACACCACGGTCCAAAGCCAAGCCTGCTATGAATGTCCTTGTGATCATAAGACCTACCAGCACCATTATTTGCAGCACTGCGAAACTAACGAAAGAAACCGTGCATAAACAGGAGTGACATTGCTTCACTTTTCGTTTCAATAAAGTCCATTTCTGATCATCTGATACATATATCTCTTTGTTATTTTTGTCTTGATGAAGTACTCTTTTGTAGAATTCAGAGCCCGACCCTGATAAATGTACACCCTTGCATGCCACCGGTGGTGAATTACAGTTGCCGCTACTGAACTTATCTCAACCATTTCTTTCCAATTGGTCTGCTCGGTTTCCTGTGTGCAAATCGTTTTCATTTCATCATTTCCTCTATTCTTTTTCTGTGACGCCGGAAGTTGTCTGTAGGACCCGAACACACACAGATGCAGCGTTATGGCTGAGATCACCATCATTGTACCAGAATATCCGTAAAACTCAAACATCATCTGAACAAGCGGCGGGAACACAAGGCCCCGACCGATTCACCGGACACGCATACGGAGCTATCAACATATAGGATCCCATGTCAAGGTGTCACCAAATGCTACGAAGAGTGGTGTGCATTGTAAGTACAAAACATTTTTCGTAATGTTCGTATTAATTAAAAAACACATGGATCATATTGCTCATTATGGCTGTATAATCCCCGACCTTGGGACACCGAGTATTCGGGGTTTTTATGAAGGAAGGAAGTGTTAAGATCCACCTAGCAGTCGAATTTTAAAGTAATAAAGCTGCCTTTCTTTTATGGCAAGTTTGATTCTCGGACCTTTGGTTAGGTTCTTACCACCTGACAATACTAACGGTACTGCCTCGTTTGTCCCTCATATTTCCGGTTGTGTGCATGCACTTGGAAAAAATTTGTTTATTTATTCCACTTTTGCTATAAGTCAATCTTTCTAGGATTGTAATTGTTCCGTGTGGACATTTAACTAGAGGTTTACCGCACGAAACAAAGGCACCGAACATGACAGAGGTGAAAGGTATAAGAAGCTAGACTGAAAATCAAATGGAGTGACTACGTTACCAACTCAGAAAACGCCAAAGTCGGCAACACTACATCTTCTACATTTTCTGTATCATTAATACCTAATTACCCGCTATAATGCCGTAGGATACGTAGATATAGGCGACACTCGGCATGAAGGCTGACAGGAGAATTCCGGTAAACCTTAAAATCCCGCCAGTCACAATGATAGTCCTGAAACTGGACCTCTTGGTGAGCATGGCTGGCAGACAAGCTGAAGAAAACAAAGGGGTATTGCTGAATAATACTGAAAGGTAAAACTGGTAAATATTCTTTTCCTCATGATAAAAAAATGTTTGCTATGTTATTTTCATTGCAGAAACATATCAAACGCTTATAGAAGCCATTTCCTCCTGTTGTTTTGTGACGAATATAATACGGACATTTTTACATGCTATGTATTTTTTACTATCTTTACATTCCTGTAAATGTCTTACTCTGACCGACGATGGATCATAAGAATAAGCTTTGACATAGAGTAAGGAAGCTTAGATCATCCGACCAACGGCTTTAGTGGTTCCTAAGGCAGGAAATCAGATGTGTTATTCGAGAGCCTTCCCAACACATGGAATGGACGTCCCCATTCTCTCAGACCATCATTAGCTTCTTTTAAAAGAAAGTTATCAGCTCTTGATAGTTCTTATAAACCAGGGATCTGCTTCAATTACATTTTACCGGACTTGGGCCCAATAGAAGACCTGAATACATTTGTAACAAGTGTGATGTCATAATGGTTAACATAGTGATATGAACATGGCCCTTGGCTTAGGACCTGAATACATTTGTAACAAGTGTGATGTCATAATGGTTAACATAGTGATATGAACATGGCCCTTGGCTTAGGTCACCAACAAGACTTCGGTCACCTTATTGCAACAGACCAAGGTGTCAAGGAGTGATTTCGTAACACATTTATAAATTTGTAGACTGTGCTCTTAGTAATAATTGGAACCAACTTTTCATCTTACTTCGTGAAGCACCTTTCATAACAGTAGATAACTGTTGAATTAGCGTTATATGAATGAGACATAATATTATAATAATAATAATTCTTCTTAATATTATTATTATCATGATTATTATTATTGTTATTATTTATAATATATTAAATAAAAAAAGAAAAAAAATACTTAAAAAAAGAAGGAAGACAGACGACCAAATTAAGGAACATCCTACCCATAGAGAAGACAAACATGCTGTTCAAGGAGAAGACCCATGCTGTTGCAGCCCTCAAACTTCCATACTCCTGTAACAGCTGTTCAAATACTAAGGTGCCGGGGCTATTGGTGGCAGTAAAACTTATCCCGCCAATGATGTACATCATACCAGTCAGGTCACGTGGCATCTTCGTGACACAATGCAGGGACCTGATGATATTTGCTAGGGGATCCAGGTGAGGGATCTATTTGACATTTGTCAGGATAAGCCGCTGAATAGAACACTGGAAATCTATCTGAATTCAACTACTGATGCATTCTTGACAGGGTTATAAACTAGTAATTGAAAATGATTTGCAGAAGAGAAGGTCAGAGTAAAATTACTGATGAGCACGCAGAAGGAAAATCAGAATGTCAAATCTGCTAAATAGCGTATATAACTTTTATTTGTTGTACCAAAAAGCCAACATATATTGCAGCAGAAATTGCTGATGCATTTATGGCACACAGACACTATATCACAGGTAAGACGATGTAGTTTAAACCTGTTTATGATAACATCAAACCGGACAACTTGTGTGACGACACGGAAGAGTGGTTAGATTCTGACCTCACGAAATGACTACTTCGTCTGCATTCTTTAGGCAGATGGATAACACCTGAAGCCCATGTGGCATTACAAAGTTCAGTCTTCCATAGTCATCGCATATAACATCAGGCCTAAGCATCGTGATGCACATTTTGTGTTGGTGGCAGGCGAAGAACGTGCCTGTAGATGTTGGAACTCTGGTTTGAATCTTTGCAACTCGAGCAGATGTGGGGTTTAGTTGGGAGGGGGGGGGGGGGGGGTCCCTACATCATAAGCAGAGCTTCCCTGATCTATATGCTTGCCATATAATCGGTAATTTGGAGACATGAAGTTAGCAGCTGGCTTTTTTTGTGTGCTGCATACTGTGTGTCCTTAAGGGGGTATCACATCCACATACAATCACATAAATTAGATATTTTGAGGAGGCATCTCCAGTGTAGTTATACAAAGTGACTGTTTTGCTGTCACAATGAATGGGTTGAAACTAGTACCTGTGATGTCAGCATGGTGTGTGCAACTTAAGTACATCAGAACAATCTGCAGGAAATTTTCGGAACTTTAGCCGAGAAATATGCCATCCTTCGGTTTAAGCTGTGAGCATCTCCTTCAATCAGGGTTACATTACAAGTAGCTCCTGAATATTTAAAAATTCATTAAGTGCAACTTTAGGGGTTAGGTGATAAAATAAACATGTACCTATCGTAAGGAGGAACTGAATATACTTCACCAGTATGTTACCAATACACAGTATTTGCTTCAATGAAATTGACACAAACTAAGAGCAGAGATACGGATAAGGATGATTATGATTGTGAGCATGATGATGAAGAAAATAATGATGATATTTAAATGATGAATAGGTTCACAGCTTCATGAATTGTAGATTTACATATATGACATGAAATGATGATTCCTATCAAATTTTTAATCACATGTATTGTAACAAGCAGATATCAAATTAGTTTTTAATTATTTGTGCCATGTTAACCAAATCATGGGGATTGGCATTTTCCTATCAAGTTTGGAATATGACTTTACCTTGATGCATGGTATGTAACTTTCCTGACCTCAGGAGAACCACCGAATCAATTCTGATGTGAGCTAGAAGTTATACCTTAAATGTCACTTTGTTGCAAAAACATGCCTATCGTCGACAATACTGTTTTTTATTCAATTTAACCTCACCTTGATCCTGATTGAAGATATGAACCTTACCTGGCCTTAAACTACAACCAAAAGAAAGAGAATTCTAAATTTACATGGAAATGACCCTTTGAATTTGCTTCTTTGTTACGTTCTCGCAAAACACATGCTATATCATGAGGATTATTACTTTTTTCTTCCAAGTTTGACTTTGACCTGCATGCATGGTATGTACTATTCCTGACCTAAGAAGTACCGTACCACCAAATGCATTTTGGTGCAGTTAATTAGAATAAGCAACTTGAAGTGCATTTTTATGTCATATTCTAGCAAAAAACATGCAATCTCATGGCGATTGTTGCCCTTTCTCTCCCATGTTTAACTTTGACCTTACAAGATGATATATATCTTTTTGACATCAAATGTATCACCAAATGTAGGGGCACCCTGATGTCAAATAGAAATTATATTTGAAATATGCCTTTATAGCATTCGGTTGAAAATAAATGCCATATCAGGGAGAGTTTGGCCTTTTTTCCCGCCTTTTTTTAACCCTGACCTTGACCTTTATACATGATATATGTCTTTCATGACATCAGAAGTGTCATCTAATGAACGTGCATCCTAATATGTCAGTTAGTTATGGGACCACGGTCATTTTAATATTTTATCCCTTATAATGGGGTCTTCTTGGATTTTGGGTGAAAATGACACTTTGCCATGGGTGAAATCGCGTGGGGTTTTATCTGTGTACTAATACCCCATAAATGAATCCATTTCAGGCGAGAAATCTTTGATAACACTTTTGTCCAACTTCATTGATAAAAATTGTTCATTGACTTGACTATAACCCAAGAACATAGTTATATATGTGTAAATACATCTTTACGAACCTAATGTAAAGAAGATCGAGGGTTGCATGTGTGAAGTTGCCTACTGAAATGTCCTTTGTACTAACTTATACCTACTAATACCTATATCTTCTACTTACCCTCAGATGAGTCGTATTGTCAAATCCTCATACGAGTTACTAAATGTTTAGGGAGGTAACCGCCTACATCTTTTATGTACATCTGCAGAATTGAATTCCGGTTTTCGACTTCATGATGTTCTCGTGTCAACCCGGCCCGGTGACATCACCGGCGGGCCGTGGTTGTGTTAACGTATCAGTTGTTGGTTCATACCAACAAGGAACCCCCGAAAGGGTTTAGTAAGTGACAGCTTTTCCATTAAGCCTTGTTTTCGGCCAACTTTGAAAAATCTCACTGCCTCGGTACGATATGAACTCACGATCGTCCGGCTGTTAATCCTGTTCTCTACCTCTAGACCATATAGTTTTTTAAGGTGTTTTACACTATTTTATCATGAGCTGTAATGTGGCGTATGACTTTACGATATGATCATATATCCTGATAAAGCGTAATACGCCGGGAATAAAAGGTGAATAAAAATTTACCCTTGACGCGTTACTACACAAAAATGACATTTTATATTTTCATTTAAGGTATACCACATGACGACAACCCAATGCACACACCGAGAAATTATTCTTAACTCACACAGCTGGTAAAATTAGAGCTGATGACCTAAATGGTACTTCCCATTTATAATAAGGAATTTAGGACTTTGTAGTCGTCAACATGAAGAGTTAGTCGCATGAGGAAAAGTACTTGTGTACGTGCTCTCTTTGTACCCGGATTTGGTTGAGGTACGTTTCGTGTGCGTCCATATGCACCCGGCGTGTGTGTACGTGCGTTCTTGCTTGCGGCTTTTCGTTATATATCTGCTCGTTGATACAAGCTCTCCCCCTTACTACAGCTCGCACGTACCGCCTTTATATTGCTGGTTCCAATTTAATTTTATCTAAGCACTAATGTGACATTTCTCTTTCCAGTATATGGTACAAGGTATTATGATGAACAATTTACTCACATGTGGGCATCAGACTAGTACATAGTTTATCAAAAAGGTGTGCAACCAGTTAAAATCAATATGTATTGGTCATAGGTGAAGGATGAATACTTGAGGCTGAACAGCATGTCAGCATTGCGTGTCAGCAGGCGATCATTAGTCTCTGACGACCCATCCGATGTACTCTGAAATATAACTGATATGTAAACAAAAAACAGATCATCAGTGTATCGGAGTACTAGTGACACCTGTAGACGCCACCGCATATCATAAATGCTTTCTTTGAATTCCTGGCGGTTCATATTTAAGTATAAACTTTTCTTATATTCCTGTAATTATTCATATTTTCTTTAAGAATATGGGTTACTCTGTTCTATCTTTGATTTCTGATGGATCTGCCATCCACGCTGAACTACTCCAAAATTACTTATAATTATCTCTGAGAATATTTTATTTGTGGAATAAAAAAAAGATCAAATTAATTTAAGTTTAAGAGGAAGGCAACCAGCAATTCGCGACGTCTAACGTCAGTAGTGGTGCCACCTGGCTTGTGTATAAGAACGTATTTTACAAGTACGTGATTCAGGTGGTGCCACTAGTCTCGTGACTGACAAATCTACCCAAGACGGATAAAAATATAACATTTCAGACCGAGACATCAAACCAGCATCAATGTATTCTAAAAAACCGAACGGCAGGTAGCGCGACCTGTCTGGTCGACAGCACAGCTATCGAAGACGAACAAACATGCAACATTTCCTGCTGATACATCCATCCACTTCTGAAAGGTGGGCGACTTTAACCCAAAGCAAAGGCACAGATGACGCCACCAGTCTTTAATACGAGATGGAGGTATCCAAGTTCTATAGACATGCAATATTTCAGGCCAATACGGCAATCCACTCCCTGAAAAAGGGAATCCAGGTATTCTACGAACACTGAAAGGTAAGGGGTGCGACCTGTCTGGTCCAAGAGAAAAAAACTCTGCAAGGATGGACATGCCAAATTTCAGACCCGGGAAATTAAACCACTCTTGAGATATGAGTGATTTTCACTTAAAAACGCATGTGTGGATGCCACGCAAATACGATTACTGATGGCGGTATCCAAGATCTATAACATGCACAATTTCAGCCTAATACATTGAACCATTCCCTAAGACGAACAGATGGCAAACGTTAGGATGGACGCCACGAAAAATGATTTTAAGTCGCGCCACTAGGCTCCAGTACGAGAAGGAGGTATCTAAGGCGATTGGCATGTGCAATTTCAAGGTCTATGGACATGTAAAATTTCAACCCAATACATTAACCACCACTGAGATACGGGCAGTTATTTCCTAGACAACCAGATTTATATTGCACGAAATGGATTGGAGGTGACCAGTCTTCGTTAGTCACCAGTTAATATGTCACCCAATAATTATGCTTTGTTACGGAAAGATTGGTCCAAGGGTCTCAGATCTCTTATGCATATTTAACAATCGCCTGTATTTCAGCAAACGGAAAGGGGTAGCCACAGTGCGACAATATCTTCAAAATTAACTTAGCTATTCCTCCTAGGATCACATTCCCCCTTTGATTTTTCCACGCAATTATCTTTTGTCATAGCTCCGAAGAACTGCTGAAAACGATTATGACATATTTTTGGAAGGATGGTCGGACAGATGCCAATATTTTTGCCAGTTCTGTGCCGGATTCATTAATAATATGGTCGATTAGGTTTGTAAGTATTATTTCGTAGATATATATATATATATATATATATATATATATATATATATATATATGTATGTATGTGTGAATGATAGAGAGACAGGGAGAGAAGCTCGAACATGCTTAGACACCTTTGTATTATAATTATATATGTATTTCAATGCATTTGTGCAAAATACTAGAATGAAGCGGAATGTCAAGGCAATTAATATCCAAACATCCCCGCAGATATAAGTTCAACATACATTGATTAATAAAAGTAAGCACAATTTGGTAAAATTATAGCCTACAGGTTATTGGGTCTTTGAACTGTATCTCGATTTATGTTGAACTGGGCTGTCAAATAAAAATAAAGATATATTCTTATACTTACCCATTTTGAAACGATTGTCAAAGCAAACCTGGCTAAGTGCGTTGATAAACATCTTGTTATCATGTACTAGATAACGTCTAGTGGTGAACTATCGTCTACCGCCGGGAGTTTCCGTGACGTCAGTAAACTGGAACTAACCGGGACAGCAACCTGGCCGATATCTTTGTCTAGGCCATTTGGATTTTGAGCCGACGAATAACAAGTAGAAAAACATGGGTTTCCGTACCACATCAAAACGGCATTGATCTAAGAGCGTCCTCTACAGTTTTTTTGGGAACCATCGTCAAATAAAAATCACAATATATATATATATATATGTGTGTGTGTGTGTGTATGTGTGTGTGTGTATATATATATATTTATATATATATATATATATATATATATATATATATATATATATATATATATATATATAGTAGGGTATGGGGTACTGAAAAGAACACAGGGGTGCCGAGCTCGGTCGTGGTTTTGCGGGTAGGGACTTATGGGTTTTACATGAAATCGCTTATCACTTTGACCGTTGGGTGGCTTATAGGGCTTTTAAAGGTTGATCACACATGCCGCGCACAAACACAAAATATTCAACATACACAATTTGTGTTCACTGATTTTTCGACATGTTGTGTTTAATTTCTAAACACCTGTTAAACTAAACATTAAAATTGACAATTATTTATTTTTTTCTATTGTTCATTTGACATGTAGTGTTTAGAAATTACCTTTGTACAACTTTCATTAAAATATTGATTTTACAATTTCTGTTCTTTTCATATAAATAGAAATTAATTATATACCACAATAAAAATATTGATTTCATAAATTCTTTTTTTTTTCACATGTTCAGATATTAAACATATAATGGTGAAAATTGATATTTAACACACATGTCACATCATGTTTTTTACATATGTTGTTTTGATATTTCAATATGATCAATATAACACGGACGGAAAATGTTTAAGAAAATCTTCTTTAGCCAGATTTGAATACAGTGTGTTTATGGTATTGTTTTCGGCCAACCCTTCCTCCTCTGATCGACACTTTCAACATCCCGAATGAACGGTTTAATGTAACCATCTTTGATCTTGGCTTGCAATTTCTTGTCTGTATCTGCTTGCAGGAATATTTGTGGATGTAGTTCTAAGCATTTCATAATGTTCAATTGTTCAGAGAACCACTCTCTTTCTCTTCTGTAGACATTTTTTAGGTTTTCCATTTTGACGTGCACATCGCTGAATTTGATGAAAATGTTTGGATGTACATTAATACCTGGGGGACCAATTTCTTCGACAATTCAGTGGATACAATTTAAACTCCTTTGAGCAATTGCATAGTTTAGAATTGGATCTTCTTGATATTTATAGTGAATTGCAGGGTTTTGCATTGGATATTTTTCAATATTTGGACCAATCAGAGAAAAAGCTGGGAGTATATTTTGCCCGAAAATATAACCAATCATATCCGGCACCTTGGAAGGTGTGAGCCATTTTTTTTTTTTCGAGACAACACTGTTGGCATGTGGAAGGTTGGCCATTTGTGTTTCATTAAGGGGAGCCTTTTATTTTGACTATTAAACCAGAAATTGTTGAAGGCTGTTTCACAGTTGATAAGTTTCCTTTTTAAATCTTTAGCGAAAGTTGGAACTACCAGTAAATCTTCCGAAAAGAGGGCAAGGTCTACAAGACTCGTTTTGGCAGATTCACATATAAAAGCATCGAGTGGTATCGGGGGGGGGGGGGGGTGAGAGGCCAGTCTTTGGCTCATCATTAAAAGAAATATCATGTTGTTTGGTCTTTCTAAAACATCGTTCCAGCAACATTGATATTATGGCACAGTGATAGTACTGAAGGCATGACTGTGTTTATCAAAAAGGAGTAGAGTTATTAAGATTGTCTTGGTCCGAGTGATGCATTTTACTCACGTAGAGTCAGAATTTGAACTTTGTGGAATTCTTGTTCTCTATCAGTTAAATCTTTGAAGAGATCTAATGTATAAATTTTGAAAGGATGCCCCGCAAATATTTGTGTTTTATCATCTGTTGTCCAGCCAAAAAGAAGACAAAGAAGGTGATGAATGTAAGCGTGAATAGTAGAACAGGAAAAATATTCACAAACCTTCCCAGATGTATGACAGAGTTTGGTTGTGGAGGTGTCTCAGGTTGATTGTAATTGTTTTGGTTTTTTTTTGTCAAAAATGTAAATTAAGGGTTCTTGATCTGAATCAAATCAATTGAGAGGAGAGCTTTCACATCCACACAAAGAAAACCTACATTCAGGCCACCACATGTGGGGGTGAAAATGAAGGGTGAGATCTGATTGTCATAAGAAGCATTGGAAAAATGTTATATTCTTCAACATATAAGTGAAGGTTGGCATTGGGAAACATGAGATTTTTTGTTTCAGGACTAGGTAAACAAATGGATGAAGGTAAAAATTGAAGCAAACGGTTGGCCTTTAGGGGTTGAAACCGAAGAATAAAATAAAAAAAATATTCAAGACGTTTTTGAGAAAGATGGAGTAAAGTTGGAATATGAAAAAATTGTAAAATAAAATCCGGGTTTGATGTATGTAGCCAAAAGAGCTACAAATTCTCAATGGGGAAAATTTGGGCAAAAAGACGGAATGCGACAAACTGTGCAACTTCAGAGTTAGGCGAAATAATTAGAACTTTTGGAAGTTGACAGTTTGAGTGTAACAGAAATTACAAACTTGGGACCTCATATTGTTCAAGTTCAATTTGATCCTGTGGAAGAAGCATACAATTCTGGCTCCACAAACGATGTTGTGTACGCTGCACTTATAACATGTTACGGACGTTTGGAACTGTAATCTTATTTAGATAAATTGGACCGTCATTCTTCCCATACAAGAAAAGAAAATACATTCAGGGCTCTTTAATTTGACACAGATTCTTTGTTTAATTTGACAAATAAGAATGGGAAAGTTTACCTGTAGGTAATCAGTTAAGAGAATTAAAAGATGTGGAAGGCATAGATCCTGAAGGACAGTTTCGTTATACTTATCCTTACGGTTTCATGTTGTGAATGTTATAAAATGCCTGCCCTTTGTAAAAAGGATTTTTTATTTGAGGTTTAGAAGAGACCATTTCCAGAAAAAGTTACATTTTAGATCACGTACATAAAAATTTCAATTTTACTACAAAACCTGGTTTAAAGTTAGGTTAAGGAGAATGGGAATGTTCGGTTTCTCACTGCAATTTCCTAAATTGTGGCGTAATTTAAAAAAAAAAATAAACAGTTAGATACAAGTCTAATGAAAAGAAAGATACTGTACATATAGAAATTCTTATTTGGATTTATTTGCATAAATTCTGAGTTTCAGGAGATATTTTTGAAAGTTTATTCCTGAAAATGATGTTAACATTTTTCATTAATTTGTTAACCCACAACAGATGCGGTATTAAGAAATATGGTAACGTATTTACTCAATAAAGAAACAATAGAATCCGTAACAATGTGTAGGGAATTTGCAATTTTGTTTTGATTTCCTGCAAATAGTAAAGAACCTGGGTTAAATTCACCAAACCTTCAAAAGAGGGGGTTTCATTTAGAAGTATAACGGATGTTGGTGGTGAAACAGCTGAAGGAATACAAGTTTATGTTACGTTTATATGTGAAATAAAAAGCTATGGGAACAGGTTGGACAAAAACTCAAAATTTATAATGAAACTGTTCTGGTAAATGGTAGTTTTGGAAAAAGAGAAACATGTCAGACATCGAAAACGAAAGCCTTATGGATCTGGGGTCCGGAGAGCTTTCCAGCATAGAAGGAAACCCCATCAACGGGGTTGAAAACTCAGAGCGTGAAATGGCAAAAAGTAGCCTTGACAACCTGACATAGTAGGCAATAGGATAATTGGGCTGGTAAGCCTACTCGAATCGTGATACTAATAATATCGAGGAATGTATCGCAGTGGTCTTGCGTCCGGTTGCATTCATATTGTGTTAAACGGCCCATAATCGCAATATTATGCTATGAATGATGAATTTACACAATAGTATACATGTCAGCTCACAACCCAAACTGAAGCACCGTCTAAATGGAAAGGGTTATTTCCTGTATCGCCTGCAAGCTGCCTGCGTCCTGTAACCAGTGCGGGCCTTGCTTGTGTTCATGCGGTCATAAATTCAACAAACATACCGAGGAGTTTACCAATGTGCTGGGTTAAAAAGGAAATTTCCTCGCTGATGTTTGGTATTATTAGAGTATGGTGGACTTGCATGATTTCTCAGTATATATACAGTGAAACCTTGTTGTGTCCTTTGATAGCATCTATCGTAAAAAAAATCCATAGAGACCCCATAGAGTAAAGTTAATTTTTAACATTTTTTAATGTTCTGTAATTGTATTTTAAAATTTTTTCATAAATGTTTGGAAATGAGTAAATTAATGTAATATTTACAAATTGAATATTCCGCGGCGTATAATAAGAGTGAACCACGTTTTAGTGTCCTCATGTTAACATAAAAGGCAATAAACCCTAACCGGTTATAAGGTACAGTTACCATAAAAAAAATGCAAACGATTGGTCTCGTTTATGTTGATTCACAGTGTGCTTGTAAGCCATAAAGCGTTGTTAGAAATGACGAAAATATTTGCATCTTCATAAGGCCTTATAATGCGTTACTGAGACTTACATGTAATGACACTCTGGCGCCAGTAATCTGGTCGTAAGGTCAGAGGGTCGAAATGACGCTTTGGAAAAAGGTGAAATAACAGATTCCGCCGACAAGGTGGGCGAAACAGAAAGCGAGATCGAGGAAAGATTGACAAATGCTTACAGGGACCCGAGGGCAACCCACAGGTTCAGGCCAAAGCCGCCAGAACCACCCAGGAGTAAGCTCAGTCTTGGATGGTCAAAAACACAATTTTTATTAAACTCATTTATTCGTGTAAACATGAATACAGAGCATTATCGCTGCAGATTGATCGACATGCATGTATGTTACCCGGGAATTTAAAGTGTATGTGTGATGCAGGCAGCGTAGTATATCAAGTACATAAGGTGACATGCAAAACATTGTAGAATTCACCGAGTCATATGCAAACAGTATGATTCACTGAGTCATATAGAGGAATACAATGCACGGAGTATGGGCGCCCAGCGAGAAAGCGTGTGGCGAATGCGTGCACGACTACCTGTTTTGGGACCGAAAGGTCCCCCGCCGGAAGGCTTCCCAGGCATGGACGCCTCCCTCCAAGCTTTTAAGTGATATCACTTCGGTTACGCCGCGGCCAGGGCCAAGTTCTGACAGTTCTTTCGCGGTATCGGCGGCAATGATGCCACGCCAGTTCATTACAACGCTGGAGGTTTTGATTTGGCTTCGACGCAAGTCGAACCGACGGGTGCACCAGTCGAAGATGTCCTTGGTGCGGTAGTACCTCGCTTTCTGTCTGTAAGATTCGGCGAGGCTGGCGTTGTCGGCAACTATAGTGGTGTCAATTATATGACACCCTTTGTCCGCGTGATGAGCGATTTCCTAATGCCAGCCGGTTTCCTAATGCCAGCCGCTGTCGGGATGCTTGCTTCACGAACGACGTCCCAGCCCTTGTTTTGTAGTTTTTTCGCCAGGTAGAGGTTGATGTTATCATGACGTTTGATGCGGGCTCGCACACCTGAAGGATATGTCCGAGGGACTCGGGGCGACGGCAGCAGTCACATTGGGTATTACGCTCTGGGCGACCTCTGGCACATCGGACGGCAGGAGGCATCAGGTTCCCTCGCAGCTTGACCGCTTGGATAAAGTTGCGGCCAGACATCGTGCCGCGGGGAACTTGATCCAACGGACTGGTTGATCCCACTGAGTTGTTTCACTGAGCCCTCGCCCATCGACGGATTGGTGTAGCACGTCTCGGAAGGCCGCTGCAGCAGTGCTCTTACTTATGATCGGTACACCGGCGTACTTCGGGGGGACGCCCCATCTAGTCAGCTCGTCCTGGAAAGCGGATGTGGTTGAGATGGCCTGTGGATGTTGCATGCAGACCTAGCAAATCTCTCAAGTCGTCTAAGGCGCAGCAAGCTGATTTGGATCCCGCAGTGCTGAATTACGATCCTGCCATCTTGTGGGTCGGCGTACAGGTAACTGGTTGTTGTGTTTTTCGGTAGCTTCAACCACGAACGGACAGTTGACCGAATCAGCTTATCCACGTACTCGAGGGTCGACTTCCGCAGAGGACCGAGGGTCAATTCATGGATGATCGAGGGAATGATGTGGTACAGCAGGTATAGCCTTTGCTGCGGTTTCAGTGGCGCTCTTGTAGTGCGCTAGAGTTTCACTTCAAGATCCACGATACACTTGGGGCCGCTGGCTTGTCCTCCGCGGAGCTGGGTACCCAGGTATCTGTATGTTGCGCTGGCACTTAGGGCAGGTACTTGGTCACCGTTGCTGGTCTTTAAGAAGTTCTTCGGACTGACGAACCACTTCTTTTTCCTGCCGTGAACATCGATCTGGTTGGTGGCACATTTCGCGGCATTTAACGAAAGGCCGAGATTGGCAAGACTTGTCTCCAGATGTGTGAACAACAGCCTGGCACCATGAGGAGAGCTGCATGTCAGGGCAACATCATCCGCAAAGGCGAGATGATTTACCCTAACACCACCGATGTTGAATCCGAGCGCTGGGTCCAGACCTTCTATGGCGATATCAATCACTGCGTTGAATAGCAGAGGGGATAATGGATCTCCTTGTCTTACATCTCTGGTCACTCTGATGGGGCCGGAGAAGGATCCATCAACCCGAAGTCTGGTTTCGGAGCCCTCGTATAGATCGGAGATGTAGTTCACGAACGGGCATGGGATCCCACATCGGAGGGCACCTATCCAGATGGCGTCGTGGGTGACAGAATCAAATGCCTTTCTAACATCGACAAAGGCGACGGTCAGCGGCTTAAGGTCCCTCTTGGCTTGTTTTATTATCGTCTGCAGGGAGTAGATGTTGTCCGCTATCCCGTCACCTCTCAGGAAGGCACGTTGGTTGATACTAAACGTCCCGTGCGTCTCCACACGACCCGCCATAACTCGATGGAATAATCGGCCAACCATGGATCCCATCGTGATGGGGCGGAACTGCCCAGGCTCGGTTGGGTCTTTCACTTTGGGAATCAGCGCCGTTATGCCGAACTTCAATTGGTTTGGTGGGATGCCGCATCGAAGCCATAGGTTGAATCTGGCTGCCAATTGATGGATGTTGATATGTTTGAGGTCTTCTTTAGTGATCCCGTCGGGACCAGGGGATCCGTTGTTAAGAGACTTCAATTGCAGGGCAACTTCATCCTCGGCTATAGGTGCGACGATCTCCCAGTCGCCGGCTTGGCCAATGTCCATTGACTTGGTTGTTCCTGGATCTCCCTCCATCACGCTCCTCCAGAAGGGCTCTTGAATCTGCAGGGGCACCGAACAACTCGATCCAAGTTTCCCGCTAATTATGACACGGGCGCATTGGGTTCGGTTCCTCTTAAACTTTTTTTGAGCAATAGCATACTCTTGCCTCCTCCTGGCGCGGCGAGTGCAGTTGGGTGGTATCCAGGATTGCGGTCTTGTCTTGGACGTGTAAGTTATTGGGCATCCCAGCCATTCGATGAAGTCATTGGTCACGGCTTCCCGGATTGACTCATTATCCATCAACCAAATGTCCCGCAGAGCCTCGGGGAGGACACCTCTCCGGACGTCGCTGCTGACACACGGTCCATGGCGTCCCTCCATAAGTCGTACTCGGGAGGTGAGTGGGTACGATTGTTGGGGGGTGACATCACTTGGTTGTCTCGTTGAGGTCCTCCAACCTGACTTATGGCTTGGTCTCGTCTATTGTTTGATGTTCCGGGAGCGCTGATTACTGGCATCGGTGGTATGGCTCCGGCCGTTGGCGGAGTGTTTGCGGTGGCCCCTTGGGGAGACGTCTCTACTACAGGTGTCGGAAGGACGGAAGCTTCTCTAGTTCTAGCCGAAGACGTACACTCACTGGGGTCGGCGTCGACTACACTCTGTCCAGTAGGCGATTCATTTGGTGATCCGGCCGAGAGTGGTTGTTGATCGGACACAGAGGCAGGTCTCGATTCCTTCAGTTGGAGGTCTTTATGATCCTTATGGCGTCTGTGGCACTTGATTGCCTCGCGGGTGCGAGACGGATGCGACGCCGCTAAGGCATTGATGATCTGATTAGCTGACAGTCCTTGGGCCTGTAACTGGGCCTCATGGAAGGCAAAGGCGTAGCTCTCCTCCTCGTCCCATCGGGCCTTGGATTTCGCTTGGTTATCGTCAGCAGCCCTGGCGTGATACACATCTTCGTGGGCTCTCCTTTGATGGACTGAGAGTCCACGTTTAGCTCTAAAAGAGCGGAGGCATATGTCGCAGACGAATCCGGCCGGGGAGTGGTCTGTTTCAACAGGCATCGTTGGACGGTTGGTTCTCGCGGGAGTTGCAGCTTATGCGGTGGCATAAACGAGTAAACAAAATGTCTTGCGTAAACAACTCCAAAAACGACAATACGACCAGTTAAGGACAGGTCGGATGGGCGGATAAAGTCAGTTTTCGGTCCGGTATGATGGTGTTCCTAAACGCAGCTATGATTATTCGGCCGCCCCGAAACGGTTTGGACTAATCACTAGCTAGAGCCTTGTCCCATACTCCCACCTGGGAGCAAAATTCATCCACACTGGAACACTGTAACGTGATTTACCGGACCTACTTACAGGAGCACCACGAGAAGTTCTCCGCTCACTACCCCCAGGTCTCCGCTCACTACCCCCTATACGGTCACTTCAAGAGGTTCCGCAAGTTCCCCTCCAGAAAATCAGTGAGCATGGCATGCAAACACAACCAGGACCATTATATCACTTTTTTTGTATCCATAAACGTCAGTTCTATAACACAAAACAATAATATTTTTTTATGTATGATGTAATAAAAAAAATGCAGTTATTGCCATTAGTGTTCATGTTTTCTAAAAAAAATTCTGTTACCCTTAAATGACAATTGTCCAGAATTTTTTCATTCATAAAAAAATACTGTTTTAATGATAGGCCTATGCCAAATATTATATTCAGTAAAAACAGCTAATATGTATAGTGCCATTCAGGCAGACAAATTAATCACATATTAAATTGATTATGCTATGATTTTAAGAGTCAATCATATTAAAACCCCTTAATAAAAATCCCACCCGAAATAAAACTTTGCAGGGATTTTTCTGTAGTGTTTTCAATGCCACCCACAGGTATTTTTTTTTATATCATGTATGAAAAATGTTATATCTTTCCATGAGTGTTTATGTTTTCTTACCCAAAAAACCTGTTATCCTAAAATGACAAACTGTTCAGTATTTTTTATTTATTAAAATTAATGTTTTCAAAGGCCTATGCTGAATATTATATTCAGTAATAACAGCAAATATGTATATAGTGCCATGCAGGCAGGCAAATTAACCATACATTCAATTTATTATGTAATGATTTATTATGCAATGGTTCTTAATCCCCCTTAACAAAACGCCCATCCCAAAATAACACTTTGCATGGATATTTCTGCAGTGTTTTCAATGCTTCCCAAAGGCAGTAACCCCCCCCCCCCCCCCCCACTCCCAACCATACTCTTGGAGAGTTAATCCAGCACCTGCCTTACAGGGATAAATATCAACAGGGAGCCCTGACTGCAGGCCCCTAGAAAATTTATCGAATCTCAATTTGTATTCGCTGTAGCTCAAGAATATTGTCAATGAGATTATAACTTTTCTATAAAACAAAAACGCTTTATATACTGTCTTTCATGCTTGGACCATTGATCTGTAGTTATATCACCCTGATCTCCTACATGCAGCTAAAATTAACTTTATAAAAGAATAAGAAAAATATTAATAAAATGAAATATTTTAATGATTACATGTCATTTAGAAATGAATAAAAAAACTCAAATTTCAAAGGTTTGTGAACACTGATGACCGACAAGTCTGTGCCTACTGAGATATTTATGATATCTGAACCATGAAAAGTGAACTTTCTTTTAGCAAAAGTGTTTTTAAACACAATGAATGTGAAGTTAGAGCCCTTACAGCTAATAAACATTCTTTTAAGGATCAACCACAGGACATCTGAGGGGGCTTTGGTTTTTCCTTTCTAAAAAAGCAATTAATTCTTTTCAAAGATTAAAAATCACTTTTTCTTTCTAACTCATCTTGTGACAAATTTCACTTTTTCACTATTGCAAAATAAAACATTTTTGTTCTTCAGCACTGAAGAGAAACCTAGTTATTTCAAATCGACCTGCATGCACTGCTGAATGTTTCAACACACACACACATGTATCAACCTGTTTATATAAAATAGTACAAGATATACATGCCTATCCAAACACAAACAAATTACCCAGTTATAGATAGAAGTATAGTTTAACAGCCAAGAGAAATATGTACAAACATGGGATTTTCTTGGTAAAAACGAACAATGCATTATGTGTATGAAGCCTGTCTACATGAGGTTATGGATGTAGCTACCCTATACATCAACCTTTAATAAAATTTGCTATGTGGACTTCCGGTCACATGACTGAAGGTTGAGGGTGCGTGGTTAGAGGCTCCCACAAAATTGTCTAAAATAAATACAAATGTCGCCGAAGTGGATTACAATATGACCAGAGGTAAACGTACTGGAAAGAAGACGTCGCAATCAGTTGGTGATATGGACAAATATGTGGAGAAGGACACCGAAAAACAAGCAACAGGTAGGCCTTCTCAGATAACACAAGAGACAAGCAATATGGACGGTACCCAGGACTTAAATGCGCAGTTGCAAAGTGCCCTTGCTGAAATAAAATTAGTAATGAGCTCTAACAGAGAGATCAAAGACCAAATTGAAAATATGCACACAGACTTAAAGAAACAACTAGACGATTTGTCAACAGAGCAATCGAACATAAAACAAAACATCTAGGGTCTTGAAAATAATCTAGAGTCCCTGGATAAATCTGTTGATAGTCTGAAAGGGCAGAAAGATCAGCTTGTTAGTGAGGTTGCAGAACTATGAAAAGAAATGACAGAATTACAGAATCAAAATAAGGAAAAGGAATTACTGATAAATAAACTTCAGGAACTAATATCATTTGAACTAAATAAACAAGAAAGATACCTAAGAGAATGGAATCTGAGAATTGTGGGAGTAGGGGAGATAGGGGATATAGAAAACTGTAAAAATACAGCTGCCAGAATCATATCTCAAAATAAACTGGTAAATATGAGTGAGGATGAGGTGAAAAAAGCCATAGAGACGACTCACAGATCTGGAATGAAGGGCACACGGCCACGGCATATCGTAGTGAGGTTGCACAACAGACCACTAAGAAATGAAATTATCGTAGGGAGCAAAACAAAACTGAAAAACAAAAGCATTCGAATAGTCGAAGATTTAACATTGAAAGACCTGCTGTTAAAACAAAGGGCTAAACCGCAAATGGCCGTTGCCTATAACGACGGTGATCGAGTAAGGTTCTGGCGTGGACGGCTCTACGTCAACGGCAAGCCGGTCCCCATTCAGGATCCTGCCCCTCGCTCGATCCACGAGAGATCAGCAGCACAAAGCGACACAACAACAGACTGACGGCTGTTTTTCCATATCCAATCCATAGGTTTGTGACGCATTCTACCATGACGGAGCTGCCACGTGGTGCACGAACTGCGCATGTGCAGGAGGAGCCACTATTAGTGAGAAACTTTATAGACAGGCGGCGACACTTTCGTTTATTTAGTGACAAAGCTGATAGGTGGCAGCACATTGAAGTTCAAGGACGTTACTAACCTTGGCGACTCGTAAACATGAGCGAATATGTGGGATGCTGACAATGACATGGTTTCTAAAGACTGGATTGTATAGTAAGACTCAGAACGCAGTTAAAGTCATGTGGGGAACTTGTAAGTTTTTATTGTTATATGTAACTATATATTTTTTGTTTTATGTTCATACAGTACGAGTCTCGTTAGCTTTAATTATTCCACTCAAGCGTGGATATTACCCTGGCCCTTCTGCACATACAATGTTTATAATTATATCAACATCAGTAAGAATAATATTAATAGCATGCAGTAACTCTTACTATCCCAACCCACGGCAATACCATACCTCTGATATTATACATAAAATAACCAGAGGATCTAACGTACGATATTTACTGAAATTAACACAGTGTATAATTAAACACATTAGTGATCTTATGATAATATATCATATTTTTAATTATATCAGGATCTGTATTGTGTCACCTCAATTTCCACACGACAGTAATATAACTAATTTTAACAAGGCACACTTTACAAATTTAGTCTATTGTTCTGACATAAATGTTTATACTACAATTGAAAGATGTACTTTATATCTTTTAGTCGAAATATTGTCTTCTCGTTGGGAGAACAAATGTTTCTTTGGTCAAATAACCGTGCAATTTTATGTATTTTCTGCCGATCAGGTGCCCATTTTGTATAGCATAAACAGTTATACCAACTTATTCTCTTAGTCACATGTAAGTGTCATACACAAATTAACTCTTCCTTATAGCTGTGAAGCATACCTAATTTTTTCTCTTCTTTTGATATAATTATAATGGTTGATTTAAGTATACTTTCTCTCAATGTGAGAGGCTTAAACAACTACAACAAACGCAGACAGGTGTTTTATTGGCTGCAGCAAAATGATCATGGAATAATATTTTTGCAGGAAACTCATAGTTCCCCTGCTACCGCTGCTCAATGGAGAGCAGAATGGGGACACATTTTCATTTTTAATCATGGCAGCTCCAATGCCCGGGGTGTGGCAATTATGATAAAGAACAGAGTGTCACATGAAATTCATAATGTATACAAAGATGAAGATGGTAGGGTTATTATAATTGACATCACCATTGGGAATGTGCGGTTGAACTTAACAAATATATATAGTCCAAATATAATGAATGTAAAATTTTATTCAAACATTTTTGATAAAATTGAGAACAGCCATAACAACAGTAATGTGATAGGTGGTGATTGGAATATAGTTTTAAATCCAGCATATGATAGAACAAGTAATTGCACCACAAGAAACCAGGTAATTAAATCAGTTAATGAATGGATGGACGAACTAGATCTGATCGACATATGGCGATATCTCAATCCAAAGAAAAAACAGTACACTTGGATGCGTCTAATCCCTAACTATACTGCAAGTAGGTTAGATTATTTTCTGTTATCTAGAGATCTAATCAAATATACAAAAAGTTCATCTATATTTCCCGGTTTTAAAACTGACCACTCAGCCATCGATATAAATATCACATATTCCCAAAACCAGAAAGGTCCTGGGTTCTGGAAATGTAATGTTTCCCTATTAAATGATGAAGAATTCGTGAAGAAAATTAAAAACTGTATACAGACAACAGTCAAAGAAAATAAAGATGCGAATCCATCCTTGTTATGGGACACCATAAAAATGGCAATAAGAAGAACAAGTATTAGTCATGGTATCATAAAGCAGAAACACATTAAAAATCAGATATCTGAATTAGAACAAGATTTGATAAAATTAAAAATGCTAATATTCAGAATGAAGACACACAAAAGGAAGTTAAAGAATTAGAAAAAAAGCTTAATTAATTCATAGAAGAAAAAACTAAAGGTGCTATTATTAGAAGTAAAATCAGATGGTATGAAGAAGGTGAGAAATCAACAAAATATTTTTTTAATTTGGAAAAACGCAACTTCAATAAAAAAGTGATAAGCAATTTGAACATAAACGGTAAAATAATATCAGATCCAAATGAGATACTACATGAAGAAAAGTACTTTTATGAAAAACTTTATACATCAGATAAAACGCATAACATCAGCAATCTTTTTTCTTTTATAAAAAAATATAATTTACAAGTTAAGAAAGTACAAAAGATTACATGGCCAACAGAATTGACAGAAAATGAATTGTTCAATAGCTTAAAATCTTTTTCGAATGGTAAATCGCCTGGATCTGATGGCCTACAAGCAGAATTTTATAAATATTTTTGGAGCGATCTTATAAAGTACTTTACGAATGCCCTCAATTATAGTTTTAGAACTGGTTCATTATCGATAACACAAAGACAGGGAATAATTAGCCTATTGCCTAAAAAAGGGAAAAACCTTCAATATTTGAAAAACTGGCGGCCACTGACACTACTAAATTGTGATTACAAGATAATTTCAAAAACTATTGCAAATAGGAAAAAACAAATAATTAAACAATTAGTTGATGATGACCAGACTGAATTTATCAAAGGGAGGTATATAGGAGAAAATATTAATAAAGTGCTTACTCTTATAGACCATGTAAAGTATAATAATCAAAAAGCCTTTCTTAAGACAATCGATTTTGAAAAAGCCTTTGATTTTTTAGAATGGGACTATATACATACAGCTTTGGAAATTATGAACATTGACAAAAATATAATATCAATGATAAAAACTCTTTATCATAACATAAGCAGCTGTGTGACTTATAATGGATATTTCTCTGAATTCTTTTCAGTATCTAGAGGAGTACGTCAAGGATGTCCTGTTTCTCCATATTTATTTGTACTTTGTGTGGAGTTATTGGCTGATGCAGTGAGAGCAAATAAGAAAATAAAAGGTATTAATATTCAAAATAAAATGATTAAAATTGCACAATATGCAGATGATACCATTTTATTAGTAACAGATACTGAAAGTATGAAAGAAGCACTCCATACTTTAAAGGAATTCAGTATGTTTTCTGGTTTGAGGATTAACCTAGATAAAACAACAATAATGCCCCTTAAAAAGGGCAATTATGTAGAAGAAGATGAAGTAAAAAAACTAAATCTTAAATGGTCTAATGAACAGGTCAGTGTATTAGGCATAACTATCACTCAATCATCGCAAAATATAATTAATATAAATTACTTACCAAAAATAGAAAAAATAAAAAATTTAATAACTGTGTGGTCTCAGAGAAAACTGACCCCAATTGGAAGGATAACAATAACAAAAAGTTTAATAATTTCTCAATTTATTTATCTTTTATCAGTCCTTCCAAACCCACCGAAAGAAATCTATAGTCAGGTTGAGAAAATGTTATTCAGATTTATTTGGGGTTATGGAAGAGAACTGGTGAAGAGAAACAAATTAATTTCTGCTCCCAAAAATGGGGGATTGAACATGATACATTTATTAACCCAAAGTACAGCACTAAAAATCTCATGGATTAAAAGGTTGATAAGCAAATCTGAGAATAATGCATGGAGGCAATTTGTTTTGTGTTTTGTCTTATCTTAAATTGGGTACCCATTCTTTTCGTTGTAACATTGCACCAGAGGATATAAAACACATATTAGTAAGCCTTCAACATTCTGGGAAGATGTAATGTTCCAGTGGTGTTACTATAACCATAAAGCTCCGTTAAATTATGCTGATATTATGTCACAATTTCTTTGGTTTAATTCATATATCAAGAGAGGGAGACAGATAATATTTATAAAGAAACTCTACTCAGCAGGGGTTTTATATATCTCAGACTTGGTCACAAAAATAGGAAATAATATCTCATGGTTAAGTCACCATGCATTTTGTAAAAAATATCAAGTGCACATTGATTTTGTAAGCTATAATGGTTTTCTTCGCTCCATCCCTCTTAGCTGGAAAAATGTTATCAAGCAACACCATGAACAAAACCAGGTAAAACAACATGTTTTCAAAATAGACAATCTTATGACAATGGAAAGACCTGTCAAGTTAACTTATAATGATTTAATAATGCAGAAAGCAGTATTGCCTGAAAAAATCACTGCCAAATGGAAGGCAGAGTTAGATCTAGATTCAGATGTCAATGTTTATAAGGGCTTTAAACACATTTATTTTTCAACCATATCAGTTCCACTCAGATATTTTCAATTCCGGTTACTACATCGCTGTGTAACTCTGAATCCTTTTTTACATAAAATTAACAAAATTGATTCAGCTGAATGCACTTTTTGTAAAAATGAAAAAGAATCTCTGTTGCATTTATTCTGGGATTGTCCATTTTCCAAATATTTATGGAATTAAATAACTAAACAATTAAAACTAATCGGCTTTTTAGACAATTCTTTTCAGTTGACAGCTGAAACTGCAATGCTGGGATGTTATGATAATGACTCGATAACCTACTGACTCTACTAGTAAAGAGACATATATATGTGAGCCGATGCAATAAACAAAAACCAACAGTTGTGACCCTGAAAGATTCATCAGTGAAATACAAACAGTAGAAAAATATATAGCTGTCAGCAAAAACAAACTGGATCACCACGAGAAAAAGTGGTCACCAATGAAATGTTTTATTCCTCATACTCTACAAACTTAGTTTCAATTCCACTAAAATTTGCTATTCTTTCATTTTTTTTTTAGTTTATCATATTTTTAGTATATCTTAAATTAAATTTGAGTATTTTGTTTAAATATTTTATTTAACTGAGACACAGATATACTAGTATTATCATCATGAGATAGTGTGGGGTTTTACAAATATTACATTCATCTATCTGCAGAAAACGGCCTTTGATGTTAATTATTAAGCATGCGTTTTTGTTTTCATACTGTACACAGTTAAAAATGATCATCACTATAAATCTATACAGCGCTGTTCAGGAGATACCATTACGTTCTTTAACATACTTGATCATAATTTTAATAAACAACTATAATCCAATTCATGATGAATGTTAGGTATCCTGAACAGAGACTTTAGATATAAGAATAATATTATCCAGGTGTTTTATTTAGAAGAATTATATTGAATGTCGTAAGTTGTATACTGTCTTTATGTTTTTGTTATATGTATTCTTTTGTAAATTAATACAGAACACATATTCTTGGACATATTGGATCATAGTATTAATAACAACTATAATCAAATTCATGATGGACATGATGTTAGGTATCCGGAACAGAGACTTTTGATTTAAGAATAATATGATCCAGATTTATTATGTAGAAGTAATATATTTTATGTTGTATGTTGTATACTGTCTTTATGTTCTTGTTTTATGTATTTTTGGTTTAATAAAAAAAAATTTTGCTATGTGAGCAAATTTTTAATTAACCACATACACTGAAAGGAGGGGACCCCAAATGCTTGTTTTGAACACTTGATAATGTATCAAATTTACTCTTTCCTAATTTTCTGAGTAATACCTACACACCAATGAGACTGGATTTTCCATTTGTGATGGAATTCGGAGTTAAACTGACCTGAATTTTATATATAACCATGAATTCATTATGGAGCCAGGCATCATTTTCTTTTTGCTAACATAGCACATATAAAATAAAGTATGACATATCCATGATAACTGGGAAGAAGATGGGTTAAATTGCACCTCAGGCATCTATATTTTTTATTAAAATGTTTCAATATACATGTAAGGTATCACATTTTATAGCAGTAAAGCAGTAAAAAATTATTTCTTATCATAATTTAATTGAGTGTTAAAATCTGGTGTTAAATATATAAGTCTGGATTATTTTTTTATTTTATGGATTCTTCTACAGCTGCACTACTTTCAGTTGTATGTATTTATCAAATCTTCACAGATAAACATCATAAGTATGTCATGTAAATTAATGTACTTACTTAAGATTGCATAGAATACTGAAATAGCCAAATTTAAAATTTATTATGAAATGAATATGTGAAACATTAAAAAATACCATTTTTGATATGGTGTAGCTTGAAAATTAAATCACAATTTTTTTCCAGTTGCGATTGTGATGAAATAAACTACTTTTCATGTAAATAACTTTTTCTCATTGAGGAATAAAAATTCTTTATTTGGAATAAAAATACTAAGATAAGAATCCCCCCCCCCAAAAAAAAATAAATATTATCTCACCTTAATAATGCATGAAATTGTAAAGACCTGCCTTTTATTTTCATATCTTAAGTTATTTCCAAACATTAAATTATCTCTAGATAAAAGAATAATTCTTACCAATACTGTAAAATATTTGATAATAAAATTGTGAGTCACAATAAAATTATCTCACCTAAATAATGCATGAAATTGTAAAGACCTGCCTTTTATTTTCATATCTTAAGTTATTTTTAAACATTAAATTATCTCTAGATAAAAAAATAATCCTTACCAATACTGTAAAATATCTGATAATAAAATTGTGAGTCGCAATAAAATATATCTCTTCTGTATCCGGCTTCATGAGTCAATTACAACCAAGGAGAAAGGCACCATTGTTAAAGACTTGATTTATACAAAATATCTTGCTGAATGCAAGCTGAAGGATGAAGTTGCCCTCTCAAAAGTTTTGTGTGGGAAAATATTATGTAGCATTTTCAAGGTTGAAAGTGTTCAGATTCGCCATAATGGGAAAATACATGGGCCTACAGAGGAGTTACATGGAAAGCAGCGGAGAGTACTGATATCAGCACCAAGCTATATCATTTTAAACTTGAGGACACTCTTAACCAGAAACCAGAAAGCTTTATTGTATTCAACCAGCAGAAAGAATTCTGGACATATGGGGAATTTACAGGTTACTTGATAAATAGAGTTAGACAGACAAAGGAAGTAACATTTAGAACAGATGGAACCTGGCAGCTTAGTGTTGGTTGTACAGCTGTTGACCCAAGTATCATAGGAATTGGACATAATGTTATTGACAATGCTGCCAAAATACAGATGGTGTTTGATCTTGTAAGTCAATCTAAACTATGCAGGGGACAGCTTCTTGGAAATAACAGTACCTGTAAAATTGCTTAACTGTGGAAGAGTGAAGGGTGTGAGACAGCAGGTGAGAAAAGAGTGAGGACACTATCATGTGCACAAGTTTTGCCATTATCATCTTCAAGCAACAC
Source organism: Sipunculus nudus (assembly GCA_026874595.1). NCBI lineage: Eukaryota > Metazoa > Annelida > Sipuncula > Golfingiida > Sipunculidae > Sipunculus > Sipunculus nudus. The sequence goes on along the minus strand of CM049311.1, from coordinate 10,834,782 downwards.
ATGTCGGGCATGTCAGACTGGCCTATGGAGAGAAAGGCAGCAAGCTGGGTCAAATATATGCAAAGGAGATACCCTGACACAAGCCAGAAACACACAACAGAGAGAAAAGCAAGAGAAAAATCATATAGAGCCTAAAGATACTGATGAAATTGCATACTGTTTAGCCAAATTACTGCCTGAAGCTAGTCCAGAGCTAAAAACTTTATTACTGTCCCAACGTAAATGTCTCTTACAAGCTGACAAAGATGCTCGAGAAAGACGATGGGACAAGTCCATTATACAGGCATGTCTGACCTTGTGGAACAGAAGTCCTCAAGCATATGAACAGCTGAAAAATTCAGGTTTTCTTTTTCTTCCAAGGTCAAATTTGTTGCAAAGACACAAGAACAAAATTTTGATAAACAAAATGCTTCACGATGTGGTGGATTTATATTTGATGAAATGTCTGTTCAACAGGACTTAACTATAAAGGTTGAAAAGGAAGGCGTAAAATTGTGTGGTCTGGTGGATACTGGCCCAGAATGTGATGCCATCAGTGTGTTAATGGATCAGACACACGAAGCTAAAGCAGCCACTCACATTTTACAGTTTATTTACCTTGACTACAGTGGTTTTCGTTTTCCTTTCCTATTTTATCCAACAGCTGGTGTGAATGCGAATCATGTATTTATGCTATTTTGGAGATATTTGCAAATGCTGACAAGTTGGGACTTCGTAGTTGATTTTACTTGTATGGATTGGGCCAACTGTAATAGAACTTTTATGTATTTAATTCTGTCTGGTAGGGATATCTTAAGTGTTAAAAATATCTTTAATCCTGCCCATGAAATAACACTATTGATGGACTACTCCGCAGGCTTAATAAAGGCAAAGGGTCAATAATACCAGCTGGTATAAACAGCGATGTAGTGGAGAATATGTTTGCCCAGCAGAGAGCCACTCACCATGGGGCGAACACAAATCCTACTGTATATCAATACAAAAAAGCAGTTAATGCTTCTATCCTTGGTTCAAAGATTGTATCAAAAAAATCAAATGTAGCACCAACACTGCAGCACAGCCTGTTAACTTTGTGTCAAAGAGGCCACTGAATCCAAGGAAACCTTTAACATCACTTACAAACATGCAAGTATTTTTACATCTTACAAAACCAATACCAACAATCAAAAATTCGTGGAATTAATGTCCCCAGCTTTGGGATTTTGTTGATTTTCATGCTTGGTAAAGATGGACAGACTGTGTGACAGACAGACAGACAGACAGAAGCGAGACACCCCGAAACAAATCCTAACCAAGGTATCGATGAGAGCAATGTCTGACCAAAATTTGAATGAAATCTGATAATATTTAGGAATGTTATCGCACGGAAATGAAAATACGACGGACTGACAAACAGAATGACAAACAGAAAGACAGACAGATGCCAGACACTCCAAAACCAATCCCAACCAAGGTAAGCATAAGAGCAATCACTGACCAAAATTTGAATGCAATAGGATAATATTTAGGAAAGTTATCCCAAGGAAATGAAAACCTGACAGACAAAGTGACAGACATACAGACAGACAGATACTCCAAAACCAATCACAACCAAGGTATGCATGATAGCAATCACTGACCCAAATATGGATGAAATCAGATGATATTTAGGAAAGTTATCGCACGGAAACGAAACCTGACGGACGGACAGAGAGACAGACAGACAAACAGATGGCCAGACAGACAAACCCAAATCAATGTCCCCCGCGTCCGCATCGGCATAGCAGGGGACAACAAAAAGAGTGACTTGACGGATGGACAGACAGTAAAACTCAATCGAGTATATGCCCTACCTTAAAGGAGGGAGAAAAAAAATAATAATAATGATAATAATATCTAAAATTAACAGAAATGCTTAAGGAAAGCAAGTAAATGATGATTTCATAAATGTGAGTGTACATGAATGATGAAAATCGACTCTTTTTATCTCAAAGTTTCCATATGATGCATAAACTAAATAATCACATAAAATTAAAAAAAAACATATATATCATAGACCTCTGGCCCTTTTCTTGAACATGTCCTATAATTAAATATTGCTATATTTTAAGGCTGCCAAAATATTTATTCAAATATATGGGCAGAATACTGTAAAGGATGTTCATTAAAATTGTCAATCAAGATGCCAAGTCATTGAGATGTGAATTTTCTACTTTATTGATCATGTTTCTAACTTTTTCGACAGTCAATTCCCCCTCAAGAATCAGGAACACGCCCATGACCTGGAAAGCCAAGCACAACTAAGCTCTTCAGGGATGTTAACTGACTTTTCAACTATGGGCCCTATCAGAAGTCTGAAAAAATTACATATAACAAATTTTTTGCAGCTATCTTTTCATTAGAAACAGATTTAATGTTGAATATGTCTCTTTAAGGATAAATATATTATATTTACTTAGGAAAATGTAAAATAAAATCTCTTACCTCATAACTGTGTCCTTTGGGTAATCTTGTCATGTAGGCATACAGGTGTTTTAGTACTTTCCACTCCTCTCTCACTGCAGTGTATCAGCACCGGATTTTCCTCGAGTGGCTCTCAATTTATTTTCTTGTGTTTATCTACCTTGGGTGGCTTCCCAAATTATGCTTGATTTTCCTTAGTTTTGATAGTATGAAGGTCTAATTACCATAATTGTTCTCACTATTCACTTAGTTTTTGTCTACTCTTAAAAGACGTAAGTTCATCCTAAAATAGATTTTCTATGTCTTTCTGGATGCCTTATATTGAGTACAGACAAAGCATCCCCAGATTTCATCCTCCTTCTGTACCTTCTCCCATTCTGTGTCATTAATCTCTGCACACTTGCGATGCCACCACTCATCACACCGGTCACACTGCACCCACAATTCTTCGTCATCACTGGCTTCTGGTTCGAAACACTTATGACAAAGTACTTTCTTTTTTATAGCCCTCCCTTTCCCTTTACCTTTACCCTTCCTTTTCCTGCTTGGCTTGTGGCCTTTGAGCTTGAAGCAACTGGGTTGTTACCTGTTGATGGGCATTCAGGTAAAGGGTTCATCATACCAGTTGCATCTTTGTCTTGTATGGCATGAACAAGTTTGTCATTTAACTTCTGCTTGGTATCACTTTTGGTATAGTATATACCATAGGCCTCCCAAATACACTGCAGATTTTTCCTGGTGAAATCTGACGTTGTAAATAAAGATGGGATGCATCAGGTCATTCACCAAGAAGTCTGGCTGTGTTGGAAATAGAGTCTTCAAGGCAGTCTTGGCATTAGGTGAACAGCTTATCATAGTCTCTGCATATTTCACTAGATCCTTTGTGAATATTCAGTTTTTCTTTGCTCAGTGATGTGTGAATGCAGTGTGTCAGTATCAAAAAGAAAGTTGTGCAATCATCTGTTATGTGAAGCAGACTGTTGCGCACATTTTGTTTTCGCTCTGTTTGTTGTAGGCTTTCAATATCAGAACATAACAGGGCACCCTGTCTTTAGAGCAAGGACCTTGGGTGCAGCAGCTCTGCGTAGTGCTTTGGCACTCCCTGTGTCATGAGACTGTTAGATTCGCTGCTCACCAGGAAATTTGTCTAACATGTCATAATTGAAAACCTGAGCTTGAAACTTGGTTGCAAACAGGTGAACTGCCTTTACATTATCAAGAGGCCTACAGAGTGACATAAGGAACATTTCAGTGTCCTCAGACACATGGCCAGATGCTGTTTCATTTACTGCTGTAATAAGCATGTTATCAGCCTGTCGGTGAATTTCATAGAACTGCATATGGTGTGTAAATATCTTTCTCCAGATTTGACTTGTAAAGCAAAATTCACCAGTATCTTGCTGCATGACATTTGCAAACGGGGGGTAGCTGCATAAAATCCCCTGTAGCCACTATCTGAATTCCACCAAAGTATGTTTTGCTGTTTCTAGAAGTCCTACAAACCAGTTCTAATTGTTGAAATTTTTTTTTTTGACAGCATGGACACCTCATCAATGAAGATGATGTCTGTCTGAGCAACATTCTTTCTCACCCCAGCATACCGATCATCATGCAATACCAGCTGGACTAGTTCATCATTTGTGTAGCGACCATCTAACATATGATGCTTATAAAGTCATGCATAAATTTATGTGGCTAATTTGAAAACATGAATGAGATAAATTGTACTTTGTAATCCAATGTGTTACAGTTTAGACTTGAAAAAAAAAGTTTTTTCACAATATATTTATTGTAAATGAAATGACTCGGTAAGGTATTTCAATCTGACATGATGTGGGTTCAACAGCTGGTTAGTAATGACTGTGATATATATATAAAAACTATAAAAAATATATGACTAAAACTTTCATAGCATAGCATGAGTGGGTCACTTTAATTGGGCCAAAATGTTCATGTTGTTGCAATGCACATGTATGTGTATTATTCTGTGAAAATACAATTAGATTATTACCTGTGAACAGTTGTTGCTCCTATATTCAAATTCAGTGCTGACATCCCTGTTGTTGACAGTATAGTGTGTTTCCTTTCCTTTGGCAAGCCTTCCACACATGCCTTAATCCAGTGACTTTTGCCTGTGCCAGCTTGGCCTAACAAGGGAGACAGAATAAATATCTTAATTCAAATTTTCTTGTTATTATAGTAGAGTTACATTGTAAACTATGGGGGACACAGGAAGAATGGACCTGTTGCATGCTGCTGGACAACTGACCAGATCTTTAGGAATGACAACTTGAATCTTTTAATTCAATGACAGTTTTTTTAAGGGCAAAGTGTGGCAAATTATTTTCTTTAATTTTGTAAGTGTGAGGGCATTTTATTTTACACAAACAGATATCATTAAACAAAATCTGGATGTGTTTATAACTGCTACTGGTAAAACTGACTTTACATATGCCTTACCCTTGTTGTGTGTGATTGGTTGTGTTGGCTGGCTTTACATGACACATTTCAAACTCTGCAATGTGATACTGTCACAAGGGAATACAAACCGGGGAAGTGCTTAAAGGAAGGCGTTACATCAACGAGGTTCAGTTCGTGCATGGGCCTGAATGAAGCTAACATCCCTCGCACCGCCGCTACCGTTAAGTACAAAGGACTGGGAACGTTTTGCGCCATGGCGACGCAGTACATAATAGCCATGGGAATAGTGGGGTTTTGCTAGAGATGATTGTGTTCCTGTCGACCAGACCCCCTTATCTCTTCAAAGAATACTATTCTCGCTACGTTAAAGACAAAGCTTTTTCGACGGCCATGATGTGTTCCGTGATGGGAGTCGTGTTTGGGAAAATTGGAAAAACCCAGAAAAAACGACATCCCCAGACAAACCATTCTGCCCGAATTCGACGCTGGGACCACTGGGAGTAATTTACGATCTTATTCTACTGTGAAAAAAAAACTGAGATTGTGTTGCGCCTTTTTCTGTTTTAATGATATGATATTCGCTCATTTCATTTAGAAAAATGGAATATTCAAAGCGTAAGAATAAACGCTTTGTCAAAATGTATGAAATATTGCTGTTTTACTATGAGTGTTCTATCAGTGTTACCAAACGAACAGCAAGAAACCTTTCCAGACTGCCGCATATCAAATACCCTATTAAAATGTTTAAAAACAAACTTCACTCTGAAACACGAGGTCCCAGGGTAAAACCGGTTGAAACCATGGACAGCTTTGATTTTTCCGAAACTTTAGATTTGAGTCAGCTGGCTTCTTTTTTGCCCCTGCCGAATGATGGCACAGCGGTGACCCCAAAGATTTAAATACCTCAAAAGAAGAAATCAAGAACCCCCAATCCTGGCCCTTCTATAAAGAAACGCAAAAAGTCCGCAAATAACAAATCTATAAATAAGTCCAAAAAGAACACGGGGAACACTAAAAGCCAAAAGAGAAAATCCACCAATAAATAAGGAAAGAAATCTAAATAACGTAAAACTAAATAGAAAACCAAAAGAAAAGATTCGACTAAAACGGTCAAAAAGGACGCCATGGTCAAGAAAAAAGTGTCCAGAATTATGAAAAAGGCAGCTCTCAAATGTAAAAGCGAAAATGAAGATTTGATAAAAAGAATCAACACATTGGGAGAGAAATACGAAAAACCTAATAAAAAGTTATTATCAGGGCCCTGAGAAAATGCGTGAGAGACAGATTTTGGAAAATGCTCAAAGCTGCCAAAATATCTTTGAAAAAACTGTACAAAATAAGATGTGGTGTAAAGAAGCTCAACAACACTTTAAACTTTTACGCCACCCGAGTTTAAGGTCCGAAATCCTAAAAGAAATAAAAAAGAAGACATAAAAAGCAAGGTTTCTGTATCGTTTTAAATATTTTGCTAATCTCCAGACATGGCCAGAGGAAGACCCCCTAAACTATCCACGGATAAAATCCCTCTTCCCAAGAGAGGTCGACCCAAGAAAAATGAAAAGCGTGAAAAAAGACTAAGGAAACGTTACAGGTTCGCAGAAAACAACCCTTATTGACTAAACGCTTTACAACTTGCGGTGAGCCCCCAGCTTACAAAAAGATACCCCTCTGAAAAGAAAAAGAAAAAAAAACTAAGCCTTAAACCGATCGCCCCCACGGAGTACCTATTTAGCTCCCTTGACTTATTTTCCTCCCACTCCGTCACCTGAAGATTTAGAAATTTCTGACATATTGAAAACTCTGGAACTTGACGAAGCTAAAATTTTGGCTGGCAATCGACCGAATTCGGAAGTTCCCTACACGGGTGAGAGCAAAAACGGTTACGTGGTGGCGGAACCTCCGCAAGAGATGACGGATGATAATTTTTCCGACCTATTTCTGTATCTTCAGAAGAAATTAAGCCGACAGGGAAAAAAATAAAACCAATGACCAATCTCCAATTAAAAATCTTAACCTTCAACATCCCAAGACCTTCTCTCTCTATTACATGAAACCACTTCCCGACCTGATAGACTGAGCTGAAACAACTCAGAACATTCCCCCTTCGAAAAACAGCAAAAGACCTCCAAACCAGGTTGCGTTTTAGCTGATGATGATGTTGTGCAGATGATAAAAAAATAAAATTCACGAACTGATTTATTTGCAAGATATGTATTTGCGTAATGAATAAAGAAACAAGAGTCGCAATATTTATGGGGTGTATAAACAGCGCTTCATGTGACCTGTTGAAATCGTTACAGAATTGTATTGGGACATCATGGTGGCTGCAGGTTGGAAGCCAGAGAAAATTTACAAGAAGGTTACAGCAGAGATAATCCTTTCCCTAGGTCTGAAGGGCCCAGGGTTTAATACATGGAAAACTGGGGGATAATGGCTCAGATATCTAAAATGGCTTCATTAAAGTGTTAACCGATTATTTGATGACTTTTAGTGAAATTAAAGAATTTAATTATGCTTACATTAACGGTTTCAATAGTGAAAACATGGACATTTTCAAGGGGCTTCTTAAAGCTGGGAGTGACGATTAACTGTGGATGGTCACACTGGCCCAAAGATGGGTTGTATATATTGACAAAAACAACACAAAATATCAGTGGTTGTGATGTTCTGGTTATTGAAACATGGCTTCTCCCGGCATTTCTCACAATCTGGACCTTTTTCACCTCATGTCGTACATAACAAATAGCCTCCCAAAAATGGGTGGAATTTTCCTCAAGCAGACTAGCAGAAAGATGGCTCCATTGAGTTTGACATCCCTGCGAATGAAGTTGAACTGCTAGAGCTTCACATTGAAACTCCAAACGGAGTTTGTTGCAAACATGAAGGGAAATGACATACCTTGTCAAAATTAGCAGACCATTTTATCTTTATTTCCACCAGCTTTTTTTCGGTGACTTGGAAATTAAAATGAACGGGAAAGTAATCACGGAAAACACCACCATGTACTTTCACAGGTGTTACCTGGCACAAAACATATCACACACAGAAGGTGGAAAAGAACAGTACTTGTCTGAAGCCAATGGGTTTTACAGAGACGAACCTGCGTATTTTAATTCTGTCCCGCTTTCTTCTGAACCAGAGGACCCTGATGATTATTCCCTGAGCCCACCTCCCAACGAAAAACCTATGTTGCTCCAGCTCCGTAATCTTGTTATGTTAGCCAGCTCATCAAAGTTAGAAGCTGATTAAATTAAGGAAGGAAAAATCTGTAATCTGTGTCATCTCCCGCTTTCAGTTGTTACCAAAGATAAAGGTATTATGAACGGTCCAAGAAGTAATAACTATGTAGTCAACGAAAAATCTGTTTACAAGTACATGATTCCATTCAACCCCCAACCCTTCTATGAAGGTAGAACTTACATGGAAATTTACGAAAACGCTACTAACAAAGTAAAACAAATCAGAAAATCGTTGTACTTGGCCCAATGGCACCTACAAACCCCGTTTCGGGTGACCGATTTCGGTATCTAACCGCAGAAAATGAAAAAAGTGAAGCCTTAACATCCACCAAAAGATGCAGGTATCCCAACGTACATGCGAGAAAGTGTATGGAGTTACATGAAGCAATGTATGGCATCAGATTCTAATGTAATACCTCAAGAACTAGTAGGATCTTATTAAAGAAGGTTCGCGAATGGAAAGGTAAAAACATCCTTGCTCTGAACAAGCCGTTGCCTGAACAAGATGATGATGTGTTTGTTAAATGTCCTGAAAGCAACCCAGATCAGTTAACCGCTCCCTAGAAGAACAACTTTATGCCTGTTCCAGAAGTCCCCATGCAATAGAAAGGGTTTTCTGTCACTTCTAAATCTATTACCTTCATGACAAAAATACAGGCTGATCTCACAGTCCAAGAAAGATATTAGGCAAACAAAGTCTCCTTGTTTTTCGAATTCCGATACAAAAACTCCAAAGAATTTGCTATCATGCAGAAAGCTGGAAATATAACAAATAAAAACTTCTAAAGTGAATCTGCACGTGAACCTTATCAGACCCACCATGAAACTGATTGAAAGTAACGAATCCCACATTTCCTCCGGACCACGGTTCAGATACCCTTAAAGATGTGTTTTAATGAGGACCCAAACGATAGATCAGAACGAAGTACAAACAGAAATTAAAAGTATTTTCAAAGTTGTGCTCCCCAGATATTAATCGGGATTGTGAAAACTATTGCCATCCAAGGTAGAGAAAATACAAACTCTATTTTAAAATTAAATAATTTAGACCTTAGATAAATTGTGGGCAAGTTTATCGGAATACCTAAACCCCTCATTCCTTTAGGAATGAATTACAAAAATGGAAAAATAAAAGGACCTACTTCCAAATGTCGAGTACCCTGGGACTTACAATGGAAGATACACGGATTACTTTATTCGATTTCTTGAAAGGAACAAATCTTATGGCCCTGGATTTAAACCACATGTGCACTGGAGCAGGGAATGAAAAATACTTAAACGAACCCCGAAACAGTACTTTGTATGCCCGTATGGATTATGGAGATTCTACCGGTGAAGTAGTGTACCCGAAAAACTCAACGGCCCGGTAGTACAAACAACAAAGCTTTTACTGCTGCGATTGATGGTGAATATGACAGTGAAATCCTCATCGGAGGCTCTCAGAGAGGGTTGCCACCATTACGCAGCAAGAATAAAACGGACTAAAACAACCCGTGTCACTTTTTTCTCAACTGATAACAGTTAAACCGCAAAAACACGTAACGCCACTTCTGTAATGGTCGTGTATATTTCAGATAAGAACAAACATCACACCACCCCTGTAACGGCCTTGTAATTTTTCAATCGGTGCGAAAACTCCTGTCATTTCACGCAAAAATGCGTGTATAAAGGTATCCCTACAATTCAGGTCTGCACAGCTATTACAGCTCACAAATTGTACACTTCATCAAGATACGAAGTTTTACTACTGCATATACAACAATGGCTGAGTTAGACTCCTTGGCATTTCTTAAATATGCGTGCAAACAAGCGATGAACGAGAACAATTTATTGAAAGAAACATTGAAGCAACCAACCAAGTTGTCAACGCTGAAGCAGTTTCATAAACCCCGAATGAAGTACCCCAAAAAGGTAAAAGGAGTACACCAAAAAGGTAAAAGGGGTAAAAATTCAGATGATAAACCAGCCAAGCAACCGCGTATGACGAAAGCACAAACGAAAGAAGCTGAAGAAAAAGCATAACAAACAGCGGAACTAAAAGCCAAAAAAAAGAAGAAAGCTGCTGCAAAAACTGCTGTGAACAACGAAAACAGTAACCAGCAGCCTGAGGAAAAGACACAGCATAAGGCCTGAAACATCGAATCAAATATCTGGCTTGGAGGTACGTGGTACCTAACAGCAAAAGTAAAGAATTTGCCAAACCAAGACAGACTACAGATAGCTAACTTCAGCTTCACGACAAAAGAACCTCTTGGCAGTCATAAACACAGTAGGTGCCTTTGCCAGAAAGTGCAACAAATAGAACTGGCTAAAATATCAGAGGGACTTGAAGATCTGATCAGCTGAGCTGATCGGAGACAACGACACGTGCTCCGTGATCGCTTAACTATACCCCGGCCGGTTGCACACTGTATAAAACGAAGAGTTTTGTATGGGGTTGCGTGATTTTATTACAAAAAAACGAACTAAGACAATACCTACATTCCTAGCGAGGCACCACCATCCCAGAAATTGTAATGGAATATCTTGGAATAAACAAATCTGGATCTGGACTCAATCTATCCCTTAACTGGGTACGAAATACTGAACGAAGCTTGCAACTCAATCTTGTGAAGATGGACTTTTAACTATGTGACACTTTCGTGAAAAGAAAAAGAAAGAACTTTTTTTATTAAAGTGTCTATTATTCCAGAATCTCGTGCATGTTTATATATATATATATATATATATATATATATATATATATATATATATGCATTTATATTATAATGTCAGTATTAGGCGTCTTATATCCAGTGCGATAAAACTAACAAGGTAAGCAGTGGCGTCATGCAGGTGGCAGGGTTGCCTTGGTGCATGGCTAAGAATTACACACCGGGGGACCCGGGCTCCATACTCGTGTCATTTCAGTTGTGAACCCATAACAAGGGGCAGGGGGTATATGTCCTTCATCCACTCTTTAGCAAAGGGGGGGGGGATGGTGGTGCTCAATGTTATCATCACCCTGCTATTCAGAAAATCAGATATTAATATTATTGGTTCCATTTCCGAGATTACTATGAAATACTTTGTATCTAAGCCTGGTTAAGAAGAAACCTATAGGGAAATATACTTAATGTCTTATTGTATAAAAATGCACTTACATTTGAAATATGTAACACAGACAATCAAAGGTATATTTAAAAATACAATATAAAACATTGATTACCCTCCTACTTCGAGTCATCCCCAACCCTTGAAGATGAATTGACGCCACTGAAGATTAGCTGGTACATAAATAATTCCTTAACCTCTCTGTCACAACATTTACTGATCAACACTAAAGATGTTTAATGATATCTAGTACTTCAAGGTGCAATAACTGTGATCAATAAATAGCCCAGGTCTGATACGAACGTGAAATGAGACAAGTCCTTGAGCTAGGCCAAACTGTAGTCAGGTTGTATACAGTAATGAGGCTCATGAATACATATATTCGAGCCATACGTGTTTGTTTGTAATTACATGTTTAATATGGTTTTAGGAGACAGAACCAATATAAAATGCTTTAATAAAGTAAAATATTATGAAACAGTACTCCTTCAGATAAAAAAAAATAGAATACCATTTCAGATTTAGGACGTTTGAGAAGATAAATTTATAGTCGTTTCTCACTTGCAAGTAACAATGAAACTATTTGTTCGTTTAACGATTTAGCAGTAATTTGGAATTTTTTGCTTATTTTATTAATGAAGAAATCTGTTTTGCAGACCTGGCATCGAAACAAACTGGTATGCTGTAGACATATATAAAGTAACACAAAATGACATGTTTAATATATAAATAAATATAAACATGTATATATGTGTGTGTGTGTGTGTGTGTGTGTGTCCCTGTACCCATTTCTCCCACGGTGTCAACATTGGCTCTATCCGACAATCTATGAAATGTGGACATTGGCTATCTCCGACATTCAATGAAATCTGGGCATGTCCGACAGGCTGTGAAAACTGGGAATCGGCTCTGGCCGACAGTTCTTGAAAACAGGGCATTGGTTCAGTGGGACAGTCTATGAAATCTGGGCATTGGCTCTGTTCGACGTTTAATGAAATCAGGGCGTTTGCTCTTCCCGACATTCTATTAAATATGGGCATGGCTCTGTCCGACAGTCTATGGAATATTGGCACGGCTGTGTCCGACAAGCTATGAAATCTGGGAATCGGCTTTGGCCGACAGTCCATGAAGTATGGGCACGGCTGTGTCCAACAGGTTATGAAATATGGGCATTTGCTCTGTCCGACGTTAAACGAAATCTGGGCGTTTGCTCTTCCCGACAGTCTATGGAATCCGAGCATGGCTCTGTCCTAGAGTCCATGAAATCTGAACATGGCTCTGTCCGACAGTCTATTTAATATGGGCATGGCTCTGTCCGCCAATTTATGTGATCTGAGAAAGACTCTGTCCGACAGTCTATGAAATTTTGGAATCGGCTCTGTCCGAAATTCTATGAAAACTGCATATTTTCTCTGATCGACACTCTGAGACTCTGGGCAGTGGCTGTTCCCGACAAATTATGAAATCTAAGCACTGGCTTTTACTGACATTCACTGAAATCTAGGTATTGGCTCTGTCTGTCAGTCTGTTGAATTTGGGACATTTGCTCTCGCCGACAGTCTATGTAATTTTGGTATTGTCTCTGACAGTCTGTGAAATGTGAGTATGGCTCTGTCCGACATTTCATGAAATCTGGGCATGGCTCTGCCCGACAGTCTGTGAAATATAGGTATCGGCTCTGGCCGACAGTCAATGATATCTTGGCAATTTAATCTTTCCGTCAGTTTATGGAATCATGGCACGGCTCTGCCGACAGTTTATGAAATCCGGGCAAGGCTATGTCCGACAATTTGTGAAATGTGGACATTGGCTCTGTCCGACATGTTATGAAATCTGGGCATTGGCTGTGTCTGACATTCTGTGAATCCTTGGCACTGGCTCTGTCCCACATTCTATGGAATCATGGAATCGGCTCTGGCCGACAGTCCATGAAATATGCACATTTTCTCTGATCGACACTCGGAGGCTCTGGGCAGTGGCTGTTCCCGACAAATTATAAAATCTAAGCACTGGCTTTTACTGACATTCAATGAAATCTGGGTATTGGCTCTGTCCACCAGTCTATGAAATCTAGGTATTGGCTCTGTCTGGCAGTTTAACGAATTTGGGACATTTGCTCTCGCCGATAGTCGAGATGTAATTTTGGCATCGGCTCTGACACTCTGTGAAATGTGAGTATGGCTCTGTCCGACAGTTTATGAAATCTGGGCAAGGCTATGTCCGACAATTTGTGAAATGTGGACATAGGCTCTGTCCGACATTTGATGAAATCTGAGCATTGGCTGTATCCGAAATCTATGAAATTTGCGCATCGGCTCTGTCCGACAGTCTATGAATCCTGGGCACTGGCTCTGTCCGACATTCTATGAAATCTGGATATTGGCTCTGTCCGGTAGTCTATGGAATTTGGGGTATTGGCCCTGTCCGGCAGTCCATGAAATCTTGGCATTGCCTCTGTCTGACAGTCTTTGTAATCTGGGCACTGCCTTTGTTAGGCAGTCAGTGAAATGTGGACATTGGCTTTGTCCGACATTCTATGAAATACGGAATGTCGGCCTTTGATCTTGCCTTTGCTCTGTCAGCTCACGAAAGCTTAATTATTATTAATTAAGAATAATTATCATGTTGTGTGTTTACATTATGTGTTGCAGCATATCTAATGCTATGTTATAAAGTATCTGATTCTACAGGGTGCAAAGGAGACAAGGCCAATTCAGGAACGACCCAATATAACAATACATGTATATGAGGCACATGAAAATTAAATTCTAAAACACTTAATTTTTATTAAGTTTGGCAGTCATGATGATTCGTGTGGCGTACTCATATAAACCTTTCTCGAGTATCAAGCACACTCAAAACATTCAGATACACGATATGACTTTAGCACCGTGTGTAATCCCATCTGGTAAACATTGTATAACACGTGTCCGTCACGTTGTCAAACGTCGTCTTTCACGCCTGAAAGAACCATACTTACTAAGCGATTCAAATGTGTCATGCTGACATATCATGGTTCATATATCGTCGGGTAGTTTGTGATAAATTTATTGAATTCAAGGGAAATTTTCTCTTCCCTTTAACAAAGATTCTTTTTTTATAAATTCCGATACAGGTGTGATATTTCACCTTTCAATGGTTCCCCTAAACGCTTTTTAACAAACCTGAACCTTGAAGGCTACTCAATTTCATTTTTTCATTAGAGAGATTTCATATTTAAAAAATATTGCAAGTCACCAAGGAAGTGCTTCAACCGGATACACATGACAATTTTTCATTAGGATGAGTTTCATTTTGCGTAGAATATATATGGAACTAATTTAACAGTTTAGAAAGAAAGAAAGCAGGACTAATATTAAAAAATGGGTGAAATGTTGGATCTCATTCCCCTACCTGTTAGGGAAAAGGAATAAGGCACATATTACTAGGTTCGTTTAGTATGTGTTATGTAATATTATGTCCAGGATTATGTCTGTTTGTTTTTGTATGCTATTTAATATGTAAGCTTGTTATGTCGTATGTAAGTATGTCCTTTTAAATAAATTGTTGATGTTAAGTATATGTAAAAAGAGAAAGTTTAGCCATGTTGGGAGCAAAGAGCTTTAAATATTAATACTGTAGCAAAAGTCCACCACATTAAGCAAGGCAGTAGTCCATGTACCGTAGAAAAGATTAAATTTCGATATTAAGACAGCATACTCAATAGTTCAATGATAGTCCAGGAGGTGGAGATCTCCGCAAAGGCAGCTCATTACCTCCATATTGCATTGTTAGAAATGCAGCACTTTTTCCTTAATAAAATTCCTCGATCCGAATGGTGATCCGGATCAGGCCCAAACTTTAATCTATTGTTTTTTGTATCTGACTGGTAAACAAATTAACAGACAAAACTTTGCCGGCAAAAACATAACCCCCGCCCCTTGGTGGAGGTAAAACCTAAGTAGAGTCAATCCTAATACCGTGTCACATCACACGGCAACTGTCGTAAGAATCTTCAAGAATCTTCAAGAATAATGTACTTATGGTGAGTATCCATTTGTTCCGAAGCCGAGGTCACACTTTTATATTACAGAATAAATGATCTGATCCACTCGGGCCTGAGATGGAAAAGTGTGGGCCGAAATAGGAGGGATATTTCACCTCCTGGGAAAGCTCAGCCCAATGAATCACCTCTATTTTGCTTCTGTTGTAATTTTCATTTCATATTCAGTTTCATCAGCTTTGATCGCTCTGTTCTCGTTTTTCTTACAGTATCTTGAATACGTGAGTACACACGCGAACAAAAACGAGAAGAAACTGACCAGGAACCCGCTCCCGTAAAACGCGTAGTCGTAGCTCCCCATGATATCTCGCATCATACCTGAAAAAAGATATAGTTAAAGAAACGTGTAAATCATATCAACATCCAACCTAAAAGAACTTGTAATGAACATTTTATCATCTTTTCAATTACCGCCGCGTTTGTATATTCCAACGCTTCCGAGAGAAATCTTAGTTGATACTTTCAATAATTAATACTTTTCTTAATTTTATATAAGTTATAATGCATAATAATAGTATTGCAACACAAAACCGGATCTGTTCTAATAAGCGTGGTGAAGACAATTAAAATTTTTGAAATTAACGTTAAGGTTCACCAATTTGATAATTAAATGTGGGTAATACACATTCCTATGATAACGGTTGTCATTTATGTTATTTTACTTGTGGATTAAATTTTAGTTAATCCGTAAAATTTAATAATTGAATAACACACCTGGAATTACCAGTCCAACCACTGCTCCTACTCCTTTGAAAATTCCATTAATACTCATTCCCTCGGGAAGATGTTCGGCGCCGATCAATTCACCAAGCACCGTTGCGTATTGAGAATTAAAACATCCATTAAATAAACTGGAGAAAGCCACAATTACCGCCAGAGAAGCAAAGCTATTGCTAAGAGGCATCAAGGCAGTTGCTACACCCACTATAATTCCTATGACAGAATATACATAGGACCGTTTATCTCTTAGGAAACGAAAATCGTAGATTTTTCCGACGAAAATTTTACTAAATAACTCCATGCCTGCCGTTAATGAGACCAGATATGATCCTTGCATCAGTGTTACACCACGATCCAAAGCTAGGCCTGCTATAAATGTCCTTGTGCTCTTCATTCCTATCGGCACCATTATTTGCAGAACTGCGAAACTAACGAAAGGAAACGTGCATAAAAAGCAGCAACATTGCTTTACTTTTCCTATCAGTAACGTTCGTTTACGATCATGTAATACATATACCTGTTTGTTATATTTGTCTTGATCCAGTACTCTATTGTAGCATTCTTGGCCAGACCCTGATACATGTATACCCTTGTTTGCCACCGGCGGTGTAATTACAGTTGCCGTTACAGAACTTTTCTCAATAATTTCTTTCCAGTTGTTCTGCTCGGTTTCCTGTGTGCATATCCTTTTAATTTCATCATTTCCTTTATTCTTTTTCTGTGACGCCGGAAGTGGTCGGTATAAGGACCCGAACAAACACAGATGCAGCGTTATGGCTGAAATCACCATCATTGTACCAGAATATCCGTAATACTCAAACATCATCTGAACGAGCGGCGGGAACACAAGGCCCCCGACCGATTCACCGGACACGCATATGGACATCGCCCAGCCTCGTTTCTTAAAGAAGTGTTGTGTCACAGCTATTAACATAGGATCCGTTGTCAAAGTGTCACCAAATGCTACAAAGAGTGACGTGTATTGTGTGTACAAAACATTTTTTCGTATTGTTTCGTATTGTACTAGTAAAAAGCACATGGATCATATTATTATGGCTGGATAATCCCGAACTCGGGACACCAGTCGGCGGTGAGTGACACCGAGTGATCGGGGATTTTATGAAGGAAAGAAGTGTTAAGATCCACTCAAATTTAAAAACTCGAATTTAAAAGTAAAAAGCTGCCTTCCTTTTATGGCAAGTTTGATTCTGTGGTTTTGTGGTTAGGTTCTGATCACGTGACAATACTAACGGTACTGCCTCGTTTGTCCCGCAAATTTCTGGTAGTGTGCATGCTCTTTGGAAAAAGTTTGTTCATATATTCAACTTTTGTTACAAGTCGAACTTTTTAGGATTGTAATTGTTCCGTGTGGACATTTAGCTAGAGGTTTACCGCACGAAACAAAGGCACCATACATGACAGAGGTGAAAGGTATAAGAAGCTAGACTGAAAATCAGATGGAGTGACTACGTTACCAACTCAGAAAACGCCAAAGTCAGCAATACACTGAGGCCATGCAACATGAACAGAAAAAAACGTTTATACCTAATATTGTCTGTTTCTAATATGACTTTCAATCAGATTAGCTTATAAACACTTGCAAAATGTATTTTATGTTTCTTTCAACGCCATTTATCTACATTTTCTGTATCATTAATACCTAATTACCAGCTATAATGCCGTAGGACACGTAGATATAGGCGATACTCGGCATAAAGGATGACAGGAGTATCCCGGTAAACCTCAAAATGCCTCCAGTCACAATGATAGTCCTGAAACTGAACCTCTTGGTGAGCATGGCTGGCAGACATACTGTAGAAACAATAAAAGTGAAGGTAAAACTGGTGAACATTCTTTTCTTTATTATAAAAGTCTGGTCAGTTATTAGCATCGCAGGAACATATCAAAAGCTTGTATAAGCCATACCCTCCTGTTATTTTAAGGCGAACATAATACGGACATTTTTACATGCTATGTATTTTATTACTCTCTATACATTCCTATAAATGTCTTACTCAGATCGTAGATGGAACATAGAAATAGGCGATGACATTGAGTTAGGCAGCTAAGATCATCCGACAAAAGGCTTTAGTGGTTCCTAAGGCAGGAAATGAGATGTGTAATTCGAGAGCCTTCCCGAAAAATGGAATGGCCTTCCCAATTAAGTCAGAGTTAAACCATCATTAGCTTCTTTTAAAGGAAATTTATCTGCTATTGATAGTTCATATTAACCAGGGATCTGTTTTAATAACATTTCACCGGACATGGGCCCAATAGCAGACCTGAATACATTTGTAACAATTATGACATCATAATGGTTACCATAGTGATATGATGTGATATGGCCCTGTGCTAAGGTCACCAACATGACTTCAGTCACCTTATTGCAACAGACCCCGGGGTTTCAGAGTGTTTTCGTAAGACATTTATTTATTTGGTGATTGTGCTCTTTGTAAAAATTTTAACAAACTTTTCATCTTACTTTGTGAAGCGCCTTTGATAACAGTTGATAACTGTTGAATTAGCTTTATAGGAATGAGACAAAATATTATTATTATTATTTATAAAAATAAAAATAATAAAAAAATTATTATTATTATTGCTATTACAATTATTTTTATTATCATTATTTATAATTATTATTATTATTATTATTATTATTATTATTATTATTATTTATGATCATATATTTTATGATTAATTATGAAAAATGAAAAAAAAAATACGTAAAGACAGAAGACCAAATGAACATCTTACCCATTGAAAAGACAAACATGCTGTTCAAGGAGAAGACCCATGCTGTTGCAGCCCTCGAACTTCCATACTCCTGTAACAGCTGTTCAAATACCAAGGTACCGGGGCTGCTGTTGGCAGTAAAACTTATCCCGATCCCGCCAATGATGTACAACACACTCGTCAGGTCACGTGACATCTTCATCCTGTCGAGGTGTTTGTAAATCTTAATTCTCTGATTTGTATGCTGCAGCTCAGAGCAGCTATGTTCCAGCTGCTTTTGATTATTCTGAAATGAAATACAAAAGAACTAAACGAAAACTTGCTATGCACCCTTGAGGTTAACTTGTATATATTTTAGAACCTTGTTACTTTTTATGTATTCATCCTATTACTATTTTTTTAGGGAACCGCCTACATTTTTGTACACTAGCACATAGGGTTTCATGTTTTCTCGGGGTAAATGACGTTTGTGTGTACCGAGGTATTAATCGCCTGATTCCAAGTTGGGATCAGTGAAGCACAATATCAGTTCATGAATACATAAATAGCCAAGATACGCATCATATGCGGTTATATAGATATAAACCCTCATCTGCCCATGTGCTGTAGATGTCTTCATGCAAGATTTATATAACTGGAGGTAACCATTTAGGAGTTTACGGTTTAGAGTTTAGGAATCCACGTCTTAAATCGTCAAATATTTGAGCATATTTTTTATATGTACGGATATTTCGCTATTTTTAATTTGAGGTTATGGCGCGGGTTCAGACCGGGGACCTTTATCCCCCGGCAAGCAATTCTTCCCTGTTTTGAATCGTACTTTTTAGCCCTACAGGCATTAGAGTTGGATTATATATATAGAATAACCCAAAAGGGTATTTCGTATATCATATATATACGTATATACAGGGGTGTGTTAAACTACACAACGATAGAGTGCTCTACTGACATTATTGAATAATTGGTTTCCGAAGAGTGAGGACCTACAGCCCTTATGAAACAATGTTGTAAAACCCATGTAGGTGAAAGTGTTGAACAATATATATATATATATATATATATATATATATATATTTATATATATATATATATATATATATATATAAATACAAACGAAAACATACAAAATACACAGAATACACAATTACATACAAAAGAAAACACACATTACATAAATATACATAATGACATAATATATACATATATGTAGCCTTTATATTATATTTACGTCATTTACTTTTGGTTCGTACAAAAAGGTGTCCTATTTATTGTTTTATATATAATAGATATGTAACTAGGGAATTCTCAACTAATTATATTTTGACATATTTCCATTTTCTTTTATGAATATGTAATTTACCCTAACTTTTTGCTGCATATTCTTCAATATAAATTATATCACTAAGAAAGCATTTAAAATTTGTAAAGGAAGGTTTTTTTTTTCCTCTCGAACCGAGTGATGTATATATAACTCTTTGCTATAAGTAAAATGGCATTAAGCGTTTTATCTTCATAACTGCCTCATATAAATTTTTATATTCAAGTGCTTCAAATGTTAATAATATGTTAATATATATTAATATTTAAATGTTAATATTCTTTCCTTTTTAAGTGAGTCAGATATATCTGACCATAACTTTGTATACAATCTCGATAGCTCCTTCTGATTTCTAAATATCTCGATTTTGGGTTTACCGGAATCTTGAGTATCTAATTGTTTTAAGTAGCCTTTCCAGTCTTTTGGCATAGCTCGGAGTAAGCTAACATGATGCAAAAAATTACATTTCCCAAGAAATTTATTTTCATATTCTTTATGCGTTAAATGTCTGAACCCTATTATATATTTTCTTATTATATCTCTGGTATAATTGCATTTTAATACTTTGATATCTTTATATTTACACAAAAGTTTCCGTCAATTTTGATGTGTGAATTGAACCATATATTTTTGTGTAATAAATTATATTTGTTGATCTCATCATAACTAAAATAACACCATGCTTTTACAACATCACTCCAAAAATTTGATTTAAATTTAAAAACATTGATCACATCTGTTGTCTTAAGGTTGCAATCAAGCATGAAATATGCTTTTAGTGCATTAGTAAAAAGCACATGTAATTTTGTACCTAATTTTAATCCTTTAATCTATGAGACTTTCAAAGCTCGTTCTTGTGTTTCTATATCTATTACGTCAAGTCTCCCATTTTCTTTTGACCCGATAAGTGTCATCAATTTGACTCCCTTTCTTCCTTTTGACCACACAAATTACCGCCAAAAATTACCGCTGTATTTTTAATTCGAGAATTAGGGGTTGGGAAAACACATAGAAGATATATTAATTCGATAGAACCTGTGTTTTAAGTTATTTTAAAAGTAATGTTCCCATATGGGGTAAGTAATCGTTTTCACCACAATTTCAAAGATTTTCTGACTTCCTCTATCCTTGTATTATAATTCATTTCTATAGTATAATGTATATTTTGTGATATTTTTAATTATGTGCCGAGTGCCTCTGAACTTTTGACCGGACCTTTGTTCAATACAATCTGATATTTCAGCTTTTGTTTTTCTTTTTGCCAAATTATTTTCTTCAATAATATGAGCCAAAATATTTTTGCAATTTTCCCCTTTTTTTCTTTCATCCCAGTTAGTCTTACATTAAATCTCTGGATAACGTTCCAATTCATTCATTTTTTTCCTACATCTTTGTTTTATTCTTGAATTAATTTATTTTTTCTGATATAAGTCCTTTCTCAAACTGTTCTTTCATCTTTCATTTGATCAGATTCTTTTTCCAATGTTTCGGTTTTCTTTATCAAATCCTCTATCTGACCTTGTGAGAATTCTATACTTCTCTTTCACTGACCTAGCTCATCTTTACATTCACCGACACCTTTTTCTAATGTCTGTACTTCACCAAGTAGTCCCTTTACTTGTGTTTCCAGTGAAATATTAAAATCTGTGAATGCTTTCAAAACATTATTTTCAAGAGCTTTTAATTTATTGTCAAGCATAGTCTCATTCATTCTCTGGCTCACCACCCTCACGTCTTTGTCCGTTTGTTTACATGCCCCATGCTGGGGCTCCGTATGCAAACTGCTTTCCTCCGCAGTTTCTTTTCAATAAAGCTACCTAGGCTCCCTTGTGTATCACCTCAATTGGTTCGTGGTTGTTTAGGCATTTTCTATAACTTTTTTGTTGTGCCTATTCCGAATTGAAACCTTTTTACATATATATATATACAATTTCTTACTCCACGCAGAGAATCAATACTTAGATAGACTGAGTGTTTACATGATAGAGTTTTAAGGGGACTACAATATACAGATAGGCCACGCGTTATATATAATCAGCAAAGCTCAAGCCGTAAGGTCAGTGGCCCAGGTTTTATCAGGTGTGGGTCTTGCCAAAATTGCATGTTCGCGCCACCTGGAGATGGATGTTGCAACAAGTTTAAATCGTTTATTTTTACATGTAAACATGAGTTGCTTATAAATGATAATCACATCGATGATTTGCATGCAATGCGAGTAAAGTCTGTGTTATAATAGCTTCAACCGTATATTGAGATTGCACTTGATGTTAATGACCACATCGCGATTGCATGTCTATGTTCTTTATACCATATCTTAATTTTTTTTTCTTCTTTGATACGACAATTAACTTTATGTCTGATTAACATGTGTCAGACATAGACATTTACAAATAGAAAATTACAAATAATTTCTCTTAGCAACATACCTTCATTTCTATAACCATTTGTACATTTATTCAAATATCGTAAAACGTAACCGAAGACTGGAAGAGTAAAAAACGATGTTTTGAGAATTGTTATTGGATGTCTTAACAATGTACAAAGAAAACTAGAGTCGTAAATCTTTTAACAACAGGTCCGGTCATAATTGAGAGTGGAAACGAAACAGCCGTTGTATAACAGTCCCGACTCAGAAGGTATTTATATTGGATAGGGCTGCTTTGGGTCGTGACGCCAGTCATGTGGAAAATGCACTGCAAGGTCATTTATCTTCTTTCATCGAAAACTCTTTAAACACCTGGTAATCTTAATATTGATGTACGACTAAAGGATGAACAGGAAAGGATATGATCAAATCAAGGTGTAAATCCCACCTCTGTGGCAATCCCCGCCATTTCGAAATTGCACGAATTGGCTGTGAGTCATGCTTAATATCTGCAAGATAGTTATAACGTAGTCTTTTCGTACATGATAGGTGTTGTTAGAACGTACACTAATATAGATAGCGGCTGGTCTTATAATTTTAAGGTACAACGTACCCACAGATGGCGAGGCAAGGTAAAAAAACTTTTAATCGAGATTTTTTGTGCAAATTTCAAAATGACAAATTCCCTCACTCTGATATCTTAGTTAACTGTTTCATTCCAGAGGGGCGAAACTGCTGGCCGGTTTTTCGGAATTAACAAAATATATGTCTGTTTATATACACCTGACAAAGAACGTATCGTTTTACCTGGGCCAGGATTCGTTATATGCAGTCTGATTTGTCCATAAGCTGATGCGATGGACTAACTTAGATAATACGGGCTTTTGACAGGTGGTTTATGACAGAACACTTAACATAGCCTAAACTGGAACTCACAGGCCTTTAGTCGGGTTACGGCGATATACCTCTGAAATGAATGAGTTTGACATTACCATGTATTGTTATTATTTCTGATAAAAGGGGCTGGATAAATAAAACATTTCAACATTGGTCTGGCATAACCCTACTACTAAGGGACACTTGATTTTCATATCAAATGACTTTTCTATCTATAGCACAGAGCAACATACCTATATCATTTTCGATATGTTTGTATAGTATTCAGAAAAAAATGGCCTTCCGAATCTCCCTTACTTAATTATATCTCCATCTGGGGTATTATCCTTTTGACGCCTTTGAAGGTTGGTTAGTTGATTGGTATGTTAACAACTTTACTTAAATTCCTATGGACGATTCTGATGATATATTGTGGATTTCGAAGATATCTGGATCCTCATTACATTTCAAATATTCTTATTTATTGTGAGATACGGCAATCTGTTTGTCCCGGCGGAGTACGAAACCGCCCCTATTCATTTATATCAGGATCTGTGTTTAATCCGACCTGTGATACAACCATGATATTGGTGAACCATGACACTTGTTTCTTTAACTCAGGTTTATATATTTCCTCGCTTACGCAGTGCCCACGAAAACTGTACACATGGCCTTGGTAATATTCGGGATCTGGCGATTTAGGAGCTTTTAGGAGGTACATATGCGCTCACTGACTGCTTTCTATTTTTTACTGTTCAAATCATTCATTTACCAATACGTTTTTTATATGAATGTCAAATGAAACACAGATTTACACCAAATCACCGAAAATAATTAAATAATATTTATACTGAGAAAAATGTGAAACACGCAGAGTAAAATGTCGCAGTATACGTTGCTTGTACAAAGAAGTTTGTGCATTGTCAAAATGAAACATAAGAAAATTATCATTAGACCCATTCATACACAAACGTACGTTAGATCGCTCTAGACCCCAAACACGCTAGATCTGCGTCGAACGATTTAGCTTTGCAGCAGTGTATACTAGACTGACAATTTGAGGGGGGTCTAGATTCTCGCTCGCGGTGGATGCCTAGACTATAACTTGAACCAGTTGAAACAGTATCGTGTGCAAAAAGGAACTGGAGTGAACATGTTTTTGTTGGAGGTCACCGGCTTCATATTGATACTATCTTAACTAAGCATATGTAAATCTGCAGAATTCCATTCCGGTTTCGGACTGCGTGCCAGGGCAGCATCACACGCTTGTCTTCGCCTGGTGTTAACGAGGCCCCGTGACTATGTACTACTGCACCTCTTGTCTGGGTGTGTAATCTCCACATTGCTAGATCATACGACCGTGAAACCCCCGAAAAACGCGCTCACCCTGGGCTGGGGCCGACGGAATATTATCTCACCGCCTCGGCTGAGATTCGAACTCACGATCTCCCGACTTTGACTTTTGTGCTCTACCCCTGAGCTGGAACGGACGTGTTAGACCAATGTACTTCTAAGTTTTTGCTCACGTTCTTTTCATAAATCATTATTTTCTTTTAAACTTATTTAATTTGTATTATAAACTGTAATGTTTCTTGTTAGTAAACAACTAGTATATATATATATATATATATATATATATATATATATATATATATTAATTTTATAATTTATTATAATATCGCTTACTATATTATATATCAAAACAACTGTGATATGTCTTCAAATATCCATGCAATTTTTAGCTCCTTGCATATCATCTTGGCAGCTATATGGACCACTAAAGAAATGTTTTCTTTTAAATCTTTAGCGCTATCCAAAGTGCATGTCGGGATATATGTAAAATATGTCATTGTAATCGCTTATGTATATGCTTATTGCCTGAATAAAACTAATCTACCTAACAACACTCACTGCTGCTTCTGTGCGAGCATTGATCGAGTCAGATCTTTATAGTGTAAATAGAGCTGTTTTTAGTAACAGAAATGCATTGTTATAATGTCCGATTTAGATGTCTTATATCAAGTGCGATAAAACTAACAAAATAAGCAGTGGCGTCATGCGGGTGGCAGGGTTGCCTTGGTGCAAGGCTGAGAAATACAGACCGGGGGACCCAGGCTCCATACTCGTGTCATTTCAGTTATGAAACCATAACAAGGGGCAGGGGGTATTTATCCCCCAATCCACTTTTAGTAAAGGGGGGATGATGGTGGTCAATGTTATCATCCCCCTGCTATTCAGAAAATATTATTAATATTTTTTGTTCCATTTCCGAGATTTCTATGAAATACCTAGTTTAGAAGAAACCTATACGGGAAACGTACTGTCTTATTCTATTAAAAAAATACACATAATTTGAAAAATGTCACACAGACAATCAAAGGTATATATAAAAATACAAATTTATAAAACTTTGATTACCCTCCCACTTCGAGTCATCCGCAACCCTTGAAGATAAATTGACGCCACTGAAGGTAAGCTGGTACATAGATAATACCTTAACCTCTCTGTCACAACATTTATTGATTAATACTGGAGAAGATTAATGATATCTAGTACTTCCAGTCGCAATAACGCTGATAAAAAAATAGCCCATGTCTGATAAGGACGTTAACTGAGACAAGTCCTTGAGGTGGGCTTTACTGTAGTCACTGTGTATACAGTATAGTGAGGCTCATAAATACGTTTATATACTTACTATACGTGTTTATTTGTAATAACATGCTTAATATATTGTTTTTTAAGCAGACAGGAGCAACGAAGTGCTAAAAAAGTAAAATGTTATGAAACAGTACGTCCTTCAGATAAAATAAATAAAACACCATATCAGTTTTGAGGACGTTTGAGATAATAAATTTATAGTTGTTCTTTACTGGGAACAATGAAACTGTTTGTGTAACGATTTAGCAGTAGTGAGGTATTTATTGTTTGTTTTATGAAAATCCCTGAAACATTATGACTCAATCTGTTTTTTTTAACACAAAAGGACATGTTTAATATATATTTATATATACAAGTCCCTGTACGCATTTCTCCGAAGGTGTAAACATTGGCTCTGTCCGACAGTCTATGAAATGTCGGCATTGACTGTCAGACATTTAATGAAATCTGGGCATTGGCTTTGTCCGACATTTAATGTAATCTGGGCATGGCTCTGTCCGACAGTGTATGAACTATTGGCACGGCTGTGTCCGACAGTTTATAAAGTCTGGGCATGCCTCTGGCCGACAGTCCATGAAATCTAGGCACTTGCTCTATGCGACATTCTATGAAATATGGTTATCGGCTCTGGTCGAAAGTCCATGAAATCTTGGCTTTTCCTCAGTTTTTCAGTGAATGAAAACTCGGCATGGTTCTGTCCGACAGTTTATGAAATCTTGGCACCAGCTCTGTCCGACAGTATGTGAATTGTGGACACTTGCTTCAATACGAGAGTCTACGAAATCATGGCATTGGCTCTGTCCGACATTCTATGACATCTTGGAATTGGCTCTTCCCGACATTCTATGAAATCTCGTCACTGGCCCTTACCGACAATCAAAGAAATCTGGGTATTGGCTCTGTCCGGCAGTCTATGAAATATGGGTATTGGTTTGTCCGACAGTCTATGGGATCCTTGCGTTGCCTCTGACGGTCTGTGGCTCTGTCCGACAGTCTATGAAGTATTGGCATGGCTCTTCCCGTCAGTCTATGATATCTGGGCATTGGCTGTGTCCGACATTCTCTGAAATTTGGGCATTGGCTCAGTCCGACCGTCTGTGAAATCTGCACATTTCTATCGGTTCTGGCCGACAGTCCATAAAATCTTGGCAATTCTTCTCTCCCTCAGTTTATAAAATCTGGACATGGCTCTGTCCGACGGTTGATGAAATCTGGGCAAGGCTATGTCCGACAGTTTGTGAAATGTGGACACTGGCTCTGTCCGACATTCTATGATATCTATTCATTGGCTGTGTCCGACATTCTATGAAATTTGGGCATTGGCTCGGTCCGGAAGTCTATGGAATCAGCACATTTTCTCTGTCCGACCGTCTATTATTTTTTCTGGGCACTGCCTCTGCGAGACATTCTATGAAATCTAGGTATTGAACCTGTCCGACAGTCAATGGAATTTGGGCTATTTCCTTGTCCGACAGTCCATGAAATCTTGGCATTGCCTCTGTCTGACAGTCTATGGTATATGGGCACTGCCTCAGTTCGGCAGTCTGTGAAATGTGGATATTGGCTTTGTCTGACATCCTATGAAATCTGGAATGTCGGCCATGGGTCTTGCTTCTGCTCTGTCAGCTCCCAAGAACTTATAACTGATAATTATCATGTTATTTGTTTATATTATGTGTTGCAGCATATCTAATGCTATGTTATAGAGTATCTGGTTATATAGGGTCCAGAGGAGACAAATGCCAATTCAGGAACAACACAATATAACAATATATGAAGCAAATGAAAACTATATTCTGTAACACTTAATATGTCATGACGGTAAGTGAGGCGTACTCGTATAAACTTTACAGGTGTATCAAGCACACTTAAAACACATACAGCTACACGTGGCAAAGACTTTAGCACCATGTGTAATCCCATCTGGTAAACATTGCATAACACGTGTCCGTCACGCTATCAAACGTCGCCGATCACCCCTGAAAGAAGAAAAATTGCTTAGAGATTTCAACGTGTATTGCTGCATTGTCATAGTCCATACATCACCGAGTAGTTGTGACGAACTGATGGGATTCAAGGTTTTTTTTTCAAAGCAAAGTATTCTTTTCTTTCTGTAAATTCCGATTCAGGTGTGATATTTAACTTTCAGTGAGTTCCCATTTTAACAAACCCGAACCTTGAAAGCGACTCCATGGCCGAATTCATTTCACTCTTTTATTATCCAGATTTTTTTTTTTTAAAGATATATGCAAGTCACCAAGGAAATGCTTCAACTGAATACACATGACAACTCTTTATAAGGATAAGTTTCATCGAGCATAGCCATTTATGTGGAACTAATTTAACCGTTTAAAAAGAAAGAAAGCAGGACTGATATTAAACAAGTGACCCATGGGTCATGACGCTCAGCTGACTGACACGTTGATAATATGTCCTTGCACAGACAACCAATTAAGATAGGTGGCATCATTGTTCATGCATATTAGCTTAAGTTCATCAAGACCCATAAGCACAACAAATCTGATGACAATCCAACCTGCCTTTCATAGGGAATCTGGCAATTTGTGTGTATTTTGCATTATTTCTGGGGTGCTCCAACATACCCCAAAACTCTGAGAATATAAATCACTGTGACCCTATTTCAGGTTTCTCGGGAGGACTTTTTAGGAGCTCTCAGGATGTCAAGTTAGAAGATTCTTGGTCCCATGGTTATGATTTGTGCCCTACTTTGGTATCAAATTTACAATTATTCAGGGGGGGGGGGGGTTCTTCTGAGCCTCATAGCTCGGACAATATGGGTGACAGAGACCTAATTTCAGGTTTCCAAGGAGACTTTTTATGGTCCTCCCAGCATGTCAAGAAAGAAGATTCTAGGTCTAGTCATTACGATTTGTGCCCTATTATCAGATGACGGCTGATAAAGGTCTCAAAAATAGAGGAAAAAATAGTAAAAAATAAAAAATACAGGTGGCGCCACCAGTCGGCAAAAACTGATGTAACACCCCATTTTCAATATCCATGCAAAAAATCATGGTAATCAATGCATTAGTTGTTCAGATACTTGAGCTTTTGTATCAAATTTTTCATTATTCTAGGGGTACTTCGTAACCCTATAGCTTGAAGAATATAGGTAACAGAGACCTAATTCCAGGTTTTCAAGGAGACTTTTAATGGACCTCTCTGGATGTAAAGTTAGAAGATTCCATGTCTAGTGGTTATGATTTGTGCCTTGTTAACGGCCGGATGGCCGGACGGACGACGGACAAAGATTGATCGCGAAAGCCCAGATGACGTCCAGTCAGTTGAGCTAAAAAATGGTTGAAAATGTGAAATCTCATTCCCTTACATAATAGGGAAAAGGTGTCAGGCACATATTGCTAGGTTCGTTTATATGTTTTATGTTTTATTATATATAGGATTTTGTCTGTTTGTTTGTGTATGAAAAGTATGCCCTTTGTATGTAAATTGTTGAAATAAAGTATATGTAAAAAAGTTGAGCAATGTTTGGATCATGTGCATTGAATGTTTATACTGTAGCTGAAGTCCAGCACATTTAGCAAGGCAGTAATCCATGTACAGTTAAAAGGATTTAATCTCGATATTACGACAGCATACTTAAGTCCAGTGATAGTCCAGAGAGTGCTGACATCTGCCAAGGCAGCTCATCACCTCCATATGACATTGTTAGTAATGCAGCACTTTTATTTAATAAAATTCCTCTATCCAGATGATGATCCGGATCACGCCCAATATTTAGTCTATCGTTCCTTGTATCATTGCCGAGCTATCCTGAAAATTTCATCAAAATCCGTTCATAACTTTTGAGTAATGGTGCTGACTGATAAACAAACAAACAGACAAACCATCCCCGGCAAAAACATTACCCCCGCCCGCCCATTGGCGGAGGTAAAACCTAAGTAGAGTCTAGTACCGTGAAACATCTCACGGCAACTGTCGTAAGAATCGAGGATATTTTCAAGTAGACGAGAATTACGTATTTATGGTATCTATTTGTTCTGAGGCCGAGGTCACACTTTTATGTTACAGGATAAGTGTCTTGATCCACTTGGACCTGAGATGGAAAAGTGTGGGCCGAAATAGGATGGATATTTCACCACCTAGGAAAGCTCAGCCCAATGAATCACCTCTATTTTGCCTCTGTTGTGATTTTCATTTCGTATTCAGTTTCATCAGTTTCGATCGTTGTGTTCTCATTTTTCTTACAGTATCGTGAATACGTGAGTACACACGCGAACAAAAACGAGAAGAAACTGACGAGGGCCCCGCTCCCGTAAAACGCGTAGTCGTAGCTCCCCATGATATCTCGCATCATACCTGAAAAAAAATATACAGTTAAAGGGACGTGAAATCATTTCAACATCCAACCTAAAAGAACTTTTTTTTTGAATATTTCATCATCGATTCAATTACAGCCGTGTTTGTATATTCCAACGTTTCCAGAGAAATCTTAGTTAATACTTTCAATAATTAATACTCTTCTTAACTTATCCGATAGTACTGCAATAGAAAACCGGATCTGTTCTAAAAAGCGTTGTGAAGACAATTAAAATTAATTAAAAGTAATGTCAAGATATACCAATTTGTGGATCACTTGTGGATTAAATAATAGTAAATCCGGAAGATATAATAATTGAATAACACACCTGTAATGACCGGTCCAACCACTGCTCCTACTCCTTTGAAAATACCAATAATGCTCATTCCCTCGGGAAGATGTTCGGCGCCGATCAATTCACCGAGCACCGTTGTGTATTGGGTATTAAAACATCCATTAAATAGACTAGAGAAAGCCACAATAACCGCCAGAGAGGCAAAACTATTGCTAAGAGGCATCAAGGCAGTCGCTACACCCACTATAATTCCTATGACAGAATATACGTAGGACCGTTTATCTCTTAGGAAACGTAAATCGTAGATTTTTCCGACGAAAAGTTTGCTGAATAACTCCATGCCTGCCGTTATTGAGACCAGATATGATCCTTGCATCAGTGTAACACCACGGTCTAAAGCTAGGCCTGCTATAAATGTTCTTGTGATCATCATTCCTATCAGCACCATTATTTGCAGAACTGCGAAACTAACGAAAGAAAACGTGCATAAAAAGCAGCAGCATTGCTTCACTTTTACGATCATTAACGTTCGTTTACGATCATGTGATACATATGTCGCTTCGTTGTATTTTTCTTGATGCACTACTCCATTAGAATCTTCTGAGCCAGAATTTGATAAATGTATACCCTTGTTTGCAACCGGTGGTGTAATTACAGTTGCCGCTACAGAATTATTCTCAATAATTACTGTCAAATTTTTCTGGTTGGTTTCCTGTGTGCATATCGTTTTCATTTCGTCATTTCCGGTATTCTTTCTGCGTGGTCGGTATAAGGACCCGAACACACATAGATGAAGCGTAATGGCTGAAATCACCATCATTGTCCCGGAATAGCCGTAATACTCAAACATCATCTGTACAAGCGGCGGAAACACAAGGCCCCCGACCGAATCACCGGACACACAAACGGACATCGCCCAGCCTCTTTTCTTGCGAAAGTGTTGTGTCACAGCTATCAACATAGGATCCCACGTCAAGGTGTCACCAAATGCTACAAAGAGTGATGTGTATTGTTGATACAAAACTTCTTAAATCCGAAATTTTCATAAATTCGTATTAATAAGAATTTCATGAACCATATAGCTGATTATGCCTGCAGAATAGACCTTTTTCTCCCCGACCTTTAGAAACTTGTCTGTGGCGAGTGACACTAAGTGTTCGGGTCTGTTATAAAGATAAGAAACATTCACCTCCACTCAGCATTCAAATTTCAAAAGTAAAACACTTCTTTTTTTATTTCGAGATTTTCTTAACGGATCCTTTGCCTAGGATCTGATCACGTGAGAACACTTACGAACCTGCCTCGTTTGTCCCGAAAACAGCATTTTATATCGGCAGTGCGCATGCGCGTGGGAAAGGTTTCTTCATATATCCAACTTGTTACTAGTCGATCTTTTTGTATCAGGATATAACAATTATCTTAGGGAAGAAACAATTTGGAGAGGTACGTTTACCGTTAAAAAAAGCAGAAAACACGACAGATGTGAACGGTATAAGAGGCCCTACTGATAATCTAGTATAGTGACTACGTCACCAACACGGAAAAAGCAAAGGTCAACAACACTAAGGCTATGCTAGTGAAAAGAAAGAAAGGTCTATACCTATTATTACCTTATACCATTTATGAAACTCATTTAGCTGAGCTAATAACATCTGCGACGTAAATAAGCGCATGTTTTTATTTTTTTCTTTCAAGGCCATCTATCTACATTTTCCATATCATTTATACATAATTACCCGCTATAATGCCGTAGGATACGTAGATATAGGCGAGACTTGGCATGAAGGCCGACAGAAGAATTCCGGTAAACCTGAAAATCCCGCCAGTCACAATGATTGTCCTAAAACTGAACCTCTTGGTGAGCATGGCTGGCAGACAAGCTGAAGAAACAAAGAGGTAATAATGAATAAAAGTGGAAGGTAAAACTGGTAAATATTCTCTTCTTCTCGATAAATAAAGTCATCACAGAAACATATCAAAAGCTTCTTGAAGCCATACACTATTGTTATTTTGAGGCGAACATAATACAAACATGTTCACATTCTATACAAACTCGTTATATTGTCCTGTGTTGCTTAGATCATCTGAACAACGGCTTCAGTAGTTCCTAAGACAGGAAATGATATGAATAATTCGAGAGTCTGCCCCACTTATGGACTGGACTTCCACATTCACTCAGAGTTTAACCATCATTAACTTCTTTTAAACGAAATTTTAAAACTTATCAGCTTTTGATAGTTCTATAAACCAGGGGTCTGTTTTAATAACAATTTCCGATCTTGGGCCCAGTAAAAGACCTCAACACATATGTTATAATTGTGACGTTATAATGGTTACCATTGTGATATAAATATTGCCCTGGGCTCAGGTCACCAACATGACTTCAGTCACCTTTATGCAACAAATCCAAGGGTTTAACAGGGATTTCGTAACACTTTTACGAATTTTGTGATGGTGCTCTTAATAATGATTTTACCAACTTTTACTCTTACTTTGTGAAACGCTTTTGATAACAGTTGATAACTGTTGAATTATCGTTATGTGAATGAGACGAAATATTATTATTATTTATAAAAATAAAAATAATAAAAAATTATTATTATTATTATTATTATTATTATTATTATTATTTTTATCATAATTACAATTATTATAATTATCATTATTATTTATTATTATTATTATTTATGATCATATATTTCATGATTAATTATGAAAAAATGAAAAAGTTAAAGGAAAGATAGACAGAAGCCAAATGAACATCTTACCCATAGAGAAGACAAACATGCTGTTCAAGGAGAAGACCCATGCTGTTGCAGCCCTCGAACTTCCATACTTCTGTAACAGCTGTTCAAATACTAAGGTACCGGGGCTGCTGTTGGCAGTAAAAGTTATCCCGATCCCGCCAATAATGTACAGCACACCCGTCAGGTCACGTGATATCTTCATCTTGTCGAGGTGTCGGAAATTTTAATTTCTGATTTGTATGCTGCAAGTCAGAGCAGCTATTTTCCAGCTGCTTTTAATTATTCTGAAATGAAATACAAAAGAACTAAACCGAAATACTTATGTATTATTTAGATGACTATTATAACAGTAATGTCGTCACTATTAATGCCATACAGGGTTAATGAATAACAAGAACTCGATGGGCGGGTTTTATCATACAGTCACTTGTTGCCATGCACCTTCCTCTCATACTTCCATTTGAACTTTGAACCTTTAATTCCCTATGTTATGTTTGTAACAACAACTGTGTTTCAGCTAGAGGCCGAGTCTTAGTTCTCTTATGAGTATGTATAAAATTATTTTCTAGTGTTTCACTATTCTTTGTTCATCGAGACACGCATATGCACTGACTGTTGATATGGCGGTAACTCGAGGACATCAGATATGTCAATCATGCCTACACATAACGCCCGGCCCCCAAGGATACAATACAGACATTACAAATAAACCCAGGGGCGGATCCAGGATTAAGGAAAACGGAGAGGGGGGTCTAACCAAGGAGGACTACTGACAAACCCTAAAAAGGTCCCCAAGTCCGCAGGCCGCAAAATTTTGGTCTGAAACTCCAAGTTCCAGCGGCTGAAAAAGGAAAGGGGTGGGGCCGCACCCCCTGGACCCCCCCCCCCCCACCCCCCGGGTCCGCTTCTGAAAACTCTTTGAACTGGTCAGGGTAGGTAAAGAGAGTGTACGAAAAAGGGGACGTTACGTGACACGAGATTCAGGACAGCTCAATGAGGTCAATGTTCACGACCCACAAAGGCATGTACGGCCCTCTGTTACCATAAAACCGTAGACAGATCAAGCTACTTGGCTTGTATCCGCAGATAACATGACATCATGCGGTTTAAATCGTAAAGTATTGAATACAATAGGTTCCCCTTGGGCAGGTCTATTTGTATTCGTTGATATGTAAATTATTTCCAGTTTGTGTCCTACCAGACAATTTCATTGATTCCAAAGAATAAGTGTTTCACAGGTTACAGGTGTCTCTTTTATTGTGCGCTGTTGGCATTCTGTTTTCGTGTTAAGCTCATGCCCTGGGCGTCAATTGCGATGGCGTGTAGAGACACAGCGCTCGGTGTAAAACGTACTGGGTGAACCCTGGCATTTAAAGACACAGCGCTCGTACTAATCTGGAATTTTCTAGGCTGTTCGCGCTCTATGAGCGCGTCTCTTGTATTGTTCTTTGGGCGCGAGTGTATTATGTATTGTTATGTTCCTTGGATTGTTCGTAAAATAGAATTTTCTAGGCTTTGGGGTGAAAAGCTATAAATTAGGGGCTGTGTTTAGAGCCCAGGGAGGAGAGAGAAATATTCCAGCGGACACGGAAGAGTGTGAGTCAGTTTGTGGGCCTTTCCGATAATTGTAGAATTTACAGTCTTTAGTTTGCCTTTAGGACTATTACCAGAACTTCACTTTTGGATTACAACAGATTGATTTCGGGATTACATTGGGCTATTATTCTCTGAGAAGATTTACGTGAACTGTTCATCTCGATTATATGTTTTAAAGGACTTTTTGTGCTGTGACAGTGGTGGTTTCCAGAATCAAAGCCTAGGATCCGGACACTTTGGTACTGTACACTTTAATTATTATAATCTGTAATTGTATTGATTTACTATTATACTGTTGTTATATTGTGTAATCGTATTGATTTAATATATTGTTATGTTAGGGTTGTAGTAAGAATTATTTATAATTATTTGTTAACAATAAATCACTGACTTCTTTATTCATTCCCCTAGACATTTCACGCTGCCTAGTGTTATAGAATCTGATTTTTATTTATCTCCGTAACAAAATTTATGATCGTCACGACTACGTGATCTGATGTTATTAGGCTCCGTAACACACTCAAAATAATCCATTTGCGTCTGGTCTGGGGTATATTAACTAGTTTAATTTCGACCTCGAGCTAGCTATGCACCTTTGGAGGAGTAATTGTTGTATATATTGTAAACTTTGCTTCTTGGGTGTGAATGGGTGTCGTTATTTTTAATGAATTCTGTTTTCTGGTTCATTATTAAAATTAAGCATGATCTTCGGTATGGTTGCATAACATAGAAAAAAACACTGTTACACTATTATTATAACATATATTGGGTTATCGCATAACACTGGAATATAATTTAATATATGTAAATAAAACTTTATGATCCTAATGTTAAAAAGATCGAGGGGATGCATGTGTGACGTGGCTTACTGAAATTTCCAATGTGCTAACTAATAACCTACTTATACCTTTATTTTATGCTTACACTCCGATAATTCGAATCCTCATACGCTTCCTCTCTTTAATATTCAGGTGTCAATCCGGCCCGGTGACTACATCACCTGCGGGACTTGGTTGTGGAAACGTCCCAATTGTGGGGTCATACCACGAAGGAACCTCCGAAAGGGTTTTGTGAGTGACAGCCATTCCCATAAGCCGGCAGCTTTCAGGTCAAACGTAAAAGCTCACCGCTCCGGTAAGATTTGAACTCACGATCGTCCGGCTGTTAATCCTGTCCTCTACCTCAAGACCATAATATTTTTATGAGGTGTTTAACATTATTGTATCATGTGCTGTAATGTGACATGATTTATGGTGTGACATTTATCCTGATAAAGCGTAATACGCCGGGAAAAGAGGTATGCCACATGACGACAACCCGATGAACACAACCGAGAAATTATTTCTAAACTCATACGGCTGGTCAACTTATGGCTCATGAACTAATTATTGCTTCACATATATAATAAGGAATTTAAGAAATGGTAGCTGTCAACACCAAGCGGTAGCCACATGAGGATATAACTTCTCGTGTGCTTGCACTCTTTGTATTGGGATTTGGTTGAAGTATGTTTTGTGTGCGTGCATGTTCACCCGGCGTGCATATGTGTATGTGAGGTGTTCCGTATGTGAGAGTCTGTGTATGTGTGCACGTGCGTTCTTGCTTGCGGCTTTTTGTTCCTTGTACTACTACTGCTTGCACCGCCTTTATATTGCTGGATCCAACTGAATCTTATCTGAGCACTAAAGTGACATGGCCCTTTCCAATATATGGTACAAGGAATAATGATGAACAGTTGCCTCTCGTGTGTACATCAGTCAAGCCATAGCTTTTCTAAAAGGCCTCCAAGGTGAGTGAATATTAATATGCATTGGTCCAGGGTGAAGGTTAAATATTGGAGGCTGAACAGCGTGTTAGCATAGCGTGTGAGCAGGCGATTACTAGTCTCTGACGACCCATTCGACGTACACAGAAATATCACTGATATGTAAAACCAGACGCCCATAGGGCAAATACTTGCCGGAAATAGAAATAAAGGGACATAGTTTTTGAGGTGGAAGTTATCCTATGTTCTTAAGGAAAACAAGAGGTTGTAACTATAACTGATTAGAAAAACACTTAGATGGTTATGAACATTTTTGACGAAGAAAATAGCAAATAACGATTTCGAGATTTTTTCAAGGACTTTGACCTTTGATCTATTTGAATAATACACATACGGCTTTAAGAATATGTTTCGCTATACAAAATATGTAAGTTACAATGTGATACCTGCTAAACTGTGGCCTGTAGAATGTTATATGTAAGACGCATGAAGCAGCAAGAAGGGAAAATTAATGAAAAATGACAGACAGACAGACAAAGTGACTTAGTGACACATCTGAGATAACAGATGAATAAATAATCGTATGGAAAAGATTTAGAGGAACGGAATGAACTTTAGCTTATGTAGATAAAATTTATAGTATTTGAGTTATGGTCAAAAATGATATGTTGTGGTGTTCATTGTGCAGCGCCCCCTAGCGGCCATATTCCAAACTGAAGAACAATTTCGTGATGTTAATGTAGGACATAATATATATATAAGTTTCAAGACGATTCTTGCATACTTGTAACGTCTAGTTTATCAACAAGTAATACCTCGAAAGGTCTCGTTTGATGAGAAATTATGCGAGATATTGCGAGACTTTTAATAAAGTCTAGTAGTGCTAATTGAAATCTACTTAATGCAAAAAAAACTATACCTCTGTACCATTAAAACTGAAAAGTTAGAAATATAAGACCCTTTATTTTCAAATATCATGAGATTTACCGAAACATGAGTTGCAGATTTCGGTCATCTACATATTAAAAAAAAGACCAAGGAATGACGAACACAATGAAGTAGGGATGAGGTAGATACGACCATTTTTGACTAAGTTATGACGAAAAAAAGGTTTCGTGGTTTTTCGTTGACCTTGACCTTTGATCTATATTGACCAAAAAGGGCACCTAGAAATTTAATTTAGCCATCATCCCTGTAAGTTTCAGGTTGATTGATGCAAAATCGTGGCCAGGAGAGTGCGGACAAACATACAAACAGACAGATAGAAAAACAGACAGACAAACAGACTAGACGACCATAGAACGAGCGCTTGCCGGAAATTGAGAGAGAAAGACAGACGGACGTACAGAAAAAAATATGTAAGGGAAAGATTATTCTTATATATAATGAAGAATGGACGGTAGAGTAAAATTAGCCACGGTTTTTGTGTAGGCGACCATTTATGTCCAAACTATGAAGAAAATAAGAAATCGGGACGTGTTAATGACCTTAACATTTGCCCTTTGACCGGTCTTGACAAAACACAAATGGGTCTGATGGTAATAGATATTTACCAGCGGTATAAGTTTCAGAGCATTTGTAGGAAACTGGGGCCTGCGCAAGAGATAGATATATCGGAATATTTCCAAGTTTTTCCATAAGTTTTACCCTAAATAAGGTCAACATGATTATGGCATAATATGTTTAAAAATCTCCACAGGAATACGGCCATTGTGTAGTTTCAGATGCAGCAATTAAAAATTTAATATTATTAATAGCTTTTGAGATATGGCAATATTGATATATCCTAGTGTGTTGTGTGCAGCGCCCCCTTGTGGTAATATGCAAAAATGAAAAATTTGTTTTGAGATATTACTGTAAGTAAAAATACTAATTTATCAGTTTAAAAAGGATTTCTGCAAAATTTTGAAATGCAACGCGTCATCAAGCGAGATCTAGCGAAATTCTCCTGCAGCGACCCCTCTTGGTCATTTAGCGAAACTTGAACTATAATCTGGTAACACTGACAAAACTACGTTTTGCGAAAAACTACACCCCTCTAGCCTTAAAAATGACACATTTACAAAAGCTAAAGTAAATATGCCAAGAACTATACTTTAAATAGGTCACCATGGTAACCGCAGAATGAGGTCAAGTGTACCCAGGAATAGGCTCATTAATTGTAGTTTCTGATTTTGTATTAAAAGTTGTAATATTGTTTATAGTTTTGAATCTATTGGGAAAAAATCATAATTTGAAGTGTTTAAGCTGCAGCGCCCCCTGGTGGCTTTATTCAAAACATGAAAAATTTGTTCTGAGATATTCCTGTTTAACATGTAATTACTTTACAACTTGAGCCTTTAGGGCATCCCTAATGAAATATCTGAAATATCTTGTACAGTGCCCCCTTTTTGCCATTTTTAAAACATATAAAAAACGCGTGTACTTCTAATTACAGTCTACATTATGCCAAAATCAACTCCTCTCTTCCCTAAAATCTGACCAAAGTTCAAAAATAAGACTAAACATTTTTAAATTGCATAATTTTATCTCAAAAATGCATAACCATTGTAACCACAGAATGATACAATTTTGTCTCCATGAGAAAGATACTTTAATGAAGAATAAGATGAGATAAAATTTATGTGGGTACGATCGTTCTGGCCAAAGTTAAAAAGTAAAAACTCATAATGAGGGGTGTGGATGACCCTGTCTTTGACCTTTGACCGATTATGCCCCAAAATAATAGGCTTCTGTTTAGGACGATTTTCTATCAACTGAATAAGATTCAGGGCAAATGCCGCTAAATTGCGGCCTTTAGAGTGCAGACAAACAGACTAACATACAAACAGACATACGCAACTGACCAACATACTTGCCGAAATCTTTAATCCCGGCAAGCAAAATACCAAGAGCATCAGTGTGTCAGAGTACTAGTGACAGCTGTAGACGCCGCCGTATAATATAAATACTCCTTCTGATTTTCTTTCTTTTCTTATATTCCTGTAAATTATTCATTACCTGGATTAATATGGATTTCTCTATTCTATCCTTACTTGATTTGTTATGAATCTGCCATCCACGCTGAACTACTCCATAAATTCTTTATGATTATCTCTGTGGGCGAAGTCGTGTCTAGCGAGATTATTTTATATGTGAAATTTAAAAAAGGATGAAATTAATCTAAGTTAACGTTGAGGGCTCGCAGTCGATGGACTTCCCATAATAATGTAATACAACCAGCAAAACATAAGCGATGTCTTACGTCAGCAGGTGCACATAACTAATAAGCAAAGCTATCAGAAAGTACTTCAGGATACCTGATAACCCAAATGCTAGACAAACTATATATCTTAAAACTAAAAATATATCTTAACTCATATATATGTCAGAAAAATCGTTGAAATATTAAGTTATATTACCGTATATTATATAACATTATAATTCATTTTATCATACGAGGAATATAATCAGAAGCTACTATTCGATTATATGTCAGGTATTCCATTAATTATATATATATATATATATATATATATATATATATATATATATATATATACTGGTATTTTGACATTCTTTGAAGGAACCGCATCATGCTTTTTTCAATGTCACCATCGTCCATACTGAAGCAACACACACATGTCGAGTGTATGGGATTCTCCATTGGACAAATGCCGATAACAAATATGTCAACCTAAAACTGAAATATAAAGGTTTTGCACAGTTTTATTTTATAAACGTAAATCAACCTTTGCGTATAAAAACAGGGAGAGAATACATGCATCTAGTTAATGGAGCACTCTTAATATTTCATTGTAGGTGGCAGCACTGAATGCGGCAGGTATTACCTCCAGAAATGTGGGCACCTCTATAAAATGGACAGTTTATATAAATAAATAAATAAATAAATATATATATATATATATATATATATATATATGTATATATATATCCCCCCCCAAGATATTACATAAACTTTACGCATTCAGTAAGAGTTGTTTGAAAGTACGTTTAATTAATCTTTCATGTGTTCTGAGCTCACATCAACCTATTTATACGTCCAACGATAGAAACCAGTCACATATCAACGAAACACTGTATGCGCCCGCGTCTCATTCCGGTTCGCAATGTAAACCATCACTGACCAGATCTTCAAGGTAAACATACCGGGGTATGATTTTTTCCACGAGTACAGCGCCACAAAATAACTGTAAAATTATTTGTACATATATCGTATTCCGAGAGTATCCCACTAAATATCTATATTTTCTTTTAACTTTTATAAAAAAAAAGCCAACATTCAATATCTCAGTAAATATATCTTCCAAACCGCGGTAAAAAGCCCGGTATACCGGGTTTATCAGCTAGTCCAAGATAAATAAACTTCATAAGTTACAGGTTTATACATTGATAAGCCTTTGAGATATGCGCAATAATCTCAAAAAACAGACCTATTGATGGATATCAGATAAAATTGATTGAATTTTCAGTTGAATACATCAAACCACTCCTAAGAAAAAGGCAAAATATTCTATGAAAAAGAAACGGTAGGTGGCACCAACTGTCTGGTCTATGATGGATCTTCGCTATGTAAAACTGATTGTAAGTTGCGCCACTAGGCTTGTGTATCAGATGAAGGAACCCAAAATCTGTGGACAAGTGAAATTTCAAAATTATAAATTAAACTAGTCCTGAGATAAATGCATGAACGTATTCTACAATTATGTGATTGCAGGTGGTGCCACTAGTCTCGTGAATGAGAAATCTACCCAAGACGGAGACCATGCAACATTTCAGACCGAGACACCAAACCACTACTGAGCGCATCAATTTATTCTACAAAAGCGTAACGGCAGGTGGTGCAACCTGTCTGGTCTACAACAAAGCTATCGAAGACGAACAAACATGCAACATTTCATGCTGAACCATTTCCTAAGGCGCACAGATGGTCGCTACTCGAACAGATGGCGCCACCAGTCTTGAATACGAGATGTAGGTACCCAAGATCTATAGACATGCAATATTGCAGGCCAATACGGCAAATCAGTCCCGAGAAAAGGGCATTTATTTATTCAACGAAAACAGGTAGGTAGGTGGCGCCACCTGTCTGGTCCAACAGAAAACGCTATAATGATGGACATGCAAAGTTTTAGACCAGGAAATTAAACCACTCCTGAGATATGAGTGATTCTCACCTAAACATGTGTGGATGCCACGCAAAAACGATTACAGATGGCGCCACCAGGCATGAGTACGAGATGCCGGTATCCAAGATCTATGGACATGCACAATTTCAAGGTCTATGGATATGCACAATTTCAACCCAAAACATTGAACCACCCCTGAGATATGGGCTGTTACCACAAAGACACCAAGATTCATACTGCACGAAAAGGATTGCAGGTGGCGCTTCCAGTCTTCTTAAGGCATCAGTTCATATGTGACCCAATAATTATGCTTGGTTTCGGAAAGATCGGTCGAAGGGTCTCAGATCTCTTATGCATATGTGACAAAATGCCTGTATTTTAGCAAACGGCTGGGAAACAGGTAGCCACAGTGCTACAATATCTACAAAATAAACTTAGCTGATGCCCCTTAGATTACCCCCCCCCCCCTTTGATTTACCATGCAAATATTTTGTCAAAACTCCGAGGAGCCGATTGTGACACATTTTTGGAAGGGTGGACGGACAGATGCCAATATTTTTGCCAGTCCTGTGCCGGAGTAGGTAATAACGTTGTCGATTAGGTGTGTCAGCAACATTTGGTATATATATATATATATATATATATATATATATATATAGGAGAGAGAGAAAGAGAGAAAGAGAGGGAGAGAGAAGCTCGAACATGCTTAGACA
Source organism: Sipunculus nudus (assembly GCA_026874595.1). Lineage (NCBI taxonomy): Eukaryota > Metazoa > Annelida > Sipuncula > Golfingiida > Sipunculidae > Sipunculus > Sipunculus nudus. Next base: position 10,792,291 of record CM049311.1, on the reverse strand, counting down.
CCTGTGTATTGTACATGTATTTCAATGCCTTTGTGCAAAATATATGAATGAAGCGGAATGTCAAGCCAATTATTACCCAAACGTCCCCGCAGGTATCAATTCACTTTACATTGATCAATAAAAGAAAACAAAATTTGGCAAAATTATAGCCCACAGACTACAGGATATTGAGTCTTTGATATGTATCGATTTATGTCGCACTGGGCTGTCAAAGAAATGAAAGAAACATTCTTATACTTACCCGTTTCGTTATGACTGTCATAGCAACCCTGGCTCAGTGCGTTGATAAACGTCTTGTTATGTACTAGATAACGTGTAGTGGTGAACTGTCGTCTACTGCCGGGGGTTTCCGTGACGTCAGTGAACTGGAAACAACCGGGACAGACGTGCTCAACCAGGCTGATATCTTTGACCCAACAATGTGGATGTTGAGCCGACGAATGACACAAGTAGAAATCAATAACATGGGTTACCGTAACACATCCAAACGGCATTTACCACTGAGCGCCCTCTGCAGTCTTTTCGAGAACCATCGCCAAATAACAATCACAATCTATATATATGATTTTATAAAAAAAAATAACAATTACAATTATATATATATATGTGTGTGTGTGTGTGTGTAAAATTAAGTTCCATACACATACTGTATTCGCAATGTTGTGACATTTCAAATGTTATTATTCCCTCGCAACGTAGTTGCGAAAGGGATATAGTAATGCCTCCGTTCTGCGTCCGACCGTACGTCCGTCTGTCCGTCCGTCCGTCTGGAATTGGCTTGTGGATTGATTGAGAGCCAAATCTTTTGACCAAACCCTTCATCTTACACATATGGTTCACCCACCCATGGATGAACAACCCTATCATTTTTGAAGTCATAGGGTCAAAGGTCACGGCTATTAGGCCCACTTTTTGAAAAAGGTTGTTGGCTCATTTAAAGCCAAAACGTTTGAATAAAACCTTTCATCTTGCAAATATGGTTCGCCTCCGATTGGATGAAGAATCCTATCGATTATGAGGTCACAAGGTCAAAGGTCACGGCTATAGGGCCCATTTCTTTAAAAGGCTTGTTGACCAATTTAAAGCCAAATCGTTTGACCAAAACATTTTATCTTGCAAATATGGTTCACCCACCTCTGGATGAAGTATCCTATCAATTATGAGGTCACACGGTCAAAAGTCACGGCCTAAGGGCCCACTTCTAGAAAAGGCTTGTGGACCAATTTAAAGCCAAATCGTTTGACCAAAACCTTTCATCTTGCAAATACGGTTCACCCACCTCTGGATGAAGAATCCTATCGATTTTTAGGCCACAGTGCCAAAGGTCACGGCCACAGGGCCCACTTCTTGAAAAAGCTTGTGGACCCATTTTAAGCTAAATCGTTTGACCAAAACCTTTCATCTTGCCAATATGGTCCACCCACCTTTGGATGAAGAATCCTATCGATTTTGAGGCCACAGTGCCAAAGGTCACGGCCACAGGGCCCACTTCTTGAAAAAGCTTGTGGACCCATTAAATTTAAGCCAAATCGTTTGACCAAAACTTTTATCTTGCAAATATGGCCCATCCACCTATGGATAAAGAACCTTATTAATTTTAAGATCACAACATCAGAGGTCACGGCCACAGGGCCCACTACTTGAAAAAAAAACTACCGGACCCATTTAAAGCCAAACCATTTGACCAAAACTCTCATCTTGCAAATATGGCTCACCCACCCACGGATGAAGAACCCTATCGATTTTCAGGTCAAGGGGGTCAAAGGTGACGGCCACTGGGCTTACTTCTAGAAAAGGCTTGTGGGCCCATTTAAAGCCAAATCGTTTGACCAAAACCTTTTATCTTGCAAATATGGTTCACCCACTTCTGGATGAAGAATCCTATCGATTATGAGGTCACACGGTCAAAGGTCACGGCCACAGGGCTCACCTTTTTGAAAAAGCTTGTGGACCCATTTAAAACCTAAAGAATTGACCTAAACCTTTTATCTTGCACATATGGCTCACCCGACCATGGATGAAGAACCCTATTTAGTTTGAGGTCACAGGAGCAAAGGTAAAGGCCAGAGTGCTTCCCTCCTGATTATCACACTGTGTAATTATTTCCCCGGCGAGGGAATGCTCCGCTTTGCGGTGCCCTTGTTCTATATATTGCCTTGATGAACAGTTTCAATCACACAGTACTTTATTGTCAAAACCCCAAAGGATTGGACGACCATGTTCTTTTTAATGGTGGGCCGAAGCGGCTGAAACTCACACTTACACTCCAAAAGATAAAAGAGTCATGAGCTAACAAATAAATATAATAGAAAATACACTTACATTTCTTTGGAGAGGCGTTTGGCGCATATATATATATATATATATATATATATATATATATATATATATATATATATATATATATATCGATGATCACAAGTGGCCACATAAGGAAACTAACCACTAAGTCCTTTATGTACACATGTACACAGCACAAAGAAGCTCTCTTTGTTTACACAGCCCTGATCACATGGCCATCGTTCACACGTGACATCGGAATGTCAAGCCGCTTGCTCAGTCCTCTCGCTCTTGTGCATATATACAGGGGACCTATAATAAACAGTTCCTCGCTTGAGTACCCGTTCGCCCCTTGAGAAAAAGTCAACAAAGCACTGACTGATAGCGCACAGCCTATTCTATATGACCTTTTAATCAATGTCTGATGTCTCCTGGATTCCCCCAGCACTAGGTAACTGAATATGTCTCCACACAACGATATTCCCTACCTCTATCGTTTCGATAAAAAATAATATCCATGGCCTGTTATAGTCTAGGAGCAAGGAGTGGTTTTAGACCGAAATGCTCATCCCACGGCCTAGAAAATTTCCATTGCTATCAGGGGTTAGCCACACTTCTCTAGTTTTATTTCAGGGAGGATGCAGGTGCGAAAAGTGGTGCAATTTTTTTTTTTGTGACAGCATGTTTTCATATACAAGTCCGGAGATAAAAATTTGTAAATCTGTGCTGGGGTACGGTGGGTTAGGGGTAATAAAAATCTTAATAACTTCTTAAATATTTCAAACATTTAAACAAATTATCCCTCATATAGAGGAGCAGGAATTGTGTTTTAATCTCAAATCATGCTTTATGACATTATTTGAAAAGTCAAAGTCAGTGGGGTCAATAAGTGCATGTAAAGTTTCTTTAAAAAATTAGCTTTTTTATAACTTTTTTTAATGAAAAGTTTTACCCAATGTGTCTGTTTAAGATTCACACACATATTTATGGTATAAATGGAAAGATACAGCTACCTGGTTTATTGTCAGGGCAGATTTAAGTAGAAAAATGAAGCGGCTTTTTGTGAACGCAAGGGTTTATTCACCATCCCGGCTATAAAATCATGCAGATCTCGATCATAGGATAGGGGTAAGGGTATTGTATTGAAAATTCCTGTAATTCCTTAAGTTTTTAACATATTGCAACACATTACCCTTCATGTGAAGGTGTAGGAATTGTGCTTTAACTTCAAATTATGCTTGATGATATTTTTAGGTCAGAGGGTTCAACAAGTGCATGAAACTTAATTTTCTGTAAAAATTTTGTTTCTTTATTAATTTTCCTGAATTAACCTTTTTACCTATGCTAGCTGTCCGTTAATGATTGATTATCGTATGATTTGTATCAAAGATCAGCATCAGTTCTATGGTTTATTGTCAGGGCAGATTTAAGTAGAAAAGGTGGGGCGATTTTTGTGATATTATGCGTTCATACACCAGCCCGACTATGAACACCTGCAGATCTAGATCATTGGATAGGAGTATGCTTATGAAAATGTCTTCTTTCCCATTTGCTTGAGCAAAGGTTATGTCCAGGCTGTTAATTTACTTTCTTATTTATTACAAATTATTACATTATCAATACAATTTATCATCCTCTGTTCTTTTTAACGTCATTCTGGAAGCAATCAGGTGGTAAAATGTATTAATATAACGTTGTTACATCATCATCACACTGTTTTAAAATCTATATATGTAAAACTTGAAATTTTACCCAAGTCTGCATATGATATATGACACCGGGTGTATGTGTCAGGTGAGCTAATAAAATATACAAAGCACTGTCAAATTAACCAAAAGATAATATTTTTATTCAATTTTGGTTCAATTATAGGTTATTCAAACACTTAAAATAAATGTAAACTGAATTTTAAATGCATTTAAATTTGTTTTATTTTGGTCATTGTTCAGCGTATTCCTACACCCCTAACCGAACGATACTGGTAAAATTGATAAGACCTGATTGTATTTAATATGTAACATGAATCACAAATCGGAATTAACACCAGTGCATAAGCATTCAAGGATTCTCACACACGCTCTGGCATATTACCGCTGTAAGCCTTAATCACATATATACGCATTGTCACGGAATAAGAATATGATTTTATTGAACCCTATAAAGAATTACTCATGTCACATTAATTAATTGCTGCAAACAGCAAGCATCTTACTTTTACAACAAGGCCAGATCCCTGGTGCTGAGACAGTAAGACATGCAAAACAACTAAAATTATATACACAGTAACTGATGAAATCGGTGCTTACGGCCTATTTTGATCAAGGTCCAAAGGATTTTATTGAACCTTTAGTTCCTTGAAAGTCAGTTACACTCTGTGAAAAAAGGGTTCCAGGTAGAACCCAGCAGGGTTCTTCAGAGTGGACTGAGTGGGGAACCTTTTAAGGTTCCAGCTTGAACCTTAAAGGCGGGGTTCTTTTTAGAACCTCCCGAAGGTTCTTTTTCTGGAACCTCAAAGGTTCCATCTAGAACCTCTTCAGAGGTTCTGAGAGGAACCCTCTAAGGTTCTTCATGATAGACTGAGTGGGGAACCTTAAAAGGTTTTGGGTGGAACCCCATGTGTAGGGTTCTTTATAGAACCTTCCATGCAGGTTTATTTTAATAAACAGTCTAGGATGTCACATCACACGTCTAGGGTAAATTAATCACACGTCATATTTCATTATTTAAAGGAAACATTCTTTTATAGATTATATGAAAATGTATCTCATAGAAAGTGGGTAACTGCATGGATCATAGCTGAAAAGTTATATTTATACGTGTGTCCTGAAAATATCATTAATCTTTCCAGTTGAAATAAAAACCCGTTTTTACGTTTTTAAAAACACATCTTTTATTTGGTTGTAAAAATCAATTTGTGAAAAAAGTGTAACGGCCAAAAAGCATTAGCATATGTGTGCACCTAAATAAATATAAACATATAATTTGACATTTACGATACAGAGTACGCGAACACCCAAGACAGTTCCGAGTCATTTTCTCATAATAAATACTTATACATTCAGATCCCCTAGGAATCATTCAACGTAGAGTCTTTGAAACTGCAGCTAATGTTATATTTTTGACTGAATAAATTTCAAATTCCTTGATATATACTAACACGGAAATTACTTACTTCGCACTGTCTGTCCTATCCGCACACACAAATGGCGACAAGGAACATGCATGCTGACCCTATGTGTGCTGTTTCTTTTGGGTTTGATAGCTGGTGTTCATCAAGAATTCATTTCTGATTGTTTACGTGTTCTAAGGTACATGTTTTCCTCTGTTTACCTCAATGTATACAAATATCCCAACCAAAACGATATTTTGGTACAATCGATGTCCTGTGTGATCAACGATAAACTCCATAACATCGGGACGGTCGAAATAATCAGTGTTCCGTGTCAATATATCCGTTGATTGCGTGATGCGCCCTGGGTATGGAGCGGTACGGTACGCAGACTCAATCTGGAAATAAAAAAATAGGACATGAGATACACAAATAAAAAAGATAAATAAATATTCACACGTATATATATATATATATATCGTTAATTCCTGTCACACAATTGCTCTCATCTAAACACAGTGGAGGAAATTATGCAATCTTTAGGGTATGCAAACAGCTTGGGTATCTTACCACTAGTTGCGGAGAGTTCATTAAAATACGTTTCTCATTTGTGAGTTCGGTAATTCAAACCTCTCTCTCTCTCTCTCTCTCTCTCTCTCTCTCTCTCTCTCTCTCTCTTATAAACATAATATACGTGTATTTTTACTACGGTGTATCAACATATAGAATACGTAATTTTCCTTATTTACCTCATAATATTTATGTATTTATGAACTTTGTTACGAATTATTTGTAGCCTTCTTGTAATGATGTGGTTGACATAGACATGGTTAACACGAAAAAAATTTCGTTTTTTCTACTTTGTGATACGCCGTTCCATGTGCATTATTAACACGTGTTATGATTTAGAAATATTTTTCTGGGATAACCTACCATGTTTTAATCGCCAGCCCAAGCTGTCTTAAGCTGTCTTTTAGTAACCTAATGATGTTTACAAGGCATAACACATGACCTTGACCTTGTGTCGTTTGTATTTAACATGAAGCAATTTGTATAACCCCTTTTGAAGGAACAGCTTGTATAAAAGTTCAGATCTAAAATCAGGTAAGAAGAATTATTCTAAATGGATATTATATATCATGCAATTGTTGTCGCATCTGACCTTAACCCGGCCTGCACATGGAGTATGACTCGTGGTAAAACTAAGATTTTCCGCTTTCATATGCGATTTATTCTATTGAACTATATTAAGTTTTATATTTAAGAAGTCCTTGAGTTTAATACTTACCTATACCTTGTCGGAATGGTGTGTAAGAGCTGCTTTCTGATAAATAAGGGCTATTTCTACACTTTCATGTATGACAATAAACCAAATAGATTAAATAAACCCTTCCTTTACCCTGACCATAACAATTAGCTACCTAATACTAAATCTTTATATTAACTGGTAAAAGATTTTCAAGCATATATCCAGGGATTAAAGATTGACCAACAGCAAATAAAGAATAATAGAAAAAACAGAAGAATCAGGAGAAAGAATGTTAATGGTAATTAATTGTCATTCCCTTATTGACCAAGCTTACCTTGACCTTACTATAAAAATTAACTCGCTCGAGGTTAAAGTAATATTTCCAGGCTTTTACATCAGGGCTAATTTGTTCCAGTATATTAAAAGCAAGAAATATATAGAGATTTTCAAATCCTTGGATAGAGATCTGCAAATTTTCATTGCCGGAGTGGTGTATTAAAACATGCTTTCAGAATAAATTGTACCACTTTTTCCAAATGTATCCACCCTTAAAAATAAACCAGAGATCTGTAGCTGACTACTTATAAAATAATGTGTTTATGAATATTAAACGGATAGCTTGGATAAACGTTTACATCAAGAAGGGTTGTATTAAAAAACAAAATTATCAAAGAAAATTACGTTTCATGCACTTGTTGACCCCTCTGACCTTGACCTTTCACAAAATATCATCAAGCATGATTTTAGGTCAAAGCACCATTCCTTCTCTTTTATATGAATGGTAATTTGTTGCAATATGTTAAATAATTACGAAGTTACGAACATTTTTATTACCCCCACCCTTATCTGATGATCGAGATCCGCAGGTTCACATAACCAGGATAGTGAGTAAACATCTGCTGTCACAAAAAACGCCTCGCATCTTCTACTTGAATCTGCCCTGACAATAACTCAGGGAGCCGTGGCTGTCAGTTGATATCAATAATAATTGCATAAATCTTAAACAGACGGCTTTGGTAAAACGTTTCATAAAGAAAAGTAAAAAAAGGCATTTTTTAAGAAAATAAAGTTTCATGCACTTGTTCACATCTCTGAATTTGACCTTTCAAAAATTTCATTAAGCACGATACGAGATTAAAGCACTTACTGCTCTTATATATGAGGGTTTATCTGTATTAGATGTATGAAATTCTTAAGAAGTTATTGGGATTTTCATTACCCCTGCCCCATCTTACGAGCTCAGATTTACAAATTTTTATAGTCGCAGAAGTGTATAAAAACACGCTGTCGCAAAAAAAAGGCACTACTTTTCGCACCTGCATCCACCCTGACAATAAACTTCTAATATGGGAGAAGTTATAAAAATATGACAACCATTTGGGTAGGAAACAGGACCATTTTTCCGTGATCTCACTCCTTCTCTTCACCATGTTCCCGGCGAACCCCTTTATGATTAGCTAATTACTTATAAATTGGTATAGGTACTTTTTCTCTTTGATGAAATATTCATGCGTTTAAAGGCTTAAAAAACAGGTCGATAAAAGCAAGCGTCCCCATTGCACAGTAAAGCGTACTTGGAACTCACAGACTACATTGTTGCATTGTCAGAATGTACTTCTATGTGTTTGTGTAAAGTCCTGTTTCATAAAGTAATTGATTTAAGTGCAAAATAATATAAATAATGATAATTAATAACAAATATTAATAGAAAATTAGTTATCATTAATGCTTCTCACATTAGTATGCACAAGGAATATTTTAAAAAATTTAACATCAATGTTTAATTATTATCGTCATTGAACACCCAAGTGTAAACGAGCACATATATATGTATATATATATATATATATATATATATATATATATATATATATATATATATATCACTTTTTTATTGTCTGGCTGATACATTTCAAATATGTTACAATTCAATATAAGGATTTAGAAAAGGTATATTTCCAGTATAGGTTAATTCCAAACCAAGTTCAGAAATAAAACATTTTATTGTAATCTCAGAAAGTGAACCAAAGTCTATTATTATATATATTTTTTTATATAAATATTATTATCTGAAAAGCGGGGAGTGATAACACTGATGACCCCCCCCCCCCCCCCCCCACCCCTTGCTAAAAGGTGTGTGGAGGGGGGATATATTCCCATATCCCCTCGGTTTTGACGACCCTGAAAAAAAAATCCATCCAGGGAATAGAAATATGAAACTATTATGTATAATTATTCATATTTGTAAAAATAAGTCATTGATTTTTTTTTAAATAAATATTGTCAATGGGAAATCAATGTCAGAGCAGCTATTTTAGTTTAGATGTTTTAATAATAATGAACGAATATACACTTCGATATGTATTCAGTTGGATGGCTTGAAAACAGGAAGATGGTTACATTTGTTTACAGCTGGAGAATTATCTTTGCCATAAACCAGTTTTGCATTTCTGAAATTTCTTAAAATATATTATATACCCTGACTTTGTCACATTCATATCGACTAATACACTATAAGTAAGCTAAAAATCCGTATCAACATCACCAAGGCACAAACTTACATATTCAACATTACGTTGGAAAGCAAAATTAAAACTATATGTTGCAAAAGTAAATAATATTGTATACATCATTTCTTTGTCTCAAGTAAAACTGTTTATATATGTTTATTATTAGATGTTTCACAAAAACTCGGTCATTTGGTAAAGCATTCGCACATTTTCACCTACCCAGAGAAAATTATGTATATGCCTTTGAAACCAAATTTTTACTTCTTGTTGTACAGGTTTAAAAAACCAGAATCATTAACATAGCCCTCTAAATATAGAGAAGAATAACAGACACTACTTGTTAAAACGTAGTCTTGACGGAGGGGCATGAATGTGTCAACAACCAGACCGTAACACTGTTTTACCAGCGTGATCAAACAATTCTGCTGAAAAATCGTCGGTTTTCTGTTTCACCACAAACAACAGTTGAACGCAATTTCTAAATTTGTGTTCAATTACAAGGATTTATAAAAAAAATATAACAATAACAGAAAAAGAGTTAATACCGGTTCTCATGGCCATCATGTTGACCTATACTCATCAAGCTTATATCGTTCCGAAGTTGATAGGTGATCGGAGCGTAGTAGTGGCTGATTTGATGACGTAAGTAATGACTGACAGGTGCTGCTTGACCTTTTCCCATCGGCCAAGTTGATCAGCATCTCGCTCAATTTCAAAAAGTAAATCCACCATTCCCGGGTAGGTGGAGCCAGCGTACACGTTATGGCTGCTAGGCGCGAAAATCAAATGTTTCTGCAGAGGGCGCCCTGGTATTCCCGCTTGATCCGTGAATGCCCTCTCTAGTTTCATCATTTGATCGTTAATAGCTCGGATTTCGACTGGATTTTTCATATCTATCCGTGACAGGTGGTCATCGAACCTCTTTGTCTCTTCAGCAAAGTCTTCCACAGCTTTATTAAGAAGGTCTAGCGAGACTGAATGACTCAGAAGCTTGTTGCCGTATTCCCGTGAGAGATCATCAGTATACCTCCTAAGTTCCTGGGAGTAGCGAGTAACGTTAAATGGCAGTACGAGAGAATCTGCAAACTGCCTCGCCAGCTCTCCCCAGTACTGAGCCATCGCCGCATGAGATTTGAACTCTGGGTCCACGAACCGCTGAACATAGTCATAAGTTGAATAGGCGGAATGATACATGGGGTTATCAGTGCGGTACGTGGCGTCTATCACTGGTATTCCTACGCGAAGTAAGAAAGCAGCATGGTCACTCCCGGAGCCTATTTGATTAATCTTAGGTTGGTTGTTACCGCCGGGACGTCTGTATAACCACGTGTCATACACAGTCCGACGTCCAGCCTCGACTTCTTTCTCGTCTGGATTTGGAATCTGCTTTGCGGCTTGGTATGATGCGTCATACATTACAGGACTAGCTTGCACGGATAATGAATACAGTCCCGAGGAAGCAGAGTCAACATTTAAGTACGTGACAGTTCTCTCACCTAGCACAGCTTGATAATGTTCCACCCATTCTGCAGATCCCACCAAGCCGTATTCCTCCGCTCCCCAGCTGCAGAACACGAGAGTTCTGCGGGGGCGCCAACCTTCACTGTACAGTTTTCCCATAACTCGTGTCAATTCGGCCATAGTTGCTGTACCACTAGTTGGATCCACAGCACCAAACACCCACGCGTCACGATGGTTGCCCAGGACAATGTAGCGATCTGGCTCTATTTTTCCAGGTAAATAACCAATCACATTGTATGTTTTTTTCATTTCATTATTTGCTCCAACATGCAGTCGGACCTTCTTTGTGGGGTCATTTAAACCCGGCCCGATATGAAAATCAAACCCAAGCTTACCCTGCCAATCTTCGGGCGCTTTAGGTCCACCGATTTCTTTAAGAAAATGCTGCGCGTCCCCGTAGCTGATTGGATGAGCCGGGATAGTTGGTAAGACAGGTGAATTAGCTTCCGGTATGCGGTATGCCTCTTCCGTTGCTGGGTACCCTGGTGTGCGTGGATCCCCGGCGACAACAGATATACCGAGGATGGATCCCCGCTGAACACCTGTAGAGGGCATGTACTTTGTGTTCGGGTACACGTGATCAGAATCCGTGCCGTCCGGAGCGACCTCTCCCGGATCAGAGTATAAGATCACTCCTACGCATCCGAAGTCCTGAGCGTTCTTTACCTTAGACCCGCGGAATATTTTTCCATATCGTGCTATTGCTATAGTCCCTGACAGGTTAAGGTTGTAGTCATCACGGAGTTTCTGGAAATCTTCAATTTGACCATAATTCACATAAACTAACGGTCCTTCGACGATGCCGGATGGGGAGTAAGCCAGAAAAGGTAGAACTACATCGCTGCGGTTCTGTTTGGGTAAAATGGCCTCCTCCATAAAGGCTGATTGGTACAATACTTCGGAGTCGTTGCCAAGGAGATAGACTCTGTTTGGGTTTGACCTATTTGGGTTAGACAGAAGGACATCGTACCCTTCTAAATGGACCGATTGGATGCCTTGTTGCATCCAGATATCACGCAGCCTTGTCGCAGACGCCAGGTCCTCTGGTGTCCCGGACATATGAGGTAACTCTGTCATTTGTTTAAGATGCTCCCCGATGTTGCTGGCGCTGACCTGCTGTATTATCTTATCTCTGATGGTTGGGTCGCCATCTTTGATCAAACTCTCAAATTCATTCGAACCCGGAAGATCCTCGCATTCTCTAGCTGCTGGTGTAGGTTTCCCAAAATATCCAATGCAAACACCAACTACAAGCCCGATGCCAACAGCAACAACTAGACCTATGATCACATGTCTCTTAGAAGGCCCTCTCCTGCGACCGGTCAGTGCTTCTTGCGATTCCATCATCATGATGAACTGACGTTACCTACTCAAGCGAAGCTGGCTGGGATTTTATTTATATGATATATACGTCGGATTTAGTTCATTGACAAACAATGCAAAGTTGAAAGGTTCATAAGTCAAAACAGATCAAATTTTGGATTGTGATACATTAAATGCCAACACGTTTTCTTGATAAATTAACATGCATTTATACTGTAGCCAGTGACCTAATTATTGTAATGACTCTTCAAGCCGATCAATGTTCCAGCGGGCATGTGCGCTTACATTATAATGACCGAATCAGGGTTAAGAGTTTCCTTTTGAAAACACACTGCAACATGCAAAGAGAAACGTAATATGGTAGTATATAATTTTGATTTCAATTTTATATATCGGGTGATTTGGAAAGAAACTCCCGAACTTTAGGAATTAATAATTTTATAAATACTGTATGTAAGCTGTAAGTATAGTTGGTGTCGAGAAAAATGTGTTTAATCTGAATATGTGTTTAAAATTGCAATTGTCCCGGAAATCAATTGTATCAATGTTTTATTATTCCGGGGGGTATTTTCTAGCCCCATAGCTCAAAGAATATAGGTCACAGTGACCTTATTTCAGGTATATGATGAGATTTTTCATAAACCTCCATGGGTGAATGTTAGTAGATTCCAGGCCTAGTGGATACAAATTGTAACCCATTTGATTGACCCATTTTCAGCATGTAGTTCGCAAAATATGGGTCACCATGACCTAATTTCGGGTTTCCAAGGAGCCTGGCCTAGGACCTCCTTGGACAACAGTTAGAAAATTCTCGGTCTAACGGTTACGATTCATTCCCTGTTAACGGACGAACTGCTTCATCTGAAGGTAAAAAGATAGAGAAAAAATGCGTCTTCAGGAAATGATAAAACACTCCATAATCATCATATATTGATAAATCTTTACAATCAATACATTAGTTATTCCGATTTTGCAGCTTTTGTATCAATTATTATTCTAGGTGTGGGGGGGTACTTTCGAGCCCCGTAGCTCGGAGAATATAGGTCACATTGACCTAATTTCAAGTTTCCGATGAGATTTTTTTATGGATCTCTATCAGTTTTCAGAATGAAGTTTCTGGGTCCAGTGGTTATAATCTGTGCCCTGATAACGGACAGACGGACAGACAGCACGACAGACGGACGACGGACAAAGAGTGATCGCTGTAATTCAGTCACCTGAGTTAAAAAAACCTATATACCTGCCTATTTTAACGCAGGTTCTGCAGAGCGAGTGTGCACAAAGTTATATAAACTACGACAAAGACGTATCGTCACTTTAGAATGAAGCTGCAGTGACATATTTTAATATATTTTTAATGGAAGACAGTTCACATTATTTGGTAATATATATATTTGAGGATTTTGGAAGATATATATATATATATATATATATTAGACCTAATCCCAATAATTATACTACTGAAAATTAAGAAGGAAACAAGCCACCAATGAATATAATTGAACCTGTGTTAAATATGTGATCAAAAGGATGAACTTAGTTAATTTTCATAGACGCTGTAAATGAAACAATGTTCACGGTTATACTAAAACTTGGTGCTACATCGCTTGAACCATATCACAGTAGACTTAAAAAGCTCGCTAATTGACAGTGTTTCAATTTTTAACGAAGACATTTAACATTATTGGGTGAGATATATTGGAGGAATAGGGAAGATATGCCGTTATTCTGGCATTACAAATAAAGGTGCTCTTCAACAATAAACGAAATGACAGTCCTTCAGATACTATGAATCCTCCAGAACTTTAACTAATGTAAAAATTTAAGAAGACGGGTCCTTCCAGTTGTAATATCAGGAAACCTGAACAGTCCCTAATGATGGAATCTACTTACAAGATGCCATGATTGACTTACTCAAGACATATATTCATAAATCTACTAGTTAGTTGAAGAAGACAACAAGCCACTTATGTATATAAACGGAACTGATGATGTTTATGCAGATGCTTTTGACAGAATGTGATACAACATTTGAAATTACGAATTATATGGATAGAAGGTGTTTTCAAATAGATTAAACAAAGATTGATATCATTCAGAAGTTGATACTGTCATGTATTAGCTGCAAAGAAAACATTGAAACGGATGTGAGTGAAAAAAATGAAAAAAAAAGGAAAACCGTAAATTTATCAGTCTTCGTAAAAAGGTAAACCAGCGGATACGAAAATATGCAGGAAGCAAAAACGTAGATTAATGCGGTTATACATATTAGTTTTGTGCAGCACAGGATGCCGAATACACTTGTTACACAACCCCACACATACACACATATATATATATTACAGGTTACAGGTGCCCTTTTTTTGTGTGCCATGGGCGTACTCGTGTTGTAGCGCCCGTGTCTGGCCGCGTATTTCATTTTCTGTTTAATCCGTACTGGTTGAACTCTCGTTGTCATGCTAGCTTGGGGCTTTCTCGCCTTGCCGAGCAAACGTGTGAACTCTAATATGTAGAGACACAGCGATGTTTTTCTAGATGATTCCTGTATCGCGTGTTTATTGTGTGTTGTGTTGAATTCTTTAGACTGATCGAGAAGTGGAAAATTCTCGGCTTGGGGTGAGAAGTTATAAATAGGGGGCTCTGTTTTAAACCGAGAGAGAAGTGAGAGGCGTGTGTATGTCAGTTTGTGGGACCTGTCCAGTAATTTCAGGGATTCTACTTTTACAAACTCTATACAATTTAATGCTGCCTGCCTCAAGTTTACTTTCTGGATTGTTACAAGAGCTTTGGACAGTATTTCTCCGAGAGTATACTTTTAAAGAACTTGTCGCTGTGGCGGTGATGGTATCCAGGTACTGTGCACTTTGTTTATTAGGCTGTGTGATTATATTGATTTGATGTTATACTGTCATTGTAGTGTGTAATTGTAATGATTTAGTGTACTCTAATGTTAGGGTTCTTTTAAGAATAAATTAAAGTTATTTATTAACAAAAAAACCACTAACCTCCTATTCATTCCCCTAGACATTTCCCGCTGCCTAGTGTTACAGAATCTTTTTTTTTTATCTCCATAACAAAATTTATGTTCATCACGCATACGTGATCTGTTTATATTAGGTTCTGTAACAATATATATATATATATATATATATATATATATATATATATATATATATATATATATATATATGTTTATATATCACAACTGGTGATAGGTGAATGAAGATACAGTCATACAGATGTCTTGTACAAATATATATATAAGGGTTGGGGCCAGGTATTTGTATCTTTACCTGTACCTATACCTAGATACTCATTTTAGAGTACCTGTACCTGTACCTGTACCTACCGGTCATGAAAAGGAAGTACCTAGTACCTATACCTCTACCTGGAACTAAAGTACCTGCACCTGGTACCAGGTATTCCAGGTACATTTTCATATTTTCAGGGGTTTTTTTTCTTCTTTTTTTCTTTTTTAGTATTTAATTTGGTTACCTTTCCTTACAGAAGTCAACTTTGAACGTGTGATGTTTGTTAAATGCAATGACAGTAGCCACATGTAAATGAAACTGTACTTCTTGTACTTAATTGACTTGCATATCATGTTTGTGAATGTATGGTGCCATAAAGACAATGAGTTCTAATAAATATACTTTAGCAAATGACTTCATTATTGTTTTATAGAAAAAAGGCATGTAAACTTGCATATACCTGAATTTATGCAGCTATTATTATCCGTGAAAACGGCTTTGAAGTGATACTGAAATAAATGTACCTGTACCTGTACCTAGGTATTTTCTAAAGTACCTGTACCTGTAACTAGGTACTCTGTGAAAATCAAGTACCAGTACCTGTACCTGTACCTGGCCAGTTCACAAGTACCTGTACCTGTACCTAGGTACTTTCACTTGTACCTGGCCCCAACCTTGATATATATGTCAGTCGGTAGTCTCTGAACGTGACTTTTGCGAAGAACTGTTTATAAAACGACATCAATTACGGTAAAAAACATGCTTTATTGAATTGAAAAGCGGTATATGCCAATGACATATTAGATGGGGCATAAGAATTCATGTTGATGAATCATAGTCTCCGTCTCTACCATCATCACCACCGTTATCCGTCATCTCCTCCGGCGCTTCCGTCAGCAGGGCCCTTGACTCTCCTCTTAGAGACCCACCACGCTACCCCTCCACAGGCGACGAAAAATAAACAGCCGACGAAAATTAAACCGACGACCAGTATGGCCGCTATAACTGGCGTCACGTCAAACCCTCCCTCTGACTCTGTCTGACATTGTTTTTCACCAGTCAACACATCCCTGTTAAAATAAAATAAAGATTAAATTTCATTTTGCTTTTAATTTCATCGATGTCTTCAATAAGAAAATAATTCAGAAACCGTTTTGCATCACATAATATAACACTAATAATATTTCTTTTATTTATCAATTTACCGGAATCGTTAACTTTACTATCATAAGAATCAGATTATTACATACTAAAGGTATGCAGAGAAAAATAAATATCAATTTTTATTGATATTTCATATTTTCATATTTTTAGTAAAATACATCAAACATGTATACGTCATAATGAAATAGATCCATATACATATTCTGATTTATACATTAATCCATCTTGCCATGCTCTGTAAAACCCTTGGAGGCCTCGAAAGCTAAAAGGTTCGCAATTTGTTCCTGGTCTGAAGATTCTGTGATTTCGTTGCACAATTCACCAAACTGGTTAACAGAAGATTCATTTGGTTTGTACTCAGACCTGACCCTAACTTTTTCTTTATTTGCAGCCAGTAAGTAAAATCATGTTCAAATAACTTTCCTGAGTAGAGAAATTGAGACGATGTTTGGACACTTAGTTTACAACCTTTTGGTGAATCAATGTAACATTCGCTTCTTACCGTCAATCTAAAAGATCTTACTTTCATGAGATGTACTGAGTATCTTACAGAGAGATTTTGTGATAAAAAGTCCACTCATTTTCAATATATTGTGACTAAATTAATCTGGACTATTTTCTTTACCTAAAATTGAAATTTAAGCATTTACGTCAGTTTATTTTAAAACTTTTTTTATTTAGATCAGGTAGGTTTACTGTTGTCTTTTCTTGAAGCTCAGGGTACCAAACACAGCAGTAATTAAAGGGTGTTGTTTTGTCTGTATCCGCAATGCTTCCCTCGACAGATTTGATAGCTTGATAAATCTGGAAGTTGTCCATTCCTATAATTGATTTTATACTATTTTCACTACAATTCTAGCGTTACAGTTTCCTCACCATAAATTTTATTTATTTCACCAGTCACGAATTTAGTCGTTGATATTCTTATATAGTAAATTACCAGATTTTAACCGTTTAAATTTTTTTCCAGTTAATTTTTCCGTTTTGCAAAATACTGCATAAGATTTCTTGTCCTCATTATTTTTTTTTTCAAATAGACATTGGGAGGATCCAGGGAGGATCCGTATGCCGTCCTCGTGCTCTTCAGTTGGGTACTATCAATCAGTAAGTGTCAGTAAATACAACTACAAAATATTTTATTTTTCATTTGATAAACATCCATTTAATTCTTTTCATTATGAAAGTTCTACACTGAGAATGTTTCTTTCAATATGACACAATTTCAGTCTCTCGTGATTCGTTAATTTACTTGATCTAGTCTTTAGCTTGACATTGACGGGATGATAGTCACTACAGAATGAAGTTAGCACTCCCGATGCAAAACATGTCGTAGCACTTATACCTTTGCAGGCAGAAGTTTAGTTATTAAATCAACTAAGACAGAACTTATAACATATACGATTGTGGGCTTTATTTTTCTTACATTTGATAAATAATTGTTTACATCCGATAATATAATAATTCGTTTGATGACAAAATGTTTGACTAGCTTCGGTGATTCTTCTATACGAGACCAGTACAAAGCATTATTAAAATTTTATAAACAAAAACTAGGTTTAGAGCCAGATAAATTCCAACACATTCAATTCAAATTCATTTCTAAGACTTACAGAAATATCGCTCGCTAGCAACAAAGGTACCCCGCTGCCTATATTATTTCGGTCACGTCTGAATGATTCTTTTATTCCTTTTAAATCTATATTCTATGACACCATGTAGCCATGTCTCGGTTAGCCCGATTGTTTTGTTAGGTTCTGGTTCTGCAAACACCAGGGCCAGTTTGGGAAGTAAGCTGCGGAAATTGACGTGTGCCATTGAAAGAAAAATGCCTGAGCGATTCGTTTCTTGATTCACTGGAGTGGCTAGATTTGGAGGATGGTTTAAAAACAAGTATAGTCTTTTTAGGATGATCCAGTGCGTGCAATGACCGAGTACTGTCCAGAAAAATGATCCCGAAAGTTATGTACTCCCGAGGTTGTATTGGGAGCTCAGACAGCCAAACATGCTCATCTTCGTCGCCACTTGGCGGGGTGTGTTGTGAATGCACAGTTCCATCCAAGCAGTCATTCCAATAACAAGCTCGGTTGTGCGGCGAGAGATCTTCATTGGTCCGGGCTGAATACAAAATTGGTTTGATTTCAGTTCACATTTCACACTGTACGACGCACGCATGTGCCGCACTGTTTTACAAGACAGAAGCTTTTGAAGAAATAATCCTTCCCTCTGTTGTAAAACGGGTTTGACTTTCGTTGAGGGTTGACCCACTAGATGGCGTTTTAGACTTGAACTGTAACATAAGTTACTGTGTCCTCCTCCATGGGTTGTTTTCAAGACTACCGCAGGTATCCCCAACCAAATAAACTGAAGTGTAATCCTTGGACCCACGTAATTTTTTGCGTACATGTAATTGAATAAATGTAGATGTAACATAACTTTAAATATTTATATAGGTTTCCAGTTTCCATTAAATCTGACTCCCCCCCCCCCCCCTCCACCATACGCCTTTCTTTCGGTAAAGTCTAGATGTGCCCCTTTGTCTGTCATATCTTCCGTTTAATTTTGTCTCTGACGCTGTATGTCACAGTCCTCTTCCTGTAGCTTGTCATGCAGATGATAATAGGTCTCTTGCCGTTATCCGGAGGTCCCATTCTGTGTCACCATTGGACATCCTTGAGGGTTATATCTTTCAGACCTGGGGTATTTTGCACCAGGTTTAAAACAACGTGGTCAGTGTTCTCTTTGCTCATTTGTTCCACGCTTAAAATTGGAGATTTAGTCTTCGCTCATATTGCTAAAGAGAATATTACTTTGATTCTACCTTTTTAGTAACATACCTGTATTGTGCTATGAGGTAGTGGATCCCCTCGTAAAACCTAAAGTTTACGAAGTAAGACTGGCTGTTCTCATAAATTTTCTGGGCGCATGTGGTCGACAGCTTGGCTTGGGTGTTTGATCCGAAAGCGGTGAACACCTATACATATAAAGAAAGAAAATCCATGTTATCCCAGGCAGCGCTGCCTCAAACAGATCAAACAGAGAGGAAGATACTTCATCTTACTGGAATCGATGGGAATTAGAACATATTTCCTTCAAAAGCTGTATAAGTTACCCTAAAGAAAACAAACGAACAACCAGTCATTGTAAATATTTATGGTTGAGTAAGGTTCGGCATGTCAGTTGAGGAGGGGGTAGGTTATTATGGAATAAAATGTATGACCATTGGAAAGTTTAATTATATATAACATGTACACCCCTACAATATAGCCAGGACCCTGGCCTAGTTAACACCAGGATATTGTTAAGAGGAAGCGTGTCAGGGGCGGATCCAGGATTTAGGAAAAGCGGGGTCCAACCCAGGATGATAAATGAAATACCTAAAAAAAGGTCACGAGGTCCGAAAAAAGGGGGGTCCAGGCCAAACTTTTTTGCACTAAGAGCACTCCCTATTTACGGCCACTTACAGGCAGTCACATGAAAGTAAGTCAATAAATCTATGACCTCCCTTCAGTGTCCGTAATTCAGTGGTTCTGCTCTACTTATATT
Source organism: Sipunculus nudus (assembly GCA_026874595.1). NCBI lineage: Eukaryota > Metazoa > Annelida > Sipuncula > Golfingiida > Sipunculidae > Sipunculus > Sipunculus nudus. Next base: position 10,772,341 of record CM049311.1, on the reverse strand, counting down.
ACGAGTAGTAAAGTCAGCATAACGAAAATGGAGGCAACTGCTTCCTCCAACACAAATAATTAAAAGGAAAAAGAATTGAGGGTAGCTTAACAACAAAGTTTAAAAACATATGGATTTATCAATATCACACACCATAGATTTGTCTCGGGAAAAGACGATTATGACGTCATCGGAGCAATTGCCGAACATCCACGACTCGTCACGGAGGTGGCGTGCGAACTCCGCGGGATCAAACTCCGCTGTATCATTTTCATAACTACAGATAATCAATAAGAAAACGAACAGTTAACAAAACTCACACTTAGCATCCTCGCCTAGTTAAAATTTAAATATTATATTCAAAAGAGATACATGCAAACTTACAAAAAAGCTCTCAGACTGCGCAGCCGGTAATGCGGATCAGTCGTGAGTGTGCTAACTGCGTTTTCATGGCTAAATCTAATATAGGTACTGCCACCTGGCAATAAATTATATAACAAAGTATGGTTTTTTGGCCTTCGTTTTGGAGCCAACACAGAAATTCCGCACACAGAACATTACGTCTATCAAGGCATAGGTTAACGTTTTATTTTTCACATTGTAGTGAAAACAATTACTGAAGACCAAGCAGGTTTTCGTCGCTCGTCAATATACCATCAAGAGTAGTGTTAAATGAATGAATGAAGAATCCTCCTTTTATTATTTTTATTTTTATTTATTGTCGTCTATATCACTTAAATTAAATATTGAAAAAGTAAGAAAAAGAGTACATAATTATTAAAAGTAATATCAAACGAACATCAGTACATAACCAAAATTCTCAAAAATGCTCTTGAAACGTACCCGTTTCCTGCAATCGAGGGCACAAAGGCGACGCCTACCGGGAAAGGGATGATACAACCCGGACAAAGACACTCAAGATTTGACATCATGTCATGTATCGCCAGATCTAGTGAATCAGCTGAAATGAGATATATTGTAGGTATGATATTTTACCTCTGAGAAACTAAAACGGACTTCCATTTGTTTTTATACGCCCGTCTATAAGGGGACATATTATGGTATATCCACGGTCCGTCCTTTTGTTTTATGAAACTCGGCATAACTACTGACCAACTGATTATCTCGCCCGAATTCAAATATAGGTTATAATTATCCTCGCAGTGAGGTCACGGGTCACTTGGCTACTTTGTTGTGTCGCCACGGAAACGTTTTAGCAAACTTTGATGAAACTCAATCGAAATATTAACCAATATAACATATTGCCTAAGTTCGACTCCCAGCAAAACCCATGCATATTTAATGAGGTCAAAGGTCACCAGACATTGGTGGCACCATGATGACTTGCCAAAAATCTTATGGATATTCACTAAACTCATTATTTTATGCACGTTTGCGGTGCTCTTGATTTTTTTTTTTTTTTTTTTTTGGAACACGAATTTTTTTCTCTCTAAAATAGGTAGCTATTTGGAGCCAAACATAGAATGAACATGAATCTATCTTAATATCTATTAAAACCTAATTTAAAAGTTTTAAATAAAGTTATAAATTCCAAGCAGCCTCCCCTGGAAAGAGTTTTCTCTTATTTAATAATAAAAAAGGAGATCTACTGTTTCTACTTAGGCAACTATTTCCATTTTTAGAAGAACGATGAAAATGTGATTTTTCATTTAATCTCAAACACAATAGAAACAATCGGCAGAGTAAAAATGTTTCAGTGTAAGAAATTCTTTGTTTTGTGAGGTCCTACTTAATACAGAATTGCCAAAAACCACAAGAATTGCTCATGGGTGCCTACATACTGCTAAATGAGGAATTTAAGACGCACTCTCAATTGTGCCGTGTCCGTGTCATTCTATGGCTTAAATTCGAGTATTAATATATAGAATCGGTAAGTTGCACATAAATACTTAATCCAAAGATTAATACTTAAATAGTAAATAACTAAAGTACGGTTAATAAAACCTGAAGAAATGCAGAATACAACGGATCTTAATTAGATATTTCAGAGACACTGGTGGTTTATAAACTTAACTTAGAGTAGAATATCTAGATCATTCTTTTGCATAAAAATACTTAAATATGCACTTGAAGGGTGTTTCCTGTATGACTATTATACCTTCCGTGGCAGAGCTTTATCGCTGCTGAACTTGGCCTGATAATACCTCCACCAGGAGGCGACAGTCATTTTACTTTACCCTCGATCTGTTAGAAAATTTATGCAAACAGTTATGAAAAGTTATTTAACATTTATAAAAATTTGTAGAAATTTTGTGGAGGACTGGAAAAATCTACAAGCAAGAATCCAATACATTTTGGATGTAATTTTTAGTCACCATTTATTCGAAGGGTTTTGTCCAATCGCTACGGCTGTTTCAACATAATACAGCACTTGGTCGGTATTAGCGGATTACTTTAGGATCATCCTGGCGCGGGTTTGATGTCTCTGACAACATGTTATTTAATGTTTTCAAGTCCTGACCTCCAAGTCCCTATACATGCCCGTTTCCATGACAATCGAGCCCAAGCGGGAGTCCGAATCCCTGAAAATATGCACTGGAGTCCGGAATGAGGGCATGTTGGAACTTAGCCTCGCCGATCACTACTATAGTGCTACACATTTTCTTTAACACCTGCCTAAATTTTCTTTTACATATTAAAGAATATTTCATACACCATATCATGAACCATCACTTATAATGTAATAAGGTAATCAACTGACCTTCCGCCTGGCCCTGTATATATAGAGTTGTATATATAACATAACTACACTATGCCTACCTTGACCCGGGGTCAAGATTTGGTTGGGGTCGCAAACCCAGGATTTTTTCCCACCTCGGCCGCAGCTGTTGACGTCACGCCGGGGGTTGGGAAAGTCTTCCTGTTTCCATGACGACATAGCAATAGCCCATGTTGCAGTCAACACAGATAAAATGAACACCAAAAATGCGTAATTCCTCAACCTAAACATGTTCAGAGATGAGGTCCATATTTACAAGCAACTCCTCCCATAACTGTGTCAGGGCCAGTGTGATGTCTTTGTATGTCACCTTTCTGTAGTAGATATGACCTATTAGGAAGGGACCGGCCCTCCATGAGTGACCGCATCTTGCATGGTTGGTCCAGACATGCTCAGTATAAGCATGGGTGGTTGCGTCGACTTATTACAAGGAGATGGTTACATAGAGTTGTTGTCAACGAGAATAGATAAAGGCATTGAGAACATGTTATCAGCGAAAAGAAATCCTAATAAAGAAATCAAACCTTATCAGAGAGAACAGAGCTATACAGAGGTAACAGACCTTATTAGAGAGGACATATAATACAGAGAGAACAGGTCTTATCAGCGAGAACACATCCTATCAGAGAAACAGATCTTATCTGAGAGACAGATCTTATGAGAGATAGATATCTTAGCTAAGAGAACAAATCTTAGCTGAAAGAACATATCTTTCGGAGAGAACGCATCTTATCAGAGAAACAGATCTTATCAGAGAGACAGATTTTATGATTTTATTGTTAACGATTACACTGCGATATTAATTAAGAAACCGGATCTAACTATTGATACGGTCTGTATGGCCTGTATAACGTTTGTTATCAGTAAGGACTTTGTTATAAACGATTGTTACATAATCAGTATTAACTCATAAAAATATTAATAGCAGCTGCCTTGGAATAAAAAAAAATCCCTAATCGTAATGTTGAAAATATCGCACTCGTACACAGATATATGAATGGCAAAGGGGTATATAGAGCGTACTTGGGTTTATCCGGCTTCGAATCTTACGTCAGGTAGTCCGGATGAAAAAAAAAAACCCTGCTTGATAACCTCCCGACTTGTTTGGGCCGTAAATCTTACCTTTAGAAATATGTTGTCCCCCAGTGGGAGGATTCGCACATTTGTCCTATATAAATAGTGACAGGACGTCTAGACCAAATGGAATATACTATAATTCCAATACGGACACTCAAGATCTATGAGTACCAAGGACGGGTCTCCTGTCATCGGTTATGTGCACTGCAGGCTTTTAGGCAGAAATCGAACTATTTTGCCTTTGAATAGTAAATGACAAAAAATAGACTTAGACTTCTTGTAACTTGTATATGACTGTCATGGTTCTCCACCTATACACCGATCCCCACCCAAGCCCCTGATTCTCCACTGTTAGGTGTTCCAACTGATCTAACTTTTTATCCATCTCTAATAGTTCGGGAAGATCTATAGTCCTGTAAAACAGAATTTAAATGCGGTCGTTCCGTCTTTACGTTTCACAGATGAGCTGAAATACTGACGTCACATTTTCGTAATTTGCATATTATTAAAAAAGGTAATAAAGATATCAGAACCAAACTTAGCGGTGCATTTCTTCATCGTTAAAGACCCGTTTATTATAGTTATAAAGTTCGATGTCCACAAGCTTAGGAGATGCGTGTCCACCGGAAATGACCAGAAGGGACGTTTCACATTACGTGTTGATGCTAATTAAAAACTCAATAAAGTCAATAAAGCGAAGTATATTTGTGAAGAGACATTCATTGTTTAAACATTTTTACCTCTACTACATCTTTGACCTTTGGCCCTAATTGAGCAAACTGCGTGTATGATGTAATATTGCCAAACGTGTTGATCTATTTGCCTTGTAATAACCGTGACCTGGTATTGTTAGTATAAACGGAATCTTACCCACGTGCTCCTTGAATAGTTTGCGTGATACAATAGGGGCGGATCCAGGATTCGGGAAAAGTAGAGGTCCAACCGAGGAGGACTAATGATAAAACCTATAAAAAGGTCCCCAGGTCAAGAAAAAACGGGGAGGGTTCAGGCCTCAAAAATTGGTCTGAAACCCTTAAAACAGGTTTAAAAGGGTGTGTGTGCATGGAGCCCCCCCCCCCCCCCGCGCCCCTGGATCCGCTTCTATACAACTGTTGAAGATGTCAATGCAAGGGGACTGTGCAGTGATACTTTTTGCGGTCATATCAACATTATGCATGCAAAAGGATAACCTGGAAGATTAATCATTGTTGCATGCTGATATAAGAAATGAGTGCTTATGGCTCATGAGAAACAGGTTGTTCATTTTACAAACCACGCAAGTGGGTTAGTGTCTGGATCAAAGGTCAGGCGTCTGGGTCATGTCATGCTGAATCCATCATTGTCAGCAGGGTCTATATGGATCTTGACCTTGAGGTCGGGACATCCCGGAGACCTTTTGCACAGGCCGTTTTCTGCATGGGAGGACGAATCTGAGAGGTCATTCTTAAATTGTTCCATTAACTGAGATTTGATAATGATAGTTATACTTCAAAAAATTAAAAAAGTCTACCTATTTTATGTGTCAAAGTTTAATTATTTATATATATATTTTTTGTTTAAAGATTAACTTATATTTGTGAGGCAATCAAGCAACAATTAAATGATAAAGGAATGAAATGTTTTCCGATATATTTAAATAATTCATAAATGCATAATAACAGCATTTAAAAATAAATAATAACAACCGTTTTATTCTTTTAAATCTACTTATATCATAAGTTATTAGAAGATTAATATTAATCCCTTATAGTTATTCTATTTGAGGAATCCTTATATATCTACCTGTCATACCAAATAGGTTTTAGACGCGATGTCCTTTTCCGAAACGTTGTATTCCGTAGATGCGTGTGGGGAATATCTGACCATAATCTGCACGTGTAGTTTCATTATCTTTCATTATCTTTTCACACCAACAGAGATATTCCAACAGTTCCGAAACTTGTCTCGAGTGTTATAAACATATTATAGGTGTTGTTGGATTTGTTAACTGTAGAACATTGGGGGATTATACATCAGTGTTAATATTAAATGAAGATTGGTTGCTTGATTGATGTCCCCCGCCGACGGCGTTTCCGGCGACGGTAAAAAAATGAAAAAAAAAAGTTACCCCCTACCCCTCGATTTTTCCGGCTCTTTAATCTAATTTGACATCTGCATCACTTATCTATTGACGTTACCTTCTCTGGACTGTATCTTATTTACTTACTATGATCTGATTATAAATAGTCACCTCTGTATCGTCAAAAAAAGAAAGGTATCAAGTATAGTTCTATCTTTCGTTGTTTTATAATAAAAAGGGTGTAATGCGTAATATTTGATACAGATGATAGTGCAAATATTCAGAAGGAAGACGTGGCACATAAATTATTAAATAGAAATTATTAATACACTGCCGCCTAGAATTTATGCTCAAACGTTTTTTGGGTGATGATGTAAGGTGGTCTTGGTTTGTGCCTTTTACTGCGCATGCAAAAGGCGCCTTCAGTGCCTGTTCCTCACACAGGAAGAGGACACTGGCTAACTTAAACAAATAAGAGAGATTAAATTACAGCGCTTGACATTTTATGTCCATTATAATTCATTTTCCCTATCATTTCAAATACAGAGTTTGTTTAAATTTATTATGCCACAGCTCAGATCACAACAAATGCAAGAAAATAATGCAGATTGTGGTGTTTTGCCATTGCTAATGCGTCATTATTATATATAATGGCTACCGAGGGTATTCTTTTTAGCCATCATTAAACTTAGACTTCGCCTGAACTCCTCCGTCAAAACACATGTTCAACACAATTTCCTAAATTTATTTTTTTTCAATATATTTCATTATACTTATATTGTTAACGCAACATGTCTGAAACTTATACTAACATGATTCAGTTTTCAAACGTCAGATGTAAGAAAAAGTTATTCTAGGTGTGTTAATTTAAAGGGATCTAAAGAATAAAAATGTTTTGAAAATGTTCAATATGAAATTAAAAGGTGTATCGATACAAATGTTTTGCATAATTTTGCAATATATTCACATGTTATGATCATGTGATGTTTTTCATTATGAACGCCTTTTTACACTCTGAAATTTGTACATGAATGCTTACAATTTGTTACAAATGTAAATGAATTATAGTTGTGGCTCTAGACTTTTATATCGTTTATGTAAATTTGTATATTCAGATACTCATATATATATATATATATATATATATATATTGTGGTAGGAATTGGATTTATAATCATAACCTATAATTGAAAAATAAAAATGACCGATGATCGATTATTAATCTATTATTTTAATACTTTCTATATAACCTTAAAAACTGCTGTACCTAAAATATAGACCCCAGTAAATAGTCTGATACGTACATCGGTATTTATAATGAAACCATCAATCCAACCGCATCTAAGGTCAACTTATCGCCGGACGATTGTGGCTGCGGAAGGTTCGATTTTGATACTCTTCGTTACTTTGCCATTTTGATGCTGTTCGTGTATCTCTGACAGGATTAGACTCTTTGCATGAGTATACATTATCGTTTTTAGTCGATTATGCAAACATACAATCGATTTGATTTTGAAAGAAAACGACCAATCATCGATTTAATCGATTATTCGGCACACCACTAATTTATATATATATATATATATATATATATATATATATATATATATATTCTGTGGAAGCGTTGTATTTGGCGTGTCTAAATTTTCGCGCTTTATTCATTTTACTTTATTCATTTTAATGCAGTTCTAATTCTCGCGCAAATCAGTACGTATTGATGATTCATTTTGTTCCAAATTATTAAATGGTTATATAAAAGTCAGGTTTGTGGATCAACCTTCCTCCCACTTAACAATCTTCGGGTGACCCCGTACATGCTACGGGCGACTGAGTACCGTGACTGAAATGTATGAATAACACGAAAATAACCAGGACTAATCACGTTTGATGATGCAATGGAACTGTACCCAAGAGGTTGTTTGACATTTGATTAAGTTGTAGAATTGCTCAACAACAACTGTGCTTCTTACCTAGAGGCAGCCCGCTGTGTGTGGCTGGCTTTCATCTCCGTCGTACTACAAAGTCGTTGGGATGGGGTTCCATAGGTTTTCAAGTGCTGCTTGTTGCATAATTGTTTCTATAAATAACTATAAATCGAAGGTGATTGCAGCTGATATATACCCCCGCACAGAGGGATTACCAGCCCCACTGGGTATGAGGCGAGAACGCTGCCGTCTTCCAAGCATCGAAAAAAACCGTGTTCTAAATTGAGGCCAAATCTAGCTCCCGCTAAAAGCGCGAAAATTAAAGCCCCGCTAACAAAACCACTTCAACAGTATATATATATATATATATATATATATATATATATATATATATATATATTTAATTTACTGTTCCAATAGAGCTGAATTTCCCCGATTTACAGTTATACATCTTCGTGAGATAAATTTGCTAAATATGCATGCGTGAAAGTGCGTGTGCTCTTGCAGCTGAGTTTTATAGTTCACCAGTCAAAAGTTACTACATCTGCTGAAATTAAGTTGGTGCGTTTCGACTCGCTAACAAGTTTTACACAGTATGGGCACATTGGATGGCTTCGGTGTGATTTTAAACTGGCTTTCGACGCAGTAAATGGCGTGCAGATTGCACACAAGAGAGAAAGAGTGTACAATGTTTTATTATAGACCAAAGTAAAAACTGGTTCGTATGAGTACTTTTCATGTATTTTTGCAACAGCAAAACACCGTGGATTCCGGCTTCCGAGTTTAACTTCATCCCGTGATGCCATATTATTTCCATGGCCATGACGGTGACGTTCAGTGGTACCTGAATGTATATTACAAGATAATTAATTTGCATCAAACGATGCATGTTTCATTTAAAAGAAAACCGGTATATTATAACAACCTTACAGATGAAGCACATAGAGTTCATGTTGATGAATCCTCAGTCCCCGTCTCCACCGTCACCGCCATCATCACCTCCGTCAAAACCGTCATCTCCTCCTCCGCTTCCGTCAGCAGAACCGCTCCTAGACCGCCTGCCTCCGATTTGAAAAGAACAAGGGCCCTTAATTCCCCTCCTACAGGCCCACCACATTACCAAGCCACAGGCGACGAAAACTAAACCGACGACCAGCACGGCCGCTATAACCGGGACCACGTCAAATCCTCCCTCTGTCTCTGACGAGCATTTTTTTTCACCGGTCAGCACGTCTCTGAACAAAGAGAAAATAAATATCGATCAAAAATTTACGTGCTTATTTCTTGAATTTAACAAATAACAAAATCATAAACTAAAGTATCATAATAATCTGATTATTGCATTAAAATGGTTTCTCTGATATGTACATACAAAAAAAAATCCATTGTTATTGATATTTCATTTATTCATATATTAATTTCAATACTTCAGTTATGTATACGTCAATACTTAATACATCCATATACATATTCCAATATATACAAAAACACCCTAATGCCACACCCTTTCAAAAGCCTTGGAGGCGTCTAAAGCCAAACAATTTACAGTTTTTCCGTGCGCTAAAGATTATGTGACAATTCACATATCTGGTTAACGCAAGATTCACTTGGTATGTCCTCAGACTGTGTACGTCCTTACATTTTTTTTATTCTCAGCCAGAATGTTAAATCGATGTTCAAAAACACCATTTAAATAACTTCCACAAATAGAGAAATGGGGCGATAACTGGACACACTTTGTTTACAACCTTTTAATTAATTGGTGTAATATTGGTTTCTCTTCATAAGTCTGGAATAATCTTGCTTTCAAGAGATGTATAAAAAAGAGATGTCTAACAGAGAGATTATGTTAAGAAAGGTTCACTCCTTTTTAATATTTTGTTACTAATTTCATCTAGACCGCTAGCTTTATTTGACAATGAAATAGATATTGAATCCTTTATGTGGATCTAGGCCTCGCTCATTCACGTGCGCTGGTGGAAAAAAAACTCTTATCGAATCATTCATTTCCTCGTTCACCGGTGAGACTGCATTTGGATGAAATTCCCGAGACAAGAATGGTCCTGAAAGTCCCTTCAGATCCCAGTGCGTGAATCGAATATTAAAGGGGCCCAATCACCTATCTGACCTTTATAAACTAAAGGTAATCCCTTTGAGCTTTCATAAAAAAAAATAGGCCAGAACACGTGGATATCACTGCAAACAGGCTGCTTTATAATATGTGGGTGCCCGCAAAAATAATCAAAACGAATTCAACAAGGGCATCCTGCAGCAAGTCCGATAAGTCAGGGCTTTACAAATGGCTGTTTGAAACAAGTGACCTTTCTACCTCCGCATATATGCAACCTACCATTTTTGGTTACATTTTTTTCCGTTTGTCAACATTGCTCTGTTTACAAACGTGCTGTTGATAAACAAGTTCACAAATCTTTCACAGAGACCTTATAAGAACTTTTCACAACCAAAATTACCTTAACATCATTTATATATAGACAGAGGTTGCCAGAAATCACATAAAATCTTTTTTCAAAAGGGAGGTGAATGGGCACTTTTAAAAGAAATATTATTCTTCAATAATACGGGCACTCCCAAGTACATCCACAATTCCATTCAAGCAGTCACTTAAAGTCCCAATGTGCGGCAAGAGATCTTTACTGGTTCCGGCTTCAAAACCAACTGATTTTATTCCAGTTCATATTACAGACTCTGTACGACGCGCATGGACCGTATTTATATACATGGTAGAAACTGTAACTGAAATGAACTGATACTAAGCTTTGTCGTAAAAGTGGTTTTCATGTTGTTTAGTGTTGACCCACTAGATGGCGTTTTAGCCTGGCACTGTTGCTTAAAATAATAGTTACGGTTTTCTCCAGAAGGGGTCGTTCACATCACTTCAGTGGTAATCCCTCGACTAACAACACTGGAGGTTGAACCTTCGACTGATTACTACGACATTATCCTTGCTAAAAATTAACCGTAGAAGGTAAAGGACCCTCGCAATTTTCTGCTTAGACGTAACATAACAAATATATTTGGATTAAAAATAAATAATGTACTTGGTGTTGGTTATAGGATTGGTGCGTCATTTTGTGAAAGGTGCAATATACGGTGTCTTATCTGTGGTTTTATTGTTCTCATTACTTTATATTTTATTATGTTTTATGTAAAAGTACTCATCTTCTGAAGGCTTAATAAACTATGATTATTAATATATTATTAATATTATTTATGAAAAACCTTAAGGCGTTTATTGGGGGGTTTACATGTTAGTTATTCTTATAGTTAAGAAAAATATGTAGTACATATAAACAGATCCTAATATGGTTTACTATTCCCGTTACATTCCTAGACTGCTACCGCTACTTGGGTAATTTCTTCAGAACATGCTGACATCACAACACTTTCCTTTACCTTTCATAGACAGATATGTGATAATTCTTTAGCATAATTTAACTCTATAATACCATTTTATACCTTTCCATTTCTGTTGCATAATTTGACACAGAGTTTGAGTCAGACAGTTTGTAAATACATACACTGTGATACGACTCTAAAAAACACTTCTTTTATACAAATTGTTCATTTATCTATCATATCAATACAATTTACTAAAAGGATTCATGACCTTTTATAAATGTACATCTTATTGATACACAAAATGTTTACATTATACCCATGTTTTATATAAATATGTATGTCTTCGAAGTCCTTTACACTGCGAATCTCTAAGATTCCCATGGCCCTACAGTCTCCTCAGAACCTTCTCGTGTGTGGTTCACTTGTCCTTTACGGCTGACTCCCTCGACCTAGTATGTTTTTTAACAAAGTTCATAATAATGCGGTCAGTAGTCTTATTGCCACTCCCCCTATGCCGTAGATTAGGAGATCTGGTGTTCGCTCATATTACTTAAGAGAAGTCGAACTTTGATAGTATATCTCTTCAATTATTTCTCTCTTCTTTGTTAAATCATTTTCAATATTTTTTTTTTCAAAGATTTTCCATAGCTTCAGCCATTGTTTTCCGAACACTACTCAGCTTAACATTGATTGGGTAATCCATTTTTTCCCACTATAACAGAGGGTGCATGGTGACATAACAGTCTGGATTATTCTGGTCATCATTGGTTGACTTAGGGGGCTCGTATTCCGTGTACTTCTGTGTGTGACGTTTTTGCGTCGTTTTTGTTCGTGTACTTAATTAAAGTCCCTTTAAGATTGTTATACTGACAGAAAACCGATGGATAGATAGAGTCAAATAGTTTTCATATTTCTTTGACGAGTTTGCCGCTGTGTTCCGAGAACAATCGGACCGTTGACCTTTCTTTTCTATTTGTCCCGCAGTTTGTATCAATTTTAAGTTTAAGTTTCGCTGTAAATTATCCTTAAATAAAAGAAAAACTGGTTTTCATTCTGCCGAAGTTAATGTTCAGTTCCTTGCATCTAATTTCACCGCGTTATCGAAACCCCAAATCTTTAAAGGTGCCTTAAATAGGTTAATAATAATAATTTAATGATAAATGAATACTATTATACTGTCCCGGACTGTTTTTAATTATATTAGCCACGAAAATTAATAAATTGAAACAAAAGGTGATTTATAGCGACAGTTAAGCGTCAAATAGCGACGAAAAAAGCTTGCTGACTGGGTCAGTGTAATAACATACCTGTATTGTGCTATGAGGTATTGGATCCCCTCGTAAAACCGAAAGTTTACGAAGTAAGACAGACTGTCCTCATGAATTTTCTGGGCGCATGCAGTCGACAGCTTGGCTTGGGTGTTTGATCCAAAAGCAGTGAATACCTTAAAAGAAGATAAAAAGAAAATCATAAAAACACAGACAGCGCTGAGGGAGCCCATACCTCAGCATACAAAAACAGGTTGTGTTTTAAAAGTACCAACGTTACTGGTCATATGATCCTTTTCTCAATTAAATTTCATGTGGACGATGGAGTGACTTTTATATATAGCTTATAAATGTCACCAAATCGACAAAAAGAAAAACAAAGAGTAAGATTCGTCATTTTATTGGAGTCGAAGGAAACTTAGAATATATATTTGTTAAAAATGCGTAAGATAGTGAAAACAAACAAAATTAAGTAAATCTTTATGAATTTTTCAGTTTTATGTTTGAGTCATTTTGCTGTGGCCTAGTCCGGGTTCTTCGAGGGGCATTTGCTAAAGATGGATCAGCCCGGCGGTCGATTGGTCAGCAGGGGAGGGGAGGATTCAAATCTGATCAGCCAAACCCGAATGTTTAATAAAATGGGAACAGTATTTGGAAGTGTAATTATATATACTATGAAGACGCCTTCTGAGTTTGTCGGTGTCGATCCAGTAGTGGGGATGATTATACACCAAGGACCCGATTATACCTTAAGTTTACCTTAAGGTTCTGAAAACGATTTCAGAATACAACCGGGGAGGGGGGGGAGTCAGAACGTAATATCAGGTAACCCCCCCCCCCCCCTTGTTTATTTTATTCCCTCGCTGATTTAACCAAACGGTGAATTCATATGCTTTAAAATATTAATAAAACACCTGAAAGGTACAAAAATAAAAATTATGGAATCAGTCTAGGGTTGTCGAAAAATGTTAATTAAATTGTAAATTACATTTATTTGGACTCATGGCAATCTATATGCAAACAAAATGTAAACATAGATTCAAGCCAATCTAGGAAATCATAACGAAATTATATCAATTTCAAGGAAACAATCATAAAATGAAAACAATTATGAAGGGGTAATTTGAAATCTTAAGGGTAGTCTGAAATCACTTTTAAGTGTCATCCGAGGGTAATCTGAAATAGAATTCAAGTTACCGGGGATTTTCTTCAACTGAAATCAGATTAACCCCCCCCCCCTGTTAATTTGAAGAGGGGATAATTTTTAATCGCTAAACCGGGCATAATTTAGACCAGGATATGAATAGGATATGTAACGTGCCTGTCAAGTAGTCCTTAAGCGTTATTGTGCAAATGTAAATACTTGGATAATGAGTATTAAAGTCAGCAATATAAAAATGGAAGCGATGACCTCCATCACAAACATTTAAAATGAAAAAAGAGGGCAAATTAACAACAAATTAAACAAGTGGCCCATGGACCATGACGCTCAGCTGAATTCAAGGAACCTTGAAAAAAGGGTTAAATGACTCCCAGAGTGCTCAAAATCATGCATTTTGCCAATAGTCCTCAGAAATAGGTTTCACTGACCTTATTTAGGCTTTCCACGAAGATTTTACAAGGAACTCCCAAGATGCTAAGTAAGAAGTTTCTAGGTGCAACGTTAACAATTCATGCAAATATGTCCTATAGGGGCCTCAAATCATGATCTGTCACATATCTTGCAGAGTATAGAGGGATCACCATGATCTAATTTCAGGTTTCCATGGAGATTTGCTCAAGACTTCCCTAGATGTCACGTGAAATGATTCTAAGGCTAGTAGATACAATTTGTGTCCGTCTGACTCACTAAGTGCTAAAAATCATGTTTTCGGCCCGTAGTAAGCAAAATACAGGTCACCATGAACTCAATTTAGGTTTCCAAGGAGATTTGCCTAGGACCTCCCCTCATGTATAGTTACGGTTTGTGTCGTATATTCGGCCGTCCTGCTTCATTTGAAGGTCTGAAATTAAGAAAAAAATGCGTAAAATTAAAAAAAAATACTGGTGGCGCCACCAGTCTTCATACACTGATGAAGAAGTCCACTGCATGATCAAAATGCATGCAAAGATTCGTGACAATCAATGCATTTGTCATTCAGATATTGGAGCTTTCGTATTAAACTTTGAATTATTCGGAGGAGGGATAATATCGAGCCCAATAAATCTTAAAAAAATCCGGATCACATGTGTTCAGTTAGAAGTTTCCAGGTCCAAAGATTACGATTTGTGCATTGTTAATGGACGGACAGACGACGGCCCAAGAGTGATCGCTATAGCTCAGATGACTTTCAGTCAACTCAGCTAAAACATATGAATTTATAAATACCACACACCTGAGACGTGTGTCGGGAGAACACGATGATGACGTCATCCGAACAATTACCGAACTTCCATGATTTGTCACGGAGGTAGCGGGCAAACTCAGCGGTTTCATTTCCATGACTACTGATAATATATAAAGAAGGATTACAAATCTCAGTATTAGTTTACATCCTTGCCTAGTAAATAATAAAATATTATACTCTTAAGATATACATACAAACTGACAAAAGAAGCCAGGATCACACAGTCTGCTCGTTATTTTACCATCAATAATACAATATTACTTAAGATTTATTTTTAGTAATTTTCCCCATAAAAGGTACAATTAATTTAGCCAATGACTATTTTTTTTCGCCGACTCAGTAGTTAGTACACACAGTGATCAAGAGCAATCAAATGAATGAGAGAAGATACCTGCTTTCATAATTAAAAATTATTTAATTATAGACTTTTTACTAAATATATAAAGAGTAAGAGAAAGAGTCAACAAATGTAAAGAGTAATAACAAACGAACATCATAACATTTAACAAATTTGTTCAATTCTGTTGAAACTTCACCTGTCACCAATTGAGGACACGATGGCGACGCCTACCGGGAAAGGGAGGATACAACCCGGACACAAACAGTCAAGACTTGCCATCATGTCTTGTATTGCAAGATCCAGTGAATCAGCTGAAATTATGTAATCAAGGCACTATGATTTATATTTACTTTTGAAACGCTGGCGTGAGTTGACATGATATAATTATTAATCTCTATAAAAATCACTTCAAAAAGTTGATTATTCAAGTGTGAATAGGTAGCAACTTAAATAAGAGAATATATTACGATAAAGCTATCCGAATCTTCATCCAAACTTCATTAAAAGATTTTAAAATAGGATTTGAAATTTGTAACTGATGTAAGTTAAATAAAACCTTTAGACATCCATGACACAATTTATTTTATTTAGACCTGTCAGAGACATTTATAGTTCGTAAAAACACTTCAACTTTATGGAGTACACAATATTCGATAAAAGGAGTATAAGTGCACAAGTCAGGGTGCAGTATGTGCAGTAGAATGACTGCTTACAATTGTTTTCATTCTTCATATCATAACTGATGTTTCTTTTTCATATTAGATAATTTCCATGCACCATAACACGAAAGCACGAAATATTTTAAATAATAAAGTAATATCATTCAAATCACCTTCCGCCTGGCCCTGTATAGAGTTGTATATATAATATAACTACACTACCTACCTTGACCAGGGGTCAAGATTTGGTTGGGGTCACAAACCCAGGATTTCTTCCCACCTCGCCCACAGCTGTTGACGTCACGCCGGGGGTTGGGGAAGTCTTCCGGATTCCATGATGACATTCCAATGCACCATGTTGTAGTAAAAACTAAAATGAAAAACTCCAGACACCTTAACCTAAACATGTTCAGCATTGAGGTCGATATTTACAAGCAATTCCTATAACTGTTTACGGGCCAATGTGATGCCTTTGTATGGGCAGTAACCTCGCTGTACTGGCGTCATGGCCGAGATACGGTTCTATGTTCTGAACTTGCATTATACATAAGGTTAAACCTATGAGGGAGGGGCCGGCCCTCCACGGGTGACTGCATCTTGCAAGATTGGTCCAGAACTTTACGCATTGGTGGATGCATCGACCTGATACACGGAGTTGGTTACATGGGGGTAAGGTTTTATCATGCGAAAATAGACAATAGGAGAGAGACCAGCTGATATCAGCGGGAAAAGGAGAACAAATCTGTCAGGAACAACAGATATTATCAGACAGAACAAGCCTTGTAAGACAAAAATGATCTTGTCAGAGAGAACAGATCATATCGGGTGGAACAGACCATACCGGGTACAACAGACCTTATAAGTGAGAACATAGCCTTGTCAGCAGTAACCTCTCGTATCAGACAGAACAGATTTTATAAACAAAAATAATAGAACTTATTAGAGAGAGCAGATATCAGCGAGCACGGAACTTATCAGCGGGAACATATCTTATCAGACATAACAGACCTTATCAAAGAAAACATACCTTATTAAAGACAGCAGATATTAGCGAGAACAGATCGTATCAGACAGAAAATCTCATCAGACAGATCCGATTTTATCAGAGAGAACATTCCATTGTTTAAGAGAGCAGTCATTAGCGAGAACAGAACTTATCAGTGAGAATACTTGTTACCAGAGAAAAACTACCTCATGAGAGAGAACAACAGGCACCGGACAAAACATGCACCTCTTATCAATATATAACTGTTAACGATTAGAATGGCTTTCAGGTGATATAAGTGATAATAACTATTAGCTATTAGCTTTTTGTATATATTAAGTCTGCATGTATTGCGTCAACAGCCAAACGAATTTCTGTATTTGTATGGGTTCAATAAATTTATCTTATCTCATAGCTTTAACCCCGATATTATTAAAACCTTGTACAGCGTTTATTATCAGCGTGGATTTTGTTATACTGGATGATCTAAATATGCTGGGAATAATTGATTCTTCCGACAGAGACGAGGATATTTTGGACTAGAACATCCCTATTCTCCACATAAGAAGGCATAAATATGAGTGTCAAGGATAGATCTCCTATCGAAAATTATAAGCACAGCATGCTATTTCGCCTGGGAATAGTAAAAAACCAAACCCAAGTGATTGGAGCAAATAAAGAGTCTGTATCGACAACATCTATCCCAAATATAACCAACGGATGGTATTTGTCCGTGAAACATATTTTATTATTGGCAAACCTGTGGATGTATTTCGCAGTGTGACGCGGTAAACATAAACAGAAACTTATGCACGTGCTCTCCCTAGACACTGTTTAGGTGAAATCTGTTTCCAGATTTGTTGAAGATACGTGTTGTGGTCATTTCAACATCATGCAAAAGAATTACATGGATGAGTGTTGGCAATTTTCTATAATTGCATGCCGACATAAGAAATGATTGATCAGGGATAATAAAGAAAATAAATTAAGTGTTCAAATCATTGTCAACTCTATAATTATAATGTATGAAAAAATCCTATGAACAATGCTGGATAAACAAATAAGTTGAAAATTAAACTTTGCGTTGCATTAAATAGTCATGGAATTACAATATAGTTCTTCGCTAATACCTGATACAGACAATATTCTAATTCAAGTGAATATTACACCATTCAATATCCAGGCCCTTCTCGGCGTTGAATGCTTTGTGTTATGATATGATGGTTAACCCTCCCCTACAAAGCAATATGCCTCCGGATGTTACATATAAATGTCCACGTGCATGACTTATTTTCCTACTATTGTGATTTGAACAAATACCGCCCGTACCTGATGATAACATCAACCAAGGACAATAATCACATTAAAGGGTAATATATTAATACTCGCTACACACCTTATACACGATATATATGTACAATATACACGTCTGCATGGAGCAGTCTATTTTTTATACACATACAGCAGTATTTATGCATGCGGGAAACACCATCAAGACAGTATAAATGCCATTTTATTATGACGAAGAGAAAAAATAATAAACATATGTTACCTGTACCTTTCTAACTGATATATAATGACATACTCTATATAGCTAGAGATCAGCTTTCACCGCTGAGGAAGACCAGAAGACCTACAACCTAAAGCATAGCGACTCTACTGCAATATTGAATCAGTAACCTGAAGTGAGCATTGAAGGTGGGGTACCGTAACGACGTTTCCGCAAAGAATATACTGAAGAAAAAAAATCTCAAAAAATGGGTGTTAGGAGGGGTTAGGAGAGATTGAATCAAACAATTTAGTTGATACGCAGGCCATGTCTGCTGCATGGTCCTCCATTACGGATATTAAAACCTGTGATGAACCTGAGACCAGTCTACAAAAAATGAGACTGCCTAGAGTGTTACAGAAATGAACAATCACATAATATTGTAAATGCAGGATAGACAGACAGACAGACTGTTAGACCAGGAGAGAGACAGAGAGAGGGAGAGAAAAATTACTATTGTTGTGAGTCACTGAAGCACTGATGTCCACCACGTGGATCTCTCCCAGTGGTTTGAGCGCCTTTCCGGGTCTTCGTTCGTCTTTGTGTTGTCCACCAGCAGCAGTTGGCTGATTACTTTCGCGAATGGTGGCCTTGGGACACCGGGTGGCCTTGGGCGATATGGTGGCCTTGGAACATCGGGTGGCCAGAGACCCGCTGTCCACCCTTCTCGATCTGTTTTCTTCCGCCAATATCGTAAATAGTTCCATGAAAAACTCAGAATTTAGACTATAATATTTTGTTAGTATACTTTTTCATTCAAGAACACCACAGGTATGATTCTGTATACCCTGGTAGCCTTAGGACACCACATGTATAATGCTGTATACCCTGATGGCCTAAGGACACCATAAGGACGATGCTTTATACCCTGGTGCAATAAGGACATCGCATGTATAATGCTGTATATCCTGGTGGCCTAAGCTAAGACAACACAAGTATGATGCTACAAACTCTGGTTGCCTAAGGACACCACAGGTATGATGCTGGTAGATCATGGTGGCCTAGGGATACACAAGGTATGATGCTGTGTATCCTCGTGGCCTACGGCCACCACAGGTATAATCCTGTATACCCCCTGGTGGCCTGAGGACACCACAAGTATAATGCTATGTATCCTGGTGGCCTATTTGCGGAATGAAACAGATCGAGAAGGGTGCACCGCGGGCTGGTGGCCTGAGGCCAACCCGGTGTTCCAAGGGCACCATGTGGCCTGAGGCCACCCTGTGTCCCAAGGCCACCATTCGCGATAGTAATCTGCCACCTGCCCACCAGTAACGACGCACAAGCAAACTTGGTATGGAACAAAAGGGCTTCACGCAGAAACAATACGCCAAACACACAAAAACAATACACGGAAATAGGGACATTTTGAAAAAATAGCCGAAATTGAAGTTGCTCCGACCAATATCTGAAAGAGACTTAAGTTGCCGAATTATTGCCGAAGGTGCCGAATTCCTTGCTTGTATCACAGTTTGATCGATTTGTAATATATCTACTATCTCAGCGTTAAGTGCTTCGTGTAATAGTGTGAGGGAAAACGCTCCACTCCACAGCCTAGATCACTGTAGTTGTCTGGCGTTACATATTAATGTCCACGTACATGACATTTTCATGTAATCGTGATTTGATTATATTCCGACAGCAGCTGATGTAAACATCAACCACGGAAAACAGTCACATTAAAAGGCAATTTATTAAACCTCGCTACACACCTTATACACAATATTTTAGTCTAGTGAAAATAAAGTTGGACCCGAAACAAATTGCAACAGAAATGAAACCAACTGTATCTTACCCAGAAAAATCTGGAAAATAATATATCTTAAAAGTCCTTGAAGTCCAAAATGGGAAAAAGTAATTTGATTTGATAATTTTAATTGGCTTATTTACGATTAAGTTTAACTTTAATTTTCTGAACATTGTCGCATTAAAATTGGTCTTTAGTTTCCTACAAGACATAAAACTTGTATCATTTCCCAGATGTAGGCGCTTTGCCTATTTGGGAATAATCTGTCATGGGCCCAAGTTACATGGTGACGTTGCTCACGTTCAGTAACCATTTTACAGCCGTCGTGTGGGGGTTTCAAAGTTGCTTTGATCTTTTTATGTGAGCCTCTCATACATATATATATATACATTGTTTGGTGATACTCTGATGTGATCAGCACGTTTGTCATTTAATTAACGGATAACAACCAGCTTGTCCCAATGTTTATGTCACTATAAACACTTCCAGGCAAACGTTTAGTGTTATTCTTTCTTTAATGTATGTGTATATGAATATCACACAATTAGTCTAGTCATTTTACTTGATTTTTAAGCCAAACCGGGAACAAATTGCAACATATATGACACCAACTGTATCTTACTCAGATCTTTAGAAAAACATAACAAAAGTCCCAAAAAGTCCCATTGGGAGAAAGACATGTAATGTGATAACCTTAATCGGCTATTTAACGATTAAGTTTCACTTTACTTATCTGCACATTGTCATATTAAACGTGGCCTTTACCCCAATGAGTGACTTCTCATTTGACAGATCTCTTCATTGCCCTTCTATTGAACCTGACTAAGATGTAAATTTACCAATAATAACGATTTTAACTATATTGACCAGGGCAGGGCTCGACAATAGCAATTGCTCACTTGCACAAGAGGTTGGTAATACCGTGAGAACAACTTGCCCTATTGTCTGAAAATTACCGGCTTGATCTACGATGTACCAGCGTCTCACCATCTGCAATTGACACAGTCCAAGGGATTTTTACATACAGGAGAAATCATATAGAAATAGGAGTATTGTTTGTTTTACACCACGATATGTATCATAAGAGCTATATATAGGGTTATCGACATCAAGGAATATTTAGTATTTAAATGGTGTCAATAGCAATTAAATATGTGGAATCTTGCTAATTTCCCTTCAGAATGTTTTTCTATTGTACTTACTTTAATGATCCGGTCAATGCATAAAAAATCGATTTAACATAGAGACTTCATGAACCGCAAAACAGACAGGACAAAGGAATGACACTCCTTAAACCTTAAATGTTTTACCATCAACTTTTATTCAGTCAGTGCTCCCAATTCAAATTTTAACTAAATTAAACAAATGAACCCAAAATAAGATAAAAGATTATGATAGGGCTGGATTTATTACCCCTTTTAATTAAATTAAGCCAAGGGATTTATTATAGATGTATGAATGAGTAAAGAATTTATCTATGATTGGTCGGTTTTCTTCAATAATCGATTAAATGGGTCGCACTTTTACATAATCGATCACAAAAAAATAAATATGCACCTGCAAAGAAGTCATATTATTCATTAAGAACAGTGTAAGCCTAGGATACAGGAAAGACAGCCACAAAACGTGAATAACATTAAAACTTAACTTTGTACAGCGAACAAAATTAATGTCAAGTTGTCAACAACACCACGGTTAAAGTGACCTTTCCAGCGTGATGCACCAGACATCATGGTAAATGATTTAAGTAAAATCCATTGCAGCAGAATACACGGTATTATAGAAAGTACAAACAATAATCGATAAATATTCGAAAATATTTTCTTTCAATTATCTAATGTGATTTTACAACCAATTTCTGCCACTAGCATAAATAACATGTTTGAATTGTGTCCTACCATTCTCTCACAAAGTAAAACACATAATTCACTCTGTGACACTATTTCCGTTTACAAAGATATAAAATAGGTCCTGATAGTTTGATGTTCTGTTCTGCTACTAAAGTGAGAGAGAAGCCTATATATGTGTGACCGGATGACTGGTTGTGTGTGTCATTAATTATGAGAAGCCATTAATTGATCAGTCTGATATGCCTGAAACCAAGCTTTTATTTGTGAAATTTGAAATATTCCTTGAAATATTCATAATTAACAAATATACCATATCCTACTTCATAATCATACCTGATTGAACAACTGTGGCAATGCCTTGTATATAAACCCAAAAAATTGATTATATAAAGTCTTTACCCATTATATTAATTTCATCTGTATAAGCATCGGGACTGATGCATAAATTATCAAGCTGGGCTTCATAGTTTTAATTCATCACTGGATATCTAAAAATAGAATAGACTACTTCCTTTTTTTCGCTTTACAATTCCTCAGTTCCAGTGTTTTTTTTTTTTTTTTTTTTTTTAATTTTTTATTGAAACAAACAAGATACAATGAACATACAAAAACAGAGTGGACATATACATATACTTAAACAAAACACGACAAACAACAATAGACATAGAAAATTACATAAAATATAAAGATGGTTTGGCTTTAGTATTAACATATATGATATAAACAGTTTCCTTCAATTGATTCCCAAAGTAAACACCAATTACTATCTCTCTTATTTTGAGTGCATTCTACCCTTTTTTCAAACTTCATGTAATTTTTAAAGTTTTCTATACTAAGCATATAACTCTCCTTTGTCTTATAAATAAAATCTTTGACATGTAGGAAAATTTTATTCTCTTTTTTATGATGTTTCTCTGGTATACCAAAGATAATAAATTTCTCACATATAAATTCTGGTGATATATTATAAAAACTAATGACTTCTTGCCATAATAACTTCACCACATCACATCTTAGGAATAAATGTGCATAATCCTCAATATGTAATTGACAGTATCTGCAGTTAGGGGTTTCTGTAAGACCAAATTTAAATAATTTTCCATTTAAATATAAATAATCGTGCAAAATTTTATACTGAAATTCCCACAGCTTTTTAGCTTTACATAAGGAAGCAGCATTTAAAAACAAAGTTTCCCATTCTTCTTCTGATATATTATACCTTATACTCAATTTTTCTTTTGTTGTATGTTGCCCACTCTTTATCCGATCAACAAAAAAATCATAAGCTTGTTTTGATTTAATTTTCTCTATAGATACATAACTCTTTTTAAAATTATTCCAGATACAAGGACTTAACAAATTTTGCCCTCTAATTTCTTTCCAAGTCATCAATATATTAACATATATATCTGGCAACACCTTTCTCAACTGATTTTGTTCATAGTCACATTTAAGTAAAAGTTTTGTACCTCCCATTCTTTCACAAAATATATCAAGGAGTAATTTCCAATCTTTCTGTGTTCTATTAAAGTACCTTTTGATCCACATAACGTGCTGTGCTTTTATAAAACTATCAATATGTAACATATTTAAACCGCCTTCTCCTATTGGTTTTACCAAAACTTCTCTTTTCACTTTCCCCCTAGTTCTCCCTTTCCATATAAATGTCCACATTAACTTACTTAATTGATCCTTAAATCTTTTTGGTATAATAAAGTTTGATAATATATGTGTTAGCTTTGAAAAACATAAGGTCTTAGTTATTAGTATTCTTCCTTGTAGGGTTAAATTTCTTTGTTTCCATATGTTAGTTATCCTATAAATACTTTGAAGTTTATCCTCAAAGTTGCGTCTATCCATTATTTCAGTATTACACGATATATGAACTCCCAACACTTTGACACAATCTTGCCATTTTAGACCAAAGGGTTTTTCATCATTATTCTTACATTGTCCCAGCCACATTGCCTCGGTTTTATCTTTGTTCATCTGTAATCCTGAGTACCATGTAAATTCATTGAAAAGCGACATAACCCTTTTCAAAGAATCAATATTTTTTACAATTACTGTGGTATCATCCGCGTATAAGGTCAATTTCAGTTCTTCATGTTGAGTTTTTATTCCTTGTATATTTTGATTATTACGAATATTAATAGCCATTATTTCTAAACACAATATAAATAAATATGGTGATAGCGGATCTCCTTGTCTAACCCCCCTTTCTATTTCAAAATATCCTGAAGAATGGCCATTATTTATTACACAAGCCTGAATATCATTATATAACAATTTAATCCATTTAATAAAGGAATCCCCAAAATTAAATTTCTTTAATGTAGCATATATAAATTTCCATTCTAAAGTATCAAAAGCCTTTTCATAATCTATAGTTAATAAAATTCCATTTAATTTTCTTGAATCAATATAATATATGGCGTCTAAAATAGTTCTTACAGCTTCCGTTGTTGATGTGTCTTTCATATATCCATACTGATTCTTGTGTATCAATTTTGATAATACTGATTTAAGTCTGAATGAAAGAGCTTTTGTCATAATTTTGTAATCCGTATTAAGAAGGGAGATTGGGCGCCAGTTTTTTAGTTTTGTACGATCTTTATCTTTTTTCTCAATTAATGTTATAACTGCTTGCCTCTGTGATGGTGTCATTATACCTAAATCTAAAGAATAATTAAAACTGTGGACCATAACGTTTCCTAGCTTCTCTCAAAAACATAGTATAAATTCAGATGAGAGTCCATCATTTCCTGGCGACTTATTTTTCTTAAAGGTTTTTGTTGCTTTTAGACATTCTTCTACAGATAAATATCCTTCACATGACAGTCGCTCTTCTGTAGTAAGTTTTGGAATATTATCATTATTTAGGAAAGGATTTGTATTTAAATGTATTGAATTTATATTTCTAGACGAATAAAGCTTTTTGAAAAATCTTTTTTCTTCCTGAAGAATATTCTGCATACCTGTAATCATCATGCCATCACTATCTTCTAATTGTTTTATATATTTATTATTCCCATTCCTTTTCTCTAAGCTATAGAAATATTTTGAATTTGTCTCTCCCTTCTCTACCCATCTAATTTTTGCCCTTGAAATTATTCCGTCTACCTTGATTTTGTAAATTTCATTTAATTCTTTTTGTAATTCACTATACTTTTCTTGATTGCTTTCATCATCTTCTAAAATTTGAAGCTCTCCAATAATACTTAATTCTCGTTCTTTTAATTCTTTGCTTTTATTTTTTGCATATTTTATAGTTTCTTTTCTAATTTTATATTTGATCAATTCCCAGAATAGGTTTGGATTAAAATCGTCTTTCTCCTGAAGCCATTCCTCTATCTTTGAATTCATTAAATCTCTATATTTTTTATCTTCTAAAAGTTTGTTATTAAACTTCCAATATCCTCTCCCTCTTTTTTCATTTTCATTTTTATTAAAAGTAATTGTGATGCTTGAGTGGTCGGACTTAAACGCTGGTAGTATTAAGGTATTCATTACACGTTCTTGCACACTATTAGATATAAGAAAATAGTCTAACCTGCTGTAAATCTTTTTTGATCTTTGTCGCCATGTATACTGTTCTTTTTCTGGATTTTTCATTCTCCATATATCTTTCAAATCTAGACTGGTTTTTATCTTCATTATCTCAGTTACAACTCTTAATTTACAAAGACCTTGACCCCCCTTTTTATCCCTTAATGTTAAAGCACAGTTCCAATCACCTCCAAGTATAATGTTATCATCAGGTTCAATTTCCATCTCTTTCAGCATAAATTTTAGGTCTCTGTAAAACAAAATTTGTTTTCTTTCCTCATTTGGTGCATACAAGTTTATAATATTCCACATATTATTATTTATATCTGCTTTGAGGATTATGATTCTTCCTTCTTTGTCAGTATATTTGTTAACAATTTTACACTGAATTTTATTGGAAATAAAACAGGCTACCCCCCTGCTGTTACTGGTGCCGTGACTAAAAATAACTTCTCCTCCCCACTCATGTTTCCAATAATTTTCATCCATATTTTCGCTGTAAGTTTCTTGTAACATCACAATATCTGATTTATGTTTCCTTGCCCAACTGAATATGGCTCTTCTTTTCTTTAAATTTCTAAAACCCCTAACATTCATGCTTAATACATTAAAATCTGACTCGAAGTAGTTGTAGGTGTATGTAAATTATCATGTGAAGTATCCTGAGTGTACCAGGTATAATATGCTTAAATATAATTTTCCCACAAAATTTTTGGAAATATAAATTAATGTTACATTCTACCTGATATGTTTTACATCTCACAAGAGACTCTTCTAATATATCTATAAGCACAAACCTATAGGAACTCCACTTACAAATTATGTTGCTTCCACTAAGCATAAAACAAATTAATATAAATACAATGAATACATAGGTTTCAAAAGTGATTATGTTATTTTTGTCATCTCTCTGACTTCTGTAGTAACAATGAAGGTACACAAAACAGTGAAGTTCCACCATCGAGCTAACCGGTGTGAATTCTGATAGCCCGGTGTGTTACTGTGTCCAACATACTGGTTTCGAGATACACTTTTGTTATTAACAAAACGGTCTGACATTTTGTCTTCATAACAGTATAAATGATTGAATTCAGTTTGCCCCATATAAAAGCTATTCAAGCATATACTTTCTGCAATGGCATTAATAAAAATAGAATTTATAAATGGATATCAAAATCACAAATTCAAGATTAAAAAAAAAAATAAAAATACATGAATAAATAAAGACCTTTCACTAGGCAAACATTTTGCTTCCCACAATTTCAATAATAAAGATGAAATGTTTACATAGATGTCACAATCACCATGTCACAAACATTAATAAATGATTAAATAAAAGATCTTTCAAGCATTTAGATTCCTGCAATTGCTTTTATAAATTTAACATTGAAATATGTATCAAGATCATAAATTCACAAAATAAATAGATAAATAAAGTTAAATAAGATGTAACCAGATTTCTCCATCAAGGACGTTGTGAAGTAATCCACTTGCTGCAATTTCATGAATGTAATTAAATCTGAGAAGTGAATAAAGTACATAAATATGCATACATATAATTACTTAATATGCATGTATTCAAACCCTGACCAATTAAAATAAACTGTTTTAATATCTCTGCCCGATTGCTGGTATTATACAGATCTACTAACAAGCTTTGTCAACAATGCCATAGTTTCATATATATAATACAATTTACCTTATTTCACAAATTCAGAAAACAAGCTATCTTGAAACTTAAGACAGCCTTATAAAATCATAAAAGATCGAATGATCATTTCATGTTACAATTACACGTATGAAAAATACATATACATATATGTAACGTTTTGTTACGAATGGTTTCAAAAATAAACTTACATAATGTTTATGTACAGTCTCTCATAACCAGAACCACCGTCTCTGACAGCTTAAGCTGGTTTTGACAATGTCCAGAAGGTGTCGCCCTCAGTTACAACCCGCCTGTCCGCATAGACGCCATTCACTGTTCAGCTGGTCACATTGCCTATTGTAGGAATATCAGAGCCTTGGCTCGCCGTTTCCCCGACGCGAGACTGTTCAATGGGCACTTGTTTCCCATCAATGATCAGTCGGCCTCTTGTGAACCTGGCTTTCTGATTATTTGCGTGGGCTTCATTCATGAGCGGAATGGCCTTTTTCTTCAATGCTAAGTCCATTTTAGTAAGATCCTCGGTCACCATATTCTTCCCACCTGGCCCACGCCTTTTTGTTTTCGTCAATAGCTCCTGGCGGTCCTCTCTACTAAATAATCTCACAATAATGTGCCGGTCTCGATTGTCTTTCCATGGACCTATTCTATGGGCTACTTCAATTTTCTCACTGAGCATGTCTGCTCTCCCGGCTCCTTGTTTTTCAAGTGCTTTGACCACTTTCTGTCTGACATTTTCACCTTTTTCCTCTTTTACTCCTTTCACTCTGACATTATATTCTCTGCTGGGAGCGAGTATAGAATCCGGTCTACATGGACGAGGTTGTGGGTGTATACGGACGGACGTAATGATGTATAGGATTCGTGTAATGTATAAGTAAGAGGAATGTCGATGTCATATCATCAGCCATGTCATGGCTTATGTGCGGATTACTACTAATATGAGACGGTCTAGTCAGTTTAGACCCATCTTGGAAATGAAGACCGGATTCTCTACTTGGGCCCTCTGCTGTGTCTCTCGATTTGATTTAGTTTCTCCCGTATTTCACCTTTGTAGACCAACAATTCTCTCTGGTTATTCTCAAGTTTTATCTCTAGTTCTTTCACCCGTTGTTCCAGCTTAAGTTTATCTTCTCCAAGTTCTTTAACCTGTGCCTGTGTAAACTCAAGACTCGTTTGTAATCCTTTCAGACTGTCAAACTTTTCAGTAAATTCATCTCTGATCTTCTTACATTCCGCTTTGATACCACTGGCCACCCTTGTAATTAAATCTGTTAGTCTCCGCTCAAGCGTGCCGAGCTCTGTTGGGCTCGCCTCCGCCATTTGTCCCTGATCATCAGACAAACTTTCAGTTTCTCGCGTCAAATACGCTTCTATTGTCTCTGAAGACTCACTCTCACTAGCTTTTTCTCCTCCCCTCCCTCTTTTACCTTTTGGTGGCATTTCTAGACCTTTTTTCACGTGGTTACAATTCGCTTATATCCAGAGACCTTTCTCTCCACGTCTCATACCGCCATGTTGGTCACGTGTCCAGCTCAGTTCCAGTGTTACTGTTCGGTCAATGTCGATCCCTGTTATTAACAGGCAAAAAATTTACATAATAAATTTTACTATTTAATGATGTATAATGAGAATTCTGTAAGTTAGGCCAGACTTTTTTAATTCTTTGGTTTACGAACATGATTGACAAAAGTGACAGGTAGGAGGTAGGAAAAAAAAAAATTGGAACAAACCTGGATACTGGTGTTCCTGAATCCTCTATTGTACAGTTGGGTTATAAAATTCATATTTAAATGGCTCTATATAAACCTGTATAAAATATATAAAATAATATATAAAAATTAAAATATTATCATCATCCTCTTGAGTTTTCCACATGAATCTTGCGTGTGCCATGTTATTTCAAGCCATTCAAATGTCATTGAAGGTAAATTAATGACAAATAAAAGTTTAAACAGTAAAACTTATGATTTCATACACACCTGAAATAAAAATTCAGTCACTGTCCCTGCCAAGTGAACTGCCTATTTCATAAAGTTTTACAAATTAAAGACCAGTCAAACACTTAAACAAATATAAAATATATTTTTTGTCAGTTATGCAGGGAGAAAACTAAATATTCACTGCTAGCATGAAAGACTGCAGTTTTTATTTTTCAGTCGTGAATGACAATAACAATGACAATATGCGACTTGCAGCTATTCGCCTATTGTTTATCAAATGTCAACAACATGGAACGCGAGTTGTTTGATTCATGACCATGACCTTTCCCTTTTGGTGTTGCGCATGTTTGACAGTCCTTTGAATATACAACAACTGCTAATAAAGTGAGGTTTCCATTGGAGATTACATTGAATTATTCAACTATTTTAAAAATTTAAAAAGTATTAATTATCTTTATTTATTCATCTGCATTTCCTACCATAGCCGTGACAGTACGTACCGTACTCATTTTAATATGCCGTCACTTGGCCACTGTCAGTCCGGAATTGCTTTTCGGCATCCATACACATCAAAGCTTCCATCACATCCGTTTGGAACAATTAAATGAATCCTTTCAAAGTTTCTGCATTTTAAATGGCTTTCATTTTAGCTTGCTTTTGTTTTGACTATAAAAATATCCGCAAAGCCAACGCGCTGCAACGCTTCACATAAAACCGCGCCACTAAGACTACAGATAGTCGGAAATACTGCAGAAACCCTGAGAATTCCAGGAGTTTTCAAAGAGTACATGACGACCTCATGCAGTATATAATTTCATCTGTTCAGTAATTTTCTTTTAAGCGTTACAAGACTACATTTTTATAATATTTTTAAGAGTAAACTTGTGAAACTTAGCCAATTCGCAGTAATTAATAGCGTCTGACTTTGAGTGCAATATTAAGTCTTAAGAAGTAAATTTGTGTGTATATCCAACAAGTTATTAACAGTGGCAAGCTGGTAAAGCCGCTATGCAACCAAACTAATTTTCTTTTCTAATTCACATCTAAATATAACAAATATGTTTAACAAATATGACCTAAACGCTGGTTTGAAAATGTACCGTAGTGCAGAAAACGAACTTTGAAAACTCTCCAAGAATTCTCAATTTCCCTGCTGAATCTTTTGACTACTGTATGGCCAATCAATTGCAGTTATGGCCCAAGGATACCCTATTTTGATTGGCTTAAACCCTCCATCTGTCATTAAGAAAGTGACCTTATTAGCCAATCATAAGAGTTCTAACGTTTGAAGTGATCTAATACACATGGCCACTAAACAATTCATTTGTCAAAAACCGTGCTGGATTCGGTGACGATATATAAAAGGAAAAAAAGTCAAAAATGCCAATTTTATTTTTTTTCTGAAATGAGGAAATCGGAGGTCGGCGGGTTTGTAAACCGAAAAATTAAAAAAGTCTGGCCTTACCTATCATACTTCATAGTCATTCCTTGCTGTATCAACTCCGTCTAAACGTAAACAAGATATTGTGTCTGTGCTTATGCTGGTGGTGTCGACAAACGATGAGAAAATTGTAGCATTCATTAACTTTTGTTTTATTCTTTAGATTATAGATATGACGATCTGCATGACCTGCTCATGACGCACAGCTATTAGCACATATAGCCCAACTTTCTCTGACAACAGCCTTATATTGGACATAAGCTCAGTAATCGGCCTAAATAAAATTGTTAAAATTGTAATTTCACAATAAATACAGTTATGATATGGACATAAGTCATTAACATAATTAAGTCACTTTTTTTACTCTTAATGCTATAAAAAGATTTGAGAAGGTGTCAGTAAACCATTGACTCAGTCACTATATGGCACGTGATACGTTAAATAGCCACTTTAAATAATCAAATAAAATGACTTTCCCCCGATGGGACTTTTTGGGATTTTTGACAGGTTATTCTCCAGGTCTTTCTGAGTAAGATACAGTTGGTTTCATTTCTGTTGCGATTTGTTCCCAGTTGGGTTAAAAATCAAGTAAAATGACTAGACTAATATATGCAGGTTTGCATGAAGGACTCTAAACACACACACACACAGATATATATATATATATATATATAATATATATATTATTTATATACATATATAAAGAGAGAGAGACAGACGGACAGACAGACAGAGAAAGAGACTCTCTACATACAGAGAAAGGAGCAGGGCCTTCTATATTGCACTTAAGAAAGAGGTGTTCTACAGTTCACTTGAAGTTATATAATTCTGTAATAGAGATTTATCCGTAACAGAGAGGTGATCGTAATAGAGATATGACCGTTATAGAAAGGGTATACTTCAGAACAGGTTCCCCAATAAGCTTATATAAACTGTGGTATTTTTGTGAACCGTACCTTCAGGATCGATATATACACATATATATATATATATATATATATATATATATATATATATATGTGTGTGTACTGATGATAGTTATATCTCCATGTACTCGTGGCCTGCAGGGTCCGACTGTTTAATAATAGACACCAAGGGGTTATATATACGGACCCAGTGTTACCTGTCGTATCGATCACAGATAGCCCGACACAAAGCCATATTACATATATTCATACAATCGGGGTTTATGTAGGACGACTTCTCTGAGCACCGAGATGACATTGATCGAGTTCACTGGAGGAGTTTCTGATATTCGGCGCTCTGAACGATCGGACCCTTATAATGAATAATGTCCATTTCCTTAGGATTAATGATAAAATATGATCAATAACCCTCTTAGGGCACACCTGGCATCGTTCTCGACATTTAAAGTCCAAAACGTGCATTTCCGACACATGGCCATGGGGATGTAGCGTGAAAACGGATAAGTCCCACCATCGTCAGTCATATTCTAGATTAGTCAATTGTATATAGTTACTGATACAGCAGGTCAAATCAGTTTTGTACATACGTACATACATACACATATAAATATAACGTTATTATAAAAAAAATGCTATAGATATACTTATTTGTGCAATATTTCGATTAGCTGTGATTTTGCATGTGTGCAGATTTTCATTTCCATACCGTAACTTTAACTACTTGTTCATAGGTTTAATGTCTTTTATTGGTTAAGTATCATAATTAATGTATATTACTGGATTATGTGCATGTTTTATCTATCCTAAGTATTATCTAAATGTTTGCCTTCATTCTTATTTAATGAATATTTTTTTCTCAGCCTTTTTTTTGCAATTGCTTGCTAGTAATAGCGTTTAAGAGCACAACACTGTGGATTTAACGCTTTACAAAATAAATTACTATTATTTTTATTATATAAGTAAATAAACCATAACATTATAAAATAACGTAATATAATATAATATATACTTTAACAGCGAATTACATGCAGTTATACAATGTTTGTTATCACGCGTTCACATTGTTTTTGATAATAAACCCATCCATTTGCGTGGTAAAGGGGTAAGTTTAACAAAACTTCCTCTACCAGCCTATGCACCAAAAGCTGCGGTCACCGTTTAAGATAACTATCACATTGTACTCATATTAAAATGGAATCCTTCTTGATTATTGATAAGAACTGTCCAGGGGGATACATTGTCGGTCTGACTTTTGTTATACAGTCATGAGACCTGCCATGATAGGTGCCTGCCAATTCGTGTGGATAAACCGCAATACGAAGGTCAAAGTGTATTGATGATACAACTAACGGTAGCACCTCTACCAGTTACACATACACACATATATAAATAGTTGTGTAGTTTAACGACTATATTAGTTGTTATTGTGTTACGTATAAGCCGTACAGTTAATGTATATCTGCTTCTGTTTGTTAGCATGTTGTTAATTGTAATAAAAAAAAGTTTTTGTCAAGATGGTTGCCAGTTTATAACAGTGGCGGGACAATTTATAAGACTTGTCACCAGTCTTTATTAGTTTTATATTCCTGAGTACAATATAGGTCCAGCAAACGTAATATCTCATTCTATAAAGTACATTAAGCGATAAAAATAAAACTAAAGATTTTGCACAAACTGAAGTCATTTCCAGGCATATGACAATTTTTCTTTTTATTATTCAATATAAATAACACGATGGTGTATGATTTAAAAAGAACAGCTGTAACAGTCAACCACAGATATCACCGATGAAACAAATAATTCTACATCTCAACAAAAGCTATCTATATTTCACACTTTCAGCATTTTTTTCAGGAAACAATAAAACTACGTGAAGAAATAAATCAGTCATTTCAAAATAGTGGACATGACGTCACTATTTCTCCAGCCAATCTCATCAGGGCCCAGTCTCTGTTCCTTAACGTAATGCTCCCATCATACAACAACCCCACATTCCTAGCCTGACCGAGGCTAGGCTTCTACCTCGACAAGTCCAGCCATAAATATTGCCTGTCAAATCTAACAAGCGTCATCAATTAAGTTGTGTGTTCGTTTATTTTATTATCCTCTCGCAACGAGGTTGCGAAAGGGATAAAGTAACGCCTCCCTTCACGCGTCCGTCTGTCTGTTGTGCCGTCCGTCCGTCTGTTCGTCCGACATTGGTTTGTGGATCGATTTCAAGCCAAACCATTTGACAAAACCTTTCATCTTGCATATATGGCTCAACCACCCATAGATGAAGAACCCTATCGATTTTGAGGTCACGGGGTTAAAGGTCACGGCCACAGGACCCACTTGCTGAAAAAGCTTGTGGACCTATTTAAACTAAACCTTTTGACTAAAACCTTTCTTCTTGCAAATATGGCTCACCTACCCATGGATGAAGAACCCTATCAATTTTGAGGTCACCGGGTCAAAGGTCACTGTCACAGGGCCCACTTCTTGAAAATGCTTGTTGACCCATTTTCAGCTAAACTGTTAGACCAAAACCTTTCATCTTGCAAATATGGCTCATCCACCCATGCGTTTGAATCTCAGCCGAGGCGGTGAGGTTTTTCACGGTCGGCCCCTTCCCAGGGTGAGCGATCTGCAGGCTTAATGGGAAGGCTGTGCCCCGCAGCTGTGTATCACACATATACGAGTGCATCTTTTTGGGTTCCTCGGTGTTATGACCCAGCAATGGGGATGATTATACACCTAGGACCCGCAGGTGCGGTAGACACCGGGCCTGGGCGACACAATGATTAAAAAAATGATAGGAAGCGAGTGCTACCGCCCTACAAGTAGTCCCAAACCGAAATGAAAACTCAGCAGATGCACATACTTAGGTTAAGAATAAGATAAGTCAGTATTTAAAAAATGTTGGCGGTTAGCTCCACCAAAAAAAAATTAAATCTTGTTAGTTAATGCATGGATTGCCATAAATCTTGCCTTGAATATTGACCATGATTAGTTTTGTCAATTCCCGGAAACTGGTGGCGCCACCTGTATTTTTTTGTTTTGTTTTCTGTTTTCGAGACCGTTAAATGACAGCAATTATGTTTCTCAACCGTGGTTTCATCCAGTGTCCTGATTATTGATTATGATTGGTTTCTGCGGTTCCTGAAGACTTGTGGCACCACCGTTTTTTTTTTTTTTTTTTACTCTTTTTGATGCATTTTTCCTCTTTTTTTTTTGGAGACAGCCAAATTGTATTGATACTTTGAGATATGCAACTGTAATTTTATCTGTGTCCTGAAACTTTTCTGTATGTCCGAGAAATTTGTTTCCTGATGATAAAGCAAGTTTAGATTGATATATGGATTTCAAACCTGAGATATTTGTGGCCAACCTTTCACCCAATAATTTTTTTAATTTTGGGGTCATGAGGTCAAAGGGCAAAGTCACAGGACCCACATATTTAATATATTTCGGATAAATTTTAAGCCCAACCTTTATTTCCCACCCTTCCGTCTTCCATGTGACGCACCTGTAAATAGGGGAAGAACCTGATTGATTTTTGGGTCACAAGGTCAAAGGTCAAGGTCACAGGGGCCATCTGTCCAAGTATTTGTTCCTAGATGATAACTCCAGATTGGATTGACATACTGGTTTCAAACTTGACTTATATAGGACCTTCCAATAATGTAAGAACCAATTTGATTTTGGGGTCATGAGGTCAAAGGTCAAGGTCACAGGACCCACTTCTTTAAAAAGACTGTAGATGCATTTTAAGCCAAACTTTTCATCCCAAACCTTCCGTCTTCCACGTGGCGCACCTGCCAATAGTGGAAGATTCCTATTGATTTTCGGGTCACTTAGGTCACCGGGCCAATCCATTAGTTTTAGATGAAAACTCCAGTTTGGGTAGACAGGTTGGCTTCAAACTGATCACAGAACCAAAATTTGGAACAAAAACTCATACACCTAACCTTATAGACAAACTCAGCTGAGCGTCGAAACCCATGGGTCCCTAGTTGTTATTTCTGATAGAAAGAGATTGTTTTAGGAAATGTCGATAAAGTTGAAAAAGATAAAACGCACGATATATAATCCATTGATACATTTACATTGTTCAGTTCTCTTGCACTGTAATGGTGCATAAATGGTGCACCGGTCACACGGATTAAACATCTCTCCAGAAATCAGGCCACGCATGCCAGGGTCAGTCAGTCCTACTCAGTGTCAGAACGTCTCTCCAAGCCCTATCAACGTTTATGATATTATTGATATTTGATGGGTATCTGGGTCTATTTATATTAATGAAAATCATTTAAGATAACGTTTCATGTAGGTGACCGTCTGATGTACTGTTGGTTTCAAAATGGCTAGTTAAAGCCCGGAACTATGTCAGCCACCCCATTCCTACTAGTCCATTCTTCGACGGGGGCTGCGGGTAAACTCGGATCTGCTCGCCTTGACCCTGCTCCCTGTCAGTTTGTAAATTACCTTCAGTCTTTTTCACCCTTATACGATTTGGATACCAGTTTGCTCTGACACACGTTAATTTTAACTTTTTTTTATATTTTTTTAATGAAGAGATATTTGCTTAACTTTATTATTACAGGTTCTTACAAAGTTTTACTAAAGGTGGTTGTGTTTCACACCAGGATATCACATCCCGTCAGTTACCTTTTTTGTCAGTCCTGCTGTGTTTTGCACTTAGTGAAAACCAGAAACCATTTGAGGATTCAACCCAAGAGAACATATGCATCGTTTTCACTTTTCCTGCTGAAATAAACAGTTGAATGATAACATATTTCAGAAGCGTAGAACATTCTTTCTTGTTGATTTACTTTCTTGTTTAAAATAAAACTAGAAGAGTTTAACAAATTCTGAAAATTATGAAAATATGATTTTTCTTTCCTATTTGTTAAAAGGCTTTTTCCTCTGCAGATTCCCTCAGCTGGAACGCCATTCTTTTCCGTTCTTTAACTCAAGCAGTCTTTTGACCTCAGTACAACCTGAATTTCCGAAAGCAGTGTTTAAAATATAGCTTATTTAATATATTTTCCTCTTGAATAAATATGATTATATTTCATATCTATATAATTATACAATTATTCATATAGAAAATAATAACTAACAAAACAATTCAAGTTAATAATTATATAAATATACCTGGATAAAACGTTAAAACTAGTGCGAGACATTTACCATTGCTCGGATAGTGGCGTTCGGTAGGCTGTAGGTGGAAACCGGGGAAACCTCAGAAGACCACCGACCTTGGACGGGCAACTACAGCCCACTCTTAAAGGGATACTGGGAATCGAACCCGGTTTGCCAGCAGAGAGTGTCGATATTGTTTAAGAGTTAAATGGAAATTCTAAGCCATTCAACTTGGTGTGTGTTATTGCTGCAATGTGTTGATACAATTATGTTAATAAAAGGTCCATTCAACTTTTTCATTAGGATTAACCTGTGAAAAAGTTTCAAAGGCATTTTTATATATCCCAGAAACGACAGGCCCTAACCATTTAGTACATGTCGTATGGTGTACGGGAGGGGATTTATCTTATATTGAAACAGTTGGGGAGAGACCCCATATATTCCTCCGCCGGCTTCTGTGGCTCAGGAGAGGTGGAACATGACTCAAAGCCTGGAGAACGTGCGCTCGAATCTCAGCCGAGGGGGTGAGATTTTTCACGGCCGGCCCCCACCTAGGGTTAGCGTTCTGCAGGCTTACTGGGAAGGCCGTGCCCAACGGTCCTCTCTCAATCACAAACGAGTGCGCCTTTCGGGGGTTCCTCCGTGGTATGGCCCGGCTATGGGGAAGATAACGCACCGAGGACCATCAGGTGCAGTTAACGCAAGTATATAAAATAAGAGGAAGCGTGTGATACTGCCCTGTCACGTAGTCGGAAACCGGACAGGAATTCTGCAGATGTACACATACGTAGAATTAGCATTTAAAAATATTTTAAAGAAGGGATTCTGATCAAACTTTGTCTTGAGCTGCGTAAGCGCGGGGAGTATTTAAATACAAGCCGCGAGAAAAGTCTCTTTATGGTTACTTCACAGGCCAGTTCTGCTCGCCAGAACACAGGCGAACCCAAATAAGCTAGCAGAAAAAAAAATACATGACTAAGTTAACAACCAAGCAACTAAAAGAAAACCATAATAAAAACCATTGGTCGTGGTATAACTGAAGCCAAAATGTTGTAGGAAGCTTTTAGGACATGTATTTCAATATGTGCTTTTACTTCTCATTAACACAAAGAATAACTTTATACTATAAACAGAAGATATCTTACACTACAAAGAGATGACAAGTTCTTCAGAGTATGAAAGTTATCTATATTCTTCCAACCTGAATTATATGAACATTAAATCTTAGAAAAGAAAAAGGGTTCTTAAAGGAGTCATGGTATTATAACTAAAATCCAGTATGTTTCACTGGGACCCTGCGAGAACCTTTTTCTCATTGGTTGTAGGATCGATTTTCTGGTCTTTTTTTTTTTTTTGTTCCATGTGAGTAGCATTTAAATTAACAAAGGTCAAGCAAATGTTTCACCTCATTATGAATACATGTTTTTAACATGGCTAATGGTATGTTTTATGAACAAATGTGAACATAAGCTGAGCGATATTTTTTTTTAAATCATGTAACATTCCTGTAATAATACGGCACAAACAGATGCAGTCCAGAATCGAATACTGACGGCTGCACAAACGACCCCTGTCTCCCAACCGACCCCCACCCCGCTCCCCGTCAGCCCGGGATATGGGGATGTCGACGTCCAGTCCTGGATAATGTCAGATTGGCAACAAGATAACTAGAAGTTTGTTTAATAATCACTGTTGTTGTGTGTATGTTTACGTAAACTTAGTTGCGGATAATCATCTGATCGTGAATAATCTGATTATCTATCATCTGAGTCAAAGGTTGTCGCCCAAGAAGTATGGTGCTCACTTGCACGGAGTCATTCATCAACTTCGCGCATGATTGATTCTAAAGTCTTAAACTTAACAGCGGTAATAACCAAAACTTTATTTATCACCCCTGAAGTAAAAGGTGGGAGATCCCTTCATATTCAGTTCATCATTTTGTTATTTTTGTTATTTTTTTTTTGAATCGTATATACCTAACCGCAGGACATTTTCTGCATAAAAGAACAAGTCCAATTCACCACGAAAATGTTTAGCTTCCCAATTTATGAAATAATATGTGAAAGGACTGACATTACATTTAAGTCATAAAATAATTGAATACAGCAATATTTTTATATTAGTTCTTAGGTCTTACAACCGACCCCATGCAAAAGGTCAACCGCTCCAACAGGAACTTTGATTCATACGTAAACACAAATTCCGAACATTAGTTTTTAACAAATGACCAGTTGACAGGTAAAATATTTATGGAATATATCAAACATTGTACGGCTAGAGCGGTTAGAATATTATTAGTATACTGGTTTCGAGTCCTCGCTTTTGGCCTTACACTAAAGGCCCTCAACAAGGTCTCACCCACAAGTTTACGCTTTCTTCGCCGAGAATAAAATGTATATCCCGACGTAACAGTCCTGAAGAACAGGTAGATAAGTGTAGTCGATCCTATGAGTCTACATAAACGGTAAATTAAAGGGGCATATTCCGATATCTGACGTCTTTTAACTAAAGATAATTCCTTGAACTTTTTATAACAATAGACCAGAAAACGGCGATCCCACCGCACACGGGCTCTTCGTTTTGTTTATATCAACGTGTTTATAACATGTGGGAGGCCCGCCGTATTGAACAAGGACATTTGATGGCAAGTCAGGCAAACCAGGGTTTTGAAACTAGTGAAGTTTCAACTTCCGCACATGTGCAGCCAACTGTCTTAGGTTATAGGTGTTTCCGTTTGACAACATTGGTTAACAATACTAGCAGCTTGTAGATAAACAACTTTACACGACCATCATAGGGGCAGTATCAGAACTGTCCATTAATTACTTACAGTTCGTTAATATTTGCTATATAATAGGCTAGAAATCATATAAATTCTACAGAAAGGGAAGGCGAATAGCTGACTTTAACGTAGGTTACAAGATCATCCGTCATTTTCACAACTTTAACTAATCCCATTCTCAACAACTTACTAAGTCAACTCGGACCCGCGGATGATCTGAATCAATGTCGTAAATTTAAGTCAACCATTTCACTCATTGATTAAAATAACTCGAATGAGTGATCTATAATGAACCTTTCGTACTTTGATCAGCGACCTCTGCTGATAAACAATCTTTATCTGAATCTCATATATTATGTGACTTTCTTCAACGACTGAAGTCAGTTTACAGGAGACAGTAGAGATGTCCACTAAGGCGTTACATTGGTTTGACTGGGTGGTTTTCGGAGCTACTCTGGCCGTTTCGGTAGTGATAGGCTTGTATTATGCCTTCTCAGGAGGAAAGCAGAAAACTACGAAGGAATACCTTATGGGCAACAGACAGCTGAAGGTAAAACTAATTATTTTTGGACAATATCTTCGAACTCTGAATATTTCTGGTTGAGGTTGAATAGTTTTTGGAAGAGAGGACTAGGGAAAACGGGTAAATATTTATTTTAAAAGTTTCCGAGCAGTCATTTCAGCCAGGGTATATGTTCATGTACAGTTGACCCATATTCGAGCAGTTTTTTTTTCCGTCACTGACTGGAAAACCTATCTTCACCCATGAGTAAATAAATGAATTTCCTCAATCACTCATAACGATGCTTTACATCATATAATTAGTTCTGGTTAATTTTTTTTAAAAATCCTGTTATATTTCTGTTATAACTATATATTTATATACGCAGCATTATACGTTGCAGTCGCTGGTATAATAACACCCGTTCAGGCGTAGGACCAAGAATCACGTCAATGAGAGCTTGTGTCCCGCTGTAATCAACCCAACTAGAGCGGATGTCGCATGTTTAATACTGGACAGGGTGCACAATGCAATACCACGCTTTCCCTGGTCTGATTACAATTCTGGTGTTCTTGCCCCGAGCACCTCGCCATACCAAGCAGCGGTTACACGACTTTCATAGTAATAGGCCAGAAAACGTAGATACCACCAAGCACAAAGGCTGCTTGTTTTGTTTATATCAACGTGTTTATAATATGTTGGGGTCCGCAAAAATAATCAACCAAATTCAACAAGGGCATCTGGCAGTAAGTTAGATAAGCCATAGCTTTGCAAATTGCGTTTTGCAACAAGTGACCTTTCTATACCTCCGCATATATGCAGCCTACTTAAGGCTTAAGGTAATATGTTTTCCCGTTTGATAACATTGCTGTGTTTACAAACATGTTGTTGATAAACAATTTCATACATCCTTTATGAAGGCCTTATATGAATTTTTCATAACCAAAATTCCCTTAAAATCATTAATATATACATAGAGGAAGCAAGTAATCAAATATATTCTTTTTCAAAAGATAGGTGAATAGGCTACTTTAATATATTTTCTCTTCAGGTTGCATTTTATGCTGAAAGGGATTGCTTGATTTATCTTTGTTAACTTTTAAAATTTCTTTGAGTAAACATTGGTGTCAAATCAAAGTTGGTCCTGTTTGTATGAAACTAGGAAAATCAGGAAAAACTGATATTTTATTATAGTGCTCAACAGAACAGCCTCGAACTGGTAAGTATGGGCGCATGACTCAGGCCGTATACCGCGAATAACCGCGAGCATGTCTTTATATGCATTATTAC
This sequence comes from Sipunculus nudus, assembly GCA_026874595.1. Classification (NCBI taxonomy): domain Eukaryota; kingdom Metazoa; phylum Annelida; class Sipuncula; order Golfingiida; family Sipunculidae; genus Sipunculus; species Sipunculus nudus. Next base: position 10,731,187 of record CM049311.1, on the reverse strand, counting down.
TGCAAAGGGCAACTTATTTCTAATTCGAAGAAAATGACTATATTTCATTTATGAATTTTTATAATGACAACTTTCTTATTTACAAAACCACGGACTGCGCTATTTCAGAGTTTTTCATGTCACTGTGATTTTAGAAGTACTAATTTAGAACATTGTCAAATTTAAGAAATTAATTTTCTTTGCCTTTGTGTTGTATGAATTGTATGTGGTATTATACTTGATTTAAGTTTGTGCGTCACCTGTATATTATCTACGCAACATATGAGCAAAGATATATATGAGACTTGTGACTTGTACTTCTTAAGTGTTAGTGTTTGTATTAAGTGCACTGGAAAAATGAACGAGATAGCAGCTTTGGCTCAGTAAGATTTATTGTCGCCATATGATAATAAACCGGACAGGTGCTGCCATCTCGTGGCAAATTTTGTATTTAATCAGGCTTTTGTATGATGCGCCATACAAAAGTTCCGAACATAGGTTACATCTAATGAAACATAAATTCATGTTTATTTTATACAGTATAGTGGCAAAACATAATAACTAACTGCCTGGCAGGTCTATGTGGGAGAGGGGACACGATGGAATTTTAAACTAATAAGATAACGACACGCACACAAAGGACATTCATTTCTCACTCTTGACCTTGTGATTTAGGAATAGTCTAAAAGACGTTTTTGCTCCGAACCCTTTTCAAACCAAAGGTCTTCAAATACTTTTAAATAATCATGATACGTATCAAACAATTCTGTATAATTTTGTTGATTACAAATGTCATTGTTTTATGTTGATGTATTTTATTTCTTCCATTTGGAATAAACAGTCTCGTAGTTGTACAAACATTCTCAAGTGAGTTTGTGTTATTTCTCTTGGTAAAAATACCAAAGCAAAGAGGGTAACTCATACTTCATGCCACAAATGCAGTAGATTTGAATAACATTTGACCCAATTTTTTTCCGCTATCCCTAAGTTTTCTAAATTTTTCAGAATATAAATATATTGAAGTTATAATTTAAAATCCATTTTTTTTATTTTATTAATCATATTTTTTTAATGTAAAAATTGAAACATTTGACTTACATTTATTATGTTTAATTAAATATTATAAATAAATTAAATACTAAACACTAAAATAAAAGTATAAACAACTATTAAAAGTAAATGTTTATATACACGCTAAATGTGTTTTAGACAAACGCATATAAAGATACAATAAAATATTTTTGATTATAAAACATTTAAATAATAAAACATCATCAACAGGATATGATGAACTTTATTGTTTGCAGGTGATTCCTGTGTCATTATCGATGTTCATGTCCTTCATCTCGGCTATCTACGTCCTGGGTAACACGGCGGAGATGTATCTCCATGGCACGCAGATGTACCTGCAGACCTTTGGCTCCATCCTCGGCTACCTCCTCACAACCATCATCTTCGTCCCTCTGTTCTATCCTCTCAAAATCACCAGCTCGTTTGAGGTAAGTCAGCATCCCAATGAGCATGCGCAGTCCTGCAGTCCTCTAATGCAAGAGGTCATTCTAATAAAAACGAACCTCTTCGAGTTATTGATTATGCTCGCACACTTCACAAACAACGTTTGTCACAACTCACAAAATCTTCAAGTTGCATAGAACATGCGCATGCGTCCCAATTATTATTTATTTCGTGAAATCCTAACCACGAAATACTCGTTTTCGTGTTATTTTTATTGAAACAATTCATGTCAAATATATTTTAATAAACTACATGAAACTTTTCACTACTGTTAAACCTACTTGAGTGGTGCTTTAAGAAACCCCAGTGCAACGTGGGAAAAGTATTTCTTTAACAACAATCCCACTAGCAGAGTCGTAATCCAACGAATACGATACTGCTGTTGGATCTGTTTCACGGGCATTGTCAAGGTCATACAGATGCATAAGGGCACCTGTCAATAAACAAAGTCTCCTCGTGAATGATGGGACAAGGTGTCCCTACTGAATAAAAGATATAATAATCTATAACTTTACATTGTCAACAGTATCATTCGTCGCCGACATATATCGATTGTTAAGGAAAATACTGAACATTTACAAGCATATTTATGACTGGAGGGACATTTCGTTGTAAAGAAAATATTGGGCCCCGTTAATTTGTTTTGTCATCCTTCTCCCATACGTAGTTAAAGAAAATATATCGAATATATTTATGAAGAAGATAATATAATTTCTTCTCCGAAGTAAAATGAATAACTTAGTAGGAAACATGTTAAATATATTCGATTGTCATTTAACTACATTTACAGTGTACCTTAGACTTTCAAAACCCAAATGTCAATTCAGGCCATAGTTTACATTTCGATTATTTCGGCATAATGATGAAATTTTTTTATTCCTACATTCATTTTTATGTATGTTTTTGTAAGTACACCTGTAACATATATATGTTACCCTGTAAAACATATGGTACGTGCAGGCGATTAAGTATTTATCGGTTGAGAACCATTACCTGTTAGCATTCAAGGAAAATACACGGCTTAGCTAATAACTTGAAATATTGTATATGTTTAACACAAAATTTCGTCGATTGTTTTTGTTAAGCTTTCCATACGTTTGTGCAAGAATACAAATTAGCAAACATCTCCGAGCACCTGATATTCATTAGCATATAAATTGATCCACGGAAAACGGACACCAGAAATATTATTTTATATATGGCTTTATTGTAATTAAAACAGTAAATACCTTACGCCCCATCTATTGTTTTATTATCTCAAGCACGCTGAAATGTAATGCAATTGCAAAAAGTTCATTTACATCTTGTCCCCTTTTTCTAAAACATGATGTTTTCATGACTGTGGTTTCAGTACATTTCTGCAAGATTCAACTCCCGTCCTCTGAGACTTACCATGGTGATCGTTCTAATTATCCAGCAGGTAAGCATTATCACAATGTATTTAATTAAGTACATAACACTGGTAACCTTGTGCTCTCCATAAACATTTTTCCATGCATTTAAGAGTAAAAAAAGTAAACCAGGTATAAATATATGTCATTTTCTATATTCTTATTTGTCTTCTCGAAAACCTACCATAACAGTATTAGCAACAACAAAATAATCCGAATTTATATATATATATATATATATATATATATATATATATTTATATATATATATTTATTTATATATAGATATATATATATTTATATATATATATATATATCATTATTTAAATAATGTCATCAAATTATAGAATAACATGTCACACACATGACGATATATTTGCGACTATTCACCAGATATCTTACATGGGCCTCGCAATGTACGCCCCGGCCACCGCCTTGGAGTCAGGTGATTTGTTTTGTTTGCTTTGATATCAAAGATTAATATACTTTAACATTACAATTATATATCAAAGATAAATGTACTTTAACATTACAATTATATATCAAAGATAAATATACTTTAACATTACAATTATATATCATTCGTTATGTGTTTCATTATGGGGAATCTAAAGGGTGGGTCGCAGTGTGTCACAGTTACACAACGTCTAACTGTTTGTCTATATGAAAACAAATAATAAATCTAGACGACCATAGGTCGAGCGCTTGCCAGAAGTAGAAATATAACAGACAGAGAGAGAGAGAAAGAGAGAGAGAGAGACATGAAGACAGAGGAAAAGTGAATACAGTAATTTGAATGGCAATATTCTGGGAAAGCAGAAACAAATACTCTTTTATGTATTAATACTGACTTTGAAAAGTCACGGATGAACGAACAGACAGTAAAACATGTTTCCTGGTTTTATTTTAACTGTATGCCTTTTCGAAGCATTGCTTCGATTTCCGGCAAGCAATAATACTGAAGTCTTAAGAGAAATTAGTGTCGTCTTGCGTATTTGAGTAGACAGGCAGACTGAGGCACGGATATAAGTTTCGGCCTGACGATATTATTAAATATTTATATCTCACCATTGGTCAATATCTCTTAACTACTGCGTTATCTTAAACCTTGAGGGTCAAGATCTTATATAGATTCTATTTTAATCTAGGTCATTAAGTGAGGTGTTTTTTTTATATATGTTTAATTTATGTATATAATGTATACATATACAGGACGAGAATGTTTATTATGGGAGTCACGGAGTATAACTTAATTCATTTATTTCTTATTATTGGAATACGCCTTAAATATGACTCAAATATTTACCTTTAATATATGTATCTGCAGTGACTGGGTTCCCTATCTGGGGCAGCATTCTGCTAGCGAGTATCGTTACCACATTCTATACAACACTGGTAAGGACATATGTACACTGGGAAACTCTCTCTGTAAAATAAACACTAAGTAGTAACACTGGCAATATTCAATTATTATGTATTTTGAGTAAACCTCCGTCTAGGTTTAAGTTTATAATAGTCACCACAATTTGGCCGATGCGAGAAACGTTTGTTGATCCACAAAACGGCGTTTTTATACTGCAGAAGTACTTGTAACATGCAAGTGATATTGACACCACACCACTCTGCCCTTGAAACAGACTGAATGTTGTATTGCACATGTTGATATTTAAGCAAGAACAAAAATATATACGCTTGAGCATCAATACTACACACGCTTGTATGGAATCCAAACCATATATTTTTATACTTTTATTATATTTGCCAACTTACACATAATAAAAATCCAGTCTATGCGAAAGGGGATCGGTAGACCTATCAACATCACAAGTGATTAAAGTTGTGCCCTAATCTTCATTTATTCGTATTCGGAAATGCACAAGAATATTGCTGAGAGATACAAAATACCTTATCCGAAAAAGACAAGATCACTGACGTAATAATGAAACGGCTTTGTAGCCATGGTAACAGTGGTATGCTGTCTATTTCAGGGAGGCATGAAAGCCGTGGTTTGGACGGATGTTTTCCAGGGAGTCGTCATGTTCGTCGGTATCCTTTTGGTCCTCATCTTGGTAGGTTCATGTAGATTCACTTTTTATTCATATATATATCGATTTAGGTATGTAATGAAATACATTTAACAGATATGTGAACAAATTATCTAAACTTTATCTGAGGAATTACAATGTGAGTAAGAACTGATGTAAAACACAAAACCGGTATATTTGAGGTATTTTATAAATCATCCTATACTTGATTAATATTTTTAACATAAAATTCCAGATAATTATAAGCGATGACAAGACACTTTTATCTTCTATCATTGTGTATGTCTGTATTCCAGGGAGCGGTCAGAGTTGGTGGTTTAGGAAAGGTGTGGGAAATTTCAAGACAAACGGGAAGAATAAACTTTTTCAAGTAAGCTTATTCTGACATAGCCTCTTGTTTTCTCAGTATCTCACCCTGGTAGTATTTTCATTCCCCCACCAGATGTCGCTCCGTATACAGATAAAATGCGAATTATAATACAAAATAAAATATTTTAAGCTCCAATAGCAGAGGGATGCATGCATATTTTTACCAAACGTAATTACATAATGTTGCTTTACAGGGTTGAACAGGAAGTTGAAAGTAGACTAATTGATATATTAAGCCAACAAACAATGGCCAGTGTTTTTCAATTGTCTATTTTCGCAGCACCACTGTGCATGCGTCCTCGTGTATATAGAAAAAAATATCTTGCATGACATAAAAACGTTAAACAATAAAAAGGTTTCTTTTTGGTTTGTATTTATTATCAACAGGCTGGCCGTTTTTTGTGCAGCAGTTTTGTCGTATTTGTTTGCTGTAGGGTTCACCTAATTATTTATTTTATATGATAGCGGGAAAAAGAGAATATATTCATTTGTTTTTTAGTTTTGACCCAGATCCCACAAAGCGTTTGACCTTCTGGCCTCTGATCTTCGGACGTACCTTCTACACTCTGGCATCTTTTGGAACGAGTCAGGCCTTCATTCAGAGATACTGCGCCTTGCCGTCCCTCAAAAAGGCAAGATTGTAAGTAATACACCTATCTGTATTATGTTTATTCAGGTGTATTCATGATATGTTAAGGTCTAGGGGCATCAAAATTAATCAAGTTTATGATCGTAAGAATTTTTCGAAGGAAATTAATGTATATTCAGATTGGATACCCTTGCTTTCCAACTAACCTAATACAACCCGGCGAAGAAATGTTATTATTCATTGATATCTTTTTATTCAATTTTATGACCACTCATTTCAGTGATCACCTGCGGGACCAGACAAAGTTGTCGTGTTGGCCTGGTGGTCGAGTTAGCGGGAGGATTTAATGATAATAACATTATTCCAGGACCAGAAACGGACATCTTAGCTCTTGTGTTCGCCATGGGAGGGTGGTCTTCAGTCGAAATATCACTGTATATACTTTTTATAATAACAGGTTTCCTTAATTCTCTCTGAATCTATGTTTATTAGAGCACCCTGTCTCATTGAAAGCCTCTATATTACCTGAGATCTGCCAGGAATCACATATAACAATATTGTGACTCATTTTCAGGTCCGTTGCTCTGTGTGCTGTGTACCTGCTAATCCTGGCCACGGTCGTGGGTCTTTGTGGTTTGGTGATGTTCGCTTACTATTATGATAAAGGTTGTGACCCACTCAGGGGCGGGCTCGTCAAAAACTCCAATCAGGTAAACGGCAAGATATAACAATACGTGCATCACAAAAAAGGCCCACGCTGATTTGAATAATTGTGTTGATCAAGAAAAACTATTTGTGCAACAGACATTCCCTACCACACCAGCAACCACTGAAGTTCATGACAATAAAGGTCATTTTTGTATATCTTTAATGATGTTCTGTAAACAAAAAGCCTGCGATGCTTGATCATGGTATCCGAACACAGTAATCGGACATGATGCCCATTGGAAAGGTTTTGTGTTCGATTACAAGTTTACATTTAGCTTAAAAGATAAGAACTGGGAATTAATAAAAAAAACAATATAATACTGTTGAGTTTATATTTGCTTTTGTTCTTCTTTCTTGTTAATTCTTGACCTTCGTTGAATAACAATGTCTGTCTCCGCACAGCTTCTGCCATATTTCATTCTGGATGTTCTCGGTTACCCTGGCCTACCCGGACTGTTCCTGGCTGTTATTTTCAGCGGTGCATTGAGGTAGGAAACTACGCTATATTATTTCATATTGTTCAACTACTGTTTTGTAATGAATGGATGCTGTGGTGGTTAAGGCGCTTAACATTTACAACAGGGGGGTACCAAGAGCCATTTAACGAGGCCAAGTCATTTCCCCTGGTTTCCACGTTGAATGATGTTGTACATCTCTAATATTTAGTTATTATATTAACCCATAGAGGGCAGCAATATGTCTTACTTTGATCAGGTCATGATAGCTACGAACTCTGAGAAGTCTTCTGCCTTCGCCCACCTAAAATAAATTTACTTCAATTTTATACAAGGGATCGCTTTGATCCCAGAATGATCTCACCATCCATTCAATTATGTCTTTAGCAATGCAACGGTATGCCTTCGATAATCATCGCGTTATACAGTAAAAACCCTGTGTAATTAGACCACCTGTGGACAGCTCAGTAATAACCAATGTGAAGGCTTTCGGTTCACTCATAGGCGGTCTTAATGGACAGGTGTTCTTAATTAACAGGTTGGCTTTCATACAGGTTCCACTGTATTCATAACCGCCAATGTAAGAAATTCGCAATCTCTTTTATCTCCCATGCACTCATCGATATGCAAATATGAGGGATTCCCCAATACATGCAGGTCATTCGTCAAGCCAGAGTTTTGATTCAGTGACATGTAAAGAGGCGGAGTGTTTCGTATTGTTTAATACTAGTATTTCAGTATCAAATTAAACTAACTGCACCCGTGGAAATCCACGGCTCTATGCGATGCATATTTTTGTAATAAGCTGATAGGAAGTAAACGACGCATATATGAAGGTTTTTGCGTTTTTGTCATGTGTTTCACATATATGATATACAGATTACTTCTGCTCACTTTTTTTCGATAAACAACAAAGGTCCTACAGCTTTATTGCTTGGGAAATATCGTAGATATAACGATTGTATAAAGAAGCATTCTACCGTGAAATTATATGAAAGATGCTTTGTATTAGTTGAAGCTCACGCGACATCGTGAAACACGATGTTTATTCAGTGTAGTCAGCTGAGGGTATAGTCTAAGGCATGTTAACAGACACATGCATTATTTGTATACGCATGCATATGTCGTTAAAGACTCTTGTACGCGAAACGTATAGCTGCAAGTGTGAAAAAGATAGGCCCAGAAAAATATATTCATACAGTATTAAATTCTTGGTTTAAGTATTGTAAATTGTCCTGGAATAAGCAGGTGTGATGCAAAATTGACAATTCTTACAGATAAAAAGAAAGCAGGTTGATATATTTCAATGAAAGCATTTAGCAAAGAAACCAATTCAGCCTTGGTTCGTTTTTCAGAAAATTAACGTAAAATGTAATATACACATTATGTTGAAAATGTATAGAGGGGTAGAGTAAAACTGCATCCGTAATCCATTACATTTTTGGAGTTATTCGGAATCACCATAATATAATTATCCTGAAGTGCCCTAATCACAATTCCACAAAGGAATAATAATAAGGGACTATTCCTTTGTCCCCGAGTAGAAGCTGCCCGTTCGTATGCAGTTGTTCTGCCACTCGCATGGTGAACCCTTGTTTCTGAACCATGACAATTTTTTACATGAAATGTGCACGTATGAACGAAAGACTGATTAGTAGATTCTGGCGGGGGTTTCAAAGTCTCGAAGAGATTGAGGACCCTTAGAAGTGTATGCAATCCCCCCTCCCCCCAGGGCTTCCCTTTGAAAAAAAAACTTTTTTCAAACAACCGATGAATCGGCCGAACTATTAAAACCATGGTTTTCATGGAAAGATACTTCTGAATGTATAAAAATCAACATAACTGTAAACCTATTAAACGATGATCGTGTAAAGGGTCTCAGCTCTTTGTGTCCACTCAACGGAAAAGTGCTCCATGTTAAAAGATTCATGTGGCCATGTGTTCCGCGATTGAATTTAAAAATCTTTACTTCCTTTTTGACAGAGTAAAATTCCTGAACAGGCGATATCATTGAAATGGGGTTCATTGGGGATTACAGGTCGCCTCCTGAAAAAGCGTGACAGGCAATAATTTGTTGCTGTGTAGGATTTTTCCAACAGATAATAGAAAACAACACAGAAATTTGTTTTAAAAAATTACCACATGGCCGAAAGATCTGTCCTTTACATTATACTGCCAGTCTGATAGTTAAACTTGTTAAACAGGGAGCTAGAAGGGTCGCGGCAGGCTACTGAACTTTGCCTTATGTCGATTATCCTTTAGCCCCTTAACAGGTCTAAATGACTGAACCTAGTGATGACCCCACGTCTGCATCATTCAAGGACAAGCAGGATAGTGGGGTATCTTTGCACCCGGCACTCAGGGCCAGCCTTTTTTTCAATAAGATGGCCTATTAATGGGTCATTCCAAATATAAATGAGGGGTGGCAGGTATATGCCTGATGTCTTACAGCTGAACATTTGTAGAGGGTTAGGGTAAAGACATATCAATAGTCCATTTCATTTTGGAGGTAATAGAAAATCACCACGATATATATTTTCTTACAAACCATTATGACAAAGGACCATTCCTTTGTCCTTGTGTTGAATCCACCCATTCGTATTTTGTTCTACCACTCGCAAGGTGAACTCGTTTTACTGCAGCATGACAGTGTTCACACATGAAACGCATACATGTGAAAACATGACTGATATAAGAGGAGATTCGGGGGGAGGTCTGTACGCCCTGACTACAGATTCTAGTTTGTTATCAATATAAAGATGTACTGGTGATTTTTTCATGTTTCACCTACCTTACAAACAACCCCCGAACCCCTCCCCCCCCCCCCCCCGAACCCCAAAAACCCACCCAACCCGAATGATAATTAAGTTGTGGGGCTTCTTTTTGAAAAAAAAAACTTAATTAATCCATGGTTATCATGGAAAGATATTTTTGAATGAATAAAATTCAACATACCTGTAACCCATAAAAAAAAATTGTCAAACTGTGGCCACATCAGTGGACTCAGTGCCCAGTATTGACCAAACTGAAAAGCCTTCGCATTGAAAGCGGAGTCATGTGGTCTTTTGTATTAAATCCTTTACTTCCTTTTGAGAGAGAAAATTCCTTTAGAGGTGTTACAATGGATATGGGGGAACAATGGTGATAAAAGTGGACCCGCACAGAAATGCCTTTTGCGCAGAACATTGCCCGAGGCGCCTCCTGAAAAAAAGGAGCTTGCAGCACAAAAGGAATAGGGGCGCCTAATGAGGAAATATTAAAATTATTAATTATTCAGCTTAATAGGGCATAATCCCGCACAATAAAATAAACTTGTCCTAGATGAGCACACCACCGATAAGTCTGCCAAATTTGGAGAGTCAAATCAGAACAGAAGCAGGTAAACCGTGATCTAGTAAAAAAAACCCAACTCCGTTTTAATTATATAGCATAACGAAAGGATCACAGTGTGAATCACGTTGTTCATGTCAGATAAACTTTTAATAATGATGCTGTCGTAGGAATATATAGTCAATATACAATCAAAATACTATGTATTGTTTCAGCTCTTTATCTTCATCAATGAACGCTCTGTCCGCGGTCACGTGGAAGGACATCTTGGAGTCAAGGTTCAAGGGGAAGAGCGAGTCGTATAAAGCCTTCATCACTAAAATATTGGTGGTCGTCTACGGAGCCGCCGCCATGGGAATGGGACTATTCATGCAAGTACTCACCGGTCATGTGATGCAGGTCAGTTTTATCCTTATAATTAAATATATTATTATCAACATTTTCAGTATTTTTATATTTCTACGTTCAAGCGTTAGTTTCACACAATAAAATATGTTATATTCAGAAATTCACATTTTCAACATTTTTATATTTCTAAGTTCAGTCGTTTGTTTCACGCCATAAAATATGTTATATTCTGGTAATAGTTGACTTGATATTTAGAAAATACTAAATAAATTAATTTTTAAAAATAGGCAAAGCTGTGTCAGTGTGTGTGCGTATATAAGCGTGTGGGACACTATGACATCTTGATCATCAGAACTGATAAATCAAGACAAGAAGTGATAAAGAGCGAGAGAGAGAGAGAGAGAGAGAGAGAGAGAGAGAGAGAAAATTGTCTTAACTGGACAAAAAAAATAAAGTTTTAGTTTTACTTGAATAATATCACATAGGCTGCAATTATTTTCCAAGTGAGCTCATTAATATTAATAACAAGTTTTTTATAGATCGCCAACAGACTTCTTGGTGCCCTCGGTTCGCCAATTGCCGGCGTCATGATGCTCGGGACGTTCTCACCATTCAGTAACTCAATAGTACGTATCCGTCTTGTGCACAGAAATGGTCAACATATTGAAATATATCTTACCACTTCTTCTTAAATATTATCAGGGTTTTGCTGTGAACTAGTTAAAATATCTGTTTCAGACATATAAGATCTTTGGGATGTAATATTCTGTATATGATTTTCAAAGATATTCGAAAACAGTCAAATTCGGTATGACTAATCTGCATGTAAAATATCATTCCTTGGTCTAAATTTGATAAAAGGGTCAGATACTGCGTGTGGACTCGAGACAATAACACGTTCCCTCGGAAAAAAATTAAATAAAAATCAGCTTCAAGTTCCTCCCTATGGAACTGGTACATTACTATTTTGATTTTATTTTCAGGGAGCGATAATCGGGGCTATAACCTCGGTTGGCTTTACAACTTGGATCAACGTAGGAGCCTACGTATTTCGTCCTCACAGAAAACACCTCGTGACTGCGGTCTATAACTGTTCATTCCCCGGTAACCAAACAGCTCCCGCAATACCAACAGATCCGTAAGTATTACAACACCGATACCGACAGATCTGTAATTATAACAATAACGGTACCAACAGATCCGTAAGTACAGCGATACCGATATACCTACCGACAGATCCGAAACTATAACAATACCTGTACCAACAGATCCGTAAGTACAGTGATACCGATATACCTACTGACAGATCCGAAACTATAACAATACCTGTACCAACACATCCGTAAGTACAGCGATACCGATATACCTACTGACAGATCCGAAACTATAACAATACCTGTACCAACAGATCCGTAAGTACAGCCATACCGATATACCTACTGACAGATCCGAAACTATAACAATACCTGTACCAACAGATCCGTAAGTACAGCCATACCGATATACCTACTGACAGATCCGAAACTATAACAATACCTGTACCAACAGATCCGTAAGTACAGCGATACCGATATACCTACTGACAGACCCGAAACTATAAAAATACCTGTACCAACAGATCCGTAAGTACAGCCATACTGATATACCTACTGACAGACCCGAAACTATAACAATACCTGTACCAACAGATCCGTAAGTACAGCCATACCGATATACCTACTGACAGATCCGAAACTATAACAATACCTGTACCAACAGATCCGTAAGTACAGCCATACCGATATACCTACTGACAGATCCGAAACTATAACAATACCTGTACCAACAGATCCGTAAGTACAGCCATACCGATATACCTACTGACAGATCCGAAACTATAACAATACCTGTACCAACAGATCCGTAAGTACAGCCATACCGATTTACCTATTGACAGATCCGAAACTATAACAATACCTGTACCAACAGATCCGTAAGTACAGCCATACCGATATACCTACTGACAGATCCGAAACTATAACAATACCTGTACCAACAGATCCGAAAGTACAGCCATACCGATATACCTACTGACAGATCCGAAACTATAACAATACCTGTACCAACAGATCCGTAAGTACAGCGATACCGATATACCTACTGACAGATCCGAAACTATAACAATACCTCTACCAACAGATCTGTAAGTACAGCCATACCGATATACCTACTGACAGATCCGAAACTATAACAATACCTGTACCAACAGATCCGTAAGTACAGCCATACCGATATACCTACTGACAGATCCGAAACTATAACAATACCTGTACCAACAGATCCGTAAGTACAGCGATACCGATATACCTACTGACAGATCCGAAACTATAACAATACCTGTACCAACAGATCCGTAAGTACAGCCATACCGATATACCTACTAACAGATCCGAAACTATAACAATACCTGTACCAACAGATCCGAAAGTACAGCGATACCGATATACCTACTGACAGATCCGAAACTATAACAATACCTGTACCAACAGATCCGTAAGTACAGCGATACCGATATACCTACTGAAAGATCCGAAACTATAACAATACTGATACCAACAGATTAGTTAGTACAGCAGTACAATTTCCATCTTATCCATGGGTACAATAATACCAATACCAACGAATATGTATGTATTAAAATACCGACAAAAAGTTCTCCAAGTATAACGATACTGATCAGATACAGACAGATCTGTAGGTTCAACAACACCAATGCAGGTCCGTGTATATATCGATAACGACACAAAAAGGTCTGTAAGTACAACGTTTCCGATACAAACAGGTCTGTTGGTATTTTAACCCCAATACAAACATTTCCGTAAATACAACATTACCGATACAAACAGGTCCGTAGGTATAACAATAGCGACACAAACAGGTCCGTAAGTATAACATGACCCATAAAAACAGATCTCTAGATATTTCAGTAACCATGCAAACAGATCTGTAAGTACAACGTATGCATGACCGATACAAACAGATCTCTGAGTATAACAACACCGATTCAAACAAATCAGTAAATGCAATATCATCGATACAAACAGGTCCGTGGGTATAACAATAACGACACAAACAGGTCCGTAAGTATAACATGACCGATACAAACTTATCTCTGGATATATCAGTAACCATGCAAACATGTTTTTTTTATACAACATGACCGATACAAACATATCTGGATAGATCAGTAACCATGCAAACAGGTCTGTGATAAAACAAGACCGATACAAACAGATCTCTGAGTATATCAACACCGTTACAAACAAGTCAGTAAATGCAACATCACCGATACAAACAGTTCCAAACAGTGAATCAACCGATAATTAATTATTACATAATAGCTCAGTTATTCTTGTCGATTCTAATACACGTGGGTGTTCGTGAGTTCTTACAGCAGATAAATGTTCATTTCAAACTATCAGTGTCGCAAAATATATATATATATATATATATATATATATATATATATATATATATATATATATATATATATATATACCCAAATGACTCGACTCAGAACTTCAGTATTCCCCGCGAAAAAATAAAAGCAATATATAAAAGCAATACACTATAGTGATCATTATTGCAAGAACGTTTTATTTTAGAACTTTAATGTTCCCCTTGTATTGATATACCGTTAAATTAAACCCTATGTTTCAGACCGTCAGTGTTCCCCTTGTACAAGCTCTCCTTCGCCTGGATACCCTTCGTTGGTACAATTACTGTGGTGCTGGTCGGTTTCCTCATCTCTTTTATAACAGGTACGTGAACAAAATATGACAACCGAACAGCACTCAGAGAGCGCGTACCTCCGCCAACTCAACTAGAACACAATAAAATGCAATAAACTAGTTCTTGTCTATATCAAATTACTGAGTTCATCCATAAGCACTTCTAGTTGAGGAACATGATATGTGCATGAAATCAAGCATTCTGGCCTCATGTTACTGGTCTCTTAAATAATTCAGTGCACTGCCATCTCTGCTGTAATGTTGTTTGTGTTATTATTAGTAGATGTAAATTAGTGGTAGTAGAAGTAGTGGGAGTATATAATTATTATCATTTTATGTATTTCTTCTTATTGCTGTTGCGATTATCATCATTATTATTATTATTATAATTATTATTATTATTATAAGGCCGGACAGATCCCTCTCGACTCCGGCCCGGCCTCGTGGCACCCCTCAGTAACTACTTCTGTTGCTGTTGCCCGGAGTCTGTCCGTAAGTTCTTCTGGTGCGGCGTGGACCACACCCGGGAACCTGAACCAGTCAATAAGGTATTCTCCGTGGTTAATAAAAATCATGTATGTTTGTCAAATATGAACTTTATCTGTAATATGTATTACTCTGCAGCTTTAAACAGATTTCTTTACTTTCTGCCAGTTTCCTTAAATTTTGGCGGCTACTATGCAGAAGTGTCGGCTTCTGACAGAGCATTCTCATTTCGTTTCTGTCACTGATAAGGCATTCTCCTTACATAGAAAATTAAATAAACTGTCAACTTATCATTCTCCTAGTATAATGTTTATCTGTTTTAGTAAAAACAAGAAAATTACATAATATTTTCATATAAAAATACATTTGAGATATGGATTTCTATTAATATATCTGAAAATTAAATTTTTAATCACTGGCCTGTGTTAAGCCGAATTTGAATATAAAAGTTAATTTTAACTTTAAAAAAATAGGCGAGATAATAGGTGTTGTATACATACATGTATTTCTTTATTTCACAGGATGAAGATGAAGAGGAAGAAGCCGTAACTAAAAAAGAGGACAAAGTTAATAGAATAATACCCATGGACAATCCAGCATTCACTGTCTCTGAAAAAATACCTGAAAATGCTCAAGTTACGTTTGTTAAGACGGACAATACAAAGATCTAAAGTCAGAGCATGGACGATACAATCACTAGTCAACTAAACTGCAGATATAAGAGAAGAGGAAGAGACAGCATAAACAGTAAATGAACCCAGGTCACGTGTGTAAACCGCTGCGACGTCATTGGCTGCTTCGTGAGTTCACGGGATGTGACATTATGGCAGCCTTCATGATGACCGTCAGCCAAGCAGTGGCGCTGGTTTCAATGAGACTGTACAGCCAGCTACGCCGTTGGCATATATACTGAATATTTACACCTGAACTCTGCTTAGAATGCACTCGGTTGACCAGTGCAGCGCAATTCATATTTCAACATCGTAGGTTTCAGAAAGTACAACAAATTAGTATCATGCCGAAAGTGATCACGCCATTCCCTTAAAAACAACTACGTCATCCACGTTTCAGAAGCTAAATATCACAATATTACCTAACAATACGGCATATTTTTATTAAATACGTTGAAGACTTGCAGTACAGCATGTCCATTCTCGGGGATGGACTGGCTGAATGGCGGTGTATCAGGCACATGGAGACACCTAGTGTGAACTAATATAACAAACCCGTCGTGGACAAAACCGGTGGCTGCATTTGCTGCCCCCGTCAACTCTGGAGTAAACCTTTAATCTGAATTAAAACGTTTAACTAAAACTGACGCAATGAAAGTAAATTTCAATATACTGAGATTAATTTTTGAAATTTAAAGTGTTTTCCCTGAGAGTCACAATTTTTAAATTTAAAGGTAGATAAATTAAGTTTGTTTTATTCCAATATTCTAGATAAACACAGATCAAACACATTTTTTACACTCTTTTCGAGATGCAGGACACTTCTGCAGAATGTATGAACGTGACTGATTAAGTTCAGGAGAAATAACTGCATTTTGTCTTTTGAACACGTGAATTCTATATATTAATATAACAATAAACGGTAGCATTTTTACACAACTGTCTTTATTGGTTGATGCTCCAGCATTATATAAATGGCAGCTTCCCATCCAAACGTTGATGTTTATTTTTGAAGCCCCCACCAGTCATTAAAATGCCTCAGAATCATGTTTTCTTGAGATTAGCACTTCAGGAAAAAAGTAAAAAAAAGTACCATCGAAGATCAGTTTAACGTCTGTAAGCACTTCCTGTTATTCCTGTGTTGTGCGGTATGTAGTAAGTCCTTGAACGGTCGATAAACGAGTTCAGGGGTTCGAATAATTTATTTAAATGATCCACAAGGGGTTACCATAATTGTTGTAGATTTCACAGACTAGCGACACCTAACAACGATAGCTGACACTGTTCTGAAATACGTGTTTACACTTGAAAAATGCTCGCTGTGCTGGGTCAGATGACCAAAGAAAACGATCGGTTGAACTTACGCAGTGCGCACGATCGTGCAAATGGTGAACGTTTTATTTATGAGACTCGATGATCCATGTATTGTCATGGCAATTTTTTATTCATGGACATTTTGTAGAACTTTTGCCTAATATTTTGTAGAGAATCTTTTTCTCTGTACGAAATGATTAACCGAGAGAGAGAGAGAGAGAGAGAGAGAGAGAGAGAGAGAGAGAGAGAGAGAGAGAAAGAGAGAGCACGGGTGCTTGCGTCCTTTAAAATGTAATAACAGGCTTAAAATAAATTATTATTAATATTCTGTTGACCTGTACTGAGCGCTTTAACAGCAAATATCAATTGTATATGGATAGACACAGGTGAAATAGTCCTCTGTATTGTAAATAGAAAGCCACCATGCTGGAATGCTCGACGGGTCAATATAGAAAGACACAAAGCTAGAACGCTCGCAGGGCTGTACATGGAGAAACACAAGACTAGAATACTCGCTGGTTTGTACATGGAAAGACAAGGGTTGAATGCTCGCCGGGTTATACGTCAACACCTGTTCATGGTGATGCTTTATTGCCAGCTAGTGATTATTGGTTTCTTGGTATGAAACAATTACAAAATGGCAAGATAAGTTCAGTGATAGGCCATTTATGCAAGGGAAATCTTCATACGCATATTCGTAATCTTTGCCATCTGTTTATTACCCGATATTGCTTAAATATATTGCATTTAAAAGTGACCTATGTGTTAAGAGAAAGTAAAAGTTAGTGGTGGGCCGATCATCGAGTTTTATCGAAAGTCAGTCGGTTTGCTGCCACTTTCAAGCGCTCGATTACCAAAGGCACTATCGATTACATCATAATAATGATTGTTTTCTTTCCAGAATGCCTTTATGTTATAGGCAAAAATTATTCTTCCATTTTTTATCGCATTCCGCGCTTCATATATAGAGTCTGTGTTCCCAAATAACTTCCGTATGTAACTGAGAATGACACGGTAGATGCGAGAACGGAGGACTTATTACATTTATCATCCGTGAACTCGCAGCTGCAGAATAGGCGGAGAGTTTTCTAACGAGATTTTCATTGCAAAATATGAGCGGGAAGGCTTTTTGATACTCCATAAATTCTCCAGGTCTATGGCTATTTTGCGAGATTCTCTTAGAAATAATCTATTCAATTGATGTTTAGGTCGTGGTCGTCCTTAAAATTCTTTGTTTGGGCTAACCCGGCCGGTCGAGTATTTGGATTTCAGCTGGAATTTTTTTGGACTAGCCTACATTTTTTTTTTTGGTATGATCTGCCCCAAGCGCACCTCGGCCCGAAAAATCTGAAAAATTTAATCCTTAAATTAGTCTGATTGTGTCTTTATACGTGAAAGGATTGTTACACTCGTGCGCGAGAGGAGAATACCTGCCGGGGAAACGAAGGTACAGTTTCACAGATAATTGCATATTTCTTTGATAAATGCATCTATTTGTCTGAACCGATTAATAATCGATCATCAGTCGGTTTGCTCGAACCGATGATCGATTATGAAAAAGGAACCGACTCCCACCACTAGTAAAAGTTGCATGAGCTAAGCATGTGCATGAGCACGAGTTGCAGGAAATGAGAAACATTAAACTTCTCTGACCCCTGGTTGAGCTACTGTGTAATTAAAATGATTTAATTAAATATGGGAGGTGATCTTCACAAACATCCGGTAGCTGGCGGAGGTATGCTCTCCAAGGCTTCTTGGATGTCTGATATCTATCTCTTTAGGAATCTCATGCCTACTTTTGCAGTAGGACCCCTACTTGAGCTGACACCTGGTGGAGACATCGGATAATATAAGACACGTTGGTCTTGAAAATATTAGAACTGATCCCCATATATGTATTTAGGGCAACGGGACCTACAAAGGCATGTGGACAGAGGTTAATAACTTAAGTGTACTTGTAGATCTGTCAACAAGCAGGGAACTGCCTCTGAAGTTGAACTCTGGGTGAAAAATTAGATATTATCATAAAAGCGTAAAATCTTGGGCAAACAAAACATTTAACCCTATACTGCCCAGAGGGCCGACAAAGCACACCTGTAAATAGACACTTATAACTCTTTTTTTTTGCTAGATTACCTGAATTCAAACATATTCCATATCTATATCCATTCCTAAAGAGTCCCCATTAACCTTAAGGGGCCCAAGCACCTATCTGAACTTAATAAGCTAAAGGTAATCCATTGGAGAATTAAAAAAAAAAAGGCCAGAAAACGTGGATATCACCGCACACAGGATGCTTGTTTTGTTTATATCAACGTGTTTATAATATATGGGGGGCCGCAAAAACATTCAAAACAATTTCAACAAGGGCATCTGGCAGCAAGTCAGATAAGCCAGAGCTTTGCAAATGGCGTTTTGCAACAAGTGACCTTTCTACCTCCGCATATATGCAATCTATCACCTTAGGTTACATGTTTGTTTCCCGTTTGTCAACTTTGCTCTGTTTACAAACATGTTGTTGATGAACAAGTTGATACATCCTTCAGGGAGCCCCTATAGGAAATTTTCATAACCAGAATTACCCCAAGATCATTGATACATAAATAGAGGAAGCCAGAAATTACATAAATTCTTTTTCAAAAGGTAGGTGAATGGGCACCTTTAAATTTTAACGTGTTTAAAAAATGTTAGGGCCCGTCAAAATAACCATAACACATTCAGCAGGGACACCTGTACGCAATTCATTCAAACCAGAGTTTTATCACAGCCATCTTAGGTTACTGTTTTTCTCGTTGTCAATGCTGTCTCGTTTGCAACTAGTGACCTCTCAATTTCCGAAAATATGGAACAACCGCCTTAGGTTACATGGTTTTCTGCATTACGCTTCCGAGGCAGCGGAAGCCTGCGCTTCTAAAGACGCTTCTGATATCCCCCCCAACCCCCCCCCCCCCCCACCAGGTGGTAGAGAGTAAACCAACGTTCACACAAATTCCACAGGAAAGGTTGGTGATTAACTGAGTTAAGCAAATAATATTTTAATCAAGTAAGGTTTGTGATAAAACCCCGATTGATGGCGGTGGTATACGCTCTCGTTGTGCTGCGAGCACACCTGGTAATTTCTATTTTCCTGCTCATGGCTGATGAAAGCTTTACATTTTAAATGAATTGCAAAATAGTAACAAATACGGATCAAAGCAAAACAAATTTAAGAATTATTAAATATCATATTAATATTATTGAACATTCTGAATTTAAGTTCGTCGCTGCATCGGAATGGCCAAATAAACTTGTGATAAAAATAAAGGGTGTTAATTTGAAGGTAAGGTGTTAGAGTGAATACCTGTTGAGATTTCGCCATTTTGACATTAGAATCGGAGACCTGATATCAGCGAAGGTACCGCAGGAATTCGTCCTTCCATTTACACGGGTTTAGGGATTTAATAAGTCCTATTGTCTGTTTACTATATCACACATGTGGTGTCCACACGACACATTAGCTTGTCTGAGTAGGCGGTGGGTTATCTCCGTAGACATGTCCTCCGCCTATACTCTGTAAACACAGCAGCTCAATCCTTATGGTTACAGATTATTCCGAGCACTTAACAGTATCCGGTGCCGGACGCCAAGGGCAAGAGGAAATGGAAGAGTGTCACGTAAAGTACACATTCCCATCAATATTACACCAATAAAATCCTTAGCTGCCCGCTACCGTAATCAATCCCGATTAATCAGTCAAAGGGAGAATGTAGGCAAATCTACACCGACTTTCTTTCTAGCTGATGAATATATACACCTTACAGTGTGACGGAGATTACGTAATAACTGCTATAATAATCCGTTTGTTTATTGCGTAATGTTATGGATGAGAGGGGAATCGGAACTTAAAATCATTAGCATGAAGACAATCTCTTTTCATCTGTTGTGTTTATTTACGCAGACAATTTCTCATGACCTTATTCGGAGAAAACAAAATTTACGCAATACATTGACTTCAGAAGGACATATGCGCGCTTGTGATTTCCTGGCCGTACTCTTTCTTCATCTAGTGTTGCGGTGCTCTTAAGTATATCATAAGGGTATAATCTGAAGAAAACATGGCAAAACGACCGTCTCAGTGGAACAGAGATGAGAAATTAACGATTGGAATTATACTTTGTGTACAAGCCTACAGTTGACTGATAAAAATGACACATGAAAGGGACTTCGCCTCTAGTTTAAAGGAATTTTGCCTCGTTTAGTTCCATTGAAAGATGCTGGTGTTAACAGAAGTCTTGTGATGTCGCTTATATTCGTGTGTCCTCGATTCCTGAATTTATTGTAAAAAGTAAAAGCTAAATTCCATGGACAATTATTCTTACGCTGAAGATGTTTTCGGAAACGAATTGATATACAAGGTACTGCAATACCTCAATAATATAAAAAGAACAATGTCGTCTTTCAACGTAATATTGAAGTTACGACAGTTTTAGCTCCTTGGTGAACACACTATAATTACATTAAAACAACCATAAAACACATGAAAGTGCAAGAAATAAAACAGTCAAGTCCTGCGTAATCTCTTTGACAGAAACAGAGACTTCAAAGAATAAAAAATGGAAGAAATAAAAACAACCAGCAAGTCTACTATAATTGTAGTTCACGGAGATGTTTTGGACAAAATTGGATTTGAACTGGCTGAGAAAGCAAACAGGTGCGCTGAGATACGCCTGGGGCGTACGATTAGCTCCCTTGATGCTTTAGAACAGCGGGACCAGGCTAAATATAAAAAGGAACGTTACGATCTGCAACAAAACCTATATCGATTGAAGCATAACAAAGCCAGGGTGTTTGCGGAATATAAGAAACGTGTTAAAAGTGGAGAATTACCTCACGGTAGGCTGCGGGGGGAGGTACTTCAGAACAGTAATAGGGTAAATCAAAGCCAAGGTCTAAGTATAAACCATATTCAAGGTGATGACCTTGGCAAAAGGATTTCAAACAGAACTCTTCCGAGAAAGAGTAAGGCTGCGGAGAGTGTTGAAAAGCCCGTTCCCTGTGACACATCAGAATGTCGTTCCCTGCGTCTAAGCAGACAATTTGACCAACTCGGCGGAAAGCTTGAAATTGTTCAGAAGAGATTTAGACAAATTAATACAAGCCCACTCCGACTCAAAACCTCTAGGAATAATCAAGTTAACGAAGATTATGTTCGGTACAGATTTTCAGATGTCGGTCTCAAGGGGCACATAAGAACTGGTGTATGTTTGCCGACCGTTCCTGAAACTAAAGGCCTGATAACCACAACATCAGTTAGAAATAATGATTTCTTAGGCGTTGATGAATGGCATTCAGGGTTAGATGCTGACAGAGCTATAGAACAGGTTAAAGCCGCGCAGGAAACAGGCAATGTCCACAAACATCAAAACTGTCAAAAAACTGCTTCTGATGACGTCAAGACCTCCAAGGTCAAGGACGTTACCTGGGACCGCCGCCATTTGACTTTGGATATGAGTAAGTCTCCTGCTCCCGTTCTAGAAAGCATCAAAAGTTCTCTTGGTGCTAAACAGAAGAGGCTTCAGAAACGTGTGGATAAATTCATGGAAACTAATCCCACAGAATAAACAGATATTTTCCATATTTTATGTTTTATGAACATACTTATCTGCTTCGTCGATTTTATTGTTATATCCTGGTGCGTTTCTATTTTCGCGGGCTTAATAACATGTATATTAACTGTACATATGTGGTAACTGGTACAAAGGAACGACACATTTTCTGTAGGTACATAACATACTTTGGGGCTTATTGGTTAGGCGCTCAAGATCATGAATAAATGTAGCCGTGAAAACAAGACTAAGATTAGACATTCTATTTGGACCAATAGGGCCTACTTGATCTCTCTAACTTCAGTACCGCAAAAGTACCGCCAGAATTATCGGTGCCACATTTGAATTTATTTTGACAAGTGGATTTTTTTTAAATTTTCAAGTAAGTAATAACTAGTTTTAACATATATGTTTTGATGTTGGACAAATAATTTATTCTTATAATGTTCTTAAAAGGTCGTAGATTTTATCTGTGCATATGGCCTTTATTATTTATTTATCTTTGATTTATCTAATTATTTTATAAAACGATGTGCGATCATGTAACAATGTAATATGAACGAACATGGGAAATACAGGGAATTTTAAAACTGCAATTTATTTTTAATGACTTTCTGTTGTGTCGAATTTATATTCTATTCATGCATGTTAATTTAACAATACTTAATTGCAACATGTTATGAATTATACAAAAATTGACTTGTGTCCTTGTTTCTTTTGTCAAGCTCAATGTTTAGAGTGATTCTTTCTTTCTTTCTTTAAGACAGTGATTATTCAGAATTCCGAAAATATAACTGCACTGATTTCCTGAAAAGCAAGGACTTTGTTTCATGATGTAATCAACTCACGGTTTTTTTACTCCAGTTGATATAACTGCAAGACTGCAAACCTGAATGCATGGCATTCCATTGTGGAAAAATATATTTTCCTGTAGGACGGGGAGGTTTATATATTGGTTGATGAGTTTATTTTTATATTCATATTGTAAAATGTTAAAGTAAAAACATGTTTGTACTTGAACCTTATTGTTTTTGTTGGTTTTTTTTTCTTTCTTTTTTTTCTTTCTTCGTTTCTTTTTTTCTTTTACGCTAGATCTCCTTAGTGGCTGAAATTCAAAAGATGAAATTTGGGCACAGAATTATTCTTAGGTCACAAATTTGCAGGGGATATTGTACATCAAGCTGGAATTACTCATTTTTAATATATTTAATGTAGCCCGAATAAATGTACCCTGATTAATGTCTTCTTGTAATTCTTCGGTATATTTAATCGAAATGTCGTACCATCCACTGCCGATTCTCCATTATCTCTCACTTGCAAACGGAGGGGGGGGGGCCCTTTCAAGTGATCGCTTGGCATACATCCAGTGTTCACGTTGTATTTACCGTATTCGTAATCAGCCTTATTCTGAAGTAGGAGATAAAATAATTATCTGAGCTGTTAACAATGATCGTGAGAGTTATTACGCAACACCTATTGCTGACACTTCAGTATTGTGATATTTATCAGATAAGAGTCAGTCGGGATACTCGCGAAAAGCCCCGTAACGAGCTGTGTGTGGCTTTAGGGACGCAATATACGGGCGGGGAGATCACGAAAAGAACTCGGTCTGCGTGGTTAATTCCGTTAGGTTACGTGAGATCGATGTTGATTCAATTCTATTTCGTTAGGAGGCATAGATAACCTTTCCGTTAGCCATGCTTTGCAAAATCATTTATCTCGAGACAGTTTGTTTTTGTTTTTGTGAGACTGTGTGTCTGCGCGTGTTGACGAGTGTATGTGTGTATGTGTATGTGAATGCGAGTGTGTGTGACAGAGGGAGAGAGAGATGTAACTAAAATTATGTAGTTTTCTCCTTAAAACAAAACGACCATATTCTTTATACATAGCTTTAACTTTTTTTACTCTTTGTAGTGTGAAGGATTGAGAGATCGGGAAGAGTAGAGATAAAAGGAAGAGTGGATATGTTTTTACAAACATATTGTAGAGTGTGTGTAGGCTTGCAAGATTTAAAAACTGGATACTGTACACTGTACGCTCTTTACACAGCGCTACTACCTATATCGTAAGGCGCTGTTTGTTATGACCTCGTATCCTGAATTGCTACACCAGAGGGGAGCACTGTATTTTTGTCCAATCAGATGAGACCTTGTGCTGGAAGACAAAGCCAAGCGAGGAATACACGGAGCCAATCATGTTTATTTCCATTTGAGTGACAGCTCATCGCCCCGCGTAACCGTCTGAACAGGCCACAGGCTCAGAGAGAATTGCCCCTGACGTGGTTTGCTTAGGGCCTTGGGCACAAAGGATGCTCGGCCGATGAGCTGTAATTCAAACGAAATGTAACAACAAAGGCTGCGTGCACACCTTGCCGGCTTGTTTCAGTTCTGCAGACACAGATACATGGCTACGCTAACACAGTCGTAATGTCATTATCGAATCGGTCGACGATGCAAGAATGCAGAGGGAGTAATTTAAATTCGACCGGAATTTCATCAAGTGGCGCTTGAAGCGCAGCAATAGGCGGAGCCAGGATGCCTTTCGAGTGTTTGTTTATTGGCATCTGATTGGCTGCTTGTCACATCACGTTTATTTCAGCGGACAACGAACCGCCATCTGGTGTCTAAATATATCATAAACGGTCAAAGTTGGCAGCGTGAAAATCAGTTGCTTCTTTAGAAGCGCAAGATTTTCGCTGCCTCGGGAGCGTATGTACACTGGCAAAATTGAAAAATTTGTATATTTCAGAGATTTTTTTAGACTGATTTTCTTTGTTGGTTTTCCTTATTTAGAGTATTCCTGTTACGAAGATGGACGGATATAGATACTTACAAAGAACATTCCCTTCATTTTGCTTTTCACCAGTCACTACAAGTGGTGTATATATATATATATATATATATATATATATATATATATATATATATATATATCTGTGTGTGTTTGTGTAGAGAGAGAGACCTTCAAACGGGACTACCTTAACATGATGACTATTATTATATATTTCACGTTTTTACTGTTCCTTTTTCATTGGACACAACAGAAAAATATTGGGTTTATTGCTCGTCATATTCAATAATAAAATTCTTAAACAATGACTTTTTTTAATATCTGTGTTCATCTGATTTTAAATATAAACGTGAATGTAATATAAAGGAGCTATATTATAACAACAATGTATAATATTAACAAGGATTAAGCATTGCTCTTATTGCTTTGAATTATCCATAAAATTTACACATATACAGATTTCGTTATGTTTATATATAATATGACCAGTTTTGTCACCTTTGTTTAATGTTTAACACCATAACCTGTATGGACAGCATAGGTCAAAGGTCAGCACCCAACAGTGTTGCACCTCCCATCAGCTCATGTTATTTTAATTTTCTGGTGAGTCTACAGGACAGTGACAATTATAATATTTGCACAGTATTTGCATAAGCAGACTAGGAAGCGTACTGGCTGGTCAAACTGAAATATGCTATAGGACAACCCCTGTAAATTTGGAATTCTTATCGTTCCTTAATCGCCACTTTTGGTCACACCTGAGTGATTGCACCATGGATTATTCAGCAGAGGTCAACTTCTGGCTTTGAGGCAAGTGGTGAAAGGAACAATGAACAGGGTACAACACACTCAAGACACTTGACCTAGTGTATTGGGCTATTGAACCAACCAAAAGGGGAAGCAAGGGCATTAATAAAAGGAGAAATCCTGTCATAGTAAGTTCATCTTCTTTCTATCAAAGAAGATATTGTTATCCAAATGGTGTAAATCATGATAATTTGAAAAATGTAAATGAAATCAACAAATGCCATGAAACTGCAGTCACTAGTAAGAAGTCAACAGGAAAATTACATATGTGTTTATTAAACCCATGGTCTGTATGCAACAAGATGACAGCCTTAAATGGTTTCATTATTGACCAAAAACTGGACTTATTTGCACTGAATGAAACCTGGTTGTCTGGTACATCCAGTGACAATTTCATTATTAACTCTCTGTTACCAAATGGTTTTACAATCAAACATATTCCAAGGAAAAGAAGGGGCGGTGGAGTGGCAGTGATACACAAAACCAGCCTTAATGTGAAACATATCAAAACAAACTCTACTTTTGAATCATTTGAAGTCCTTGAATGTCTTGTTACCTCTGTGCAGACACTGAGACTGGCAGTGGTGTACAGGCCACCAATATCAAGAGTTAACAATACTTCTTTGAAACAGTTCTTCACGGAGTTCTCAGAGTATTTGGAATATATTGTGACTGCCCCTGGGCTCCAACTCATATGCGGGGATTTCAACTTTCATGTCAACAAATCAGATGATAAAGCTGCTGTTGACTTTTTGCGTCTAATTCATAGCTTTGGCTTGAAACAACAGGTGAATGATATTACACACCGTAATGGCAATACACTTGATCTAGTTCTTACTCGGACCCAAGATCCCATCATACGGTCGGTTTGTGCTGCTGATCATGGTTTCCCAGACCATTATCCTATCCTGTTCTGGCACAGCTAAGTCTCTCTAAACCTCAACTCCCTAAACATGAGGTTACAGGAAGATAAAGTCTATCACTTAATCTATGTTGACAGAGGCAATTTTATCCTCCTCCTTGGTATCCAAACCCATTGAAGACTTAACATTAGATGCTTTGGTGAACCTATATAATACTGAACTCAAGGAAATCATAGATAGACTTGTTCCAAGTAAGACCAGGACTATTACCATATTACCAGAGTCACCCTGGTACAACACAGTTATTCGTAAAGCCAAACAGCACAGAAGACAGGCCGATAGACTTTGGAGAAAAAACCATCTCACTGTTCACAGAGAAATCTATATGGATAAGCGGACTAAAGTAAACAAATTGATTGAAAATTCAAGGTCAAACTACTACACAACTACCATAAATGGACACAAAGGGGACTCTAAGAAATTATTTAAGATTGTGAACTCATTGCTCGGTGTACCCAATGACAACCTTCCTTCTGAAATTCCGGTAGTAGAATTAACTGAGAGATTCAGTGAATATTTTGTTGACAAAATTACCGTTATAAGGACCTCAATTAATTTTGACTCTAATAGTACCACGGTTGAGGTTGAGCTACCATTTAAGAATTCCATACTAAGTGAGTTTCAGTGCGTGCCAGAAGCTCATGGTGCCAAAATTATATCAACCATTGCTTGTAAAAGCTGCGACTTAGACCCATTGCCTACTGATCTTTTTAAGAAGGTAACTCGCTTGCTTTGTCCATTGGTAAGTGCAATCATTATCAAGTCGTTAGCTAGTGGGAAATTTCGAAAGGATTACAAGGTAGCATTAGTAAATCCTCTGATCAAGAAACGTAATTTAGATCCAGAAATTCTGAAGAACTATCGACCTATGTCAAATTTGCCATTTGTATGAAAGGTTCTGGGAAAAGTGGTGGCTTTACAGATTTGCAGTTATTTGGAATATAATGACTTGTTAGAACCATATCAATCTGCATACAGGAAAGGGCACAGTATAGAGACAGCCTTAGTACGTATTCAGAATGATATACTCTGCGCCCTTGGTCAAAATAAGGCAGTTTTGTTAATCCTGTTAGATCTCTCTGCCGCTTTAATACAATTGATCATGATTGTATGATAAGAATACTGCAGCAACTTGGATTTACAGACACTGTTTTGAAATGGTTTTCGTCATATCTGAGAAATCATTCCCCAATTTGTGAAGATAAAGAGCAAAAACTCAAGAGCAAAACAATTAAATTGTGGGATACCACAAGGCTCAGTCCTTGGACCTATTTTATTTACAATATATACATCATCCCTTGGTTCCCTTCTTCGTCAAAAATCGATCAACAATCATTTTTATGCAGATGATACACAGTTATATGTAGCATTCAAATCTAGTAAACTTGACAGTATCATTTACCAGATGGAATTGTGTGTTTCAACTGTACAAAAGTGGATGAGCCAGCATCAATTGAAAATGAATGATGAAAAAACAGAAGCAATATTAATTGCACATAAACATTTGTTAACAGAAATTGGTTAACCCACACTTCTCATTGGCTCTCATCAAATTACACCATCATCGAGAGTAAGAAATATTGGGGTTATTTTTTATTCACATTCATCTATGGAAGCCCATGTAATGGCAGTCTGCAAGGCTTTATATATACATATTCGTAATATCAGTAAAATAAGAAAGTTTGTGAACAATGAGTCTTTGGAGCAAATAGTTCATTTTTTTATTACTTCTAAATTAGATTACTGCAATGCACTCTTGTGTGGAACTCCCTCATCATTAACAACTCGACTGCAAAGTATACAGAATGCTGCGGCGAGGATTATAACGGGTGCTTCAAAATCAGATCATATTACTCCAATTTTGTATTCTCTGTATTGGCTGCCCATTGTGCAAATGGTAAAATTCAAAATGTTAATTCTTGTGTATAAGGCAATAAATAATTTAGCTCCTTTTTACCTGTAAGAGCTTATTCACAGTTATACTCCATTAAGAAGCCTTCGGTCAGCAGCTAAAAACTTACTGGTCGTGCCTTTTACCAAATCGTCCTGTGTACAAAATCGGGCATTCAGTGTTGTTGGCCCGAAACTGTGGAATGATCTACCAGATACTCTAAGAGAAGCCACCAATCTCTCAGAATTTAAAAGTAAATTAAAAACATATTTGTTCATGGAATATTTGTATGCCTAGTCATTTTGTACGATATTTTATACTATTGATATTGAAATGTTTGAACATTTGAGTGGAATTATGGAAGTTTTAATAGATAATTGAACTATTGACTTTTATATGTCTTATTTAATACTGTAAGCTTCTGAATGTAATATATTAGTCAACTGGACTTTAATTTCATATTCTCACAATAGTATGTTAAATGATTGCTGATTGTTTTCTAGTTATGTAATAGGGTTTTAGAGCATGTATCATCAAGGATTTTACGCTTTATAAAATAAATTATTTATAAAATAAATTATTATTATTACTTACACTTTGCAATTATCCCATGTTTTTTTCGCCCTGTGTAATGCTTCCTTGGTAGTCTTGGTTTATTGACTCCACAAAGTGGGTATTGGTTCATCCCTGATAGTGTGTGTCCGTGTGCGTGTTTGGGTGTGTATGATTTTTTACAACATATCTCAGGCAATCAAACACGGAATCTCATAAAATTGTCAGGGTATTCCGAGAAAGAACCGGTAAGATTTTGGTTAAGATCCGGCTCATGGCCCGGAATCATGAATGACATCAAGGAATATATAAAAAAATAGCAGTCACTTATGCAGTGAAAGGTCCTGAAAATGTATACCGAATGCACCTGGGAAAGTGGGCCGAATAAGTGAATGCATACACATGGGGGAGGTTTGCATTCCTCAGAATGCAGATTTCTAGTCAACATATGGGCAGATGCAAATACGAGTAGTGATGACCAAGGCTTCGACACAAAGACGGTTTCCATACATACAGCCATATGTATTCATACCAGCATACTCTCGATCGGGAGTCCGGAATTTGGTCCATGTGGGAATGAACCGAACTTTCCCTAGGGCTCCTAATTTCATTAATATTTAACACTGATGAGCAACATTATGAATTCTGCCATATTAGGTGTCTACAGAATTCTGTATAAGAGACAGAGTTGTCGCATAATGCCCTTCATGTTCGCAAATATAGCTTTTATATTCAACGTCTAGACGATATAAACGTTTTTAGTTGAAAGATTGCCAGGGCCACTTGTCAGGTAACACCCAAGTAATATTTCATTCAGTCATATATCAGGTATTATACTGTAGGGTCAGACAGATGGTATGTTATTATTACACTGTCTGTACCCGGGCATTTCAGCTTTTGTCCCAATTTACAAGTAGCAAATTGCTTCTGGGATACAGCTCAGTGATCTTTGATAATACCTTTGTATTGACTCACGTAGGGCATTTGATTCAATATACCGCACACCTTTAATCCTAAATCCCCGCTAATATCAAGGTTGTCCGTCTGTAAAATCCAGCTGTGGTGATTTTACCTCTACTTTTCAGATAGCAATATTGGCCTAACAATTGTTCTGAACATATATACACAAGATATCGCACACCTGTGTATTGGTATTACACCCGGACAGACCGCCTTTATTTACATACAATGAAACCTTCAAAGACATGCCGGTATACTTTGTTACGTATGGTCTGAATAATGTCTTTTGTTGAAGACCTTTAAAGCATAATGTAATTAATTTGATATCAATGCCTATACTATACATTTGACAAAAGATGAATGAGTTTTCAACATGGTACCTTCCATCTTTGTGTATGTTGTTACCATTTTCGCGTTTGTCAATATTGTTTAAGTGCCATGGTAATCTGTCAACTGTATTGTTATCCTAAGCCGCCTCCAGAGATGTGTATTACAACCCTCATGTCATGCTCAATACCTCCACTTTGTGAAACATGTATTATTCCGAACACACCTTTTCTGAGGATTTCAATGCGTACAATGAAAACCTTGTCACCTTTTATAATAATAAAAAACATACAAAGGTATGACCTCTATAAAATCTATTTTCGGAGTGTCTGATCTGGCTGATAATCAAGTTGATAAATGCGTGTCCTAATTTGTCTTAAAAAGATAGTTATATGGCGTATAACACGGCAAGAGAGATGCTTAGAATTAATCGGGGGGGGGGGGGGGGGTACTCCCAAAATATGACATTTCTAGCTGCAGTGTCGTCTTTAAGGTATGCCACATAAGAATAAAATATGCATAAACTGGACTTTATTTTAACATTGCCCATCATTTCACACAGTTATTTGTCGCATGTAAACATAAATTAATTGGTATAATACATGAAAGATTTTTGGTAGTCAGTAACAGGAAAAAACGTGTGCATCTGTAT
The DNA here is from genome assembly GCA_026874595.1 of Sipunculus nudus. Classification (NCBI taxonomy): domain Eukaryota; kingdom Metazoa; phylum Annelida; class Sipuncula; order Golfingiida; family Sipunculidae; genus Sipunculus; species Sipunculus nudus. The sequence continues at coordinate 10,699,730 of CM049311.1, read as the reverse complement.
GTGTGTGTGAAACGCTGTATTGCTGCACAAACCTGATATTATTGCTTTAAAATTAATTATTTGTGTGTATATTGAATATTGAGAAAATTAATACATTCTATAAAAAATCGAAATATCAGGCAGCGATACAAGTAATTAACTTGAAACTTAAGTATGTGCTTCTCGATTCCGTCCAAGCGCTGTCCGTCCAGGTTTTATAAGCCTTTTTACAGTCGTTGTTTGCAAAAAGCTGCAGGTGTCATTTTTGTTATCATTGCCTACCTTTATTGTGTTTGTAAAAAGTGAGGTGGTTTGGAAAGCCTATAGTTATGGTGAGCGGTCTTGGACCTGTGATCGCAAAGTTCGCTCTAAAACCAATGACCAAAGTCTTAATCCTAACACACAGAAATGTTAAGTGCACTGTCCAGCTCAGATGGTCAAACTGTCAGGCAATACTTATTGATCGATTCTCTGCCCATTTTTATAAAACATTCCAGCCTAATTCTGTTAGATGGATCCTGCGCTTGAATTGATCGATGATTACGGGAAGATGCATTGAGCAACAAGAATAAGTTTGACCCTCTTTTCCAACAGCAGCTCTATAAAGCTCCTGCCCACTAACAGCGGATGCTTTGGACATGTAATATCTTGAAACGCACATATATCAAACCACCACACTAAAATCAATACACTTTCAGTGTATAATATATGATGCCTTCAAAAAGCTATCTCTTAGCTACCTAAGTACGATAAAGGGAGTAACAATCAATGCCGTGTCCACAAACTATAAGCCGTAAAGATACACAAAACGGGTTGCCGAGGCTGCAATAAACTGAAGAGAGTCAATGTACGAATCATTTATGATCGATTTCTTATTTTTAACCTGTTCAAACAGGTACGGCAATTAAAGATCAATGATGCGCAAATAAAATACGTGATTAGGTAGGTCAGTACAATCTGTAAATGGTACAGTGACATATACCAGTGCCAGGGTTATGGTATCAGTTTCTTTGGAAGAAACCCATACTTTGGATGAAATATTGCTTGTTTCTGAACATAAAGGGGAAACTTTGTTTGATTGCAATATCCTTTATTTAACAATAATGTATTAATATAAGGCTACATCATATAGGAATGTTCTTTTTGTCTGCATTTCATGCAGTATTGCTTCAGAACCATTGGTGATTCGATATTTATTTAAACATTATATAATATTTCAATTAATATATTTGAGTGGGCGCGTTGTGGTTAACATGTTATAATTATAACAATTTTCTGAAAACCAAGAAAATAAGTGCCTGTAGGTTGTGGATCAGTGAAGGGTTAACGGAATAATTACAGTACAGAGGAATACATTGTGATCCGCAATACATTTATATATAATCTCCAGGGTCACCTCTTAATATGAGTCAGGCCCAATAACCGATCAATAATATCAACTTGACATAGACCCATATCCCGATATCGATTATATATTATAAACATTTGTATATAATAAAAAAGACAAAAATTTTAATTTATTAAACTTTATTTTAACAAATAATACAATCAGTGTACACGGTACAGAACCTATGCAGGTTTTTAACTTTTCACTCATCAGTCACTTTCTACATATAATACATCCATATGAACATTAACTTTAACACAGAACGGAATATTTAAAATTTACTAATTCAAAATTATGACCGGTTACTTACAAGTGGATTTAACAAGTGGGCCATGACGCTCAGCCGAATGACTTGTTGACAATATGTCCTTGCACAGGCAACTAATTAAGATAATGTAGGTGGCATCATCGTTCATGCATATTAGCTTAAGTTCATCAAGACCCATAAGCACACCAAATTGATGACAATCCAACCAGCCATTCCTGAGGAATCTGGCAATTTGTGCGTATTTTGCATTATTTCTGGGTGCTAAAACATGCCCAAATACTTTTATAATATGGGTCAAAGTGACCCAGTTTCAGATTTCTTGGGATAACTTTTGATGAACTCTCAGGATTTCATGTTAGAAGATTCACGGTCGAATGGTTATGATTTGTGCCCTACTTTGGTGTCAAATTTTCAATTATTGTGGGGGTGCTTATAAGCCCAATAGCTCAGAGAATATGGGTAACAGAGACCTAATTTCACGTTTCCAAGGAGAATTTTCATGGAACTCCCTGGATTTTAAGTCAGAGGATTCTAGGTCCAATGGTTATGAATGCCTTCCTTTGGTATCAATTTTCAATTATGCTAGGGGGTGCTTATAAGCCCCATTACTCAGGGAATATGGGTAACAGACACCTAATTTTAGGTTTCAAAGGATATTTTTCACGGACCTCCCTTGATGTCAAATTAGAAGATTCTGGGACCAACGGTTACATTTGCGCCCTGTTAACGGACGACTGCATCTTTAAAGGTCTCATAAATAGAGAAAAAATGTTCAAATTCGAAAAAAAATCTAGGTGGCGCCAACAGGCAGCAGGAACTGATCAAACACTCCTTGATTAATATGCATGCAAAGAATCATGGTGATCAAAGCATTGGTTGTTCAGATACTGGACCTTTTGTGTCAAACTTTCAATTATTCTGGGGGTGTTCCAATGAGACCCATAGCTAAAATATTGGGTAACAGAGACTTAATTTTAGGTTTCCGTGAAGATTTTTTATGGACCTCCCGGGATGGCAAGTGAGAAGATTCCAGGTCCAATGGTTACGATTTTTGCCCTGTTAACAGACAGCAACATCTTTGAAGGTCTCAAAAATAAAGATAAAAATGCGTAAAAATTCGAAAAAGTTCAGGTGGCGCCACCAGTCTGCAGGACAGGAACTGATGAAACACTCCATGATGAATATGCATGCAAAGAATCATGGCAATCAATGCAGTAGTTGTACAGATACTAGAGCTTTTGTATCACAATTTTGGTTATTCTTAGGGGTACTTCTGAGCTCGGAGTAAGAGTCGGACAATATAGGTGACAGAGACCTAATTTCAGGTTTCCAAGGGGACTGTTCATGGGCCTCCCTGCATGTCAAGATAGATGACTCGAGGTACAGTCATTCTGAATTTTTTCCCTGGTAACAGATGATCGCATCTTTAAAGGTCTCAAAAATAGAGAAAAAAAATCGTAAAAAAATTTTAAACTACAAGTGGCGCCACCAGTCTGCAGAAACTGATGAAACACTCCTTGATCAATATTCATGCAAAGAATCATGGTGATAAATGCATTAGTTGTTCAGATACTTGAGCTTTGTATCAAATTTTCCATTTTTCTTTGGGGTATTTCGAAGCTCAAAGGTTTTTGGTAGACCAAATTTAGGTTTCCAAAGGGACTTTTCATGGGCCTCCCTGCTTGTCAAAATAGAAGATTCCAGGTCCAGTTTTTACAATTTGTGCCCTGTTAACATTTGAACGCATCTTTTAAGGTCTCAAAAATAGAGAGGAAAATCGTTTAAAAATTGAAAATAATACAGGTGGCGCTACCAGTCTGCAGAAACTGATGAAACACTCCTTGATTAATATCCATGCAAAAAAAATCCTGGTGATCAATGCATAAGTTGTTCAGATACTTGAGCTTTTGTATCAAATTTCCATTATTCTTGGGGGGGGGATACTTCTGAGCCCCATAACTCAAAGATTATGAGTAACAGAGACCCAATTCCAGGTTTTCAAGGAGATTTTTATCACGAAAATGAATCCTTTGTGAATAAGGCACTACATCTACGAAGGTGAACGGTATGTATTTTATAATATAACCTCATTGACATATGATATATGTTGTTCACGCTTCCATTTATAAATTATAGTATAAGTTCTATATTACCTGTTAAACAAATTTAGACAAAATAAACAATATAAGGTCTTTCATAAGTTACTGAGTTTCAGAGTTCCTACAAATAATTTGTATAGAGCAAATTATATATCCCAACCCCTTGGCTATCAAATGGTCGGCCCCTTGATACTAGTATACGTTGAAAGTATTCAAGTCGTTTTGATTTAGCATGTAACGATGACTTATTGATGGACCATGCCTGAACAACCCGTCACCCTTTGTAACAGAAATCGCGTATCCTGCTCTTTATTCAAATAGTTTTCTCCAGTTTTCGCCTTGTTAGCTAAAGGAACGCACAGAAAAGCACCGGAATTGTCTAAAAGTAGCTAAGGTCATACTTCTAGGGGGCATAAACGATCTTTGTCCACAAAGAAAATACCCCCCCCCCCCCCAGCTGCCTGAAAATGTTAAACATACAGTTACTAAATCCTCCCTCGTTTTGTGATATAACACACATTCAGTAATATCAGAGTGACGAAGACAAATTTACGGGAATAACAATATTATGTATGTATATATATATATATATATATATATATATATATATATATATATTGTATGTGTATTCATGTATGCTTTTCCAGAAAGGCACGACAGCAATGATTATTAGTAAGCTAAGCAGTGACCTGTGATAAACAATGATTGGCCAGACAACTTATACCAGAAATATCATTTAGCGCATGTTTAAACTTTAATCCATAAAGCATGCAGTATATTTAATAATGTATCTAACAAAGACGGAAAGTGGAGCTAGGACTGTTCTGCTTTGCTGATGTAGTCATCAGGCTACGTAAACCAGAGATTGTAATATTAGGTTGGATATTTCCATTAATCAAATATCCTGTTTATGACAATGTCCATTGAATGAGGATGATGAAAATCGTATGATATATGTCAGATATGTAATTGATAAGCTGACAGGATTCATAGTTTGATATGACTGGGCGATGATAAATCTAAGCAAAATCTGACCATAAATGGTGGTAAATAGGAGGTGCCCTTACTACAGAGGTGCCCGTAAGGAGAGGTTCCACTGTATATATGAGTATATATATATATATATATATATATATATATATATATATAATATGTATTAATATATATATAAATACTTAGATTCCGTCCTAACGAGAAGAATATATTGATGTTAAAGTAAACAAATACATGTATATTCATCGTCTGATTACATTTTTTCCTTTTTCTGTAGAAATGCTGATTTTTTTAATATGACTGATCTTACAAACACAACAACTAAAATGTTTAATAATGAGGTTGTATCTAAACACCCTGGTACCACACACCAGACATAGCAGCTATATATTATATGGTAAACTCTGTGCATATTGATTTTGTTTAATATTCTATTATAATAATAATAATATTAATAATAATAATAAATATAATAGTAATGATAATAGTAATGATAAAAATAGTTGAAGTTATTATTATTATCATTCTCCAACTACTAACAACAGAACCTGTTATTGTAACAAATTATTTTTAATAAGATTAAAACTGTAAAATTATTATTATTATTATTATTATTATTGTAACTATTTCTTATATTTTGTTTTGTTATTTCATTATTTGTTTAAATATTAATATATGTTCATAATTATTGTCACTTTTCAAAATTATTTGGTTGGCTTTATAGCTAAAATGTATGGTGAAAAAAATTGGTAAAACCACTCCACATTCCATGTTCTAAAATTAGAACTGTGCACACTGACTTTCATCCAGACATACATTAGACTGTTTAGAGTAAATGCCATTTGATGTTTTTTTTTTGCCATTTTAGAATCACGCAACAAAGAGATTAAGGAACTGGGCGCCAGTGGAACACTTAGCACACATATAAACAGATCATTATACACGGGGTTTTATCACTGCCGAGTAATGCAGTGACTTTATGAAAGGAAGACACTTTGTGCATACACGACCAGAAAAGGCCTTCGATCCAATTAACCTGAAATTGGCGTTTATGTCAACAAGCTCAAGAGTCTTAAAAGCCATCTGTGAATCTTTCATGTGTCAATCAAAAGTAAGTCCGTTCAGACTGGTGTCACATGATACCGTCATGCGGACCTTCACATGACTTTTTTGGCAATGCAACTGAGGAGTTCACGATATGTCGTCTGTTCAATGCGATCTATTGTATGTTCTTCTTGGCGCGGTTTGTTGTAACATGATCATTCCAGCATATGAGAAACATCTTCTTTGCAGATTGCAGAGACCATGTCTCATCATACGGCCGTTACAGGTTAAACGATACGCTGACAAAGAGACAAATCCTGGAAACTACATATAGAGAACATTTATGTGAACCTCTTATTCAAAACCTACCAGCAGACACAGTTACTGACAGAAAATACGAGTCAGCGTCAAGAAGCCCGCGTTTAAGGTTTGTACGGTGGTTTTCACACAGTGAGACGTTTGCCCTTACCTACGCCCGCGGCCGCGAGAGAGGGAGAGAGAGAGAGAGAGCGTGTGAGTGTGATGGTATGTGTGTGTGTATTTTGAAATGAATGCATATGTGACATATATGAGCTAGTCCCGTTTAGGAAACCACGCATTGTGTAAATCAGACATGTACTGTGTGCATAGGTGACAGCAGTGACGTATTATTTACAGCGCCATCTCGCGGACTTTTACTTGGTAGGTGAAACATCGTTACTGAGCCACCACTTTAAGTGTCCTGGAATACGACAAGTGGTATGTGGGACACATTTTCAAGTGGTCCGCGAAGCTAGGACACTTGGCTTCCCTGTAATTCAAAGCTCATAAGAAGACATTGTGATTATTTAATGTGCTGGTGAAAACGTGAATTGGGATATAAATGAACATCGCGAGTAGGCAAGTGGATCATCACCCTTTCCCAAGAACTAGACCGTCGACAACTTTCTCAGGAACCCCAGTTTGAGTGGTTATTCCGAGCAAAATACTGCGTGCTTTGGCATGGGCTGCGAACAGTATTTATGCATTGGGGATGTCTATGAAAATATGTATGTCTCGTTTGTTTTAAATTATGGGTTCAAGTTACCTCTTACCCATTTTGCCGCATGCATACTGACAGGTATGTGTTGTTAACATTAATTGTGGATCGACGTTGTCTTTAAAATATTTTAAACATTTATCTGAAAACAAAAGGTGCTGTTGGATTTTATAGAAAATCGGTTACACCAGGTTACGGGGACGTTAGAACTATTACGTGTATGATGAATTGTCCTCGCATTGTTGGACACAATCAGTTGCACCTACGTGGGGGGCGCGAACCGTCACAATTAGGGCCCCACTCCATCCAGGCTATCTGATGGATTATATCAAGGTGTCACGTATTGCCTGTGATATAATGTAACAACATTTATTAAAGGATAGTGGATATTTTTTTTTCTGAGGATATAGTATTAGGCTAACAATCGTTATGTGATTGAAACAATGTGAATTTAATCAATCTTTTTCTACAAATAACGCTGATGTTTCGGCTCTATTCGGATTGATAATTTGGAAGGAAAATGGAAACTGTTTGAAAACATTAAAAAGGCCTCAACATGCTGGCTGTGAATCATCAAAAACTGAAGAAAACATGAGCAAAATATCTGCATCGTGAATGAGTTTATATAATTTTTATCTATAATCCAGAGGAAAGCAATCCTGAGCAGAAGTGCTACATTTTTAAGGAGTGAAAAAGATTGTGTGATGATATCAACGTTTAAACGTCGTATTTGATGTTAAGAACTATGAGTTAGACATTCTGTTACAAAACTAAGCGTAAATGGACTGAATAAATTTTAACGACATCCAAAGTAGCTACTTTCCATATGCAGTAACACAGTGTATCTCGCTACAGGTGAGCCCCGCCGTGTTCTTATCGTAATAACGAGAGAACAGGTGTACATACACAGGTAAGACGCCGGAGTTAATCTGACAGTGGGGGGCAATATAGCTTAGACTTATCTGGTTGATGTCACCAAGTTCTGTATATGTGAACATAGTCCTTGAAGACAAGATACGCCAGCCCAGCGGAGGGACTTGTACTAGGAAATGACGCGCTATAAATCGTAAGTTAGTGATGGACCTGTACCAACAGAACTTGTAGGGGAGTAACTGACAGCAGACCAGCTACACATATGTGAGTATACTGACTTTGTTTGTTTTGTTATAATACTTTTATAGTTTTACATGAGTTTATGCATTCAAGCATGCTATTTAATAGAATTTATTATATATAAGATATGACATATGGATTATAATATAATATATAAAGTGTGTCTCCCTGCATGTACACACTCATACACACGCACACCCTCACACACATGATCAAAAGCAAGGGAGAGAGAGCGAGACAAAATGATTTGGATAAATGTGTATACGGACCAACAAGAATAAGATATGAAAACATTTCTGAATTAGATAAGGAAAAACTCTAATTAACCCATGTTATACTCGAACTGGTAATTGAACCGAAGAATATTGACATCCCCTGATAACTCGAGAATGTAAAATAATAACAAATTAAGTTAAAGTTTACCCATTAAGAAATTACCTTTTTGTGATAAAAAACCACTTTAAGCAAATTAATTAACATCGCTAATATTAAAATGCTAGACAGGCACGTTTGTGTATCCTGGTATGTGACTTCAATTGACAGATACAGTGGATTCCGCTTAATAGCAACTGCTATTTGTTAGGGTCAAAATTGCAAATAAACTCATACTTATCTGCAGCCATAAAAAGTTGCATTCTCACATAAACACTGAAGAATTAGTATAATAAAACAACAGAACTAGCTGAAAATCTTTATTTGGAGCCGTATATGTCATATGTCTCTCTATAAATACGACCGTAAACGTATTTTAGCGTTAAAGCAGTGAACAGAAACCTATGTAATAAGTGTAACCATACATATACATGTATTTATCTTACACAGAAATCTCTATTACAAAACAAATGCAAGGCACAAATGAAGACTTTGATCAGAATATACTGACCGGTTAAACATATGTTAGACATTTTAGCTTGACCACAATACAGACAAGGATATCAATTCACCTGATGCACAGATTTACAACATAATATATATATATATATATATATATATATATATATATATATATATATATATATAATATGTGTGTATTTGTTTTTTACGACAATCAGTTGCAAACTGATATTCAAGCAGAAACTGATACGTAGATTAACAACATATAACAACTTATATATTTGTTTATTAACGGCAACCGTAAATCGTCCTGAATTCATGCCTCAGTCATTTATTTAGTGTATTTATTTGTGACAGTTATATATTAAAAATTTGGTAATTTTAAATGATAACTACAGGCCATGTTTAATTTAAACCATCGATGTACATTGCCGTTACGTTTGTAGTATAGAAGTTTACTTAAAAAATAATGAAAACATCTTTACAACTTCACTTATAGAGGTCACTGCGAAGTTAGAAAAGAGATAACAGATAAAACATGTGTTACAATTAAAATCACTTCAAGGAATCAGGGAAGACGCGCAGGTCAAAGGTCAAGTATCGTTATCTCCAGTGATAAGATAAGCACTATGTTTAAAGTGATACAAGTGGAGTACCGAGTCAATATTTCTAGTACGGTATATTTACCATGGCGTTAGTTCTACCACTGCTAACTTACTGTTATACTAAGAGATTTTGTTATTGTATTGAAGGTTTTATCAGAAACCAGACATGTAACAAGTGTTTATTGAAACTCTTAGTTCTAGTACAGCCAACTCGCTTTGGTACTAAATTACCTTCTTTCTCGTTTTAGTTTTAAAAGAACTAGAGTGACTATGATCGGCCATTTACCTGGTTCATTTTCAGTGTTTAGACAAGTCTTATTTACAGCCAACTCACTGTTGACCTCATGGCTTTTGCGAAGGATTTATGAAAACCTAAAGTGGTTAGAGTAGAGAATTTATCTGTTTTTATATATATATATATATATATATATATATATATATATAAATGTTTATTTAGCAATTAAAATAACCTAATCGACCATGTTAGGTTTAATTTTAAATCAAATAGAACTTTTCTGACAGTTTAAGTGTTTAATGTAGTGGACCGTAAACCGGTAGAGTACCCATCAATCTTTATAGTGGGTCCCTAGACTTGAACTCTAGTTTTGATTATAATCATTAGTTTCGCTGGAACTCCTGACCTTTCTCTACACACCAGTGCCATACAGGACCACTAGCACTAAATCAGACAAGGTGCGGATACGGGATATTGGGAAGTGGGAGCTTTGCAATAATACCCAAGGAAAGGACAATAATACCCAATCAAAGGTCCACTAATCAGGGAAAGGGATTTTCTAAATAATTGGAAAACATTTCATTAAAAGTCTTTTTTCCCCAGTAAGATGGGGTTCCAATCTGTTCCGATATGTCTGTGTAATATGATATAAATACTGGTTAAATATAAAAGTTAATACAATGATCATTAGGATATTAGTGGGCTTTGCCTGTAAATGTGTATGCGTACTGGCCTAGAAAAGACAAAACGTTTAACAAAAGTTAATAAATTACAGTAATTTCTCAAACGTTTACAGCCGGTTCACACCAAATAGGGAATATAAAAGAAAATCGTTCTAAAGAATGTAGCCAGACCATTAAAATATTGACCAACTTGAAGTTACGGTAGTTACTGGAAAATTTTTGAATGTTATTATCCTATCATGGTAACATGAGTATCATGGGTTATCATGAGAAAAAGAAATATTTCTTAGTTTTATTATGAATGCATCTGGCTAACATTTTATATCACATGTATGTTATATTATTATCATTCAAAGGATAAAAACCCACATGCAAATCCGCTTAACTGGTGATACAACTATGTTTGAAATAGATCGGCAACTTTTCCCTTACCATTATTTGTGTTTGTCCTGTGTAAAAAAAAATCTCATTCTTCTTCCACTTCTGTGACTCAGATGGAAAGTACAGGACTCAAAACCGGGAGATTGTGAGTTTGAATCTCAGTCGAGGCGGTGAGATTTTCACGGTCGGCTCCCACCCAGGGTGAGTGCTCTGCAGGCTTAATGGGAAGGCCGTGCCCAACGACCGTGCTACACTCACAAACGAATGCGCCTTTCGGGGTTCCTCGATGTTGTGACCAAGTAATTGGGACGATCCCGCACCCAGGGCCCGTAGGTGCAGTAGTCACTGGGCCTTTTTACGCCAGGATATAAAATGAGAGGAAGCGTGTGATGCCCTGTCACGTAGGCCGAAACCGGAATGAGGTTCTGCAGATGTACACATAGGCCTACTTAGTTAAGTTATCATTAAAAATGGGAGCGGTTACCTCCAACAAAAAATATTTAAAAAAAAATTCCCAGTCTTATCTGCGTTTGCTTCTGTTGATTGTCCCATTAAATGCCTTTATATACAAGTCATACCACATGGAAATTCACATAAAAATTAACTGTATTGCTAAGAAGCGGATCCTAAGGGGGTATAGGGGAATTAGATCCCCCCCCCCCCACCCACCCACACACACTCCCCCATTTTCAAGCCACCAAAACGTTTTCGGGTGTTTAAACCCCCTATTTACGGCCTCTCCGTTTTCGAGTCTGATGCAATTTTTTTATATCAGTATATTGTGCTGGACCCCTCTATTTCCAAAATCCAGGATCCGTCCCTGGTCCATAAATATTAACGGTACATACCACACCTGATAAACCTAAATATATTGTTATTTTTATTCATATATCACACTTAATCTCTATACAAGTATTGTAAAACGGTTTGGGAAATTTCGTCACTTAGGCCAGAGAGCCGCCTGCAGCGCAATAACAAGAGACGGTGTGTTTGCCTGTATTTGTCACATGTGTTACGCTAGTAGGAGGTGACAATAACAGCATAGCTCGTAGATATGTTGTCGCGGGCCTGTGAATAGAGGCCCGTATTGTAGCCAGACTTATCAATCACATGGGTGCAAAATTATTCATTAGCTTTAGAAACCCATATTGGTATTACTAATAACGAGAACCTGTTGGGGTTAATGCGCATATACCAGACCAGACAGTCACCTAACGCCAGGACAATATGTGACCCGAAGTGACTTTTCGTTCCTTGTATCCAGATCGGGACACTGTGCCATGCAGCAGGGACATCATGCCACATCAAAGTCAGTAATACTGAGACCCGTTTTTGTCTGTCCTTTTTTATCTGTGCATGAATTGTATCATTAACAAAACTCCTCCATAAACGTTACAAACAGGATCCAAAATTAATTGCTTGACCACCCACTTGATCACAAAATGTCAAATCCAAAACCTTTTGAACTATTTTAACGTTGATAGATGATTTTTGTTAATTTCCTGTCTAGGGCGTGTTTATAGTGTGAAACGACAGATTCGGCATTATTACAATTTCTGTGAGGATTATATAATTCGAGTTGGACTCTTATCTAAGTTTCCATTCCTCTACGAGGAGACTCTCTCTTTCTCGTTTCGCGAACTGTCATTTTTAATTTCAGCTGACGTCATAGATACGATTTCTTTCATTTTGGGATATTGGGATACGGTAGTACCTAAGCTGCGAATTCATTTAAGTTTATAAATTTATATTAAATATGAATTTGTGTAATATTTGTATAACATGAATGTATGAAAGTTTTCGCAAATAAGTCAGGCTTACTTCAATAATTAAATCTTTTTATTTTCAGGTACGATAGAGATTACTTCCTGTAACGCATGCGCAAAAGATTACGTTACCGGAATCAAAATGCCGCAGGTCAAAGGATCAGCCACGTGGTTGTCTAATACTCGCCAACAAGCGCCAAACAATGACAAAGGTGCGCGTATTGATAACAGTGTCGCACGGATAGAGAATGAACACATGGGGAGGCGCTTAGGTTTTGATTTGGACTTTCTTCAATCCAGAAAGCACAAAAGCAAAGCAGATATTGAATTTGACATTAAACAAACGATGCGTTTTGCAGAGGATCTCACACGGATGCGTAAAATAGTCCAAACGAATCGCGTGGATGAGGTTATGAAAGAAAGGAGGAGGAAGAGCATATTTGATAAAAGTAGTGCCGGTATTGAAAAGAGTTGTACCCCGCCTTCTTCGGCAAACACCATTCCCAGGCCACGGACTAGTATTTTAAAGCGCGCCCCAAGTTTGCAAGGAGACCAGTCCGAGAGCAGCCATGTTCGGCCGCTTTATCGCATCAGTTTTCCAGAAAACAAGCCTTTCACGAATTTGCCCACTAGTGATGACGAAAATGAAGATGACATTGGTCCACTAATATTAGGTACCTTCAGACGCCCCCGGTCTGAACCGCCAGGAAAAGATTACTACTGCACCAGCGACCGTGTCCGCTCAGGGCGGGCGAGGGCAAAGAGTGCAAATGTAAAACAGAAGCAAGGTGCCCCAAAACACACTGCCAATCGAAAATGTAAATCCGCCAAGCTCCCCAAAAGCCTAGCCCAGTCAGATACTGTACCTGACTACTCGAACGTTAATTTGAACACTCGACGACCGAGATCAGCGTGGGAGCTACAGAAGGACAGCGCCGAGGAGGCTGTGACGGCTGAGTCTTTACGGAGGAACCCCAAAGCCGTGGAACATATGGGGCGCTCGTTCCAGGAGTTGAAGGACCTTACACATATTGACAGGATTACAGAAACCGAAATATCGTCACGGAGGGCTCAGATAATAAAAATAAGAGAGGCGGCACGAACGGAGGAGCAACGAAAACTTCAGCAGAGAATTAATGATTTCTACAAGGACTTGGACACTTTTAAATCCAGGTCTAAAAATACAAACAAGCTCAGTTTCTTGTAAATTTTCAGTGTACACTATAAGGTATTACCATATAACGGTTAAATATTTCAAGTATACTAGTGACATATGTTGACGTTGCACACCAAGTTTTCGGGTCGGTTATATCGACAAATAAGGTCATATTTTTTAGATCCTGAATGATTAATGTGAAAATATACATGCTCGTAGATGAAGCCTATTGTCACACAGCACTTCGTCATTAAAGGAGGAAAATAGGAAAATATAACAAGTTTAGTAAATCCCAACTTTCTGCTTGTGGCCAGGACTACAGCCATGCGAAAGTAACAGACAGTGAAATATTCTCCTTCTAAATTAAAACTAGCATAGAAATCAGTTGTAACGTCAAATTATTATTACTGTATGTCATATATACATCTATGATGTATCGACAATTTGTTGAATTTGTGATTTGTATTAAATTTGTGTTTGACATCTTAAACAATGACGAACTACTAGTGTCTACAATCGCCGACTGATCGCAAGGAAATGCTCAGGACTTTTAAAACAAGGTCAGAAAATATAAGATATAATAGGTACCTAATAAATCTCAATATGTCACTTGTGGCTATTATTCCGAATAAAAGTCGATTTTTGTAATCAGCCGTTTTGGAGACCTAACGCAAACTCGCAGAAGAAAAATAAAAGTAAAAACTTCATCAACCCCTTTATACCTCCCTACCCTACCGATTGATACTAATTTAAAATTACCAGCAAATAATCAGAAAGGTGAATAGATTGAGGACAACCTAAATGCCATCTTATGCCTTTTCTTTAACCATTTTACGGTGAAAAAAATACAGAAATGGGCCTAGTTTCATCTATTCGTCCATCCAGTTAATAATTGTATAGAATAATTGTAGAACAAAGGAAAATCTTTTTTTATATTGACAGGTCCTTGTAAAACCCCCTCAAAATATGCTGTAGCCAAATCCTCCAAATTGTGAGGCTATAACACGGATGGATTTGAGCATCTCTGAAGCAATGATTCTTGTTGGACTAGTAACGAGTGGCTACATTCCTTCCGCAGTGGCAGCGGTACATTCGTTTTATAACCCATTCCACTTAGCTACTGCACGCATTCTTAGGGACATAGGTTAAAAAAGACGATTATTCGCTGTAAAACAATGACCTTTTCCAATTGGAATATCCAAATTCCATTTTCTAAGCATCGTCCAATGCCACTCCGACGCGGACCTTTATTAGGTGATAATTGGAGTGGTAGAATTACCCTCAAGGGTCACATGACCTGAAGCGGTCGGTACTGCTTGCTGCATTAGGACCACGCAGTATTTAGCTGATCTAATTAAAGAAGAATTGAGATGTGAGTAGCCCGGGGGGATTAAATAACTGTCCCAGTAACCCACGGCTACCAAGATAAGTCATTTAGAAGATACGTGTAATCCTAGTGATCTGGCTGGCTAATCCTAGAGGGTATCAAGTATACAGATTTAAGCAGCTTGCGGCCGGATTTCACTCTACAGTGACGGATGTTGGAACCTAATTAATGAACATAAATAGATAAACATCCAGGATAAGGAAATCGATACTCACCAATTTCAAAGGAATTTTCAAAGCCTCTGCATATAATTTTCCTTATTTACAACACGCCTCTCTCATGTTTGCATACTAGGTAAATAAAACGTTATGTTTAAGATTTGGGAAAATATAAAAAGAACGAATAATTTAACTGGGGTTTAATTTGTCAACATCATTAACGTCGTTATTTGATTTATGTCAACTTCATAATCGTCGTTATGGCTCCGTGTATAAGCGGAAGCTAATCTCGTTCGGTCTTATTACTGCCCACGCAAACATAGCCAGTCTGATCCGTGAGCCAGACTCTGTGCAGTCATACAGCCCTTCTTGCTCAGTTCGAATAAAAATATGTTTTGCTTGGAAAAGTCCTTTTGTATAATGTGCATATTTTTCAGGTCGTCTCATTCAGTATGCATAGACGCCTACTATTATCGCAGTCTGACCATCTACGTATATCTCTTCTTGTACAACCACATGTGCACAGATAAATGAGAGAGAGAGAGAGAGAGCGAGAGAGAGCGAGAGAGAGAGAGAGGGGCTGAGAGACAGTGTCCATGTCTCTGTCTGTGCGTCTGTTTTGAAAGAATTTAGAAAATGAAGAGAGAGAGAAAGAGAGAAGAAAAAGAAGAAGAAGAATTTGAATGGGAAATTTCTCCTGAATGAAAATAGTGAATAAAGATGATAAAGCACAGATGCACAGATGGCCAAGTAATTAACGTAACGATTAATATGAATTATTTTGTTATTGTTAATTGCTATTGTATGGCACCACTTTTTTTTATTCTCGGCATGCTAAATTGCTATTTTGAGACTGACATCTATCGGTCATATCACAGTATTGTCTCAGCAATCATATGTTTGCTATATACAATCAGTTATGTTTAAATAGACGAGTTATCCCATCCGCAATGCAAAATTTAGAACAGCATGGGCGATTACGTTTTGTACAAAATGTTCTGTATGTCAGGCTGTAATGTCAGGCTAGTTAATTGAGCATCTTGGCAAATGGGTCACTAGTTCTATACCTGTATAATAGACAGCCTCGTTAATTAGTCAGGCCACACGCTTAAATATTTTATACAGACTTGAGCACAGTGATTTCTTTTTTTTTTTTTTTTACCAGTCGAGACACAATGAGTGGTATTTTGCCAATTTTTTTATAACAAAATTTGCTCAAGTTTTTTTTAATTTGTGTATATGATCAATACAACACTTTGTGCATTTTCCATTTCTTTAAGAATTCTTGTGGGAATTTGTGAAAAAGCATACCACCTATATATGTGAATGTGTATATGTATATATAAATATATATATATATATGTATAAATATATTTACAAATCATATATATAAATATATATATATATACATATATATATATATTGATATATATATATATTGATATATATATATAGAGAGAGAGAAAGAGAGAGGGAGAGTGAGAGAGAGATTTTTTATGTAAAATTACATATAAATTTGAGACTTTTGAGATGGAAATAAAAGTAAAATTCAAATTATGAGAGATTGACCAGAAATTCAATATTCTTAACACATTTAATATTAAAAGACAAACAGTTGACATGGCATAAATGAATATTGAGAATGAGTGAAAAAGTGTCAATTATTACAATCAATTCAACTTTGTAACTATCCGTTTTTAGTTATTTCATGAAAGAATTCAGAAATAAAGACCCTGGGATATTTTCCTTCCAATCTATAACTTGTAAATGAAATAAACCACAGTTAATAATGATATAAGCAATGCAAGTATTTTCGTGTGTATGTATACTTTCCTAGTAGGTATATAATGTCTGCAAAGTGTATCATCAATACCACATGCAAAGTTGGCTTAAGGGGGGGGGGGGCAGCAAGCACAATGCGGTACCCCCTGGCTACGCCCCAGGCAGAAATTAGCTACGTTACAAAGGTCTTTGTCTTTATTTGTAAATATAAAAAAGCACGGAAAATGGGAGAACAATACTGTAGTCAATGACTGCAGTCAGCTACTGAAACCCGAACTCTTCATGCCAATTTTACTGTTTGTTACCGAGGACGCCCGACTTGTTTATGTAACTGGTCGACCATTCAGTCCAAGAGAAGTTCTGAAAAAAATCACTGGAACAGCTTGGTGTCAACAGTAATAAAGCAATTTATTCAGCTATGTCATTATATGTTGTAAAAATACTTTTACATCTCACAAACAAGGTAAGGGATGTTCGGGTAAAAATACCGGCATGATCAAAGGAAAATTCTGCGATTGCTGAACTTAGTGTTCAACATAACCGATGGATAAGACCGGTGATGCCACCTGTACGAGGACCTTTGAGGTAGTTTTCCCAGCGACCAAAGATCGACATGTTTTGAGGATAAAATATAGGGAAACCTGCAAATTGAGTTGACATTTACCGATGAGTGGACGGAATTTGTTACTCCCATATGAACAATTAGATTTGGACATGATGTCGTGGTTCACGCATGGCTAATGAAGTCTAAAGTAGTAATTAATGCAATTATACTGTTATCTATTTTAAAAAAATTGTAATTTATGTATTAATGCTGTAATTTGTTCGATATGGACCAAGAATGTTGACTGGTGCTGCAAACTTGCAGATATGCAGGCATGACTTTTAAACTCATAATTCAAGATTTTTTGTTATGATTCGGAATTCGCTCTTGATCGTTGTGCCTTATAACCTTTTTTTTTATAAAACTTAACAAGTACCCAACATTTCTCTCTCAGATGCTACATCTTATTATAAAATAAAACTGAGTCCTTACCCCCCCCCCCCCCTTGGGCTTTTAGATCGTGCTTCCACTCCGTGTGTTAACATTCAGGTTGGTAACTGAGCCCTGCAGTACATCCATGTGGGTTTAATATCTAATGCAGGGCTTCTTGCATTGCTGTTGGTGACGTCATACTTTCCCACCTCTCTTGGTATAACAGCGAAATAAAACATTGTAAACCCAAACCCTGGGAAGATTTATGCGTAGCAGGCTAATGCCTGGGCCAAGAATTTGTTTAGTCCCCAGCCAGCCCCGAATCCACAAAAAGACCAAACCAAAACGACCCCCTCGCAATTAAGCCCACTCTTTCTCCCGGCATCCGGCCATTGAGATTTTTTTTCTCAGCCACGTCCGCCCCGTCCCGCATGTTTCTAAGAGTTACAGCCGGCAAACGTGTTCAAAATTTAATCACTTCTAGATATTATCACAAGGTACTGCTATATCCAGTTACATTTAAATTCATGTAGACGTTCTTTAGATATCTTTCCGAAATGTGCACACACAGTAAAGTTTATTTTACAAATAATGTCAAACAATGATAATTTCATTTATTTATATAGAATTACACTCGGATCTTTCTCGTGCTCCACACTACCTGATACAAACTGACGGTTTGGCCTCTCTCTGAATTTTAAGCATCGTTACTTTACGCTCTTTACACAGCGCTTTTCCTATAGGCCATTATGGCGCAAGATTTCCGCTGCCTCGGGAGCGTACGTTACTTGGGAATACGATCTCTTTGGGGGCAACAAAGATTATTCTATTCCATACATCAAGCGTCTTCTTTGTACCGCCCTATTTTTCCATCTAGTTCAAACATGTGGGGTGTCCGTGGGGATAACGGAGGTAGGGTGTTGTGTTTTTTTTTCAGCGGACGCATCCACTTTTCTTAAAATTTCTCTCTGTTGTACAAACAACATTTACAATCTTTATAAACTTTTATAAATATATAAATATAAACTTTAATCATTTTACATTGATTGTGCAACCAGTTAATAATACTAATGCTTATCACTCTCCAAGGCTCGAATGGTGCCGTAGGGTAGTCCATGGCGGTGCAAGAAACAGGAGGACCCGAATAAAACCAACGACCTTTGACGAGCACTACAACATACTCTCAAAACCGAGCTGGGAATCTAGTCAGCATCGCCGACGGAGAGCGCCGAGCGATTTACCACTCAGCTGTCCAGGCTGCGACTTCTGTATATTTTCTGTTGGTCTTCTGCGTGGTTAATAATTTGCCGCTACGTGGCAGTAGCTGTTCAAAGCTTCGCGACACAAGAAGCGCAATTAAATTTGTTGGCTCTGTCAGTGGGAGAAATTATGGTTTAGCAATTATATCGACCAGGCCAGTCTAATGCATTGCCTGCCTGCCCTAAATATATTCACGATGTTTCTTTTTTCCCCGTTTACTCTGTGTTTCTAATGAGTGTTTATGGCACCGGAAAAGAAATATTTATTGTGTCTTTGCCGACAAGATTTTATTTTTTAATTAACGTTTTCTTGAACTATTCAAGACCAGTGACTGACCGGTAAAAATGTTTAATGCAGGCCATCTCTTGACGTAATTGTCGCATACTTTACTAGATTTATTTTTCTTTTGTTATATTAAAACATAGATGATTAACTTAAGATAAATAACATATATGATATATTTGTGGACAACATTTGATGTGAATGGCTTAAAAAATGTTGACATGCTTTGCTCTCTGAATTTAAAATATAAAATATTGTATATACAGAGAGAACAATATTTAAAATTAAGCACTACTATGAAAAATTGACCTCCAATTCTTAATTGCAGATATAAAGCATTAATTAAAGTGACATAGGAGCTATATTTAGATTCTTATTCAGGAACGTCTGAAAAACAAAAATCAAACATAGATACTTCTTTCTACTTGTTTCGGTTTTTCGGCAAAAATTTCTTATCTAGCTACCAGAATACAGGTAAACAAGACCCACTGTTAGAACAGAAAAAAATGGAATGAAGTGGGGTGCGAGAAAGGTTTACATCAAAACCATCATACAGCTGCTGAACACTTTTAGATACCTTTTGCATGGGAATACAAAAACAAGAAACAAAAGCCTTTAAATAGGTAATAAGCTTTATTCAATCAGAAACACTACTGATTTGTTGAAACAGAAGTTTAAATGAGTGAACATGTTAAAGTTATACTTCTAATCTACCTGAATGATGCGCAGAGCCATTCGTCAGTATTTGTAGGCGTAATGACCTCGCAAGAGGTAACGTAAAGTAATAAATGCATATACTACACAAAATAAATGGACATAGGTAGATTGTAATAATATTGATGTAGATAGGAGTTCATAGCTTAGACAGCTTTGGTCTGTGTCGGGACATGCAAAGGCAAACTAAACCAAATGCTGCTCATACATAATTAAGTGAATGAGATACATCAAAATACTTCTTCAATGCAGGTACGACTTTTCCAAATGTAATCGACGGACACATTATGCATGACTTACTGTTAAGTATAATAGTTTGTTTCCAGCTTAGATTGTTAACAGAGGTTACAGTTATAAATATTCTATGGCGATCACCATAGGGCGGTCATCTTATTCATATAAGTAATATCAATTTCCTACAATTGACATCTATATCAATATAAACCTTATTTTCTTAACAGCGCCATCTGCTAGGTGCTAGGTACGACTTTTTTTTCAAACTTATCCCATTTACTTTAAACCAGCGGTTTACGACGGTCTAATTAAAAATATCTTCATTCATAGTTCTTTCATCTTATCAATAATGAAAATCAAACAAATTGACCACCATAATGGCCCCAATAGCTTCTATTTCAACAAATTAACACATAATTGCTGCTTAGCAAATGATGCGTTCCAGTTAATACTTCTTTTCTTAAGTACACCGTGGAATATATGATTAACTTTACGACCTAAGAACCATTACTTGCTAAATAAGGACGCAAGAGTCGTCAAGAGAACAGATATTCATGGAGTTTTTAACTCTGCCCCTTATTGGAAGGATTTAAGAACACTTTCGTGTGGCACATATTTCACAGAGTCACGTGATATGAGCAGAGAAACGGCCCCAGAACATGTATATTTGGCCAACACTTTCAACCATGAGGGGTTATTGGTTGTAGTATCAATGAGTTTATAACTCCATGTCTTTGTGCTTGAAGATTGCTTTTGAAAGACTGGCGAGTTATTTCAAGACTAGGTTTGGTAAATAAACGAGGGTGAATTATAGCCGAACACTGAGTAATTCCAGTTATCACAGCTACGCGGTACAGGGGCAGAAAACCGGCGGCAGATGTGACTTCACTTCCGAGTACCCTCACTTACGATCGAACTTTGTAGTTATTGCGCAGTTACAGCTTGCATCTACTTGAATCCATTCCCAGTCGAAGGACTGTTCCGTTTCCTTCCGAACATAGGCCATGACGTACGTCTTTTGAGCCAAGCAAGCCGAGTTGTACCTGTAGACACAGCATAATCAAATAATATAACATCATCCACTGCGTCCATGCATCGCCACATGTTTAATTTTTGCAATTATAAAAAAGGCTGTGAAGTAATCCTTTTGATCACTCATATTTCCAGAAGATTTTTTATATGTTTTATTTTTGAAACCTTGTTTACACTTTAAATAGTTTTAAAAACAATTCTGCTTGCCGCCAAAGGGTTTATTTAAAAATTAACATATATTTAGAGGCATTAGGTATTTAGAAGCATTAATTTTTTATCATATCCTCCACCAAACTTCTGAAATTATTTCTACTTTACACATGATTCTAGAAACAACTATTAGATGTCTTTTGTTCAAAAACGGGTGCTACTTAAAAACTACGGTCAGCGATACACCATAAAACAATACTGAAGGGTTTCTTTTACAGTTGATAAAAGGTGTAAATGACTCCGATACAACAACCCAACAAAAGAAAACCATTTGTTATTTAAAATAATTGTTGTTTATCCAATGAATGGTCCACGACTTCAGGAAGAAAAATTAGGCCTTAAATTCAGGAAAACATTGCTAACATGTATTTTGCCAGTGATGGTGTTTAGTTGCTTCAGGTGTTCACTTTCAATCGCCGGGCTGTACTTAATTTTCAAACATAAGACAGGGTTGAAAGAATATTGCCAGAATCAAAGGTTCCGTTTCAAAGCAATAAAATAATAATTTAACATAATTTATTATAACAATAAAATAATAATTTAACATAATTTATTATAACAAGAAAAATGGCTAAATGAATCTGATTAGGTGTTAATTCATTAAATTTTCCTTAATGGGGTCATTAACAACAGAAGATACATTAATAAAATAAGTAATATAATTTGAAGATCTGAGGGTAGTTCTGATTATGAAAAAATCTTATAACGCCTTCGTGGAGAATGTATGAACATGCTTATCAACAACTTGCTTGTAAACACAGCAATGTTGACAAACGAGAGAAACATATAACATAAGGTGGTAGGTTGCATTAAACGGAGGTAGAACGGTCACTTGTTGCAAAACGCCATTTGCAAAGCTCTGGCATATCCGACTTACTGCCAGATGCACTTGTTGAATTTGTTATGATTACTTTTGCAGGCCTCCAAAAAAAATAAACACGTTGATACAAAACAAAACAAGCAGCCTGTGTGCCGTGTATCCTCATTTTCTGGCCTGTTTTTTTTATAAAAGATCCAAGAGATTTCCTTTAGTTTATAAATGTCAGATAGGTGAATAGACCCCTTTAAACATGGCTAATGTTAAGAACCTGAATCAATGACTACTGGTCAATATGGGGTCGTGGTCTTTCTGTTGCATAATATGAGAAAACGAGAAAGTGGTCAGAGGCCCGAGCTTCCCACCAGAATCTAAATCAAAGCACACAACACCATAGAAAATGTTTGTCAAGGTTCAACAATTCCATTCACTGGTTAGCTCCATAATAATAGTTCAGGGCATCGAAAGGGGCTAAAAAGTAGGCGCAAGTCAAAATGGAAGGCAAGCTATAAAATTATAATATAACATGTGATGGTGGATCCATATTACCTCTGAAATTAAAAGAATGAATTATTCCGTGGTTGTTATTCTGATACTCACAAGATTAAACAAATCTGGTCAGATTTTTTTACGAAAAATTGCACAAGGGCAGCTTAGGTTACCGAGTGTAAACCAAAATACCCCTCGCCTCTTGGCCGAGGTATAAAATGTTTTATATTGAATTCCATGGCGTCACGTGACTTACCGTTCATGATCGATGCCATTACAACATCTTGGGCATGCGCGGTTGGCACGAAGCAGGATTGTGTTGCACGTGATAGTATAGAACCATTGATGACCCTGCGACCCGTGGGAAGGCTGGTACACTTCCACCAAAGAATCGTTTATGTCTCTCGCCGAATACAGGAGTTGCCATTCTTGGTGCGAGGGACATACAGGTTGGGCAACGTCCAGTGGAGAAGACTGTCGTTTGGCAATCTACAGATACAGTAAAAGCCAAATGTAAAATATCCAGCAAACTTATTATACTTTAACGCCTCATTACCGCCACATACTGTTCGCGACTGGTATACTTATTACTCTAGTCGATCATATTGGACAGAAATTTAATATTGATTGAATTGAATATGATAATGATGATTAATGCGTCCCAAAGCGTCTTTCCCACATATATTGCGAATTTCGTCAGTTCTATTGTCAGTTCTATGGCTAACATGTAGTTTCACTTGACAAAATCCGTTATACTGGTTCATTGAACCTGGAAAACTACAGACTTGGCAAAAATATGTTCAACCCCTAGGTTTCTTTTTTATGGTACTCATTAAGGGTGTGCTGCTAAATGGTAAAAGCATTCAGCTCTTTAAAAATAACTAGGATTACTTTCAAATTAATGAGGTGTATAGACATTTTCATATGTTATTTCAAATAACCAGTTTCAAAATAACCAGCAAAACAAATGAAGCAAAATACATGTGAAATCTTCATGCAAATATTTAAGAGTGGTGAGACAACCACATACGCTCTCCTGGTGTTTTACGTCAAGTGATTTACGTTTTGTTGTGCCACGTGTTGCTGTGTTATCAGAGTATATGACTGGTATATCTAAATTGAGGATTCCTCAACCATAGTTGGCTTCGTCACTAATTTACATCATTTCTTCCTCAGCCAGATTTCATTATTTCAGACATTCCGTAGAGACAGCACAGTCCACGTATATGCTTATATTGATTGCTGCCTTTAACTTTAGTAAAACAATAGAGGTTACCTAAAAGATTGCCTTTCAGCCATTTTTTAATTTTCGACAATAATATAGTATCGTTCCCATATCCGAGTTTCAAGAAACTTTCATCAAAATGTTAAAACAAAGTTCTCGAATGTAATTTAATGTAAAGGGAATTAATATTTAATTTTATTGATATTCTAGCTATCTTCAAGCTTTATTGTAAATTTGGGATATCCAAGTGTGTGAGATTCTCGGTTACCTTTTTATTTTTAATACATATGAATGATGTTTCTTCACTAATCACTTTTTCGTGATTTTATTTGATTTTTTTATTTTATTTTCAGTTTGCCGTGGTTGTGGCTCACAAAATAATACCATAAGAACAACGATTTGGAACCCCTAATAAGATTAGTGCCTCAACATTAATTGATATTTATATTACTCTCATTACAGACTGTACATAAATAATTAAAAATAATGATAAATAAATCAGCTGTCGGACAGACAGCTCAGTATCAACGTTCATTGGTTAAAAAAAAAGCAAAAATGAAACCATCTATGCCTGTCTTTGTATACCCTTTGCTTGTTTCTGTTTGAGAGGCATGACCCTAAAGCTCCTTAAAATACACGTCAGAGTTGTTTGAGTCTATTCGTCTAGTTACTTTGTGATTAGGGCGTTGTCTTCGGTTTTTACTGATCTCACGCGGTGCCTAGGGTCTTCATTATAGTGAAGAAACCTTGTCTTGACTTTGCCAGAGTAATTGTCACACAATTTATGATTTTGTATAAAAGGCGTATGGTCTAATGAAGTAGTAATGAGGAACAGGCAATGAAGATGCACAAAGAAGTAAATGATGCTGGATCTAAATTAACGTTAAACCAAGCATGAGAAGATGAAATAATGCATGGTTAGTGCAAGTAAGTTTCCCACGCGACTAATTCTCCGGGGGCAATTTTTTTCCATGTTATTCTCTGTGATGGACATAGATTTTATTCCTATTTACACGTGGTTCTTTCGTCAAAGTTGTTCCTGTACCTTATCATACAAATATGATATTGTCTATTTACGCATGTAGATACACCATTGATCGTGGTGGAAAATAAGCTTTTTAATGAAAAAAAATCCAAATATGCGTAAATGTTATTTCGATAAACTTTGTTTCATAAGTAGAATTTCAGGCGAAGATGATTTTGATAAATGGCATTTTATTTGACTGACTGCATGATTTTATTTTAATTCTGTCATTGTTTTATTGGAATTTACAGGAAAGGGGGACATCAGAAAGAAATTAGGCATTTAATGGAAGTGTAAATCCCTTCCATGTGGAAAAGAATTTATAGGTCAAGAGATATTATTGGAGCCTTAAAACGAGCCATGATTGTGCTTTTGGCGTGGGAGGAATTCATCCGTTTGCTAATCATGCAAAAAAAAATAAGAAGCTTCTATTTATATAAATAAAAGAAAATTGCACGCAGGTAGAATACCAGATAGCTCTAAATGTCAGGAGCTTATACCAGCATCTCAGAGCCACTACCATTGAGAGCGCCAACACTAAGAGTTGAAGAGCACCAGTTCAAGGGGTGCATTTCTCTTAATATTGTATGACCGAGTTTGAGTTTTATGAATCTAATATAACAGGGTCGATTGCTCTGCTAGTGTTTTCTTGGAGCCCGTAGGACGCAGATATTGAATGGTGATTTTGTAAGCAAACACCTTAAAGGAAAAAAAAGCCATTGTATGTTACAGGCGGTAATACATTCACCCACGCCTTTAGCTGCACCCTCCCGATAGCTGAACCTGTTCTCGTGCTTGATCAATTTCTTGATATACTGACAGTAAATCTCTGCTTTATTCTGAAACGATATCATACAAATGGTTCTTTCCCGGGGAAAATATGAAATAAAGGAGAGGATAGATCATAAGGCTGAAGAAAGAATATGCTTTTTCACTTTGCTGTTACGTGCGGGAACGTCAGTTTAAAATCCACGTGTATCCATTTTCATAATTTGCTGACAGTTATCTGTTTTATTTTAAAACGATCCCATACGGATTGTTTCTTAGCGGCGAAAATATGAACAAAAAATAACACTTAAGTATGACTAGGGTGTTCTGGTATTACGGACAAAAATAAAATTCTAGATATAATCGTTTTCTGAACAAATATCTGTGTTTTTAAAGTAATGTATTATATTCTGCCTGAGGGTATGACATCTTTATTCTCCTTAAGAAGATTTCCACTTTGTGCACTGGTTTAAAGGAGAAAATATCATTGTGCTGTCTAGATGTGATCTAAAAAGTAGGCCTAATTTGGGTTGTTTTGACTGAGTGACTCAGTCAAAACAACCCAAATGAGGCCTACTTTTTAGCAATGAGGTGTTATATGTTTAGCCAGCTTGAAATCAACAAGTCCTTATTACTGTGTGGCTATGTAGTTACACCAGTAAAAATCTGCCATGGCAAATGGTTGTATATGGCTATCGATAAAATAATAGCCGTAAATAATATTTACGGGAATATTATCTTTTATTACGTAATTCACTACTGAGAGAGAGCAATAATAGCCCATTGGTTTAGTGAATGTGACACGATATTTTGAAAGATCCTCAACAGTTTCAGGGTGAAATTCAGATAACATTATATAAAACCTTGTTACGTTTTCTGAACCTGTTTATTTTATCTGCATTTTGTTTCGTATAGATTCCCGTCATGGCCATCGAAAATCTTATCGTTTCTTGTCAGGGCAATCGAAAAGCGCATGTTTTTTTTGCCAGATTCATTTGTAATCGCATCGTTTCTCTTTCATCTAACCATATATCATATCAACCCTACTATAGCATATAACCAATACAGCTAAAATGCTCTAAATCAAACCGCTATTGGCTTCCATCAATGACATTAAGTTTATTTTTCATGCTTTTTTGTAGTTTTCACTCACAAGACATGGCACAGGTTATTGCATTCCATAAACGTTGGAATAAATATAATCAAACATTACAACAGACCATTAAATCTCTAAGATCCCGCCTGTCACTTAGAACGGGCCCTGGCCTGTAAATGCTAATACAGGGGTAGTGTTATTATATTATTAAATACACAAGTCAGCCTTTACATTGTCTGTGAGCGACAGTTTAACTTTATATCATGTCGCGTTGCTTTCTCGGTTACCTTTGAATTAACCATAAATCATGTAATATTGAAAGTGCGTGTTTCTCTCGACTTACCAATAAATTATGTTGTGTGGGGATTGCTGGTTTCAGTCAACTTACCCATTTATTATGTTGTGTATGGACTGCGTGTTTCAGTCGACTTACCCATAAATTTTGTTGGGTAGGTAGTGCGGGTTGATGTCCACTTACCCACGAATTATGGTGTGTAGGGGTGTAAGGGTTTGTGTCCATATCAATAAATTGTGTTGTGTAGGGGTGTGAGGGTTTGTTTCCACTTACCCATGAATTATGTTGTCTAAGGAGTGTGGGTTGGTGTCCACTTACCCATAAATTATGTTGTGTAGGGAGTGCGGGTTTCCGGTCACCCACAAAGAGCCTCCGTTCCATCAGTGCAGGGTGAAATTTAAGGTGAGCGTAGAAGCCTTTCAATTTGTGTCGAAATAGCCGGGCTTGTTCCTCCGACAATCGGTCTAACGTCATTTCTTGTCCGCCTATTTCGTGGACTAGTCTGCTAGCTAAGGCTGAAACAGAGGGAAACAAAGAAAATTAATTTGTGATTGACATACTGTCAGAGCAATTTGACTGGTACCATTTTTACATTTAGCCCTTCGTGTGTTCTGTAAATGTCGCAATAATGATCTGCCATTCCTCATAAAATCTTTATGAATTTATCTATAAATTCAAGAGGAATACGTCTTATTTCTTTTGTTTTACGAATCGTCATACAAACATTACGATTAAATCACTTTTCTCTTAAACTTTAACAATATTAAAAGCGGGTATTTACCTAATGAGCAGATATGCATTTATATATTTTTACAAGATATCACTGAACTCAGTTCAGTCAATTGATCGACAGTTTATGAAAAATGGAAAATATCCTGTCGAAAAATACCATTGGCAATTCTTTTACAATATGTTGATTCTGACATCGTATTAGCAGCTGGGTGTTGTTCTACAGTATTATTATAAACGCTTATATAACAATGATATTGACGTAAATAGGCCACCCAAGTTACTTTTGTGGAGCGGTTAATTGTCTTGGATAACACTGAAAGTGTGCTTAGTTCCTGACCTTTACATCCTTGTTGGTATCTTTCTGCCTCATATAGCACGGCAAAAGACATATGACTCCGGGGCACCCAGGGGTATTCACGATACATTGTGTATTCTGGCCATAAGTGCAACCACATTCACTCTTATAAGCGTAATTTGGACATAATAAGATTTTAGTAACATGATATATACCACGGGTTGGGCACACTTCGGCCGCCAACCTACAGGCAGCCTGTGAGGTAAATTGATGTGGCTCAAAAACGTCCTTATTCGGTGATGTCAGTTTTACAGTTCTGTAAATCTCTTGGTACTTAGAAATTAGGTATTTTTTGTAAAGTTTGCAAGAATAATGTGCGTGTTCCTTGTTTCATTCAATATGTTTGTGCAACAGAATGTCTTTTGTATTAATATTAGTTATAATATTAGCTACACGAATGCTGAATTCTGATTATAAAAATCCAGTACCGCATTGAAAGCAATTGGATTTATTCATTAAAATGCTTGGTGAAAAAGTTCAGCATAATTTCTGAGACATAAATTCACTCTTTTCCATTATTTTTTGTCTATCAAATAAAAAGATACTTGAATAATACTTGTGTTTCAATGTAAAAAATCTTATATTAAATATAACCTGAAATTCCTTAAATATAGCTTCTTATCGATTCTACCCGCAAGAAACACTACTGTTGTTTCATGTGGCCAACTTGAAGAAAACTTTGCCTACCCCTGATATATACGGTTTCCTGCCCTTTATTGCCAACAAAGTGTGTCTGTCTGGAGACAAATAAGGCAGGAATCGTCGTTTGGAAACTGCTATGTCTCCATTCATAATGGTCCTGCACCGAATATAGTTAGGATATAGGGCAGTTTGCAAAAGAAGATCCAAGCCTTGCTTGCTTGCTGACTGAAAGTCACCTGAGCAATAGTGACCACTCTTTCTCCGTCGGCCGTCCAGTTGTCTGTCCGGTCGTCCGTTTAATAGAGCCTAGAAACTTATTGTTTAGGAAGGTCACGGCTTTTTTCGGAAAGCCTAATGTAGCAGTGACCTATATCCCTCCATTGCTGGCAGAACACTTACAGGAATTGAGCTTTAGGAAATTCGTCTGCTGTACAAGACTCAGGTGCCACCTACTGTTCTCTCTCTTTTTATGGCAGCGATTAAGCAATATTTCCAGAACACAAGGGCACACAGCAGCGGGTTGTCACCGACTGGACTGATATATATATATATATATATATATATGTGTGTGTGTGTGTGTTTTCTGCTAACCATTGTATGGCGGTTTAATCCCTTGGATTTCGATCGGTTATACGAGCTGTAAGTGTGCACCTGGTTATCGTTAACTGTCAATACTCGGGTAAAAACAGAAATAATCATAGATATGTTACGAAAGATGTCTGAAGGGGTAATACACCAGAAAGTAAACGCAGAACTTTACAAAACTTCATTTTCATACTCGGGAGCTTTCACTGGAATAGACTCGCACCTAAAATCCATGAAGCCAAAAATCTCTTCTCTCTTTCAGGAGAATGTTTAAACGCGCACTCCAGGAAAAAGTATATTCTTTTATGATTTTAAACCTCATATATTTTATACGATTTTACATGAACTGTTCATCTCATGTTCGTCTTCATATATAGGTACCTTTTCTAGGGTATAACTTCATTTTTTTCCGATAGCCTATGCAGTCGTTAGATATCTTTGACTGATCGATCATTAATATACTCTAAGTAATGTATGTTATCTACTTAAAAACTGTACTTATGTCTTTATGTCAATTGTATCATATGTTTCAAATTGAAGCAGGACCTCGTGGAAAACGGTGTTGTTGAATGAACTATCCCGTTGAAATATATTGTAATAAATAAATACATAAAATAAATATATGGGGTTCACGAAATCCCACCTTGTTTCCTTAACTTACAAACTTTCCGTTTCAGGTTTAATCAAATATTTTCAAACAAAAGTGTCTTATACTTTATATCTTTCCGACTTTAGAATTATTTGTTCCAGGTTAAATAAACATGACATTAGGAATGATTAAAACTTCATAACATGTCGTTTGGTTCTTGAGTGAATCCCAAAAGATTCATCAGAGTTTTCAGAATGTTGTCTTCAAGAATCCGAAGACCCGCTCTGAAGCTCAGCGTCTTATACCCAGGCAATATCCGATTTCTCCTATTTCAAAATGGTATAGTCCGTACCAGTACCCGTGTCCGCATGTTTTTTCCGTGATAATTTTTTATACAAGTAAAGCAGTGTAAACCTTCCTTGTCAAAAGGTTGCATGAGCTATTCCGCCGACTACCTGTACAAAAAGTAATGCCTTACCTTGCTTTAATTTTCTATGAGACGAATAATCTAAAATATGACAAAACAAATTACAGCGTTTACGACTTATTCTTTGCCTGAGAACTTATAATAAACAAGCCAGTAAAACTTATGACGTCAGTCAATTGAAGATGACGCGCGACCGATCACTTTGACGTCTTTGTGACGTCACTGTTGTCTAACACAAAACGCAGCCATAGACAAGGAAAGTGTAACATGGAAGAATGTACTGTCTAGCAGTGCCGGGAAGACGCTATTCACGATATTTCAGCATAAAAAACGCAAACAATTCGCAAAGTAAATACACTTTACATGATTTATAACTCCTTTACACAAAATCGGCGGAATATCCGTTTATCTACTTCAGGCCAAAGGGCATTTTTAAAGAAAAAACTTAAAATAATTATTGCGAAAAAAAAACATGCGGACACGGGTTTTGGGACGGACTATATGATCTGCGGATGACCGTAGACCTCAACGCATCACGTCAAGATTTCCAGGCCCCCCGTTGAAAATGTGATGACGGTCCGCTACCAAAATCACACTATCAAGGATAGTCACTCTAGCAATAATGCGTTTTAAAACAAAATAGAAAATCTTGGAATAAAATAAATTCCCATACCAAGGTAGTGGAATTTTACTAAAATATTAAAAGGTGACTCACCCGATATCATGAGGTCAAAAGCACCATTTTCTGCACGTCGTGAATTTCGTATTTCTGCAAATAAAACAACGATATATCACATACACATAATAATAATAATAATAATAATAATAATAATAATAGTAATAATAATAATAATAATAATATAATAATAATAGATGACATCTTCGGGTGATATCCATTCGGATGATATAGATCTGGAGCATGACCCGTGATCAATTAATATTCACAAATGTACAGACACGAAAGATCCATGGAATATGGGCTAAATAAGTGAATGCCAGAGATTTGCATTCTTTGTTGGTTGTTATTAGATTATTAGTTGTCCTTGTCTAAAATTCACAGAAACCATTACGTTTGTTGATAATAAAAAAAAATATTAATAAAATAGATATATAGATTTCTATTTTCAAATAATAACGGTCTTGAGGAAAGGCAGTGAGACATTTGTGTGCATAAATAGGATACAAAGTATTGATCAAAATAAGAGAATAAGGTGTTTGAACATTATCTAACTGCCCGGATCAATTGTCCTTCAAAATTCACATCTTGAGAAAAACTAGTAAAATGGGTCAATTGGTGTTATTTTTTTTACAGTAACATACTCTTTAATTAAACGTGCCGTTGGACCCTATTGACTAAATGTAACGCATGCGACCATAACAAATAACTCAACAGACTCAATTAACCGATAAATTGTCCTAACAGGCCAAAATGAACCTGACAAGTCCGGCCAACAAGCTTATCAGATGCCAAGAATTTCACATAAACCTTTAAGTCAGTCATTTTCTGATAAAGCATTTACTCAAACACATTCTGATATTCATAAATCTGTGTTGTTATTATAAAGTAAAGAAAACAAACGTCACTCGGGTAAATAAGCCTTTATATGATTTGCTATCTATACTTCTACATATCCTTGTATTACAGACGTCTAGACTAATCCATGTCTAGACTAAATCAGCCTACATCTGATAAAGGTCCTGATATTAAGAGTCCGGTAAACTTAGCATTTTAGGTATGCACCACATACCGATAAACAGCCATACATCTCACCTTAAGTAGCAATATAGCAGTTAATCAACATGAATTGTTCGTAAATAAAAGAACAATTCGGTGCGGTTGTTGTTTTATTTATCACACAAGCACTCCGTTAAAACTAGCATTTACTCTCACGTTTCATATATATATGTAATAACCTTGTTCCTTTTACTCACGTCATTTGCCTAATAATCTTTCGCAAAATAAAGCAGAGGTCCCATTGTTTCAGCTTATTTTACTTTGGCTGTTTGTCTCGCCCTCTAATCTCCAATCTCCTGCCGCCCTCCAGGCTGTTATGTGTTATTTTATTGCCTCCGCCTGGAGAGAATGCGTTCATTTCCGTGTGCGTGTGTGTGTTATTAGCAACATAACTCACGCAATCATGAACGAAATCCCATGAAATTTACAGGGCACCTCGAGGAAAAGGCCTATGAAGGAACGATAAGATATTTCTTGTGGGTCTGGCTCATGATCCAGAAAAGGTTTTCCAGTAAAATTTCAAAGAAGGTGTATGCAAACACTTTTTGGGCAACAAATGCAGCAATGAACCTGGGAATATGGGACAATAGGTGAATGAAATCATGGGTTGCGGTGTATCTCAGATTATTGGCCGCCTACATGGCGAAGGCCTGCATTCCTGGTAATGCACATTTGAAAATATGAGACTCTCATACATATTATACCTATTTTAGGATGAAGATAAATAATCATTATTGAAATGAATCTCTTTTGTCTCCAGTAAGCAACGATTGAACCCCCCCCCCCCCTATTTTTCTAAATGTAACCCTGCAAAACCGCCGGTAATATTTAAATTTCAAGAACAAAGCTTCATTTAAGAACAGTCCACCAATGATAGTGGTGCATGGTCAACAGTACCCCGGACATTTTCAAGAACGAAACTACTTAATTGTAATAAAGAAAAATTAATTGAAATCAGACTACAAATATCAGGAACATTTGTCGAGAAACATACAGAAAGAAGGTGAAATTACGTATATCAAAGGAAAAATTACATATTATCGGATAATTTTAAAGCGCGGCAATGAAAATAACGGCAGCATTAGACACTATTTTGTACGTGTCAGCCGACCCCCCCCCCCCCCTTCCACATTCCAACCACGTGCAAATTTTGAACGAACAGTACAGAAATTCAGTAAATTATTTTTTCCCTCTGGAACATAGGTTTCGAGATGAATAATATCAAATTGAAAATATTAGATTCCCGTACAAACAGTATATATAGTACAGCGTTGCTGTTGTCATAAATAGGTGTATACTGTCTTTTTAATTATGCGTGCGTCCAGCACTAAAACCAAAAACAAACAATTCAATACTATACCTATTTTTGAATGAAGATGAAGATAAATACTCATTATTGAAATAAATCTCTTTTGTCTTCATTAAGCAATGATTACCCCCCCCCCCCCCCCCAATTCTTTTTTCAATGTAATTTGATAAACCGTCGGTGATATTTCCTTTCAAGGACAGAGCTTCATTTAGGAACAGTCCACCAATTATAGTGGTGGTCAACAGTACATGAGACATTTTCAAGAACGAAACTACCAAATTAAAGGAAATCATACTACATAAATCTGGAATAGTGTATAATTTGGAAAAAAATAATAAACGCAAAAGAAAGGTAAGTCTCAAATTAATGTTGTTTATCAACGTGACATAAACGTAAAATGTATCCTCCCTCCCCTTTAACCATTGTCAGTGCATGGCAAACCACCTGTTAGCACCAGGTGACCCCGTAATCCAGAAAAGCGTGTCCAAGTTCTTTTCTGAAATCGACAATTCAAGAGCAGACGACACAAGTCGAGCAAGATAACAAGTTCTGTGTGTGAGTATTTTATTTTTTTCAATCACATGTTCCCAGCATTTTAAATCGTGACAGCTCCATACAACCGAAAAGGCAAGTGATTTCTAAACATATACTCTGTGCAACAGAAGTGTTTAAGATGTGAAAAATCTTACGCTCTTTACATAGCGCTTTACCTATAGGGCCACTACCTATATCGTAAGGCGCTGTTTGTTATGACCTCGTATCCTGAATTGCAACACCAGAGGGGAGCACTGTATTTTTGTCCAATCAGATGAGATCTTGTGCTGGAAGACAAAGCCAAGCGAGGAATACACGGAGCCAATCATGTTTATTTCCTTTTGAGTGACAGCTCATAGCACCGCGTAACCGTCTCAACAGGCCACAGGCTCAGAGAGAATTGCCCCTGACGTGGTTTGCTTAGGGCCTTGGGCACATAGGATGCTCGGCCGGTGAGCTGTAATTCAAACGAAATGTAACAACAAAGGCTGCGTGCACACCTCGCCGGCTTGTTTCAGTTCTGCAGACAACAGATACATGGCTACGCTAACACAGTCATAATGTCATAATCGAATCCGTCGACGATGCGAGAATGCAGAGGGAGTAATTTAAATTCGACCGGTAACTCATCAAGTGGCGCTTGAAGCGCAGCAATAGGCGGAGCCAGGATGCCTGTCGAGTGTTTGTTTATTGGAATCTGATTGGCTGCTTGTCACATCATACGCACGTTTATTTCAGCGGACAACGAACCGCCATCTGGTGTCTAAATATATCTTAAACGGTCAAAGTTGGCAGCGTGAAAATTAGTTGCTTCTTTAGAAGCGCAAGATTTCCGCTGCCTCGGGAGCGTAGAATCATCTGTACTCTGTGTTAACTAGTTTCTTTTGACATCGTATTCTCAAAACGATAAATTTTCACCCAATGATGTATTACTCGAGTTCGGACTCGAGTGCACATTAAAGGGACGTGGACTCCGACTCTGATGAGGTTAGGACTCGAGATTTCAAGCAAACTCCATCTGAGTACAGTAAAAAATGTCAAATAGTACGAAGACTTGTATTACAGACTACAATCAGAATATCACAAAAAATGTACCGTCTACCAAGTTTTTGCCATGCATTAGAAGCTAAATATTATAAATTCAAGTAAAACGAATGTGCATAAACTAATGATAAAACATACATGATAATTTCAAATTTCCATTTTAAATTTCTTTTAATAAGGAGAATTGTTTTGGACTTGGACTCAGGTTTCAGTGTCTCGGACTCTAAGAGGATGGACTTGGACTTGAGTGGCCTGGGCTCGAACTCCAAAATGGTATGACCTCGACTTCATTGCTGTTTTCAATAATTTCATAGAAAGCTGCAATGGGAAGTGATGACCTAATGAATCAATTGCTAAAATAAATCTCCAGTTTATGTTTTTCTGGTTTGTGTCTAAAGATTTGACAGGTCACGTCCCCCTACATAAGTGCACATATTTGATTTGGCTATTCATATTTTTTTAATGTTCACATAACATCATCCAATCAGCAGCTATCGACGGAGGCTGTGAATGTGACCAACGACCTTGATATGTTGTAAAATAAAGACTGATTTCTCACACCTTGAAATAATACTGTTTCTTAAATATCGTGCAAGGTAGGTGTATATTTCTCTTGCTGATAATTAGGTCCCTTTTAAAATCGAAATGTTACTAATTCTGTAGCATAAAATAGGTTTATGAGGGGATGGAACGGACTATATACTACTATTTCTCTCAATTTACCTGTTCAACCCAAATCGCTTACGCTATTAGGGGAAAGATAGAGGATTTTGGAATTAGGGGGCTCATACAGAGTCATGGTCCAGTTAGAAGAGTGATGAAAATGTCAGTATATTTTGTACATAACATAACACTTGCAAGCTTGTATTTTCCTATTTACAAAATTTTGATGACCGAAATAGAGGGTTCCCTGTGCTCCTCCAAAAGAAAATAAAGATTTTTTTTAATTATGCCTTTTAACCCAAAAGGGCTTTCATAAAAAGAGAATAGACAGTTCTGAATAACGGATTCATACATGAGTTCGTGTTATAGGAATTATCATTACATAGGGCTGTAACCATACATCGAAAAATCGATTCTTAAAATCGAAGCCAGGCGTGAAACGATAAGCAAATTGGGAACTAAATAACCAATTTATTTTCCGTACTGATTTTTAGTCATTCGTTATTGGTCCGTTACTCATATCTCAGGGCAGAATAGCAGCATTCATGATGAAGTTGGTACATGTTTAATAAGGAAAGTCACCGTATATCCTACATAAAAAGCTAGAGTAGTAATGTTTGGGTTGATTCATATATTACTTGTCAAATATTATTGTCTAAATGGATCTTAGGAATATTACTGTATAATCAAAGGAAAACCGTCTCTGAGGCAAAAACTAATTATCATTTATTGCATTAATCGAATTGAGAACCGAATCGAACGGCAGTAATCTCGAACTGCATAGAACTTAAGGGCACTTACAATACACAGGTCCCATAATATTTATCTATCGCGAAAAACCATGTAATTGAGGGAAATTTCAAACCATCGTGCGCAAGTCCCTTTAGCCTGTGACTATCATTCCATTTCCTACAACTGTTTCTGTTTCACTATATATACTATTATATTTTACCCTTGGTTAGTCAGTGAATTGGGTTTAATGTTTGGATTTTTACTGCAGGGAGCGTTCATTTAATTTTAAATGCAAGTGTCACAACTTGCCACAACATATATTTCACGCAAAAGTCCAAAACATCTCGAGTCTAGGGGTTGCAAAAAAACTGGTTTATTTCCGAATACGTCACAAATGGCTTTCGCCCACCGTTGACTGTTTCCAATCTCACAAAGAGTAATTCCAGAACTATCTGCACAGTTCTTTGGCATCCGCCCGCTAACTGGCTCTAACTTAACAGATACACAGTCCGCAAAAATTGCGATGCCCTCCTTGGCTAAATATAAAACTCCAAGGACCAATACTCGTCGTAAACGCGATATTTGACGAAAACACTGTTTTATAAATTGCTGTTTCATATCCAAGCTTAGGTATTGTGTAACAGGGATGATCTCGTAGTGGTTATAAGAAGATGGTTTTGCAGCATTATATCTGTGACAGTTTTACTCTCCTCATGCGGCAGAAATCCAATGTTTCTGTACATGCTCTTGATATAGATATGTATATATGTATATACGCACACATATATATGATTTTACCAAATAATGCACTTGCATATTTTAAAAAAAATTACAAAAATTTGATTTAACCAATGTGAAACACAATTTCCGAAAGCAAGTCAGCCAAATTCTTGTTTAAAAGTAACAGCAAGTTTTGAAGATTCTTAAAACCATGAAAATATATACAAATGTATTACTTAAAAAGTCATGAAAGGAAATACTTTTAAAAAAATATGTTATATCATGCAGTATGAAATTTTTGTCAATATATGTGAAAAACTAACTAATTCATGTTGTTATGCTGTGACAAATAGTGCCGGGTTATTTTCTCTGAATATAGTGTATTTTTCTATTGTTCTGTTTTCCTTATAATAGGTAAGGAATTCGCCAAATAAATAACCTCAATTTACAATGTAAGTTTTCTTATGTTACAGATGTCTGTTTTATTGTGAGCTGTTGACATTTTGATTCGTTTTTGGCTCAAGCCCTGGGCGTTGCTATGCTACAGCGTCCGTTGCTCTAGCTGGCCGGGTGCGGCCCACGTATGAACACAGCGATCATGCTAGTCTGGGGCTTTCTCGCCAGGCCGAGCCGGACCGGCCAACGTGTGAACCCTGACATGTAGAAACACAGCGTTCTTTGTTCTAGAGGATTCCTGTAACGTGTGTACTGTGTATCATGTTAGGTTCTTTAGATTGTTCGGGAAATGGAAAGTTCTCGGCTTGAGGTGAAAAGTTATAAATAAGGGGCGGTGTTTTAGAGCCGAGAGAGAGGAGAGATTACTGTTGTACTGATCCAGCGGACACAGAAGAGAGTCAGTTTGTGGACATTTTCCTAAAATTGCGGCAGTTATAGCTTTTCTTCGAATTTGTAACGGATTTTAATTGGTCTTCAGTTTGCCTTTTGGATCACTATCAGAACTTTTTCTTGAACACCGTCACTTTTGGATTGCAACGGATTGATTTTGTGAATGAACTGGACTGTTATTCTCTGAGAAGATTTATGTGAACTATTTAACTGCTGGGTGGTACGTTATAAAGGACTTGTTGTCGCTTTGACAGTGGTGGTATCCAGGTACTGTACACTTTATCTATATACTTGTATTGATTTACTGTTGTACTGTTGTTATATTATGTAATTGTATTGATTTAGTGAATTGTAAAGTTAGGATTGTTTTAAGAATAAATTATAATTATTTGTTAAAAGAAATACCACTGACTTATTTATTCCCCTAGACATTTCACGCTGCCTAGTGTTACAGAATCTGATTTTTTTTATCTCCATTACGAAATTTCTGTTCGTCACGACTAAGTGATCTGTTGATATTAGGTTCCATAAAGCCCCGTCACAACCCAACGTGCGTGTTTTTAGTCCGTACGTTTTTTTTTTTTTTTTGGGGGGGGGGGGGGGTTGGAGACCACTGCCTCTCTATACATCCACTCTATAAATCCCACAGACTCAACAACACCTTTGACGTTCAGATGACAACCTGCCGCTTGATAATATTAAGGTTTGTTGTGGATAGTTGTATCAAGAGACAAATGAATTGTTCATATCAACTAATGGTGTGACTGTAATATGACTTTTACTTCACCAACGTTTTGGGTGTCGAGATGCGCTTTTTTGTGTGCCTATGGGATCACTGAGAGCGATGTATTCCTGTACTTTATCAACTTATGTTTACTAAACTTGAAGTGGTGGTATCACATTTTTCTTATAAGAGGTTAAATCGCAATAACATAGAAACTTTAGCATAGAAAGCAAAAACATATAAACTTTCATTAACACAAGGCCAAATTATAACGCCGATGTTCACGATACACGATCCGTTAATTCATGTGTATCTTTACAGGGGTGGACTTAAAGGAGGCGCAGGGGGCGCTCGCCACTTCTTTTTTCGACATCTGGGAAATACTAGTATATTATACGCTTATGTCGTCTGGTGCTGTTTTCATTCTTATCCTTCATGCGAGAGTTACGAGTGAAGTCTACCAGTACTCCCAGCACACATGTTTACATGTGCAAGGATATTGAGCCCCCATCCCCTTCCCCCTGCCCCCCCCCCCTTTTAAAAAGATCCTGTATCTGACCCTGTAATACCATGTACTCCATCTCGCGTCTCCAAACAATTAAATACACATTCAATAAACCCTATGATAGTATGAGCAGAACCTCTTATACTTTAGCAGATATAGGTAAATTAAATGGATTAAAATACCTAAAACTTTACAGTTACTGACAGACACTTTAGGAGCAGATGTCAAAGGGGTCAAATGATATAATTCGTGAAATTTAAATGCGTCATCACCCCTCAACTTCATAACACATTCTGTAGAATTCTATCTTGTCATAAAAATAGACGCCAGAGCGGCTAACTGAATCAAGGTCTGTGAAAGCGTAGCTTGCTGCCAGGGACATGATAGTATAAAGATGACTGAGCCATGATTTACATTGCTAATCTGAAATCAGACGCGGTTATTTACATTTTTTCTTATATAATCAGTAATTATAATCACTAATATCAATATGCAGATTAACACCCAGTCCTGACCTATACAAATTGGATGCAAGGATTAATTATTGGTAAACTGCGAAATTTATTCATCCTATTTTTCAAACTACTTCAAATGAAATGAAATGTTTGATTTTTTTTTTAAATGAAATGCCACATTTCAAAATTGAGAAAGGAGTATGGTAAAGGAAACAAAATAAGCCTATGTGATATTTTCATCTTGTCATTAACCAACTTAATAGTGGCTTCTTCTTACAGAATGTTTAAAATAATGCAATTTTTACACATGAATTATTTATAAGGAAAATAATAAAAAATTACATGAATGCATTTACCATTGGTAGGAAAACTGTATCAGGTTTCAGATAAGTATTGGACGACATTTCGATTGATTTGAATATTGATTTGAATAAAGGGGCTTTAAGCCAGGGAGGCTGAAAATGTCCACGTCTCAGATTTCACGATATCACATTTCAGAAATGAAAAAAAAATGAATCAGTGACAGTGGTAGAACATAAATATACGAACTATATATAAACAATTAGACCAACCTTCCCAATAATCATCCTCTGCTAGAATTCGTCTGAGTTGTTCGTGATTGGAAGGAGTGTAGAGAGCACCTGAAATGAAAAAAAAAACATGTTACTGTGCATTCTTTAATAGATTCTTACCCTCCTTGCGGTTATACACTGGAGTCGTTCCAGTTTTGCAGGTTTGTCGGGGCCTCAGCACCAAGGCTAGCACAGAGCCAAGAATCAGACCGACGAGAACTGGGTTTTATTTTATTTATACATATATTTTACCAGGATGGCCCATTCAGCATGTTCAGATGTTTTTCGATGGGGTCCTGGTAATAATCACCGAGAAAGTAAACACTGAAATTTTAGAACGTTGATGCAAACCACGCTCTTATTGATCTGATGACATGGTGACGAAAACCCGGACGATCTTGCTATAGAAAGCAGCGGTTACAGGGAAGAAGATATAGAACGACTGCAGTCTGTAAACAATGCATAATCACCGGGTGCCCCCCCCCCCCCCCCCCCGCTATCATATGTCAATCCAACCTTGGAACTAATTAAACTTTGCTCACTTACATTATAACGTTATGTTAAACACTTTTAAAACAACTTCCCAGTCTTTCAAGGCTGCATGAACTGCACTCATGCCCGAATTAGAAATAATTAAAACCAAATTCAGTTTGTGCGGAGGCTGATCATGTAGGTGGCAGGTGGAGGGGCCTAGTGTTGGATATAATGTCGCTTACCCGGTTAATATTTTTTTCAAGGCCCTGTGCACCATCAGGCCAGCCGATCGGTCCTTTTAATTTTAGAATACCAGCAATACTGCGTTACTGATATATTCATACATTTAAACGACTTTTGACAGATATCAATTTTGATGACATCAGCACTACACCAGCGTTCTAGTTATCTATAACGACGTCTTTCTTGCCTCTAAACATATACTTTTATTTTTGAGATTATGATCCACTTTAACAAAGAAGAGAGCGTGATAAAATTCATTTTTTTTTTACAAGGGATAGTGTGCTTACACACTCTTTTACAGGTTGAGAGTGATAACGTACACTTATACACGTAGGACTACGCTAACATACACTATTGCATGTGATAAAACGACACCACATACGTTTACATGAAAGAGGAAAATGTTCTACACTTTAACAGTTGAGACGTACACGTTTATGCGTGTAAATGAATATGCACTTAAGTGAGACTGCGATTATGTAAACGTTTAAAATAAGAGGGCGACAACCTACATTGTTATTTGTGAATAAAGAATAACATAATGTTACCACATGGGTTGAGTTTGCCAAATAACTTAATTGGCACTGACAAGCTCAATCGGTGGTCTCCTCCTGAAAGGAGATGTGAAATATTTGTTTCATTCATCATATATTTTGGTAGATGCATTTTCCATGATTTTAAATTGCCAGAAATAGAATATTCTTTGTCCGTGTCATTCTTTTACAACACAGTCTAACGAATACATAAATCAAGACTGTTGGAGATTAATGTCTCGGATTGATTGACGTTCTGGTATCAGAATTCACGAGGATATTTCGGTACACCAGTCATCAGTGACCTTCCTTAACATAGGAATCAGACACAGATGCTAATATTTGATATCTGTGAGCCGGCATGTTGAAATATGAGCTGACCCAGAGGGGGCGACAGCGGTATCTTCAGCAGAGGCGTTATCTTTTACCAGTGGGATGGCTGGTAAAACGTGGGTCCCTTTTGACTACGTGATCGTCGACTTGCGGTAAACATTGACAAATCATCATCTTAGCTTTTATTTTCCCCACTGTGTCATTTGTTTGATTAAGTCAACGTCGGTTGCTAAGAACAAGAATATTGCCCTGGCAAAACCATTAACCTCAAGGCTGACCCCAAAACCTCAAACGACTGAGTTAAAAATAATCTCCTCACACGAGTCAGTCTGCTATTCTGCAAGTCTGTATTTCCCCTTTATCTGGATCTGTGGAGGAAACCACTGAATGATCTGTGCCCATTGGCAAGCTGAAACAGTCTGGCAAACTCAAGGAAATGACGTACAAACCTTGTTTTATTATCAATTATTGCACTTTGATCTTTGGTCACATTAATATTTTGGCCAAGGTACAGGAACGCATTTGTTTCCGTATAGCATGAACCTGGCCTGATATGGTTGAGCATAGTTTGTGGACGGCAGGAGTACAAATTCATGTTTTGAAACAAGGATTATCGTTTTGCATACATTATTGCATTTTGTACATTATCTTATCCACAATTGAATCAAAGTTGGTTTGTGTAAAGTCTTCAAACAAACAAATATTGACAAATCAGTGAGACTGACTGGGGTTCTCAGTACAAGGGCGGTTTAGATTTAAATAGATCCTTGGAAT
Organism: Sipunculus nudus; assembly: GCA_026874595.1. Taxonomy (NCBI): domain Eukaryota; kingdom Metazoa; phylum Annelida; class Sipuncula; order Golfingiida; family Sipunculidae; genus Sipunculus; species Sipunculus nudus. The sequence goes on along the minus strand of CM049311.1, from coordinate 10,656,894 downwards.
TTGAACGAGAGCGGCCAGTGGCAGTGTTTTAGAAATATACTTTATCTATTGTTTAAATATCAATTCCAATAACTTAAATACATGATATGAGGTATTTTTTATTTTATTTTCTTTGCAATACAGTAATGGTTATTCCAGATTTAGATGGTTTAAATTAATTTAGACATAATAATTGGAACTTCAGGTCAAGGCCTCTATTTAAGAAATCAGTACATATAAACACACAGAGGCCCGATATTTATACCATCGGCCTCACGGGAAACCAAGCATACCCATGGCTAAGGCCTTCCCTGGGCCAGTAAATGGTTAAGCGTTTGGCGTTAATTTTGTTGGACAAAGATTTGTCATGGTATCAGTTCTTATTTAAAACTCTTGAACAAACACTTCTCGAACAATTACACACATATTTAATGAAATAAGGGTCATATGCAGGGGGTGGGGGGTTGGAGATTTGAACCCTTTTACTGTGAGAAATTACCTTTTGTGGAGTGTTTTTGTTCAGTTTTGTTTAGGTTAACAGGCCTTCCGGGCACCTTTTCAGGGCATTAGTCCCTCGGTGTAACAGTAAACCGTTCCTTTCCTCCAAATACTGGATTTCAGTGTATTTCAGATTCAAGGTATACTAAGTTGTGCTTTTTTTTATATTGAATCCATTTAACTCTAGATTTTATTCTTTTTCGCTAAATCCTGATTGACAAAAAATTCGGTTTTTGACCGTAATGGAATACTATGTATCTGCTCTTATATTCAAATGAGTGAACTGTATTAGCGCATCAGAATTAGAAAATAGAATCTTTGATTAAAAATTAGTGATTGTACACCTTGCGAATTTCTAGACGCATCTTCATGGCTCCACACCACAGGACCTCTTACTTAAGCTGTCTGTATATTTCGAAATATTTATGGTACTAGAAATCATATTTAGGAAGACCTATTGTGACAGCATTATAAAATAGCAAGAAATTGCCGATCGCTTTAATAACCTATGCCTTCAGACTATTTCAAGGGGTGTTGATATTTATCTTATGCTGCCAACAAACTTAATGATATTTTTTCGGAAGACAGGGTTAAGGTTTAGAAAACAACAATAATATAACCAGACAGCACGCTGTCTGTTGTGAAGTAGAAAAGTCATCTTCTGGAGAATTAACTTGCAAGTATGGCAATGCTAGTGGTTGCTTTAAAGGAAACCTTGAGTATTTACTCCAACATAAGTTTCAAAGGGGTTGAGATGTGAAGGTCCTGCTTTTTAGTAACTTAAAAAAACGAGGACACTCCCAAATGGCTCAGACTTCAGGTCTTGCTCTCCATTTCCTGTAAATGGCGCGCAGGCTAACGTGTGAAGGTTAGGTCTCACGTCTCGCTTCTCCCACGTGCGATGTCCATTTTCTCTTTGAAATGTTCATAACGAACGGAACAGAAGGTGGCCCCTGTCACAGAAATGTGCACCCCGTGGCACCTTGATAGGCGTGTCAAAACCCAAGGAGCTGGGTAACGGTGAATCCTCGTCACCCCAACATGTTCCACTGCCGGGGGATGCCGTAGGAAAACGTGACTGATGGTAGTTGCCGTCACGCTGCCATGACACTACCGTAGGAGAACGTAGATAACAGTAGTACTACCGTAGCGAGAACGTGGCGAGCACTGGGAAGAACGGGGCGTACCTACGCTCCTCTACGGCCCGCCGCGTTTTACCGTAGGAAAACGTCGTTTTTACCGTAGCAGCTCCGTGTATGAACGTGAAATACCGTGGGAAGAACGTGCCACGAACGTCACGAAAACGCCGTCTACCATTTCATCATGTTCATTCCCGACATCGACACGTCCTGGCTTACTGTAGCTGAAACGTACACGCGTGAGACACCGTAGAAGAGTGTGGCAAGTGAAACCTAGGCTTTTATGTTCAACATATCTGCGTCTTTTACGTCCCACATTTGCACTACATAGCCAGACATCCCTTGGAGAACGTACAGCTGGGCATAGCCATACCGTATTCAGATCACCATCAAAAATAATAAATACTTTCTTGGTTCTATTAAAAGAATTAATATATATTTTAATTGTTCTATTTAAAAAAATGTATTAAAATTTGACATATCCCTAAGCTTTTTGGATATCTTATACACCAGAAATAGGCGTATGCAAAAAGAAAAATAATCGACACCGCTTCTACCTTAATCATATATTAATTATCTTAAGAAATACCAAGTATCTGAACAAAACAACAAGAAGAAAAGACATTGGTGAAAATATAACCTGCGACATCTTTGCCAGATTAAACTTATGACAAAAAAGTGTCTTCATAACAATTTGTCAATAGAGTTTAACTTAAGTACACAATGTTACTATATGTGCTTGAAAATATATCGGAGCACGTGTGATTTTCGTTTCCTCATATTCTGATGGTCTTTCACTACAATAAGCTTTAAGAACGTCATCGCAACTGCAACCGCTCCTCATGTCTGAAAAAAAATTATTGCCGGTTTTCGAGTTTAACATTTTGGTATACTGAACAATATGAAAATATGCGGCAATTTGTAAATGTTTTATGATAAAAATATTTATAAATATGAACAACCAGGAATCATGACAATTAGAGAGGCTAACATCTAAGAATAACAAACTGACATCTTTTAATATGAGACCTTTAAATATGAGACAGCCTGTAAAGGCTGGAGTTATACAAGATAAAATGAGAAAACTCGTATCAAATAAGTGGATAATTTCGGATTGTAATTTGTTATATTTCTTAAACTTAAAATTAATTTTGTATAATTGCTACACTGCCACTTTTGGAAACAAAGTTTGGTTGAGTAAGTTTATTCTGCAGGGAAGATAGAGAGAAATCAAAACATCAGGCAGTCTGAGAATAATATTCCTAAATTTTTCAAATGAATTTATCATAGGAAGTTTTGAAAGAAACATGAGCTTAACGTAATTCTAATGTGGCGTGATTGCCAGAAAAAGGCCTTGACAAAATTGTCCGCTGTTGAACTCTTATTTTATACCTATACATGTAATTGTCTGTTTCACGTGAACTATTATTTTATCAAATATTTATTTCACACGATGAAATAATTTAAACACATACTTATTCCGTAAGATAAAAGCATCTAGACTGTTATAGGACAGATAACCCAGTGACACGAGAAGTATATTATAGCCGACAGAAGTAATGCCACCTACCACCTCATGTCTGTTGTCACTTCACCATTTACAGACTGTATGACGTCTAATTAAACCGCCTACTGCGAATCGTGTCATGAAGGCCATACAAGATCCTAATGAATTATTCCGTACTGTAAAGTCACGAAATCACGAATCATATAATTGCGAAATGCCCTGGATGGACAAACCACTTTTTTCTTAAGCGTCGACATATAAGAACTATACAGGCCCACCAGCATGTTTCAAAATTGAATTTCTAGCTGCTTGTTGTTCAAAGCTATAGTCACTGGTCCAAGGTGGTGGAGGTGGCTATCTGGCATAAAATAAATTACGGTCATATTATGAAAAGGCTATCACACGGAAGTCGCACGACCAAAAAAAAATGATCACCACCACTTGTGGTATGATCAGCGTAGAATATCCACGACAATCTTGCGACTTAATACATGTGGTCGTTCAAGAGTCTTACACATGTAATAAGACAACCTTTATGGTCACAGTCATACATATGGTTGGTTGCGATTAGATTTAACTGTCAAAGGATATCGCACGATAGGTTTTAAACACTTCTAAGACAACTAACGATCAGTAGCGACTACACATGACAATACGCGTCCGAGGACGGTATTTGTGAAGGATGTAAAGCTTAGCTTACGGCCTATTTTCTCCCTGCGACATCTCGCGCAACAACGGCTTACGATTGTCCAAAATTTAAAACGATTGTAAGGTGTATCTGGTCGGAACTGGTCGTATCCTTAAGGGACTGGGGCTTTAGCGAAATATTAAATGCTCTATCTACAGAAACCAAATCGCTCCTTTGTTCTGATTTACTACATCTCCAACTGGACATTTAATGTGGGAGCATGAAATTGTTACATGTATCTGTTTATTATGCGCAGGAATTTGCATGGCTTGACTTGTGCCTGGCGTTCTGATTCGTGTTAGGCGCAAGTCCTGTGCGTTGCTATGGGAACCGCGCTTGGAGAGTGTAAGGACACGTGTTCGTTGTAGTCTAAAAGGTTCGAGTTTGTTCTTCGGAAGGTTCCGGACTAGAATCTTCTGGATGTGGGAGAAAAAGCTATAAATAGGGGCTGTGTTTGGAGCCGAAAAAAAAGAAAAAATACGAGTGGACAATAAAGGGTGCGACTTTCTCGTCAGTCTTGGGACCTACTCCGATAATTGCAAGGTTACAGATATTCTATGGACTTTATACAAACTTTATACAGATTTTATATAGATTGTCTTCAGTTTCCCTATCGGATTTTACCAGAACATCCGAATTACAACAGACTGTCATAACAGATTTAATTGGACTATTCACCGGAAAGATTTACTTGAACTGGTCACGTAGATTATTAGTGCTAAAAGACTCTTGTTGGAATGTGACATTTGTGGTATCCAGGAATCAAAGCCTAGGATCCGGACTCTGGTGATGTACATTTTTATTATTGTTATGTCTTAAATACTGTGTAATTGTATTGATTTAGTGTATTTTAATGTTAGGATTGTTCTAAGAATAAATTTTAATTATTTGTTAACATAAACCACTGGCTTCTTTTTCCCCCTAGACATTTTACGCTGCCTAGTGTTGCGGAATCTAATTTTTGTTTGTCTCCGTAACAAGGGTTTGTGCTCGTCACGATATCGTGATCTATTATTATTGGAGCCTGTAACAAAATATATCCTTTATCTTTCTTTTAGAATTACGGATCCAGGGGGAGGGGTTCCAGAGGTCTTCAGCCACAAAACGTTTGTTGTCCGGTCAACCTATTTTATAGCCCAGACCCACTTTCCGGACTTTAAGACCTTTTTAATGTTTCTTTACTAGTCTTTTGACCAGCCCTTCCCAAAATCCTGGGTCCGCCCCTAATTTTTTTAAGCCTGTATTACTCGAACATTTAAATGCACTGGTTGAACTGGAAGATACTTTTTTCAGGGGGTTTCGCTGTCGCCTTCTTTTCGGTTTACTTCTATGAACCTCCAGATCGAATATTATGAAACTTCAAATCATTATAGGATCACATTAGACCCGTTGTCTAACAAAGACTGGTGGCGTCAATTTCAGTATTTTTCACGTGGTATTCATCCATGCGTCTTTTCTCATATCTCAAGAGTGGGTTTGCTGTGTCAGCCTGAAATTGTGCCTGTTGGAACTATTTTAGATATGATTATCTCGTACACAAGATAATCTACAATAATTTATCCATCTATGCTTCTCTTCTGGGTGAAAGTTACACATCTAAGGGATGGCTTAATGTGTCGGCCTTGAATGCATGCAAGACCGGTGGCCCAATCTTCAATCACAATCGTTGTATATATCCTCGCCATTATTTCAGGAATGGTTTACGGTATAGGTCTGAACGTTTGTCTGTTAATAGATTTTGAATAGTTTTGCACATCTACAGGACTGGGGGCGCCTTCTACAAATTTTGTGTGACCTCCCTCTATTATTGCTGAAAATTACACATATATCTATTGCAGTATGATTTATAATTCTGAAATTTGGCATGTCTGTAGATTTTAGGTACTTTTCGCAACCTGCAATCGTGTTCGCACTGCGTCGATCCATGCGTCTGTATTGGGTGAAAATCACAAATCTCAGGAGAGGTTTGATATATCGGCCTGAAAGTTTGCACTTAATTCATCTTGGATATTTTTTTTTTTCACACGCAAGACTTGTGGCGCCACCGACAATACCGTTCACGCAGCATACATCCATGCACATATCTCACATATGCACATAAACTGCTCTGACGTTTCGGAGATCGGAGAGCTATAGCCACAATAGACAATGAATGCCTCGGATCCTTGCCTCTGTGATCAGATATTGGCGGATACGCATTGTCGCTTGTCGAGTACAATCGTCTGGTTGACCATCAAGACGTTGAAATTCGTATATATAAACTCTTGTAGGATTCTTTTCAGTCAGTCACTAAAGATAGTATTTACACCTGTGTGGTCCTCTGCATAGTAAAGCCGTATGTACATAAAGCATTAAGTCTAATTTTTTACCAAACTTGATGATTACACGAAGTTATCCGTACATGCAGATTGTCCTCCCTAAACACAGGTGTATATATTTAAAAAATATCAATCAACGTTGGATACAGGAGACCCCGTGATAAGAATGCTATATCTTAGAATTATAAGGCTTTGCTGGTGGTGATGAAATAGAGTAGATACAGTGCTACCTGTCTGAATGAACACCTGCCTAATAAGAATACCTGTCTATTAAGGCCACTCTTGAATGAACCGAAATACTCTCAATGGTTATAACTGAAATATCTAATAAGACCGCCTATGAATTAAGATAGCTTTTTGGCAAGTCCCAAGGGTGGTCTCATAACACGTTTCCCTTGTAGTTCACAAATGTCGCCTTACCTCTAGCTTTTTGATTCCAGCCCCCCCCCCCCCCCCTTCAGATTACCTGTGATGAATTCGGAACAGCTCACCAGATTAACCCGATGCTGGTGAGAGAGACACCATCTAGCCAATTTTAGTTTCAGTGCATGGTGTACCATGGCGTTAATACACTTTAATATTAATTATGAAATTTAACACAGGTCAATGTGTGGGGAATTTATGCGATGTACGGTAATACAGAGGATTTATCATGCTGGTACTGTGGGTCTATAATAGATTTCAGAGGTTCATAAAGGTGAGGATAATTACAGAGGAGTGAGTGACTTAGAACGAAATTAGGTTTAGCTTGCATACATGAAAGTAACCATAAAATGTGTCATCTTTGATTACGTAAAATAGTCCCTTTTTGATTAGACTGATATCTCGGAAAGAGAGGAAGCGCCACCTGCAGTGCATTTAATTAAACCCACTACAGGAGACCTGCATGATATGAACATTAAAGGCTGACCTAATGCACTGCATCTGCGTTACAGGTGTTTGACTAGATTTAAAGACTTCATACATATATTAAGACCGGTGTTCAGGAAAACTTTGAATATCGATTAAAAGCTGATAACCCCGGTATACCGGGCTTTTGCCGGGGTTGGGGATATGTTTTAATTGAGAGGATTGTTGGGGCCCTTTTTTTCAAGAAATAAAAGAAAATATAGATTTTCAGTGCTTTGGCACGACTGTAGAATAACTCGCGCACCTCTCAGAGGCACAACACTACTGTGAACAGCAAATGTTTTTATGTCCAGCTGCTTGTATCTTAATTTTGTCTCTTTATTTTTCTCTGCATCTTACTTCTCCATTACATGAATTCTAAACATCATACCGTCCATATACACTTATAACCTCGCCGTGATATTCCAGTCGCTTCAGAAATTCATACACCGGTATGTTGACCTTGATGACCTGGTCAGTGGTAATGTTTAAATTATTTTGCGAACCAATGGGATGCGGGGGCACTCCAGTTTTCGATGATCTTTGACTGGATACTATTTTTGAACTTTTAAAGTAGAGGTTAATGTGAGGAAGACATTAATTCAACATAGCTTAACCTCTAATTTAATTGGAGTAGGAAGACATGAAAGAGATTGAAATGTACGTTTTAAGGGAAGGAAACTGTTCCTGAACAAAGAAACGGAAATATGCATACCTCGTTGGTAGCAGAAGCGGACCCAAGGGGAGTCCAGGGGGTCGGTCAGCTGCAACCTTTTTCATTCGTAAGAGACCAATTATTAGGCCTGGAACGTTTGCCCTCACCCAAACCCAAACCTTTTCCGGAAATGGGGACTTGTTTTGTCTTTAATTCTCCTTGGTTGAGCCCCTCCTTTTCGTAAAGCGAGCCAGAGTCATGTGTTTTTCACATTTGCTGACGACACACGTGGGTCAGAGCCTTTGTCAAATGTCAGCCTCAACATGCATAAAATCCTTACTGAAAGCAAGGTTATTCATATGCAAGGAATCCTGAAATCGGCTAAATTCTGGACTTGAGGTGACCACAAAGAAAATCCGGTCTTTGCCGAAGGCAGTTCGGCTGTTTTTGGTGATAGCCTCCGCTCATATTAGAAAACACGCAAAAATCACTCAAAATGATGTGTACATTAAAAATTATTTATTCTGATATCGGCTAGTCACTGAGTGAAAAATAACCTTCAAAATGAAGTAGAGCACAGTATCATACGCAACGCGGTTTCAGAGAACTTTGCGAACACAGGTGGACCGAATTCCTTTTATAAGTATTAAAATGGCAAATGCTTGTTGATAAATATATATTATTTAAGGAAAGTTGATATGTCAACATTATTTAAGAAACCAAAGGAAGGCTACAGGGAAGCAACAGCTTAGCAATAATAGAAAAAAAAGTATCGCACTTTGATGAAGAAAAGAATGCCAAGTGGCTTCAAATGCAGTTAACAGTTACATTTCTGTGTTATAATGATTATGGCCTCCGCCAGGAGCGTATGCGTTCATCCCCGTTCGTTAGGGCGTTTGTGTGTTTCTTCACAGTATAAGCATGAATGGAATCTCAAGAAATTTTGAAGACATTTCGGGAATGGGCCTAGGATGTATCGATTAAATTTTGGTGTGCATACAGAATCTTTTCCGGATTCTGGAGCGTCATTAAGGAATATTCACAAATGAAAGGTCAATAATGCACGGATAAACCTGGGAATATGGTAAAAAAAATATGTTAATGGAGACATGGTCACGCCTCATTCGACGTGGAGTGTGACCTATAGCCATCTGTTAACGTAACGATTGAGCTCCCAGCACCTCGGAACGACCGTGTCCAGTGTGTTGGCAGAGCGTTTCTGAACCGTGGGCTATAGTTCTGAGGTAGGTGGATGCACAAACTGGTTGGGGAGCGTATCAGGGATTTCCGGTTTATAATCTGAAATCGTACTAGCTTTATTGCAACGGTTTATGACCATTTTCACTATAAATTAACCAGAGTCATTGATGATCACATCGGTTTTTGTCAGACCATCCGTATTCGTAACGATACCCGTCAACAACAGTGATAATCGTTTCGGTCCTCTTGTATCGACCGATGTTTCAGTAGATCGCGGAACCCCTAAATTAAAATATACATGAAATGCGACACATATCAATTTACCTGACTTATGATCAATCGAATGAGGTTTCGTATAATTATTAAAGTATGATTATTCACGTCGCCCCGTATCACAAAAGGCACACCTCTTCGAGCGTGCAATATCCAGTACCTCAGTACAATCCATGAATGAGAGACGAGGCATCATTTGCTAGCTTACAACAATTTACTTAGGCCACACAAACATCATTCGAACCAAGACCTGTATCAGATACATTACATTTAAGACGCGAGCAGGTGTTGGAAATTTCCATATATCACCTGATCACAGCCGACTGGGACTGCAACAATTTTGTCTTACTTAGCCTTTGATCAGTCTCGGTGCATTAAAACAAAGCAAGAGCCCCACTAAACCTGTCTCAAGACGTTTGCACATGTATTGGCATCATTCGAGACAATTTTAGCACACACCAAACAGTGGATGACGCTGGTGGCATTGACAACTGCCTGCTGGAGAAGAGATGTTACAAGATAAACATATTGTGTACACACTAATTACCTTTCATTAGTATGTGCCCTTCACTTGCTGCTCATATGTCGATCATCAATTAATGTTACTATGTTGGTATGCGATCACGCTGTAGAGCGTGGTAGAGTAATGGTTGGTGCACTTGAACCATGATCACAAGGTTATCACACTGGACAGAACCGCACTCATGAGTGTGTGACTTTGCTGGTTAGGGTTTGTGGGCCTTGAAATCTACTGCGTTCAAACTATTTTTTTTTTTGTTTTTGTTTTTAACAAATCAAATTCAGATGACCATCAAGTTTCAAAAAGTAAATCTACATGGCAATCATGAATTAACTATCAATACATTGGACTTTAAGAAGACTATCTTTCCGAGACTTTGAAACGATAATGATACATTAATTGTGAATTACTTCCTGTCCTTTATGTACCTGATGTTTCCGGTATATCTAAAATAGACAAATCAACATAACAGTGAGAAGGTGTATTTTTGATCAGACTATCTTGTCTATTTGGTCTACGTATAAACGTTCACTACTTCCGAAAGGTCAGTGCACACAGTTGTTTGACACGCCGTGGTGTGCAACTTTCCCAGAAATGCGTCGCAGTAAATACCCCATGTTGCCACCATTCGTTACTAACATTTCTTCCCTTGGTATATGTAGTACAGCAGGGCTAGGCTGCTTGTAACTTAGCCCACGGGGAGACCACATTTTAGAATATCTTCAACGGGAGATGAAAAAGATATCAACATAATACTGAATAAAGGCACATTGTTAGAAAGTTAACAACTATTTTAAGCAGTTAATCTTATTCGAAGTGGTACAATTAAAACAAAATGTCGAAAATACTTGGTTCCTCACCTAGATTTTAAGCGCAAGTTTTGACATGGCCAGAGGTCACGGTAGACGTCGTATGTCACGGTAGAAGTCAGATGTCACGGTAGACGTCACAGGTCACGGTAGACGTCACAGGTCACGGTTGACGTAAGAAGTCTCGGTAGACGTCAAAGGTCACGGTAGGCGTAGGGAATCTGGGTAGACGTCATAGGTCACAATAGGCGTAAGAAGTCACGGTAGACATCATAGGTCACGGTAAACGTCACAGGTCACGGTAGGCGTTAGAAGTCTCGGTAGACATAATAGTTTTACGGTAGACCTCATAGTTCATGGTTGACGTCATACGTAACGGTTGACATCAGAGGTCACGGTATACGTCAGTGGTCAGGGTAGGCATCAGAAGTCATGGTAGACGTTAGAAGTCTCGGTAGACGTCATAGGTCATGGTTAATGTTAGAAGTATCGGTAGACGTCAGAGGTCACGGTAACCGTCATAAGTCACGGTAGGCGTTAGAAGTCTCGGTAGACGTCATAGGTCATGGTTATTGTTAGAAGTATCGGTAGACGTCAGAGGTCACGGTAAGCGTCATAAGTCACGGTAGGCGTTAGAAGTCTCGGTATACGTCATAGGCCACAGTAAACGTCAGAGGTAACATTAGACGTAAGTGGTCTCGGTAGAGGTCAGAGGCCATGGTACACGTCAGAGGTCACGCTATATGTCAGTGGTCACGGTAGACGTTAGTGGTCTCGACAGACGTCAGAGGTCACGGTGGACGTCACAGGTCTCGGTAGACGTCAGAGGTTATGGTACATGTCAGAGGTCACGGTATATGTCAGAGGTCACGGTGGACGTCAGTGGTCGCGGAAGACTTAAGTGGTCTCGACAGACGACAAATGCACGGTAGATGTTAGTAGTCTCGACAGACGTCAGAGGTCACGGTGGACATCACAGGTCACGGTAGACGTTAGTGTTTTCGGTATACGTCAGAGGTTTCTGTAGACGTCATGGGTCACGGTAGACGTTAGTGGTCAGAGGGAACGGTAGACGTCACAGGCCACGGTAGACGTCACATGTCACGGTAGACGTCTGAGGTCTCGGTAGACATCATTAGTCACGGTATACGTTATAGGTCTCGTCAGAGGTCACGGTGGACTTCACAGGTCACGGTAGACGTGAGTGGTCTCGACAACGTCAGAGGTCACGGTGGACGTCACAGGTCACGGTAGACGTTAGAGTTCACGGTAGACGCCAGGGTTCTCGGTAGATGTCATGGGTCACGGTAGACGTTAGTGGTCTCGGCAGACGTCAGAGGTCACGGTAGACGTCACAGGTCACGGTAGACGTCTGAGGTCTCGGTAGACGTCATAGCGGCAACACGAACACTCTGATACGGGACGCAGCCTCCCTGCCCTCTTATTTATTCCAAACTGCTTTTGCAATAGACTACCTCGCCACTTTCTGGGTCTATTGATATGGCTTCAAAAGGAAGATTCCATTTGTTAAAACTGAAATAAATGCTGATTAAATTGATTAACACTGCAGTCTTAAGTTTGTAGCTATCTGTGCAGCGTATGATTTCTAATTAATGAAGGAGGCGAATAACGGAATGACACGATGTACACCATATCAGTTGATCTGTTTAATGGACATGATAAGTTGTTCTGCGACAAGGAAAACATTAACAGAACACGTGCTGCAACCCTTCTTGCACCACATTTGCCCTTTTCCATATACAACTAGTAACTATCAACTTTTGTCTCAACTCAACAGAAAGCTAACAAGCTGCACTTACATAATAAAAAAGGAGAATAATGCTCGGTATTTACAATAAACATACCATGCATGCATGAGTTCAAAAATAATACACCGATATGGTCAACTTCTTTATACCTTTTGGAAGTTTTGTAACATTTCCTTTGGACCATATAACAAATCAAAGAGTACTTTTCGACATGATATTTCCCCGAGATGGCGCGCTCGCGGGGACTACAATGCACACAATAGTAATTGTCGATCTGATTTTTTTTCCGAAAGATGTTTCTTTTGACTAACAAGTTGACAATGATGAACAGTATGTATTTTTATTTTTTGCAAATTACTATAAATCACTCTTCCACAACAATGAACGCAATAAAAACACTTGGTGATATTTATCGCGTAATATTAGTAAAGTTTGTAAAATACATAAGTGTTATGATGAAGAATAAACACTAAACCTTGAGGGTAGAGAGAAGCAAATTTACAGTGCCCCACCCAACATGTTTTAATCAAATCAGTCGTAAGAATTTCCGAAGAAAATTGTATTGCCGATATGTGCAACCAGTAAAAAGATGAAAAACACAAAGGGCCTTGGCAGGACCTCATGTTCATGTGGCAGGAGCAATGCACAATTTGGTCAATATAATTTTGACCTTGTCAGTGGCGGATCTGTGAAATCTTTTCTCATTTATTCGTGATTAATTTGCATTTTTCATTTTTCTGTTTTATTCCATAGCAAAAAGATTATTAGGTTATCCACAGTTTCTTGCTTTTAATTCGTAAATTGTGGATATTAATAGACAGCTGTCTGCACTGTTCTGTTAAGATAGCATAACATTTTAGGCCCAGTAAATTTATCTATAAAAGGCCAGAGGGTTATGTTTTTATGGCAGGGTCGGGGTAGACCGTGCAAAATCTCACGGCTCGGCTGATATTCGAACTCACAATGTGTGCCTTGCTGTGTATTGTGCGCTGCCTAAGCGCCGAGGCCGGTACAATTTAAATACAAGATTTGAAAATATCAATCATTATATCCCGAGGATAACATTTAAAAGATGATATTTAGCAAGTTATAAATATAGATGCACCTTTTCACCACTGATATCAACATGATATAATTTATATACATGTTCCAGTTTATATCCTAAATTTAAAGAAAAATATATGTTAAAAATTAAACCATACCCCCTCAAAGACATTTAAGTGAATATCAGTTGAGGAACAGAAAACTATATATATATATTTATCAAAAATTAAAGGCAAATAAATAAATTTCATAACTTGGTTTTCAGAATACCCATCAACCGCCAACACACTTTTCGCGCACCCCCTGTTCTTGAATTTCATGTACCGCTACTGCTTGTGACCTCAAATCAATAAGTTTCTCACCCTGCTGAAAAGTCAGCCACATGTGAAAGATGGAAGGTTTAGGACGAAAAGTTTGGCTTAAAATGCATCAACAAACCCTAAAGAAGTGCGCCCTGTGAACATGACCTTTGATCTTGTGTATTCAAAATAATTGCATTCCTCTAGGTGAAAATGGTAGGTTTATCATGAAAAATTTGGGTAGTACTTTAAAAGATATGTTTTTTTTTCTCATATTTGACCTTGAAGTCCGAGGGATGCAATACCCTCACACACATACCAAACACCGGATATGTAAATGAGTTGGTCTGCAGATTTAATGGGTTTTTTTCTGTTGGTTTATGGCTTTTGCAAAACAAAACAAAATTATTTTAGTAATTAAAAAGTATTTTTTTTAATGAAGAACCAGATATAATAAAAAATAATAATTAAATAATAGTTATCAGTCGTACAATAGATTAACCGGCGGCAGGGACTTTGACGGCCGATTTGAAGACATTAACTGTGATCAATTATTAAAAGAAGACCCAGCCTAGAGGAACTTAAGTTACTTGGACTACCTATAATATCCAGCCGCGGACTACTTGTTATGCGCAATGCACGTGTTACAACTCGATTCATGTGTCTGTATATGGCGGAGTAATTTATTAAGGTCGCCATATTGGCAGCGGGAGTAAACGACTGTGAACCTTATCCTGAGTTCTTATGTTTAATACAAATACTAGAACATCACACTCCGGAGCAGAGTGTCCTAAGCATCCTGACATCCAGAAGGCTTAACAATGAAACATCAGCCTTATAAAACTGTGTTCGCTTTAATGTCACCCCGTAACAACTGCTACCTCATCCTTATTCAAAAGACATTGCCACACATAGCGCTTGTTTCTTGTGACCACCTGATTACAGACTCCAGCCATAAGTAATTGAAAACATAATTATTGATAATAAATTGCTTTTTTATCCTCAGAGCGGACTAATGCTAGTCCAGAGCGATCATTGGGGCCCCATCTGATATTCAGGTCATATTATTACAGATGAATGACTTGTGATTGTATATATCAAGCTGTGTAAAATTCTTAAAGGCACAGTCGATCATAAAGAAGAGGCGCCGGTCCCACGAAGGGTGTGATTTTTTATATTAGCGAAACGTGAATCTGGCGATAATGTGAACGTATGTCTCGAGCATGTTCGGTAGCAGTAATGTCAAACAGTCTACTCGCTGAAGCAAAATGTTTACAAGGAAGAAAGTGGGAGAATGTGTGGAAATTCTGTGGAATTATTGTGTTACACGGGCGGATCCAGGATTGATTTAAAGCAGGGGTCGAACATTGGAGGACATATAAAAACCAAAACAAAAGGTCTCCAGATCCGAAAAAGGGGAGGGGGGGTGGTCCAGGTCGCAAAAATTGGTCCGAAACCCTTGAAAAAAAGGTTGCGGTAGCTAAAAAAGGGAGGTTTCGGTTTCGATTCGCAATTTAATCAAATGATGTTTTTGGAAGGAAATAGTTATTGCTATAATTTAGAACCCTTCTCATAATTAATCTCCAATTATAATTAGTTTTATTGTGAGAAGCGTTTCTATATTAACGTGATGGCATTTATACCTTCTTTGAGATCCGAGTTGGATCACCATTACGTTAATCACCTGTTACATTGATCATCCATTAGGTTAATCCTCTCTTGCGTTAATCATCCCTAACCTGATTAAATTAACTTTTGCGTTAATTACCCGTAACGTTAATCATCAGTTACGTTAATAATCCGTTAGGTTAATCCTCTGTTTCGTTCATCATCCCCTTACCATAGTTTATCAACCGTTGCGTTAATAACCCGTTACGTTAATCACCGCTTACGTTAATTATCCGTTAGGTTAATCTTCTGTTACGTTAATAACCCCTTACCTTAGTTAATCAACTATTGCTTTAATTACCCGTAACGTTAATCATCTGTAACGTTAATTATCCTTTGGGTTAATATTTTGTTGCATTAATCATCCCTTGTCTTAGTTAATCAACTGTTGCGTTAATAAACCCGTTACGCTAATCATCAGTACTTAAATCATCCGTCAAGTTAATCCATTACGTTAGTTTACCACCTGTTGCATTAATTATTCGCTACGTTTATCACCTGTAAGTTTATCAGCATTTTATCCTTCAATTCTTATATAAACTATCATAATTAATCAGAGATTTATATTTTAATATAAATGTTCATGTAGGAGTCCAAAGCTAAATTAAGAACAATATTAAAGGATCAATCAAATTCGGTCTAAAACAAAGTGATAGCAGTAAAAGCTGATTGCTGATTTTATGTAATAAAATCAAGTAATTCTTAAGAAACAGACACGTCTTTAAAAAGGAAAAACTCGCACTGTTCTAAACTTGTTAGATGTGCCTTTTTTAACACGTTACGTGCGGCATGACAAGTGATATATTGGACTTGAATTGATCAGTCGTTCAAAGGTATTAGGTCAGGTAACAAATTTTCATCGGCAGTCAGCCAGTCGTTAATATGGTAAAACAATATCCACTTGAGCCCAAGAGTCGCAGCTTGTATAGTGCACCCCTAATGGAGATCAGGCATTTTTTTCTCATTTGTGATATCCGAATGCACTTATCCCTGAGGGACTGTTTTGTTCCTCAGAGCCATTTTTTGGAAACCCCACGCGTACTCCCCAGCTTTGAACAAGCGGGAAGTTAGGTGCATTAATCTATGTATCCAGGTTGAGTGTAAAGCTTTGTATGATTATGTAAATCCTTTTCTTGCTAATAAGGCTTCCTTGGTGTCATTTTGCGTACCATTACGTACCGTGTAATATTGAAAGGAAGAAGATATCAATACCTAGAAATATCCCCACGGTGGTCCATGCGTTGATATTGATGGGCGAAAACCCATGGATGAACATAATAGAATGATTTTATCGGCTCGGCAGATCATTATTTCATTTTATGCAATCAGACCACCATTTTCATTTAGGTTAGATGGTTCTTTTGTGAAAAAGAAAAAAATACTCCAAATAAAATCATGTTTATTCAAAAAGATATTCCAGGAAAGGATAACTATAATTGGTCAATTACTATTATCTCTTCAAATCATATATATGAAAAAAGAGAAAAAACTTTATTATACCAATCCTTAATTCTAAATTTTCAACTTAAACAATGAGCTGCAGTCAATTCGGGTGCAGAGATTGGTTCTTCTGTCTTTCTTAACGATTACTGTAAGACAGTCTAATAGTTAACATAACCGAATGAAATTAACATTTATTTACTTTGTATTGTTTGGTTTACAGCGAAAGCAAGCGAACAATAACTGACTGATATATAATTAAAATGAATGCGCGTTATTTAAAAGTATGTTATGTAAAAATAATTATAAAAAAAGACAATCATGTGAACGTTACTTTCTTATATTTCGGGGCCGCGGTGAGGAAATTGTACTTTTAATTTGATTTTTTTAAACCTAGGACCGTATCTTTCCAGGGTAATGAATACAGGCACTAAAAGGGCGTGCTTCATGTCCTTACAGTTACAGCCTTGAATACACGACTCGGAGAACATTTATGCTCGGCTTGTAAACCTCACTCGAGTCGTGACAGAAGCCATACGGAGGAATGCATTGCAATGGTCTTCCATCATGTTGCGTTGATATTGTGTGAAACAGCCAATAATATCAACATTAGTCTACGAATGATGATGTAACACAAAAGAATACACGTGAACTCACAACCCAAACTGAAAATCCGTCTCTGTGGTTACGAGTCATTTTACTAGTTGGTTGTCGTCCTGGAGCTGATCCAGAGGCATGCTTGTATTCATTCGGTCAGAAATTCAACAAACAAGCTGCGGAATTAACCAATATGCTGAGTTAAACGGAATATTTCTCGCTCGTAGTAGAAAAGTGTTTTAAAAATGCTAACGATTGGTCTGGTTTATGTCAGGTGACAGTATACTCGTAGGCCATGAGGCGTTGTCAAAAATGACGAATATATTTGCATCCTTATCGGGCCTTAAAGTGCGTTCCACGCTGAAGGATGTAACGGCACTCTGACAGCCAGTAGGCTGGTCGTAGACTCTTTAATGTCAGAGGGCCGGGATGGCGCTATAACAGTTAAGTTTTACCCCATGCGCTTATAGTTGCATGTACACCTTTACCAACCTCCACTAAACTGAGATGAAACACTAGTTATTACTTCGTTACAAGACTCGGGCTTGAAGGCATGTGATGAAGAGGTTTATTTATCTGTTACAAGGTTCGAGCTTGAAACAATGTAATAAAGACTCTTGATAAATAAAGAATGCACTGCATGAAGATGCTGCAAACTAATGACTCTAGAAAAAAAAATTTAATTAATAGAAACACACTTACAAGCTTAAAAGTCAAGCATTTTGGTGACTGATTTACATTTTAATATGATAAAGGATGAAATGATGCAACTTTTGCACTGTGGAAGCCTTCACAATTTATCACAGAGCCACCTGTTGGTTGCATATGAGGTTCCATTAATGTTAATAAAAATGAAGACACCTGGAAACAGATTTGATGTACTCTTAAATAGGAACATAATATTAATTTAAACCGGTACAGAGATATAAAACCATTATACTTGATTATTTGCACTAACTTGCATTTGCAAATAAAACATTGTTTGGGGGAATAATTCGACTAAAAAATTACGCTTATTGTTAATCAAATATTATCCATAATATGAGGGAGTCAATGGTTAACGCTGCATTAGGAATATAGAGCCTCAAAATATTATAACAGAGCTTTACATAAACAGGGAAGCCACCTACATCAACCTTCAGATCGACTCTAAGTGCATAATATAGAAGTCCAGAATGACCTGATTGACCCTAGGATAAACTATAAGAGATGCAAATAAAGTTGATAACAGAGTGGGATCTGTCGTGCATGCTCAACATCGGACCTCCGGTCACGCGGCCTTGTTATTGTAATCAGTACTCGTGGACTTGGTTTACTATCAGGTAGAACCAATTCAATGTGTTAAACAGGTCAGGGGAAGGTACTGAGACCGCGTGCTTGGATGGTTTTGCCAGGAAACCTTTGTATGAAGCAAAAGTGAACTGATATAACTGGCATAATATTGCTCCTGATTATATCCCTTTAATTACCAATGAAAACACGTTTCCCAGCCACAGACTCCATGCTCTTTGTTGTCGTTAATCATACTTATACCAATACTTATGACACCTTCTTAAGACTTTAGACAACAGGTGTGATATTTTACCATCGTGGAGACCGCTTGCATGAAATCCCTGTCACGTCAATAATCCGATATGCAGAAAGGCTTATACCAGGTGTCCTGCAAGTCGGTAAGCTAGTGACAACAAATACTGTAACTCAGTTCTGACTAAATCACATTAAAATTAAGACCATGGACATGGACAAAATTACAGGATAAGGAATTGTATTAGTCGGGGCACAGGTTGCTCGGTTCGAACCGCGACATAACTTCAACGACAAAAGAGGTGATATCTCGACAGAACCTCGCATATTCGCTCTTATGTCTTAATGACAGATATATGGAACTATCCGTGTGCATAAAAACTGGAGTCCAGAATGCTAAATAATAACAACTTCTTATCGAATGGGTAACTACATCCTCATTCAACAGACAGTGTCACCTTTAGGTCATATATGCACATATTCTTTGATAAGTCACAGGATATGAATGAAATTATACTTCAGAGGGCACAAACGAACTGTACGGTAAAATATAAGTATATATTATAATTCAGAATGATTGATACTCCAACATAGGTCATGTTTTCAAATGAAAACAAGCAGGCAATTTATCGGACTGAAAGGATGTTATGGCTAAATTTAGTCCAGAATTGTACGCTGACGGGCCTCTAACACCCCCCCCCCCCCCCACACACACACACATTCACACACACACACCCGCCCATCGCCCCGGCCTGTCAACATCCAGCACGAAAGTGACATATTCCGCTCTTCCAGGCGTCAGATCCGGCTTGAAGGCTTTTCCTGACTAAATCCCAGTCCCATCAACGGTAACTTTCTTGCCATATTTAAGAAATGAAAAATTGTTTACCTTCTTGCAGGGATACCATGCTTGTCCATCGGAAAAATATCCAATAATACCTAAAATTATGCATGACATATTAAAAAAGATCCATTGACGCCAATCTTTTAAAAGTACTGGTACGTGGTTCGTGCACAATTCCTGGGACTAATAGACGTTTTAGGCTCCGGGGCGGGGCGTTGGTGTGTGTGTGTGGTGGGGGGGGGGGGGGAATCCGCGGTCTGGGCTTGGCAAAATGGGACCTTTTACATGATATGTATTCTAGGATATTTTGTTATATGTCTATGCATGTATGTCAACTATTGACCGAAAAATTCATTTTTTAATGGGGAAGAAAAATGGTGCATGAAAGGAAAATAATATAAATAATTACGAGATTTTCTCGTATGAGCCAACCTGTTCTTGAAGGGTACTTTAAGTGACGCATAAAACTGATGATGAGAATAAAAATCTGGGGTCTAGTAATTATTTAAACTGACAATTACTTTGATTTGAACATGTGGGATTTTGTCAATTGTGCTACGTTTAACTGTTTCATATGCCTTTTGCTGGCCAAAGACAGATAAAGCAACCATTTTTAGGGCTTAACCCCAATTCTTTCTGGCCTAGGCCCCTTCCTTTCAGGATTAGAGAACCTTTTTAAGATTTTCTTTTCAGTTTTTCTAGGGTTGGACTCTCCCCATTTCATAATCGTGAAGGCGCCCCTGCGCGGTCAACTGATTCAGAAGACAGCAACTGCTGTGCTACAGGCATACCATGGGCATTATAGATCCATGGCATGATAGTGTCATGTTTCATGAACATCAGTGACGTATATACGCTCAGTATGAGTCAGTATTACCTGGCAAAATTGAACATCAATTCATAGCTGCTCCTTTATACGATACCCGTAACACCTAGATTAAATATCTAATGACACCATGGGTTTGGTAAAGTACAGAAACAATAAGAACGTGTGCGTAATCTTATCTGGACATCCAGAAAGGATGGAAAAAGCTGGCTGTTACACGAAATATTTTCCGATTTTCCCCTGGTTCTTCGGTGGGCTGCGTTGGAGGTTTGTTTTAGATTAAGGGAGGTAATAGAGTTCTGATCACCAAATTCAAGGAAATTGCATAGTCTAGTCACGAAAGAAATATTTTCCTTTTATTCTGCTCCCTCTATATACTTCTTGAAATATTTTTTCTTAGTTATGCTATGTTTAAACTTCAATGTGGTCATTTCGAATCAAAGACACAAGTAGGTATAAACTTGGTGCGAAATGAAAGAGCATTTTCTAGTTGCT
The DNA here is from genome assembly GCA_026874595.1 of Sipunculus nudus. Taxonomy (NCBI): domain Eukaryota; kingdom Metazoa; phylum Annelida; class Sipuncula; order Golfingiida; family Sipunculidae; genus Sipunculus; species Sipunculus nudus. The sequence goes on along the minus strand of CM049311.1, from coordinate 10,635,914 downwards.
GCTAGTTTGCTAGGTCAAATGTAAAATCTAACTTAAGCGCAAAACAGGGTGTGCACCTTTTATTAGATAGTGTCCCTTATTTCCTCTAATACTCTTTAATTTACACTATTCTATAAATCCTGTATTTTTAAACAGAATATTTTAAAATAATTTTTTGTTGAAAGAAAGAGAAACCTAGCGATGTGCACTAAAATGTAATGGCGTTATGTGTAAGTGAAGGACTAATGTCAAGATAATGTCTCATAACATTGAATTGTAAGGATATGAATATAAATGTATATAACGTAGATATGATATTTCTAGGAAAATATTGTATATCCTTTATATTTCCATAAATAATTACATTTAAGCCTTTGAGTTGAGTATACCTTTACCTACAACCCTGCCCGACATATATGTGGAAATGTCTTTGATATAGTTTTTCTAATATCACCGGGGGTCATGGATAAAGTTCTTAAATTCGGTGTAAACATTGTCCTTGAAAGTGTATACTACAGAGGGGATGATGACCAGTGAACAAACGTCGTGTCCGATTTATACACTTTTACTTTTTATCTTTTCTGTTTGAACACGTTCTTTATTTCGAAGCGAGGAAATTGCGACGTATGAATTATATGAAGGGTATACATATAAGAAATTCAATCCAGCAAGAGCCCAGCAGTTCATTCGATTGTATCACACTGTGGACTGTTGTTGTCTGTCCAAGACACGGAAGAGGTTTTATTTTTGACTTCCAGTGAAAATGATCTTGTTCTGACGGGAGGGAGACCGGCTTCGAGTTTCCTGATGAGATCACGTAAAAGGAAAATCTATACTAGGTAGGAAATATCATGACTTGGGTAATTGAACTTTCAAATGATACCAGGTTATCATAACAGATTAAGTCCTGCTATAGAACGCGAATTGCATACTCCAAACAAGGTTCGCAGATCATGCCAAAAGCAACAGCGGCTCAATGTAAAACGGAACTGCCGCAGCAGGAAACTTCAGTATCGAAACAGTTACCTTAAATTTTCAAGTGAATAAATTCAAAAGATAATCATCAAACATATGGACTTTAAACAATATTTTAAAGTTTTTAAGTTTTTAAAATTTACAATATTTTACACTGATGATTTTCAGTAGAAATATACCGAATTTGAGCTCCAGCTGCTCGTATATTTCTTTCGAAAAATCGATAGATGAAACTTTGTTTCCATATTATGCGATGTATACCTCTTTTAGTAAAATATTCTGTAATTATCACATTGCTCGCTGATGTATCCATAATTAAAGGGTGAAAATATGTATCCCTGATTTCTTAAAAAAAAGTTCCTGAGAAACCAACATTTGGTGTCCTTTACAAAATTTGCTCGATCATCGAAATCATCCTTTTTGAGCAGCTGATATTGACCTTTGTTTCACACCCTGCCAAAGACCGACACTGAAAAATTATACAGGTGCTTCCAAAGAAAGAAATCTATATTAAAAAGTAATGTGTTTTTTGTGTGGAAAATTATAAAATGCCTTCAGTGATTGAGCCAACACGCCAATAAAAGAAATATTCATGAGAAATAAATGGGCCGTAATATTATCGCGTATAACTCAATATATTCATGACAAACAGAACAAAGCATCTTCAAAGTATGTGGCCCTGTAGTGTACACCAAAGAAAACGGATGAAAAGACAGACATATGACAAATTTCCCATTGTAATTCCGCCTTGAGCCGAAACAGCTCGGTCTTTGATAAAAGATAAACATTAGTTGTGACGCCCCGATTTCGAAGTGATATAAATGTACCATCAACGGGTTTTAATCAGCCCTCAGCAGTTCTGGTGTAAGGTGAGTGTATATATATATATATATATATATATATATATATCTATCTATCTCTATATATATATATATATATATATATATATATATTTATTTATATATATATATATATATATATATATATATATCTTGCATATCTTTTAAAGATACCCCTGAATGTTGTATATCAGTTATTTACGTAGCTGCAACTTAACACGTTTTATGATCCATTTTGTTAGATACACAAAAGAGTTATTTTTGCTTAAGGCTAAAAATACTTTCTGGTCGGTCGACTAGATACCTTGGTTTCAATGAATACCTTTTTCCGCTCTAATTAAACTAGCAAGATTTTGTAACATTTTTTGTGCAATCATGTTCGTATCGAGCGGTCTGCGTTACAGCTGAATTCAGTTTTATAAACAAGCTTATCACTACTTGTTAACATTTTCTGTTTATCGGACATATGCAGGGTCGACACAGGAACCTTTTCTTTTCTGAGGAGAATTAATAAGAATGCTATTTCTACGTCTTTTTGTCGGTACATTATACAACTAACTGACGTCAACCCTTCAACAAGAAAGCCAACAGTGACAGAAACAAATTGCTAAAACCGAAGAGTCTTCTTTGTGTTCCACTGCTACGGATGATACATCGTTTTTATTATACGTTCCGACCACATTGTGTAACCAAGTCCAGTAAAATTGGTCCCTCTGAACAACACCAACACATTTCTACTATTCAAGGGCCGTGTCCACAATTAGGAAGGCTCAACTCCCCCGGCGAGTTACTATTTGTGGCTTCAGTAATAGACGTTCAGGTGTCTTATCGGGTTTTATTCCCTATCGTCAGTCGACAGACAGTACCCCGGGGGCCTGAGACACAAATGCCCCGAGGAAGGATTAAAACATTAATTCATTCCAACTGGAGCGTAGGAGGAACAAGAAGGTTTTAGCTACGATTCAGTATCGCATGTCCATTTTTTTTTCCTTTATTGACTTAGAGTCGTTGTATTTCTTCACAGAGTATTAATGATAATGCTCTCCCAGATGTGAAAAAAAAAACCTGTAGCTCCCCCTAAAGCCTTTTGGGATAGCTATAATGCTTAAACCAATCAATAATTATCTTAATAACTTGCACATCTCGATGGACGTTTGACGAGTATTCCTTTACATTCCAGTATCTCTTGCCAGAACAAGGTAACACAAACAAAATGTTTATAACTTTCCTTATTATTAATAATAATAATAATTATAATAATAATATAGTTTTTGTAATTGTTATTCCATCCTTTCCATTGGTATTCTTTTAAGAATCTGAGTAAAACTCATATTCAGTGTTAAATGTGTTAAAATGGTAACATACTTGTTTTTCTGTACATGAACCTGTTAAATCTTAAATTCAACATATCAGATCACGAAATTGATATTATTTATATACATTCTAATAAATATAATTCTAAAAGCATGGTTTGAACCAATAATCGACCAGTTTTGATATTTTGATTCAAATTGTTAACTATATCGATAAATGTATTAAATAGTTTAGATGCCCAATTGACCATTTGCTCACGTACTAGAAAACCAAAAGCTGCATTAGGAAGATGAAATATAACTATGAAACCAAACCATTTTGCGAGGGTTTTTTTCGGTCCGTAATCTTTATATTATCACCCCTTACTTTCAGGCTTCTCTTTTTCTTTCTTACATTAACATTAAATGGGGAACATTAAAATATCAACAAATCCCGGTCTGCCGATTTTCCATGGTCCCATAACCTGCTAAATTGTAGTTAGCTCTAAAAAATATTTTAAAATGTGGATCACTGTGGAAAATCAGGTCGCTCTTCTTACATTGTGACGTGTTGAGAGACGAAAAAATGGACACATTGCTCTCTAACGACGGATCGATGACGCTTATGTTTGTTTTTTAACATTCACTCTATGATTTATCACCATTCTCTGTATTGTTTTAAACTTGATCTAGGGCATTGCGTGACAATAAAATACTTGCCCGGGGACGAGTTCAAAAAGAATTCCCCGCCCCATCACGGCATTTGGATTTGCCCCGGGCGAGTGAGAGAGCGTTACTATCGAACCATGTTTGTATGTCGATGACACATCTAAAGACGTAACGGATAAGATTCAGCATGCATTTCAGGGCTGTTTTATGGATGCAGGTATTTCATCTGGTAAAATAAATCATCTTAACTTGTGTAAAATACATGTATGTTGCCTTAAATTAGCATCTTTACATAACATGTTACTCTATGTGATTTTTTAATGAAGCTGCATGTGAGATGTTTACAGCTGAGTGAGGAACTGCGGGTCACTGGTCCTAGGTGTCGATATTTTAACCAAATCATCGCGTATTTTCGAAATAACGGCACAGATTCGAGGAATAAAGTGCATTTAGAGTGCTCGGCGTGTTTTCTTCTAACGATGGTTTTGAAGAATAAGCCGGGTACTTGACAAAGATCAGGAAATTTATATGTATCTGTTGATGGACATTTTGTACAGAAGCTGAGAGTAGGAGGACGGAATTTTATCATCTTTGTACTGTCAAATAAATTTTATATGTTTGAATATTGCGCAAAAAGGAATTAAAATGAGCATATATATGTGTGAATTCTGAAACATGAGATCTTTTAGTTTTAAAGCTCAGCTCAAATTCTGGTGCCAGCAATAGTAAAATACTATATAGGGAACAAACATATATTGCAGATTCAGATCTGCAGATTTGTACCCTGCTTATATGTACTGCGTACCATTACTGTAATTGTTACAGGTGCCCTTTTATTGTGTGCAGCGGTCTTACAGTTGATTGTGCACACGGATGTTCCATGTGTTGTTGGCATTTTGCTTGTGTGCCACGCGTAGCTCGTGTTGTAGCGTCCTTGCCTGGTCAAATGTTGCAGGCTCGGTTTAATCCGCATTGGTTGAACCCTAGATACACAGCGTTCTTTGTTCTGGTATGTTCTTTGGACGTGTGTACTGTGTTAGATTATTTAGAATGTTCGACAATGGAAGGTTCTCGGCTGTAGGTGAGAAGTTATAGATAGGGGGCTGTGTTTTAGAGCCGAGAGAGGTAAGAGAATATTCCAGCGGATACGGACGCAAGTTGGTCAGTGTGGGACCTATCTGATTATCCAGTAATTTCAGGGAATCTACTATTACTAACTCTATACAATTTAATGCTGCCTGCCTCAGGTTTACTTTCTGGATTATTACAAGAGCTTTACATTGGACTGATATTCTCCGAGAGAATTCGTGTGAACTGATCGCCAGGTTTATACATTTTAAAGGACTTATCGCTGTGACAGTGGTGGTATCCAGGTACTGTGCACTTTGTTTATTTTACCGTGTGACTGTATTGTTTTGTTGTTAAACTGCTGTTATACTGTGTAATTGTATTGATTTAGGGTATTGTAATGTTAGGGTTGTTTTAAGAATAAATTATGGTTATTTGTTAACAAAAAAACCACTGACTTCTTTATTCATTCCCCTAGACATTTCACGCTGCCTAGTGTTACAGAATCTGATTTTTTTTATCTCCTTAACAAAATTTATGTTCAGCACGCATACGTGATCTGTTTATATTAGGTTCCGTAACAAAATATACCTGTAAATGACCAGATGAGTAAATATTTATTACTTACTTAAAGGTTTTTATTAATTTAATGAAATTTTAAGTAACAGGAGTTGTTTTCTGAAGTCTCTGTTTAATAGTATTTGTGATTTAAAAATTAACTTGTGCATTCGATTGAAAGTCAGTAGAAGTGTCCTCCATATTCACCGACGGCATGTTCTCTCAGCAAAGCCTCTGAACGTGATACCACACGCTCCTGGTCCAGGCTGATCTCAGACAGTACCACTCAATGTCAGTAACATCTCGGAAGTCTCATTATAACAGGTGGGATTTTGGCAGGATGAATAAGAAAATAAATTCACTAATTTTGGATAAATAAATTAATAATATAGAATCATTTGACTTTTTAGCTGCCTGAAACGATTATTTTATTATGACTTTTTGCCAGTCTGTGTATTGTTTCGTGGTAAAACCATCTCCATTTTTAAATACTAGTTTAAATAAGTATGTACATCTGTATAATCTTATTTCTGGTCCAGATTATATGACAGAGTGGAGTGACACGCTTTTTCTAGTGTATATTTTGGTGTTAACAAGATGTTCACCGCTCCTGCGGATCCTGGGAATGGTCATATCAAAGGCGCACTAGTTGAGTGAAACAGGGATTTGGCCTTTCCTTGATTTGCAGAGCGTTCACCCTGGGTATAGACCGACCGCGAAAAATCTCACTGCTCCTCGGGTGAGATTTGAACTCACGAACTCCCGGCGTTAGGTCCTCTGCTGTCCCCTATGCACGACTACGAAAGCCTGTGGTCTGTATGAAGTCAGAGCATTCACTATCAAATCAAATAAATCCATGTATCCAGTGAATGTGAATGTGAATAAATCGTCTTCCTATACTTAGTAAGCAAATACTACTTATAATAATGATATAATGGGTGCTTGGCAAACCAACAATTGTCGTTTAGATGTTCAGGTGCGTAACAAAGTATGTTAAAATATGTAGGAGCAGACCATCTTTTCAACATTAACAAAAGTTAATACAGGCTGGAATGATATAACGAAAAAGGGTTTGGATCACTGTGACCAGATATAAACCTCACTTCTCCATAAAGAGGCCGCAAAAGTGGGTAATTACAGGTAGAACTGGTTGTGCAAACCGCACTGTGAAGTCCGGATTTCGTAAAACGCATGACATGTATACGTGTGCGAGCATATGCTGCGGCCTTAAATCTATACTTACTAAAAAAAATTTACCCGCCCATTCACTTCATTTAATTTTTTAATTATTTCAGGAGGATGTAAGAATGTTATTGAATATTCAGTTCGTTGTATCATAGTCTCTGTCCTTCTGTTCGAACGGGGAAGACAATGTAGAAATGGACGGAACAAAAAACATCAAAGTCGCCTATATTGTCACGGCCGACTATGATAAAAAACTGAACTCTGTAGGTTGAGATTTTATTTTGGCACAAAAATACAAGGTGGGGGCGGACTATAAAAGGGATTAAATCAAGTGGTTTACACATTATCCATGCCACCTCAGACAAATAAAACAGAGTGGTTTAGTGGGCGGATAGGCTTGTAGATAAACAAAAACCAAGATCCTATTGCAGTTATATTTATTCTGGGAGAGAAGAACGGACCATAGCTGCATGATCAAACAGTAAAAGTGTACAATGCAACGTACCAAAGTGACTTTAAATTGAATGAAAGACGAGGATTCTATAATAAATTAGAGAAGGCGCTGGAAATGGTCGACCGTTAATCGACTTCGATACCACTTTGCCGCCGTCTAGTATCTCCGCCAAAATATCTGCCACTTTTCTCGGCCTCCGTTCCCATTACCGTAATGCCCCTACAGGGAGTGTGAAGTTCTAACAAGGCTCTCCCTGTCTGCTATATTTCCTTACCAATGACCTCCCATCTAAAAGCAAGTCTATGATTAAAGCCAATATAGCCGTCACGTGGCTTAGTCCGGGGAAGACCACAGATCACAGAAAAGTGAATGAGAGGAGACGTTTTTATGAGGATGTTTTTATTTTCGTGCAGGTGTTGATCCTTTGTTTTACGTCATTATATTGAAAGTTCTGTTTTTGTATTAAAACTTTAGTTTTTTTCACTGGACTTTTTTTAATGTTTTATGTCATTTAGCCTGGTTTCCTGAAGTAATCGGGGTAACATGACAATAACAAACTAATATGCATCATTATTAGAGCTTTCTCACTGTGAACCCTTTCATACTTTATCACTTGATTTCTTTCGTAATACATACAATGTTCTTTCATTACGTCCATTATAACAACAATGCACGGAGAGATAATTATGGTTTTTCAAAAGAACGTCTTGGAGCTATTTAACATATAGTGACGTCTTTTCTGTCACTTCTTTGCGCATCTTACTGAAATTCCTTATTTCCTCTCTGACAATTCTTGATGATGAGTTTTATGGGTTATGTTATATGTTATAGATAAAAAATAGTATAAATACAGCTCCAAGCTAATAAAATCGTGTTAATTTTCCGTACGCAATAAAAGATTATGATGATTTCCAGTCTTTATATCCTGGCAGAATAAACTTTTAAGTCCTAAATGAGTTACAGCTTGAAACTGCTCTTGTCAAACTTAGAAACAGAAAACATCTATTGGAAAACAATTCGATACTTCCTTATTGGGATCTGAGAGTGACTATATATTGCAATACAAAAAGAATCGTTTATTTCATTGGAATCGCATTTCTGGAAAACTTGAATACTGTCTAGTGGAGCTTGAACTATGTATAGAATAGATGACGTCATTTATTAAGGTCCATATATGTTGACACACGAAATGTTAACGGAGATGTTGAATAGAGATACACTAAGGGAAAGACTTGCTGACGTCAACAGGCGTCCTCATACTGTCAGCTGTTGTATAGAAGTCACTTCATTACGCCTCACCAAAAAGGGCCTATTATTGATATTAACACATTGGAACAAATGATAAGAAACTTGCACACAAAAGGGCCATCATGAGTGACCCCGTGTTACTATAATGTTTATTTAAATCCTCCCTCTCCTGATCTCCATTAAAAGCGGCGAACAATAACAAAGAAGAATTATGTCATTAACGTGGAGAAACAGGATCCAATAAATGTTAATACTTACTATGGTAATTTTCCTGTCCAGTCCCTCTTTGCCACGCATATGGAAAACCGCCGTCTCCATTATTCCACTGGTAAGGCCGTGTCAGGTTTGATATATTCCGAAGTACGGAAACTGATGTTTTAAGCAACCTGTAATACGTCCAAGCAACCCAGTTAAATGACGCTATAAAAGCATTATTGGCTGCCGGCTATGGTAATTGAGACTATTTGTAACCTTAAACTATACAAAAATTTAAATCAAAATATTTGACAAAGTCTGCTTTTTCCTTTTTCCTTTATTATGCTTTTAACTCGAGGTTTTAGATTCCCACGTATACAGAAATGCTTGGGTGTTCTGCCAGTGTTCTTGCACAGATGACATGGCTACTACTCAGACAGGGCAATGTTTGCGATGCTCCTACTAATCTGCGAGAAAATGCTGAAATGTGCAAGTTTGTATACTTGTTAGTCTTAGCACTTCAAACCAGTGCCTAAATCTTGCCTCTAACAGTCACAGACGGTGAGTATTAGAATAAACTTTTTTATTTTTTTTCTGGTAATACCTTGACTGGCAAAGCTGAAGAGGTCTTGTTATTTGTCAGGCAAGCGAGATTTAAATTTATATCACGTCGAGATGAAAATGCAAAATCGTTTGGCTCCATACACTTTTTCTTTCATTTTGATTGTACATGCCGCGTTTTATTACATGCTTTATTGGCTAGAATTTGTCCAAAGCCGTTTGCAGCAGGAAGAGGGACGTCGGCATTACGAGCATTGGTACATCGAGACTCCTGCCCTTAGTTAACGTGTACTCAAATTTTGTACCCGTGTCAGAATTGCTGATGCACAGATCCCTGTTAATTTTTTAATTAGTCACCTCGTGTTATTTTCAGGCGATTCTCGTCGACCATTTTACGCGATATCTAAAGAGCATTATTATCTAAAGAGACTTATTTCACTCCCATTTGTTACCTATGTTTATGATGCAGACGCACACATCCTAGTGAATTTTAGACAATATATGAAGAACGATCTGTCTGATTACATATATGTCTGGTACCATTATATGTACATAAAAACCCCAGGCGCTGATCGGTTTGGTGGCCTTTACGAACTTTTAAGGTCATTATGTGCAAAAGCATCTAAAACATTATCTTGACGGATGTCATTTTGTACCATAGCAAAGTACATTAACTTTTGATTTTAATTGGACGAGTATGCCTTCTCGCTTCAGTCTTCTATCACAAAACCTAAAATAGAACACTAGATCAAACAAATCGTCAGAGGAATCGACATTCCGAAAACACCAGGGTTTGTGTTCGCGCATTCATACAGTATTCTGGTATGCTTATTTTTTATACATTAAACATTTCAGGCAAGACATTAACCAAATAGAACACAGAACGTGCCATTCGTGTAATCCATGATGCTGTATAGGTACACCCGAACGGAGTAAACCTCTCGACAAGCGGAATTTATTATTGCAATAAAAAAAAGTAAGAATGATTCCTGCTAATGATAATATAAGACATGCCCACCATTAACTTGGACATCACGTCTGTTCCTATAATTTCCCCATGCCCCTAGTGTTCAGTACCTACACCGGGAGAAGGCAGTATCTTCCCCTAGCGCTTCTTCGGTTGGGTTTGTTTGTTAACAAATTTATGCTAAAAACAATGAATTTTGAGAAGCAAGGGTAATATTAAAGCAAAGGGAAATTGAATTTTATTTGGTCATCTGAATCATCATCATATGTTTTCTTTTAATTCAAAGCCCTCTTTATCATTGGGACACGGGGCGATACATTTTGTCCCCAGGTTCAAGCTGCTCATTGATAGAAAATACGGCCAATGCTCCACCTTCCTTTCACTTTGAGAACCCGACTTACTGAAGCGTGACACTGCATATATAAACGAAACAATTGAAGTCTCCAACTGCAAAATCTACTTGAATATTCTATTTAGATATTTTGAAAAAAAAAGAACTCATTGCGGCGGAGATATAGCCATTTATGGACATTGCTTTGCTGGTCAATGTGCCACTAAGAAGTTATATTGTATATTTAGTCCAGATGTTAGACCAACGTCGGGATGTATGTGTATTTTTAAATGTGAATGTTACTGTGGTTTACACACTTTAGGCGAATGTGGGCAAATCATTTTAACCGGGGGAGAAACTATGCACGGGAGGGGTTTAGCTTGCTTGACACAATTAACCTTACAATAAGCCAAATGAAGAAACGTATAATCTTATCAAGAACGAATTGCAATTAATTAAATAGAAAGGCCTTGCTCCCGGTTTAACCCGGATAAGACTTGAGTGACAGAGACCACTAAATGAAGATCGGAAGGAGGGCGACCTCCTGATCTTCTCACTTAATTAGTCATTAGCTGCTTCATCGGGTCGAGGTATGAAAAACTGACGGGAGCCTCAAACATAAGTGAAAATAAACTGAAGAACTGTGGTAATGATCCGTGAAAAGAGACCAGGTCACGCGTTTGTACATCATATGTCAGCTTACAATCTAAGACGACATTTCAATGGGAATACTACTTTCAGGAATATTATCGACAGGTGAATACACATAAAATCAATTAATCGAACCCGCGGCAAAGTTTTTTTAGCATGACAATATTATTCGGTAAAATAAGCTTTAGAACTACAAACTATATATACCTATATCAGTGCCATCCAAATGGAGTAAATGCTACATATTCAACGGATCGCAGACCCGGCATATTGTGTCATTAGTGTGCATAAGACTTTTAAAAACACAGATTTTGCTCATATTATTTTATATGGGCTACAAAGATACACCATGACCCGATACAGACTGAAATACTTTAAAAGTGCATGTTTCGATGATGCTCGGATTTCGATCACTTCGGAGAATGACAGGAGCAGCATTATTGCAACATTACTAAAGAGTCCTATTCTGATATCTACTGTCTATTTTTAAAAGATGACCACTTAAACCTTTTATAGAAAGCAGGCTAGAAAACGCCGATTCCTTCCGTTATATATATATTTGTGTGTGTGTGTGTGTTTCTAACATGTGGGGGCCCGCTAAAATAATTCAGATACATTCAATAAGGACATTTGTCTGTAAGTCAGATGAACCAGAATTATGCATAAACAGCATTTCGCAACTATTCACCAATCACCTCCGAGTACATTTTATTCTGTTAGGCAACACTGGTGCATGCATGGTGTTAAGGGGAAACATGACACTTTACTGGCGCCCCCTACTCATGACACTGCAAATTAAAAATATCTGGTTTAATTATATTATCAAGAGGCTACATATTTTGCCGTTTGTGATTTTTGTTGTCATGTTCACTAACAGCTTGCAGATAAACAAGCTCATACATCCATCAATTTCTTAACAGGAATAATCTACAACTACCATAAGTACGCAGAGTATGCCAGAAATCACGTGACTTCTACAAAACAGGTGAGTAAATAACTTGCTTTAAAATTTTTATCTATAAAACAGTTATGACTGTTGTAACTGAAACATTATTGTTTTGGAAAAATTAATTCTCTAAAAACCAAACAAAAAAAAACCAGGTCAATAAAAAAGTAAACATAAACCATATTTAACAAAGAGAGTAGCGGCGTTTGCACCGGCATTGACACAGAGTGCATTGGGGCGTCCAGTGTCGAGAACCACACTGTTAACCACGATGAGGATTCAAGTTTACCGTCAATTTTTGTCAACGGCTCACAGCCTACAGGTACGCTGTCACTTTAAATGACAATACTTTCTAACAACACCTACCACGTGCAAAAACCTATCAAGTCTCTCTGCATGCTTGTTCAATTTCGGACCGCATACTAGCATGTCTTCCGTCGTTTATTTGGACGACATCCAAGTTGAGCATAGCACTATAAATGATTCATTATCATAGCGAAGGGATAAATACTGATTTGTACGCTGAACATTGTTCACTTGTATTCTTTTGCGTGAATTCAGCACTCGTAGCCGAATTTTGCAATTATGGACTGTCCATTATGATATCCAAGCAATCGGTTTGACTGTGGTTGTAGGCAGTTTCCTTCGAGTCGTGTTTTCATGACTGCATATGATTGTTAACTTGACCGGCCAAGATCAAATTCTAATCTGGGCTGGCCCAGTTTAAAATCAGTCCAGACCAGATTTAAATCCTAAAGTCTTCACCACCGGATTTTAATCTGGACCGGCCCAGATCAAAATTTTAATCTGGGCTGGCCAAGTTTAAAACTGGTCTGGCCCAGATTAGAATTTTGATCTGGGCCGGTTCAAATCAAAATGTTGATCTGGGCTGGCCCAGTTTTAAATTTGGCTAGATTCTAATCTTGGCCTCGACATATATATATACTATAGGTAAAATATTTCTCTTTTCATAAGATATAAGCATATAGCCTTATATACTGAAAAAAACACAAAGATGTATGCATGCGACTTTGCCAAATTTATTCTATGGTATGATGTAGCTCAGAACTGAAGGCGCTAGACAAGGGTCCAAACCCCGCCAGATCCTCAAATGCAAAACATTTTTTATTAGAACCTCAGCGAAAAGTTTTGATTTCGGGATCACCATATCCCCGCATATATAAAACTAAAGTCTTCCTACAATAATTATAGGACTTGGTCCACAAAAGGCTATTCCGGTATAAACTTTGCCGATTCACATCCCCTGCTTCAAAACTCTCTCAGCAGAACCATTGTCGCCTAAAATTTCTTGTGACATCTCGGAACCTTTATCGAACCCTTGAAGGTTTATTTCTCACAGTTTTCCGAAACCGCTCATGGAGGCTGCCATTTTGTGTACACAGTACGTCCGGATGTTTTCGGCTACCTTCATCCTCATTCATTAGACAGAAAAACCGAAAGACAGGACGTATATTTAAAATAATAGTTTATTCTGGTCCAAATGTGCGGTCCTTAAGCTGTTTTCGAGTCAACCTTTTAATACAACACAACACTCAATAAAACCTTTTCTGAACTAAAAAAAAATCAAGTTTAAAAAATATAGAGTTTGATTAATTGTAACTGCCAAGTACATGAATTTCAAGCAAATGCTAATTTATTTTTTCCCATATCCTAAATAACCATTGATTTACGGGAGAAAATTTAAGAAATCAATAGTCCCATTAACACTTGTCTTTTTATTTCTCTTGATGCTATTTCCTTCAAACCATTACCTAAACAATGCATAGACTCGGCCTTGCATTTCAGTGGCTTAAAAACAGAAGTAAAAAATCCGAAAATTTTCAAGGGGCACTAGTCTTGGGGGGTGGGGGTCATTATCCGAAGGGTTATTATCTGCGGTGAACTTGTCCTAGGGCCATTAAAAACACCCCTAGGCCTCTTGATAAGCTGAAGGACATCTACAAATACGATTGCGCACTATAGGCTCGTCGGGACGATGTCGTGATAAAGTAGTAACAAAATTAACTAAAAGGGAATACCATCTTTTACACGACAAACTGGCGTCATCTACTGATTTACATGCTTATGCATGGTTTCAAATCTTGCGATCGCCAAATATATGAAAAGGTACTATATATGGGAGACCTATTCGGCGCCCACGTGTATGGTTAAAAGGTAGATAAAGCGCCTCAGCGCTCAACATACGTCAGTGTCAATGCTGCTTTGTTTAAAGAGCATGCTGATGCTCTTAGTTCAGCTGAAATATACAAGATCAAATGGGAATCTAATAATGACATTGTCCTAGCTCGGCGACTGCATTGAAAACAAATTGCTCTTATTTGCGGGAACCTCTATGGGCCAAAGGCAGAAATAGCCCTAAGAAACTGATTTCTGTGCAGGAATTTTCATTTAAACCACTCCATCAGATGTATATATATATATATATATCTTCTGAGATATTAAAATCTCTGGCATTGAAAAGGTATGACTCCTGCAGTAAACTGGTCATGCCTTAGAAAAGTAATGAAGTTAAAAATATTGTCTCGATATTGAAGGCAAACAAATGTAATTAACGCTGCAAAACCCACACAAATCCGGCCTCAATTGTATTTAATGTATAAAGGGCGTGAATAAAATCTCGGAAAGGGGTCAGCTGCAATCCGTTTATTACACTCGTAAGCTTTATTCAATCACATAACATTTCCTCATCCTTTCCTGTCCTCTCGCTGCGTCATTCAATAAATGGTGTCTAGCGGTGTCACAATTAGACACCCTCGCGTTGAAAGCTTTTGTAGCATATACCAAGATAATGGAACTACAGAATCGCACTTACACCAGTTCTTCCACCCACTGGGTGCGCAAGGCTATATATAGATCAGCCAAGATGACTGGATTGTTAATTAATCCCTGGTGACCCTGAGAATTTGAATATACTCCAATTGTTTAGTAACTGCTCAGCTCTAATCAAAGAACGGAACTTCTAGATAAATAGTAAAGTAGCTGATTCCAAAACCCAAGTGAAGGGCAATTATACAGTTTTATATAGGAAGGTGGTAAAGAAATATATAAACATATGTAAGACTAAGAGCTTTTAAAAGATCGTAAGGAGTATATTTACAGATTTAACCCTAAAAAATGGTAACAGTGAAAAATCGAGGGGGCCAGTGACATCACGGTGTGTGATATCAGGGTCAAGTCTGCTGACGTCACTCACTAGGTTATATAAAATTTTACAATTAAACAGGTAATTTTGGAAGTCGGTCACTCAAAGGATCGGAAGCGTACTCGGGTTTGTTCCCCTGTTGTTGTTAACAAATTATTTAGAGTTTATCTGTTCTCAATCTTATATATATATATATTCAATGGACACACGCAAACACTCGTATATATATAGACTATAACCCCACCTTTACCATTTTATACCTGAGCACTGTCATTGCCGGACAGTGATGAGAAACGGGCCGTGGAAGTTTGAGTGAAAGCGGCCCGAATTTAACACCATTGGCCCATTGGCATCACTATTTTGTTTGTGCCATCCCGGTGTCCCGGTAGCCTAGTCCGCCCCTGTTAACTGTAAACCGAGCTCGTAGATTGTATAAGAGAAGCAGGCAACGTACGAACTAATCATGTGGCGTAACTACCTTTGAAATAGACGACTAGGACACAAACTACACTTATTGTAATTTTGTTGAATGTATGTACCATTCGAAGACCAGCAATCAGGAAGTTTATGTGTAGTATAAATGCGTGATGACTGGTCCGGGTAGCTCAACATATTCGGTTGACATTAAGTGTCCTAAAGAATCATTCTAAATGACTGAAAGAAAACGTATTTGACAGAGCAAAGCAAGATACATGTGACATTTGGTGTTATGGTTATATTAAAAGTAGTTTATTGCAGTATATATATATATATATATATATATATATATATATATATATATATTGTTATGAAGACAAATAAATTAGGGGAAAAATCCTACTTAATGGTTCCTCGAAAGCAGGAATAGGCCTAAGTGGGGCCTTAGGAGGATTCTAATTGGGCTTGCCTACCATCTGACATGTATGGCATGACTTACAATATTGTACAACATCTTTCCTGAGGTTAGGCCAATAGAATTGTGTACTAACTTTCTGATAAGTTTTATTTATACCTAAATGGCCAGACAAAGGAGCCTCATGTGCCATGCTTAGAATTTCATTGCGAAAGCTTTTGGGCATTACTATTTGATGTTTGATGGTCCACTCATCATCAGCGCATACATCAGGTTGTCGCCATTTACGCATAAGCACTCGATTTTTGCCATAGAAACAAACTGGGTTTTGTGACAGCTCACTAGTGACTCCCAGGGTGTTATTAACTGGACCATTATCCTCATGTGTGATTTTCTTGGCCATAGATCTAGTTACAGCACATGAAGGATACAAACCAGGAATTTCCTGACTTTCCGGATTAGTATCCTGATCAAGTGACGGCTTTTCTGTCACTATTGGTACAGGCTGTACTTTATCACCTGCAACATCGTTGCCTAGTAGCAACTGAATTCCCTTAAAGGGTAAAGTAGTTCTTATGCCCCACAGTAATATTCCCAGAAATCAAATCTGACTTTAAATGGATACTGTGAAGCGGAACTGAAGTGTGCCTGTCTGAAAACACAACATTAACAAGTGCATGTGCACCAGTAAAGGACCTACCAGAAAATGGCAAAGTGTTTGCTAACATGAGAGTCTGGCCGGAACCAGTGTCCCTCAAAATTCTAATAGGGGTAGAATCTGAAAAATCACTTGAAAGTGATACAAATCGTCATCTATAAATGGCTCAAATACCTCCATTTCAGAGTCAGGAGAGGAATCTACTACCTCACCCTCATCAAACAAAGAACTGACATTGAAGGTGTCAGTCATAAACCCTGTTTCAGAGTCATCCAAGGAATCTACATCCTTTTTATCATCAAAGTGCTCATGGGAGTCAACAGAGGAATTTTCCTCGGCAGAAACAAACTTTTGTTTGTCATAAGAGGACCTGGCCTCATTTGAAATACTCTCGCAAGAGTCATAAAAGGACTTAGCCTTATTTAGAGAACACTCCTCGCAGGAGTCTTGAAAGGACCTAGCCTTATTTAATTCCTCGCAGGAATCAACTGAGGTTTTTACCCCGCAATCTACGGATTCTTTTTTGGATTTAGACGGCACTTGGGCCTCCGTAGCATCATACTCTTTATTTGAGTCAACAAAGGAGTTGTATTTACATGAAAAGAGCCTGGCTCTTGTATTAAGCTATGCATTGATTTTGAAACAAAACCAGAAGGTTTGCTATTTGGTCTATTCGCAAGTTTCCAGCAATCAGATATTAGATGACCTTCCTTCTTGCAGAATTACAGATTTTCTTTGAAAATGACTGGCCATTGTTGGACTTAGACACAGTGGACGTGGACTGAGCTGTAGCTATAGGCTTTGCTGAACTATCAGGACTACTAGTCCTGGGAGATTGCGCTTTAAACTTCATTTGACCATACTGTTTTACATTCTTATTTGTGAATGACTGGTTTGATTTGCTAGTAAAGGACATCTTGTGTGTCAATGAATAATCATCAGCTAATTGAGCAGCAATGTCAAGTGTTTCAGGACTTTTCTCATTGAGAAAAGTTTTAACTTCTGCGTTAATGCAGGGCTTAAGTTTTTCAAGCAAAATCAACAGGCGCAAATTGTCATAATCTTTCATTACATTTTAGAACTACACCAGCGATCAAACAACTGCTCTTTTGTCCTAGCAAATTCGACGTAGGTCTGATTTTTGCGCTTTTCCCAATTTCTGAATTTCTGGCGGTAAGCCTCTGGAACTAACTCATAACCTTTTAGGATTAACCGTTTTACCAGGTCATAGTCAGTAGCAGCTTCTACTGAAAGCTCTGTATAAATTTCTCTGGCCTTGCCAGTCAATACACTTTGTAACTGCATAGTCCAATTTTCCTTAGGCCATTTTAAATTTTCAGCTACCTTCTCAAAGTGTAAGCAATATTTATCAACCTCTTTTTCTTAAAAAGGTGGGACAAGTCTGCTGTGTTTAGTAACATCAAAACTGTGAGTTGGGGCAGCACGTAGACTATGTTCTAGTTTAAGTCTTTCTAACTCCAGTCGTTTTAACTCAATTTCTTTTTATTTTTCTAGTCTGTCTCTTTCTAACCGTTCTTCCCTCTCTTTTAATGCTAGCTCATGTTGCATTTCCAACTTTTTAAATTCTAGTTGCATAGTAAGGCTATAATTTTTTTTTGTTTCAACTTCAGTCTCTTCAATTAAACCTTTGCTAATAATATCTTGCATGACTTTAGCAATGATATCAGGCTTTCTCAAAGCTTTTTTTCACACTTAGCCCCAAGTGTTGTCCCAAACGCAACAACTGGTCTTTTGACAACTGTTCAAGTTGATCAAGGTCCGGATCGTCAATAAATGTCTCAGGTTTGAAATCTGCCATGTTAAGATGTTAAAACAATAACAAAAAAACCACTGAGATAAATCCTGTAAACAATGTACTGTAAACAATATGTAATCTTGTAAACAATGTATGATCAAACAATGTCTAGGTCAAGGCCTAATAAATTTGAAAACTATTAAGCATCCCGGACGAGCCCCCATTTTGTTACGAAGACAAATTTTTTAGGGGAAAAATCCTGGGCCGATCCGGGAGTCGAACCCAGGTCGGTGGCGCAAAAGTCCGGCGTTCTAACCGCTCCGCTAGAAAAGCAAGCTTCACTAGCGAGACAGTTCAGTCCGCTATTATGTCGCCCCGTAACAATATATAAAGTTTTTTTTAGCATGCAATGGCCGAACATTTCGGAGTTGCACACAGAACAATCTTGAATATATCTCACACAAATCCAAGATTCTCCAAGTAATATAAACAACAAAGGTCACACTATTCCTCTTCAGCTTACGTGCGTTTACGTAATACATCATTACTTCACAAAGCCATATTATTCCATATATTTACATATATTTCCAGCGGTGCTGAAAGGAGTACACGAGTCCGAATAATCCTTACGGATTACAGACTCCAGTTATCGTTCAGGCCTTCATTTTTAGTCTTAATGTGGCGATTAATTATTACTACAAAGAGATCTTAGTTGTTTCCTAACAATTAATTATGGCGTTCTTGAACAGTAAAGTGTCTTAGCAGCCCTTCATTTATATAAGAAGCTTTTATGTCAAGCTTATACATTTCTTTTCGTGGAACATTGCCTCGGTAGTACATCAAAAAGAGATATTAAAATTGACATCATGGACTATAATCTTTTCTCAGTGTTTTCGCGTAAATATCCTTATATTGATATCAAGTTATCGCGAGATTACCTGTTGGGTACTCAATTCCAAACGTTGCAACCATTTGAGCCCTATTACGGAGTCCTAACCTTTAAAACGGGTCCGAAGAGAGCCTGCTGAAAACTTCACACATTGATTTTTTTTTTATTTCACGTGAAGATTTTTCCTCCGAAGAAGACCAGTTTCCCTCTGTCCTTTAAGATTAACACCAAGTGCTCGCCCAAGAATATCACTCTTAATCAGCGGCGTGGGACAGGTACCATCCGCACGGCACGGTAAATGGATTTACACTAACTGTACCGATTGATACTAATGCAAATGTTCCGGAAGTATTTGTAAGAAGGCCATGTTTTGAGCGGAACCGTTATTTTGCAACACCTAGCAGTTCCAAAGGTTCACCTTAGTGTCCTGTTATACAACCCAGGAACGTCTTAACATACAGAACTGTAATACAATCCAGGAACGCCTTTACATGTGCTATGAAAGGAACCCGCGCCTTGATGTTACATAACATGTGCTGATATTATATTTCCAAGCAGACTTTATAAATACGATCAATTTGTCGGTAAGTGAAACCGCCCGTTTCATTATCACCTACTTCTCTCTAATGTGAATATATCATCAAAGTGCAACAGATTTGTAGAAAATAAAGACTTTTTTCCATTGCCATGAATTTCCTTAAAAACGCTTATGTCTAGTCTAGCGTGAAAACATAATTAGTCACCTGTTCTACACAACGCCTTTTTCGGATTTGCTTATTTGCATTATGCGGAAAATCATATCAATAAATTAAACAGGCTGCACATACAAGGTGATCACTGCAATGCTTTGGTATGACGACAGTGGCATGATATTTCACCAGAAATATCAATAATTAGTTTATCTAATAAAATAATTTTAAAAAATGTTTATTAAATGAATGAGTGGGCCGCTAAAATGGCCGCCGATCGTAATCAACACATCCAACAAGGACAACTGGGGGGAAACTCAGACAACAAAGAGTTTCTCAAATGAAAAAGATGGCGTTGCTTATCAAACTCTAATCAACAAGTCCCCTTTCAACTTCCGCACGAGGGGGGGGGGGGGGTTGCTATGATGGCTGCTTGTAATCTATGCGCGTCCGACAACGACATCTGACGTCACCTCAGACGAACCAGAATTTAACAAGTGACAAAGTCTCTCACCAAAAGTAACCTTTCAGCTTCCTAAGTGTAATTGACACCTTCCGATCACAGATTTATCTGTTTATCAACATGGTCACGTGTACATTGTTTTCTAAAAATACACCCACCACAGAGGTATATAATATGACCCTTTCTTAACAGAGTACATACGGTCCATTAATATGTACCCAGAGTAAGCCAGCAGTCCATTAAATTCTACAGATAAGGCAGAAAGGTGGCTTTAACAAAATTTAAATTGTAACCATGCCTTGAATATCAGGGAATATTATAATATTCATTTTCTTAACATTTGATCACTCTGTTCGGGAACACAGGAACTGGGGAACATAGGTACGCTTTCGAATAAACCCGAGGTTTACAGGATGCTATATGACCGTAATACCGGGCTCTGTATTCGGGATCTTGAAGCCATGTCTTTGACCTCGCTCCACCCACCACAGCCCCTGCACTATATATATATATTCGAGCAGGTATGATTTCCATGTAACATTTGACGGAGTTGCTCTTTATGCGCCACTCCCCTGCACCCCCGCGGCCAAGCGGCAGGAGACTCTTAATACAGGAGAGGACCTTCTCAGTCCCAGACAAAAGATCGTGGTAGATTAGCACAATAACCTTGAGTAACGACGCTGTATAACTCGCTGAGATGCAAACTGGAGTAGATACACATTCAAGGAGCAGCCACAGGTAGTCTCGGGCACGAACTCCGCTCTCACACCTCTTGTTCTTCCTCTACTTACCTTCCGCTCGGACAAGGAACTTTTTTCCTGAAGAGAATATTTATGAATGACATTATTCAGTGCCGCGGCTCGACCGACCAGTCGCTCATTTATTACGATAAAGATATCAATGAGGCTTCTCAAATTCCCTGCTCTTATTCTTATCGCCAAGGGCGTGCCAGAGTTCTGTCAAATAAAATGAAAGAGTATCGATTACAGTGAATGTCAAACAGTTGACCTCGGAACAGAAGGTTATTGCATTGCAACCAAAGTGCAAGTCAAATAACCCTTTGGTTAAAAAAAAGCATTGGCGATTAATTCACTTATATAAAAAATTACCATTTAACTTCCATTTGCTGATAGAAACGACAATTAAATTATTTTATGTTAGACTTTCTCGTCTACTTTCACCCTTTTGCTATGGATACCTGTCTTTAAATATCATACAAGTGCGCATACGTAGTAACATAACCTTTAGTTTCTCAGATCGATATATACTCTAATAGATGTTCACTTATACTGTAATGACGCAACGTGTGGTTTGCGAGCACTTAACTGCTTGTCAATTTTAGTTACATTTTAAGCGAGCTCACCATCCTGTGGATCATGTAAATTAAATATCATAATTAAATATACCTGGTAACAGTCCTCTATTGCGATTCAGAATTTCATCATATCTAGCTGCGTCGCAACAAATTTAAACTGGTAACTGTTACTCCTCTGCATAAGTTGCTATACCTTTATGCCAGATGTTAAACAAACTGAACTCAAAGCAACAGTATATTTGACCATCAGTAGTGCAGTTTTTTGACTGAGTCTTTTTTTTTGTGTAAGTCTAATACATTTATTCTTTCTGTGACGTGGTACTCCTGCTCGTGACCAAGCAATCACCAGAAATGTGTAAGCAAGGTAGAATTTTCCTTGTGACTGGCCAGAACAACATGTACATTTGTCAAAAACATAATTGAAATTCCGTTTGAGTAAACTAATGACTCGACAAGAAATAGTCCTCTGCAATAGGATTAACATTATGGTATATATATATATATATATATATATATATATATATATATATATATATATATATAAATATATCAAACAGTCCGAGGGCTTAACTAATTCTCGACTGCTGGGACGCACCAAACTCTAACGGGACTCTCGAAGATTTTGACCTGAGCATCCCTGACTCTTAATTTTTTGTCCTATTGAAAGCCCTGATTTATATATATTTATATTATGCTAAATGTTACACATTTCTTTGTGAATTATCCAGGGATTTTAAAGGGTGTAACGAAACTGCCGTGCAGTCACGGTTCATACCCTTTCATCGGCGACCTGTCGGTATCTATTCAAATAAACATATTCTCCTTTCCACACGCTCCATTGGTTTCATGGTTCCTAGAGAAGTCCACATAATTTACCTAATCATATGCGATGAATCTTATTACCCAACAATCTCAACGATCGCAGTAACTGTTTAGCCATTCTACAGACCACTTTGCTTTGATCGACGCAAATAATCCACGGGAAAACAAGCCGAAGGCTAAGTGGTTGTCAGTTTATCTTTCGTCTTACTACCGTTGATCTCCATGACTTTCATTCCACGGTTTCACCTGACTGTTGTGTCATTTCGATATAAACTTATGCCAGTGGCTCTTGCAATGGTTTGGCCATATTTTCACGTTCTACCACAGATAATGTAATAGTGCCTTCATGGTTGCACCTTTTAACAATGTTATATGTCGATTTAGTTGCCACAAGATGGCAAAGATGCCTGTAGATTATGCATGTTCCGGTTGAGTTTTTCCTTTAAACGTTATTTGATATAATAAAATTTGATAAATTCCTAAGAATTCACGTGGGCTAGGTTTTACATAATTGTTGTATCGGCTTTAAAATATTTATCCATTATCTTTACCCACAGCCTGATTCGGGGAAACTGTTACTAATAATAGTATTCCTATCTAATTTACTTGAGCAGCGGTCACCATCCGTGCAGCTAACTCGAAACCCGCGGCCGCACCTTCGGGTTTAAGTATGTTTATGCGTGTAACTGTGATGTTACCTTTCAAACAATCCCACCATGTGGTATATACCTGACAAGCCCGAAGACTATTGAGATTTAATAACCATAATTTCTGGATGATCAAGTCACACGTATGTCTCTAGTTCACATTGGAAATAAAGGCGAAATAGATCATTCATTTCTCATGAATTAAGAATAAAAATTGCGTCGTTCTGCTTTATTTTCAGTGCATAAAAAGGGACTCCCGTGCATCGATCGGCACATTTTAAATGAGAGATTCGTGTTAGATAAAACAGGTAAGGTAATTAGGGACAGTTCTCTCACGCATGCTACACACAATTGTTTAAATGCTAACAGACACGACACCGTTTCCAAGAAACTGTTTATTGGGAAATGTCATGAATAGTCGTCGCTCATATCCCCCTGTGACGCCCAAAATAACGTACAATTAAACTGGGAGATAAAATTGAATGAGCAACGTCTGTCACTTGTTTATGATGGGCGGTTTAGTGTCTGTTGAACAAACAGAAATCGTGCTTCATAATAACCTTCTATAACAATTTAAGGAATTTATTATGGAGGCTGGAACCGCTCTCTTCAGGGAAGCCTCCATGCTTTCTCATTAGTCTCTTTGCATCATCATTATGGTATACTGTGCAAGTGGATTGGAAATTTGTGGAAAATACGAGGACCCGGATGGAGTTTATACCGTTATTGTCAAACCATATCACTCGTGGGAAGGTTTAATTTGCCACGAATGTTCTGTTAACATTTTATTATTTTGTGCGACCCCTTTTACATTTTATCTCATTCTGAAGGAAATACAATGTTATTTTACATGATATTAACGCTGGATAAAAATACTGTATGTAATATCCGGACATTAGTGAATATCTCTTCTCTGCGTTCATGGTCCTGACCTTTTTTTCTGGCTATTCTTTAAGCTTACATAAGCGAAATTACCATCATAGTTTACGGTTTTGAATAGATTACAAATGCAGAATATTTTATAATATTATTAATATAATATATATTAATATAATATATATATGTCCTATGGAGAGTAAAAACAAGATAAAAGAAACATGTTTCAGTATTCATTCATCTTCCAACTTTCTGAGCTTGAGTGACAGCTTGTCTTCGATACTTTTGAAGAGTAAAGTGACCGATTCCTCGAAGAATATCCGATTGTACTGGTGATATCTGCAATGTGTTTTGTTAAATATTACGCAGGGGGAATTCCACAGAGATACACCGCCTGGAGGTCAAACCTGACCGGCAACCGCGGTTTATTGCAGCGGGTAGTGGAACGAATAGTTGAGCATAATGTAACCGCTGCTTATGGAGCATAGTAATGTACTGATGAACAAAGGATATATGGGAGAGCCAGATGGCTTTAGGTTTGATAAAGCCTATAAAAGAAAAGAATTTGAAAATCCAAATACATATCCTTGAAATTAAGCCTGTGGTACCTTTAAGCCAAAGCGAGACCGTGTCTGAAATTATTCAGCCCGTGAGATTTAATTAATTTCAAAAGCTTACCTGGTTTACATCAAATTGCCTTAATATGCCTGACATCTCTCCGACTTTCGATTGAGGATACAGAAATGGATATGTTTGATTTGGTAATAGGTGTTATATGTCTGCATTTCCATAGAACTCCCATAAAATTATATACGAAAGTACAAATGGACAGTTTCAAAACCCGATTTCATTTGAGTATAAAAGCATTCTAGATACAAATTGTAGATTTCTTTATTACTGATTGAATCCGATCACCCACACAGACATGCAATGAATATCATTTACTTAATCAGACTTTTTGTGCTGGTCAATAAACAGAAACATATTTGCCAGCATTTATACATTAAACCTCGACTGTCAGATATTTTCGTTAGTAAGGTCTACGGATTAGCTACTTTACATTAGATGACACTTGAATTAGTTTCTAGTGTCAATTAGTTGACACTAGAAAATAGTACACAATTTGTAATAGTTATCATATAATACACAGTTCAGAAAGACTCCAATCCTATCACAACTGATTTCTTGCAATCGTATGATATTCAATTATCTTATCCGAATACATAAGTTAAAGGTATAAGATAAATGTGAATCGTCACAGGTTTCTTGGCATGGCGAGCATAATTATTCTTCCTGACTGGAGAGATGTCTCCTTGTCCTGTGCAGTTATTTACTCAAATATTAAATCTAACATGAACAATATGTAAGAAGAGAGAAGCGTGAATTGATGAATAACCCACCGTCTTTGATTTATCGGTAGTTAGGCAATTTATATGATATGTAAATTTAGCCATAATCCAGAAATAATGGTAGGATACTAGAAACATAAAATGAGTAATTTCCGGCAAACTCGATGCACAAACTTGCAGTGTATCAAACCAACATTCTATTTTTAACAGTATTGTTTATGTTGATAATTAGAGGATTTAAATCTATAGAGGACAGTCGATTGAAGATTCTGTGATTATTAGTGTGTTCAGGTGAGTGAATCCGAAAGAAGCACTATGGTCCTGGTTTGTATTATTACCATAACAATATATGCAATATATATCATACATACCTCGGTTGTGGGTATAATTTATCTTTGAGTTATTACGTCCGATAAATTGCATTTCGGGAAAGATTTTTTCAAGCTAGCAACAAAAGGTCATTCCATTCAACATCTATCGGTAAAAGGTATTAGCCGGAGGCTAAAGTCGCATCGACTGCTGTAGAAGCAAAAGCGGGTTTCCCTTAAAGAGTTCGATTTTGGAAATCACTTGCTAAAAACTGCCTAGTAAAATGATAGACAAAAAATTGTTTAGGAAATTCATAACACAATCAAGACCATTAATACCGTAAAAATAAAATAAAAAACAAGAGTGCAGTTACACGATGAATAAAGAATACAATAGTTTTTAATTTTTTCATCAAAATCATTTAAACTGCATTTCGTATCCTATCATCAACTTAGGGTCCGTTTAAGGAAATGTAAAGCCCATTCAATTTTCATTGTATGAGCCGGATATTTTGAAAGTTTCTACAGGCAAACTCTAATGAAGGATTTCGTAATTTTATGTCTAAGTCATTTCTATGTCATTTTTATGTCTCTTGTTTGTATATATTATTGCTGAACACGCAGTGTTCGGTTAAAACCTATTTTAATGTTGCTGCTGTGAAAACTTGTGAGTAAGCTTTTACATATTTCAGGCAAATTGTGTAATAATGATCACCAGATTTCAGTCATTACGCGTAATGCCGTGAAATGATAGTCATTACGAGAAATGCCTGAAATCTGTAGGCCTCACACAAAATGCCTAATAACATAGTTTGCCTTTTACACAGATTGCTCCTAACATATATCATCTTTGGATAATAGGTACGTATGTATTTACTAACTAATTCAAACATCTGACAGTATATTTAAGGAATTTAATGCCTGTAACTTTTATGTAAAACATTTCAAACATCCTTACAACTAGAGATTTCAGAAACATTCTGCTGTGGAGGTTGTGCCCTATAATTAACGATGGCAAGTAATTAGTTAAGATCCTCATGCTTAATATCTAATTCCTCAAACGTCATCAGGAAAGCCTGTTACTCCCAGACAGAGGTCAGACGCTGAAGTAAATGCAAAGATGAAAAACAAAATAAGCTCATTTGTCTGCTCGTGAATGATCAGACATGATCTGAATTCTTTGGCCCTCAATATCACTTGAGTCGGTTTAGAGACCCGCAGGGAGTCAATATCATACACATTTGTTTAACCCTTCACGTCTGGGTACTTTTGATAATGAATTTATCCTGTTCCTGGAAAACCTCGCCTTAATACATACAAGTTGTTAAGAAAACGGCACTGTCATATAAACCAGATGTACATTGCAAGAACGTGGAAGTAAAAGAATGCAGGGGCCTCTTTTACGCATGTTTGTCTACCTCCGCCCAGGAAGTGGGGATAATACTGGTTTTCGTTTTGTGTATTACTTCCCCCAAGAATGTTAAGGCTGTTATTTCGGTATCTGTTACACGAAGGGATTCCCGTGAACCTTATGACATCTGTTCACCCATATTTTCTGCTATCACCAATTCATTGGTATTTTGAATTCGTATTCAAAAGATGGATGCAGATACCTTTTTCTTCCCAATTCCTCAGCTGGTTTTCAGCAATGCAACTCCTTGCTCAAGGAAGTTCTGATTTTGCATCGCGACAAGACCTGATGAAATCCCTATGCAACCCAGAAAAGTAGGTCACAGGGACCTATATTCCTGTGGGCAAAGCAATGTGCGTTTTAATTCAAAACTGTCCGAAAATTTTGCGTCTTCCATACCAGTTTGTGTAACCATGCAAAGTTTCTAAAATTTTCCGATAACCTGTTTTGAAAACGTTATTGTCGCTTATTCAGTTTCCTTATGACTCACTTCCTCATGAGCTGACAGTAATACAGGTTGTACTCCGCATACCAGCGCAATGACCCATATTATCATCATTACATAGAATAGCGCTCGAATAGTGAACAGATTCCACAACATCACCCTAGTGACAACATCCGTAGCAATCTACGGTCGGGATCCAGGTGAACATATTCTGTTATAATTTTTTTTATTTGCCTATAAGCGCGTTCTTCTTAATTAAGTTTATTTAAATGAGTTACTGATAAAATATCTTACATGAATTGCAGAGTATGTACTGTATAGGATATACACTACTATATACTATATATATATATATATATATATATATATATATATATATATATATATATACTGTGGTTGGTTTATAATCGACGTAAGGACGTATAATTTAATATAAGACGTCAATGAGTGTTGTGCAAATGATATATATTCGATGTCCACAGTGGTAGTGAGGCAGATAACGTTTCTCTGTGTACACGACAGAGAATAATGTTTTTTCCACATTCCTTGTTTAAGACACATATAATGCCAAAAAAAATTTTCTCCAGGTACCACTCGTGTCAATTTTGAACCCCCGCATACCATGTTTCAGTTTGCTTTATGGTTGAAATTAGCCAATTATAAGCTCAAGCCAATCGGACATTTCTTTCAATTAATGTTCGTTTTCTTGTTATGTTGTTTTACAGGGTTAGATACCAATTCTGATAATATCACGATATTGTTCGCTGATTATATTATTTTTTATCGAATATTTATTATAAAAGATAGTTCAACCACCAGCACATATTTATACAAAAAAGTGAATGATAAACTACCCTTTTATCCTCGGTTTTTCTCATTAATATTACAAAATAAACTATAAAATGAATGTACCAGCCTTCAGATACTACCATTATTAATCACGGACAACATTTCGTTATCATTTGGTCCGAGGACCTATAATGTACAGGCTCGTTCAATCGACCTGATTCCTGAAATGACTGGTCTGTGACAGAGGTTTTTCCTTCTCTATCGGTGAACTTTTCTCCGATACCTGGTAGCAAACCTATGTATAGATTGTATTAAACCAAGGAATAGCCATAGATCTGTATCTGCACACCTCGATCTGTCTCCTGGCTCATGGGTTTTTGCCCGAGGTAGTTTGGCTAGCTGCACATACCAATTTGTCAATAACGTACCGTCTCAAGAGCGGCATTATCTGGAAAGTTTGAGCGGGCAATGACCTGGCGGAAACTCGGTTTCCTGGTTAAAAGTAGAATTCACATCGAGAAATAAACCAATCATTTAATTTGTGTTATGAAATGAATTTCGAATATTTCGTATTTTTTTATACCCAACCAAACGGATTTAATTTGTTCTACAAAAAAGTGTAGGCGTATTTTATAGACAGTATTTTATTTTATTTCACTAATTATACATAACTGATCATCTGTAAGTGTAAGAACTAATTTTAGTTTGCTCTTTAATATCGGTCCTGACGTACACGTGCCTCATTGAATTCGATATTCATTGATACGACCAGCTGAACAAAATGGAACGAATCGGCAGACAAGTTGTTCACTTAATTATGCCTCCAGATAAAATAACACTTGTCATTAATATGAGGAAGCGGTCCATGTGACATTCCGTCTTCACCTTTATTCTGCGATTACCAAAGGCTGTTACCCAGCTTTGTTTTAAACATATATATTTCAATTGGATATTGAAAGTATTGCTGGTCTGAAATGTGTATTCTCCAAGCATACATTAAGTAGTGGTACAACAAATGTAACCAATAATGAAACTAGAAAAGCACTCAGAGAGCTGAGATCTCCGCCAAGGCAGTTCATTGCCCCCATATAGCATTTTCAGAAAATGCAGTAATTTTTCTTTAAAAAATCTTGAATCCATATGTTGATCCGGATCACCCCCAAAATTGTTTCACTTGTTAATATCATTGCCGAGCTATTCTGGAAATTGTATCAACATTCGTGAATAACCTTTTGAGTAATGTTACAAACAGACAAAGCAACGCCGGCAAAAACATAACACCCGCCCATTGGAGGGGTAACAATGGTCATGAATTGATTTATTAATATCGACTACCACATACCAGTTATTAAGGATGTTGTAACAAGTGATTCCGAAGAAGGGATATAGTATAAAAACCTGCTACTTGAAAAATATATATATAATTCAATGGCTTTGGGGACTGGCTTTCATTTTCTTCAGTATGTACATTTAATATTCATTATTTGGCAGGTAGATTGTATTTGTACAGACACCGAAAAGGCGAATGTACATGCGCATGTCAGCCGACATGTACTCCAGTGAAGGTATATCCTTCAAGTATGTCCTTGAGATACATACAACCGCTGCTAATTTAATTATAATACTGTCAAGGGCAGGAAAATGTACTAATTATAATTCATACCACTCCTCCGCCAGAGGTCTTCCAGTTAGGGGTTCGGAATTGCCGGGACTATTTGTCTGAACTGTCAGACACCTTCTGTTTACATTTCACATATACATGCATACAAAATATTAGTTATACCATGAAGTTTTTACCACAAGAACATCCATGTCCATGTAATTTGCTTTGAAACAGTTCTTATCCAACATAGTTGAACGGGCTACACTGCAATCTTTAGATTTATACCTTCCCCATGGTGAATGTAAAATCCTGGATGTATGGTGGGGCTAAGATTGCTATGCCTAGGCACAAACCCTAACAAACTAACAGAGCCGAACTCCTGCGAGTCCTTTTCTGTGCATTGTGAAATGACGTAAGTCCAATAGTGTTTTAAAATGATACGTGGGGGCACTCATTTGGTAATAATTAGGTGTAACAAAACATTGAACGATTAAGCTGGAATACATCTCAAACAATGCAACTATAATGTTTTAGGTGCGCATGTTTATGTTTGGTATTTAGTTCCAAGTGAATTTCATCATGAAACACTCAAGACAGACGTTTAGAGTGCCATTACAAAGCTTACCTGGTGAAAGTACACCCACACCACACGCTACGTTCAAGAGTTATGACATTTTTCAACCATGGATAAATACAAAAAGAAAATGACACATACAAGATAAGGACATGCTTATAAAGACCAAACTCACGGACAGCGGCTAAGATATGTGGTAAAGTTTTACTTTGTCCCCATCAATTACAGGTGAGACGTACATGTCCCCATGCCCCTCTCCCATCCTCCCCACCCCTCCCCCCGCTAAAGCGAGGTCATTGATTACTGGCGTGAGGCCCATAATTACTGACGGTATTTTGGAAATCGATACTCAAATTACGTATTGCATTAATCATTTTTTTTTTATTTTGTGATCACAACACATCTTTCATTTTACCTAAACTTTATTAAAAAATAGCGCAACATTTTCTCGAGGTGCTTTGATACCATTCAAAAGTTACTCTGTTTATACATCAGAACAAATAAATGGTCAAAGACTTTGGGAAAATCGAATAAACGCAGAAAAGGGTGATTGATTCATGGATTCATATTCACGGAAATATGCAAAAACTTTGTAATTTCGTGACGGTATAAAGGGGAGTGCAAAAGGCTTAAACAAGATCGCTATTTTAATATTGAGTGGTCCATTCAGTAAATGAGGTTTAGGAAAAAGGGTTTGGAAAATGGTTCTGCCAACACATTACGTATCTAAGGACTGCAACAAATTGGGCTCATCCCTTGAAATGATTACTTATCCAACCCCAAAAAGAAAAGAGCAATTTAAAGTGGTTTTTGCTCTAGCTTTTTTTAAAGAAAAAAAATGCTGGTTGAAATGACGTGATATAAAAATAACGATTTTTTATCATTTTTATAAACTGGGCTTTTTTATCTGTATAATGTCAACAAAAATGCAAAACAATAAGTATGTTGTATATTGATAAAAGTAAGAAACATTTTATGCTACGTGCTTTATTCAGAAAATGATATACAAAGAAAGTTAGAGCGTATCGTCAATACGTACCGGATATCGAATTTAGAGTATCGCAACACCTGAACAGGGCGACCTACCCAGCTCTATTCATTGCATACTTTTAACGACCGTAATCTGGTATTTATTTAAAGCATATTAAAAAGAAACTGTCTTTGACCAAGTGGTATTTGCTATATTGAATGATTACTATATATGCAGCTCTGTGTAGACAAAAGAAAGGATTAACCTATTAAATAACGCTGTCAGTGATAATGCTGGCTAACTTGATTTTTACTTCTCCTGGATGTTGCATGGATACAAGGTACATGTAAAAGCTGTTAAAGTAAACATTCTTTTGTTCCAATTGCCGATACCAGTACAAATGACACAAGAGAAAAATAACAATACTGCGGAGCCATCAAAGCATTAAACCACGGCCCGCGAGTTATTTTAGGAAACTAGATCTTTTTTAGATCATTGAGTAGCATTTATCTACGAGAGGTGGCAAACTGAGGGTGTCATGCACCGATCAAAGAACAATGTGTTGCTATTCTTTCATATTAGTGGGCGGCTTTATTGATATAGCCTGTGCAGAAGCGGTATTACTCACCGCCTGGTCTAAAATATAATAAATAACACCTCCACAGCGGGTTCTAACTTAAGCCAAACTCGCATAATGAAATTTACTACTGTGAGTATATATATATTATACATGTAAATTACAAATGTAAGTAGTATATTGGTAATTTTTCTGATTGTGTATATATATATATATATATATATATATATATATATATATATTCTGTATTTTTACGACCTCAGGAGATGCAACAGTTTAATATTTTAATGTATGTCTACTTATAATGTATCTTGTGTGATGTGAACAGATGTACGATTTGTATATATGAACAGAAAGTGTTATTGCAAGCGAGCATTTATAGATTAAACCAAATTTAATGAGGAAATTAACCGCAAATTATCCGCACGCATGGCCAAGGTCGGCACTGAGATGCAATCGCTTGCTTGTTGCACATAGATGAAGGACCTAAATCTGAGAAAGAAGAAGATAAACTGTCTCAGTTTTGCATGATCGAACTTTTAAACAGCATATTCCAAGACAGGTATATGAATTACATGGATATAATCTTTACTCGACTAGTGCCTAAGAATGGACATACGTTCAGTTCTTTCTATCTCAAATCCAATAAACGAGGATTCAAAACACCTGGATCTGCAGTAGGCTTTCTTTTGGCACCGATAGGTCTTACAAATGGCTACGATATGTCATACTACCTTGACATCTCGGAAGATTCTAACGTCGGAGGGGCAGAAGTACCACCATGCCAACCCCAGTAGTAAATAGAAATCCAGAAAGTCGTTTCTACCATGCTACTGCTGATATAGCCTAGTAATAAAGTGAAACAGGTCAGTCTTGTTTCTTGATATTTTTTTAGGGTTCAAGCTCAAACTCTGAATTCTGATAGGCAATTCTTCTAGTTACCAAGAATGCCATTTCGACGAATTCCGAAAATGTTCTATATTCAGCCATACAATAAGGTTCTGTTATACCACACTTCAGAATACAACAGTATTTGTAGTAATGTACATTTAAAGTGATGGCGGTCCAGCCTTTAAACCCGTGCTATCAAAAGTCCTAAGACATATTTAAGTGCAAAAGACCATTAATACCCTCGCTGAATATGGAAAATGCGCACATTCTTTATAAATAATAATTAATGGTATAGCCGTGTTAGTCTGTAGTGGAAGTGAAGGTAAAGAATAAGAGTAACACCTTTGATATAGAATAAATAAGTTGTCTCACTGTTTATATATGTATTGTTACAGATGTCTTTTTTATTGTGTGACCCGGGCGTAACTCGTGTTGTAGCGGCCTCGCCTGGCCGGGTGTTGCACTCTCAGTTAATCCGTACTGGTTGAACTCTCTTTGTCATGCTAGCTTCGGGCTTTCTCGCCTGGCCGAGTCTGATATGTAGAGACACGGCATTCGTTTTCTAGATCTTTCCTGTAACGCCTGTGTATTGTGTATTATGTTAGATTCTTTAGACTGTTCGAGAAGTGGAAGGTTCTCGGCTAGAGGTGAGAAGTTATAAATAGGGGGCGGTGTTTTAGAGCCATGAGAGAGGTGAGAGAATATTCCAGCGGACACAGAAGCGTGTATGTCAGTTTGTGGGACCAATTCCGATAAGTGCGGCAATTATAGATTTTCTTCTGGATTTGTGACGAATCATATTGATCTTCAGTTTACTTTCGGGATTGTTACAAGAGCCTTACATTAGACTGTTATTTTCCGAGAGAATTTGTGTGAACTGTTCGTCGGGCTTATACATTTTAAAGAACTTGTCGCTGTGACAGTGGTGGTATCCAGGTACTGTGCACTTTGTTTATTAGGCTGTGTGATAATATTGATTTGCTGTTATACTGTTGTTGTACTGTGTAATTGTATTGATTTAGTATATTGTAATGTTAGGGTTGTAATAAGAATAAATTATAGTTATTTGTTAACAAAAAACCACGGACTTATTTATTCATTCCCCTAGACATTTCACGCTGCCTAGTGTTACAGAATCTGATTATTTTTAAATCTCCATTACAAAATTTATGTTCATCACGCATACGTGATCTGTTGATATTAGGTTCCGTGACAGTATATATATATAAACACACACATATATATACACACACACGTTCGCTAACATAACTTATCTATAATCAGTGTATTGGGCATAACGTATATATAATTATCTGTGGCACCGCTAACAATGAGAAAATCATTATCTTCTTTGGACCCTGGATCTGTGCTATATGACACGTTAATGACTACCACGTACAAGCCACGTTGCCCACTAATGACATTACACGCTGTCTATATATATATATATATATATATATATATATATATATATATCACATCCGACACACAATGACGTCATCACTGCCGGCTGAGGACGCGGAAGAAGAGCACAGGTCTGTAGAGTATGATAATATTATCTTTTTTATTTATCATTCCACTTTTTAGATAAAATAAAAAGAACACAGAATGAATTTCCCGGATAGATTGATTAGCACAGTCGGTACATTAGTTTATTCACCTTGATGTTTTCAGTCATGTGGACTGCGGATTTTTATTATTCAATACAACGGTCTACCTGGGGAGGGGAAATGTTAAAAATAGGGATCTCATGTTAAGATAAATAGAATGAAATATAATAGATAATATACAAATGAGCAGTGTTGGCGGGAAAGGCAACGAGTGACAGACGAATATATATATATATATATATATATATATATATATATATATATATATATATATAAAATACATAATCATTATATCATCATCAATACAGAATGTGGGTTTATGTTAAGGAGAAGACTCACCGACAAGTTGTGCGCAGCAGGCTGTGGCCATGAGAGAACACAGAGTTAATCGCATGACGTCCGAGCCGCAGTCTGCCCAGTCACTAACAGTCTTCATCTGTCCAACCTCACCTGTCTATATGTAATTCAGCTAATCACTCGCTGGCCCGGCAGCTAGCGTCTCCTCGTCGCTAGAACAAGTCACAGTGACGCAGTGTATCAAGAACCAAGTCAAACTACCGTATTGGTTCCGTGTGCTTTTAATTGTGATGTCTTCTCAGCTGTGGTACCCCATTTCCGTTCGGGCGCGCTTGACGGTTGAGTCACGGGCATTACATTAAAATGGTCGTGTAAATCCGTCTTAATTACTATCTGGTTTCGCCGCAGCAATTGTCACTATCATTTTGTGTGCTGCCGGGTCCGGTGCGGCAAACTTATAGATTAAGGCTCAGGTCGATACCAGCCTGCTATTGGCTCAGACAATACTCAATGAGCTCCCGTCAAAGTTTGGTCGGATGCTTTTATTACGTGGGTGCGGGGGTGGACCGAGTAAAGGTGGCGACTCCATGCCGGCGGCCACTTTGCACACTACAAGTTCCATTCTCTTTGGCCTGGCTAATGTTTTATAGGCGTTCTTGGCTTCTTATTATGCCATCATATGTTCGTTAAGCATCACGCGAGGATCTAGCAGCTCCAGGGCCCGGAATGGAAGTGTTCATCAACGGACTGACGCCTTGCCTCTAATGTAGGCGTTCCCGAGATGCCATGTCCAACAGGCCCGTACCGTCTGCCGCATGACCGGCTTTATTAAGCAGCGGATGATGCGTCTATCACATAAAGGATGCGGCATAAAGGAGAAGTTTAGAATATTAACAAGAATATGTAACTGCGTAGTTGTAACTACGGAGAATTCAGCGGATCAGAGTACACATGCCTAGTCATCTTGTAATTAGTTGCATGGGTTTAATTTATTGTAAACGTTATTAGCCCATTAGAATACTTGAAAGGTATGTTAGAATAAAATGTTAAGGATATAATAAGATTAAATGACAAGATAAGAAAGTATTTTACATTTTAATTCTCTCTCTCTCTCTCTCTCTCTCTCTCTCTCACACACACACACACACACACATACATACCCAAATTCGTACGAATCTGGATATGCTAAAAGCAGATCTTCAGTTAATTCAGGATACATCTTATAAAAATTAATTGCATCACGCGGCATTGGTCTAAAGATGAACATAATGTTTTACATGTATTTTAAGTAAAAAAAAATATATTAAATCTTTAAAACGAGAGGAAAACGGGCATACTTGTGTTCTCAAAAGATTTCCTAAAATTTGGCCGTGAATGCATGATAAGGATATAATCACAATTGCCGTTCTTGCAGTTACAACCAAATCGCTATATACACCGGATACTCTTCAAATTATTGTCAAAGTGAGAAATATATTCTAAAGAAAACAGGTCAATGAGAAAATATATGAACAAACCCCATTGCTCTGGTTACCGCCGTCGTTTCTGTGACTTGCACGACAAAGCTGTGAATCACGGATCATATAGATGTTACCATCAGCAGGCAGAAATCATACAGAAATGGAGATTTACTAATATGCACGTAAAGACCAGAGTCTTTTTCGCAAATGATGTATGTCGTTTTAACGTGAGCACATATTAAAAGGTTGGTTTCGTTCATACGAGTCGAAACCTGAAAGCGATGAGGCGCTGTTAAAACGTATCTTTACCCATATTTTCAGTGCGGTTTTCCTTGCCACTGGCCCTTCATCCTGACATGATAGGCAGACTTTCTAATCTTCGGAAATGAGGACAAAAACTACTGTCTTGTATATTCATAGAGGGGAGCCTGTTTTGCTACCGTGTACACCTCATCGGGCCTTTCAATTAAATAGTGGTACATCGGACAATAACCGTGAATGTCACAAGATATACCTTTTATCTCATGTTTACCCCCTTCCTAATCAAATTCTTTCATTATTACCCCCTTTTCATTCATACATGCACAAAACATAGATAACTGGGAACGATGCCCTGGAAATGTGGCCATTTCATATTTTAGGTATTCTAGGCAGTCACCTATTTTGGCTCGACACTGAAAAAGTTCCAAATTATGGGGCGTATTCTTTCTAGCAACCAACTATTAATCGAGTTGCCAGTTGGGGGTACCTATGAATAGTCTATAGTACAAGGTTTTTCTATGGATTTTAATGGTAGGGGTCCGCTTATATTTATTTAGATTGGTTGTCCCAGCCACTGGGCTAACTTCAAGTCATTTCAATTTATCAACGTTTTATAAATGAATGTCTTATGAGGGATGTCTTTTTTCAAATCCTAATTAAAATATGCTTTAAATCTAATTTATAGGGTTTTGTTTGAATCAATAACCGTGAAAACTTAAGTCGTGATAGTTCTTTTGATAATGTGGAAGATTTTTTTTAAATTCCCAATAGTCTTATAACAATCTTGGCCATAAAAACCTAGAATATCATGTTTGACAAATTACCATGGATTCCAGCTGAAATATCGAAGACAAGAGTGTACCATCAATGAGGACCATAATTTGCGTGTTAAATTTTTAAACATTTGTTAACATAATTTTATTTGAAGCTTTGACCATAAGAACCAAGTTCTAGACAAAATGTTTGACCAATAATCATTGTGAGTTTTTGACATATTGAAGAAAGTAGAATATCATCAATGACGGCCCTAATTTGCATATTACAAAATTTAAATTACGGACTAAACCGTTGTTATAATGTTTTCATTCGATTCTTTGACCATGGAATCCTAGGTCAAGACACAAATGTTCGACCAGCTATCATGGTTAGTTCTGGAGAAATCGAAAGAAGTATAATTTTCATCAATTCCGGCCCTAATTTGCATGATAACAATTAAAAAAACGAAATAAATCGTTGGTAATATTGTTTCATTCAAATCTTTGATCTTAAAAAACTAGGTCTAAACACAGTGTTGGACCCGATATTTTGGTTAGTTCTGGAGATTTTGAAGAAAGTAGACTTTTTGCATATCAAAATGTTAAATACAACGTAAGTCGTTCTTAATATTCTTTCATTGAATCTTCGGCCATGGAAACCTAGGTCTAGGCACAATTTTGGACAAGATATGTTAGTTAGTTCTTGAGATAGTGCAGAAAATAGAATTTTCGCCAATGGAGGCCCTAATTTGCATATTTAAAAAATTGCCCAAGGTCGTCGTGAGGACTACCAAAGTTCATTGCACCCCTAGCATCATAAATCCATCAAAATAACGTTTACTATAGACAATTAATAGGTTCACTATGGAATATATTTATGTGACAACTTGACTTTATTGAAAACAAGGGCTGGGTGTCACCTGAAAATTTCGTATTGCATTATATTGTGCTATGTGGTAGCGTTTTGCCATACGTGTTGCGATATTTTCATTGTCTTAAATTTATAGGAATTTGGTGTGTTTTCTATACATGGACTATTAATTTCATTATTACTTATCGTTCTTTTCATGTTAATTATAATGAGACAATTAAAGTTTATGCAGTTTATTTCAGATACGAAATATGAAATAAATACTTACTAATGTACTTAATATAAAGTACTTACTTGATGTTGACATTACTCGAAGAAACCCTAAACATGGCCTTGCATGTGTAAACAACTTGTCAGTTATAGATTTCTGGACTGTGGTTTAGCACAGAGCGGTATGCAGCTGGTATGTACAATCACAGCCGTGTAAAACATCGTTAGGCTACTGTTCTTACACAATGGTACTGTTAACTTGACACATGATCTAAATGCAGTTATCATAAGATGTGAGGAATATTAATAAATGATTAATTATATAATGAATTCTTATTCCTTGAAAATTTTCAATATAAACATATCTTGATAAAGGAGGAATCCAAACCTCGTATAAATCCATGTGTTAACAGTTTTTTTCAATGTTTTAGTTATTTTATGTTTATGGATATAAATTTATTTGAAATGTATCTCTATTTGTATGAACTCAGGATCATTATATGCCATGTATTAAATTTTAAACTTTTTGTTTGTCTATTATTTATCTACCAGGAGTGTATCTCATATTTCCTAAGCAAAACACGGTATCAATAGTATCCGTGTTCGGTCTTGTTTTCTGGTCTCGTTTAGCCCTGCCTCGGCTTTAGTTTATTTACTTTTACTACTCAAATATTAAAAATAAAACGTGATTCCATGTAACGATAGACGTAACTCGGTACTAGCTATTATGACTAATGCCCTGTAAAATCCGTATGGTGAATCCCTGATATTTGCATAATAGGGCGTCACAAGGCTCCTGACGATTCCTTCACATTTGCATATCAAGCCGTCACGCCTCCTGTGAATGGCATTGTTGCTATGAGAACGCTAACAGCAGTCACATTGGCAAATAGACAGCTCAACCCTCTTAGTAACATTCGCAATGCCATCATGTTTTCAGAAAGTCCATACATGGACCTTCGTGTCCTAAGATATATCTCTGATGTTCGAACATTACGGTCCATTGGCCACATGTAGATGCATTGTAGATACTGTCGCATCGATTTTGTACTGTGGATTTGTTAGTGTTCAAATTACACTTGCAAGTCTTGCCACTGTTAAGTGATCGTCGTCATCGTTTCAGTCAGCTGGTACATGAATTACAGTTTGACACTCTTGATTGGCTGAGCTAGAGATACATTTTAAAACCGGCCTGCTTTGAAAAGCGATGGTATGATAAACGGTGACACACTGACTCACTGAGGCTGAGGGTTTTATATAATGCTGAAAGTCTTGCCGTTCTCAAAACAGTCGAGTACCTCAAATATTAAGACTGATTAAATAGAATATACATATCCTGCTTGAAGCCGACAATAGGCGGTCACTGAATTAACCATGTTGGTTTTGAAAAAAAAAAACATTCCGTGAAAGACCACTATAATTACCCTTTACGTCACACTTAGTTCAGCGAGGCGGTGATGTGTCTCTGACTGTCCGTTTCGGCCCAAGTTTACCAGTCGATGAAATAAGAGGGTCAGAAAGTGATAATTAGTTATATAAGTTGCCGCGATGTGGCAGTACCGACACTAAGTACGACTGAGTTAGAGAACGTTTGATTTCTCTGTCAGAGGTAACAATAAAGAGCCATTTCATTGACTGGGCCAGTCTAGGTCTCGTTCATCGATGCGATTCCTAGAGAATTTATACAAAGATAATCAAAGGGAAAAGATTTACATGTATAAAGTGAATACAGTGATCTTAAACATATACATAATATATACATGCATATGTTACATTTTTGTAGAGATGTGTAGAGATGATTTTTATGTGAAGTCATATAAATGCGATGCGCGATGCATCCGGATAAATACATTGATACTAAAAAGAGTATTCTTATGCCCGGCCCACTTGAACCTGGTGCCGAAATATAGAACACAAAGACACAGTTTTCATCTGTACTCTTATTATAATAAAAAATCTATGGGACCCTTTTGCAGGAGAAACAGATTGACATTTATCTATTGACAAAGGTGATTTATAAAGATATGATTAGTATCAATTTAATGTTTACGCGAACTGTTTTTAAGCATCATTGCCGAATCCGATTTGACTGACTCTGTTCCTAAATCTCTGTTCCTAAATCTATGAGAAGCTTTATCCTTAAATCTGAATAAGATTTCTTAATTTTCTATGCTGAATATAATATATAGTAATATCATGTTCTCGTACAAATTGAAGAATATACAAAAACATTTATTTTCCATCGAATCTGTACGATGTCGAAAAAACGTCATTGCATCAATTTGTAAAAACATCCAAACAAGGTTTCTATTCTGTACATGTTATGTATTTATGCATTAAATTTTCTTCATCAATATTGTTATATTTGCATATTGATGATTTGGTTATATTCATTTTGTGTAAAAATTTATTATGAACAGTATTTGTAATAATACGTTTGCATTTACGTTAATATTTAAATATTTTTCACCTTTCTTCTCTTTATAACGTCATTCCTCACTCCATTTTTCCACGCATAACGGTTGTTGGATTTTTAAACTTATCAAGTGGTTATATGATTCGGATCCAGGATTTAGGAAAATGAGGGGTCCAACCAGGAAAAGTAATGACAGAACCTGAAAAATGTCCAACGGTTTTTTAAAAGGGGGGATCCAGGCCGCAAATATTGGTCTGAAACCCTAAAAAAGGTTGCGGCGACTGAAAAAAGGGGGGGGTCCGGAAGCCCTGCCACCCCCCCCCCCCCTCCCCCCCCCCCCCCCGCCTTGGATCCGCTTTTGCTGCTAACAAGGTATGCATATTCCCGGTAATTGTTTTCTTTAGGAACAGCTTCCTTCCTTGAAATATACGTTTAATTCATCTTTCACGTCTTCCTTACATAAATCTATCCTTTATACGTCAATAACAAAAATAATGCTACGGATTAGGGGAATTAGCACAAAAACAAAGTATAAGTTCCATATTATTTATTGAGAAATCACTTCGTCTCATGGTACGTGTGTATAGTTTCACCCTCTTGGCTTTACTCGCTAGCTGTCCAGCAGGCCCGAGCGGCCTCACCCATTGCCTCGTTTTCATCCCCGGTTCGTCTTTCAGTATGACACGTAGCCATAATATATGTAACCAGTTAATCTTCGAAAATCTGAATGCCCCCGCGTCCCATTCAGGTTAGCAAATGTAAATATCATCAATGACTAGGTCCTAAAGGTAAACAGACCGATGTGTGAATTTCTTGCGACGAGCACAGCGCGACAAAGTTAATGTAACAAAATATAGGTGCATATCTCTTTGAGACAGCATCCCACTAAAATTTATTTTTTTTATAAAAAGACTCAGCCAACATTCCTCATCTCATTTAATACATAACCCAACTAGGATATGAAGCCGGATTCTGTATGAACAAATGGCAAAATAAGCCTACCTAGAATCATATATATAATAATAGATCCAACAAGGTCATGTAGTCTGTATATCATCTATTTAAAGTGTTAAATACGCAGAGTTTGAATCTCTCAAATTTTCTGGGAAGATTGATTCTTCATTGCCCACTTGCGACTATTAAGTGTGTGTATGCACCATCAAACAAAACCCTTTATTATGTGAACCAATTCTCCCCGAAAGAATGTGACTTATAAAGGAAATTAGTCTTTTTTAATCATACATTTACCTGAATATAGTTTTCATTCCCTGTTGAGTTTAGAAGCGTTTAAAATGTGTGTCTTCATCATTTCAGAAGTTGGTACCACGAACAAAGCCATTCATGATTTCTGACGTCAGCAATAACTAATGATTACTTTTTATTTCCAGGTATACTTATTTATATCCGGAAACCCCCAAAAAGACTGAATTCCTTTAGAACAAATACATGACATGTCCTTATGAATACTTCGAGCCGACAAACCTGACCAAATGCGCTTTTGGTGTAAGAAAGAGTCTTTTGAGGTGCTTTCGGAAAAGACCGTAAATCGCTTTCAACTGGAGTGATTTTCCGATAATTCCAAATGCGGAAATTATTTCTTATATTTTTATTGTTAACGTAAAGGCTCATGGTTTGGCGACAGACCGTCAAAAGGAGCCACATCTTCAAAGGAAAATATTCAGATGCGCCATATGTACCGATGTACTTTTGTAATTAAGAGAATCATGTGAGGTTGTTTAATTAAAAATACCTAATTACCTGTATGTATGTCGGCAACAATTTCGCTAAAAGCCACGATTTAGACTTTGATTTGTTTGTTACAGATGCGACTACTTACACTGACTGAGCATCGCATCCCTAAGGTAAAGTCCGCCCCCCCCCCCCCAAAAAAAAAGGTCTCTCAGAACATCTCACATCATGTAAAACTATTTCAAGCTAGTGTTATATATTTTGGAATCCTGATATATTAGTATTTTTCACTAAAATCTACAGCCTGAATGACATAACAATATTAATAATTAATATTTCTTGGAATGACATAATATTAAACTATGTTTGATCGTTTATATTACTTTGAATGGACCTTTTCCATCACACTTGCGACACCTCTCGACGACAATTGAGTGTGAATGTTCGGGTCGTTTATTTCGACAAAAAGCTTGTATTTTGTCATATCTCAGATGATTCTTTGTGACACACATTCCATATCCTTTCCGGTGAGGTGCCTTCTTGAGTTTGAAATTTTGCATTTAATTTCATTTAACAAAATCTGTTACACTGGCCGACTGGACCCGAGCCCTACGTAAGGGGCAGACAGTGAGCATGATTTTAGAAAAGGTCTGTTTCACATGGAAAAGGAAATTTGCACTGGCCGTTTGTTACATTCTATGTTTAATCGGTACTGGTTGAACTCTCGTTGTAATGTTAGCCTTGGGTTTTCACGCCTGGCCGAGGTCACGTGATGAGCCTGGTATGTAGAGATACACAGCGCTGTTTTTCTAGAGAATTCCTGAAACGCGTGTTTACTGTGTTGTGCAAGATCTTATAGACTGTTCGAGAAGTGGAAAATTCTCGACTTGGGGTTTGAAGGTATATAAAGGGGCTGTGTTTTAGAGCCAGGCAGAGAGAGAGCAGAGCAGATTCCAGCGGACGCAGAAGCGTGTGTCAGTTTCTAGGGCCTTATCCGACGAATGCG
The DNA here is from genome assembly GCA_026874595.1 of Sipunculus nudus. Taxonomy (NCBI): domain Eukaryota; kingdom Metazoa; phylum Annelida; class Sipuncula; order Golfingiida; family Sipunculidae; genus Sipunculus; species Sipunculus nudus. The sequence continues at coordinate 10,592,394 of CM049311.1, read as the reverse complement.
GCAATTATAGATTTTCTAAGACTTTCTCCTGGATTTTATGCATTTGGACTTCAGTTTACTTTCTGGATTGTTACAAGAACTTTACACTGGACTGTCATTCTCCGAGAGTATACATTTAAAGAACTTATCGTGGTGACGGTGTTGGTTACCAGTTACTGTGCACATTTTTTTTTATTTTTCTGTGTGATATGTATTACTTTGTTTGTTATACCGCTGTTTTACTGTATAATTGTATTGATTTAGTGTATTGTGGTGTTAGAGTTGTTTTGAGGATATTTATAGTTATTTGTTAACAAGAAAACAATGACTTCTTTATTCATTCCCCTAGACATTTCACGCTGCCGAATATTACAGAATCTGATTTTTTATATCTCCGTTACAAAATTTGTGTTCATCACGCATACGCGATCTGTTTATATAAGGTTCCGTAACAACGTGCATTATTTTACGCCTTTGGGTCATTTTGGCTGAATTTAACACTTTCCCAGGAAAACTACCTGGCACACGGACTTAAAATCCGTAATTATCCTGTGTTACGTTGTTATGATCCTGTGTAAGTAAACCCAGTCAATGTGTATCTGTTTACCATAACAAGACTGCATAGCCAGAGGTCCGATCTTATGCACGCGCGACAACTCCCAAACAAGAGAAGTAACATGTAAGAAGAAACACCGGTGTGTAGCATGAATAATCTTGCTTTGTGAATTTGCGCCGTTTGTCTACCAGGTGGCGTGCGCACTATGTTTATATTCTGCATCACTGATCGCGCCCCGGTTAGTTTTTTTTTATATTTTTTTGGAGATAACTGATTCAATTTTTTTCATACTAACTTAACTACGTATATGTACATCTGCGGAAATCCATTCCGGTTTCGGACTACGTGACAGGGCAGTATCATACGCTCCCTCACATTTTATATCCTGGCTTCAACCAGACCTGCTGACTCTTGCACCTGCGGGCCCTGGGTGCGTGATCTTCCCCATTGCTGGGTCATACCACCAAGGAATCCCCAACAGGCACACTCGTCTGTGAGTGAAGAACGGGCTAGGGCCTTCTCATTAAGCCTGCAGAGCGCTCATACTGGGTTAGGGCCGACCGTAAAAAATCCCACCGCCTCGACTGACATTCAGACTCTTGGAGCCGAACCGGTTTTGAGTCCTATGCTCTACACCTGAGCCATAGAGGCCGTTGTCATATGGTCAGTTACTCTCGTCCCCTTTCAATAGATAGTGCTACTGGACCGACTGGGGACATATCCTGTCGAAAGGTTAATTGATGCCATTGATGCTGACATATGGCCACACACATAAGCACATAAGTTCTTTTTATGACCAAGACCGTCGTGTATTTGCACATGGAAAACAAGTATGAAAGGGGATTGACCCATATATAAACCTGCCACTTCTATCTTTATTGACGTCTCCGTATTGGTTATGATACCTGTTTCATTGTCGGCTTTCTCTGTCAACTTTTAATTACATTCTATGATGCCGTATTGGGACATCATCTCTCCGAGAAAGCATTCCTGTAAATTTTTTATATCGTTCTTTTTATGTAGATTGTCATTGTTAACTAGAAGCTGGGACTATTCAAACTGTTTGGTTAAAAGTACTATGTAACACGTTGAGTCCGATTTCCACTGAATAAAGTATTAAACGAACAAGCTTCTCTGTCTCTGTCTGTCTGTCTCTGTCTCTCTCTCTGTCTCTCTCTCTGTCTCTCTCTCTCTCTCTCTCTCTCTCTATATATATATATATATATATATATATATATATATGTTGTTGTTGTTGTTTAAATCTACATCTCTACATCAAGGGATCAAAGCATAGATGGCGAAGAGGGACAATTTTTTGTTAATAGTCTAACGTGCAAGACGAGACATTATATGTTACATGCCAATTGACGAAGGGACAGTGAAATACTCAATCATTATAATAATTTACAGATTCGGTGAGGATACCGATTCTCTTGTAGTAAGTAAGGATATGGATTATTGGAATATAAAGTAGAAGAGAAATAGGTAGCCCTTGCAAAGTATAAATGGAATAGACTAACTGCCGTAATAGTGAACAAGAGACCAAGGGGTCTTATGTTCACTCTGTGAATTACTGGGCATAACGGTGGGTGATTACGAAAAAATAAAATGAATGTAAAAAGACCAGTCATGCATTTTCCAGTGGATGCCGTGGCATTACACAAGTTAACAGATTGATCACACTACATATGTGAAAGAAAAAAGATGAATAGAATATACGTTTATCAGTGGACAAATTTTGAATTTCTGTAAAGATGCTATCTTGAAAATAATGTGGCTGAATTTATTCTCTTTTTATTTCCCTTCGTCCAAGGAATCGATTACTTTTATATGAAAGCCAAAATATATTTTGGAAATAGCAGAAAGACAAATGCAGCCTGCAGACGGTAGGTCAACACAGCTGGCCCCACTTGCAGATAAAAGTCAAATTACAGTCACATGACTAATATTCCTGTGTAATTTCGTGCTTCAGCACTTTCTGAAATATTTAACACACATGAATTTTGTTTGAAAAAAAAGAAAAATTGCGATCGCCAAATTTTGAAATTCAGTAAAGACGCTATCTTGAAAACACTTTAACTGAAATTATACTTATTTTATTTCCCTTACATTAAGGAATTGTTTACTTTGATGTGAAAGCAAAAATGTCAATACATTATGACTTATATTGGAAAAAGAGTTGAAAATAACTTCAGCCGGCAGACAGTAGGTCAGAATAGGTGAACCCTCCAAGAGCTTATTGTTGCATATTCATAAGATGATTAAACAAGTCTGCACAGCTTTATGATGATGGCTACAGCGGCTGTTGAGATATTTCGTAACAGAATGTTGATGGTGAAGAGTTGACGCAGCGCCAGCGCAGGATTTCACAGAGTGTACTAAGAACATATGTTTACTGATTTTATTACCATAAATACGCTTTATTTTATGAACATAAAATCACCTTAAATCATATGTTTATCCTAATACATTTGACCTTAGTTTCTATGGTCATTAATTCATAATTTTTCTTTACTTTAGTACCATGGTTGGAACTGGTGTTACTTAAATGAGGATTTGAAATGTAATTAATTTCAAAATCTAATATTTTCACAAATTTTGACTCCGGGTATAAGAAAAACGTGAAAAATTCATATTTTCTTTTGGTTGATTTTTGTAGACTCTTAGTTCCTCTAACTATACATCTTTAAAAAAGGGCAGATAGGTAGTTTTAGCTTCACTTACACCAGAATCTCTTTAAAAGGGAGCATCTAAGATCTCATGCAGAAATAACAAGACCACATTTTCAGTTAAAACTTTCTCCTTTTTGACCTTATATATTGCCACGTGTTAGGGACATCTGAGTTAAATGGAAGTCTTTAAAATCTTGAATTTGTGATTTCAAAAGTTTGTTACACTCACCATATCAACAACACCGTGAACAACTTAATATGTCTTTTAGTTCCGGTAAAGTATCGCCTCTGAGTAAGCCTACCCATTCTTCTGACAGTGTGCGGTGATATGACACTTCACATGGCAGTTGGTTGACGTTGGATGTACAAGATTAAAAATTCTAAATAATATAATGTGTTTTTAGGGACAACAGAATGTATGGATGGTCGGAAACCATTCAAAGTAAGACATTATGTGTATGGTAGGGACTATAAAGGACTTTAAGTGGAAAACCACTAAAATTAAGGAAACAGAGATCATATTGGGGATGGATCTAAGATTCACGAAAAGAAGGGGTCCAACCTAAGCGGACTTCTGACAAAACCTGATGCTAGGTCCCCTGGTCCGGAAAGGGGGGGGGGGGGGGGGGGGGTAAAGGCCACAAAAATTGATCTAAACCCCTTTAAAAAAGGTTGCGGCGACCGAAAAGGGGGTATAGACTCTCCCCCTGGATCCGCTTCTGCAGTTAATGAAATCTTGATGGATGGCGTGCGTGGCGGAGCCGTGTTTCACCCTGTTTAACGGTTGGGTAATGTCCTTATTAACTGTATGTCAGATTCTCCTCACAGGCGGTGTATCAATATGAATGTCAAGGATAAACTTCCAGCCCTCACAGCACGCTTTTACGTCGAGAAAGTGAGGAATTTAACTACAGAAATTAAGTAAAGGGAGCAAACATAGTGTATGCATCGACAACATAAATGCCAAATATAAACAACAAAAGGTGTTTGTCCTTGAAACAAATATTATTTATTGATAAACCTGTGGATTTATTTTGCGGTGTATTATCCGTGACGCGGTATTGTAAATATAAACAGAAAGTTATGCACGTGCTTCCTTGGATAGTTCACGTGATTCAACTGTGGCCAGAATCCTTGAAGATGTGAATGCAAGGTTTTAGTTTAGCGCCACTTGTTGTGGTCATTTCAACAGTATGCAAAAGGATTACCTGGATGAATTGGGGGATAACCATTTTTTTCATGCTGACATAAGAAATGAGTTTGCAAGGAATCGAAAGTCATAGGTTGTCACATTTTCTGACCTTAGTTGATCAGTGACTGGGACACACGTCAGGCCAAACATGTTTAAAACCGTCACTGACATCAGGGGTTATTCATATGCACAAAACACCTTTATTCTCCGTTGGATTGTGTTATTTGCCTGTGTTGTGTATAACCAATTTACCCCGACGACGCAGGCATTTCGGTTTTTGCCGAAGGCATTTCGGCTGTTTTCGATAGTAACCTCCACACAATTGAAAAACAACGCAATAAATGACTCAAAATGATTATTGTACATTAACAATTATTTATTCTCATATCGACGAGGTCACGGAGGGAACAAAAACCTATAAAATGAGGTATAGCACAGTGTCATACACAACGCGGTTACAGAAAACAGAGGACAAAAGTGGTCGGACTTCCTTTTATAAGAATTACATTGCCCTTCTTCACACTCGTAATTACAGAGGAGTGCCCAGGTTGCATTGATTTTAACTTTTGCACTCATGGTTATATACAATTAAAATAATTAATATGTCCCTTTATTCAGGTTTCCTTTCAGGTTTATAAACATCCCTTTTATATGTTTCTTGCTTGACCTACTGTTACATTTTTTTCTCTACGCAACAGAGAGCCAGCTTTATTGATTATGAAGAACCCAATATTTAGTTGGGCGTATCAACAAATGCGGGTGTACCGACATGTGTTAGTTTACAACTAACTAGTTAGCAGTTACTGCATCCACTGTAATGGTGCAGTAAGAGCAACGCCACCAAACTGAATTTGAGATGCTTCCTTACCAGGTATGAAGTCTTGCGGTGATCTTCCTCCAGGTATTACCGCTTTAAGGGGCCTATTCCTGAAAATGCCAGATATGTCAAAAATACATGTATTAAGTGTTATCAATTAGGCATAAGCATTTTTAATTATATTTTGCACCATATCTAGTAATAAAACCGCTCAAGACGCATTACATCTCTTAAACACATTATGATATCATCCATTTTTCTTTCTAAAAATCCTTTGTTTACAGTTACCATTGTTACTGTGATTCAAGAAAGAAAAGAGTGAAAAGTTCTTTTGTGAAACGCGTGTTACAAGAGAAACCAACGACAAAGACATTAGGAACAACAAGAGCAGGGAAAAGCATGATAATAACAGAATTGTTTTGCATAACAAAGGGAACTTGTAAAAATCATATTATTTTATCTTCTTAAAAGAGCGGCAGGAACTCAAAATTGGTAAGTTTCTATTAAAAATTTAAATAAACATTTTTATGCGGGGGTTGAAATTGACGCGCGCGGTGCCTGAGAATCATGCCTTTTATTTTGTTTCAGCCCAACTCATGCAAACACACATCTGATCTTTCAGATCAATGGAAGGAGTCCAAAAAGTACTGAGATGTAAACTAGGGAATTATTTAAAACATTGTGATTTTCATGTTATATTGCTACTTCCATGTAATAATAATTACATTCTTCTGTGAAATTATTCGAAATTTTTAATTATAAAAAAGTATGATAAACAGTTGTTGTCAGTTGGTTGAAAAGTCTAGTAGTTTGTGTCCGTTTGAAATACATACATTGTAATATTTAACCTCTCACTGTACCCTACATAAGAAGTCTTATATTACAGATAAGCCAGTGTGGTAATACTTGTCAGGAGGAAAGGCTTGCCAATAACATATTAATTTGAACTATCTTTAATACAGACGTTTTTCATATTGCTGATTGGTAACAAAAAGCTTTTTCACTGGAGTTTATTAGATTGAGATTGCTCTCCATGATTTGGAAATCTGATCTTGCTTGGGGAGGCAGAGTTCTTGATCACACATGGTCCCCGTGTCAGTCAGGTCAGACAAGTGAGCAGTAGACATAATGACGAAAAAATTACCTATTACCTCCATTACAGTAGGTTAGGACGCTGCTACGATATTTAAAGCATGATAGCTGAAAAAGTTTTAATTTAGTTACATGCCTTCTGTTGCTGGTTAATTTACAGTAAAATGGCTATGTGTTAACCGTGTGCCAGATATCTGGTCAACGAATAATTTATAAGATTAAATTTAAATAACTGACAACCGACATAAAATGCATAAAAAACGTAAATTAAATCAACATCCAAATGGAAAACATACCGGTAACTGTGCGACTCCGATGTACCAATGATCCGGGAACCGGCAGACTATTATATTATCATCCGAACATCTGATGTAAGAGCTGCGGTGCTTGTCAGTGCATTTTACTAGTTTTAGCACTGTCTCCAATTAATTAATCATTTTTCCCAAGGAAATATCAACTCCCTTATCTGACACTTTTATTGTTGTTTAAAGCTGGGTGAGAGTCCAAGCTCCATCAAAATAGCACTCAAGTGCCATTTCTTCCCCTCGTAAGGTAAACCTTATAAGGTGAACCATTTTTATAAGCTGACTTTGTATTTTTAACTTTGGAATACCGTAAACTTACCACGCATCGAAGTTCTTATGATCAGAGCAGAAACTGCTGCTTCAGAAGCCAGATAAATTTATTCCTTTTCATGAACTCGTATTTGTCCCCTTAACTTATACAAGGTACATTTTTAATTATTTTACCAATTATCTGTTTCACCTTCAGATAAGATTATTTTATCCATGCCTCTTTTGCTGAATTTCAGAATAAGACACGCCCCACCTAATTAACCATTAATATTCTTTTAGAGTGCCCACAAAGGTGTATCACTTTTGCAGTACCGATAAAATGTGTAGCTGTAAAAAATGGATGATTTCAGGGGTGTCATCCTAGCCCAGTCATCTACAGCTTAACACCACCGGGGATACCGCCCTTGTTTATCAACACCTTGCATTGATGTTACTGATTAAAACGTTTAGTATTAGTAACAGAAGGTATATAGACTCCTCCCGTAATCCTCTTTATCTTAATAAGTCCTTATCGGCCAGATCACCATTGACCAGAATGCTGGTACTGGCTTCCTAACGCAAGTCTAGCCTAGATCAAAGGGTGGTGTATATAAAACTAGAGCCGTTGTCTTGGCAAACATTGATATCTCCCTCAGGATACTACTCAGGCGTTCCTATTACAAACCTGTGTTCTGCAAAGTGTCACACATCACTGATACGGTTCTCTGGTGAGCTCCTGGGCAAAGACGTCTGTCACATCTTTCAATGTTACAGAATTACAGAATCTTCAATATTAAAATGCATTATGGTGATGCAGATTACCTGCATATTTCAGCCAAATGCGGTTGTATAGTTTTGCTAACTGACAAAACTTTACAATTTGCCAACAGACAAACCAACCAACAAAGTGACTAAACATAATACCTCGCCACTTGGCGAATATTACCATACAACTGTTTTTTCACTTGTCTGTATGAAGAATTATATAATTAATAAGAAATAAGAGGTTTGGGACCGTACAGGCCCCGATAAGGGCCCCGCGATCGCCAGTTCCCCCAAATGGTTGCCCTGGGTCCATATTGTATGTAAGATCGGTTTGACATTTATCACCACATCATAAACTAAAGATTTTAAAATACTTGCCTGAAGTCTGAAATTTGATAGCGGGTTTGTAATTAGATAGGACAGAAGCCGTCATAGGCACCAACTCTCCCAGCGACTTTGAGAAAAATCAAACATATTAACTATATTGCACGCGAAAGAAAATCATTGATTGTGCTCTAGTGTCCATATCGGAATTCGGACAGGTCTGTAATTCGATAGGTCTGGAGCCTTTAAGAATTTGAGAAAGACCAAATTATTCTTTTTGAGAACAAAAGAAAGCGTCACTGACGGACGGACGGATGGACCATTATAGTCGGACAAGTCATCTCTAATAAACAGTTTGTAGGTTTATATAAGGAAAAATCCATGTGTAGGTCTTTATCAGGAATAATCCATGTGTAGGTCTATATACGGAAGATGTGGAATGATTTAGTGAGATTCTGTTGAGTTCCATAACTTGGTCTAGCAATAGCAGGGTACCGGAACCGGAAACTTCGGCCTCCAGTCCTTTGACTGAATTACAAGCTATGTGCGTGTTTTGGCGCTTTGGTTGTATGTAAGAAGCATAAATGTAGTTGGGCGTTGCGTTCAAACGGCTTGAAATGCAGTCAATTCAGGGTCATATTACCTTGAAAAAAACACAAAAACAAACACAAAAGGGAAAACAGGAAAATCCAGATAAACCATTTCTTTGTTGATTTTAACATCTATTTAACAACTATTTTTTCATTATAAAAAAACACCGGCATATTATAAAGGAGAGCTAAACAAATTTTGACAGTGATTTTGTCATTTCAGAGACGCCATTTTGTGTATGACCAACTAGCCTTATACGTTCAATCTAGCAACCAGCTTCTGTTCACAACCAACCAAACAACTCGCCAAAATGCACTCTTTGTCTTCCCCTTAGAAATTTCATTAATGTATTGTCTCCATTGTTTCATCTGCTCCTCTCTTCAAAGTGTTACTTCTTATCGGGATAAAATAACTATATGATGGGTTTCTCTGGTCGCTAATTGGTCCAGCCTCTATGATCCAACCAAAGGCATCCGAGTTTAGTTATAAAAAAAACACGCACATACTTGAGAATACTTGTAATTCCTTGCCGGGGTTTATTTTTTATCCGTAGTTAATTTCAGGCTACTGAGTCCTTAGTCCTTATTCCCCTTTTGCTTTAGAGTATCTACTTTTCCTAGTATCTTGTTTTGCTCTGCATGTTATGAGTAAACAAAGAAACAGTGTTTCTAAATGCCATAACAAGGAGTGAAAATATCTACTTTCATTGGCCTTGCATCTTATCTACGTGCATATTTAACGAACCTGTGGGCTGATGTGATGGCGCGGCAGCGTCCGCCGTACGTTCGCCGTCGTCCGTAAGTTAACCCATGCTATCTCAAACCATCAGTCACATGTCAAACTTTAACTGATTGAGCTCATTTATGTGCTGTCTGCATTGACTTAGATTTCATAGGGAAAAGGCTTAAAAAAACTTTAACAATTTTCGCGAAAACTGTCCAGTCATATAATTCAATATTTCACAGAAATAATTCCAAAAATAATCTCTCTAAAGTAAATTTAAATTGTTCTAATTCGGTGTTTTTGGCCGAGTTACAGGAAGCTGAACTTTGTTTTTTGGCCAAAAAAAGCATACTTAAATTACAACGTCAGAAATGGCTTGAGCTATCATCGCCGAATTTTATGGAAAATTATGGTCAAGTGATTCATATTTGAAACTGAGTTATTGGTGGTGCCACCTGTATCGACCTTTTTTTGTAAAGGAGTCATCGGTAATCAGTACATTAACCCATAATTTCTCAAGAACAGCAGGACGAACGCTCCATTAGCAGCGGCTACGCTACGCTCAACTATTCGCTACACTACCCGCTGCATTAAACCGCGGTTGCCGGTCAGGTTTGGCCACTAGGCGGTGCTGTCTCTGTGGAATTCCCCCTGCGCTATATTTAACCAAACACATTGCAGGTATTACCAGCACAAACAGATGTTCTTCGAGGTACCGGTCACTTTACGCGGCTGTGTAAAGCGCTTGGCAACACAGACTTTTTTCACCCCCATTGGAATACACACGATGCAACCGTCAGCTTTCAACACAGTCTGTATAGGCCTACTGACTTCCCTGAGGTCAGTTATCCCCACTGTCTGCTGTTTCCTGTATTTCGTGCCGCACGAGCTTGCCCCGCGTAGCTATGTTTGTATACACGCGCGATTAGCCAATCAGATTTCTTCTACCAGTTCTGCAGATTTTTTTTTAAACGCAGAGCCAATCAGATTTTACTTTATCCAGCGCAAACTGACTGGGTGTTGCCAAACCTTAATCTCCTGCTATTTCTCACAGCGTGTAAGTGGAAGGTCACTGGGCCGGGAGGTCACGCGCTGTGTTCAGAGCGTAAGCAGGAGCTAGCATTTGCAAATTTTAGGCAAAAATCAGTCACATGTCAAATGTGGGATTGAGTTTTTTTGTGGCCCCATCTGCATCAACTTACTTTTTGGGGGAAAAGCTAAAAGTTCTTTGAAAATCTAATTTACCAAAATTCTTAAATATTTCACAAAATAATCCCAGAGATGAGCTCTCTCAAGTTTGTTCAAATGGTTATGGTTAGATGAATTTTCGCCGAGTTATAGGAATTTGAACTTAGTCATTTGGCCATGCAAGTAAGCATCTTATCATAAGTCTTAGAAACGACAGGAGCTAGCAAGTTATGTGCAATTGTTGATCAAAATACTCATATTGAAATAGAGGTTTTTGTGGCGCCTCCTATATCAACCTGTTCGTTATGGGCCAAAACCTTGTAATTTAAGAACCTTCAGCTTCTTAAATAAATATGTTTCATGATGACACTGTCAAGCCGAATGGTAGCAGACTGAGCTCTGTGGGTATATAAACAGATCTATACAGGCAACATAAATAATTGATGTCCATATCCAACTTATGTGTAAGCTAAATCCATGAATAAAACATATCTGGTGTCTGATTTTGCTTTTAATTTACATCTATTATTATTTCTAACATTTTTTATTTAAAAAATCTTATGAGTATGACAGCAAAAAAAACAATATAGCCAAAGTCTTTCAGTATGTATTCACAGATTTCGCAATAGACCAAGATTTTGTCTGTCTCTGTTAATAACATGGCAGACTGCCATTTCATTTTTGCAATATTTCATTATTCCAGGAGTGACATTTGTGTAATTGGTGATTGTACTCTTGTGAAAAATATTTAGTACTCGAATTTTGAATGTACATGTCACACATGTAATTGAAAAGTAAACAGTTTCTGAAGGGTTCGCATGGCAGCCTTTGATTTCGTCTTATACCATATTAAATCAATTTAATTTATCCATATACACACGCTAGCATTGTTTTATGAATATAATGCATCTCGGGTGAATAACCTTTGATACATAAAATGGCAATTGCTAAACTTGACTTCTTACAGGTTCCCATTGATAATATAGCTCTGTTGTGACGCTTGGTGTTTTGTTATTTGTCATTTTTAGATAAGGGCATCCATTTCGTGTTATCCTATTATTCTTTTTCAAGTGGGTATCCTATTTCTTTTATTCCGGGTAAAGCCGCTGGGCAATGACTCCTGTCTTTGTTTCTCTTGCTGGTATTTTCCGGGTTTTTATTTTTATATTACCGGATAATTCCTGTGTTGCATGTCACCTGCATCACATGCTGCTTATGCTGCCGTTCTTAAACAATAGTACTGTTAACCTGACACTTGATCTTCCTGCAGTTATGTGAGAATATTAATGAGTGATTAATTAATATGACCGTGTTCATTACTTCTCTTAATTATTTGTATGGAAATATATCTTGTATACCTTTAAGTAGGGGTGCGCGATATAATCGATATATAGGTACAGCGGGAAACATTGATTCGCATGTTGCGTATCGCGATACAGTTTTCAAATATCGATATTTTTCGCATTTTGTTTAACGCGCCTAAAAATAATTTGTTTTAGTACAACAAATGTATCTGTTACATAATTAGATATCTAAATAGGTTGAAATTAATGACAGGCTTAAAGTGAACCCCGCTACTGTGCCTTTACATGTTTAACAGGAAATTTTCCAAGCAGGCCAGATATAACATAGTTCATAAGTCAGTCCCAGGGGGTTTGCATGTGTATACGATGACTTATTAGTAGGGCTGGGTATCGCTGGGTATATATGTTTATAAAAAAGTCCCAAGTTTGATAACCCTCCTATTCCGAGTCATAAATTGACACCACTGTTAAAAAAAAATTAACTTAAGAGTTTCAAGGAGATGTGATGACGTTATTTCCGGTAAAGAAGAAAGTATCAGAGGTCAGTATTTCAAAATCAGCCATATTGGAGATCTAGCGCGGAGGGAGGATTTATTAAACGGCACCGGCTACGAGTTGTATTTGGCTTGATGGGACAAGCAGGAAAAGTTATTACAGGGACAACGTACTTTGGTTCTTCCAGATAATTTAACTGATGATTTCTGTTTAAGGCCAAAGGGGTTGGATTATGCGAATACAGTGCATGTAAACTTAACGTTTAAAATGATTTCGCATACTGGGTTTTTATCATGTTTAGCATTAGTGTACAATACAACAGATAAGTATATGGTATATTAACTTAATCTGTTTTAATATAACCTAATCAGTTATTATGAGCATTTTAATGCTTTGTCGTGTCTTGACGTCAGAAACTCCCGTTGTTTTATCATATTTATGGGTTATTATTTTGTCCATTAGTAATGATGAAGAGGTACGCCGCATCAAAATAGAACTCATCGCAACTATCCATACACTCTAAGGAAAAAAGGTTTTCAAGTAGAACCAATAATGTCTTTCACACTGGACATATTGGAATCGTTTAGGGAACCATAAACACGGGATCCCCTTTGGAACCTCGCCAGGGTTCTTAAGTGGAACATATTTTTCACGTTGGACTGAGTGAGTATGGTGACGGGGTTCCACATATAACCTTGTATGGTGTCATATCATAGCTAGGTTAAGGATTAATTTCTCTTTCGATTTCTATAAGTATTTCTCATGGAATTTTGATAATTTCAAGAACTGAAAAGATAAAGTTTATTTCTCTACCTTAGTTATATTCTATATGCAAGATAAATCATTTCTCATGAAAGGAAAACACCCTTTTCAAGGAGATACCATTTTGAATTTATTTGTACAAACCCACCTGTAAAAACTCTACAAGTGTCCAAGAGCAGTAGCGCGCACACACACACACATATATATATATATATAATATGATCACCAGTTACGAAGCTGTGCACCTACTGTTTCGGCGATTCAGACTTTGTGTTCCTTTCACACAGTTCAGGGCAGTTTTCTCGAATCAATTAATCTATAGATTCCCAGTCATACACTTCACAGGTGGAATACGATAGAATTATGGTATATGGCGATGAAGACCTGCAGGCAAATTGCACCCCTTCGCCGACAAATGCTACACGTGCATCATGTAAAATCCTACCACCATTGGAGCTGTTTTTGTCTTCAATACAGAATGGTACAGGTGCAACGAAGCCATCTGCCAGGAAGAGTATTATTGTTCCCAAACGTATGGATTTTATTTCACAAGGTGTCACATTGTACAAGCTTCGATGATCACCGTCACTTTACCCCATGTTAAACAGGCGTCCGCACCGCTCTATTGACACGGAGAATACCCGCCTACACGTCTCCTGTATCAGTGCATACGCCCTTTGCCATTGACCCGTATAGAAACTTCAGCTAATTCACAGCTGCTAACTCAGTCTTTCTTAAATCAGTAGCATAGCTGGTTTTAACCAATCCCCCGAAGAATACACCTGTTTTTTGCATGCTGCCTGTTCATTATTGCATTTGCGATTCGTTTATGACAGTCCCTTACCACCGGTAAAGAAATGCAACGGTCGGCCGACTCATGTTTAATTCCGAAGGCGAGACGTTGCCTTGTTGTTTTGATTTGGTGCACCTGGCGCCGGTCAATCAAATTGATCTTTTTATCTCTTTCCGCCCCCACCTGCATGAATCCACTTCCTCCTTCTCCTGGGGCTAAGACACTTAGCCACCCCAGAAAGTAGGGGTTAGCATGGTTAGGTGAAAATGCAATGTCACCAAACGCAAAATGCATAAGAAGCTGTTCCGACTTGCTTGTATACTGTAGACTGTCTCGTGACTACTTAAAGGTTTTTCTCCGTGATACATTGATGTATATTCTTTGATTAAGTCATAAATAAAATTGCAAATCAGATTGCCTTGTTTTAAAAAATATTTTCATAGAATTAAAAGTCGCTACTAAAAAAAATAGGTCCCTCTTCAGGGGTATTCGAAATTTCCATTCGAAACTTTCCAAGGGAGCCAAACATTGATTTGGCCTTATAATCATTCCTTATATGTAACCAACATTCAAAGACTCCAAAATCAGTTCTGTTACTATCAGTTTATTAATACCTTTCCTCTTGATGTAACATAGCCCTCATTTGTTAGTTGTCGAGAGGCATCTTTACATTTCTGCAATAATTAATAAGCTGACAAGACAATATTAAGTAACACGACATTTTATTGTGCATTTGACCAGACACAACATTAAACATACATATATGGAAACTGTTGCATTGCTTTATAATATGTCAGTAACTCTCTCCGTCTCAAAACAACTTGGGTCATCAATACTTTTTACTACTTTTATTCCTCCGTGTGAATGAATACTCAATCTGTGTATTCTTAGAATCATAAAATGTTACAGTTTAACTTTACACATCGCTACATTTAATGTTGCCGTCTCATTCGTGTCTCAATGCTAAGGTACATGTAACACCAGGACAATATGAAACTCATCTCGACACCTACATGTCACGTAGGTGTGTAAAGAAATCAAAAACAATTTCAATCATAAAACCATGATACCTGCCTGCAACTCGTCATGATGCGGAGTTAAGCATCAAATACTCATAATGATAGCTCCAGTCGACCGAAACATCAGTTTCATGTTGAAAGGTTACCAATCCTGCTGGATATGCTCCTTATATTAAATTAATAAAATAAAGGTTTGAACATATTTCTTTCCATTACTAGTGGCTTTGCTACTGTTTTCAAAGCGAACGTGAATAAAAAGTGTATGACTTCAGGTTTTTTTTCATTCATCTATTCTGAGTTCCCCAACTGCTTGCCAAATTTAGACAACTGCCTTCAGGAAATGTTCGATGTCGGAAGAGTGTATACCTGAAACATTTAATGTCGCAGGGAAACGCATGGTGTGAAGGGCGATTCTTTAGCATTGTAGCAAGAGATTGTCATTGATTTACTTATCGTAGCGTAATACATCGATTTGTAGGAGGCATGCTTTAGAAACAATGAACTTTCTTTATATTCTGCTTAATATATTCAAAGTCCAATAAATTGTTTTCCAAAAACACCTTTCAGTTATTACTATTTCTGTTCAGTTATCTGAACCCATTAATGTATTTAAAAGCGCGTCACAGAAAATCATGATTAATTCATACTTATGATTTTTTCTGTAAGTCGTGGTGATTTATTAGTACAAATATTTCTTAAATCATAAGGATCCAAGGTGTCTTGAAAGGTTAAGTAGGTATTTATTAAGTGCGTGTTCGAAGAAAATAAATGATAAAAGGGACGAAGGTGCTATTTTAATCTCCCTTCTTTGTGATTAATTTGTCAACCATTTGCGACCGGATTTGGCAACCGATTAGCTACAATAATTCATTGCCTAATCTTAAAGGTTAAAGTCTCATAAAATGTTGCTTTAACCTTTAATGTCAAGTTTTAGGTTTTATTGTGATGATGGCTTCTTTTATTATTAAACGGAGTAATTCAAAATCTCAGACAGTATGTTTCAAAAGAAAAAAAAATGTTATGCTTACTGCATAGATATGTTAGCAGCTAAAGAACGTTGTCTTCAATTTAATCCTACGTGTTATGGGGTGTTATGGGAATCCAGCGGAGATAAAACTACATAGGTCAATTTGGTCATGTTTACAAAGTCTGATGACAATCCTGTAGTAATAAATCCTGGAATTGAATAAATCTGGAAAATGGAGATGTAACATCGTATATGGCGATTGTTATAAAGCTGCTTTGATCTACATCTTAAGGACAGCGTCATCCACCGGATGTTGATTTTTTTTTCATAAAAAGGAATGACCTATATAAATCCAAATGGAACAAAATAATGATAAAACAAATATACTGAGATCTTGGTTGAGTTTTAGAAACAATATGTTTTTTATTGGTGGAGGGAACCATTTCCAATTTTTTTATTGGTGGAGGTAACTGAACTTTCATTCAGTGATACCATGCTTGCCATATAGTCATATGAATAAAAGTGTACATCATCATTTTATTACAAAATTTATTTGTTTAATTAATATAAGACCCATCTCGTCTATATATTGTTACGGAACCTAATACAACAGATCACGTACTCGTGACGAACATAAATTTTGTTATGGAGATAAAAAAAAAACATATTCTGCAACACTAGGCAGCGTAAAATGTCTAGGGAAATGAATAAAGAAGTCAGTGGTTTTTGTTGACAAATAACCATAATTTATTCTAAAAACAATGCTAAAATTACAATACACTAAATCAATCCAATTGCACAGTATATCAACAGTATAACAGTACCCCAATACCATTACACGGTATGATAAATAAAGTGTACAGTACCTGGATACCACCACTGATACAGCGACAACAAGTCCTTTGAAACGTTTAATCCAGATGAACAGTTCACATAAATCTCCTCAGAGAATAATGTTAAATTCAATCACAAAATCAATCTGTTGTAATCCAAAAGTGAAGTTCTTGTAATAATCCCGAAAGCAAACTGGAGACAGAGTTTGTAGAATCCCTGACACTACTGTTATTATCGGATAGGTCCAAAACTGACTCACACTCTTCCGTGTCATTGAGCGCGACCAGCCCAGAAAGTTCCAGATTAGGATGAGCGTTGTGCTTCTTCACTCCGCGAGAGTTCAGCAGGTGCGGTTATTTATAGCAGCGCACAAGGTTTGCGCTTGACACGAAACTGAATGCCTACAGACACATGTACCACAATAAAAGAGACACCTGTAACAATATTATGCGTAGGGACGAATATAACATCCACACTCATCAAGGTAATGATGGCACTCACGTTTCTGCCAGCACCGTAAATATCAGATTGAGTTTTAGTTTTGAAATCAGAGATGTGGGAACTATTGACCCAGGTAAAATGGAATAGTGATCAGCTGCACCGCGTCGTATATTCGATAAAGCTTATGAAATACTATAAGACAATGGATCTGTAAACGGTGATAATACTGTAGAGTTGATATAATACGATAAACGGGCTCCCTAAGCGAATTCATACCGTTCCTAACATACCGAATGGGTTATGGTACAGAGCGAAATGGCTTCCATCATTGGGATTATCATATTTTTCCCCGCATCTCCTTAAATCTAATCCGCCAGATTGAAACCAGAACTATTTTTTAAACTGTCACGTTGCTGCAGTAGACAAAAGGGGCCGATTACTTCGATGGTAATGGTTTTAACATAATTAATCAAAATAAATTTTAAATTTCATTCCAGGCCCCATATGATGTGTTGGTACCCTACCTGATTACGATATAAATATTACTCACATTACGGCCTGGTTGATATGTCATGGCAATTTCATAGATTGGTGACAAGATGTCGCTACAGAATAGACTAGTTACTCATAAAATTGTTTCAATTCTTTACAGGAAAATGACATGAGCCAGGCTATTATTTCCCTAGGGGCAAAAGGTTTTGACGTCCTTTGACTCGCAAAAAAACAATCGCCAAAATACAGGAGGACAGGGATGGTGGACGGATTAAAATTGGTAAATTGAACTTTAATTGATGGCTAAAATGGAACTAAGGGATAAACTGTTGGGATATTTCAGTAGCATATGACCCTACCTGAGACATCATTGAACAACAAAATATATAACGCTGCGTCATATTTCTTGTTTTCCAAGGAGGTGAAGGTGCCACTAGGACATTTGCTCTGAGCACAAATAAGTGTGTTTGAATCGAGTTGGCGAGCAACTTTTAACTAATCGCGTAAAATTAAAGACGCCTAATAAGGAAAGTCACCTGTCCGAAATCCCTTTATTGAACAAACGATTGGCTTTTCATTGCATGGTCCGATGACTATTCGAATGTAAACGCTTATTACACAGCGCATTACCCACGGCCTACTACCTATATCTCTAGCCCTGTTTCGGCTTTAGTTTATTTACTTTTACTACTCAAATATTTAAAATAAAACGTGATTCCATGTACCGATAGACGTAACTCAGTACTAGCAATTATAACTAAAGCTCTGTAAAGTCCGTATGGTGAATCCCTGATATTTGCATAATAGGGCGTCACAAGGCTCCTGACGATTCCTTCACATTTGCATATTAGGCCGTCACGCCTCCTGTGAATGGCATCGTTGCTATGAGGACGCTAACAGCAGTCACATTGTCAAATAGACAGCTCAACCCTCTTAGTAACATTCGCAATGCAATCATGTTTTTAGAAAGTCCATACATGGACCTTCGTGTCCTATGATATATCTCTGATGTTCGAACATTACGGTCCATTGGCCAAATGTAGGTTCATTGTAGACACTGTCGCATCGGTTTTGTACTGTGTATTTGTTAGTGTTCAAATTACACTTAAAGTCTTGCCACTGTTAAGTTGAGGCTGAGTGTTTTATATAATGCTGAAAGTCTTGCCGTACTCAAAACAGTCGAGTACCTAAAAATATTAAGATTGATTGAATAGGAATATACATATCCTGCTTGAAGCCGACAATAGGCGGTCACTGAATTAACCATGTTGGTTTTGAAAAAAAACATTCCGTGAAAGACCACTATAATTACCCTTTACGTCACACTTAGTTCAGCGAGGCGGTGATGTGGCTCTGACTGTCCTTTACGGCCCAAGTTTACCAGTCGATGAAATAAGAGGGTCAGAAAGTGATAATTAGTTATATAAGTTGCAACGATGTAGCAGTACCGACACTAAGTGAGATAGAGTTAGAGAACGTTTGATTTCAATGTCAGAGGTAACATTAAAGAGCCATTTCATTGACTGGGCCAGTCTACTTATATATCAAGCGCCGTTTGTTTTGGGATTTTGTTATCTTTGTCGCTACACGAGAGGGGACCACTGTATGTTGGACCAATCATATGACACCCGGTGCTGGAAGTAACATCCTCTATGATTGGCTGAAACAACTGATGGGACAAGGAATCTAAATGATTATGGGGACGTGCTTATTAGTGGTCCAGATAACCTACGATGTTTGCCGATTAAAAACATCCAAGAATGCAACAAACTTTTGCACAATTTAACCATAAAAATGTCATCAAGCGGCGTAGATGGATTTAATGAGACTTAATATCATTAGGTTCTGTCATATACTGTGTCCGAGAGTCATACAGCGATTTTCTACAGTATAAGCCACGGTATATGCAACGGATCTTTTTTGACCGCCCTTTACTGCCTGTAACAACAAGACACAGGATTACACCCATTAGTATGTACGTATTTCATGGTTTCGTTAGCAACTAAAAGTTAAACTTTGATCATCATTTTTAAACATTTACTGGCCTTTTTACCAGAGGCATATCAGCGAGTTTAGTAAGGACAGAGAAGAAGTCTTATGGGCACTTGAATATTTCACTGGGTCCTAGCTAACTCGAAAGACAGGGAGCCAGAATTTTGTTACATTTTTCCAAATGGTCTCGCTGTGACGCGCTGACGCGGATTACAAGTAACACCTAGTCACACTGGTTACAAGGGCATTGGGTGGTGTGTAGTTTGAGTCTTACATTGTAGAAACTCTCACTGTTTGGCTATTGGACTCAAATGTTGCCTGTCGACTGTTTGTTAACTGGCATTTGATTGGCTGCTAGTCACATCATACGCAAGATGTTTCTCAGCAGACACCGACCCTTCACCCGGTGTCCATGTCAATCATAACCGGTCATTCCAGGCAGCGGTAAATATCTCTAAAGTTATTCAACACAGGAACTTCATTTCTTAAGTGCTAATGCATATTTACAAAATCTTGGTCAATTTCAAAGATGGGTGACCTTGACCTTTTTTTTAAGGTCACAGGCCTTAGAAAACAAATTAGGGGCTAATTTCTCAGAAAGCATTTGGTGGATTGATATGAAACATGGTATATACCTGTCCAGTGTAAATTTATAACTGAGACATGTACGGATATACATCCATGTGAGAACAAATATTTCGTACTTGTTACTGTTACCATATAACGTTCCGTATTTCAACAGGGATAGTGGACCACACTAATCATCCCTATGATTTGACAAAGATCAAAGGTATCCTGTTTGTGAAAATGTGTGAGACAGAACATCTCAAGTTGTGGTCTGTTTGTCATAACGTGCGCGACAGAAAATCTCCGATCGTCCTCTGGTAGCCATATTTGAGTTTGAGCGGGTCTGTAATTCAACAGGGATGGATTCCCGATAGGCATCAATCATCCCTGTGAATTTGAAAAAGATTAAATGTATTCTGTTAATGAAAAATGTTTCATCAGAAAATCTCCGATTGTGGTGTGGCCGCCAAAATGGAATTTTTTGGATGGGTCAGTAATTCTATAGTGACGGAGCCCTCATAAGCACCATCATCCATGTGAATTCGAAAAATATCAAACATGTTCTTGTTGAGAAATCGCGTGCGAAAGAATATGACCGATTGTGCTCTGGCAGCCATATTGTTATTTCAATAATAGAATTCGTCCGATCTCGAGCCCTCATAGGCCCCAATCATCCCTGCGAATATGAGACAGCATGTTTTCGTTGAGATATCGCGCGCGAAAGAGAGCGTCACTGACGGCCGGAAGCCAGGACGGACTGACACGGTGATAACTATAGGGCATTTACAAACAAGAAATTTGCATTCTAAGTAATGCAAACCTCCGGCATGTGGGGGCCCTATTATGGGATGTTCCCAGAACCGTGTTTACTTTCACTTGATCGATCCATTTTCCGAAAAGTGACTATACATTTGTGATTAGTTCTGAATCTGTTCATGTGCTGGATACAAACCAAAATCTGATCTATTCTTCATTGTCTCGTTCCCGAAGTGGCAAGTAAATTTCATGCGATTCCGTTAAAGATTCCGAGAGTTATGTTGTTCACAAATAAACAAACACACAATAACGGGGATGAACGCAAAACATCCCATTGAAACCTTCAATTGAAACAAAATGAAACTGATTTCATTTGAGGGAAGGCTTGTACACCTGTAAAACAATAGAAATGTATACCCCTATGGGGTGGGGGTGCTAAGAAAGATAATCTTCTTATCAGGGGGTATGCTGATGCCATGTTTGCATGTTAAATACAAGACTGCTTCCAAGTGATAACATATTTCAATTGAGAACGAAAGCGAATTTACCGGTTTAAATACCCTATTTCAACATGTCACCTGAATAAAAGCATCGGGCTCACAAATCATTTTGCTAAATGAAGCCGTGGATCGGCGACCAGCTCATGTCCGAGGAGATGCCGTGCCCTGCACCCATACATTTTTACCAGAGTCCGGCATAAAGGGCAAGCTTCCGTGTCCTGAAAACTTCACGTGTTTGACCAGGCCCGTGATGATGAAGCAGCCGCTGATGATGAAGTGCTGCGTCAGCAGTTTTGATCGTGGAGGCGGCACTCTCTTCTGTCCCTCATCTGACCGGACTGATCAATCCACCCACACCACAAAACACAAAAACAAATAATTCCATAGCCCCTTTTTACACTAATTTTTGGTTCTTCGGCGGTTTCTCTCATAATTACTTAGATCTATGACAGATCCAATGTTAAAGCCTTAATAGGGCCTCGCTTGAAAAGCAGTGCCCTATAGTGATCACCGTGTCAGTCCGTCCTGTCGTCCGTCCGTCCTTCCGTCAGTGACACTTTCTTTCGCGCGCGATAACCCAACAACAACATTCTACAGCTTTCCCAAATTCACAGGGATGATTGGCACTTATGAGGGCTCAAGATTTTTCGAATTAAAGACTTGACATAATTCCAGTATGGCCGCCACAGCCCAATCCTTGATTTTCTTTTGCGCGCGATAACTCAACAATAACATACTGCATATTTCAAAAATGCACAGGGATGGTTGGTACCTATGAGGGCTCCAGACCTTTTGATTTACAGATCTGTCGGAATTCAAATATGGCTGCCACAGCCCAATCGCTGATTTTCTTTCGCACGATATAACTCAACAACAACATACTGCATTTTTCCCAAATCAAATTCGCAGGGATGATTGGTACCTATGACGGCTCCAGATTTATCGAATTACAGACTTGTCAGTATTCCAATATGGCCGCCACAGCCCAATCGCTGATTTCCTTTCGCGCGCGATAACTCAACAACAACATACTGCAGCTTTCCCAAATTCACAGGGACGATTGGTACCTATAAGGGCTCCAGACATATTGAATTGCAGACCTGTCGGAATTCAAAGATGGCTGCCACAGCTCAATCGCTGATTTTCTTTCGCACGCTTAATTCAAAATCATCCTTCTGCAGCTTTCCTCATTTTACAGGGATGATTGGTACCTATGAGGGCTCCAGACTTGAATAACAGACCTGTCTGAATTCCAATATGGCTGACATCCTGATCGCTGATTTTTACATTATTTCAGGCATCTCTTTTTTAATATCATTTGATCCAGTAGGATTTTTTCTCTCATGCATATGGATTAAAACCTGTATCTGTTTCATAGATTTGGTCAATTCATTCTGTTCCATGGCTTTGTGAAAACCAGACAAGACCGTTTATTACAGAGTGACACCACATTTTATGACAAACAGTGAACAACAGTTCCGTGTAAAACCCAAGACAAAGACAGCTAAAATATTGCAAAATTTCAAATAATGGTCATTAGAAATGCCATATCTTTAATTTAAAATGAGATTTCTGGATTCGCTGCATTGTTTCTTTATTCGCACTAAGACGCCGCCAAGCCCTTTACATGTAACACGCCAAGAACCGTGAAATTTAGTCATGGAGTCAGCTTTGATTAATTAACATTTATACAGCATCTATTGAAAATGTTTGAATCTTTTCATACTTCCACCAAATAATTCCTCAGGTTAATATTACTAGGGGAGAGTGATATGAACATCAAGATAATCTCCGTCCAATTTTGGAATGAATGCCTCGAAATCATTCATGACAGGGAGATTTGTAATTTCCTATATATTCTCTGCCACTACCATGACGTGAAGACAATGAGATATTTGATTCTGTATGTAAACAGGCAGAAAAGAAAACCCTTCAGAAATAGAGACCATGTGCAGTTAATTAAACCTTGATCTAGAAAATGCCTTGCCAAATTTCTAACAGATGAGAACTCTTGAAAATCACGTTTCTCGACTCTTATATGCATTTGTTTACTTGGCGACGTAAATGTTTAATAGCGACTAACATCCTAACCACGAAAATTTGTGAACAAAAATCCACATATTTTGTAGAACGGACTTTGTTCAGAAAGTAGATCATAAAGATTGAAGAAATGGACAAGTTTAATAAGCATTGTGTTTTTCAAGTACAAGTATTCTGCACGGCCCATACAGACGATGGAAAACACATACGTTTGGATAAATAGTTGATAATAAAGAAAGCCGGCTTTTATATGTTGTTACAGGTGCCCTTTTATTCTGTGCAGCCGTCTTACAGATGATTGTTTTATTGTGCACACGGATATTCCATGTGTTGTTGGCATTTTGTTTTAGTGCCACGTGTAGCTCGTGTTATAGCGGCCTCGCCTGGCCGGATGTTGCAGGCTCGGTTTAATCCGCATTGGTTGAGCCCTAGATACACAGCGTTCTTTGTTCTGGTATTTTCTTTGAATGTGTGTACTGTGTAAGATTCTTTAGAATGTTCGAGCAATGGAAGGTTCTCGGCTGGAGATGAAAAGTTATTAATAGGGGGCTGTGTTTTAGAGTCGAGAGAGAGGTGAGAGAATATTCCAGCGGACACAGAAGCGTGTATGTCAGTTTGTGGGACGTATTCCGACAAGTGCGGCAATTATAGATTTCCTTCATTTTTTCTTCTGGATTTTGTGACGAATCTTATTTGGTCTTGAGTTTTCTTTCTAGATTGTTACAAGAGCTTTACATTGGACTGATATTCACCGAGAGAATTTGTGGGAACTTTTCATCCGGCTTATACATTTTAAAGGACTTATCACTGTGACAGTGGTGGTATCCAGGTACTGTGCACTTTGTTTATTTTACTGTGTGATTGTATTGATTTGTTGTTATACTGCTGTTATACTGTGTAATTGTATTGATTTGATGTATTTTAATGTTAGGGTTTTAAGAATAAATTATTATTATTTGTTAACAAATAACCACTGACTTCTTTATTCATTCCCCTAGACATTTCATGCTGCCTAGTGTTACAGAATCTGATTTTTTTACAAAATTTATGTTCATCACGCATACGTGCTCTGTTGATATAAGGTTCCGTTACAATGTCTACTTGTTCAGCGACAAGGCGAATGACAGGAAACGAAATATTAACCGTCTTTTGCAAGACAACAAGAACTCAGCAGCTGCCAATGTAACAAGTTAAACATCACGTACAAGAAAACGTTATGACATTATAGATATACATCTGTAAGATACGTGATGACTTTTTATAGGTTTAATCAATTGGTGATATCACCAAGTTAAAAGCCCCGCAAGATCTGTAAAAATGATGAATGAACATTATCACGGAATTTTAAATATTCAATGTTCAACCAATTTAATAGATTTTTTTTATTTGAGACCACTTCTTCAGTCAGTATGTATTTTCCAATATGACTATTTAATCCTATTGATGGACAGTCTTTTACAACATCATTGTGTAAATGACATCATTGACTGATGCAAGAGGATCGATACGATAACTAATACCGATGACAGAAATCGATACCTTGAAAAGCTGGCACTATTTTGTCTTTCATTAACCTATACTGCAAGGTAAGCATTACAATCCAGACATTATATTATACTATAATCATTATACGTAGATGTAATAAAATGTGTTTTGCTTGGTTACATCACTGTTCAGGTGTGAACGCTACAGCAGAAACTAGAGAGTTAAAAAAAACTGATGCAGGCTTTACAGATAATCGTGCAATTCTGGGCCAGAATCAATAATGCTGAAAAGTCAGGTGGTTTTGGCGGATGAACCATCTTATACGAGTCAATCCCCTGTCAAACCTGGCAACCAACTAACACTAAGCTTGATGCAAGGAGAGCACGCCCTCGTATTCTGCGTCTGTCCTTAATGATACGATATTCAGAACCAGTAAAAAATGTAATTAACTGATGCGATGTAATCGTTTTATAAGAAGCTGGTGTCGAACTATTTTAGAAAGCCTTATTTCGCTTGCCAGATATAGGTTACCACGCCTTTTAGCAGTTCATAATGCATCCTGGTATTAAAGCGGTTTTTCCAGGAGCCCCAAGATGGAAGAGTAGAATGATGCCTACCTTTCTGCGTCCCGGCAGACAAAGAAATATCCAGACTAGATGACATAAATATTCTTCATGACCCCGGATTGTTGTTTGAACACATGTTGAATTTAATGTAACGCCTTTTCACGATTTTACCTGAAAATCAATAAGCAGTCTTGTAAAAGCTTAATGCCCGATATCCTGGACTCAGACAAAATGACAAATGAAAGACGTTTCTACGGTTCCCATTTAGAAGTATTGGACACATTGTAACAGAAATTTAAAGTATAAAATTCATCTCAGTTTTATCTCTTTAATATTTAGTATAAAGTGATTGCTATATGAAGTGTTGTGATATTAAGTACTTATAATGAAGAAAAGACGTTTATGAAAAAAGTCATTATTTATGAGATTCATTTTTTTATCATAAAATGACTTTAGGATAGATGTTTTATATATGTGTAACTGTTCATGACCCTGGATTTATGTTTGAACACATTATGAAATTTTTATGTAACGCACATTCCAGGGTGTTACCTCGAAAAAAAAAATCAATCACATAGATCTGTAGTGCCGGACCCCGACTCCGACAAAAAGATAAATCAAAGACTAAAGTATAAAAATCATCTCTTTAAGGCTGAGTTTAAATGATTGTTATATAAAGTGTCCCCTTAATTAGTACTAAGAATAAAGATAAGCTTTTATTTAACTACCTCATTCTTTTAATTATTTTAATATTTTATCATAAGCCATAAACGTTTGGATAGATGTATTATATTTTTAATATATTTGTGTGCGTGTGTGTTTAAATGTTATGTAAAATTACTGTAGGCGTTCTGGGATATATCATAAAATTTTGTTTGATATATTTTACGTTATCCCTCTATGATATTACAAAAAAATAATATATCAGAATTCAATAATTTCTTTAGGTGTTAAGAAAACACGTTTCAGGATGTGGTTTAATCTTCATGGAACTACATCTACCGGTCCACAGCCGTCACTATCTTCCGGTTGTGTCAGGGCTAATGATGAACCTTTTGTTTTTACGATCGTTAAGAGTTTCCGTAGGATATACTCGGGCCAGTTTTCTTAAATCCTGTCATTAACATAACCGCTGACCCAGTTTCCTCCCGAGCCTTTACAGCTTCATCTACGTATATGTTCGTAACATTTACCTGCCATTACCTCGCTCTTTTATATCACGTTACAACGGTGTGTCCCAGCGCAGCATGAAAAAGGAGTTAACAGTCTGATCGTTATGCGCTCGAAGAGAGACACGCTAAGTTTGCCATGAACTCGCGCAGAAGTCCTGTATGCTACAACAGGCTTCATATTGAGAATGCTTAATCCACAATAATTGCTTTTGCGAGGAGGGCATGCGTTTATCCCAATTCGTGTGCGTGTGTGGGTTTGTTCACAACATAACTTGGAGAAACGGTAACACCTAAATATTTGGCGACAAAGATTAAATGTCCTAATCTTCTAATCGACGAACGTAAAGTTCCACGATCTCAGTTGATTCGAAGCCTTGGTGTTTATTTTGATTCCTATTCCACCATGGAGCAGCATGTGAACACCATATGCCGTGTGGCCTACTTTATCTTCACAACATATATTAAATAAAAGGAAATTTTGGATCAACGTTTTCTTGACCGCCTTACCCATGTTTTTTCACTGCCAAGTTAGATTACGGAAATGCTTTACTTCTTGGGTATCCGTTTTCACTAATTTAGAGGTTTCAGCGAGTTCAGAACAACGCAGCATGTATACTAAATGGATGGAACAAGAATGATCACATTACACCTGTATTGCTGGAGCTGCAATGGCTCGCTGTTAGTCAGCGCATTAAATTTAAGGTGGCCATATTATTTTCATGAATACTCGGTATACTCACAAGATATAATTCATTCGTACACTCCAGGTAGATGCCTCAGATCGGCCGATCATGACTTATGTTTTTGTTCCACGTACTAAGTCTTCCATGGAAGCTCAAAGCGCATTTAGTGTGACAGGTCCCACTTTGTGGAATTCATTTCCTTTATAATTAAGAAAAGCTGAGAGCCTACCCGCTTTAAATAAATGCTCAAAACATACTTATTTGTGCATTATTTCGATTAACTGTGATTTTGCATATGTGCAGATTTTCATTTCGATGCCATAATTTTAACTACTTTTCTTATAGGTTTAATGTATTTTATTGGTTGGTTCCATAGTTAATGTATATTACTGGATTATGTGCATGTTTTATCTAGCCTAAGTAACATCTAAATGTTTGTCTTCAATTTTTTATTTAATGAATATTTTTTCTCATAGTCATTTTATGTAATTGCTTGCTTGTAAAAGCGTTATAGAGCACAACACTGTGGATTTTACACTTTACAAAATAAAAAAAATTTATTATTATTATTATTATTATTTTTATTATGATTATTAATCTCATGAAATTTGCATGGCCTTCGGGAGTGTGGCAATGAAGACTCGATTATATTGGTATCGATCCGGCACATGATCCGGATCCAGGAACGTCATCAAAGAATAATAAAAAATGTGCAGTCATTAATGTACGAATGAACTTGGGGAACACTGGGCGAATTAGTGAATCCAATAAGATTTAAAGTGAAAATTGTCTTCCTCAAACGCGATTCTATGGACAAACGAGATAGTTGTTATGGAAGTCATGTCGAAGAAATATGCTGATATAAATCTCCATGAGAAATCTTAGTTTTCTTCGTCTTTTGTCATCCTCTGACTGTCATCTTTTCATTCCAGTTAAAACAAAGAACAACCGTGAAACACGTTTATGCAAAATTATGGCAAGAAAATGTGTGCATCTGAAATAAAGCTGGACAGGCTGTTGGCTCAGATCTTATAGGGGGTTACAATCCTTGTTGCTGTGTTCTTCACCCCTCAGGTTTGCTCAGTATAGTGATATTGGTAGTCTTCGCATAGAGGAACGAACTGTCAGAGTTAATTTTCTACAAGTCACAAATGCATGCACCAGGCGGATCGCTGCCTCTTGCGTTGGTAATCTACTGATTTTACTTATTTTTGCTCAAGTATTAGTCCAATGTTCCTCAAATATTAGTAAACTGTTTTTATAAATAGTTTATATCAGTGTTAACATTTCTTATCTTGTCAAATATAGCTCCTAAATTTCGAAAAGTTGCAGCCGGCTTTGCTTCATTATGTCCAGAAGCTGTAAACAAAAACTGCCTTGGTATCATTCCGTTTGAGTCTGCTATGATCCATCCACGACACAATCGACTGTACGTATGCTTCAGGGCTTAGCTGTGTAGAAAGACCAGCTGTCACGTCTGTGGTAGAAGGAGACATACAGATGGTGCATAAGCTGCATATGTTCAGGATGATTAGCTGCCAGCCAATAACAGACCCACAGGGAACGCTCTGTAGGCTTAACGGGGTGACTGTGCCTTGCAGTCGTCTTTCACTCACAAACGAGTGCGCCTTTCGGGGGTTCCTCGGTGTCATGACTCTGCATCAGGAATGAGGCACACCCAGGACACGCAGGTGTCTTACACTGAGGCTGGTTGACGCCAGAAATATCGAGTGTTAGCCCCTGTCAGGTATTACGAAACCGGAATGGAACTATGCACACTTAACCTTAACCTAGTTAAGCAAGCATAAAAAAATAAGGTGGTTTCAGATATGCCAGAGGTACTCCTCAGTCACTTAAGTCACATTTATTGGTCTAACGTATCGAAAGTTGAGGGTAGGTCCAACAGCACAACGTATCCTGTTCGTAGTTGTCGAGGACTATGAGAGGTTCACCCTGTACCCTCAAAAGAACCGTCACACAGCCATGTGCATTCCTGTGGAGGTCATTTTCATAGATTATTGTCTGCCAAATCCAGTGTTATTGCAGCATTCAAAATCCTTTCCAGCACTTTGAAGAGGAATGATAAATTTGATATAGGTCAATAGTTGCTGAGCTGATCAGAGTCTACATTTGGCATCTTAGGAAGAAGAGTTATTTGCTAGCAGGAACGACAACGCAATATCAACGCATCCAATTAATATGTTTATAATGGCGGTGATTGGACACGCCTTTCCTTCGCCACAACAAGTGTGGAATATGCTTCAATGTCAAGCATTTACCATTATTAGTCATCTTATTTGTGAAATCAAATCCATATTTTTCCGCATCGAGGAGTTTCCTGTCGTTTCACCTTATACAATTTACTACAAACTGTAAGTCCAAGTGGACTCATCCTTATTTTGCTCTTTCTACTTGGTCTTCTTGCCTCACAGAGCCTTGTTACAACTGACAATGTAATAATCATCTTATAATGTAGCATTAACCAATAATGTTATCAGAAAATAACCGATTATGTAATACAAACTAATAACGTAATTTCAAATCAACTGATAATGTATAACCAACCGATAATGTAATAAAGAAATGACCGATAATGTAACACTTACCAATAATGTAATACAAAATCAACCGATAATGTAACGACATTTCCGACTGATAACGTAATACGAAATTGCCCGTTATTGTAAAACAGTTCTTTATAACCGTTAATGTAAAACAAAATCAACCGTTAATGTAATAACACTTTAGGGAACCTGACTAATTCAAAGAGGCCACCTTGAAGCCTATGACAACCAAATGTGTGAAACCTCCTGCATGTTTCATGGTCTTATATGTCCATTGCATGCATTGTTTTAGCCCAGTTTACAATATGTCATCTGAGTTTTAGTGATCACCTCTTGTCCATCAGAGCACAAATCGGTCATTTTTTGCCACGCACTTTTCATATCGTGAATTATGCTATATATAGCTCAACGTAGGACATCAAAGCATTTCAGGCAGGTCAATGCAAACCAGTGGCGGTGATGAGTTTTATTAAAACTGATTTCTTAAATTATTAATTAAAAGTGTTGTTATATATATATATTTATATATTTATATATATATATATATATATATATATATATATATATTTCGGCCTGTAAACATTTGTAAAAATATTTGTTTCTATTTAATTTAATGAGAAGAACATTTGGAGAGGGTATGGGAGGGGTCTTATCAAATATATGTGAGGATTTTCTGTCACCCAAATAAAGTCCTCTTAAATGTCTTAACATAATGAAGTCAAATCTTTAGCGGTTCAATATTAAATATTTATATTTCTTCAAACATGCTGCAACATGTTGATGTCAATGGTGGAAATGTCATTCCAGGTTTATAACTTGCAAAATATCACCTTTCAAATGAAATGCTTGGGGTAAAATAATTATTATGTTGAAGTCTTACATTGAACTTTGCATGCATTTTACTTGTTCCTGTGGTTTGGGAAGCACAATGGACTCGGGCAGCAGAGCACACACATCGCGAGTCCGTGTACCGGCATCAGCAGAGGGGTCAAGGGTTTCGGTCGACCCAAACCCATCCAAACGCTCCAACGGCTAACAGGAAGGCCGTGCCTCACTAACGGAAATACGATTAAAGAGTTTCCTAAGTATTATGTAGAGTTTAATGTAGAGTATGAAGAGTTATGTAGAGTATAATAACGAAAGGACTTAATCACACAGCTTTTTATTAATATCCTCCACTTATGAATAAAAAAGCAATAAACTAAATAACTCGATAATTTAATTACTAATACATAAAAAATGTGTATGCAAAATGAAAATTAATCACAAATAAAAGGAAAAAAATAGATAACATGAGAGGTGTTACAGCTCAACGGGGTGTCCTCCACCCCCCCCCCCCCCCCTCTCACTACAAACTGAAATATTTTATCTAAAGTAAGAATTTGTTTGAAAAGTATTTATCAACAGCACAAACAAGTCCGGAAGCACTGACTGGGCCGATTTTCTCCATTTTTTAACAATTTTATATGTGCAAATGATAAACAATGTTACCTTTTTTGTTGGGGGGGGGGGGAACGGGAGGGGGGCGGGAAACGCACACAATTCATACAACACAGGTCACCAAGACCTGATTTCTTTAATGCTTGCAAGAATATTTACTATTGACCTAGTCCATACATGGACCTCTATGTCCTATGATACTTCTGCCCAATGTAAATTAAATATAGACACTCCGCAACGTATTTGCAACGATAGGTCGAGGGCCCTCGGAGGAGATGACAGGTCTGATCACTCAAAGAAATTGCATCAATTGGCTTATCAACCCTATATTCACTAACGTTTTGCCTATATACGATGTATTTTTTTAGGAAAATATATTTGAGCCCTGTAAAATGAATAGGTTTGATTTTATGAGTTTAGTTAAACTTCCTGAAAAAAAATTAAGCTGCACCCTAATGTAGGTATAATACAAAATAAAGATCATGAAAAATACGGCAATCTACCTGGTTAATAAATACTGTGGGAAATAAAAGCATTTTCTTATATGTTTAAGTCATTTTTTTAAATAATGTCTGTTCACAAATCATAATTGCGTTGAAGAAGGATGTCTTATAAATGTCATCATTGGCAAACTTTTCACTTAAAGCATGCAGACTTCTTTTATAATATTTAAAAGTTTAATATTTAAAATAACACAACACAGTCGGTGATTTCTATTGAAAGATGAAATTCTGAATAGCAATGCCAGTTTGTAGATTTTACATGTTACATCGATTCTGTTCTTCTTTGTTTTGACAGCGCTAACCGATATTCACAACCGTTTAAGTGTCAAGGTACGAAGTTGATCGATAATGATGTTGGAAAAAAATATCCTTTCAAAGAAAATTAATTACTATTTCAACCTTTTCTGGTACTCAGTATATTTATTTTCTGATAGTGTGAGCTATATACCAAAACTAAGAAAGAATTTCTAAATCCTTCATTTTTGGAGAAATATATAGGTAACGGTATTGAAAAGAAATAAATATATACCGACACTTTTACCAAATTATGGAAATTTTCTGTTATAAAATGACAAAATACATATACCGAAAATGATGGGCCTGTGCAGTCATTCTCTGACTTTACTTACGTAGCTTACGTGGGTTTAATCAAGAATTAATCAAACAGCATCGTGTCATGGCGATCGAACCGTCTTTATTAAGGTTTTGAGAAAAAATCTTGGGACACATTTTTATCGAAATAAAACTGGAAAAATTAGAGGGATGTAAATGAAACTTTATAAGTAAGGTAAAATTATATTACATACGAAGAGTGAAAAAACTACAGCTATATCATTTGTAATAAAATTAAGGGGATAATCAATTGCTCATTATGGCATGGGGACAGGTACTTTTAATGACCTGTCACCTCTTAAAAATAGAGTTGAAGCTTTTTGGGTATTACCTCGTCAAATAAATAAGCTAAAATTAGGTAAAAATTATAAGATACTAATTAAATTCTATCCTCAAAGCACAATGACAGATATATATATATATATATATATATATATATATATATATTTATGTTAATGGAATGAAATTTTAATATATTTACATAGGAAAATCTTAAAATATTTCATGTTTTTATATCTTACCTGTTTAGAGAGAGGGAGAGCCCGGTAGAATTTGAACAATGAAAGAATGATGAATAAACTTTGCCACATAAATCTACAACCACAGATACAATTTTTATTTATGTATAAATTTATTTATTTCTGCAGTTAACCAGTGCAATCAACGAACAACAGACTGTGGTTAGTTGCTGATGTCCCGACGGTCTTATAATCCGGCCCTAATCACGTGAACTGAGAGACCTTTCAATGGCGGAGTCTCTGCCCGGAGAGTATGAATCCTTCCCACGTTGCATTGCGACAAATGGCCACATTGGATATACAGCGTTGTGTGGGTTGTACAAGAAAGAACCTGTTAAATAAGACTTTTTGTCAGTTAGAATGTTAAATCATACATGCAAAAGGTTAGTGAAGATAGTGTTGATAAGCCTGATGCAATTTTTTCGAGTGATCAGACCTGTCATCTCCACCGAGGGCCCTCGACCTATCGTTGCAAATACGTTGCGGAGTGTCTATATTGAATTTACATTGGGCCCTTGAACCGTAATGTCCGTCCAGCAGAAGTATCATAGGAGGTCCATGTATGGACTACTATTGACCTAGCTTGATATTAAGGAAGACATTGTTTTGGTCTAACGTTTACGGTAAGTGATTTGTTGACAACTGACCAATCGTAATTTCTGAGTTCGAACAAAATCACCAAAAATTAGTAAAAATGAAGCAATTATACATGGCATCGAGCCTTGCAAAAGCTGAAAGAACTATCCAGGATTTATAAACTTATCAAATTTCAAAACATAACATACATTGCACCAATAATAACCATAAATTTCAGGGAAAAGCGGAAGTCAGATCCTTTTTTTTTTGCAAATTTGTCTGCAGCAGCTGTAAAAAATATAAATTGGAAAGATATTCTTCAAAATATCCGTAGTATTTCGCACTTGTACAGTTTACAGTTTTGAAGAACTGGCTGCTATAGTTTTCTTCATTTTAGCGCAGCAAGGTATTTGGCGCCTTGACTGCCAACTGTTCGGTTTTCCGGGCGTTCGTTAGTAAGGCACAAATCTTAAAGGCCGATTCTAGAAACTGTTAAGTTAATATGCATAGAGGTAAATAAAACATCTCCTTCGAAACCTGAAATAAGATCACTGTGACCAATATAATTCGAGCTGTGGGGCTTGAAGGTACCCCAGAATAATTAAAGTTTGATACAAAAACCTCCAGTATCGCGATAATTAATGCATGGATTGTCATGAATCTTGTCGTGAGTATTCACTAGTTTTGTCAGTTCCCGATAACTGGTGACGCCATCTGTATTCTTTCTAATTTTAACGATTTTTTTCTACATTTTAGATCATATACGGCATGTAACAGGATCCATTTCTTTGAAAAGATTGTTGATTCATTTTAAGCTACTTTTTTCATCAAAAACCTTTCATCTTCGACATATTGCTCACCTTTTCGTTTTATGGGTCACACGGTCAAAGGTCAAGGTCACAGGACCGTTCCATTCACAAATTACTCAACTATTTTTGACTCAATGATTGGCTTCAAACTTTATTTATTTATGAACAACGATTAGAGAACCAATTTGAAAAAAATCTCATATCTCATTAAAATATCCCAAGAGACCAACTAAACGTCGAGACCGATTGGACCCTAGTGTACATGTTATAAATTTAATTGTGTAGATGATGAATGTTGTGCATTTTTTTGGTGGAATGCAAATATTTGCTTTGCGGCGTAGAACACTGGTACTCGTCACCAAAAGAATTTAAGTCACAATTACTCAGTTTTTGGAATGCAAAAGATTTTATCAAGGACCTACCTGGCGATGAAGTGTATATAATTAATTCGTTAACAATCGTTTAGATTGGTTGCATTTCGATCACAAACGATCACAAACGATTTTGTATGTTCGTTAAAGTGTAATTACATTACCGGTTAAATTTGTTTTACATTAACGGTTATAAATAACTGTATTACATTATCGGGTAATTTCGTATTACGTTTTCAGTTAGCAATTGTTGTTACATTATCGGTTGATTTTGTATTACATTATTGGTAAGTGTTACCTTAACGGTTATTTTTTTTTATTACATAATCGGTTGTTCTTAGATTATCAGTTGATTTGTCATTACGCTATCACTTTGTGTAACATTATCAGTTAATTTCTTATTACATTATTGGATAATGTTACATTATAAGATGATTATTACATTACAAGCCTCAAGGAGTAATCTTCTTCACTGTAACAGTTGTTTCATCTTGTTTTTGTATGTTGATCAAAAAGATCACAAAGGCCCTTGTTGGCTGAGCTGCTGCATGCACCTTTAACATCCAATACGTGCATACTTCTTGCTCATCGTTGTTGATCGTTTTCTTGATGGCTCGTTTTTTTTTTGTTTTTTTTTTATTGTTTTTTTTTTTTAGGTTTCGAGAAGTCGAGTTTAAAATTAAATGCATAATGGTCGGGAATGGGTGAGTCAGTGTGCACACCTTAGATTGCCCATGTTCAAATTAAGTATCATCCGTAATAAGATTGAGACAGTCCCAAAGATCCGTTAAGCCTGCAGTAATTTACCTCTGTCCATAAAAATTGAAGTCTCCAACTATAACCACATTCCCATTTTTCATTATATTTCCAATTACAAAGCAAACATAAAGCAAACACTTTCAGATTGGGATGGGACAAGTGAACAACAATTACGATCGCTTCATTTTGAGTCAGAGAACTATATAGCAGTGCAACACCATCTCAACTTGTCATCCAAATCATCCCGTGTCGAAAAATTCCTGCAATCTCGCACAAAATGACTGATCCTTACAACATTGTCTTCCATATCATTCCAAGTTGACAAATTCCTGCAAATTCGCGAAAAATGACCGATCCTCCCACAATTATAGCAATTTCACAATTCCGCATTTCGACATTTAAAGTAAGGGATCCCTTCATCCTTCTATTTACAATCAAATGCACCTTGACCTGCAATCCTAACTGTATTACAATGCAATTCCCTATTCGGCAGTGTCTGTTTAAATACTTGATATATAAACAAAAAAATCTACTGATCAACACAACTAATCATACAGATAAATACAACATTAATTAATATTATTTACCACATTTCCTTGACCATATCTTATCATCCTGTGGGGCTCTCATCTAACATTCCCTGACCTGGCAAATACATTTGTGTCAACATATAATTTGTCCTAGCGTGACCAAGCAGATGTTTCTCCCAGGAGCTGCTGTACACGATGAGGTCATCAATATATGCGTCGCAGCCCTGAGTGTCCTTGATAACCATATGGATGAGCCGCTGAAACGTGGCTGGTGAGTTCTTCATGCCAAACGGGATAATTTTATACTGGTACCTCCTTGCGGCATCACAAATGCGGACACTTCTTTCGCTCGTTCTGTCAGCGGAACTTGCCAGTATCCTTTTAGCAAGTCAAACTTGGAAACATATCTTTAGCTACCGACTCTATCAATACAATCATCGATCCTCGGAAACGGGAACGTGTCAGTCTTGGTGTCAGTTTTCGATAATCTGTGCACATACGGTAACTTCCATCAGGTTTTGGCACAAGAACACACGGTGAACTCCAGTTACTCTTACTAGGTTCAATCAAATCATTGTCCACAAATATTGAATCTCATCCTGTAGATACTTTTGCTTTTCTGGATTCAGTCTATAAGGATGCTGCTTGACTGCGCATGACCTACGCAATGGCACAATATGTTAGTTCGGTGTGGAATGTCACTAAACAAATGGTTATTATTCCGCAGCAGGTTCTTAAGGTCTAGTAATTGTTGTGCGGTAAGGTGTGACAGTTTTGCATCCCGGAACTTAAGCACGTCTGAGTTTAAAGTGGTACTGTTCCACACTTAATGTCTAAATCACACTTACAATCAGTATCTTCTTTAACTGGGTCAGGGTCAGTTTTTACACAATTCACAGCAGTAACACTATGTAAACATCTGATGTGCTATTTATGTCAGAATATGTTAAAATGGCACAGTTTTTTTTTTTTAGCCTGTCTTTTGTCAACAGTATGTAATTTAAATCACTGACTTTCTTGTCAACAATGTAAGGACCAAAATACCTAGCTTGCAGAGGTCTGCCTGGAATAGATAGTAAGGCAAGGACCTTTCCACCAGGTCACTCAAACGTCCTACTTACAGTGTGCTTGTCATACTCTGTTTTCATTTTAGTTTGTGCAGATTTTAGATTAGACTTTGCAATCTCACAAGCATTGTGTAGTTTAGTGCGAAAGTCTGAGATATAATGCAATAAACTAAGAGAATCAGGATTTTCACACAAGAGTTTTTCTTTAAGCAGTTTTAATGAACTGCGAACTGAATGTCTGAAAACTAGTTCAAAGGGACTGAAACCCAAGGACTCTTGAAAGGATTCTCCTACAGCAAATACCAAAGTGGATTCCTTCATCCCAGTCTTTCTGTGTGTCATATGAGTAAGTCCTAATCATGTTTTTTAATGTCTGGTGAAAACGCTCGAGGGCACCCTGACTTTCAGAATTGTATGGCGAAGAGCTGTACTGTTTTATAGATAGCTCAAGCATAACTTGCTGGAATAAGCCAGACATAAAATTAGACCCTTTGTCAGACTGGACGGATTTTGGTAATCTAAAAGTTGTAAAGTTTTTTTACAACACTTTTAGCATTAATTTTGCGCAATGGTATTGCCTCAGGGAACCTGGTAGATACTCACATAATTGTCATTCATGTATTCATGTTCATATTTTGTTTTGGGCAGTGGTCCAACACAGTCAACAATAATTTTACTAAATTGTTCCTCGAAAGCAGGAATCAGTGTCCTGATCAAGTGACGGCTTTTCTGTCACTATTAGTACAGGCTGTACTTTGTCACCTGCAACATCATTCCCTAGCAGCAACCGCATTCCCTTAAAAGGTAAAGTAGTTCTTAATATGCCCACAGTAATATTCCCAGAAATCAAATCTGACTTTAAATGTATACTGTGAAGCGGAACTAAAGTTTGCTTGTCTGAAAACGCACCATTAACAAGTGCATGTGCACCAGTAAAAGACCTATTAGAAAATGGCAAAGTGTTTGCTAACATGAGAGTTTGGCCTGAACCAGTGCCCCTAAAAATTCTAATAGGGATAGAATCTGAAAAATCACTTGAAAGTGACACAAATGTATGAATCATGTATAAATGGCTCAAATAACTCCATTTCGGAGTCAGGAGAGGAATCTACTACCTCAGTTTCATCAAACAAAGAACTGACATTGATAGTACTCTTTTTCAGAGTCATAACAGGAATTTTCATCCTTATTACAATGAAACTTCTCATGGGAGTCAACAGAGGATTTTTCCTCAGCTGAAACAGACTTCTGTTTGTCATAAGAGGACCTGGCCTCATTTGAAATACTCTCCCATAAAATATACTGTCATAAAAGGACATTGCCTTATTTAAAGAATACTCCTCGCAGGAGTCTTGAAAGGACCTAGCCTTCTTAAATTCCTCGCAGGAATCAACTGAGGCTTTTACCCCGCAAGCTACGGAATCTTCTTTGGAGTCAGACGGTACGTTGGCCTCCGTAGCATCAAACTCTTTATACGAGTCAATAAAGGAGTTGTACCCCTTATTTACATGAAAAGAGCTTGGCTCTTGTACTATGCTATGCATAGATTTTGAAACAAAACCAAAAGGTTTAGGCCAAAAAAATACAAGGTATGGTTCTCAGGCACCGCCTGCATCAAATTTAAATCCCCGCATCAAAATTTTTTATTTTTATTTTCAATAGAAACTTAACAATTTTGTGCTGCAACCGCTCGGGCATTTCTTTCAAGGAGATGAAATCATACAATTTCCTTTTTTTATGTAGGGCTTTTACTTGTTTAGCAAAATAAATCTGTTATTATCATGCTTTTCCCTAATCATTTGTCATTTTTATCGAAACATACCAAAAATTTAAAAATAAAAAAAAACACCCGGCCGCCTGCATTGTTTTCTGAAAAAAAGTGCCCTCGAACCATACCTTTCTTTTATTTTGGCCTTACCCTTTGGTCTGTTTGCAAGTTTCCAGCAGTCAAATATTAGATGACCTTCCTTTTTGCAGTAATTACAGATTTTTTTTTAAATGACTGGCCTTGGTTGGATTCAGACACAGTGGACGTGGACTAAGGTGTAGCAATGAACTTTGCTGAACTATCAGGACTACTAGTACTGGTTGACTGCGCTTTAAAATTCTTTTGACCATACTGATTTACATTCTTGATTGTGAATGACCGGTTTGATTTGCCAGTAAAGGACATTTTGTGTGTTAATGAATGATCATCAGCTAGTTGAGCAGCAATGTCAAGTGTTTAAGGACGTTTCTCATCAAGAAAAGTTTTAACATCTGCGTTAATGCAGCGCTTATTAAATTCTTCAGGCAAAATCAACTGGTGCAAATTGTCATAATTTTTTATTACATTTTTCGAACTACACCAGCGATCCAACAACTGCTCTTTTGTCCTAGCATTTTTTTTAATTCTAACTGCAATCAAGGCTGTCATTTTTTATGATTCCACTCCACTCTTTTCAATCAAACCTTTGCTAACTAGACCCTGCATGATTTTAGCAATGATATCAGGCTTTCTCAAAGCTTTTTTCACACTTAGCCCTAAGTGTTGTCACAAACGAAACAACTGATCTTTTGTCAACTGTTCAAATTGATCAGGAACGGGATCCTCAACAAATGTCTCAGGTTTGAAATCTGCCATGTTAAGATGTTTAATCAATAATAAAAAACCACTGAGATAAATCCTGTAAACAATGCATTGTAAACAATATGTAATCTTGTAAACAATATATGATAAAACAATGTGTCTGAGTCAAGGTCTAATAAAGTTTCAAAACTATTAAGCATCCCGGCTTGGTCCCAAATTTATGTTACGGAACCTAATATCAACAGATCACGTAGTCGTGACGAACATAAATTTATAATGGAAAAAATCAGATTCTGTTACACTAGGCAGCGTGAAATGTCTAGGGGAATGAATAAGGAAGTCAGTGGTTGTTAACAAATAATTATAATTTATCTTAAAACAATCCTAACATTACAATACACTACATCAATACAATTACACAGTATAACAACAGTTAATCAATATGAGTATATAAATAAAGTGTACAGGACCTGGATACCACCACTGTTACAGCGACAAAAGTCCTTTAATGCATATAATCC
Organism: Sipunculus nudus; assembly: GCA_026874595.1. Classification (NCBI taxonomy): domain Eukaryota; kingdom Metazoa; phylum Annelida; class Sipuncula; order Golfingiida; family Sipunculidae; genus Sipunculus; species Sipunculus nudus. The sequence goes on along the minus strand of CM049311.1, from coordinate 10,552,234 downwards.
AGATGTACAGTTAACATAAATCTTCTTAGAGAATAACAGTCCAGTTCAATCACAAAATCAATTTGTTGTAATCCAAAAGTGAAATCCTGGCAGTGATCCCATAGGCAAACTGAAGACTATATAAAATCCGTTAATAATTCGAAGAAAGGCTATAACTGCCGCAATTATAGGAAAAGGTCCACAAACTGACTAACACTCTTCTGTGTCCGCTGGAATATTTCTCTCCTCTCTCTACCGGCTCTAAACACAGCCCCTTATAACTTTTCACCTCAAGCCGAGAACTTTCCATTTCCCGAACAATCTAAAGAACCCAATAATACACACGTTACAGGAAACATCTAGAACAACGAACGCTGTGTTTCTTCATATCAGGGTTCGCAAGTGGGCCGACCCCACTCGGCCAGGCGAGAAAGCCCAAGACTTGCATGACCGCCGGGTTTACACGTCAGACCCCATGTGTGGGCCGGGCTATACCTTCATAGCTACGGACAATGCTGGCGCTGCACATACACAGGTAAGACTGTTGCATACAATAAAAGAGACATCTGTAACAATGAGTGAATCCACTACTAATTAATATGACAAGTATATCTTATACGTTTCGGAGTTAGGTTTTAAGCAGTTTATCTTTTTGTTCTCCTATACTGATAAAATTATGGTCATGCTTAATCATCTCTTTTAAAAGTTATTAATAATGCAAATTTACCAAAACATTTCAAAATAATAAAAAATGCTTCTTCTTAATTATTTTTTACTTATTTGGAGTCTCTGATTGTTTGATCTGAATGGCCATGGAGCAGTATGTCAAATTTCACACATGATAACTTTTAATCTGCAGGTTAGGCCTCCTGAGATACCAACTCTCAGGGATAAAAAGTTCATTCCATGCACTTAATGAAAATTGCAATATTTTATGTTTTTGGGGATGCCGGGTGAGCACTACGTCCATGACGTTCTCTTTCTATTTCCGAGGGAGGATGCACGATTATAAAACGTGTACAAGGAGGAATGACCAGTCATGATTTTTTAGAAAATTCTCAAAAGTCATGAAAAAGTCATGATTTTTCATTTTATGATTGTTTGAATAGATTTTGTATCAACTTTATTATATTTATCAAAGATTGAAAGTACGTGATTCATGAAAACCACCTTAACCAGAATACCCCTGGGCTTTTTCCCCCTTGTAGTGCTGTATTAGGTTTGCATCCGCTCTTCCCTATCTGGGCGGTCAACCCCCCCATTGCCGTCATGCCATGCCATTCTCATGAATACTTTCGTTAAATAAATGCCAGGCAGTCTTTATTAAGCTAAATATGCGTTCAAGATCTACAAATTCAAGAATTGAGTGGTGTTTGTAGGATACTAAGCGAACCAAATTCTAAGCTTTTCTGTTTCTGTTTTCAGAACTCGGCAATGCCAAGTTCTGTGCAAATGCAGTTTGACATTACAGGGGGGAAGCTAAAAATGGTACGTATATGAGACAAATAAAAATGGTTGGTATTTCACGGTCTTTTGCAATAAAAAAAATCACTTAAGCCTATGAGTTCAAGATGTTAAACCATAAATAAAAATTCTTTCTAAGATAATTTTCAGTGATGAAAGACTGTTGTGTATTGAAAATTGGAATTTAAAAAATAAGTTTTTAATATGAAAGAAAAGTATTATATGCTACGATTTTCAGAAAATTATAAATAACCGAATGTTGCTTTTAAAGTCATTACGATAGAATCATTATTATCCATTCAGATCCCAACAGTCCCGGTCACCGGGAGTCTATACCGAGGTTTAATGCTTTATCCCCTGCCCTCCCGGGCCTTCTGTTGCATATAGCGAATTTAAATGCCCATACTCCAAGCATTCGTGTCTCTCTTAAAGTTTATTACTAAACAAAAATGGATTAATATTAGGCCTATCTATACTGTCTTGAAGTTGTGAGAAAGTCTCATCAAAATGCCAATGAGGACTCATGAATGCACATGTAACATTTCAATCCTGTTTATTCCAGATGGTTTGGCAAGTGTATTCATTGATTCGACCCGTACTCCTGTTGGTAGAACTGACGGGACGTTATGAATACACATACCAGTCAGATCAATAAATCGCAATAACGAATAGTTCAAATAAAATATTTAAGGTTTAAAAATAAAAAAATGGAGGACTGACGAAGAAATTGTCCTGACAGATGTAGCAGATAAAAGAGCCACGGTCTATTTCAATGGAATGAATAAATGACACCAAGGGCGCCAAAGTTTTCCCGCCATATTACTCCACGGTAACTTTGATGATGTTTTCCGGTGCAAATAAAATGTGCATGCTTCTCAATTTTATGTATTATTTAAATAGCTGAAATTTGTGCGGTTGTGAAAACTAACTGTAATATCCCATATTTTTCTCGAAAATAAATCTTCCTACCACTGGTCTTATTTCAAAGCCATGTCCTGTACACAGCGAGCTAATTAATGTGCGCGCCGGTGCAACCGTGAATGCCTCATGGCTGACGGCATGGAATATTATGACAGGACTTGACCGCTTTGAACCGTCAAAACACTTATATAGGTGTAGTTGTACTGAATTTTATTAATCGATTATTGAGGACATATTATATTCCATGATTATATAGATAGGGTCATGATAATTCAAAACATTTTTTGGAACCAGAAGCGTTATATGAGCGATAATAGGGGAATTAAATGCCGAAGTGAGCTCAGATTAAAGAGACAGGTTCACAATCATACAGTATTAATATCTAATGTCATTGGACCTCTAAGTAAGTTGAATTAATAACCTTAATCAAGATCTTTCTTTTTCTTCCATATATCAAACTGCTGACATTACATTGATTAATTTAAAATAGTAATACAGCAAAGTAATTGGTGCAGTTCTTGCTGACCCCAATAAAACAGTGTTTGTTTTCTGCTACCATTTACCCACCTGACTGATTCTTGGGTTCTTGCATCTCTGTGTTTGTAAGTAATTATATTGACAGTTTGAAAGCTGTTTAGGTCTTATATTTCATTCTCAATATGAAAAAGTTTTTCATTGAATCTTAAACTAAAAAAAGAACACATTGCAAGACTGAACTGTTAAACTGGATTGTTAAATGTCCTAATGGCCATGCAAATATTTTTTATAACAATGAGAGGAAAATGAAAAAATACACATTTTTGAAATGTACTCTTAAATATATTTAACTATATATGTATTCTTTTAGCTATATTCTTCATATCTTAATGAGCAAGGATGATTTACATCAAGTTTCTTAAGTAACGTTTGCGTGTCAAAGTGAAGAGAAAAAGGTCATGTTTTTTTTTGTCTAAGGTCCTGAAAAAGTCATGAAATTTTTATTTGCTCGAAGTGTATGAACCCTGACCTAAAAAGGTCGCCTTAATCAGAAAGGAAGGGGTCCAGTCAGGAAAAACTGGTTTAAAACCCTAGAAAAAAAGGTTGCCTGGGCTCAAAAGGCGGAGGTCCCCCCCCCCCCCCCCCCCCCCCCACCCGGAATCCGCCACTGATTGGATATTTTAAGGCTTTACATCATTTGTTCGTCAATAAAAAAGATAAAAAAATTACCGCAAGCAACGATGTTTTGCAGAGCTATGGATTATATTCTGGTTTTACTGTAACCCCCCCCCCCCCCCGTAACTTATCCCGTGGGTAAGACTTGCTCTTAGAGAAAGCAGAAACAGGATTCCCAGTCATTTTTATTTTAGAAAGCCTTGGGGTCATTGTGAGGACGGAAGTCGCTCAAAAATGTTACCTGGTCGTTGTTACCTGTTAAATCATAAGAGATTTATTTACCCTGTAGGCAGACTTTATTTACCTCTGATTACCTATTAATAACAGCACAGATAATCTTCCGTATGCAGGTGCAGTAATCGAAACCAGTCCACTAGGAGGCACTCACTGTAAATGCATTATCTCCATATGGAGTAAGGCAGTCATTTCGACAGATGTACTGTCGACTGGTACCAAGCACTAATTTGTCCAATTATTGGCCAATCACCCGTATCACTGTCGTACATGCGCTTGGATATAGATCAAGCAATTTTATCCAAAGTCCCATTATTAATTGGGCTTCTTGATATTTTCTTACCATAGATATTGCAAAATATACATTTATATGCCAAAGGGAAAACAAAATGGCTGTTAGCCGCAGGAAACTCCCTGTTATAAGAAACTTTAGTTATCCATAACAGCATCACATTTTCTCGACTGAAGGCAACAGTGTCACAAGATAGGTTTGTCATTTCTACATATGCAATTCAATACATACATACATATTTGGTTAATAAAATGGGGGTCCAGCCTCTGCTTACGGCTCAGTTCTCCTGTCACTAAACGGGGAGACACGTGGACTGATTTTACGTGACCTGTATGCTTCGTTGTTCTGGATATCCCCACTGTTGTTCTGGAAAAATCCATTGTTGTTCTGGAAATCCCCATTGTTTTTCTGAATCCCCATTATTATTACAGAATGGAGAAGCGAGATGTTTTGTCTACTCTTTGTAACGAGAAACTGTTTCATTAGGATGCGTGGATGTAATAGAACGGAATTCATCAGATGAAAGCTTTTTGTATTTCACGTATTGATTCGGGCCTCAATACAAATACATTCGTATAATAACTGTAGTGAACGTTAACGGAAATCACTTAACAATTTAAAACTACAAAAGTTTTGAAACTTATCTGATGTAACTTGGGATATCAAAATATTATCTTAGATTTTCCTTGTTACGTATCACAATATATCGGTATCGGTATATTTCAATTGGTTTAACCTTTGCGTCACTGAAATTTAATACACATAAATGCTTTGACGTAAGAAGAACCTTTAATTCATTTTCGGCAACCTTGGCATTTCTCCGAACAGATTTGTGGCAGGCTGTTTCTGGCCGAGGTCAAGTGCGTGGGATCTCCCCAAAACAAATATATCTCCAAAATTATGTGTACTAAATGCAATTTCAATCTACTCCCCCTGCCAAGGTTATGGGGACATGACATTCATATCCTGAAAAATATGCGCAATAATGTGGGTCATCAAAGAAGTCACAGCCGGCTAGAACAGAATTCACTTGCAATTACTATTATACTGATGAAATGGAGTGTAGTCTTAGTGGAAGGCATGTAATGTTAGACGCTAATGCATTCAATAATATTAGAAGGCGGCAAAGCAGAAGTACTTCTTCAGTTCACAAGACTAAGGTTTGGAACTTCCTTGCCGGATGCAACAATACAGGGCGTCGGAAGTATGGTTTTATTCCAAAAATAGACATAATTGTGTTGTTTAAATATAGACAGATAACTCTGCAGAACTACCAGCAACGGTTCAGCACGTACTGATTCAATGGTGAGCGACGGGATATACCACTTCTTTTATTGTACAAAGGTGTCATTTCCAGTACAATGCTACTTTTATTATTGGTTTGTAAATAGTAATAAATTCTCAGTACCCTCATGGAATCGTTATTGTGAAATGTTTGCAAACGAAAGTCCTTATCAAAAGTTTTTGGCAGTAAGTATATACATTGAACAGCGTTTGAAGTGGCGCATGGATCATACAGATTATATTACGGAGACGCTTTTAATTTCAAACTTATGAATAGATTTCCCATTTATAATATTCATGTTTTTCATTCGAGTATACGGTCATTCTTAAGAAGAATCAAAAGAAGAAACTTATAGTTATCTATTTAACAGTTGAAATTATCATAATGGCTCAATAGGTAGGCATTGTAAAGACGAATTTGTTGAACAATGAATCTTGAGTCAAATCGAGTTAATTTTTATCTGGAATATCAATTGTTTGATTGCATATTTTTTTCAGGTAGTGTTATAAGGAGTTGCCAAGGTTTTCCTTAGGGTAATGAAAATTGTTGTTCGAATAAGGTTTCACTCAAGGGTCCTATTATCATCCATATTATATATATCAGGAATAATGTTTTCCCCTCAAAATATTTCTATATGCTGATATGTGTTCTTAAACTGTTTTATGTTTATCCTGTACAAAAGTTGGAATAAACATGCTCTAATACGATAACTGGAACAAATAATCTTATCGAACACGCCAACTATTGTCCGTAACGCGGAACGTCATAGATTTTTCCAACTTCACAAATTTTTCAAGTTTTCAACCGATGTTTTTTCTGTGGTTTTTTCACTTTCTTGTAAAGTTGTCAGGCATGCGCAAAATCGCACGGTCACGTGGTCTTCTTATTTAAAACAGACACACGTGGAATGTATTTACACACATTGTCAAAGGAACGAATAAAACTGGTGACTTTGAGATAGTAGGCCTTAATACTAATAGAACTAATAGCGAGAGATAAAAAACACATAATTACAAATGTTGATGTACTTTTATACTCTGCTAAAATGAAATAATAACATTAGATAATAAACATATTATTGCAAATGTTTAATAAGACTGGCACCTTTAGCTCACTGATGAATGCACGCGCTAACTTATTGACCAACTATCACTTACTATTGAGAGATAATGAAACTGTTTTGAACCAGGCCTCGAATGTCTCCCATATGTTCATTTAAATGAATATATCATAACACTTCACATATGGTACAAAGTCCAAATTGCGTAATTTGTTTTTATCAGTGTTAACACTGGATAAAAGGTATCTTTATGCATAGTTCACTTGATTTACTCCACGGTAGTTCTGAAGGATTTCTCGGAACAGTTATAGCAAGCTCAAAGTTAAAGCCATATGTAGCCGAAATGATAATAATTGGGGTCCTGTATTGAATAATTTATTCATTTGTATGACATATATCTCGTTGACATGAAGTCGACAAGTTTTCAGTCAGACATCTCGACTATGAACCAGATAGCCCTCGCTTTATGCAACACTAAGTCTGTATGATGAACATTACTAATGAATGTTCTTTACATGTGAAATTTTACAAGTACTGCCTATTGGTACAAGAGGTTTATAATCCAACTTCATATTTCCTTAATGTTTATCTTACGTAATGTTCGTATAAGTTAATTTGGGCAGATGATTACATTCATTTCGGGATAAGAAGCAATGTGAAATTGTTTACGAAGGGGGCTTTTAGGGTAGTTTGAGATGCACAAGACAAAAGAAACCATTTCAGCATGTGAAATTTTACAAGTACTGCCTATTGGTACAAGAGGTTTATAATCCAACTTCATATTTCCTTAATGTTTATCTTACGTTATGTTCGTATAAGTTAATTTTGGCAGATGATTTACATTCATCTCGGGATAAGAAGCAATGTGAAATTATTTACGAAGGGGGCTTTTAGGGTAATTTGAGATGCACAAGACAAAAGAAACCATTTCAGCAGAAAAACACCCCCCCCCCCCCTCCACTGCTTCAGGCCTCAGGTGAAATCTTCCATCTGTAAGAGCCACTATATATAACACTGACGGTAACAGCGACAATGAGTGAGAGATTTTCCACAATATTAAGTGACATCTCCGATTTAACGACTTCAGTTTCAGCGAACCGTGGCTCGCATCAATGTCGGTGAGGAATTACTGGAGACCAAGCTGAAGCACGCGTGGGAGGAGCTGCATTATGAGTATTATCTGGCTTTGCAGCACGTTTCAGCTAAAACACAATATATTGCCTTAAGTACGTTATATTAAATGCGATTTCGCTTATATAGAGGAATTGGATGTTGGAATATTTATGCACAGGCCGTGCAAGGAGGTCGCTAACCAGATTCGGGGGTGGTTACCTTTCTAGTAAGATAATGTACAAGATTTCAAGAGAGACAGCCGAGGGCGGAAAATTGTGTTAGGTAGTAGCACCGGGGATGAATGGAGATTGGGGTGACATTTCCGTTTAAACTACGTAATCCTATGAGCGCGTGGGGACACCTCAGCATATTTAGGTTGACGTGGCAAGTGACATCCATAATACATGATTTCCGAACTCTAAATGCTTGAAACATGTGGCACGTTTCCATATAAGACATTACTTGCCCGAAATTTCGAAATGTGTTAAACATGTCTCATGTTTCACACACGTTTCACCTTATGATACATTATTCATACAAACGAATCATGTGTCCATGCAAGACATGTTAAAGAAATAAAGTCTCTTTTTAACGTTTTAATATGAAACATGTTTCCGCATGATAGACTTGATATTAAACATATTTTTGAATGAAGTAATGTTTTGAGACATGTATCATATCCTCTGTAATGATTTGGGTCATTGGTGGAGCCCTTTCAATATAATGGGAAAATAATGGCTTTAAATCATTCTGCTTGGAATTCACTTTTAAAATAAATAAAATTAAAGAAACTTACTAATAATGGTACTAAAAGAGTTTTGTGCTCATTAAGTTCATTAACACATACTTTAATTCACTACACTAATTCTTAACAGGGCATGACAGGTCGCTGAGGGTGGAAAACAGGGACAGGTATATCGACCTTCTGGAATCCTGTCCATCATAAATGATCAAAGTTCATATTTAAACCATTTAAATGCACCACCTGACAACTATCTGTTACATGCAAAACTCGCCTGACTGTTATATAAACGGTAAATCGTCACGCCGTTTAATGAAACACCTGAACCATGCATATCTCGTGCGGCAGAGCGAAAAAATACATGCCAAGGGATGCAACATGTCTCAAATATGTTTGAAACAATTAAATGGAGAGGTGATGTTTCAAAAAGAGGTCAGATTGTAGGAAAAGCCGTCTACTGTATATGAAAACATGACTCAGATCAAGAAAAAAAGGGGCATGGCTAGGGGGGCGTAGGGGGTCATGCCCCCCCCCCTCCTCCACGGTCGCATCTTATCCTCGCCGTCCTCTCGGAATTTCACTTAGTCTAATAATGATTTAATTTTCTAAAACACAGTCATGAAATTTATGTTACTGTTATTCGCAGATTTGAGAATTATTTCAAAATTTCATTGCATTTTTTCATCTTTGCACCTAATTATTTCTAATTGGATTTAAAACATTAGGTTGGTTGTACGTTATTGTAAGGTGTTTACACACATGCAATATCTCTCATTTTATCTTTTTATTTTCCCAATGTTCGTGATCATTTTCATTTTTTTTTTATTTCTTTTTAATTATTAATGAACAATAATAAACTCTACAGTTAATTACTTTCAAACTCATAAGTTGAGGATATTAATGAACAGCTACCGATGCCAGGCCCCCGTTGGGATCGACCGTGAACAATATCACGGCTTCTCTGCTGATACCAATACTTGAACTGACGATCTGTTCCCTGCTGAGAGTCCTGTGTGCTGTCGAGACCACGGATCCAGGTAAAATGCAAAGTTTAATATAATACTTCAGCATATCAGTTATTTTACCCCGAGCATAACATTTTAAAGATAATATTTTGCAAGTTATAAACGAAGATGTGCCTTATCGCCAATGACACAGAATGCTGAAAGCGATTGGAAGTTTAAATTCTAAGTTTGAGGAAATATAAATTTTAAATATTGAACCCCTCCACCGTTTGACTACATCATGCATAGACATAAGGAAACTGTTTTTGCGGAACGGAAAATCCTAATATTTTTTGTGTGAATTGCCTCAAATTTCCTCTTTACATTACACATTTCATTATATCCATCAAACGCAAACCAAATATTAGCGCCCCGCCCCTCCGCCCCGGCCCCTTCCTTGTCGATTTTCTTGAACCCCCACTGATTACAGCCCCCTCCCCTCCCTCTGTCCTGGCAATGCCCTAATGGTTATATTTGATACATGAAACGTGGTTTTGAAACGTCAGGGAAACATCACTTTTTACAGTAAGGTTCACTAAAAGGGGTCTCGGACATATCATCCCGTAAAACGGCGGTCCATTAATGTGATACGTTAGGAGTAGCCGCGATTTCACAACTTAGTGAGCATTTCAAGCAAGGCTCACTGGCCAGTTAGCGTTCCATGCCGGGCCTTGCCCTGTAACGTCAGTTACAGTTCAGATAACAAAATCGAAACAAAATCCGCTGTTCTAAATATTACGTTACGAAAAAACGTATCAATGAACAAACCAATGCATATCCATAATGGCCATCTGCGTTTCTTTCTTGGTGATTCAGCCAGTCAGAGAAGCAGCGAGACCAACGTGATCGGTACCGTAATAAACTGATATCTACGTATTTAACGGTATGGCTCAGTGATCTGGATAATCGCCGATGGTGTAGTTGAATTGTATTTTTATACAGAATTCCTCTAAGATTAAAGAAACCCCCTTTTAGTTAACGCTTTGTGGAATATTTCAGTAATGCAAGTACTCACAGATTCAACACTAGCATAACCGAACAGGGCAAAGGAGACAATTGAGTCAGTTTTACGGAATTACGGATAACTGGATTTTCATCTGTTTTAAAGGCATACATTATATGTATTTTATGATAAAGGTGACTAAAATTTCCTCACTGCAAACTCTAACGATAATCACTTTCTGAGAGCTTCGCTTCCGATGTCACTCATTTCTTAAGAATGGCAGAAACAAAAGTTAATTATAGTTCCTTCTATTTAATACACATTAATACATAAAAGATTAAGAAGTTAGAATATTTCTATATATAGATGTTCATATGATCTGAATGTTTCGTCACTTCCTAAAAATATGTCACCTGCATTGGTGTTTTATTGAACATACATGAATGTACATTAAGGTCAGGTTTCCTATATTTAGTAATTTAATTATTTTCTCGCTGTGCCTCCTACGTTTCTGAAATGAGGCCATTTGAGGTGAGACTCTAGAGCCTAACAATATTTCTCTTGTGAGTATATGCAGGCATCCTATATTTAGTTACAATAAGTACACCTGCTCGTGACATATTATAGAAACCACAGGACATTGACTGGCCGTCAAACGGAACTACGAGGTGTCAGTATCCAATATATCTAACTGTCTCAGTGTCTCAGTCAGATCCGTCCACACATGCGGCGGCCTGCCCGAATCTTAATGATCATAAAGTACAGTTGATGAGATAAGCACAGCCAGGGGCAGAGGTACCAATCATCACAGACATTTAATATCTCAATATTAAGGGAATATTATTGACTGGACTCGAAATAGATATTAATTCAAACTCTGTATATAAACCAACGATAATTAAAACGAATATTGCAAGCAAAATTAACCTTTTTAAATATATGTTGTTGTATAGGTAACCGCCTCTATCTATTAATTATAATTAAAGTATATGTACATGCAGAATTCTAATCCGGTTTCGCATTACGTGGCAGGGTAGTATCACACGCTTCCTCTGGTGATCACCAAGCCCAGGGACTACTGCACCTGCGGACCTTTGATCCTACCATCGAGAAACACCCGAAAGGCCCACTCGCTTGTGAATGAAACACGGCCGTTGGGCAAAACCTTCCTATTATACCTGCAAAGAACTCACCCTGGGTGGAGGCCCTAAGTGTTGACTAACTGTTTAATTCAACCACGAGCTTTCGAAGCTTATGGCTTCTTCATCACGTGTCAAGTGGAAAGGTATAGAAATCGGCTGTTTTTATATATCTTTATTCGTACAAGGACGTACAGTACATTATATGCAATGAAAAGAAATATGAAATAAATGAAAGATATACAGAAAGAAGGAAGGAAAAATGAAAGTTCAGTCCGTACCTATTACAAAATCGGATGATAATAAATCAATTAGCGTTATTACCTCATCGGAGGTCAAATGCGAGGTACATATCCCATCTTTGCATTCTATCAATTCTGACAGTAAATCTATGTTAATGGATGTTGTTACCATCATCAACTGTCTCTTAAGTATCTTTATATTTCTAATGTCGCGTTGTATCCCATAGTTTGTTCATCTGACTTTCCAGATATCGTAAGTTGCCTCCAAGTACACCAATTGAGGTATAATGAGCTCTCTTTGTCAGAAAATTTACAAAGTCATTTGCAACATCCTGCATGTTCAGAAATAAATTTATAAAGCGTGAGCTGATTATATTTATCAGAGCCGGAGAGCCCGCCAATCCATGTACAATATTCTTGTGCGAGTTATAAGGTAAGTGCCATAGGTGACGCAGAGCCTTATTACATGATGTACTTAATCGACTTATGCTTTAATAACCAGGTTTGACAGCCGTAAAAGGAACAACAATAAGAGCGAAATAGCCTGTTCTTAACCTTGCTAGACAGACATCCGAAATGCGCCGTTAAGATGTTAAAGCTTGCAATTAATTTGACTCTTTTACCGAAGACGTCATTGTTATCTGACAAGTTCCAAGTTACTGTATTCCCCAAGTACTGTACAGAATCCTGCCATTCTAGGGCTACACCATTTAAAACGATCTCATCTGATCTAGCTGGATACACCCTGTTAAAAATAACACATTTTGTGTCTTTGCGTTATATAAAATATCAAATTCTTCGGCAAACGTTTCAAATTCTTTAACCATCTGTTGAAGCCCCGTCCGAGTCAGACATAAGAGCGTAAGATCGTCCGCAGAGCAAACAGCACCAGCAAAATAATTTCCAATATAACATCCTATTCCCTTATTTATGAGACGTTTTAAAAGCTCGTCCATATAAATATTAAACAGAAGGGGGGAAAATACATCCCCTTGGCGTACACCATTATTAGCACCAAACTGTTCAGATTCAACATCATTCCATTTTGTCTTAATAACAGGTCTCTGGTAGATATCTGCTAGTATTCTAATGACAGCAGGTGAAACATTGCGTTTCATGAGTAAATGGAACAACTTGGGAATATTAATTCTGTCAAAAGCGCGTGACGCATCAACAAAACAACTGTAAACTGATGACCCGTTCTATATGTAATTTGAAATAACCTCCTTCAGCACTACTCTGCACATGTTAGTCGAATGCCCCTTCTTAAAAGCATATTGCAGCGAAGAAGTTTATCTACATTTTTCTGAATAATAACACTATCAAGTAGTTTGCTGAAACAACTTGTCAATGAAATACCCCTGTAGTTATCACTACAGGTAAGGTCACCTCTTGGGTCTTTCGGTATAGGTATAATTACGTAAGTATTCATATCCGCTGGGACATGTCCATGTAAAATCATAAAATGAAATAAAATTGATATATATACATACAAACGGTGTGTTCCACTAATGATATGGTCACACTGTAGAATCGATCTTCCATCAGACTTACCAGTTTTTAAATGATTTACAGCCATCCTAACGTCGGATACACTAATGTTGAGAGTATCCTTTGGTGATATGTTTTTGATTGCCTGATTAACAATATTATTAAGTTTCTCCGCTTTACCTGGAAGGCTATTATATAAGTGTCTGTATTTTTCCCCGAAGTGATTTGCAATTTCTGTTCTAGTAAATTTATTATCAACAGTCCTGGTCTGTGAAGGGCCACCTGACCTTATCTTCTTTACCTCGGTCCATAAGTCTCTATCTCGACTTTTATTTATTATTTCTGCCATACGTTGCTTACGTAGGTTATTCTCTTCTCTTTGGCAGTTTCTCAATATTCTGTGATATTCTGCACGGGTCCTACGTCTAATTACAGCCACGTGTCCTGTATTTGGGCGACCATTCTGTATCCAAAACCAGTGCCAGAACAAGAACTGTTCTTTAATTGGTTTTACCGTCTCTGACCAGTATGGTATTCGTTTTCTGTTAGAGCTTGTTTGTTTTCGGTGTGGTATATGTTAGTTAAACAATTTCTAATTACCATAATGCATGGTATAGTGTAATGGATCTGTGATTGGCTACTCTGAATTTGTACCATGTTGACCCAGGTACCGAGTGTGTCATTGTTATTTACCCATAATGCTAGGTTATGAGTGTCCGGGTTATGTTGAGTTCATGTCCTCTGACAGAATAAAGGTTTGAAGTTCATTATGCTCATCGGCTTAATGTAGATGATGATTGACGACTAATGTGGTGGCGATCTGGTTGTGCAAGTCCATGATTATGAATAGAGATAATCCATATATGAATGGTTTATTAAATGATATATTAGATAGTCTGTATCAGAAAGTTTACGTATAAGAAGATGACGTTTGTCGATTACTTGATATTATTATTGTGTGTAAGCCTGAGAGGTGATCTCATAACACGGCGGTATCAGTGGCGGGAATGTGCACGTAGGCACGAGGAATGACGTCACGTCATTATCGATATGGAGGGGTCGTTCGGTGCTATTAATATTATGATAGGTCTAAATGTCTGTAGTGTGCCATGAAACCGGCATCGCGATTTAATCCTTTCCTTATGGTGTCGGTTAGGTGACCCTTTAGAACGCAAATCTGCATGCATTCTGACGAGTGTTCCTGTTGAGGAAAATGTTCTCTGACCGGTAAGTTAGTGTCTAGCGCTTTAATGGACTGTCTGTGGCCATTTATTCTGAGACTTAGCATAAGGCTGGTTTCGCCTATATAAATAACTCCTGGACATATTTTACATAGTATGGCATAGACTACACCTTTACTGGTGCAGTAGGTGTCGATGTCGTGTGTCGGTAAGATGGCCCTTTAGAACGCAAATCTGCATGCATTCTGACGAGTGTTCCTGTTGAGAAAAATGTTCTCCGACCGGTAAGTTAGTGTCTAGCGCTTTAATGGACTTTCTGTGGCCATTTATTCTGAGACTTAGCATAAGGCTGGTTTCGCCTATATAAATAACTCCTGGACATATTTTACATAGTATGGCATAGACTACACCTTTACTGGTACAGTAGGTGTCGTTGTCGTGTGTCGGTAAGATGGCCATTTAGAAAACAAATTTGCATGCATTCTGACAAGTGTTCCTGTTGAGAAAAATGTTCTCCGACCGGTAAATTAGTGTCTAGCGCTTTAATGGACTGTCTGTGGCCATTTATTCTGAGACTTAGCATAAGGCTGGTTTCGCCTTTATAAATAACTCCTGGACATATTTTACATAGTATGGCATAGACTACACCTTTACTGGTGCAGTAGGTGTCGATGTCGTGTGTCGGTAAGATGGCCATTTAGAACCCAAATCTGCATGCATTCTGGCGAGTGTTCCTGTTGAGAAAAATGTTCTCCGACCGGTAAGTTAGTGTCTAGCGCTTTAATTGACTGTCTGTGCCCATTTATTCTGAGACTTAGCATTAGGCTGGTTTCGCCTATATAAATAACTCCTGGACATATTTTACATAGGATGGCATAGACTACACCTTTACTGGTGCAGTTAAAGTGTCCCTGAATAGTGTGTTTGGCACCATGGA
The DNA here is from genome assembly GCA_026874595.1 of Sipunculus nudus. Lineage (NCBI taxonomy): Eukaryota > Metazoa > Annelida > Sipuncula > Golfingiida > Sipunculidae > Sipunculus > Sipunculus nudus. The sequence goes on along the minus strand of CM049311.1, from coordinate 10,537,055 downwards.
TAATTAGGGTTTCCTTTCGGACTATGAGTGGGTATGTGCGACAGCGCGGTCTTTTACATGGGAATGTACCGTTAGTGTTATCATATCTGAAGCTTTGATTTTGTACTTATTTTTTATGTAGATTATGGGGTTGTTTAAAAGAGAGGAGTGCTGTGTCAGGAAAGAGGGGTTTTAATGTATCGTCTGATTCTAATAAAGGTTGTAGATCACAGATAATTCTTTTTAGAGGTTTTAGTATACGGCGATATTATGTTGTAACTAACGGTGTGCGAGGGTTTTTTATTTAAATTTTAGGAGCGAGTAGAGAGCTGCGTGAAAGTTTAGTGGCTTTTCCTATTTGTTTTTCTACTTTTTTCTGTTTGTACCCCATATTGATAAAAATATTTTGTAGTTTCGCAATGTTTCGATTTCTATCGGATATGTCGGAACATATCCTATTGTATCTTATGGCTTGGCTGAAAATAATGGATTTACCCACATGGGGTGGGTGACAACTAGTAGGATGGATATAATTATATCTGTCGGTGGGTTTGCGGTATATAGATGTGTGAAGGTTGCCATCTGTTAATTTTACTGTGGTGTCAAGGAAATTAATCTTATCTACGGAGTACTCCATTTTGAATTTTATGTCGGGGTGAAAATTGTTGAAATCTCTATAAAATTTTAAAAGGTTTTCACGACCATGGTGCTAGATAAGAAATATATCGTCGATGTAACGTAGGTAGAGTAAAGGTTTAAATGTTTGTTGATCAAGAAAATTTTCTTCCATGGAAATCATAAATGCGTTTGCATATTGTGGCGCCATGCGTGTACCCATGGCCGTTCCCATCATCTGAAGATAAATCTCATTGTTGAAGCTTAAATAATTATGGGTGAGAATAAATTCTGCTAGTTTTTTACGACTGATGGGGCTGTCGTGTTTTCGGTATGAAATTTTGTGAGTAATTTTAAAGATGCGGCATGCCCGTCATTATGGGTGATATTGGTTTAAAGGGATTCCACATCAAGAGTTGCTAAGTTAGAATGTGGTGGAATTTTGTTGATTTGGCTAAGTTTATTTAAGAAACACTAAGGCGTCTTCATCCTGTTATCTATACACTGAGAGACTAACACGGCTATACGCATTATATATATATATATATATATATATATATATATATATATATATATATATATATATATACACATTGGGTTCGAGTGGCTATATATATATATAAGTGGTTTAACTTTTTCGTTGGTCCTAGAACGATCAGGCTGTTGATGTTCTATTGTGCAGGAATCTGAGAGGTATAACCTAGATGTTCCTGTGATGTCGGCTGCAGAGCAGTGCGGACTCAGGCTGTCAGGACTGTTATCCTCGCCTCTAACACCCCCGCGTAATAACCCAGCCAGACCGTGTGGTACTTTGACTAAGAGTACAGATTACTGAGCTCTAACAGCATGGGGACATGAGATTCAAGGGCTCGGCACGGGACGAAATCCTATTAAATTCTCTGTATTGTTAGAGACTTAAGCTGACAGGAAAATTAGACAGGAAAGTAGCTTCATGTGAAGCTGAAACGGAAGACCAAAATACCCACCTAGAAGTATCATTGTTTTCATATGCCTCCTGGCACGAGACAGAAACAGTGATGCAAAGTTACATGTGAAACATATCGCAATGATGCCGCAAACATTCATCGTCTGTCGCACGTCTGTCTTCCGTCTGACGGTTGGTCGTCTGTCTTTAACCAGATGGCTTATAGATTTGCACGATATTTGCCTACGCCTGGAGGGTAAGCGTTCATCCCCGTTCGTGTGTATTTGTGTATGTTTGTTCATAACCTAACTCGTAAAATCATGAACTTAATCTCATGAAATTTTCAGGTCATTTCGGGAATGGGTCAAGGAATAATCGGTAAGATTTTCGTGTGGAACCGGCGCATCATCTGGATCCCGGACCTTCATCAAAGAACAGTCACAAATCGTCAGGTATGCACGAATTAACCTGGGATTATGGGCTGAATAAGTGAAGGCCCACATGGCGGAGACCTGTATTCATTAGAATCCAGATTTCTAATATTAACATTTGTCACCTTTCATACTGAAGGTGCAACATATTAAACCTAGACGCATGCCAACATACAAGCAATACAAAAATCATGATACTGGCAGGTATAAGCTATAAATTTTAAAACAATTCTGCAAAAATCTAAATCACGAAGATACCTAAAAAGGACAAGTATTAATTATAAAATAATCTTTTACTTTAAACTATTGTTGAAGCATTTACAATACATGGTCGCTGTCTGATGTATACTTTAAATGAGGCGATATCTGATGAAAAAGACAGGTCAAGCCTAACAGAAAATTGACATATATGTAGTTATGTTAATAAACATAACTATATGTTAGTAAACCTTCAAATAACATAAGCTTGATCTCTGTAATGATATATGAACTCAGATATATGATCTTAGACCTTTACATTGAACTTAGCTTTAAAGTTGTTTCTTGAATGTATGCGAAATACGTATAAAACACAAATTATCCAGTGTTTATCGAATTCCTTGATGTCAGCCTGGGTACTTTAGTGCCATCAACATGAGCAAAATAGCTAGATAAGCTGATATATCTCATTGTAATTTTTTTAAGTGTTTTTGTTATACAGAGAAGTGATCCTGTGGTTCTTTAACACAGTTCATAATGAGTCAGGAGAACTGAAACAAGATGTCAGAGAATATAGACAGTCTTGAATCATCACAGAATAAATAATGAATGGTATCACGCAAAACTCGACTACAGATCTTCCACCACTCGTGTAATCAACCAGTAATTAAGTCAACTAAGCCTACATATATCCTCACTCAAGACCGGATTATCGCAACCATACATACAGTTCTAACAGAAGCATACGTGACATGATCTGGCATCAACAGTTGGTCCTTATATACAATAGCTTTCCAAATCAAAGGAGTCTTGAAAGAAGAATCATGAACCATTACATCATAATCCTAAGTTTAACTGAAGGCGTACTTGTGAGACACGCCATTTATGCCAAGCTTTTGTAATATCCCCTCACTTTATGTGTTTGTCTTGTACCCCCAGGGCTCAAGAGGGGGGTACTGAACAGAGAATATACATTCATTTCAAAGATGTTGCATGATAATATACATGCATTTTGTTAAGATCTATTGATGTCCTGATGTCGCAGAAGCTGTTGAAGCCACTTTTGAAAACACGAAGAAACTGGGCGAGTCATGAAAGAAATTCAGAAGAGAACTGATAAGTGTCATTTTATACGTAATTTACATAATTATCTACCATTCTCTTTTTGATGAATAGTTTTGTTGCCATCTTGTGTGATCCTGTAAATTCATCAGGCTAAAACTATATGTATTTCGTTTAATTCTTTGAAGCAAAGGAAGCTTCGCTGGTTTGCCTGGCTTTCATAAGTTTGCTATAAATCTACGGCTGCTTAATAAGGTACTTTAATGGGAAATGTCAGTCACGTGAATGATTTAGTCATTGGTATGATTTAAGTACAAGTTGGGTATAAAACAGTATTAAAACGGTTTCAGAGAAAGCATGGGGTGAAGAACTTAGAAAAATGGTCACGACAAAGAAGAGACAAAGGAATACTAGTCTGCTCCAAAATATTGATTTTTAGTTTAAAACCTGGTAAATAGTAGTTATATCGATGTATGGTATATATTGCATTGTTTTTATGATCTCTATATACACACATGGATAAAGAAATTTATGACACCTTTTGGGACAATGCTGTTGAATGTTCGTGGAATATATATGCTGCCACTAATATGCTTTACGTTAAATGAGGAAATGGATAAAATTAAATGCAACATTTCTCTGGTCGGCAGATCAGGTGCAGGAAAAATACCGAACTTCTTGCGAGACAATGGACGCTTAACCTAACTTTATCAAAATTATAAAGAACAATTATGAGATAATCAAACTGTACGGCACATAAACTGATGATCATTCAATCTATGTAGATATAGAATTTTTAGAAAATAAATTTGAAATCAGACATTAGTCAAATGTGTTTTGTCTATTCACCTGTCATACTTTGGGAAAGACGTGAATAAATAATATGTAAGACATATGCAAGATGACCAGACCTAACAGACGCATATCTTACATGTAAAGGTAGTATTTTCGGATTCATAGCGTTACGAAGCCCTTTCAATGCTACCTTTACCTTTTCCATTCTTGTTTTGCGACCCTTAATCTTTTCTTATGTTTTTTTTCAGTTCTATCCGGAGAATGAAGCTCCTAGGGTTATTCATTTCTACATTTATCTAGCCGACGATGACCAGTACCCTTTCACTCAATGGTTAAACGATCGAGGTCGCATCATTGTGGTTAAGACCCATTCCAAGGGTCTTAGCGCATTGAAGAGATATGAAAGGGACGCGAACCATCTTCCTCACAGTGACAAGGCCTGCATCCTAACTATAACACCACATCACTCAATATGTGCCCTACCCATAAAAATTATTTTGTTTTCCAAAATACATTTATTTGGAGGATTTTATTTAAAATGCAATAGTTTTAAAAATCTCAAATCGGTATATAACAAAAAGTTAAATATTATATTTCTAATCGGTCGAATGTCACCAAAGTCATGGAGATTTTCACGGCAGACGAAACAGCGCTGACCTTAAATACAACAGGATCTAAAGAAAAAATACCCTATGAAGCGTAGATAAAGACCAGTGTGATGGGACAGGATGTGAATGCCCAAACAACGTTCGTCATCGGAGATAAAGAGTTTGATGTCACCAACACATTCATTTACCTCGAAGGATGCCCACAACTTCTTTACATCATCAGTGTAATTTAAAAGTAAATTGCTCTTGTCCATGAATTTACTTGCCAAACTTTACTTTTATTCATCAAAATGCATAATCTAATTCGACAGTAATCCCTTCTGGTGTAAAAAAGCATATCATTGGTTGTGCCACCACTTCTCTCACAAAGTATACAGGTAACCGAGAATATAATGCACACAGACATTTAAGTTAAACCATTCTTGAAAATTATAGAGCACCAATACGTTTACACTTTCACCATTGGAAGGTTTCACGTGAAGGTTTGCTAGAACAACCAACCGATAAGCCTAAAAAATTAACAATTATTCCTCGGTAACTGTAAAAATTAGTTGAATACAAAAAGATATTTTTTATAATTACTAGTCGTACAAACCAACAAGCAAACAAGGAATACCATCATATCTGCCCAGTCCGTTGGTTCAGATTACTGAAGTAAATTAACAAATAAATGATTTAGTCAAATTAATTCAAAATGGAATTACGAACTTAATATTGAACTTTAAAGCTCTCATACTTTGTTCGTTTATCCGAAAATCAATTATCCGAATATATCGGTTGCGATCTGAATTCTTTTAACACAAATGAACCTGGCGATATCACTGGCATATTAAATTAAACACGGACTTGACTGGGTGGTGATTAATCTAAAGGTAAACTTCAAACAAATAAGCATCACACGAAGAAGACCAAGCTGCCTACAATAGTGCACTGTAGAATTACCTAAAAAAGTGAAAAGGACCAAATTCATTTTTCGGGATGCTGATAATGGAGGGTTTCTCCAACAAGAATGTAGTATCAGATCTTTCGCCTTGCTTTGCTTTGCTTTAGCGAGTTTTTAAGGTCCAGCCACGACATATTCTTTCCTTGATATTTACTGATCAAAGCAACGAGATTAATTATTCTGTATATTTATAGTTAGTGTTTTCAAATAATTTTTTTTATGAGTGTAGCTTAATTTTTAGGATTAACTTTTAAAGTCAAGAAACGTCATAGGTTGTAAGAAGCGTACGACAAACTGCGAAATTATGATTCCTCCAATCCTAATAGAACACTTGACCATAAAGGTTGTAGATATAACGAATACATCAAGAAATATGGTATACGCTCACAGTCAGCTATGAGGCCAGTTACATTAATCATTATATGGGAAGCATGACAACCAGCAAACTGATTGGCGGTCATACGAGTATGATTTTTCATGTATATACATTTTGCTGCGGTTAATCATAAGAAAAAGTGAGCAATTCGAAGGGTTCCAATGTGATTAAAATAAAACGTAAATTCATATTACTTCTGACGAAGATTGTGTTTTGTACGGCCTGGTATGTCAAAGCTGAACATAGAATTAAAGGATACTTACGGGCAGGTTACATCCTTAAATAGAAAATAAGACATTTCTGTTGCAATTCAAGTAAACAAAAATCCTTGCCCTTTTTTTTTTTTTTTTTGCTCTTCATGTTATTAGCTCTTAAACACTATTGTATTACAAATTATCTTCCAGTTATAAAAATGATATGGTACCCTGTAAAACATATTTAAATTGAAATCACGTCCATCAGATTTATCTTACAATCAAATGTCTACCAGGACAGATATGGGACTTTTTATTAGTGGATTCGCATTAATCAATGAAAACTACAGGCAGCCCAGTTTATATATATATATATATTTCTTTACTTTAAACGGCCCCGAGTACATGAATGTCACGGCTTGATAAATGAGATTTATTTTGGGAGATTTAATACACGCCATTCCATTGTTTTCTTGCACATTAGCAAGAAATAGTGAGGATCAGTCCCAATGGAATCTTTAATATAAATGCCCCGTTAAGTGTGGAATGTGAACTGAATGTCAAAAACTGCTTGTCTAAAAAAAGCCGTGTCTTAAAAATGATCGGTTTCCTGTTTGCATCTTTCATCATGAATGTTTTCTTATTCTCCTCCGCCTCATCTTTATATTCATGTAAAAAAATAGGTATTTATGTATAGTATTAAAAATCAGGCCTTAAAAATATGAGGTCGAAGCATGATTTCTTTTTAAAGTAATTTCATGTTACTGTTGAACTTGTACGCCAGGAATTTCAAAATAAAAAATGGTCTGTTAGCATATTACAGATGATAATGATTGAAATGTCGGGTATAGAGGTGGTTCACTTTTTCCGACGACAAATTATGAATAATTTATACCATAAACAATTCGAACTTTCATATATCGCCGTATCGCCCTATTTCTGCAATCGACGTTTATGTAAAGCGTCTACTCGCATTCTCGGTTCACTTGTCTACCTGGCCCTTAGTGTTGCGCGTTTAATTTCCTTAAGGCCTCCATCCGCCCCTGGTTTGGGATATTTATTCGCAATCGATTTGCCAAAGAAAAACATTTTAATTGTCGATTTCATGACCCAGATGCTGCGCCATGAAACGCGGTCACTTCTTTGGTGGGTTTTAGAATGCTCGAGCACTAGTTGTCTGCCCACCTTCCCCCTTTGGCAGATAGGGGATGAGGAATAATTTTACAAAGCCGTCCTTACGCTGACATGATGCTTCCGCCAGATGCCTTATGAATGAGTGTGACTTTTTAAAAGGTCCGAGCTGAACAATCATCCTGACAAAGCAGGTTATTCTTTCTTGAAGCTTCCCAGCAGGCCCTGGATGTTGATTCAACGTTAATTCAACGTTGTCAACTTGATGACTATTCAAAATCTCGCTATTTATATTTATAATGCAGGCTTTAGTTAATGAATGCTGATTCCGTCCAAGAATGAATAGGAGGACCTGTTTTCAGGCATGTCGGTTTAGGCTTAATTATGTTGTCTTTCTTTCACTCGGGAAGATACGAAGATATTATAAATTAATCTGGATACATATGTGGACCCGCGATTATTTGCCCCTGAAATCTTTTAGTATCCTATAAATTATAAGCCTCAAAATGACGTTTACCTTCAATTTAAATTAACTATGTTTCAGAGGCCGTCCATACGGGGTCGATCAAATGACGACTTTTGCTCCATTATTTTCGATTTCAAATGAAACCTACCCATCTGCTGATACAATCCCATGACCACGAACGTTCGACCATGAATGAACATATACATTCTCACCAGTACGTATCAAATGTATTTTTTACCCCGAGGTGGCAATGCGCATGCTTGATTAATCAAAAATATTTAACAAGTGTTAAATAAAGTGATAGCTGGGAGAAAATCGTGAATATATTCAATTGAGAATATATATATATATATATATATATATATATATATATATATATATATATATATATATATAAGCATAAGAAGGTTCGATGACGTTCATGACAGATCGAGTTACTAAGTATTGAACCTGCGATGTTCCAGCGGCAGACAGATCAATGACGAAGCAAAAGTAGGGCTTAAATAAGAACATGATCACTAGTCGAAGTGGACACCCGCCACATTTCTACCATTGATATCATATTGGTAAGGAATCAACTAACAAGTAATCTCGTTCAGAGCACTTTGTTCCCCGACAAAGGATGTCGTTACCGAAAGAACCGGACAAAACTCCATGCAGTCGCACATAATGATTTTACGACAATCGGAAAAAGTCCAACCCTTTATCTAATGAACCCGGGTGGGCGTAATGCTGCACATCATACCCAGGTCCTAATTTAAACATGAATCTACAGGTTGGTTTACCACTAAGCTTCACCCCCGCACGGCTCATGCATATTCATGTATATGTTTTCTGTGGCAGCCAGTGGCCACGCTTGGGGTGTTTGTGATGATATTACCTAGCTTCATAAGGGAGGACGTCTTCCTCTCCTGGGGCTCGATCTGACTAGCCGCTGGATTAATGGTCGCTTGTCACGCCAGCAATCAACCGGTGCTGGCCAAGGAAGCCCCCCTTCATGCGACGCCCATCGTGTATTAAATCGAGCTTACATAAAGAATGTTCCATCACATGAACATGGTTTTCAGCATGTTAAACAAGGATTATCCAGCTCCGCGGTAATAGAACATTTCCGGCATGAAATGGCCCTTACATTGGCCATTATGTCTAACTAAGGAGGGGCGACCAGCGTTTCATTGCTTCATTGCACGGTAACACACTAAAATCAGCTTCCACACAATAGCACACTTAATTATTCAATTCAATTTACGTTCAGATAATATTAACAGATGGTCTTCAAGCGCTATACACGTCTATGCTGAACACAACCACGGCATAGTGACAGTAGTAGCTGCTACCATTGCGGTTTTCTGATTCTTGAGTTGAGATCGATTTTCCGATTATATTTACAAAAGAAAGGTAGCGTTTTATTATTATGTTCTTGTTATTGCTGAGACGCCTACGACATCGGATTTAATGCATTTCTAACAGGTACGAGACATTTTAAAAATAATCTTCTTTATCAAGGAGTACATCTGGCCACGTCTCTTAAAACGGGAATGTTCTTCTTTAAACACATACACACACACATATATATATATATATATATATACATTAACCCATTACGAGAGTATCAAATACATTGTTACCTTGTAATCTATGGCGCTATTTCGTCATATACTAAAATCCTTATATATATATATATATATATATATATATATATATATATATATAAATATATATATATATATATATATATATATCACATTGGGAATATTTTTTTGCCCATCATTGATTCTGGACATTTACTTCATGGCACATCATGAACATTTACTGGCCACGCATCACAGCAAATCATGGATAATGATGTCAGGTCAAGCATCACGGCACATCATGGATCAGTACGTCTGGTGACGCATCACAGCACATCATGGATCACGACGTCTGGTGCGCATCACGGCACATCAATGATCATTACGACTGGTCACGCATCACAGCACATGATGGATAATGACACCACGTTAAGCATCACGGCACATCATGGATCACGATGTCTGGTGCGCATCACGGCACATCAATGATCATTACGACTGGTCATGCATCACAGCACATGATGGATAATGACACCATGTTAAGCATCACGGCACATCATGGATAATGACGTCTGGTGCGCATCACGGCACATCAATGATCATTACGACTGGTCATGCATCACAGCACATGATGGATAATGACACCATGTTAAGCATCACGGCACATCATGGATAATGACGTCTGGTGCGCATCACGGCACATCAATGATCATTACGACTGGTCACGCATCACAGCACATGATGGATAATGACACCATGTTCAGCATCACGGCACATCATGGATAATGACGTCTGGTGCGCATCACGGCACATCAATGATCATTATGACTGGACACGCATCACAGCACATCATGGATAATGACGTCTGGTAACGCAACACAGCACATGATGAATAATGACAACAGGTTAAGTTAGAGATATCCCGCTCACAAGGTAAATGTTAACAGACGTGGGAAGGACGGACGCCGGACGGACAGCTAGACGGACGGACAGACGGACAGCTTGGGTGATGACAACAGCCCATCAGCCTATAAGCTGAGGGCTAAAAACGGCTGTACATGTACATTTGTCATGAAAATTTATATTTTTCATGAAATTTTCTTTGTTAGGAGCCGTAAAACAATCAAAAGTAGGTCAACCGGGACGAACTCAATCTTTAACTGGTCATTATCTGCCCACACATAAAAAATCAGGGTGGTATCTGCAGGCATTGCGGAAAAAAAGTCCGTACATATGCATTTGTTATGAAAATTTCTAATTTTCATGAAACTTTCTATGTTCAGGAGCAGTCAAATGGTCAAAAGTAGGTCAACTGGGACAAAACAAAAACTCGATCTGTAAATGGTCATTATCTGCCCACACACCAAAAATCAGGCCCGTATCTGCAGGCACTGTGAAAAAGGGTCCGTACATGCGCATTTGTCATGAAAATTTATATTTTGCATGAAATTTTCTATGTTCAGGAGCCGTAAAACGGTCAGAAGTAGGTCAACTGGGACGAAACGCAAACTCGATTTGTTACTGGTCATTATCTGCCCACACTCCGAAAATCAGGCCAATATCTGCACGCATTGCCAAAAAAAAGTCTGCTCATGTGTATTTGTCATGAAAATTTCTATTTTTCATTAAATTTTCTAAGTTTAGGAGCCGTAAAACAGTCAAAAGTAAGTCAACCGGCACGAAACGGGAACTCGATCTGTAACTGGTCAATATCTGCCGACACACCAAAATTCAGGCCAATATCTGCAGGCATTGCGAAAAAAAAGTCCGTACAACTGTTTGATTTAGGAATGGCGGAATGAAGAAAGGACGGACATGGATAAAACTATATGCCCCGGCCACTTTGTGGCGGGGCATAAAAAAGAGATCACGAGCATCAATTTCATTAGGTCTATTTCCCGTTTGATCACCATATCACATAACATATGACAGTGAAGTGCCCAAGATATTTTTAAGCTTTTAAATATTAGTCCGTACATTTGACTTTGACCTTGCGTACCCTCTGTGAGCTTCCGACAACTCCTGGTTAGTTGCAATTAACAGAACACATTAAAAAGTATAAATCGATCCAATTGTCTAATATCATTAAGTTTTATCATTATCTCTATGTTAAGATTGCCATGGCGGCCCGTTTGAATTCCCTGAGATCACAGAGCTCATAAAAACTCGACAGAACACATTCAAAAATGTATAAATCGATCCAAACTCATTACGTTTTAAGCGACAGTTACAGTATAATAGCATTATCTTTATGTTAAGACTGCAGTGGTAGCCATCTTGGATTCCTTGACGTCACAGGGATCATAAACAAAATATAACCTGCATTCATTCATCAGCTTAAGTGCAAATAAAAATGAAAGCAAGCAGTGTTTTATTCAGTTCGTAAGGAAACGTCGTTCTGTTACACGTGCAAGTACACTATATCCCCAACACTCAATAATTCCCATGGGTGAAGGCGGCCATCTTGGATATTCGGTGTTAGAGGGAACTGAAAATTTGTTAGTTCATATCCTGTTTATGCTAAATCAGTCATTTTCGCAATTTGGGAATCAAATGCCTACGGAAATACATCCCGTCTACACTAATTAGGACAGGGATCCCCCGAAAGGCGCACTCGTTTGTGAGTGAAACGCGGCCGTTGGGCACGACCTTCCCATTACGCCTGGGTGGAATCACTGTTGAGTGTGCATCAACCAAGGGATGCAAATGCCATAATAATGTAAACCATCATCTGTTTCCAGTGGTGACACCCCCCCCCCCGGGCCTGATCAGCGCTAACACCTCTCATATTATTTGAATCTTTTCCCATTTATTCGTGAATTTGTTTTTGATTTCAGATTTCAATTTAATTCCCCAGCAATTAAATTATTAATTGACGTATGTGTTATTTGCTCCGTTAAGATAATATCTTAATATTTGTATGCTTAGGAAGGGGGTATTTCCTTAATTGCTTTCTGTGTGGTTATAGCACCGGGGTGTAGATCCCCAAATTGCACTCGTGTCTGAGTGAGGCACAGCCTTCCCGTTAGTCTGCAGGGCGCCCAGTCTGGGTTGGTGTCAGCTCTCACTCTTACAAGTGCTCTGCCTTGACTGTAGAAGTCATTATATATATATATTTTTTTTTGCAAAGTTAAACATAGACTTCCACATCAATTATTTTACCACCAAAATTAAATTTGTTGATATTTTGTGAGTGGTTAACTTGGATATGGACCATGCAGTTTATATCCTAAGTTTTAACTTGTAAAAATATTAATTTTAAAGTTAAGCCCCACTAAGGTTTAACCACATTATCCAAAGACATTTATTGGAATAATATTGGTGGAGAAGAAAATCCTCATATTATTTATGTGAATAATTCCGAAAAATATTCCTCTTTATATTGCATATTTAAAACTTTCTCCCTATACAGGAGGCATTATTTATACCAAGGTTTTCATATCGTGTGCACAGAGAAACGTTGGGGAGAAAACGTTGAAGGCTTTTATCATGCTATTATAATGCGGTGTTATTTTTTTTTAATTTCAATGTCTTTAATTCCCCGATATTACCAACTAATGTACAAACATATATAACAGGTATGTAAAAAAGAGTATGATCATGCAGTAGAGTGTTTCCAAATTAAGGAGGGAACCTTCACCAAAGATCTTCCATTGTTTCTCGAATTCAAGAAGAGCGGCGCAGATTGCCCAATTTAACACTAAATCTCTTACACAGCATCATCGGCCTCCGTAGTTGCATGGTCAACGGTTTCACTAAATAATTTATATGATAGTGCTGTAGCAGAAAAAAAAACAAGTATTTACGATGTTCCCACTGACTGTCTTTCAGGCATTGCTGTGCTTTGGGATTGACATATAATATTTAATTTCAACCAAGTTCAAGAAAAATCCATGTTGACTTTACCCATATATACATATATATGGTCATTTGAAACAGTTATCCTTATATTACATATTCCACTGCCCAACTCAATATTTTTCGAATACGTTCTAAGCGTATCTTATAACTAGCTGCTGTGGCATTCTGGTTTTCCTGTGCACCTGCATCTTCTGGTCGATGCAGACCTGATAGTAATTCCTGATATTATCATCCGTGGTATTTGTATCTAAATCTTGAGGTGCTTGGTCCCGATTATCCGACATTAACCTACGGGGATTCTTAAAGGTACATGTATTTGAATTCGACAGATACCATTTACATATACACACTTAACATTTTTTTACGGACCGCACCAGTATGACCCTGTGCACGTGCAGATGTGTTGTCTTCTTTTGTCAGGGCATATTATTCTGTTTTACTATTTCAAACTTTTTGTGACAATTACAATAATAGCTGAACTATTTCCGCCTATATTCAGGTAAACTCCAAAGATATTCAGACAAAGGTTTCTACTGAAGCTCCTCGAAGTGTGCCAGGCGTCTGGAATAGTTACCATGTATTTGATTGTTCCTGTATCAGGATCAACAAGGCTGTTTTAATCTTTTTTTACTAACCACACGAATCGATTTAGAAATGGTTGTTTCGCATTAATATTGTTGACAATAAATACTAAGCAATAAATCAGCAGAGAATCAGCAATATGTTGAATATGTAACACGCACATCAATTCCATGTTTTAAAGGGGCCCAATCACCTATCTGACCTTTATAAACTAATGGTAATCCCTTGGAGATTTTTACAAATAGACCAGAAAATGCTGATATCACGCACACAGGCTGCTTGTTTTGTTTATATCAACGTGTTTATAATATGTTGGGCCCTGCCAAAATAAAACAAATTCAACAATGGCATCGGACAGCAAATCGGATGGGCGATAGTTTTGCAAATGGCGTTTTTCAACAAATTTTGTGCCTCCGCATATATGCCACATACCATGTTAGCTTACATTTTTTCCCCTTTTGTCAACATTGCTGTGTGTACAAACATGTTGTTCATCAATAAGTTCATACATTCTTCAAGGAGGTATTATAAGAACTTTCCAAAACCAGAATGACCTTTAAATCATTAATATATACACAGAGAAGCACATATTCTCTTTAAAAAAGATAGGTGAATGGGCACCTTTAAGGTCCATTTGAACACCATATGACAGTATCTTAGTGTAATGTATTTTAATATCGTCCCTATGATATATTATTCTGCCAAGACAATTATTAATAATGTTGATTATTTGAAAACCATATTACATAATATGTGACCGCGTAGTACTCAAGATGTCTTATGTTATTTTTTGATCGAAGGTTGGTAAATAAGTTTGACCTTGACCTTGAATACCCTCCATAACCTTTGGACAGCTCCTGGAGTAGTACGTATTACCGGTACACATTCAAAATCTTATAAATCGATTAAATATTATTCATTTTGATGCGACAGTTTCAATATCAAAGCAATATCTAGGCTTTTTTTATTATGATGGCGGCCATCTTGGATTTTTGGGGGGTCAGGGGGTTGATAAAATTTGTTACCGAACTTTTTCCATCAGCTTACACCTATATGAAGTGACAACAAGTGCTATCTCAATGTGGGTATTCAATTCCTACGGGATCGGGATTTTGCTACATGAGCGACTACACTAAATGGTATGAAAATCATGAATCGACCAAGTAATGCGTTGTCTTAAATGCCTGTTTTGTCCTACACTGCTTGTTGTTGTTTTCCCAAGCACAATACTAACCTGGTTTGAAAAATGACGAAATAGCCGTTCAAATCGGCGAAGTTAATGGTAAATGCCAATAATTCTGTTGTACACCGGGTTCCGGTTTTAGCAAACAAGTTGGAAAGTCACAGCAAATTTGTCAGACACCTGGTTTTCTAGCGGAGTTAAGAGAATAAGACACCTTAGATAGGTATGTTTAATTCTCACTACAAGTCGAGAATGATCTTTTAATCTCATGTGAATCGTTTATTCATCTGTTTTGTCTTTCATGACCTAGTTCTCCGCTTTTTTCTACCACCTGCCGTGCATTATTTCAACTAAATAGACTACACAGAAAAAAAGACTGAGTCAAATTTGATTTTGTATGTTCCTCTCTATTTCTCCTTTCAAATCCTCTTCTTCGAAGCAATTACATTGTTTTATTGCATGTGTGTAAGATATGTTTTACAAATATCTTATCATGACACATTCGTACCAATTATTTTCTTATTGACGGAAAATAATCGGTTGCTCTTATGTGAATTGTTTATTTAGCTGTTTTTTCTTAACTGACCTAGTTTTAGATTTGTTTGCTCTTTTCTACCAGCGGCCGTGCTTTATTAAAACTATATAGAATAAATATTCATATTCCTTTCCCTGTCTTAGGTCAGCCTTTTAAACTAAACAATACCTACACCGTTAAATTCCCTCAAAATTATATAAGACAATATATGAGACATAAGAACTTTCTACAAAGCGAGAATGAAATATAATTTTTTTATTGTATACATGAATACATATATGAACACATACATGTATACATACATATAAACTGATGTCAAAGCGAATGAATATCTTGACATCTTTCTCAAGTAGACCCACTCTAGAACTCCTGTTGGACAGGACCACCTATATTCGATACTACCTGACTTTTATGCTTTTGATATTTCACAACTCCTAGAGCCGTCTTGATTAACATAAGAACTGGAGTTAAACACGCAGTGGGGTTTTCCATTATTACTACACATGCCCGTGTACATATCAGCATCGCTGCCTATCCACGAGACCACAAAACAAATACATATAATAATCACATATAATAATCTTAATCTTTTCTGTACGTTGCTCAGAAAATATTTTCAATTGTTCTTTTTCACACTATTTTTTTGAAAAATTACTCAATTTGAGAGCATCTTTACATCTGCATGTATAAATATATTTTTTTTACAAAAAGAGTTAAACAGTTTATAATTTTGGTTTCATGATCCTCAAGTATTTATTTTTTTCTGGCACTTAAAGGTTAAAGGTGGATATTAATCTTTTTGCCATCTATGACATTATTTCTTCCCAAATTTTCCGGGTTACACGACATAACCAGAATAGGTGACAAGGGGACTCTGGGTCTTCCTGGCAAAGAGAACCACTTTCATGATCCAAATCTTTAATCCTATAAAGAAAAGTGTTTGTTGAAAGGACCCGGTGGAGCAGAGGTAACTGAAAAATTCTTATGTTTGTGGACTGTGTCATCTTAATGGTTTCCGAGAATGATTTGAATACGATATGCACATCCAGCTCAGTTTGTAGAATTATAGCCATTTACATACAGCTGAGGTTAAATTAAGGTACACAGATTGGATTAGCTCTCTTTATTCATTTTTTTTTTTACTTTTTCCAGTTTACATAACTGAGTAATATTATTATTATTATTATTATTATCATTATTTTTGTAGATGTTGTTAGCTTCCACATTATTAATCAAATCTTTCCATTTCTTTGGATTTTATCGATCCTTAATATTCTAGAAAATTCATCTTTTTCTTAACCAAAATTTGCATATCTGCATGAGTAAAAAATCTGCACAAGTTGTTTTATGTGTCGACCAATAAGTATCCTATTGTACCAATTCCAGTTTAAACCAGTGGGTGTAAAAACAGGTTTACCGCATACTCTGATGCGAGAGTTATTCCATAAACTTTGACATAGGATTTCATTTTACATTTCAGAGTTCTTAACATAATTATACTTACATCAAGCCTGCAGTATCTCAGTCCAAAGTAAATCGGTATTGCCACAGATACATTATACATCTTCTTTTGCAAGATTACAGTTGAAAAAGAAATTTTAATTGTATTTAGTACATCCTGTTTCCACTAGTTTTTCTCATCCTCAGTCAACGGACTTTTAACCCAGGTCACTTTAAGAAACATCTGAAAAATACAATGAAACTATTTACACTTTCTTTGAGTGAGTTTATATCTTTCAGCAGTAGCACTGTGTCATCAGCAAACTGGATATAAGAAAAGAATTTCATATAAATTTTATTCAACTTCCCGAAATAGAGAACCGGGACTCTTTTTAGATATATAAATTCAGCAGTCAGTTTTGAAGCTGTACTTTAAATCTTTAGGAATAACCTCTAACCAAACTCCAAGACACAGCGTCCGTCGGTTCGTCAATCTAAAGTCTTTTTCTTCTTACTTGCTAAATGTAATTTTACTAAATTCGGAACAAATGTGCATCTTCATGAATGCCCTCCGGGTCTCGACACCAGGGCTAGCACAAGGTCAAGAATCAGACAAATGTGAGCAGCGTGTCGCGGGTTTAAAACTCGGGTTGGATGCAAAATGTTAAACTACGCTCTCATTGGTCTGATAACAATTTTTTGCTCTGTGCCACCTTTGGTGGTGTTACCCGGATAGTCGTGTCATACAATGCAGCGGTTAAAGCGAAGGAGATATAGAACGACTGCAGTGTATAACCGCAACGTGAGGAGTGTAATTCTCTCTTCGTGGAGGTAACTATGTGTCTTTTCGTGTTTCACAGCTTTTATTATGAATGACTCGCTGGATGTTCACAAAGGGTGGTGCACGGGTTTATGTTAATAAACTGCTAGGTTAAACTTGCAAAGGTAGCAACTTGCGTGTTAAGTCCTGCTCCCTCATTGTGTTAGGTGTCCATTCCTTAAACTTCTAAAAAATGTCTACAGGAATCCGGATGCTTATCTGATCCGCATCATACGGGACCATAGATGATAATGATAATCTGCATCTTTGTATTTCCTTTTTTCTTTCTTTCTTTTATTCACACTTGATTCGTAGTCAACCTTCAAACTATCTTAATATCCGAATCCCTGATTTGATCCCGATATACACTGAGTGGGACCATAGACAGCAATGATTTAGATACATTCGCCTTAAATTTGTGTAAACTGATACATTGCATTTTTTCTGGATTTTAATATATCAAAAGGTATGGCCAGAGAGGTGAGTCTTTGAGGAACACCCTTGAAATTTCACTCGTTTCTTCTGAAAGTGTTTGACCTTTTTTATTTTATTATAATTTCTCAATGCCTGTTATGACAGTATTGACAATCCTTCATTGCAATAGGGCTATTTATCGCGCCACTGAGTTTGAGAATTTGACGGAATAATCAATCTGCCTTCCAAATAAAAACAGAAAAATATGATCCCGATGCTATGCATATTTCTGATGTAAAGAATTTGTTAACGCAAGGTTAGGACGTTGTACGTTAGAGTAGGACTTTTGTCATTGGAGTAAGACGTTGGACATTGGATTAAGACGTTGGAAATTAGAGTAAGACGTTGGACATTAGAGTAAGACGTCGGACATTGGAGTAAGACGTTAGACATTAGAGTAAGACGTCGGACATTGGAGTAAGACGTTGGACATTAGAGTAAGACGTTGGATATTGGAGTAAGACGTTGGTCATTGTAGTAAGACGTTGGACATTGGAATAAGACGTTGGACATTGGAGTAAGACGTTGGACATTGGAGTAAGACGTTGGATATTGGAGTAAGAGGTTGGTCATTGTAGTAAGACGTTAGATATTGGAGTAAGAGGTTGGACATTGGAGTAGGACGTTGGACATTGGAGTTGGACGCTGGTCTTCGGAGTAGGATGTTGGCCATTGGAGATGAAGGTCTACTGTTCGCTCCCCGTCAGGGCTTAAAGGCAAAATATCGAAATGTCGATAGAGCTTCACATATTTGCTCTGCTTTATCTGCGACAGATTTGACTTCTGGGTTATTAGTAGCCCTTTGTATTTAAAACCTTAAACCCCAAAAACAACACTTTATAAAAATTATTCTCATTGTTTCTCTTCATTCAAATTCAATAGGCAATACCATTAACAGACCTATCCTTTAAAAAGGAAAATATTTGAGTTCATGTGTTAATGAAGAACTTCATAAAAGCGAAACAATGGTGTAACCTTAAAGCATATCCACCAAGTTTATTTTAAAATGATAGAAATCATAGAGAAATGCATCACCCGATTCATGTCATTGAAAGAAATGATTGTGCGCGAATAGGAATCCCTATTGAGGTAGAAAAATTGCCGGAGCTTTAAATGAACGATTATAATGGAGCATCAACGGTTTTTGTCTCCTGACTCCTCGTGGGCGGAGATGCGGAAGATATTTAAATGTCACTTTGGTATGACATTTCAAAAAGACAGTTTATTACATAGATACTTCATTATTTTTAACATATCGTGTTACCAAGAAACTTTTTTTTCATAACTCCCAGGAAATTCTCTTACTTCCTAACCTAGATCGATTATTTCCTCCACATTATGACCTGACTGACTCCAGATTATTTGTCTCCACACGATTAGGATTGTGACCTATGAAAAATTACTTATGTTCAGATGAATGCTCATATGAAATTGAGGAAAAAAAACAGATACGAAATACATTAATAAAAATTAATTACGCAAATTATTAATATATATATATATATATATATATATATATATATATAAATACATACATCAGATACACGAATATAGAGGGGGAAAAAATTTCAGACATGTTTACTAATACGAAGTTTGTGCCAAAATGTTGTTGCATTGATCATGTGAGACTATATATATATATATATATATAAAGACATAATAGTTTCTCTTATGTCAGATGAGCTAAAGTGCCGCTAAAGTTGCAAAGATTTCAATGTAATGGGTTAATCAATATATATATATATATATATATATATATATATATATACTAGTGTGTGTTAGAAGTTTCCTGTAGCTATATAAAGGTGTATCAAGGAATTAAATCACAGTGTAAAGTGGCACGGAAAGAAAAAAAATAAAAACAGGGTTATTTTTAATAGTTGTTTTCTATGCTAGGTATTGATTGCATATTTAGGGAAACATGTTTTGAGACCTAGAATAAAGGTGGACCAGATAGTTTCCTAGAGGTTTATATGTTTTTTGTGTTCCTGAATATCACTCGGGATGCTTCCATGCGTCTTTGTGGATCTGCCACCTGGGAACAAAGTTTGTATTATTTGTGTTACCTGAATAATGCCCTCAAAACAATTAAAATAGTGTGCTAAGAATTGAATGATGATTTATCCTAACAAAAACTATATGTTATTGTTATTAAAACGCAAGAACTCTAGTGTTATACAAAAAAGAACTAGGAGTTCTTAATGCTAAAGTGGAAATTTGTCATCTACAAACCACTGGTCAATTATTAGCAAATTTGTTTATGTAAAAATTAAATGCATGTTAAAGGCAATAATTAGCATACGGTTGAATGATCTTGGGCTTTAATGCCGATTTGAATTTCCAGATTTAACATTCGCCCAGGGGTTTTGTAGTTGGAGATCAAGAATACTTCAGAAATGGAAAATTGAGCCCGTACTCTCTGTATTGTTGGGCCTACTGACATGATGTCGATCGATGCTTCATGCAGTGCACTTGCACTAATAGTTATATTTAATTATAGGTTTCAATTGGTTATCGTGCGTGGAGTCAAATCAAACCCGGGAAATCACCTTTACAATCATTTCTTTTGAGCAAGTGTTATTTTGATGGTTAGATACCGGAGAGGTTTGTTTCCGACAAAATTTACCAGTTTAAAATACCATCAATATATCAAGATAAAAGCTGTGTCATATATGTATGAGAATACCGAACTCTAAACATTACTTCTCTGCCTTACCAGAGTCAGTAAATATATACCATGAATTTACATTAATCACACCTTAAACGTCCGACTTCCAAGAAGTTCACTTGGGGAAAATTCAACGCGATCTAAGACCGGGAGTTGGACGTTTTACATAAGTTCCAAAAATACACTTGAAACGGATTAAATCAAAGTGGTTAAATTATTTTAAACAACGTACTGCTTGTCCAAGGTCACACCTCCTGATAATCTGTTGTCGTTACTTTCAATGTAAATCAACCGTCACAACTACTTTATTTATTACCGTTTAAAATTGATAGAAAATATTGAAATATGAGAATAATCCTGACGGAATTTATGTGAACTCTATCCTTAAATATATGCATTTAATGGTAGGAAACATCCGTTTTTAATATGTTTATGCATGGCATAACTCCGTCCAGACTTCTTAAGATATGAAGATTTCAAATGTAAATTTAGCAGTAATTATTTAAAAGTCAAGTTTAAAGCTCCCAAACTGTAACCGCGATTCATAATATATTTTTTCATAGATAAATTGTTATATGGTGATTAATGACGGACCCAATAACATTGAAAACTATAAAGCTAGAGCGCCTTATGCGCATGACAAATTTTCATACAAGTCCTTTATGTAAATTATATGTTTTCAATACTCCTATTTTGGTGTTTCCTTTATTTATTAAATTGTCCATCGGTCTTTCCGTGTATCCGCCATTACGCCGTTATTGTCTCAATAACGATTTTATTAAAGATTATTACTTGTGGATACACGTGTAATATTGAAATTCAGACCGAACAGAAACCCAACAGGGCTGAAGAGGAGTTATCCTTTCGTAATACATTATCCAGAACATCGTATTAGAATTTCCGCTGAAAATTGGCACCTTTATGGAGAAATGCATTAACAAATGCAACACATCAGAAATCCAACATTTCTTCAGTGAATTATTTCCGTGCAAATCATATCAAGAACCGGCGAGACCCTAATTGAACACCATAGTTAAATTACTGTCCAAAGTTTCTAGTTTCGACTTCAATTAAACTTTTCTACATTACTTAACGAGCTTATAAACTTGAATTAGCCAGCACATGCTTTTCCACAAACGCAGAGAAATGATACAACGGATGTTGGATTATCATTGGCTGAACTGATAAAGACGGAAGTTGCGTAGGAAAAGGGTCGCGGCTGGACTTTCTCGTTTTTGTGGGCACTAAATATACAAACCTCTGCTCTGGTTTCCTTTTCACGTGGGAGATTGTGATAATGAGCATGTAATTAATATTCCATATATATATATATATATATATATATATATATATTCTGAGTCCAGCGGACAAAAACATTTAAACAATTAAACCACAGAATATAATTGTTTAACGTATCAATCTGTAAAATTGTGTTAATTGATACTGTAAATTGGGAAAACTAGTGGCTTATAAGAAAGTTTGTTATATCTAGATGAGATAATTGTAACCAGCAAATCTTGCCGCACAGTCCTCTGCAGGGTAGTGAGCCCCTAGATACGGTGCGTGTCACTTAAGGATGGAGCTAGCTTCTGCGAGCGGATGATCACGTGGCACCTGATCCGCCTCTAACACGACAAGGCTAGCCCTACGGTGCCGTCTGGCCACCTGATGTCACACCCCACTGTCCACGTGACCAGAGGAGCTTTTAAAAATAAATCTATCTAATCGTTACCCCCCCCCCCCCCCCCCCCCGGCCGGTTAGGGCCATAATCAGGTCGTGCCTGTGTCCGTAATTGAGAGCTGCTAGTGCTCTTGCACAAAACAGCTATTATCTGAAAGTGGTCTCTCTAGTTAGTAGTAGGCCTCTGTACCGCTTAACCATGGACAACCATGGAATAAATCGATTCATACTGTAGCTACGACTAACCATAATTCGCCACACTAGGGCGGCATCCTAACATGACAGCCTGTGTGATAAGCACGGTCGGCCAGTACGGGATGAACCACTGACGTCATTTTTTTAAACCACGGTTGATAGTGAAGGTTGCAAACTGAAACATAGGGGCTAATGTGGCGTACATAGTGGAGGATAGCACTAAAGGAGTTTCAAATAAGATTTCGTAATACTGAGTTGTACAGGCTGTACTGTCAAGCAGAGTTAGTTCATTTAATGCCATGACGCAGTGTCTTTATTCAGTGACTTTTTACTTATAAGGTTCAAACATCGGATTGTTCCGCAATGTGCATCGGATTTCTATCAAATAAAAATGGTTCCCTTATTATCGTTGTGTTCATTTCTCCAGTTTTCAACCGAAATGCAAATGAAGACAGGTGTCAGAAAGAATTTTTTTATTCAGTAAAATGACAGAAGCTCGTGACAAGACAGAAGAATACCAAGTGAACTACCGCCAACGCAGATGCTGTAAGAAATATTGATAAATGTCGCACTTTCTTATCAGCGCGTTCATAAACCATACTGGACAGAAAGGTACGGATACGCCGATCCTATAGCATTTCCGTGTCTTTGTTTTGGTTCCCACGCAGCTGTTCATGATCCCGAGGTACCGGCGCAACATATGTCAATTATCAGGTTATTTTCCTGATCTACTGTGTACAATACTTTCTTTAGAAAAACGCAGCTTCTTGATTTTGGCGGGCGACCTTTAGATGACCGCGAAATCCTCGAAAAACACATATCGCTGTTACACCCTCTTCATCATAAACATACCTCCCCTCTGTCTGGCAGCATATGAACCCTGTTGTAAAAACGCAGCCCGGAACCCAACCTGCTATCTTAAATTATGTTCAAAGCTATGTCTGATGTCGTTGACTTAATTTATAGATGTTCGTGATGGCCCATGCATACGCTGTTTAAAGGTCATAACACATAACACGTTTTTTTGTGAGAACATAACGTAAAGTATCCTCCCTCGGTAGACTGTTCTTTGAAATTTAATTATATAGTTCCATTTTGAAGTTTATTAAACCGCTAATATTTCTAATGAAGAACCGTTAATTGTTTGATTTCTGTTGAGAGCATAACAATCAGATTAAATTTAAGCTCATCCTTTCCACCGGGTCACTTGATATATATATATATATATATATATATATATATATATATATATATATATATATATACTAGCAGATAAACCCGGTATACCGGGGTTTTTACCGGGGATTGGGAGATATATTAACTGAGATGTGTAATGTTGGCTCAGTTTTTATTCTAAAAGTTAAAATAAAATAAAGGTTATCAGTGCGATACTGTCTCAATGAGATATTTATAAATATTTTTTTTACATTTATTTTATGGCGCCGTGCTCGTGGTAAGAAATTCATAACACGGTATGTTTACCTTGAAGACCCGGTCAGTGGTTACGCTTACATTGCGAACCGGAATGAGACGCGGGGGCATTCAGGTTTCGATGATATTTGTCTGGTTTCTAGATTCTATCATTGGACGTATAAAGATAAGGTTAATGTAAAGACCACATGAACGATTAATAAAATGCACGTTGCAAGAGATCTGAAAGAATCAGAAATATGCATACCTCGTAAGTAGCTGAAGCGGACTCAATGGGACTCCATGCAGAGGGTCCGTATCCCATTTTCAGCCGCCGCAACCTTTTTTTCGTATTATACAAATTTTGAGGCCAGACACCCACCGCTACCACTCCACCCAACCTCACCCCTGTTGCTGAAATTGGGACCTTGAATTAAGTTTGTCATTGTTCCTTATGGGATGAAACCTCCATTTTTTAAAGCGAGAATCATGTGTTTTCCATTTTTACTGACCACGCACGTGGGTGAGGGCCTGGGTCAAATGTAAGGCCAGACATGCTCAAATCCCTCACTGAAAGCAAGCGTTATTCATATGAACAATAGTCCTTAATCGTGTGTTTTTTAGGTTGAGTGACCACAATGCACGCATTCCGGTCACTGCCGAAGGCAGTTCGGCTGTGCTCGGTCTAACCTCCGTGCAAGTCAAAAAACCGAAAAATCACTCTAAATGATATGTACATTAAACATTATTTATTCTTATATCACCTATGTCACTGCGGGGATAATAACCTTTAAAATGAAGTATGACACAGTGTCTTACGCAGTGAGGTTTCAGATAACATTGAGGACAACGGTGGAGCGAATTCCTTTTATAATTATTAGATATATATTTATATATGCCTGATGCGACAGGAAGATAACTTCACGAATCTTTTGCGACTCACTTCAAAGCCCTAGTTCGCTTACCGTGGGGTGCCTTTTTTTATTATACCTGATTCCTTCTGACAGTAACTTCACGTGTCTCAACTGACAGTGCCCTTGATCAATAGACATGAGGTAATGAAAATGAGTTGTATCATTTCGTCTTGCAATTACCAAGACATGGCTGCAAATCGCTCACTATACCGTGATTCTCCCACTTAATGCGTCTGTGCATTTTTTCACTAGGTATGTGAATCATGCGGGAAAAGATCAAATCATATACGCTTAAAGGAATATAACATTAAATCAGCCGATGATGTGGAAGAACAGTACATTGTTATAGCGAATTTATGGTGTTTTTTACGGGTTGGTAAGGTGACAAAGATCAAGCTAAACTAGGTAAAGGCCATCAACCTTTGAACTAGATTCGCCTTGGCAGCAGTCGCATCCCGTCCTATCCAGTTATTGCTTATCATTGCTGGTCATTGTAGATGCTGTTAAGCGAGCTCGTGTAATTCTAATTTTAACGACTGTAGGTTTTAACACGGGATCAAGGATGGAAATTTGCCCAAAACAATTTTCATATGACAAAATATAGAGTACTGTGTATCAGGACTTCAAACATTTCAAAACCGTTATTTTCAAACGGCAGAAAACATAATTAAAATCGGGAAGGACTTGGTTGAAAAAACCCGGTCCTTTATATATGAGTTAAAGCAGCCCCAAGTTAATACCATCAACTGACTAGCTGTTTATACCATCAGATCACAAGCATCAATGTCTTGTTTATATCATCAGCCAAACGGGAATCATTTGAAGTTAACTTTGTAGGAGAAAAAGTAGTTGTGAGAAATCTGGCAAGATCCTCCAAGCACTTTGCTTAAAACGACCGCAAATAATTGACAGAAATAACAATTCAGATCATTTTGAATATTTGTTCGCGTCAGTTCTTCAGACACGGTAAAGCCTATTTTCTTTGCATGATGAGATAAATGAGATATTTGTGTTAGTGCTAGGCAGAAATGCATGATGGCTTTGTACCGGTCCCTGGATACAAAACCCGCTTTTAATTTTCTAAGTGTAAGAATGAACTAATTACGCTTAAGTTGTTACTGGTAATTCTCAAGTATAAAATGTGACAGTTGATGGTTATCCGGCAAACTGACTAGCTGTAAAAATCAATTAAGAGATGGAATGCTGAAGAGTAAAAATGAAACTAAAAAATTAACGCAGCTTTTCTGCTAAATCAGTTCTACTTGGGGTTAAGGAGGGGCCATTTCGGTGACAATATACTCAATAATGTTTGACTTAGAACTTGGAACACTTAAAGTGTAATCCTGCGCAGTAGCAGAATTTAATAACTGTCTTACTGCTACAGCACACGGGGAGGGGGCATAGTACATATGCCAGGCCTAAATTGATGATATCTATGAAATGGAATATTCCCCCATGTGTTTGAAAGATGGGTTCCTGTGTAGAGAAAGTGCATTTAAAATTTAAAATCACAAAATTGCAATATATAGCCTTGGTTTTGACGATCATGCAACAGTAATATATGTTTTATTAGGAATATGTTTTTTCTCTCTCTAGTTTTGTTTTCATTCGAAAACAACTGTAATTTCGCCTTACCAGCGACATCAACTCCCGGGCCGTCTCCCAGTCAAATACCTTTCACGCCTCCGCCATTGCACCATCATGCAATATGCAAATTTCGCACCGAGAGACCCCGTTCCTTTAAAGGTTGTCCGGCTGTGTATGTTTGCTCCGTCATGATATAAGACTTGATAGAATAGAAAAAATGGCAGACATTATAGGGAGACTACGACTGGTTATCCGGATTATTGTTCATGTCTATTAACTTTCGGGGTGTGTGACCTCATAAACAAGTATTGTGAGACAGCTACTTAAGGAAACAACAGTCCCTCGAAGAACGACGATGCATCCCTTGTCCAAACAGCCAACAGCAAGTCATCTGAGCTTTGACAACGGGTCTTGTACATCATCCGTAAGACCGTCTGGCACAAATCTAAATCGTTAGACCTAAACATCTAAAAAAATACCCGAAGTGTTTCTTTAAAATCTCCTGAAACCTGCGGAACCTGAAATAAGGTGACCGTGTCCTGTTCTTTTGGAACTACGCGGCGAAAAACATGTTTTTAATTACGATTTGATTCTTCTGAGTGTTCTTTGCTTTTGAACAAAATTTAAATAATATCATACTTCTGTTGCATACATATTACTATCAGAATAAACGTTGCCCATCTACTTATTAAAAAAAAGGTTACTTTGAGCTATAAAATATCAATGCTGTTGATCGGAGATTGTTCTATCATGTTAACAGGACTGGTGGAGCCACCTTTATATATTAAGCTATCCCCTGCCAGGAGGCATACAGGGGTGGATGACTTTATTTCAATTCAACATTTCAATGAAATATTTGTGGGTGAACTTTCTTCGAGCCCCTTCCCGGAGTGCAAAAACATTTCTCCTGACCGTGTTTGTGGTAGATCTGGAATATGCTTTATTTTCAGAAACTCACCTTTGTTCACAATATTGGTCACAGTTGAGAAATTTGTACCTGATATTTATTTTTTACCTCAACCAATGTCATCTACTCTATAGCCGATAGCAAATTATCGCTCGGTGTTATCCCCATTTTCGCTAGCTCTCTAAATCGTCAGATTTTCGAAAACTGACCTTTTATCACAGATCATAATAATCACAAGTAATTAACTTGCACCTGATATTTTTTTTACCTTAACCTAATTGTTAAGGTACTTTGCCTATACGGACAACCCCAATCACTTCTCATTGAGGGGTGGAGGTTCACGGATAAATCGACACAATAGGTCACTACAAGTAATAAATGTGAACCCTTTATGGCTTCTCAGCGGGAGCGTTACTTTGTTAAAGGTCTGTTTTGTCTCACTGCTATACCGCTTTTACGGTCGGTACCATAACTTAAATATCGTTCCACATAATCTAACGAGATGCTGGTTGGTGGGGAAATATGTGGAT
Source organism: Sipunculus nudus (assembly GCA_026874595.1). NCBI lineage: Eukaryota > Metazoa > Annelida > Sipuncula > Golfingiida > Sipunculidae > Sipunculus > Sipunculus nudus. Next base: position 10,508,974 of record CM049311.1, on the reverse strand, counting down.
GCCGATCAATATCCCAGGGGACGATCAGGGGACGATCAAAGAAAAAAAAGAGGTACGGTAGATAGGTAGAGAAATGCGGGATTATTGATAAATATTTTATGACGCTATGATGAAGACAACCTGATGACATACTATTGTTAAGCATTTTGAGTATCATGTGATGATAAACAGGACAGCCCGGACGGGCTAAATTACCTGAAGTTAGATTAACACTAGTATTTTATAGGAGTAGCTGGAATTCAGTCTTGGACCCTTGTGCTCCGTCGACCAGCGTCATAACCACCCGGCCAGCTCCTGTCATTTAACAAGCATTTAACATTTTAAAAGTTTAATATGACTTGTCAGAGTTTTATATTTTGTGTAATATTAACAATATAACATCATGGTGCCCATATTAAAGAATCATCGGATTTTCGTATTATTACTTTTTGACTCCGGAAGACATTAAAAAAATATCATCGGATTTTCAAATTTAGACAATAGGACTCCTGGACAACCGTCTGATTTTCGCAAAATTACAACACCTTGTTTTCCATGTTAAACAACAGTCAGGTGTTATTATTACATCATAACGCCGTTGTTTCCACATCTTAATCCCCTATGGGATGCTTATCTTTCTATAATTTTACTTTGAGGATATTGGCGTGCTAACAATGCATACGCTCTATACGGGAGCGGATTCAGTATTTTTTGCAGAGGGAACAACGGGTGTCATTTGATGATTATTCCGAGCCCTTTACCTGTCATGGTTTAAAATTGGTCTTAATAAAAGGTCGTTGGTTGAGAGCAGTGGGGAGGTCACGACCCCCCCCCCCCCCTCCCCCGGATCCGCCCCTTATATACTTTGCCGACACACGTCCCCTTGCCACCAAACTCTCTCCGCTAATAGATTCTCGCCAGAACGGAGTCCTCTGGCCCCTGGCACGTTTATTTCTCCCTGTTTCCCGAACCCGTTAACGGGGCTGCCATTTTGCGTGCACATTAATACCCGGATGTCACAGGTCGCATGTCGAAATTATGGGTGTAGCGCTAGTTATTACAATATGACACCTCGCTTTCTGTATCAAAGAACCATTTTATTTACGTACCATCATAATAAAGAACCTGAAGATTTCCTCCAACAAAACTCTGAGCAATGAATGAACATTACGAAATCGTTCTTAATGACCCCGGAAAAACCTGACTCAGTAAACAAGTAGTCATTGGTGATGGGGCATTGTTCTTTTTCCTATCGACCACGTGGAAGCAAACATGTTTGTGTCGCCTGACATGACATGGGATGGGTAGACGGTAACGACTTCGGCACCAAGACGCCTCAAATATTCATAGAAACATGAACATGTGGTTTACCCTGAAGGCCTGATTATAAGGTGAGCTCGGTGTGCCAAGATGGATGAATCACTCACCGAAGCGTGATGCCAACCTAATAGGGAAATACTTTATTGAATACCTGGCTATTATTAATATTTTTATTATTATTATCATCACTTCTGTTACTGCTCATGACAATTACATTCGGGTTATAAGCCATTACAGCGAAAATAAGTGGTTATATCAATATAATGGGGTTGTATAATGAAATATATAAAGAAAAACAAGCCTGTCACATTTGAGCGTGTTTAAAATACAGATGATTGATGAAATAAGTGATAAACCCGATTGAACAAAAATAATGTATTTAAATTCTTATTAAAACTAACCGATTGCATACATGATCCATGTCACTTCTTAATACATTTTTTTTTCTAATATCATTGCGCAAGGGGTTGGTCTGCTTTTAAAAAGTAAATTGTAATCACAGCGCAGTGATCTAGATACAATATATGCAACACAACATTCGTGTGTATACATTATGCGGTATGCTGTATACGAATAAAGGATGCTCTGGACAACTTATGTACCATGTTTGGTATATACACAGTATCATACTTTAAATCTCTAATGTCTAAAATGTTAATTATTAAGGCATGTCAAACATAAAGAAAATCGGAAATTTTCTTTGACGTCCACAATATCATAGTCAGTTTTAGTGCTAGTGCCATGATCTGTTCGTAACGCAGGGAGTAAGTGGACAAGGGGTTTTTTACAAGGGTTTTTTTCTGGATTGAGAACAATATTTAACGACAAATAGGGCAGGATTGCCATTCCTGACGATGCAGCTATTTTGAGATTCAGCCTACCGCTACTTGATTACGTGATCTAGGGAATAATATATCAACATGCTCTGTGTGAAAAAGAATATGATAACCCGTAGTGGACAGAAAAAAAAACCATATGTGAATGGTGTTTGTCGACAACAAGAGTTGTCCCAGGGCAGTTTAAGCCTAACGTTTTCCAGACACAAAAGGTATGCCAGGTGTGATTTTTATCAGACTTAAACTGAACATATGTAACAGTTACCGTTCCCTCCGCGATATGTGAAATTTTCACGTTTTCATTTTTCTGTGTCCTTCATACCATTTATGGATAAATGTTCACCTGTTTCGTGGGTGATGATAATTATACGGAGCGACACAAAAGAAACGTAACTAATTTTCCAAAACAATTTTACTATTGTCTGAGACATTTCTGGTTTTACATTAATATACGATCATTCGGAACGGAATTGTGATTGCCAAATGTTTCCCAGACAGATTAGAGAAAGCGGTTGATCATTTATATGTGAGACACCAAACAAAATTGTACCCGTTACATAAGCAGATGATACCAATGTTTAGATTACATTACCCTACCCAGACTAATATAGTTAAAGATCAATACGAGACAGAGTGCGACAGGACTTGAATTAAAGGATTAATATGCATTTTTATACTGAACCTTTCACTCCTAACCTTGGAGTGTGACACTGAAACCAGTACCAATTTTCTGAATATTCGACAACTGCCGACAATTAGAGGTTTTAAGCCGCTAAATCGGATTCTCCGAGGTATCAATATCTTGTATCGTTTTTCATCATGGAAAATTTAAAAAGGTTACGAAATGAAGTGCGATCGTAGTCCACATGCACACAATTCCCAAAGGCTTTATAAATTTCATTTCACAACATTTATTTGTTAACAATCATTCACTGGATATAGTCTTTGAAGTAGCCAGAGTATGTTCATGCATGCAGATACAAAGATACAATTTTATCTCCATGATTTATGTGAGAAGGATGTTTCAGTGACAATTTGTGATTCCTTTGTGACTTCCACTACTTACTCAGCAAACACCGGTTGTTTGTTGGTCAACTGGACCGACTGAGCTGCATACTGTCTCTCTCCTTACATAAACGTTAACTGTTTCATTTGTGAATAAAACCTGTTTTACCGTATGTGTTTCCCATCATACAATAATGATTTACAGCCATCTTTCGGAATCACCAAAGTGCGTGTTCGCATTATGTAATCTTCTGCAAAACTAAACACATCACAAGGCTATCATTCTCCTTCATTTATCTAATTTGTAATGGTTACTAAATTAAAATCGTTTTTTTTTTTCTATGTCTAATCCCACAGAACCGTTACATTATTTACTAAAAATATAAATTTATTCCGTATTATATTTTAATTTTCAAATCAAATAATCGCAACTGGAAAAGTATATTTACGTGAGAAAAAACCTGATCGTTTGCCTAACTAAACCATTTTCATAATAATAGACTATACAATTTTACACGCTTCCATGACCTCATACATATGGATATCGCGGAATTTTAATTATTTAACACACATAAATATTCATACTTTATTATATAATACTGAATTAGATGTTCGGTACTAGAATAAATAAACAATTTGAAGGAGAGCCTTTCATCTTCATTTGTCTTATTAAAACTTACAATTCATACATAATGCATGTGATTACATAAGATATCAATACATTTATCAACTCTCTGTCAAGGAGAAATAGGACAAATGGATACAGCATGACTGGTGATACGACAAATTGACGATTATTAAAAGATTTTAAATGGTTGTTTGGTGACCTGAATGGTTTTAATTTGCTCGCTATTTGTACTCAGGTCTTTACGGTAGGTTGAAGGTATGTAATGAAGAATGTGAGACCTCCCGCCGACCGAATGGATCACGAAAAGGATTTACTGCAGGGTCCGTACGTCCTTAAAAAGTCATGATTCTTGAGATTTTAAAATCAGTACTTAAAAAGTCAAGATTTTTCCATTTTCTTACTGTTTAAATATAATTTGTATCAACTTTATTATATTTATCAAAGGTGAAAGTACGTGATACATAAAAACCACCGAAACCAGACTACACCTGGATATTTCTCCCGTATATGAGACTAAAAAATGGAAGGTATCTCAACTGTTGTTTGCTATACACAAAAATAATCACTTTAGTCTTTGAGTTTAAGATGTTAAATCATAAAAAAATGCTTTTAAGAGTGTCGTGTATTGAAAATTGGAGTTAAAAAATAGTTTTTTTAAAATGAAAGAAAAGTAGAATATGCAGAAAGGTTCATTTAAAATAATGTTGCTTTTATAGTCATAACGATGGCATCATTGTTTTCCAGTAAGAGATTCCAACGCTCTCATATTCCGGGCGTCTATAGCGTTATATCTCCCCTCTGGCATTACGACCAGATAACTTGCGCCAGGGTGTCATTACATCTAACTCTGGGGATCGCATTATAAGGCCTTATGACGATGCAAATATTTTCGTCATTTCTGACAACGCTTTATGGCTTATAGGTACACTGTCAATCAACATAAACCAGATCATTCGTTAGCATTTTTTGTGTACTTTCTAATAATACTAAATATGAGCGAGAAAAGTTCCTATTTAACCCAGCACATTGGTAAACCTCTCGGCATGTTTTTTGAATTTATGACCGCATAAACATAAACATGGCTCGCACGGGTTACAGCACGCAGGCAACAGGAAATGACCTGTGTCCATGGAGACGGTATTTCAGTTTGGGTTGTGAGCTTACATGTATACTATTGTGTTTATTCACCATCCTTAGCATAATATTGAGATAATGGACCGTTTACCACAATATGAATAAAACCAGATGCAAGACCACTGCAATACATTCCTCCATATTACTACTATCACGACTCGAGTAGGCTTACCAGCCCAATTATCCGATTGCCTACTGAGTCTTGTGTCACGGCTAGGGCGTCTACCGAGTTTTCGTGCCCTCCCAGGCCTTCTTTTGCATCGCAAATTTATAATGTCCATACTCCAAGCACTCTCTCTTTAAATTTATAACTAGACAAAATCGGATTAATATTATATACACTTGTACGAAAGTCTTATCCAAAATGCAAATGAGGCCTCATGTATGCACACGTGACATTTCTAAGCCTGTGCATTCCTTATGGTTTTGCGGGAAACCATTGCTGCCTACATCTGTATTTACTGATTCGGCCTGTACTTCTGTAAGTAGAAGTGACGGGACGTTATGAATACACAGACCGGTCTGATAAATAAATCGCAGAAACCTAGAGTTAAAATAAAATTTTTAAGGTTTAAAAAATAAAAAATGGAGGATTGGCGAAGAATTTGTCCTGACAGATGTAGCAGAAAAAGAGCCACCGTCTACTTCGATGGAACGAGTAAACAAAACCAAGGGCGCCAAAGTGTTCCCGCCTTATTTTCTCGGAAACTTTAATGGTGTTTTCCGGTGCGAAATTTGTTCCACGTTTCTAAATGATATGTGTTCTTTAACTAACTGAAATGTGCGCGGTGTTTAAAAAATATTATAATTATTTCGAAAAAAATCTTCTAACAACTCATATTATTCCAATGCTATGTCCTGCACACAGCGATTAGACGTGCCTCTAGCTGACGGCACGGAATATTATGTCAGGACATGAATGCTTAGCAACCGGCCAAACACTAATATAGGTGTAGTTTTATTTATTTTTTGAAACAATAATTGAGAACATATTATATTCGATGATTATGTAGATAGGGACATGATAATTTAAAACATTTCTTTGGTAATCAGAGGAGTAATGTGAGCAATAAGAGGGGAATTAAATGCCGACATGAGCTCAGATTAAAGTGACAAATTCACAATCATCCAGCGTTAGTAGCTAATGTCATGGACCTCATTCAGAAAGGTAAATAAATTACCTTAATCAAGATCTTTCTTTTTTCTTCCATATATCAAACTTATGTTATTAAATTGATTAATTTGAAATAGTAATACATAAAGTTAATGGGGCAGTTCTCCCTTACCCAGATAAATCAGTGTTTGTTCTCTGATACCATATACCACCCTGATTGACTCTTGGGTTGTTGCATCTCTGTGTTTGAAAGTAATTTAAATGACAGTTTGAAAGCTTGTCGGGTGTTATATTTCACTCTTAATATTATAAAGTTTCCATTAAAACATTAAATCTTAAAATTAAAAATTTTTATGGTTTATTATCCCATTGCCAGTGTAAATATTTTTTAAACAAATGAGAGGAAAATTTAAAAAAATCCTCTTTTTGAAATGTCTCTTAAATATATTCATGTCAAAGTGACGAGGAAAAGTCATGATTTTTTTTTTCGCAGGTCATGAAAAAATCATGAAATGTTGATTCTCTGGAAGTGTATGAACCCTGTAAATGGTCTAAATCGGTTACAAGCCAGTCGACGATAATCGACAAGCAATGGCAATTAGCGACAACCCCGCAGTCGCGACCGAAAGCCTATTCTTTACCAATTAATCGTCAACTTTCTTGTCTAACGTCGCATTAAATTTTTCCTGTTCTTTATTCGGGAATTCTTTCTTGCGACCCTTTTTCCTGTTCGCCTATTAGATTGTCATTGTCTCCAAACTGCAGACAGCCATACCAAAATCCTGTAATCCGCCCATCCGCTCCCCCTCTATATGCTCCATCTATTTCTGTGTCGGATAATAATACCTTCTTATCGCAACATCAATCTCAACAAAGGCTTTTCGAAATAGGATATTTGCCCAAACTTTTCCCTATAAATAATTCCTTTGAAATGATTGTTGACAGGATGCTGAATATCGATCACTGCTAGCAAGCAAGTTGAATTGAATTGATGAACAATCGCCGAACAGTCATGCAGCTACCGACCGGCTGTATACGGTTGGGATACCTCCGCTCGAGGTTCGCCAAACGAATGTACAGCAGATCGCATTAATGCCTCAGTCCCACTGACACCCGCGAATTATTCGCGATGGAAAAAATGGATTATAGCAATTCCTCTAGAAACAAGTCGCCGAAAAATTTACGATGTTCGCTGAGCATCAGAAGGTATCAAGAGCGTTACACTGGGAAAGTTCCGCCAGATCGTCTGAAATTTCTATGGTTATAAAATTTGGTCATGAAGTTTTGTTGCAAGAACACGAGATTTTGCATTTGTACATTTGTCGATTGATGGAATGTGCTGTTCTTCATATTGTGCCATAATGATTGTAAGTGCATTTTCTTTCATTTTTCTTCTTTGGGTGAAGATGTGCAACCTGCATCTGCCAGAGAGAGAATTAGGCTGGGTCTGGAAATGTTCATATTTATATCCCGCCATACTCCAATTAAATTAGAGGTTAAGCTTCACTTTGATACGCTCTTAACGAAGAAGGATACGAGTCATTAGGGTTTGTTGAATTAACCCCACCCATACGCCGTCCCCGATACATCTGTGATTGTTCGGCAACGTTCGGCTATGCATCTGCAAGCAGTTCTTGGACGTTCATCAGATGCTCAGCAGATGCTGACAAGCCATCTGTGAACTTTTTGCAATCATTACCGATGTATAGGCAAACATGTGCTGAACTTTCACCGAATATTCAAGGGCATAATCAGGGGATTAGTCGGAGAACCTTGGCGACCATAGCCGAAGTATTACCAACTATTCGCAGCCTAAACTTCGCAAAATAATCACAAGTCATATTTATGATGGGACTGTTCCGTTTTTTTAACCTTTATCATGCAAGCAGTGTCAATCCATTACCAAAACTTTTATTCGCCAAACAGCGCAAGAGGCTAAAACCCTAGACTGAGGCATTCACTTATCGCCGACACAATTTACTTTGAATTTTCGGGAATTTTGTTCATCAGTTTTTATCGCTGACCTACTATTTTCAATATCAGATAGTAGTGACATGATATAAATAGTCATGGGATCATCATGCTCAGTGATAAGCATCGTCACGAAAACTACCACCCGTCCTGTCTCAGATATACGTTTCAAGAACATTACTGGTTCAGTAAATCTATCGGTTATATACTTTTGTTTAAGCAATGTTTCACTCGAATAAACAGAGACCAATGTAACTCACTGAAACCCTAATTTATAAAGCTTCTGAAATTTAGGCACGGTGATCCCGTCATAATGTTTTTCTAAACACTTCGTCTTTGCTGGTTTCAAAAGTCATGGTTACAATTAATTTACATTTACCTTCCAACTGTAAATTCCTCAGGAAAATTATTCTACGCAGCAGATTTGTAATTTTTTTCAGTTTTATTATCCCGAGTTTTGTCCGAATAATATTTTTTTAACCTTATTTCACCAAACCATGGATAGTTCGGATTATATTTAAATCAAAATTTTCCTTTGCAAACAGTAAAGTAGTGACCCTTTATTTGCACCTCCAAATAGTACTACCATTGCAAGGAAAATATGGCAATGTTGATTAACAAAGAACCGAGATTCTGAGCCTTGGTTTGAACATTACAGCAGACAATAATGGAAAAGTATGGGGCTTGCAGACTCGGCCGAGTGAGGCGTCTAATTAGACTGGTGCCATCCTCTCAATTTGTCCGAGGTGGGTATAATTGTGAAACTATCGAGCTGTCCAATCCCGCATTACTTGAACGTGGACGTCATTCTAAATTCGAGCTGTATATATGGGTGAGCATCGTCGGTCAAAATACTAACGAGATAGACTTAAATGACATTCAGTGGAGTTCATGCATACCTCCGCCAAAGCAAAATGGTTCTACTGGATCCGTATCAGAACCAAAATTTTATATTGTATTCTTTATATATTTCTTATTCAAATATATCCCATCCTTAAGCCAGGGGTCTTTCCTACTCTAATGAACCTCTCCCAGTTCGGAATTGTTGGGATGGTCGAGACTTAGGATTTAAAGCCTACTTATTAAAATTGATATTTTACAATTTTTAGATCTAACGTAGGTTTAAACTGACTGAATACCCTAGCCGGCGTCGCAAATTTAACTTGCTTACTGCGTTTTAATAAGAATGTTCTCTCTATTTTTTTAACATCTGGATGATGATATAGGCTTGCCCCCAAATCATAACGTCGTCCATTTTCTCTTCTTTGACTCCACATCTCTGACAAGTGATAGCAAGACGATCGTGTTTTAGTAATGTTCACCTTTACAGGAAAAGTGAAATGATAAATAAGCTGAATACCAGCAAGTTTAAGTAGATAATACAGTTGCTCTTGAGAATGAACTGCTCATTTGTATGGCCAGGCCTGCGTACTTTGACTTAGCACCTAAACCTGCTCGACCGAGCACAAGTGATGTATGAATGATACCTCACCAATGTTCATACGAGAAAACTGCTCAGTTGCTTGGTCTGACATCCTAGCCCATGTCGACGAACTATGCTTGCTTTAATACAAACGAGGTTAATTTGATAACACACAAGTGCTCTTGGATAAACTGCCCAGCCGCTTTCGGGGGTATAGGGAGCGTAGCGTTGCGGGAATAGCAGTAGATTATTAAATAATGTCCTTACTGCATTACCTTTTGACTCGTAACTACAAAAAAATCATATGAGGTAATTTAAATGCTTGAAAAATTTCCGAAAAAAAAATTTCGGAAAATCCCATTCGTTAAAAATGCGCTCTACTCTTTATACCGGTACCGTATCTCCTCTAGTTCCCCCATGGTTCCATGTCAATAAATGTAGACATGATCAAAGGAGCGCCCAGAATAGGTTTAAGTAGAGCGTGTACCGACGCCTTTGATGATCGATTATCGATTATATTAGACCTTAGAGTGTTAAGAAGAAATGTTTATGTGAATAATCTGCATAAAACAAATGATTGATATCCTCTAATGCTAGGAGAGATTGACGGTTTATTCAAATAACCGCGACGGTAGCTAAACAGCCTCGATGAAGCCATCACAGCAGTAATACCGACTTTATTTAATCTGCCTTAAAACATCGTAATCTTAGCTATAATGTTGCACGTACGATATAGAATAACTAGAATACGGGTAGTCGACAAGCGACTACGTGTATCCTCCAAAATCAGAGTGGAACGGGAGAAGTGAGGCATGGATTGAGTGGCAAGGAGAAATAGAGTGATGTGTGTTGCATATTAGCATGGAAGACTGCAGCGTAAACTAGAATATAGGTGGCGCCACCTGTCATAAAATCAAGAAAGTTGGCCAGGATGTATAAAACTGCAAAATTTTAGGCAGATATATCAAACCACTGCCGAGATATGAGTGATATTATCCCACGGCAGACAAACAGATGGACGCTGTGCAAAAATGATTGCAGGTGGCGCCACCATTTTTGCGTACGATAAGGAGCTATGTGAGTTCTATACACATGCAATATTTTGGCCCGAGATATGAGCTTGGATGTCTGCAGCGTGAACGTGAATGTAGGTGGCGGCACCTGTCATAAAATCAAGAAAGATATCCAGGATGTATACGCAAGCCGAATTTCAGGTGAATTAGTCAATTCACTGCAGAGATACGAGTGATTTTAACCCAAGGCAGATTAACAGATGGACACTGTGCAAACATGGTTGCAGGTGGCGCCACCAATTTTTTGTGTATGTTATATAGCTATCCAAGGGCTACATTTGTACAAACATTTTTTCCTGATCGGTCAAACGGTTCCCGAGATATGTGGGTTTATGTGTGGAAACAGACGCACAAATGGACGCTTGGCAGAGAGGAAAGGTCAGAGGTCAATGCAAATTGGATAGGCACCAGTTCACATGTGACCCGATAATTGGTGTAAGTGTCGGAAAAATCCGTCAGTAGTCTCAGAGGAGTTCTCCGGAAACGAACGCGGCGGCGGCGGAACCCGGTCAAAAACATAGTATCCGCAAAACCTCGTTTTGGCGGATACAATAATAATCTAATTAGTTGATCGGTTTGTATAACCACTTTTTAAAGATTGTACACTTGGTTTTTTAAATAATTCTTGCCAGGGCCATCAATAATTTTATCGGTCAACTTGTATCAATTATCGATTTATCGATATATCACGGCAGTCTTACAGTGTATTTTTTTCATGTGACTATCAAGAGTTCGGCGGATCCGCTGTTGCCTTCTCCTGTGGTCTTTCTCGGCCTAGGATGCCGTGTAGGTAGATCCGAGTATATTTAGCGTATTGAGAGGCGTGCGTACATTACCCACGTATATCAGGTGGTAATAGTGCATGCGTCATGGTTATACCTAATGAAGCACGATAAAAGCCGGTTTTTAAGCTGATCACGAGAAACTCCGATTCCCAGGCAATGACGGCTTATAAAATCTAGGTTATTATTACCACCTGCGTATGCAGATGTGGCTTCTGAGTACAATTAGCCGGTATGTTCGGCACGTATATCAAACGTGCTATAAGAATATGACTCTTGGGGTTTCGGATTGATATATCCAAATACGCAAGGAAACTCTTAAGTAACAGATAAAATAGCAAACAAGAACTAGTTTAAAAATAGTAATGGAATCACATGAAAAGTTTAATATTACCATTCTCTTAAATTTTATTATAGCTCAACAGTGTAATTAAACTGGTCGGTTTTATTCCCGTATAAAATTAGCAGCATTTATTCCTTGAATATAACGAAGTTAAAAGCTAATTTACGCATATGGAAAGTGTGAGCATATATTTTACAAGCATCACATATTATGCGTATGTACAAAACATAAGTATGTTTATGTAAAATATGTTTACCTCCCCGGGTTTTTTGCTACACAAGAAATATGCAAGTCCAGAGAAAAGTGTTTACATGGTTCACCCACTTCATTTTGGATCACAGGTCAGCTCCAGAACAAGGCGGTCCCTAATACCAGTGAACAGCTCAGCCCTCGGCCGGGATAAACATATTGCCCTAATTTACAATGGCATTGAATCCTTTATATTAAAAATATATCACAGTATTTCCTCCCGCATTTGAGGGGTATTCATTAGGTTACCCGAATTCTCCTCCCATTTCATCAAAACCCGGTCATTTTCTAAGTAAAGTTGCTTGCAAACAAACCAAACAGAATGATACATAATTCCTCGCCACTTTATATAACCAATATTATGTTGAGAACAAGTTCACTAACAGTTAAGACAATGAGAATATATCATTGTGATTCTAGACATATTAAGGGAAGTTGAAAAAAATAAGCATTTGCTGGGTAAGTGTAGCCTATGTGATATTTCTTCAATGACAGTTATATATACAAAGGAATTTTACCAACATTCTCCTCATAAAGATATCGATAAATATAATGACGGACAGACATATTACTGTTATTAAATTTACATTTTCACCAAGAGCAGACCGTAATTTTATCAATTATTGGCCCTTATCCCTAGGCGATAATCAATATGGACTATACTCGCGACAGTCTGCACTTAATTCCCCGTATTAGATTTACTAAATGACACCCACGCAGGTTCTCTCGGTCCCTGTGATTCAACTCAACAAGACCAGTTTTGCATATATAAAGGTCAGAGCGTGCATCTTTACACTTGAATCAGTAATAGTTATGTTACTCTGAAAACTCTTTCCGTTCTAGCCGTTCTTTTTTTCTTATTCTTTTTATAATACAGTGTTTTGTTTCCCACTCTGCACGATCTCTTGTGATATCACCCGCAAGGCAAATGCCTGTACTGGAATGGAATAAATCTTGTATGTTGTAAACAGTAAAACCTCCGAATTTGGGACACTTTGCCGGACATTTTGCCAGTAACAGAGAGGTGCCCTTAGTAAGGAGGTTATAGATTTTGGTACCTTCTTTCAAGGGACTTCCGTGAGTGGCTGTAAAAAGATAATGTCCTTAGTACAGAGGTGCCCGCAGGGAAAGGTTTTACTGTATCAGCTACCCAGTCGTGTATTCTCGTCTACACTGGAATAATGATGATTTTATTTAAATGAAGGGTGGAGTCAGTTCACGAAATGTTATAATATATTCACTGGCATGGTGCTGACACTAGATTTCAAAATGTGAACAATGCAAACACGCAAAAATGTTTGCCTAGTGTCTGCTGTGGCGTGCAGGTGGACTGCATTACATAATGCACGTCCATCAGAGAAAAATCGAAGTCAGTATATCGACTAGTGGAAGTCTGTGCTATGAGTCGTTGAGAGGTCCAACTTTATAATGCCTAATTATAAACTAGAATATCAGCAGAAGCTGACAAAAGCCCTCAGCCGAAAGAACAGTGTTTAGAGGTGGTAACAGTAACAAGTACTAAATATCTGTTCTCACATGGATGTATTTCTGTACATGTCTAAGTTATAAATTTAAAATGGAGAGGTATGTACCATGATTCATAACAATCCACCAAATGCTTCCTGAAAAATTAGCTTCTAAGTTTTATTCTATTATCAGCTCTGTGACCTTGAAAATTAGGTCAAGGTCACCCATCTTCGAACTTGACCGAGATTTTGTCTATATACATCTTCACCAAAGAAATAAAATTCCTATTGTGAATCCTTTTAGAGATATCCCGCTCACAAGGCAAAAGTTGAAAAATCCAAGAAAAATTAATTAAAAATCAGATATTGCAGGTGGCGCCCCCAAACTTGTGCAGCAGTTACAGACCATCACGCCCTATGATCGTAGTAAGTATTGTGAAAATCCAGCCAATGGTTCCTGAGAAATAAGCTTTTAAATGTTTTTTTCTATAATCAGCTCTAAAACGTAGAAAAATAGGTCAAGGTCACCCATCTTCGAACTTGACCGAGATTTTGTCAATATACATTTTCACCGAAAAAATAAAATTCCTACGGTTAATCCTTTTAGAGATATCCTGCTCACAAGCCCAAAGTTGAAAAATCAGATAAAAATTCATTAAAAATCAGATATTGTAGGTGGCGCCACCAAACTTGTGTAGCAGGTACAGATTATCAGTCCCAATAATCATAGTAAGTTTTGTGAAAATCCATCGAATGGTTCCTGAGTAATAGGCATCGAAGTGTTTTTTCTATAATCAGCTCTAAAATGTAGAAAAATAGGTCAAGGTCACCCATCTTCGAACTTGACCGAGATTTTGTCGATATACATCTTTACCGAGGAAATAAAATTCTGACGGTGAATCCTTTTCAAGATATCCCGCTCACAAGGTAAAAGTTAACGGACGCCGGACGGGCGGACGGACGGACGGACGGACAGCTTGGGTGACGACAATAGCCCATCAGCCTAAGGGCTGAGGGCTAAAAAAGTACAATTCTGTGAAAATATTATTATTGATAAACTAACTCTTTATAATTTAATAATCTTAGGTAAGTTTACAAAAAAATTATAAGTAATAAATAAGTTTACACAAGATATTCACCTGTAGGTATTTAAATGTGCATAACAATATCATATCCACGGCGCAGATGTAAATTGGTTTCTGTTTGATAATGATGTAACTAAGCAACTTGGCTAGTTATTAAGATCAATTGGATATCCATTAATTTCTTCTTAAATTTTTGCATTGTGTTTATACTTTTTTGTCAGCCTAGGTACCATTTTTTCGTAACACACAAGTATATCATTAGCGGTATTTTATCATTTATTTGCAGAGGACCAATCCCCATCCACTCCCACCGAAGACGATGCTTTAGGCTGCATACCGTCCAGCCCATGTATAAATCTGCTCTCATATCACTGAAGTCAGCTTGACATATCATGTTTTGAGTGGAACAAAAAGCATAGCTCTACCCCTGCAGTTCATGAGAAAAAATGATGGTCTATTTTATTATATCATACTGGGTGCGGTCTGACTGAATTGTAAAAAGTTATTCTTTCTGTCACAGCAGGTTTCACATCAGACCAATATTTGTGACTGCAGATTTCTTAGAGGACGGTGACATGGAGGCGGTGGTTTCATGCTTGTTGGGAATTATTATATTATGGAGGTATTGGATTGGCGCTTTGTTCGTCGAACGTTCGGTCGTTCGGCCGTCCGTTGGCAGGACGAAATCGTATCCGTTCACCCTAGAAACTTGTTGCTAAATATCCAAGGAGGTTCATAAAAAAATCTCCTTGAAAACCTGAAGTTAGGCCACTGCGACCAATATCCTCCGTGCTATGGGGCTCTTAAGTACCCCCCCCCCCCCCCTCGGATAATTAAAAATTTGATACAAAACCTCTAGTATCTTGACAGTTAATGCAAAGTTTGCCATGATTATTACCTTGAATATTGACTATGACTTTTTTTGTCAGTTGCCGTGAACTGGTAGTGCCACATGTATTTTTTCTTTTTTTTTAAGATTTTTTTCTGTTTTTGAGACCATCAATTGACAACCGTTATGGCAGTTTCGCAGCTGCGGTTTCATCCAGTGTCTTGATATCCAATGTGATTAATGATCACGATTGGTTACTTAAGTTCCTGACTGGTGGTGCTACCTGTATTTTTTTCTATTTTGATGCATTTTTTCTTTATTTTGAAATTCCCAAAATATATTGATTCTATCAGATTCGCAAATGCGGTTTCATCTATGTCCTGAGACCTTGTGTTGTATATAAGGGCCCCGCTAGAATAAGCAGATGCCCTATATGAATCACCCTGTCCGCTCGTCCGTTCGTCTGTTCGTCTTTCTGTATGTCCGTCAAATTTGTTTCCTGATGATATCTCCAGTTTGGATTGACATATGGATTTCAAACTTGACTTATATATGGCCCACCTCTAACGCCAAAATTCTTTAGATTTTGGGGGCACGAGGTCAAAGGT
This sequence comes from Sipunculus nudus, assembly GCA_026874595.1. Lineage (NCBI taxonomy): Eukaryota > Metazoa > Annelida > Sipuncula > Golfingiida > Sipunculidae > Sipunculus > Sipunculus nudus. The sequence goes on along the minus strand of CM049311.1, from coordinate 10,493,129 downwards.
CAAGGTCATTAGACCAACTTATTTAGAAAGATTGTGGATGAATTTAAAGCCAAACTTTTCATCCCAAACCTTCCATCTTGCACATATATCTGACCTGCTAATAAGGGAAGAACCTGATTTTTTGGGTCACAAAAACATTGGTCAAGGTCACAGTAGCCATCTGTCCACAAATTTGTTTCCGGATGATAACTTCAGTTTGGATTGACATATTGGTTTTAACCTTGACTTATATAAGACCTACCGATAATTTAAGAACCCTTTTGATTTTGGGGTCATGAGGTCAGGCCCCATTTCTTTAAAAGGATTGTGGATGTGTTTCAAGAGAAACTTTCCATCCAAAACCTTCCATCTTCCAGATATTGCTCACGTACCAATAGTGGAAGAAACATAGATTTTGGGGTCACAAGGTCAAAGGTCAAGGTCACAAGGGCAATCAATCCTCATATTAGTTTCGAGATGATAACACCAGTTTGTATTGTGGCGCACCGGCCAATAGGGGAAGTTTCCTTTTGATTTTGGGGTCACTATGTCTGAGGTCAAGGTCACAGTTCACAAATAAGTTTATGGATGATAACTACAGTTTTAGTAGACAGGTTGGCTTCAAACTGATTCCAGAACTCATATTTTGAAAAAGCCCATAACCATATCCTAATACACAAATTTAGCTAAGCGCCGAGACCCATGGGTCCTTAGTACTTAATGAGAAAAGGATGAGAGCCATTTGTGGATCTGGATGTATTAGTGAATATTTTTGAAATTTTCATTGCAAAAATATCACGATATCTTTCGTTTTCAGGTTCAGATAAAGTAAATTTTTAATTAACTACAAATGTTTTAGTTTTTTTGTTATCATCATGGGACATATATAATATAATTATATATAATTAAAAATATATAATATTATAATGCCATGTCACTTCTCAGGATACTGTCACTATTCGTAATTTATCGGAATTCTCCTGTTGACTGCTATCAGACAGGCATTGGAAAGGGATATGTGTTATTACTCCCGATTTTCTCACTTGAGGGGCCATTGTCAATTAACTGGAAAATCCAGTTCTTGGTCCAGGTTCTTGTCTTTCTAACTCAAGAAAATCCCATGTGCTGAATGTAGAGCAATTTCTCAAGGGATCGCCACTTTGAATCTTAAAGCAAATCTGCTCTGGAGCCCTTTTCACAGGGACAAATTATCCACTCAAGTTCAGGCCTAACGGTGCGAAAGCGACTTACACAGGTTTCCACAAGGACAGCTTTGATCAGATTTAACCGACCCTACGAGCTACCAGGTTTAGCCCTTCCACTATCTTACATTTGAGTATGATTGTGATTGGATGTAACAGAAAACTAGACTTACAAAAAGATTAGATTTAACAAACAAAATTACCCTTAGGAGCCAAATTTAATTAAAGAAAAAATAACCTGTAAACAAACAAAAAATACACAAGATAACTGCAAATATTTATCAAAAATTTCTTTTAAAATTTAGACTTGAATGGGACTTGAGCTCGGGCTCGGGGAAGGTTGGATTTCGGACCTGTGAGACTAGAATGGATGTGGACTCGACTTCACCACCGCTATACAGACTGCACTTTTAATCATTTTCCCTCAATCTTGGAGGAATACCCTATTTGCTTCCATGTCACACCCTCTACAACCCATCTTCTCCCGAATTATTCTGATACCATCTGGGTCCGGTCCTCCCGTGTTCTTTACTATCACTGTACTGTAAAAGCAGAGCTCAGTTAAGGTTGTAACATTGTCGTTTGTAGACCAACCGTTATGTAAACAAAACATTATATATAACCAGCCCATGTAATAATTACTCATTTTAGTCCTGGAGTAATAGGCTCTTTATTCTCTTTATCCTTTGATATATATTTCTGTAACAATCCAGGTTCCTGTGATGTATGTTATGATAAAATTGGCTTTTTATGGATTCTTGACCATACCTGAACGTTTTTAATAACTATAAAAATACACCTTCAGATAATACAGTTTATTCAATTAAACGATACGTACCAGTACTTAAACAATGCATATGCAATCCCTTTAAACTGTTATAATGGTAGCTTGTTCGGACTAAGCCAGACAACGCTAGTAGGACGTTTAGACGTACTTCTATGTTCAGTCTGTCTTTTATGTGCTGTCCTATCAATAATTCTAATAATTCTCGCCCTTCCGGCCCCAAGGTAAATTTAGTTTGCTCTCCGTGTCTTACTCGCGGAGGGTTTTTAGCACACGTAAATAAGTTTATGTATATAGAAACGTGTCTGCTGAGGCTGTGATATTACAAATATTAATCATTTCATGTTTTCTGGTCATCGAAATAGATGGGTATCGACGATTGCTTACTCCACGTTCTCACGTTCATTGTTTAATGGAATCGATCTATGCCTTTCATGGATAAGTTAAAAGGAACATTTTGACAAGTTTAAATATTATATGGGAAATGTAACACTTGACAAAGGACCATTTAACTAAAAGTGAATAATTTCCAAAAAAAAACAAAACAAAAAAAAACCAAGCAAAGCAAACTGATAAGAGAGCTCGAATTTGATGTGTCATCACCACTGTCGATCGTCAATACTTTAGCGACATCTGCCGACGATGCCTAAAAATACGCTCGACTCGCACAAAGCGAAAATTTCCGAAATATTTGTTATTAAGGGATTTTAAATATTACCATGATGAATGAACCGAGAGTATATGAGTAAGATTAATGTATGAAAGTTTTTTTCTGACGATACAGCAATGGTATGAGTCAAAGACAGAAGTATGCACTGCTGTCACTCTATACCTTTGAGGGGTATTATACATTTATCAGGAATGATTACATATTTTTGTTTTTCTCCGTTTTTTGCGTGTGACTTGCCATTGCATGTTCAAGAACGAGTATCACGGGTTTCAAAATTGGATACGCAATTCAATAAACCCCGCTATAAATCTAAACATTATTTGCCCTCTGTCAGCCCACTGGTGGTGATACTAGTAAACTGTTTTTCTCCGTTTTTTTGCGTGGGATTTGCCATTGCATGTTCAAGAACGAGTATCACGGGTTTCAAAATTGGATCCGCAATTCAATAAACCCCGCTATAAATCTAAACATTATTTGCCCTCTGTCAGCCCACTGGTGGTGATACTAGTAAACTGTTTTTCTCCGTTTTTTTGCGTGGGATTTGCCATTGCATGTTCAAGAACGAGTATCACGGGTTTCAAAATTGGATACGCAATTCAATAAACCCCGCTATAAATCTAAACATTATTTTCCCTCTGTCAGCCCACTGGTGGTGATACTAGTAAACTGTGCCATAGAAAGCAGTAGGTGGAAAGAGGAGTAGATGGAATGCAGCTTGTAATCTTTGCAGAAGGGAGTGTTTGTAAGGTGGAGTCAATGTAGTCAGTCAGAACTGTAAACTATAGCCACAAACAGCAGGAAGAATGTTATCCTGTGTGGGGAAAAACGCGGTAGCAGTTGTAACAATCCAAGTGACATGCCTATGCTTTAATACACTGCACCAGAAATCCACCAGAAAATAATACAGATAGTACAAGGACATGCAGGTTAACCTACTATAAATACATGACTGGAGAAGAGGGGTAAATCCTATAGCATTGGCCAAAGAGATGACGGAACTCTACTAAGGTATATACAGGAATTTCATGATGCAAAGAAAATGCAACCACATTGTTACGGAACCTAATAATAACATATCACGTAATTGTTACGAGCATAAATTTTGTTAAAAATAAAAAGAAAAATCAGATTCCGGAACACTAGGCAGCGTGAACTATCACTACACTAAATCAATACAATTACACAGTATAACAATAATAAAATTGTATATCATCAGAGTGTCCAGGTCCTAGGCTCTGATTTCTGGATACCACTACTGTCACAGCTCAACAAGAGTCCTTTCACACAAATAATCCAGATGAACAGTTCATGTAAATCTTCTCAGAGAATAATCCGATTCAATCTCTAAAACAATCTGTTGTAATCCAAAAGTGAAGTTCTGGTAATAATCCCAAAGGCAAACTGAAGAAAATCCGTATAAAAAGTCTGTATAAAATCCGTAGAATATCTGTAAATTCTGCAATAATCAGAAAGGTCCCTAAAACTGACGAGAGAATTACACGCTTCCGTGTCCGCTGGTATTTTTCTCTCTGCCTGCTCTAAACACAGCCCCTATTTATAGCTTTTTCAACCGAAGCCCAGAAACTTCCATATTCACGAACATTCCAAAGAACACAACAATACACACGTTCCCATAGCGCATGAACAGACCCGAAACTTCTAGACTACAACGAGCGCTGTGTTTACACTCCGCCAGAGTTCAGCAAGTGCGATTCCCATAGCAGCGCACAAGGTTTGCGCTTAACACGAATCAGAATGCCTAGCACATCCCATGTTATGTAATATCCCGCGCATAACAAACAGATACATGTAGTAACATTTATAACTGCAGTAAGAAAAAATACTGTTTAAATATTAAGGAAGTGTAAAATCTTTAAGTAGTATCGATGATCGTAATTTTCTTTATTTAACTAACTTTAAATATCTATAATTGGTGTAGTGAAGATCGGCATTTTACTTTCAGGATCCAGTCTAGATGTGAAAACACTGATCAGACCGATAGGGCCTACTTTCAGTGATGGCAATAGTCATGATATTGTGATTAAATAATAGGTTTAATTTTCACTCCTAAGGTGTTCAAGCTTCATCGACCACATTGAGATGCGAATAGAGGCGTCTACATGATATTGAATTAAGAGAACTGCTCGTAATGGCCGTCCATAATAAATCAGCGATAATGCCAGTCATCTATAGAATCATTAGGCTCAGACTGAAAAACATAATAAATGTGCATATGCAGACTTAAGCGTGAAATCTGTCTGTATGATATTCGATGTAATTCACTGTCCTTTAATTAGCTGTAAGTCACGTAAGTCATAGACGACATGCTTATATGCGGTTAGAAATTAAAAAAAAAAAAGAAACATATTGAGCATTACAATCACGCTGAGATATACCACGAAATCTTTTCCTAACGTAATTAGATGAGTGTTGCTACAAGCATATTGAACGTTGGTTTCGTTCATTCTCTGTACCATCAAACTTGTAAGCGGGGAGGCTTATTCAAACTGAATCAAAAAACGCTTCCTTATCGCGATGTTCAGCGAAGTTTCCGACGACGCATGTGCTGTAACTCTAACATCTTGGTGGACTTTCTAATGCCACAGGGCCAAAGGACCGCTAGGTAAACCCCTAATTCAGAATGTTATTTTTTTTAGAATTGAGTCAATACCTCATTGGAACCAGGTATATACTGATAAACAAATTGATCTTACTCCAATGCATTGGTCAGCTTATAACGTAAAGAAAATATGCTTAGGGTTATATCATATTAGGAATCTTCAGCACCGTCTCCGAGCTAATTAAACCGACTAATCCTATCAGGCTGAGTCATAGTGCATAGGTTAAGCTCGCTCATATGCTGCCTGTATGATAACGTTGGCTGTATAAAGAACTGATAGTATCTTACTGGTCTTGCTAATCTGTACTGAAATGAGTGTCTGTACAGACTTCTCATCTCTCACCTAGCTCATGCTGTGGGTGTAAAGGGAGAACGCGAATACAAGTCGGGAGCCGTTCGCGGGGTGTTTTTCCATAAAAGCGACGCGACACGAGATTTCCAGTCTTTTCTTCACAATAACATTAAAGAAATTTAGATTCCTTTTAGTGAATTTTTTAATCTAATCGAAATGAGTATCCTGTATTAAAGGCATGTTCGAAACTCGATATATCTGAAAATATAGGATATATTGATCGAAGTTTTCAAGTTACTTTCCCTCTACGTCCTGCATTTTTATTTTCACACGTTGCTAAACATTAAAACGTCTTTGTGATAGAGAGAGATGGCACCGTACAAACAGTATGGTGCCTTTCATTTGTAAATTCTACCAATCCTTACACATATCCATCACTCAACGTCGTCTGAGTAAGGCTTGCTTTGCTTCAGGCACGTGCTGTAAACACAGGGGTGCCTTCCCTTCGTGACGTAAATCTTATTTCAAGGAAATTCCCCGCTAATGCCTTGCGACAGGCCTCTGAATCGCTACCTGGCGCTTGCTTGCTGACACGCACATGGAACCGCTCCTGTAAAATAATATACAATAGAAGCGATTTTTACCGCCTCGTTCTCGCGTTCGCGCTCATGAAACGCAGCTTTACATTGTCCATAAGAAGATGTTATATGTAAATGCAAGAGCAGGGGCAAAACCAGGAGAGGATCACGGCACTAACATAATCTTTAAATGTGAACGAATTTTCATTTATTTTGTGGAACTTTATATTTCCATTTATATTTCTATAAATACTAGGGTCCCTCTCTCGAAATCATGAAAAACCCCAGCACAGACCATATTAGACCAGTCCGCATAATTATTTAGATATTTTCCAGTTGCTCTTCACAGCGAGAAGACTAGTTATGGCTATATAGTCGCACCAAAATGAACCTTGTTATACGGAACAATTCCTCGCTATTGTTGCTCTTGCTTCATGCCGTCTCTTAATAGAAAGCTTCTTTTGCTTATATTAATAATGCGATATTTTGATTCGAAAAATTACCATTGAAAATGAGTTGACCTAGCATTCCATATATGCGTTGTTGTACGAATGCGTATTGCGGCTAGAAAACGGACCCCAGTGTATGCATATGCGGTATATATGCAGCAAAACTATAGGGATATAGCAGAGGGCGTAAGAGTATAGAAGAGTCCACTGCCAGAGGTGTACCCTTTCACTGACTTCAGAATGCAAAGTGTGGAATTCCCCCGTCCGTTAACATACATATTCGTTTTCAATCGCTACACTGAGCGACCGAGACGTGCTGCATACCCATACGTATATGTGCGTACGTACTGCATGCACGCGCTTCCTGCAAGAGAAAATATATAATGTGTCCGATTCCTAGCTCCATTCGCACCCGTAGCGCATACCTTTATACGTGGAAGTCGTCGTGGTGTTCATACCTACCAATTCAAGAACTGCATGCAGCACATATCGTATCCTCTCTTTAAGTTGAAAAAAACAGCTTATTTGAATAAAATGTAATTAAAACAGAACAGGAAAAAAACATCCGCACATTCTATATTTGGGTCAAAAGAAATATTATCCTCTGAGTTAGCCTAACCTAATACAAATATGAAAGACAGAACAAGGTGACAGCGATAGGTGATCCAAAACGTGATCTTTCGATATGAAATATAGAATAGTTCCCAGAAACAGATGTGTCCCAAAGTGATATGTACTAGTAGGAAAAACTTATGACTAGTGGCCAGTGAAGCCTGAAGACTGGGAAGACAACAAATATCCTTGTCGTTCCGATGTCACTTTATATTGCCCAGAACGCACTAACCGGAGTGTGTTTCGCCGGGAGAGATCGGAATGTTTGGTGAAACATCGGAAGCTTAAGGATTAATCAGGTAACATCGGGAAATATCGGAAGACGTCGGCGTAACAGGAATAAACATAGCGGGGACATCGTGGTCACCCGGAAAATCGGTATCTGTGGTGATGTTACGCTCCCGAGGCAGCGGAAATCTTGCGCTTCTAAAGAAGCAACTGATTTTCACGCTGCCAGCTTTGGCCGTTAATGATATATTTAGACACCAGATGGCGGTTTGTTGTCCACTGAAATAAACGTGCGTATGATGTGACAAGCAGCCAATCAGATGCCAATAAACAAACACTCGACAGGCATCCTGGCTCCGCCCATTGCCGTGCTTCAAGCGCCGTTTGATGAGTTTCCGGTCGAATTTAAATTGCTCCCTCTGCATTCTCGCATCAGCGACCGATTCGATTATGACATTATCACTGTGTTAGCGTAGCCATGTATCTGTTGTCTGCAGAACTGAAACCAGCCAGCGAGGTGTGCACGAAGCCTTTGTTGTTACGTTTCGTTTGAATTACAGCTCACCGGCCGAGCATCCTATGTGCCCAAGGCCCTAAGCAAACCACGTCAGGGGCAATCTCTCTGAGCCTGTGGCCTGTTTAGACGGTTACGCTGGGGGATGAGCTGTCACTCAAAAGAAATGAATATGATTGGCTCCGTGTATTCCTCGCTTGGCTTTGTCTTCCAGCACACAGTTCCATCTGATTGGACAAAAATACAGTGCTCCCCTCTGGTGTTGCAAAGCAGGATACGAGGTCATAACAAACAGCGACTTACGATATAGGAAGTAGCCCTATAGGTAAAGCGCTGTGTAAAGAGCGTATGGTGATGTATTCTGTTGTGTATCCAGACGTTACCCGAAGTTATCCCGTTGTCACCCCAATCCAAACATCAGTAATTTTTAGTATTTTCAAAAGATGCCAGATTGACATGCCTTCCATGGTCGGGACTGCACTGAAAATTTCCTCGTGGATGCAAATATTTTCGTCATGTGTTACATCACCTCAAAACCAACAAGTATTTTGTGTCTTAAAGTTAACCAAACCAACCGTAAGATATCTATAGCTGTACTATACCCAAATTGCCTAAAAATACGTTTTAAATCAGTAAATTGGTATATCTTCCTGCATGTTTGTTCGAACCTCATACAGACATCTCACCCATGGGTTATATGTGATTCTCAGCTATGTCGTGCGAGGTACAGGTAAAGACGGCAGGTGCAATAGAGATGGGATTTACATTTTGGTATGTACATTCACATATATTCCTTTTCTGTTAAGTTACCCTCTCATAGCCTAATGTGAAGATGGATGCAATATGAACAGTATTATCAATGGAATACAACAGTGAGTCAGAGCAGTGCAGTTTTACCTATGACTATATGGTCACAATTCAAAGCCTTTTTCAATCCAAAATAATCCATACCGAGTTTTATCAACAGGGATCATCATAACTAGAGGTGGTTAACTTGTATTGAACACAGAATTTAGTATATAGGGAAATGGGCGATTTTTTAGTCGTGCGAACTCACGCGTCAAGTCGCTTGACGGTTTGTAACGTTGCATGTACAACAGTCGTTCTACTGTCAGTGCGACCGAGTGGGTGGATCGCATGAGAGCGTTTCTTGATTTTGAACATGTTCAAAAGTGTGACCCGATCAGTTACGACAACCTAGAGGTCCGAAAGACCCTCTGCAATGACTGTGACAGCTCGAAAGACACCGTGCAATCACCCGAAAAAGGTGTTGCAGGCGATCGTAAACTGGTCGTATCTCAATTGTGACAGGGCCTTAAGCTTAACACGATGACGAAATTTGATAGATACTTCCAAAAAGTCTCCCGTAGATCGATTAGCGTTTATCCCCTGAGCACATCTTAATCAGTTGCATCGCTAACGTAATTGCTTATAAGTGATGCCGTTTAACAGCGCATCATAGTAGATTTTACGCTTTTCGAAATAAAACATTATTATTATTATCATCATCATCATTATTATATGCCATCTAATGAGGTCTAGGCATGAAGGGAATTGGAGACTTCGAACTCTTCCTAATGATCAATCAGCTCGAAAGCCTTCTTATTGGCTGAAAGCAGAAGGCATCCCATTCTGTTATAGTGATGCAACTGGTTTAGTCAAGTATGTGATGGAGGGGCGGTAGCTTACAACATGACCACTAGTCGTAAACAACGGCTCGACGACGGTACGGACAGGAAGCCAAGTCATCCTGGTCTTTCTGTCGCGCAATGTCCCGATCTGTAACATCTCTAGATGGGTCAGATCTCAAAACTGGGGGCGGATAATGGGTCACCCGTAATAATGCGTGTATTGTCTTCGAAAACAAATTTGTTTTTATGCATCTTCAGGAATCAGGTTTCGAGTTGGCGCTTTTACCGAAGGTCAGATAAGGACATTTGTAATAATACAAGGCCTACAGGCCTAATGCGAACCTATGCATTGGGATATACATCTGGTATAATGCCTCCATGCTAGACCATAACTGTTCAAATATGTGTGGCATGTATATATATATATATATATATATATATATATATATATATATATATACAATGCAAACTAAACATTTTGAACCCGAGTTTTTGCACCAATTACACGTCACTCATGACATAATGGCATTGATGTACACAACAACTTAAAATGATTGTAGGTTGCGTCACCAGTCTTAGGTACGAGAAAGGATCGAAAATTTCAGGCAGATTCTTCAAACCACTGTTGGGCTATGTGAACATTTATATGAAACCCATAAAAAATTGTAGGTGTCGCCACAAGTCTTGAATACAGAAAAACTATCCGAGATGTATGGACATGCATAATTCCAGGCTGATATGTAAAATTACTCCTGAGATATAAGCAGGAGCATACACTGTGCAAGAAACATTACTTGTAGGTGGCACCACAAGTCTTGTATACGATGAGGCTATATATCCGAGGTGTATACATATGCCCAATTTCAGGCTGATATAACAAATCCCCCTGAGAATAAGCAGGTGCATACACTGTGCAAAAATCATTGTAGGTTGAAACACCAGTCTTGTGGACGAGAAAGCCATCAAAGGTGCATGGGCAGGCCAAAATTTCAGACCAATACATCAAACGTCTCTTGAGCCAGGTGCACTGGGCCAACCAAGCTCAGCTCAGACAGGAAGACAAGCGAAGCTTATTGCCAGCTGAAGCTAGTGAACTGAGTGAACTCTTGACCTGTACCTGGTTGCTTTGTGTGAACTCTTGATCTGGTGCAAAATCTGATGCGATTGGCAGACTCCAAAAGCTATATATAGATGAAAACTGAAACTTGGCCTGTTGCTAAATCTGAAATAGTTGACAGTCTGCCAAGCTTTTTATAGATACAGACAAAATTTTGGCATGTTGCCAAATCTGTTTATACATGCTAAAAGACTTTGGCTACAAGGCTTTTTTCAAAATGTTTTTATCAAAATGTTAAGAATAATAACAGATGCCTATTGAAAGCAAAATCAGAATATAGATATATTAATTCATGGATTTATCTCACACATAAACTGGATATGGACATCAATTATTATGTTGCCTGTACAGGTCTGCTTATATACCCAAAGAGCTCAGTTTGTTAATGCATTATATCTACTAGCTTTGTTTGCCAATGTATTTCACAGTCCTTTCATTGTTAAAGGTCCACTAATGCTTTTAAGTAAACTTGAACAAAGGCCACCTAATAGTCATTTTTGTGCAATGTCACATAATTTGAAACAGCAGTTTTGTAGAAGAAGACTATTGCAGCCCTCAGTTTGAAATTGGCTGACTAATGGCCACACGACCAACTTCAGCTTACTATGAATCTACCAATATCGATGAACCCAATCCATTCTTACACAACTGAAGGAACCCTACCCTAGGATAATTCTTGTGAACAACTCAGCAAGTTAGCTTGAGAGTTTCATCATAAAACATTTTTAAGCTGAAAGATGCTTAAATTACGAGGTTTTTAGCCCGTAAAAAAACAGGTCGATGTAAGTGGCGCCACAAAAACCTCAATTTCAAATATGAGAAGATTTTTAAGATTTTAGTTTTTTCCCTATAAAATCTATTTATGCAGAGAGCAAAAAGGTATAATCCGATAGTTTATTAGATGACTCCCTTTTTGCATAACATTTGATGCTAGTTCCTGCCGTTATGAGATAGTATGGGTTTTACGGACGACGCCACACCATCGCGTAAACTCACAGGTTCATTAATAACAGGAATCCGGGACCGCCCTTTCTCAGTATTCATTATAATGATTATGACACGTATGATACATCGTATATATAGAAGGTCACAAGCTACATAATGAATTTAATACTAATAACATGTCTCTGAAAGCCGAAGAGTGAAATATGTGTGTTAGAGGTAAACTGTGAAAATTATACTTGTTTTAATGTATTGGTTATTCTGAGAACAATGCCTCAGAAAAAATTCGTCCAAATTTTTACACCAGGCCTTCCCAATTTCCATTTAATTTAAATTATTAATTAATTTATTTATTTTTTATTATTGTTCATCCGCATGATCTCGTTATCATAACAGGTAATTGAGCTTATTCTTTGAACCCACATTCCTGTGTGATCGAATTTCTACTATGACGTCATCAGACCATCAGAATTTTTAATTGTGCCTTGATGGACCATGAATTTTAATTTGCATTTTGTTACCGCCTTAAAATAAAAAAAAAGATTGTTATTTTGATTGTAAAACAGGAGCCCAGGCATTTTCAACAGTTATGAGTGCATTTTACACCTGATTATTTAAATGAGCGGGCCTTCTCATGAGTCCGTTTTATATCAGCTCAAAATGCTACCAATGTACACAATCCCATTACATTTCATTAGGAATAAAACCCCTAGAACCCGATCCAACTTTTGTGTGTGATTATTCTTTTTTTAATAAAAGCAGCAAATTTTGTGCAGTTATACTCCGAAGCATTTTAAAAACTGGATATTGAGCATCATGAATTTTAAATATGGCGGTCATGACAGCCATTTCCATTTTCTAAAATGGCATCAAACGTCACCCCATTACAGATCAATTTACTTTTACCGGCGATGGTTTATATAATACTCTATGTAGGACGTAGTTTCTTCTTTCTATTAATCATATACACTTCTTGAGAATTGCCATTTGCAAAATACACGGAAATAATAATTGATTTAGGATGAATCCCATTTTTCAAGATGATGGTCTTCACTTGTATGAAAATTTTAACTTTATAATTGGGGTAAAGGGGTCCTTTTCAATGCGATATGGATGGTCTCGTTGTCGAACCATGCATTTTAAGGATACAAAATTATAATTTTCTTTTTAAATGTTATTTTTATCCTTTTACATGCATCCTGGGTAAACAATTTTTTCATATACTTTTTTCCTTTTACGTCATTTTCAAGATGATGATCTTTAGTAACAGATATTTCGAGGGATTTTTGTTAGGCTGCGTTTACACTCTTTTAAATTACGTTTTACGCGGGAAGATTTTTTTCTGACGCACTCGTCCGGCATTGACAAAATGACTCACATTTATATTCGCAAAAACTGAGGACCATGTATTCTCACATCATTTCCGGCTTTTGACAAGATGTCCTGAGATTAAAGTAGCGTAGCTTTGGCATCTATTTATATGTTCCATACTTTTTCATATAATTGTATTACTTTTTAATCAAATAAAATTTGATGGCTGTTCCGGACTAGTTCTAGGGCATCTGAGTTTCAACAGGAAGCATTGGTCTGGGACATTTAAAAAGGGAGTATTCATAGAAGAACAAATAACTACACTCTGCAGTCTAGTTCCTCTGTCAGTGGTAGTCTCGTCGATCTGACACTATCTTTCATGGTGTTTTGCTAATTTATTCAAGAATAGCTGTACCATCTTCCTGTGAGCAAAAACAGGGTTGCCACATTCTTCAAATCTTTAGAAATCCTTTAACTTTTTTTCAATAATTTCCAAAGTCTTAAAAGTGCTTGTATTAATTTGGCTCACATTGAAAATTTCCTTGAAAAGACTTTCACTCTAATGACTGACTATAGCAGTAGAGCAGACCAAGGGGATAAAGTTTAAGTTGTTAACCATGTAAGATATTTTTGGTGGACGAAACGTATGCATAAACATGCTGATTAAAAATAAAATAAAAATGTGGGGTATTACACAGATGAAGGGATGTTAAAAACAGGGCCTTCTCCCCCGAAACCCTACATCCCCACCCACCTTTCCCGATTTGTATCAATTATACTTAAGATAACGTTTTCTCCAGTTGCACACACAGAATACCTGCTTGTGAAAATGATAGTCAAAATAAAATTCAAAGCATAAAAATAGGTTATATTTACATAAAATTTCATTATTTATTATTTTCGTTGCAACAAGTTATAGACAGCTCAGTGCGTGGGATATTATTACTTAATCTGTCATCAGAAACTTACTCCCGTTTCTTTAAACCCTAGCTACGCCCCTGTAAGAAGAGACCCAGCACAGTTACACTGAAAACACGAGGTAGTATAATATGCATGCACACACACACACACACACACACGTGTGTGTGTGTCTATATGGGGGTGAGGTACTCCTTGATTTAGTATTAATAAATCGTATAAGACTAATAATAACTTTTAGTACATGTATTCAGAATATTTCTCTGGCTGATTGTATCAGAGTAACAAAATATTGTATTGTGCTTCTTTTCCTCATATCGCATTAAATTGATATATTCTGATTGTGATATTTTAGTAGCCTATTTGCTTTAATCAGTAACCATGTGATATACCTTCAAATTATGTATTTGTAGTTTCTAAGTATATATTTTATATTTTTAATAATCATATTCTCAGTCATGTTTTATCATTTTTACTTATAGTATTATGCATGTTTTTATATTGATATTTTAGTTTATACATGTATTATCTGTAAATAGCACAGAGCATCTAGGTTTACCAGCTTAATTATATCTGATTGGTAAATTGCACCTGTATAATTATCATGTAAATAAATCAATCAGGAATGCCACCTTAATCTCCCTGATAACCGTCAACCTTGGCGACATGTAAACTAACTGCTTCATTAGTCTTCTAATTAATTGAGTTGAAGGTCCTGATATTTCGAAATATGGTTAATGTATCATTTTCGGCTACTTGTGAATCAAGATTGTTAGGAAGTAATGGCCCGGTGGTTGGGGGGGGGGGTTAGTAAGCTCACATAAAAATGTACGCAGCACTTGATATTTAGGAGAAGCGAGTGTAGATATTACATATGACATCATTTTGTAAAATATACCATATGACTGATGATCCTAATCTTTCAAATAAAATATTAACTTATATAAGACTGAGTAATTACAGATGGGTGATTTTGATACAGTCTACTTTCGAACCATATTGTACATACATGCAGTTCGCATCTGGACCAACAGAGGTCACCTTCGGCGTACAGCTTTTCACTGACGCTGAGAAAAGCACGTGCAGGCTTTCAGGTCACGTTATTCCGAAATGAGTTTTGATTATTCGTGATCTTATTGAATACGTGCGGTTCTTTTTATTTTTCTCTCTTGGGATAAGGGCAAGAATAATTAGGTTGTCATGTATAAACACAATGCAATGTTTACCCAACTGGTGACCGCGAAGAGTGAAAACAATACATATGTCAAACATATTCATATAAAATATAATTAAAATGGAAGTAAGAAATATTGTCTTTTGTTTAAAAAATGAAAGTCCTGATTATGATTAGATTACTTCTCAGTTGTGAATTTTAACTCATATATTCATCCATCCTATTGTGCAACTATTAATTTATCTTCCAGGCATGGAACTTTCCCAAATGTACTTGAAATTACAAAAGTGATCCCTCTATATGAAAGGCGACTGCATATCTAACTCTGACTCTAGATCTGTATCATTTTTACTTATTTCTTGGAAAGTGTTTTGAAAACACTAATGTATTATAGAATATTAAAATTCATTGAGAAACACAATATTTTGACGATTACCAGATCGGATTCAGAAAAAAAAATCATCGTACCAATTTAGTTCTCATCACAAAAGTCGGATAAGATAATGAATTATCTCCGTGATGGTGACCATGTAATAGGTTCCTCTATAGAGTTTTACAAAGCTTTTGATACTGTGTCGTGGTGTTTTATTGTCAAAAATAAGAATATAGCGAATCAGGGGAATTTCATATGATTGTTTTTTCATTTTTTTTTCAAAACACAGTTGAATTTGTTCATTATAAGGAGACCAGCCCAGTACTCAAGGCAGTTACCTGTGGTATCCCTTTTGGTTCAATCCTAAGATCTCTTCTATTTTGGTTACCCATTGATCGTAATACTTTTGAAATTTTAACCTTTCTGATGGAAAGGCATAAATACAGGTTTACCAAAATCAAAACATTGCAAGTGGTGCAACAATTCAGAAAAAATAGTTTACCATGCTATCAACAGAGGGCGGCACCTCCCTCATGCGACGCAGGCTGTGCGCAACTGTAGATGTACATGTACAAGCTGGGTTTTTTTTTACCCTTGCATCTTGATCAGTGTCATTTTAAACATAGGCAAATGCTCAGTGTTCCTGTAACTGGGTTTTGTTGTATGCTAGTTCCTTGTCAAAATAAAAGAAAGAAGTGTGAAACGGACAGTATTGGTATAATTTCTAAACATATATGACTGAACGAAGAAAATAAGATCCTCAAAAGTGTAGCCAGTCCTCGTTTAGATTTGCCAATAAAACAAATTCATTGGTCTACGTCTCATCTGGTATAACTCAAGGTTATATATAGTTGTTTATACGCCATGTAACAAGCATAAGTGCATGTACTCGAATCCAGATTATAATACTTTCATACTGCATATAGCGGGAACCAGATTTTAAACCGTGGTTTATGTGCTACAAGACTGTGACTATGCTGAAAACAATTAGTTATCGTGTTTAAACTTAGTTATCGATCCTTCCACGGTGTGCATTACGGAGATGGAGGAGGACCCTTTCCTGTTTTGTCCATAAAATTAGCTGTTCTTCGGACTCTTCATGGGGCCAAATACGTGGAACGAGCGGGCGGGATACCCCTCTTTGTAAGATTTACGAGGCGAAACGAAACACATGTACTATGATTTTTCTTCCAGGTGCAGGAATGATACCAAAACAATTGTGACCATTCTCAGTTAAAACGGTGCATATTAACAACACGCAATTTAATCCATTTTTAATAATAATATTACGAGTGAAAATTTCGGATTATAAATATTCGTAAGCATTTCTTTGAAGGGACTGAGTATAGAGCACCAATTAGCAACAAAAAAAAGAATGATATTAAAATGACTTTTTGTGGCCTGTGTCTATTTTTTTATGGCCCGTGTACATTTTTGTGGCCTGTGTCTAGTTTTTGTGGCTAGTCCAATATTTAGAGAAAAATAATTTTGGAAAAAAAAAGTTTTAGAAGATTTAATATAATGAGGATCTTTTAAAATTTGATATGTAATTCAAAATCCCAATGGGCTTCAATTAAATGTTAGTACACTGAAGACTTAAGTATAATGTATATATATATATATACTAGGAACTGAAACCAACTTTTCTATTATCGCTCTAACCAAGTTGAGAAAAAAATATGAACTTTTATCAAGTTTTAACCTTAATTGGACACCAGAAGTAAAATCTGGTTTACTCCCACATATTATTTTTTTCTGTTTTTTACCCGCCATCTGAGACACTGTAATGTTTATATTGGAGGGATTATATTACATCGAAATGACCTCTGCCTGGGTTTCCACCACCCGTTATATGAACATAACCTCGAGCACTTCAGCGTCTTGTCAAAATACTGTCTAAATAGTTTGCACACGGCCCGCAAGTTGAGAACTCTGGCCGTAGTAGCAGATGACATTTATAAACATGGCGGACCCGAGTAACGAAGTCATCGAATCGGCGATAGTAATGTCCGAAAATGATGTGGATAACAAGAGATTACTATCCTACAGAAAGGTAAGTTAGCAAGATCAATATATGTTTTAACTTTCTGTATGGTTATATTAAGCTGCAACCTTTTCAGGAAAGAAAAATCACAGTTTCCATAGCGTTCGGTGAGCGCTGAGCCACCGCTCAGACAGATATAAATAGAACCCCGGTTGTCAATCAAGAGTCATTCACCGCACCTCGTGCGGTACCTGAGCTGATTGTCGTGTGCCCAGCTGGAGTTAGTCAGCCGGCGTTATCAAATGATAAAGCACAGACCAATATAACACCAATGATAACGTAAAGTGTGTTAAGTTAATTAGATTACCAGATACAATGGGACTATGCTTGAACAGTGGAGTTGGTGACCTTTTTGGGTCGGGTCAGTGGGCATTCACAACAACAAATGATTCAGTATTCAGGCACGCCTGTGTACATGCACTGCACGGATAAATTGCATTAATTACAGATGCGAAATCTTGAAATCATTGTCTTTATGCATTGAAATATCCAAAACTTTAGATTGATTTGTCAGTTGGTAATATAAATGTAATAAGAGGATGAAGGAAATTAACTTTTTTCATTGCAGAGTTTATTTAAGACATCACACCCCTTAAAGAAAGGAAAACTTAAATTGTGCAAAGAAGGAAAGTTTGATTATATATATACCATACTAATATATTCTGCAGATTAAATCGTCTCATTGCCTTTTTTAAGGGTTTTTTTTTAAATTTTAGGTATTTCCTTTTGTCATTTGTTATTGTGACAGAACTTATTTGATTATAGTTGCATTGTTTATTGTCCGAGTAAAAGCTCTTTATCTCATGTTGTATACAGTGTGTGTTAGAAATAGCAGATAACCATGGATATCAGTGATCACTCTTGAGCTGTGAAAGTGCTGTTTGGGTAGACTGATAATGGTATTAGTTATATAGAGTCAGTTTCTGTGCCTGATCACATTGATAGCTCAAGGTTACTGTCCAGTGCACAAAGTTCCCATGCCACCCACATGTATCATACAATGTAATACACTGTACACCTGAGAGGAGATTGTTCCCTACCTGAGAGTACAACAGGTAAAACCAGGACTTGATTCATTGAAGCACAGATGGACGATCTGTTTATTATGGCACTTATAACATCCCAATAGATGTACCTATGAATATGTGTGATGCATATAGTTCAAAGGAACTTGTCTCTGAGACAATATGCAATTATAAGACAACACTCAGTTTTCAGATAATTTCTGGTTAATAGATTTATGTCCATACCTGTATGTGAATTATATCTCATTCAGTTAATAGAGTTTGAACATACTGGGAAATACAGCTGGGGTTAATGTTAAGAAACACATCATACAGACTGAACACTTTTTGAATGTCTTACTAAAAGTTTAAGATCTGAAGAAGATCCTGTATCCATTGTTCAAGTAAAGGTACATTTTTACCAACAAAGCCACAGAGCAACTGCACTGGGATATTATAAAAACAATGTAACACCAGTGTCTTGCAGTTTTTTAGCACACTCAATATGAACTACATGCTTTCAGCATTTCGGGGCCATTTATGAAATAGATAAATACATTCTACAGTCTCAGCAGAACACTTATCAGCACACAGAATATGTTTTATACATCTTTCAAGAGCACATCTATATCCTGGGGCCTGTCGACACAGGAGGGGTTCACGTTAAACCCACCAGTACAACTCTGACTCACTTCCATGGAAACATTGTGGTGTTGTTTCAGTAATCCTTGCACTGGCTAGTCATGGTTTATCTTGCACGATTTGTGGTGATTCTACTTGCTACTAATTGTCTGAATTCTCCACCAGATGGTGCTTTGAATTCACAAAAAAAATTAGACTGGACAGGATTTGCAGAGCTCCTGCTTTATATCACCAGACACAGATGGAAATCTGAATTATTGCGTAATAATTGTTGAATTAGTGCATGGCAGAAATTACTGCATAATTCCTACCACATAAAATATTGGCATAACAAACTATTGCATAAGTCACATCTGCATGTAACCCATTAGTATTTCTTGTGGTATGATCATGCAAACCAGTCCTTAATTACACAAGGCATTTTTTTCATTGAGATTTTCTCCACACTCTTTGATACAGCTATGACAGCCACACCTCCACTCACCAGTAGGGACTCTATCAGTGCAGGAGAAAAGTGCAATTAATATATCATGGTTGTGAAAATTTACCATCCGATTGTTAAAGACCAGGCATTTACTGTTAGTAATGTAATATCATTTATATTAACTAATATATAATTTGCTTTGTGTCAGTTATACCTCCAGTGAAACCAACAAGAATAGCTGCATTATGTAATTTGTTCAATACTTATTCTGATTACAGCTTAATTCCATTATTATCTGAATTTTCTTACACTGGATATGAACTTGCCTTGACCCTAAGCCATGAATAATTGATCACTCAGTCTCTTGGCCTATGATTAAGGAGAGCAGGAATAAAGGACCATCTCTTTAACAAGTTCACTAATTGTGCATGGTTGACCATAACAAATGCTCTCCTTAATATTGATAAGAATAGCAGCCTAGGGGTTTATTTAAATTAAAAAATATACTGTATTATATAGTTATGCAACTCATGTGCTTGCTATTTTACTTTTTGTGTGATTGTTAAAAATGATGTTGCAGTGTTAGACTTGGGTAATGTTATAATTCTGTTTCTGGAGAACTGCTACAGTAGTATTTAGAAAGATGTACAACAAGGTTTGATACTGAAATTTAAGCTATTATAATAGCTTTGATGGTGATGAAGGTCATGCATGTGTAGCAGTGACATCGTTTAACTTATTATCAGGAAAACCATCCTTGTTATCTTTATTTGTTAAGATTAGATAACAACTGACATACTTTTGTAAATGGTGTTCTTATTATCAAGTCTTTCCTTTGATTGTGTAGCACACTTGAATCCCTCTTTTGACATGTAAAAGAGAATTAAGTGTAAACAATGAATGTTTATGGCAGCAATTTAAGTTGGAGAGCAAGGCAGCATAAAAAATCCACCACAAGGCATGTGTTGTCTAGCCCAATTTACCCATTGATTTATTGCATAGGTTAGAGGTTCAGTGTTGTTAATAAACTGATTATTTCAAGCTATACATTAATTCAGTTCATGTTAGTACAGTTATGTAACTTTAAATTAGGTGGAAGTTATGTATTTACTTTTGTTTGTATTTCCTGCCTGTTTGTCTGGTTGTATGTCTTTGTGGTATCAGATCTTGTTTAGTTATTATGAATTTCATATAATTTTCAGAAAGATCTTTAAGCAGGCAACATTTAATGAAATTTGGAGTGTTTTGGTTATGATAATAATATTTCTTTTGTTTTTATACTTATTGCATGCTTTCTGTAAGTTACACAGCATTAATTTCAAATTTACATAGATTGATGTTTGCGAATAAGACAGTGAAAAAGTAACCTGACAGGGTTGATTTTAGGGACCATCATGTATTAAATATTCATGTTGTATACAATTTGCAGACAGATATTGCTCCCAGTCAATATAAGGTGTCACAAGTTTATATTTACTCACATTGAGCTATGGCTCACTATCAGTTAAGGCAGCCAATATATTATGCTAATCAGCCTTGTAAGGCAGCTTGGAGCATGAAGGAGCACAAAGACTAAAATTTACACATTAAATATTTATCATTAGTAGTTCAGAAGTTCAGTTTGTTCACTGGTACAAATAAACTTCATGAAGACAATTAAGATATTTAATAAGTTAATAATAAGATGGTGATTTTAAGACTTACTTTGAAAAATACTTGTCTCATAAATTTCATAGGTAAAGCTCACACAATGTCTATTCTTGTCCGAGTACAAGATTTCTTAAAAGGTTATCAGATTAATTTAACACAATTGTAGTTAAGATGTTGGCCTTGAGGGATGGATAATTTGA
Source organism: Sipunculus nudus (assembly GCA_026874595.1). NCBI lineage: Eukaryota > Metazoa > Annelida > Sipuncula > Golfingiida > Sipunculidae > Sipunculus > Sipunculus nudus. Next base: position 10,471,771 of record CM049311.1, on the reverse strand, counting down.
TTAAAAAGATAATTTATTCTGTTATTTTTGTACATCTGTCTCTGGACAAAGAACTACCAGTTTTGCCAAAATCTTATAACGAAATGGTTCAATGTGGATGGTTGCTGCATGTGAGTTAACATCATTATATAATATTTATCAGAATTGTTTCCCATTCTTTTGCATGGGCTGGAATATTTGTGTTTGATGGAAGGATTTGCTCTTCCTTGAAAACCCTCTGATTTAGATTGGATAAACTACCATTTTCTTTGTCTCACAGCCAAACTAATTAATCCACCAGTCAATGACAGACATTACTCTGTGAGGGACTGCAGCAAGTGCTTCATAATATTGAACAAATAGCATGGTATTTAGCAGGTCCTTAGCCGGAGGAAACTAGATAGAGGAGTGGTTAATTCTGTGTGTATTTTATGCGTCAGTCTATGACAAGGTATAGGAGCAGCAGGGACTAGAACAGTATTGGTTCACGCCAGATCATTGTCAGTGTTTTATTGTTTGTAGAAGCTCTCTGGCCACCAGGAAAATCAATCATTCCCTGCGTGGGACAATATTAATGGGGTTTTTGTGACGGTTACTCACTGGACGTCTGTTGAACAGCAGTCTGAAGAGGAACATGAATGTTTATTCAGATAGATTTGTTGAGTTGGGATTTAGGATTGGTAATCTGTCTATGGTTAGTTTATGTTTACAACTGCTCTGAAAGGTTGCTGTCATAAAAGAACATTAAAATTTAGACAGGGGATCTTCAGTCACATGAAACAGAGGGAAATATATGCAGTGCATATCTAACTTAAATACTCGAACATTATTATTTCATTTATGGGATGTGTCATATCTTTGATTAATATATACTGTTAGAATAATAATAATAATAATAATAATAATAATAATAATAATAATGAGCCAATCCCTAAAAAGCACTGCTTTGTGTGTTTCTTTGGTGGTTTGTTGCCTGTCATCAGGATTTCATGTATCAGCTACTGAACTGAAATGAAACTTTGCGGAGAGGTTTGACATTGACCAGTCTGACCATAGAAAAATCAGTAGAATTTAGCTGTGGATTTTAATAAAGGGAGCATCCAGATTGTTCTGTAATGGTAGGGGTATGTTCTCCATGGAGTGCCATTTATTTTTGCTATGTAAAACAGGATTCTGGGCCCAGATCATCATCACAGAGGACTGAGATGAGGTCTACGTTGTGTAAAACTTTATGGTGCAAGTGAGCTGTAGTTTTTGAGTTCCAGGTATAGACATTCATACTTCACATGTACCTTATTGCATAGACATTGCCCTCCCCTCAGGGGGTGAGGGTAACAAATAGACGTACAAACCACAGGTAGATTGTCTGTATGTTATATCTGTCTAGGTGGCAAAATTTTTAATGCATGATTGACCATGCAACTGAACTATAAATCTTTGAAAAGGGAGTCTATTTGCTTCATCCCTCTGAAAATATAAATGGTCTGTATGGACCCATATGTATATAAACTACAGGACACTGATAATTTGGTAGCCCTGTGTAAGGTCACCAGCACAATACCTGTGATGTGTACCTACAGATACTTTAACTATGTAATATTACGGCCAGGCCACCATTCTGACACTATGTCAACTGGTCTGCTTTTACTGAGAGGGAGGACTCCGCATTCATCTTGACCTGTACAACTGGTACTTGTGTTGTACAAATAAGCACCACCTGTACACCTCGGTAATACTTGATTCATGAATGTCTCAACTTAAACCTCACAGATGTGTCTTACTCTCAAAGGTCATGTCTTTCAGTGGTCTTGTATGGAAATAACTTAGCAAATTGCAACATTAATATAAAAATTTATAATCTATAAGTTATTTCCTCCAATTAGCCACCTGCAATCTATCTGTGGCACTGTCACAAGTCACAAATCTTAACTGCCAGTTTTGAAAGGTTCTTGGCATCCAGACAGGTCTTGCATTCATTTGATTTAATTGAAACCCAAATTTGGAAATTGGAAACAAACATTCAGTTGACTTAGGTGTAAAAAGAAGATTTCCTGAACAGGGAAAGCCAGATGTTTAATTTTCAAGGTTTGCTGAACATATACTGTTTCAAATCATATTATTGATATAATTTGCTTCATTTATATGCCTACCGTTGTCTTCTGGCAAAACTGGAGGAATTTGGGTGAAATCAGAATATTGAAACTGGTAATACCAAGAAATTTCAGTTTTACTTAGGAATTAATGCTGCATCAAGTAGCTTCCACAAATTGGTTTCCAGAATTCTCAAAATTCCTCGCATGTCTTTCTCATTGAACTGTTTTTCAGACAAAAACCTTTTATTTTCTTATTACAGTCTAATTACCACAATAGGCCTAATGATGGCAACTTATGCCCCAAAAAGTGCTGTAGTTATTTGCTTGAACACTAGGAGCAGGAAATTGTGTTTTTCTTGAGGAAGAACACAAGACTAATTACCTGAAGACAGCCGTAACTGCCAGTACGTGTTATGTGTAGATCAGGGTAAATTATACGTAAATAGCTCAAGTGAAATCCTCTTTGTTTTTGTTACCAATGTCTGCTACTGGCTGCAGATGTCAAGAAGATGCCACTCACAAGGTCATCATTTGGTAATAAATCCACAAGGCTGGCTCTATCACTGATTACCAGGTACATATTGGTGTGAAACCTTTTTTTTTTGCCAGACTGTTTTCAGACAGTGTGTCCCATATTACTGTTCAAGGAATATTCCTTAAATTACCTTGTACTCTACAAAGAACTGAGAATGTATGGACACACCAACCATTAAATACTATATGTTAGAACTATCTACCTGCTTTTTCAGTGGAATAAATCACAGGAACTTGATACAAAGCTTAACAAATTGACATAAGCACACCATATGTAAAAATAAATTTGTTGCTCCTTTACCTATTATTTTATCAAATCAAATGTTTAATCAGACTTGCATCAAATTTATTAAAATTGGCAGTCTTTTTCAGTGTGCTGGACTTGACATTACATCAGTAAAACTTTATAGCTTTAATTTTCATCTCTGTCATATCTGAATTTCTCGTTTATTTTGGCTCTTCATTCCTGAAGGTCATGCACATGAGGTCTGCAACTAGGGCTCTCACATGCTATCTCTCCTTCTCTACTCTAAATTAAGTTTGTTAATAATTGATATAATTGATAAATAATAACTAGGTGTTTTATGGTACAACCATTATATGAATAAGTTACTGGAAGGTAACGTGAATGAACATACACGTGTCAGATCAGACGTCACTGCAGAGAACAAACACCAGAAGTGAGTAAAGCAAATACTTGGGGAGTATGGGAAACTGTTTGGTCTGTGCTGTGATCACTACTAACAACTCAGATACAAATATCTGACAGTATAGTAGGATGCTGTGTTTGTGATTAACAGTTGTTATAGCAGAGTATACACTCAAGAAATTCTCAGAAGTCCTGTTTGATATGGAAAGTCCTTTCAAATAGGGACCTTGCACATTTTGTCAACTTATAATTCAGTCTATAAAGTTAAAAGGACATAATCAGAGGCAATATTATGCCTGTTCTTTCACACTTTCAGTTATGTTTTGCTATTTTCAAAATTTCCAAGCAAAACCATCCGAGCCCACAGTCTCAGTACCTCACAAACAGCTGTTTAACACCTTGTCATGGCTCTGCGTGTTGGTTAACCCAGTCCACGTGTGTATGTTTACCATAACCAGGCCGGATGACCGGAAGTACGATTGTGAACCGCAACAAGCAGTTTTTGCCAGCGGGAACATGTATTACATTTTTTTGGCCAAGTCAGTCGGGGCATCTCCTCATTGACACGTGTTATCCCTCTGCGATGCACACTGCCCAACGCGCCGTGTTTAGTTGACACCTGTGATCGCGCCATGTTCACTGTTATTAACACCAGTTAAAAGGAGTAAGCTAATGGTTTCAAGGCAACATCTGGGCAGGTACAGATTTATTTGAAAGGGAAGCAGGTATTTTGCATGTAAATTCAGCTTGCACAATAGGGGATAGGGCCCCTTTAACTAGTGACCTCTTGGTTCAGATCACCCTGAATGTTTTAAATCATGTGTGTTAGGGCAAAATAAAAAAAAGGTATGGTTCTCAGGCACTTTTTTTCAGAAACCAATGCGGGCGGGCAGATTTTTTATTTTAAATTTTTTTGTATGTTATGATAAAAATGTCAAATGATAGAGGGAAAATCATGATAATAACAGATTTATTTTGCTGAACAAGTTAAAGCACTACATAACAAAGGAAATTTTATGATTTTATCTTCTCGAAAGCGGCTGCAACTCAAAATTGGTAAGTTTCTATTGAAAATCAAAATAAAAATTTTTGATGCGGGGGGTTAAAATTGATGCGGGCGGTGCCTGAGAACCATACCTTTTATTTTTTTTGCTTTATCAGTTTCTTCTTTAATTGTAGTTGTAGGAATTTACAGCTTAGTTGGTAATTAGCGTATGAGAATGTTTGAACATAATGTGAACACACAATCTAGTTCCTGCAAGTCCAGCATCAGTTAGGTATTAACCTGTCACCTTTGATTTAATACTGTGGTTTGCTTTATATTCCCATTGATTATAATCAGGATTTTCCTTTATTCATTGTTTTGTAACAGTTTAATTTTCAGGGTATCATAGTAAATTACCCTTGAAAGAGTATATTAGTTTGAGAACATGTGTGTTTTTGAAGGGCGGGGATAGGGCATTTTTCCTTAATTTTAATTTGGGTTCATAATCTTAGACTTAAACAAATGGAAAATCTTGTTTTCATTATTGACAGATGATACAAAAGATCTTATATTATTATAAAATCAGTCTTGTCTTTGACATTTTGACATCATATATGCATGTACAGGAGTTACCAATGAATACTGCTGTATAAACAAATATAAAAGTTGAGGGGTCATCATATTCAGGAAGGTTTCTTTTCACAAAAATTTCTCTTTCATTGATATTTGAGAACATGAAACTCTCACAAACATAAGCCAACCATGGTATCAGATAATAATGAGGATGTGATGCATTCATCAATCATATATGCAAACCATATAATATATAAACAGATAATTAAACAGATAATTTATATTTGTACAGTACAAATGATTATAAGCAGTGAAGATGGATTAACTAATCTGTCTAGATCATAATTTTTTTTATATTATTACAATGCAAAATGTAGTCCCATCCAAAACAGTCAGATATCTTAATATGAATAAAACCCTTACTTTATATTTATAGTTAACAATTCTTGTTCAACATGTGCAGCCAGACTGTCCTATATATATGCAACTCTTATATTTATTCATACCGCTGAACAATACTCTGGGATCTGGGTGGTCCACAGTGCTTGCTCAGTGATGAATAAAATATGCTAATATGATAGATACTGCAGGAAACTCATGAGAAAAAAGTTTCAATATGCTTCACAAGCACACATTAATTGTCAGCGTTTATTTGCTGTGAAAAGCCTGTTACATTATTTCATTATTTTTATAACTTCCTTGTGTTTAGAGGCCCTTAGCACAAAATTGTATTTAATTGTCAGTTAATTAAGTGATAGAGCTTGTTCAGCAAACTGAAAGTCTTATATATCTTACTTGAATGAGCATCATTGATGGAAAATTAGAAAAGTCTGTTTATATAATCAAATTCTGTTCATCTTATAAGTTATTCATGAATGATAGACCTTGGATTTTAAAAGACAGCATATTCAGTTAGTTACTTACTTTCTGCACTGTATGTGTTCAAGGCTTTATAACTACTATACATTTTGAACCATATGTACAAAATCATATTCCGCCGTTACATCTGTGTAGAGTTAAAGTTAAAATACATACTTATTGCTTTGTATGGAACAAAACGGAAGACATACACGACGTCACGCAAACCTGGATCTGATGAGTCATGAATTCCTTATGAGCTGTGACTTACTCATGCATGGTAATATATAATCATATATAAGCACAACAGGTAAAGAAAAAGTAGCTCTTTCATCAGTTTATACACTGTTCATTTTGTCTGCTTATGTATGCATATTTAACCTGTCATCTGTCAGCCATAATTCACTGCTTCAGTATACAAAGGTAATATTCACACCTGCCCATTATTTTACTGCTCTTTATATATTTATATCCAGGTAATTGTCATACCTGCACATTATGGGACAATCATTGTTTAATACATTATGAAACAACCCTCCAGTTATTAAATGTACCAATTGATCCTTCTCAATTTTCACTTTATAATTATACAGGTATGGAAAAATTCTGCAGGTTTAAGAAGGACCCTTTCATTACATTGTAAATTACACAGCATTGTAAACAAAAATACGTTTATTATTTCCTGGTAGGTTTCATATTTGTAATACCTGGAGTTTTTAGATGAATAAGTCACCACATGTTGTTCAGATGTTTAGTTCTTCTGTTCTGACAGAATCAATGTGAACTTAATGGTCCTTCAGTTATTGACAGGAAATCTTCATTAGAGATTTCTATTTATTTTAATCGTTATGTATGTCCAGATCTTGTTTCCCCAGGGGTCATATCTGACCCTACTTTGATAACACTTCATTATTGTTCATGGGAAAAGTTTTTTCTTTGATCAAATGTTTAGTGTAGTAAAACTATGTGCACATATTATGCCAGGACTTAGGTTTGATCCCAGGACAGATCAATATCAGTTATATTAACATGGGAGTGAATAACAGTTCAGCCTAGGTGGAGGGATTTGATCTCTACTGAAGGTTCTCTAGTTGATATGATTACCATATAATAAGCTCAGATAACTACCTCTGATACAACATGTTATTACACACAGTGTGATGTTATTATGTACCAGGCCACATGCATGCCATGCACGTGTTAGTGGAATGAGTCTGGGGGTGGAGGTATTTGCTCTCTACTAGGTGTTCTCTAGTTTATATGATTACCATATAATTAGCTCAGATAACTACCTCTGATACAACATGTTATTACACACAAAGTGTGATGTTATTATGTACCAGGCCACAGGCATGCCATGCATGTGCTAGTGGGATGTGCTTGGGGGTGGAGGTCATGGATTACATGTCATGATATTACCACATAAGTTATATCAAATTATCACTTACCCATAAACAGCCAATTACACTGAAACACGATGTATTTACAACTTGTAAAAAATGTGTGTTGGTGGCAGATAATTTGAGATGCACACATTACCACAATCATCACTCATCCATAAACCACATTAATTTAAAGCATATGGTTTACAACTGACAAAACAAAGTCCATGAATTTGGTGACACTACTGTCATTGTTATACACTTTTTCCACTGACTTAATCTTCACTAACTGGATTATATCCTAAACCCATTTAAAGATATGGAATTTTTCAGCAAAGGTTGAAAACTGTGACTAAAATGTTCCAAAAAGAAACTGTGTCAGACACAGTTTCTTATCAAGTTTCAACAGTTACGCACATTGATGAAAGTGTACCTGCCTACGAGGTGATTGTATTACTTGTATAGGTTCAACATCCTCTAGCCATTGTCGCTGCCCTAAGTAAATAACCCTCTGTATTTTATGCAAGGCTGCACTGTCTCCATCCTTTCACTTTATATCTACCATCAGGATTAGTGCACTTTTACATTTGTTAACTGTCTTCTTTAGCTATTTTGTTTAATTACACCTTTCCTTCTCTCGTAAAGCCAGCTACTCACCTGTCTTACCTGTAGATTTAAAGTGATTTCTTTCAGTGTACATATTAATGAACTGTATGTGTCTTGGCACCTAATGTCTTTTTTCAATGTGTTTTGGGTTATCTTGGCGGGCCCCCCACATGTTATAAACATTTGAATATAAACAAAATGAACTGCCTGTGTGTTGTGGGATCAGTGCTTTTTTGGCACATTCTTATCAAAGGTTCCTGGGATTATCTTAGTTAATAGATGTCAGATATCAGAACAGGTCCCTTTTAAGGTTAGTTTAGAATCACTGTTGAGGGCATGGATCCCTTTTAGTGAATGAGTACGCTGCCTTGTGTACACCTGTTTTATAAAAATTAAACTGAGTAAGATAAGGAATGAATAAACCATAGTGAGCGGAGAGGTGTTGAAATGGATAAAAACATGTGTGACAGATAGATAACACCGGTGTTCTTGTTGTGTCTAAGTAGACATTTTATTTAATAACAATGTACTTTGAAATCAGAGAAGACATAACAGTTTAGTAGCATAATCTTGCAAGGTCATGCATACAGTCAAGGGAAAACGGCTTTTACAGAGTTGTAGAAAACCAGTTGTGGTTGTGAAATGGCAAGCTTATTTCATGAGGAGAGGAGGTTTATATTTAATTATAGAAACACAGGGATGGAGACTGATGAATAATTGCAGGGACACAAGATTAACTTTTATATATAATTAACCGTGTAATGCCATCTTCAGTCATATATAAACACATAGTGGTTTTCCACTGGTGCGGAGTTCCTATTGACATGCTCGAGAACAAATTTAGTTATCTCTGGTCCACTATGTCTCACTGTGTATCAGACATAAAATAATATGATAATTAACATTTTATACTGATCCTTGGCCACATTGTCCAAGGGATGAAGAACTGTACAGATTTAGTTATATATAGTAGGTTTTATATAGGTATATTCCAAACTTATACAAATTCATTCATGGTCTGTGAAACCATTAGTATAAAAGGGATTATGCCTGGACTGTTTGTATCCAGCTGAGGGTTCATGCAGTCCATATAATCTTGGGACTTGCGTGAATCTCATTACATGCTCCAACAGGCCTCAAAGTACCCCTCATCCCTTCTGTCCACTGTTTGAGATATCAGTTCCCATGTTTGTCCATGCATACATGGGTGGAAAATAAGTGAACCCATGTACCTAGAGTTGGTATATTTTAAAGCAATTCAAGATATATGTTGTGCATTTTAATGCCAGAGTACTAAATGGGCATCAGTAAATGGATGACAGTTTAAATATAACAGTCCCATATGTGTATAAATTTGTACGAGAGACATTAAGAGTGTTTTTACAGTATTTATATATAAATTTATTTTAAAATCATACCAGGTCATAAATTTAATATTTTTGTTTTAAATATTTTAAAAATAAGGTGATATATTGATAAATATGGTTTATTTTCATGACATGTCTCTTCCCATGTGTTTCACTTATCTATGCTAACCAAGGAATGCAAAGAAAAGACCACCAGCATCAGGCAAAGTAATGGGTTCTGAACCACTCACCTTCTCAGGTGAGAGGACCACTCACTCAATTTAAGAAGCTCATAGACTACAAGGTTATAAGGTATGAGTGGGAGGACCAGTCCTGATTGGCTGGTTCTACAAGTTTACCGAGGGCAGACAGTACTGGTGGTGGAGAGCCGGCCAGATGTCTGGATAACAGGGGTTGTGCCATTCAGAAGGAAGGAGTGGGGGCATTACAAGTCTCTCGCCAGCCCTAACACTTCATCTAGCCCTTACATGTTGTCAGGTCACTGGAACAGGCTGTGGTTGAGGCTGACAGCTGTAACTCCTCCTTCTCAGGCCACTGTGTAACAAGTCTCAAGATTAATAATACTCATTCTGTTGTGTCCACAGCAAACTCCATTGGAACATCATCTCTGGTACCTGTAATTTTGAACATGTTTCCTTGCTTATGATATTGATGCAAAGAGAAACAGAAAGACAGACTGACAGGTGCTAGGCATATAGAGAAAAACAGTCACTCAGAAGGTCTACATACCTATTCAGAGTTCAGGAATTTTGATTGTATGTGGGTATCTAAACCCTATCCTCTGTTCTTGATGAGCCCTATTGGAACATCATTTCAGCATTAGTATTATAAGGGTTGACCCAGTTTCTTTTTAGCGAACCTGTGAGCTTATGCGATGGTGCGGCGTCATCACTTCTACGTCGTGCGTCGTACATTGTGTGTGGTCCGTACGTTAACCATAGCTATCTCAAAAATAGCAGGAGCTAGCATCACCAAATTATTTTGCAAATAAACAGTCATCTGAAAAACTCTATCGGATTTTGTTTATTTTTTTCTAGCTGCATTTTCTGAGTTTTTATAGGGAAAAAGCTAAAAAAGCTTTAAAAATCTTCTTCTCCAAAACTGTCCAGCCAAATTGTCTAATATTTCACAGAAATGATCCCTGGAACAATTTTCTCAGGTTTGTGCAATGGTTCCAGTTCAGAGATTTTTGGCCGAGTTACAGGAGGTTGAACTTAGTCATCTGTCCAAAAAAGCACACTAAAATTAAAATCTCAGAAACGGCTAGAGCTATCATCAGCAAATTTTATACCAATGTTTGTCACATATGTCATATCTGAAATTGAGGTATTGGTGGTGCCACCTACATTGATGTGTTTTTTCTAAGTGAAAATGTAATTTTAGATGCTTCTAGCTTATACACTGTTTTATGATGAAACTGTTAAGCTAATTGGTTTAAACTGTACAAGAATAATTCTATGGTAGGATTCTGTCAGTTTTATAAGAATAGATTGGGTAAATGCAGCTTTAAAAAAGCAGTGTAGCCAATTGAAAAAGGCTTTCTGTGTTTGAAAACAGATTTGACAACATGCTGAGTTTCAGCAGCCAATTCAAGAGGTCACCCAGTACAACCCGGTGGGGTCCAGACAACACCATTGCAACTGACCTGGCTCTGTCTGGTGTCTAGACAATGTGTCTAGATGACTAGACACAACTAGACACAACGTCTAGACGTCTAGACACATTGTCTAGATGCAGAATTCCCAGATTATTGGAACTATAGCTTTCAACTGTTTGAAAAAATTTGGTTTGCATTTTAGGCAATCAGGTTTATCATCAGGTCACATGTGAACTGCTGCGCCCTCATTTTTGGTTGACCTCTGACCTTTCCTCGCTGCCCAGCGTCCATTTGTGCATCTGTTTCCAAACAAAACCCACATATCATGGGAACCATTTGACCGACTATTCCTCCTGAAATTTTGCAGGTTTATACATCCTGGACAGCTTTCTCGATTTTATGACAGATGGCACAACCTACAGTCACATTTACTCTGCAGACATACAAGCTCATATCTCGGGAACTTTTTGACCGATTGGGCCAAAATTTGCATGTGTATAGATCTCACATAGCTCTTCATCATAGGCAAAACTGGTGGCGCCACCTGCAACCATTTATGCACAGCGTCCATCTGTTCGTCTGCCTTGGGATAAAATCACTCATATCTCAGCAGTGGATTGACTTATCCAACTGCAATTTTGCAGGTTTATACATCCTGGACAGCTTTCTCGATTTTATGACAAGTGGCGCCACCTAACTTCAAGTTCAATCTGCAGACATCAAAGCTCATATCTCGGGAACCCATTGACTGATTGGGCCAAAATTTTGCATATGTATAGATCTCACATAGCTCTTCATCATAGGCAAAACTGGTGGTGCCACCTGCAACCACTTATGCATAGCGTCCATCTGTTCATCTGCCTTGGGATAAAATTACTCATATTTCAGCATTGGTTTGACTCTATTCCCCTTGCCATTTAATCCATGCCTCACTTTACCCGTCCCACTCTGATTTCTGCGGATAAACATAGTTGCTTGTCGACTACCCATATTCTAGTTTTAAAATGTCCTAGTCTAAAACTTGCAGGTCCGAAACGTCCATTTTGCTGAAATCATAATGACTAAGGTAGATATGCAGGACATAAGAGGATCAATATTTAATTTTAAAAATAAACCTCCATTCACACTCCCAAACTTTGCACAGGTTTGCATAAGGCCTGTAGGCCTTGTTGATAATATAAACACAGATAAACATATAAAATATGTAGCTATAATAATCTGTAGATAAAATATGTAGATCAATAGATAAGAGAGACACACAGAAAAAAGACTCATTTCCCATGCCTTTGCATTCCTGGAGTCCTGGATTTTTAGCGAACCTGTGAGCTTATGCGATGGTGTGGCGTCGTCTGGCGTCCGCCGTCTGTACGTTAACCCATACTATCTTGAAAACGGCAAGAATTAGCATCACAAAATCTTATGCATAAAATTAGTCATCTAAAAAACTCTATCGGATTTTGCTTATTTTTTGGCTAACTGCATTTTCTTAGATTTTATAGGGAAAAAGCTAAAAAAGCTTAAAAAATCTTCTTCTCCAAATCTGTTCAGCCAAATTGTCCAATATTTTACAGAAATGATTCCTTAAACAATTTCTCTCAAGTTTGTTCGAATGGTTTAAGTTTGGTGATTTTTGGCCGAGTTACAGGATGTTGAACTTAGTCATCTGTCCAAAAAAGCATACTAAAATTACAATATCAGAAATGGCTTGAGCTATCATCACCAAATTTTATGCCAATGTTGGTCACATGAGTCATATCTGAAATTGAGGTATTGGTGGCGCCACCTGCATCAGCCTTTTTTGTCATCGGCCTAGGGTAGTGCTTTCTGAAGTTTGTTCAAATGGTCTCAGTTCAGAGACTTTTGGCTAAGTTATGGGAAGCTGAATTTAGTCATATGCCATAACAGCCCATTTAGCTAAGTGGCTACAAAAATCTTCTTCTCAAAAACCACTGGGCCAAATTCTTAAATCTCACACATTAATTATCCTTAGATGTTGATAATTCAAGTTTGTTCAAATGGTCTCAGTTCAGTGACTTTTGGCTGAGTTATGGGAAGGCTGAATTTAGTCATATGCCATAACAGCCCATGTAAGTTAAGTGGCTACAAAAATCTTCTTCTCAAAAATTACTGGGCCAAATTCTTAAATCTCACAAATTAATTATCCTTAGATGTTGATAATTCAAGTTTGTTCAAATGGTCTCAGTTCAGTGACTTTTGGCTAAGTTATGGGAAGCTGAATTTAGTCATATGCCATAACAGCCCATGTTAGCTGAGTGGCTACAAAAATCTTCTTCTCAAAAACCACTGAGCCAAATTCTTAAATCTCATACATTAATTATCCTTAGAAGTTGATAATTCAAATTTGTTCAAATGGTTTTGGTTCAATGATTTTTGGCTGAGTTATGGGAAGCTGAACTTTGCCATTTTGCTGTATTTTCCCATATGAGTTATAAACCTACAAAACGTTTTTCGACTGATGATACTGAGGCCAGTTTGTTTAATATTTTGCAAGAATAATTCCCTGAATCATTCTAATAATAATTGTCTTTTATGGTTCCAAAAAATGAATTTTGGCTGAATTATAAAGATTGAATTGAGTCATTTAACCATATATGTTAGCTGTGTGAAGCAGATACATCTAGCCTAGCACCAGTTTATCAGCATCCATTACATCATGCCTCTAGACATTTAGATTTCAGAATATCTATGGAAAATATTGACAATGTTTTTTAAAAGCTTTTAAAAAATGTAGATTTATGATATTACATATCATCTGTACACTATTCATAATTTCTTAGGAATAGCAGGAGCTACCATCTCCAAATTTTATGCAATTATCAGTCACATATCAAATGGTGATGGATTCAGCTTATTTTTGCTATCTGCATTTACTTAGATTTTACAGGGGAAAAGCTGAAAAAAACTTCTTCTTCTTGTAAAGAGTCCAGCCAAATTGTTCAATATTTTACAGAAATGATCCCAGAGGCGAGCCTTCTCAAGTTTGTTCAAATGGTTTGTGTTGGACAAATTTTAGCAGAGTTACATAACAGGCCAAGATTGTGTATGTTTCTTGAATAGGTTGAGAAACTGTCAACTGTTTCAGATTTGGCAACAGATCAAGAGTTCATTCAGTACGTGCAGCCAGATTTAGGTCAAGAGTTCAATCAGTGCAGCCAAGCACAAGGCATGTGATCACCTCATGGGCAGCATGTGATCATTTCATGGGTAGCATGTGATCACCTCATGAGTATCATGTGATCACCTCATGTTCATTCAGTGCAGCCAGGTACAGGTCAAAAGTTCACTCAGTCTAGCCAGGTGCAGATCAAGAGTGCACTCAGTGCAGTAGCCTGAGCCAGTAATTTGTCACAGTACACTCGGGGCAACAGCCTTTCTCACCTAAGCCTGGTCAGCCCCGTGCATCAGACTCAAGGTAAGTTTGATGTATTGGGCTGATATTCTGACCTGTCTATGTGTCTTTAATGGCTTTCTCGTTCACAAGACAGGTGTTGCCATCTACAATGACTTTTGCAAAGTGTATGTACCTGCTTAATTCTACGGAAGAATTTGATATATCAGCCTGAAATTGGGCATATTTATACATGTCAAATAGCTTTGTCGTATACAAGACTGGTGGTGCCACCTACAATAATTTTTGTGTTGTGTGCACCCATGCCAGAATTTCAGCAGTGATGTTTGTGTATTGTTTCTTGTTCAAAATGTTTAGTACTTGCATTGTTCATATATATGAAAAGTAGTGGTTCAGCATTGAAGCGTTATACCTGGTGTATATCCATATGCACAGGTTCGCATTAGGCCTGTAGGCCTTGTTTTTTTTGTATCTTTTAATATAACGGTGAATAATTGCGATTTGCAAGTGTTCCTGGAAACAACTGTAAAAATCATCACGTAGTTAGTTATCTGCCTGGGAACAGAGGGGCAAACTGCAAGCAGTCTGTGTACATAGAGTTTAATGTGAGCCATATCCTAAGTCCAAGTGGTGGGGGATCTGAAATAATACTTCAGATTTCCCCTGAGACCAGCAGTGGTTTCAGATTTCTTTAATTTACCTGACAGCTGGCCACTATGAGGTGGAAAGGCCTTAATTCATATATGCTTAGAAAGTGAGTTTGCTCACCAATTGGAACCCCCTAATAAAACTTAGACAAATAATATCTCACTCAGGTCATTCTTGCTAATGTGGGGTCATTTTCACATATTTAGTGCATTTCATAAGGGTTGATATTCTTTATCTCTACTTCTACCTTAATTTGTCTTGCTCAACGACACAACTAGAGTTAAATCCTGCAGGGTTAATTCATATTCAGTATATCAACATGAGATGAGAAATGTAAAAATGAACCACAATAAATGGTAATTAAATTTTAAACTCAATGGAATGTTTTTAAATGTCAAGGTTTTTATAGTTTTAAAAGTATTTCATATATTTTTAACATTTTACCAAAAAAAAGGTATGTAACTGATACAGATATTATGAGAAAAAACCTTCCTGGTGAAGATTGGAGACATCAGGGACTGCATCAATTGTCATGAAAACTAATTTGGAAAACATTGTTCATGTGTTATATTTTCTGAAAGATGTGAAAGATATATCTGGTCTTGAACTTGTTGAGTTTGTGTGGTGTTATGCAATGGGGTTCTTAAAATTTTTTCATGCTGTTACAGATGTCTTTTTTATTATGTGACATGGGCGTAACTCATGTTGTAGCGGGCCTGGCCGGGTGTTGCACTCTCAGTTTAATCCATACTGGTTGAACTCTTGCTGTAATGCTAGTCTGGGGCTTTCTTACCTGGCCAGGCCAGGTCAGCCCACGTGTGGACCCTGACATGTGTAGAAACACGGCATTCTTTGTTCTAGAGGTTTCCTGTAACGTGTGTACTGTGTGTCATGTTAGATTCTTTGGGTTGTTCGAGAAATGGAAGGTCCTCGACTTAAGATGAGAAGCTATAAATAGGGGTTGTGTTTTGGAGCCAAGGGAGAGGTGAGAGAATATTCCAGCAGACACAGAAGAGTGGGACCTTTGCTGATACATGCAGCAGTTAGAGATTTTCTTCAAATTTATGATGGATTTTTTATGTAGTCTTCAGTTTGCCTTACGGATCACTGCCAGGATTTCAGTTTTGGATAACAGTAGATTGATTTTGTAATTACAAAGGACTGTTATTCTCCGAGAATATTTGTGTGAACTGTTCATCCAGCTTATACATTTTAAAGGACCTATTGCTGTGACAGTATCCAGATACTGTGCACTTTGTTTATTTTGCAGTGTGATTGTATTGATTTGCTATTATACTGTGTAATTGTATTGACTTAGTGTATTGTTATGTTAGGGTTGTTTTAAGAATAAATTATAGTTATTTGTTAACAAAAAACCACTGACTTCTTTATTCATTCCCGGAGACATTTCACGCTGCCTAGTGTTACAGAATCTGACTTTTTTTTCATTATAAAATTTATGTTCATCACGCATAGGTGATCTGTTGATATTAGGTTCCGTAACAATAAATATATTGCTCTTAAAAATCATAAAAGTCATGGGTTGCTCATCTTCTGAAAGTGTATACACAATGTCCTGTACATATCTTCTCTAGCTTCAACTCTCATGGTAGACAAACTTTCTGTCTGTTGTGTTTTGCAGTAAATATGGCTGCAGGTCTTTTTAATTTGACTGGCAACAGCACTTGCATTATGCAGTCAAGCTTGGAGACTTACAATACACTTACTTAATCAAGGACCATTAACGATACTGCATGTAATGTGTGATCAGAGCGGCCAATACACATTCATATATATTAATTATGTAACATAAATATGTTACAGCTGTATAACTGTCAGAATATTTTGTTTACTCTTGGATCTATAGGACCAGGCCTTCTTTTTCCTGAATAAACTGGTTGTTATTATTATTACATAGTTATGAGTTAAGTACATGCATAAAACACTGGAAATGTTCAGCAATGCATGTTCCATTCTGATTGATGGAGTCACTAGAGAAAAGCAACCACCTGGTCTCATGTCCCAAGAGATAGGCTGGAATAATATCATCTACATGTTAAACAGCCTGACATGGTCAGGGATCCACTGTTTATCTAATAAATATTGAATACACAAGCATTATATGCACAAAACAGTGACAGTTAAATTGTGTTCCTTCTGCTAGACATTCATATATCAGTAGGGAAACATTGTTATCAGGCTAAATTTTTATGTTCTATAAAGGTGTACCATAACAATATGCACACTGGCTATGCATTAGCTTGTGGTAAGGTATAGGACTGTCATTCAGACATGCTATTTAAATCAAGTCCAGGTTGAGGTGAAAGATTTCAGTATGAGCTAGTATGATCTCAACTTGTATGTGTTTAAAGGCATATGCATGTTTGTGCTTGCTTTCTTTCAGGAAAAGAGATTAGATCAGACTTAATCAGCTGGTGGTAATAATTAACACATAGAATGTGTGATCATATTTGGTATATCAGTAATTACAATTGAATATAACCAAAGGAATACTCTCATGTAAATATTGTTAAGATATGGCTCTATTATAAGTTGGAAAATAATGTTATTTGAAATACAGGTCAAAGGTCATGGCTGAATGATCAATTCAAAACATACATATTACTGATTTTGCTCAAATTTACCAAATTTACAGCATTGTTTCAATATTCTTATTCCTCATGCATATTGACCAGGAAACAAGAGGTTGAAGGTCAAGGCTAGATGGCCATGACTCAGATCTATGTCCTTTGTTCTCAAATGAGAAAATAACATAAAATTTCCATAAGTGGCCTTAATTGTTAGAGGTTCTGTGTGTTAATCATTTTATTGTATTATATTTCATGTCTTCATGAAGTGACATCTGGTTTTAATGCATTCAGTTTATCTATTAATTACGTAACAATACACACTGTGTTCCATCAGTTAAAATTATCATCACATGAGTTTGTTTTGATAGAATATAGCTGTACATGGAGTGGTAGTACTCAGTTATGTTGATTAATGAGACACTGCAAGTATTTGTTTGTGTCATTTAAAGGCACTCTTGTTAATGTTCAAAAAGACAAGTTTCCCCCATGGAGCTATCCGTATGCAGTCATAATCTACTTAACGTAGAAAGCTCGCAGTCAGATCGAAAACACATTAAATGCAAAAGCCCCTGGTTTCCAAAATAGTCTCCAAACAGACTGCAGGTTAAGGTCATCAGTTAAAATTATAGGTCATTTATCCATGTTAGGGACTTATTACTGAATGGGAAAATTAATATTGTACTTTTATATTATATGTATTTGGTAAAGTTTATGACTGTATCTCTGTCAAGTTATAGTTTTTTTCTGGCAGTTATGCATGGAAATGGTGGTAAAAGAATCAGAAAGATCTCATTGTTCTGAAATATTTTGCCTGATTTCTGAAATTTTCATATGTAGCAAAAGTAAAATTGAAACTTCATTTAAACTTTTGTAACTTTTGCTGAACACTTGATAGCTCTGGTTTTGCACATTGCTTTTTGTAGCCAAGGATGCTCAACCATTTTAAGTAATATCAGTTAATCCTGTCTCTTTGAGCAGCTTCATTTGTTTTTGTTTTTTAAATCTTAGTTTCCAGTCACTTAGGGTAGATAACAATTTTCCAATGTCTTTGCATATAATAACTACAGTTTTACCAACTTTAGAGACAGTTATTTATTAACTGTTAATCAAATTTTGCCAAATATTTCCAGTCTGTTTCAGTAGCTCCAGTTGCCAGGACAACTCTTTGAAATGTTCTACTGTTCCCAGTCATTTATGATCAGTTTTGTTTTCCAGAAACACCACCTTTAAGATGCATGATCATTATAAATTTCAGAACGTTGATTCTTCCATTTTAAATGGTTGTTATTAGTCAGTGTATATGAGCAGCACTTCAGTGCATTATTGGTTATTCAGTACTCTTTTTAGTAGTCTTTTTATACTTAATAACTTTAACCTATTTAAGTGTGTCTGTAAGGCTTACACTAGCTGTGAGTGTATTTAGCTGAGCAGCTAGCTTAGAGCCATTTATACTGTGTGGTAAACTTCATGATTTGTGAAGTGAGCTGTAGATACCGCTGCCTGGCAGGTTATCCTGCTGTCAGACAAGAAAACTGAACAGATGCTGCCAGTCTTGTAAGGGCCTGCCAGCAGACAACCTCTATCCCTCAGGGTCATCTACCTCCAGAACACTACCAACAAAACCCTCCACATCTCTAGCACTGGAGGGAAGAATAGAATGCTTTATTTCATTTACCATAAAGTTAAAAAATGATAAGGTGATGGGTACCATAAAGAATGTAAAATGATCAGTTCACAGAGGCTCCTGTTGCATTTCCAATAGTTTCTGTATCAGCTGCCCGCTGGCTCTTCTGTGATAGTGTATCTCACCCCACTTCAGATAAGGAAACCACATTTCAGGAGTCTCGCAAAGCAAGCTGGCCCTCAGGGTGACAATACTAGACTATAGCTCCTGAAAAACAAGAAAGCTGCATGATAAATATCTGCTTAGCAGCTATGTAAAAATACACCAGCTACGCATGAAGCTCTGGTATATTGTAAATGAGCTTTTGTTAGCCCATTATAAAAACAATGACATTCAACTTGTCCAACCAGATGTGGAAGCCTGCCTGAAGCTTCAAACACTCAAAATGTCAACGAAGGGGACCACCCCTCTTAACTCCTGCTGTGTGAGATCCTTCATAGCTTTTAAGCCACGTGAATATTTGTCTTACTTAATGATCCAGATATCAGTCTACCTAAAAGACCAGCACATCAAGATTCTGCTTATTTGTATGCTGAGCTATCACTTTTTATTCAATCTTGATATATCGTTGCATCTGAAGATAACTGGGTGTTTCTTCAAGGTCTCAGTTCTTTATGACAAAGCCCATGGATTCACAAGGGTTGTCTGTGCAATGTCAAACTGATATAATGTCCTTTTTGTGAAACTAGGTGTGTGATCTGTTTAACTGAGCATTTTGGTTTTCTTATAAAGAATTTGTATTTCTAACTGTTAGAAAATGACTGTTTAGTCCAAAATGCACAAACATAGGTGAGGAATTAGTGTTTCATGTGTATAAAAATTCTCTGTCAAATGTCTGAATATCTGTCACAAAAAAGGGTATAGAAGAGATACCTTCTTCAAACATTATCTCAATATTCTACCTACGTTCAGGGATGGAGACTAGGGTGGATCCAGGATTTTGGAAAGGAGGGTTTACTGTTATACCAGGGGATAAATTTCCTCAGAGAGGTCCACGGCTCCAGAAGAGGGGGTATCGGTAATTATTCAGAAAACACTGCAAAAATACTACTTCTCACAGAAAGGGATGTTGGGGGTTTAACTCTCCCCTATAAATTCAACCCCTATAAATTCAACAATTGGAAATTTTTAGCTTTCAAACTATCCTGAGCTAGTAAACAATAGTATGATCAGAGTTTCCACACTTTGTCTCATGAAGCTGATGGTATTTCAGACTGAGACTTGGAGTCTGAACTGTTTGGTTTATTGACCGGCAGTCTCCCAGGTCAAGTAGACGGCATTCTGAGCCAATAGGTTCCATCAAATCATGGTAGTCTAGCTGAGATATCATGTCATTAGTGACACAGTGGTTCTTCATCTGGTATAAAATGTATATAGGTTGTTATATATGTCACAAATAATTTGTGGTATATATTAATTAATAGCCTGTGCTCTTGCATTGGAAGTATTAATTTATAGTGTAAAATATGGAATTAAGGACATTTGGTGGGGTGACATTTTTTATACCCTTACAAACATGTTTTAGTTTACTTTACCTGCTCAGCTGTAACAGATGACCTCTCACCTCCTATCAAATGATTACCTGCACAAGAAAGAATTGGAAGGATTAGTAGATATATTTCACTGAATACAATGCGGTTGTCAGGAGATTGATATACCACCCAATGATATGGCTTGTTTAATATGATTATGAGAGTGAGATCTAGTAGCTCTTTGTCATTAGTGTGGATGTACAGAATTTTTCTGTGTATGATTTGCAGCTTTTATACTGAATACATGAATTTCCACATTGACCCTTTATCAATAGTAATAAATCATTAAAAATATACTCAAAACAATGGTATAAGATTGTATTATAGTCTATCGATGTGTATACAAGCATTTCTTCTGCACCATTATATTAGTTTTATGTATAGCCCTTCATAATAAATATGTAGTCCTTATTTGATTTTAATAGACTTTTCAGTCTTTTTGTTAAGACCATGATGAAAGTTCAAAGTAAATGTATTGTTCCTGATTTCAGTGTCTTGTAAACTGAAACATTTGTGATGCTAATTTCCACTTTCACTGCCTTTATTGACTATAAATGATAAAGGTAATAATGCACATGTAAATGTAGGTAACTCTTGGTACTCAGCCATGAGCTACCTGGATGTGAGTAAAAATAGAAGAGTATAAAGAGAGCTAGCTTCTGTGGACAGGTGGTCATCTAGGACCCTGACCCGCTACATGTCAAGAGGGCAGGTCCATGCTTGTAATGTATGTGTTGTGTACCGGCTTATTCCCGGTGGCCAGGAGACATGTATACTCCAGGATCAAGAGCTCACTGCATGTCAGCTGACCTTAACCCTTCATTTCTGTGGGGTCAATCAGCCATGCTCCCCGTCCTCCACTTTCAATCCTGGCTTGTGTCTGTTTCATTGTGATACATTTTGCTTCAATAGTGACTTACCAATCATTCATAAGTGATGTTGCTATCTCTGTCAAGGAGGTGATGTTTTTACCAGTGTCTTCTTGTTTTTAGTCAGTTGGTTTGTCTGTCTGTTATTAGGAATACACAAGCTGTTAAACAAATTTTAAAAAACCTCTGAGATCGATGGTTAGGAAAGGGCCATGGAAGACTCAAATATAACATTTATTATGAAGACAAATTACTCAGGGGAAAATACTGGGCTGATCCGGGATTCGAACCCATGTTGGTGGCACACAAGTCCGGCGTACCAACCGCTTTGCTAGCAAAGCAAGCTTCACTTGCGAGACAGTTCGGTCCGTTTTTATTCACCCCGTAACACACCCCCTCTTAAGAGCATTCTGCTATCAGAACAAGACTAATTATCCCAGGAGTCACACTTTGGTGAGCTTAATCCCTGGGCAACAAAGTTACCATCATCCCGGATGAGCCCCCATTTGTTACGGAGACAAATTACTCAGGGGAAAATCTGGGATTCGAACCCATGTTGGTGGCGCACAAGTCTGGTGTACCAACCGATTCCCTAGCTAAGCAAGCTTCACTAGCGAGACAGTTTGGTCCGCTTTTATGTCACCCCGTAATGCATTATTTTAGGGCTATTTGGGATAAAGGTGTGAATCAAAGGGGATAATGTTGCTCAATAAGGCTGAGGTATGTGCTACATTGGGTACAGTTTCTCTGTTTTATGATCAAGTTATAATTGTCAAGCTGATGTACCCAGCAGTACTACCTTTGCAATATGTATGCTGATTGGGCAGAGGATAGATTTTCAGGCTTTTGTGTTCACTTTGTTCTGTCTGATTGTCTGTTTTTCTTCTCTCTTTGTGTTTTTCAACAGTTATAAATGGTTTTCAGTTAAATTTATTTAGAGACACATGTTGAGGCAAGTAAGAATTAATTAAATTTTTGTTTTTATCACATCCTGATACATTTTTACAGTTGTCTGTTTGTACATCTGTCTCCCTGCCATTTATATCAAAATGCACCTGACACACAGTGGAGGAATCTTGAAATAAAACTTGTATCTCAAGGCAAGGAAAATTTGAACAAATTTAGATGATAATACCTCTGACATAAGTATGGGTGTGTGCTCTGACTGGGTGCTGTCTCATCTTATAAATGCTGTTTGTTAGTCAGAGTATGTACATTAAATGCTCTCTGTATTTATCTATATCATCTGTGATTCAGTCTGACACTTCAAAGTGTGCGGCCCAGGACAGTCACCCTGGCTCAGCAGTGATGAAGCACTACAGCCACTTGACTCCATCTTCTGTATAACAACACTCAACAGGCTTCCTGTTGCAGAGAGTTAAGAATAGCGACCCAACACTGCATGTGTCAGACACTAATATAAAGACGGCCACAATAGAACCATTATTTACCATTTACTGGAGTTCAAGAGCTGCTGCCCCCATGAGCAGCTATAAATAATCTCAGTGTGAGATAGCCAAGATATTTGATGTATGTGAGATAATGTTTATGTCATCACCGATGTGGCTAGACATGCATGGCTTTCTTTAATTTTGACAACCAGGTGTGACATTTGAAAGCTACATCCAAACTAAAAGATGTATAGATGCTGGCACAATCAAATGTGGACCCTAAAAATACAGGTACAAACTGACATTACAGGGACACCAGGTGGGGCTAGGTTTATATATGACTTGTATATAATACTTTAGCTAATGCGCCAGCTTTATTTTACTGCATATTTGACCCTGGTTATGAGTTTGATATAATTCTTATGAAGCATAATATGCTTATGCATGGGTAGATGTGGATATACAGATATGTTTGAGTCTAAAATTTTATGTGGAGTCTATCCTTAGAAATTATATATTCAAAATTATCAACATTATATATTCAAACTTGAAGTATTAAATTTAAACACACATACTGAAATAAATAGTAGAAAAATTGTGAATAGAACTGGATCTAATAACCTTTCAGGAAAAGAATAAAGTTTTATTGGTTTTGCTCAGGAGGATAAAGGTGAGAGTTCATTATCAAGTCCAGATTGAGGGAAGGTGATCTTCTTTCGCAGTTCACTTCTTGTAATGATTTATATAATTTTGGATTAATGATATATATAATTCTGGATTAAATTATATTTGTTTTTATATGCCTGCCATATGACGGGAGTAATATAGTATACCCACTGTCCGTCCATCTGTTTTACGTCCATCTGTCCGTTAACTTTTAGTGTTGCTGCAATAACTTACTGGGGCTTTGATGGTCTCTCAGGAAACTCACCATCACAAGTCACCACCAGATTATCTCGCCTGATCTTTGATTATGGGCAACATCCACACATATTTAATAAGGTCACGGGTCACTAGGCTACTTTTTGGTGTCACCGCGATAATTTATGAAGAATATGAAGGATTTTGATAAATCTCATTAAGAAATCTTAATCCATGATTTAAAATATCTCACCTGAATTACCTTCTCATCAAAATTCACACATATTTAATGAGGTCAGAGGTCACAAGATAGCCGGCTTGTGTGTATTATGCACATTTGCAGTGCTCTTGTTCAGAATTTTTTGTCCCCTTCTATACTCATGAACATGTCATTGGATACCCCTACTTTTTCTCAAAGCCTAAAACCACCCCAGATATATATATTTTACATTTAACAAGACAAGGTAAGAGTTCAGCACAACACAGGGTGAAGAAATCATAAAAACATTGTACTTTGAAATGAAAAGGAATAAAATCAAACAGAAGAACTGTATGTTTATCATTTAAGTTTGGTGGATTACTTTGTTAATGCTTTAAATTGACAAAAAATTGTGTTCTAACTTAACTCTCAGATGACAAAAAGCCAAATTGGAACTCTCAGATGTGGTTGTGGATGTTTGGTTTGCCTATAACCAGGAACCAACTGTTACACATTCTTGTGATGAAGGATGGTGATTTGATGATCATGAGGAAATTATTATATTTGACGTGCACCATATAATATGTCCAAATCATCAGTATGGAATGCATGATTAAAAGCTGATGTGGCATGAGTTCAGGCTGGAATGCTTGATTAAAGTCAAGTTTTAAGGCCTGGGGTTGGGTATTTTTACACATGTTCCCAGATAATCTACAGTTGGGATGTTTTTTCTATTGTAAACCAGCACGTCAGAAATGAAAGATGTAGTGGTCTTTAATCACCTCCTGAATGAGTACATCACCTTTATAGGGCCCTCTGCCAGGCATTGCTGAAATGCCAGTCGTTTTCAGTTTGTGGAGCTTACAAACCTGGCAAGTTTAACAGGCTCTCCTCTCTGCTGTTTCTTGGCAATTAAAACGGCAATAAATTCTGTAAAACGAGCTTACTAACTGTTTTTCAGTGCACCTACACCAACGTCTGTGTCAGAGTTTCAGCAGGTATTTCTTGGGAACTTAGCATCACGTACCTGGCACATGTCAATTAGAGACATGCCAGACACCCTGAACTCAGCCTTGCAACTCTGTTTTCTCTTTATTTCTGATTAGTTCATATATCAGATTTATCACAAGTTCTACCATGCAATGCACACTGTTTGAATCATCGACATTTATTTCATTCAGAATCATTCAGTTACTTATCTAGTATGTGCTACATGGCATAGATGTCAAATATAATTATCATATACAAAAATCCTGGCTTCCTTCAGTTTAAGGTGAAGGTGGTTATATATATATATATATATATATATATATATATATATATATATATATATATATATATATTTGTAGTAGATGCTAGACTTGATTATTTTGTGAAAATGGTGATCTGTTGCAAGTAGAAAGATTTATGGTTGTGTGGTTTAACCTGGTTGCATGGATTTATCCCATAAACCTGGTTACAGTAGAGGTGTATTAAAGTTTATAGGTCCATAGATCTATATTATGATTTACCATAATTAATGCCACTTGTCCTTTAATTGTCACAGAACTACTCTGATCTTGTGCCTCAGAAATACCTGGATTTATTGTCTTGAAATGTTGGGAATGATTGCATTTATGTCATACTTAAGGGGGGTCATTTCCCATTTTCCCCTCATAACGTCTGAGAAATTTGGCATTGCTTTGCAAAGGAAGCTATGTAGTACATCCAGTGGGTGAATTTGCAGCTCGATTTATTTTTTTTTTTGGTAATAAGCTAGTATTAAGAGGTGCTATTTAAGTTATCTCAAGATATACCAAACGCTAGAATCCGTAGCTTCTGATCTATTCAGGATTGTTCTACTTTGTATATGCTTGTGTATTTGTATAAGTCATATTTATTCCCTAATGAACCATAAGACCTAAGCACTGCATGTCACTGTAGCCTATGCACACACATCAGAAAGTGTACATGACTGTGACAGAGCTGTGTGGTACAAGTGCCCGTGGGCTGGTCCACATTCTCTGGATTAAGTGTGTCCATAAACCTTGAGGGTGCTACACAACAGAGAGACCTTGATGATAGGCTGGATTGTGAAGGCTATGAGTAATCACAGTGCTGATCCAGGCTTCCAAACAGCACCACTGCAGGGAGCCTAAACAAATCTACCCTTCACTAGGTCAGCAAAGCTTAAGTTGCTGAAGGAGCAGGATTTATCTAGATGGAGGGGGGGGGGTGTCATACACTTAAACTTACCCTGGTCTAGGACATCCTATAACAGGTAGACTGGTGTCAGTATTATTGTGGTGTAACGTGCATGTTTCTGGTCCTGACATCATGTTATACTTACTATCATAGCAGCTTCTCATCACTTTACCTGATTCTATCAAATTACTCTCCTGCTTCTAAGACATATAATGTAGTATCATCATGTAAAGTGTTAATGTTACTTCATGTCAGCACCTCACAAGTTGCTGTTGTGGCAGTGGATCTTATTCCTTAAATCAGTCTCCAGTCATACAAATTGCATTTGTAAGGTATAAGGGGATTCACTAATTCAGTATCACTTTTATGCCAAATCTCTCCTTCTACCTCTGTTTCTCTTCTTCTTCTTCTCTCTCTCTCTCTCTCTCTCTCTCTCTCTCTCTCTCTCTCACTCATATGACAATATTTAGCTCAAAACTTTGTATTCCTAGGCTTATATCTAGATTATATCTTTGTCACGTTTATTGTGAAGTTAGATTTAAAAACACTGATAACTTAGCCTTAACCAATGTCCAAAGAAGACTTAACTATTAGAACTTGATTTATATTACAGCACCCGCCCACTCATATTTGCCAAATGTTAGTCCAGATTCTAATGGTTCTTAATGATGGTTTGCAGGGACACCTAAAAATAATGGCATATATAAGAGTCATTCACCCCTATAATAATTCTAAGCCTTCCAGCTATTGCAGTGTTTGTGACATTTATTGGATGTTACTGCATATCGTAACCTAAGAACTGAGAAGAATTGAAGTCTGCATAGGCTTGCGTTAGTTCAAATGGTTTACATTCTTATTGGGAGATTGATAATGACAAGTTAGACATATTTATTCAGGAAACAGCCTATATTTCCTCTTTCTTTATATAGTAGAAACATAGTAAGTAATGACTTACAATGCCCTGGACAAACCATACATACCATTTACACCAGATCTGTCATAACATATTGATTATTATATAATCAATTCAGCTGAGGACTGGCAACCCATTTGTTTCATTTTGATGGATGGTAGTAACCCATTTTTTAGGATTATTTAATACTCCAGTAGCTCGGGGCGTTATCATTTACGGCTGATTACTTTTGCCTGGAAAGCAGATATTTTGTTAAAGAAATGGGTTTGTCCTTTAACTCCTGTCTGTCTTATTGATCTCAGAATACAGATGGGTAGTTGTTAAACAGTTTCAGTGTTGCAACTCGTGAACACTCACAAAGTGTTTATTGATTTGTTTTTCATCTTTGTCCGATATTCATCGATGACGCACTTTGCATTCATATGACCACGACAGTCTAACAAAGAACATTTTTTTTTGTTCTACAGAGAACACAGCCTCTATTTATGGCAGAAATGAGATTTGTGCTTTTTGTGTTCACTCAAGCTTGACATTCAGTTAAAACTGTTCTCTTTACAAAATAAAGACCAACCAGTTAATCTTAGAGATGGTATGCATTATATAAGGTTCAGTAACTAAGTGTAGATCTATAATATAATTTTTTGTCTCTTAACATTTTAGCCCATGAAAGGACCCGTAAAGTTTCAAATATGTTTAAAGTTGACTTGTCAAAATATAACAGATTATTTTCAAACCCCATTGATATGGGAACCCTAGGGACAAATTGCCCACTTCATTTAATTACCCAAGAAGCGTAGGTAAAAAGGTACATGCCAGATAGTCATGGTGATATCATAGAAAAACTGCTCATTATACAGGTGTCCACTTTATAGAGGTGCCCACCAAGAGAGGTTCAACTGTATTACACATTCTTTAATAAGGACATACTAGCATTTTTTCAGATAGATGGCACTTTGATTGACCCTTCTCCAATTGTCCAAAATTAAGTCAAATTGTGCAGGATGCATAGGAAAATATGGTAAACAACCCCCTGTGAGACACATGTGATATGGTTAACAACACTTCAGGCACCAAAATCAGATGTTTCTAAGGCATTTCCACAGAGGACTGCAATTTGTGCCACTGTCAAATTTAGATTACATGCTATTAAAAATCAGATAATTATGAAGAGTGGTCTTTTTACATGGACATAGATATAAACATATCTGGTTGTGAAACAGAGCCAAGACTAAATGCCGCATACAAGTTAAATGAATAACAATGTAATATATATTTATATATACTGACAAAACAAGCCTGCAGTCTCAGTTAAATGTCTGACTCTTAGGGGACAATGCACATTGAAAACTGCAATAATAAAACATTTGTAAACCTATGTCAAAATATTTTAATAGGCATGCAAAGTGGAGTATTGAATATTTCCAACATACAAGCATCCTTGGGACCACAGGTATTGATTCACATAAATAAAAGTGATGGTATATAGCCTCTTGACTTGGTGGGAGACAGACCCTTGGCAGCAAATACATCTGAAATACCATGTGATTGCTTTTTCTTTGCCATCTGGCGATTGCATATTTGAAGACATTTGTCCCACAGGGTGGGCACAATGTAACTGTGTAAACACACTCCACAGCAAATGGAAGCTGACTTACAACCGTCTGGCCTCCTCACTGAGGCTGATCAGCTGAAGAAAACTCACAAGGTAAACCCTGAATGTCGCACTCGTTTGTGTTTGATAAATGTCATTGTCTTTATGTAACATCTGACTGGAATGAATAATTGATCCTCGTGGCAGCAGTGACTGGCAGCAATTTATACAGGGAGGAAAATTGTTTAATCTTCTGCATTTATGCACTTGGATAATACGATTTTTATAATGGAAAAACAAGAACAAAGAGAAGCAAAAAACAGTCCATGGGATATCTGTCAGTTCCAGTTTGCCTTAATGATGTTTTCTTGATCACATATGTAAGGTTCATAGGGTACTGACTCACTCCTGGCAACAGTCCCAAGGTTTAAAGCTGAATTCCCTCAGACACTTGTTACCCCACCATGGTTAATGTTACATAGGAAAACCCCCATCTCACCCACATCCCAAATGTGATGGAGTCATATGTAACAATATTTTAATTTATATGTAATTCAATGAAGCAAGATTAAGTGTCTTCACACCCGTACCAGATACATCTAGATTTTCATTTATATTAGATAAATAGTACTACCACTGAAAATGAATCTGTGGTAAAAGCTTTATATCTATGTTATATGCTGAGGTTACAGTTAAAATTACCATAATTGCTTTAATGAGAAGACAGTGCTGAGGGGGGAGGACATATTAAGTGTCATATTTAACATGGATACCAGTGTTTGGGCTGAATTTTAGACCTGTTGATTTTGCCCAAGTTACTAATTATACATGCTAGGGTGTCACAGCATCTGATTTTGTGGCAGCACATTGATGCATTATAAATGTGACATCTGTTTGAGCCTGTGAACATTGTAATTAAAATTATTTGATAAAACTAAAGTAATTAGCAAAAATTAATTATTTTGTGGATTGGTCTGAAGTTATTTGCTTCTTACTGTTGTTGCTTCTATTTATGTCAGGTCACAAGACTATGTTTTCAGCTCAGCTGACTATAAGTCATCTGAGCTATAGTCGTGGTCCATTATCCGTCGTCCGTCCGTCTGTCTGTCCGTCCATCCGTCTGTCCGTCTGGATGTCCGTCCGTAAGACTGGCACGTTTCGACACCGTTGGACCTACGAATCTGAATTTCGGCATATAGTTAGATGTCCCCATAATCTCCTACCATGCCAAAAATTGGGTCAATAGGACTTCGTTCCTTTGAGATATTTAGGAAAAACCTCAATTTTTTATTAGAAATCTATTTTCACACTTCAGGACTGCCTAATATCAAAACCACTCATCTGGTTTTCTTCATATTTACCATAAATATTCCTCTATATAGTTCCTATGTACATGCCAGATATTAAGTCAGTATTATATAATTTAAAAAAGTTATGGGCCCAAACATAATGGACTTTGTAAAAAAATCAGGAAGATATTTGGTCACTTAAGACCAAAAGTGTTAAAGGTAGGGACTTTTTTCCAGTAATACAACTTTAATTAATCAAAATTTAATTGTATACCAAAAATTAGATCAAAATTTGTTAAATTTTTTTAAATATTGGCAAAAATATAAAATTGGTACCTTAAATTTTGCCCAACTTTGGCCATGGCACGTTTTTTTCCTGTAAGTACTGTGGATTTAATTTTCACACCATGTATACATAAGGATTTAATCTGTTTAAATCTGAAATTTGAAAATAAAAGCTGCAAAATTAGGCTAGTTATTGAATTTTTTTGTAGGCTCTTGTTGTATTCCCTTACATTGTCAAGCAGTCCACTTTGATGACTGTAGGTTATTCAGTGCACATCTCTATGCTCCCCAGGCTGTTGACATAATTTTAGATGTCCCCAAAATCTCCTACCATACCGAAAATTGGGTCATTAGGACTTCGTTCCTTCGAGATATTAAGGAAAAAAACTCTGTTTTCCATAAAAAAAAGCCATTGTTACACTTCAAGGCTGCCTAATATCAAAACCACTGATCTGTTTTTGGTTGTATTTAGTATTCACATTCTTTTATACATTTTCTATGAACATACCAAAAATTAGGTCAGTATTGGGTATTATTTTGAATTTATGGGCCAAAACATAATGCAATTTTTTTAAAAAATCAGGAAATATATTTACTCACATGAGAATTGCTGAACCTAGAGACCTTTTTTCAGGCATATAACTTTTTTTAATCAAGATTCAATTTTTTACCCAAAATTAGATCTGAATTTTGCAAATTTTCAAGTTATTAGCATAAATAAAAAATCAATACCTTAAATTTTGTCCAACTTTGGCACTGTTGATTTAATTTTCCCAGCATATATGCATAAGGATTTAATCTTTTAAAATCTGAACTTTCAAAAGAAATTGATTGGAATGAATAGCTTTTATTCATGTTTTCATACACCATGTCAAGTGTTGTTTACATCTAGCCCACCTAGTAGTACAGCCTTCACTTGCATTATGTAATCCACCCCAGGCAGCTTACCTTGGCCCAGCTTGGCCACTACTAGCAGGCTTCCCCTGGCCCTGCACTCATCCCCCCCCCCAGCTGGTGCATAAACTAGATGAATGTTATAATTTTTCTGTATTTTATTTTATTCTTGGACATGCTACATTTTAGATTTTGTATTGAACCACCAGCGTTACAATGATTAAAATGTACATTTAATTGTGTCCACAAAGTGGTGTATTGCTGTGAAAGTGTGGATGTTCATGAGACAAGTAATTCCTTACTTCAGAAGAGTAAAAACTTCACCAGGTGTGAAATTGACTATTAATTCCAGTAATTAATTAAAACTGGGATAGTAATTAGCACAATGATATTGTTTGTCCCTCATCTAACCAACAGTGTGTATACTTTATTTGAAAATATGTTTTATTTTATCAAATTTACTTTTATTTTATTTTGGTGAATAAAATTAAGCATGTCCTGAAAACTCCAATATGCAACACTTTTTAATAGTGATTCAAGGAATACTCTTGTAGATGCCATGTTGTGGCATTATTTTCATTTAAAATCAGTTTAAACATTTATGATTTAAAAATAATAAAATATATGTGTATGCATAATATGACCCAATGTTTTTTACTCTGTATATATAATGATTGCAACTTTGCAACAATTCTAATATTTTAACTTATATTTTCAGGTTTTTTAATTAAAAATTTATAAACCTGTAAATAAAAAAATGATTCAGATAAAAACTTCTTAATGGAAAAAGTGGATCTGCTTAAAAAAATAGGATTATATATAAACTTAAATGCATTATTCTCTTGAAAGTAAATAAAGGTATTAGTCCATTCTGTCCACTTACCTGTCCATCTGTAAATTTCCGTATGCAACACAGTATCTCAAAACTTTTACTGCTTTTCTTCATGACAGTCTTGTCAGAGTATTAGTTTGCAATCATATATTTAGAACTTTACTATAACCAAGTAGGAGGGCCCCTTTTCTCTTAGCTTTTCATATTCTTATATAAATGAAAAACATTACAATAGAATATTTCTACATCCACCTTCGTGCTGCCCTCACTTTTCCCTTCTCCGAACCCCATCCCAAAGTCAGCCTCAGTAAGCAAGAACAAGATGAATCAGATATATTCATACTTTAATATATTGTATAACTATTTGTCCACAGGTACCTATGTACATGCCAGAAATTATGTCAATATTGTGTAATATGTAGACATAGTGGGCATCACAATAATGTACCTTGTCAAGACTAAAGAGATATTGTGTCATACAGTCACATATTCATAAATCACTTCATCAGCATAGTTAATCATAACATCATATCTGTCAAATTGAACGCTTGCAGACTACCATACACTTTAGATCCTTCAACAAATAGCCTTATCATCATTCTACTACTGCTTATTACTGCTGTCATTGCATTCATATTTGCTCAAATATATCACAATTTTCAACCCCTCCTAAATAAATAAAAAATGAACCACTTTACTCATTTGCTCACATATTACATTACATTCCTTTATAATAGCCCAACATGTACATGATATTCATAAGCTTTATCGACTCGATATAGTATCACAGTGGAGAAACATTTATAGTCAAATCACGATTAGCTGAGCGCCGTGACCTATGGGTCCCTTGTTTAATGTCAGCTAGGTAACAGAGGATAACATAAAATCAATATATCAAAACCTGTTATTGTACATCTGTCATTATATTCCTGTAACAAGCCTTTTATCTTCTTAGGAGTAAGTGACATAACTCTTCCTGGGTACACATTACAGACCAGATTAAGAGATAATTCCTATCTGTTTGGAGCAAGTAAAAAGTAACATATCAATCAAGAAAGATAACAAGTTCAGAGTGGAAGCAAAGTTCTGTGTTAGTAAATCTGTCAAAGTCTGAACTGTGTCCAATGGTCTAGTGTTAGAAGGCTGATGGGTGCTCCAAAACTGTTATCTGTATTGCCTTGTCTGTCCCACTTTATGTAACCAAATTTCAGTGTTTGAAAACATATTTGTAGAACATTTTTTAGAAATTTTTTATCTTTTTTTTTAAAATATTTTTATTGGTGGAGGTAATTATATGACCTCCTTTTTTTTTGCTAAATTAACTACGTATATGTGTACGCCCTTAGTGTGTAATCATCACCATTACTGGGCCACACCACCAAAGACCCCTGGAAGGCACGCTCATGTGTGAGTGAAACACAGCCGTTAGGTACGGCCTTTCCATTACGCCTGCAGAACCCTCATCCTGGGAAGGGATTGAAAAATCTCACAACCTTGACTGAGATTCAAACTCAAGATCTTCCGGTTATGATCCCTGTGCTCTACCTCTGAGCCACAGAAGCTGGTTTTCTTTTTTTTTAAATCTATTTTTAGGATCCAGGCAAAGGAATACATGTAGTCTCTGACTACACATTTAGTTCATATTATTGTTGCAAAGATTACGGAAGGCTTATGTTTGTTGTTTCCTGCATTTTAAATTTGTTTAAAGAAAATATCACTTAAGAGAGGAACCAGTTTTTAAGGCTTGATAGACTCATTTTATGTTTCAGTAAAAGGTATATGACCAGTTGAAAGTAAAAACTAAAAGAAAAATGTTACAAAATGTTTTCTTTTTCTCAAAATACGATACCAGAGGTAATTTTTCCAGTGATTGACTTTATTAAGTTAACTTTTTAAAACTGATAGTGTTTACTGAATAAATTGTACATTAAGGTCCTTCACTTTGGTATGGTTAAATATTTTCTTCATGTTTGTTGTGTGTATATTATGTTTTTTTATGGCAAATTTTATCAAATAAAAAGTGCGGATTTCAAACTTTCCAAATTACCAGCATATTTTGTGTTCTCTGGGAAATAGATATCCAGTTAATACAATGTTTGTATGTGAGGGGCAATATATCTGTCTAGGATTATGTGACTGAAACCCAGGGAGGCTGATGAGAGATTTGGGAGCCTTATATCAAGTGCTTAGATTTGACAATTCACCTGACATGTGACTCTAATTCTGAGCTGTATATGACTGACTGTGATCTTTAAGACAGTGTGATCAAGTGTTTTGTTAAGGAGCACTTCTCTTGTACCAGATGATAAAGTATGTATGTCAAGTTGTCTGTGTAGCTGAAGACAGTTGTTATTTATATAAATATGAAAATATACCATGCTTTTCTACTATAACCATAAATGTAGTTGTTGATGTTTAATGATATCTACAACCTATAGTCTGAAGTGCAGGACTGCTTCCTTGCAGTAATTCTAGGAAGGTCATTGAAGGAGCCATGCAGTACACCAAGTATAAGTAAAAGACCTTGTTGTGTTTATCTCTACTTTGTAACTGGGATAAATGCAGTATTATGTGTTGTTGTACACTCTGTATAAAACAGTGATATATGAGACAAAATACTTTTTAATACCCATAGAAAACAACCCTGAGAAATATTATGACCTTTCTACCAACCATATACTAATAATCATAGCCAAGGAGGTTGTGTTCTCACTTTGGTCTTTTGTTGGTTTGTTAATTTGTTTGTCTTTTAGTTAGAATATGCAAAACATACTGAAAATTGCTGAAATGAGCTGAAAATTGTAAAAGGTCAGTGTAGACATTTGAATATTTGTGAGCATTTGGATACCATGCAGGGGCAGATCCATTGACCTTGGCAGAGGTCATTCTGGTTTGATATATATGATAATATGACATAACCTCTAATATCAATTATTTATATCAGCAAGTGGTAATGTGAGATAAAATTGGTAGTCCTACAGGTATTTGTGTGGGGTAAGTTTTCATATACTGATAACTAAGCTGGGCTTGGTTGTTGACTGTTGTGTTGTGGGGGTGCAATAGGTACAATACAATCCCACCTGGAAGGTAAGTGATATGGTTCCCTTTAATGATACAACCACATTATGAATTGATTTATAGTCTTTATTGATTCACTTACAGTATTGGTTTTGCTTATTTTAGTAAACCTGTTTGAATTAATACAGTATAGGGCAGATATTGCATGGGACAGTTGAATATCAAGTCTAGGCTATCATCAATGCTGCCTAATCAAAAGCTCAAAACTCTTATATGTATATGTATAAAGTTATGATGTTATTGAAATTCTAGTGATGAAATCCAAGTTAACTGATTAAATAAAACCTATATAGTCAATAAGAAGGACATTTGTTTCAGGAATTAAGCCAATTCTTTGACATTTTACCCAAAATTTTTCTTTGAACTGAGGGTTTTATGACAAAGGTCTGCAAGTTCTATCATGAAATATTGATCCATAAACATGATGACATAGACCAGAGAGAGTAGTTGTCAGTGTGGATTGGTTCACATTTGGTAAATTTCCCTTCAGGGAAGCAGGCAGGTGCCATTTGATTGATGGTTTAGTGTCAATTACTCCCAATATTTCTTGATGTAGGTACATTCTGCTAGTAAACATCAAATGATAGATAGAAGCAAATTACAGATAAAGTATTTATAGGAAAATGGTTATGTTAATGACAAAAAGATATGAATGGTAAATGATGATTAGTAACAAAATCACTATGATTTTTTAGCGAACCTGTGAGCTTTTGCAGTGGTGCAGCATCGTCATGCATCGTCTGTACGTTAATGATAGCTATCTCAAAAACAGCAGGAGCTAGCATCACCAATTTTTTTTTTAAAAAAAAACAGTCATCTGAAAAACTCTATCGGATTTTGTTTATTTTTTTCTAACTGCATTTTCTGAGTTTTTATAGGGAAAAAGCTAATAAAGCTTTAAAAATCTTCTTCTCCAAAACTGTCCAGCCAAATTGTCCAATATTTCACAGAAATGATCCCTGGAACAATCTTTTGTTCGAATGGTTCCAGTTCGGAAATTTTTGGCGGAATTACAGGAGGTTGAACTTAGTCATCTGTCCAAAAAAGCACACTAAAATTAAAATCTCAGAAAGGGCTAGAACTATCATCAGCAAATTTTATACCAATGTTTGTCACATATGTTATATCTGAAATTGAGGTATTGGTGGTGCCACCTACATTGATGTGTTTTTAGCTCAGCTGACTATAAGTCATCTGAGCTATAGTTGTGGTCCATTGTCCGTCGTCTGTCCGTCTGTCCGTCGATGTGGCACGTTTTGAAACCGTAAGATCAAGGAATCCAAAATTCTGCATAATGTTAGATGTCCCCAAGATCTCCTACCAAGCCGAAAACTGGGTCTTTGTGACTTCGTTCCTTTTAGAAATTAAGGAAAAACCTCAATTTTTTATTAAAAACCTATTTTTACACTTCAGGACTGCCATCTATCAAAACCACTCATCTGTTTTTCCTCATATTTACCATAATAATTCCTCTATATAGTTCCTATGTACATGCCAGAAATTATGTCTGTATTATGTAAATTTAAAAAGTTATGGGCCCAAACATAATGAATGCATTGTGTAAAAAATCAGGAAAGATATTTGATCACTTAACACAAAATATGTTAAAGCTATAAACTTTTTTTCCAGTAATATAACTTTAATTAATCAAAATTAAATTGTATACCCAAAATTAGATCAAAATCTTTAAAATTTTTTAAAATATTAACAAAAATAAAAAATTGGTACCTTAAATTTTGCCCAACTTTGACCACGGCACGTTTTTTTCCTGTAAGTACTGTGGATTTAATTTTCACAGCATGTTTTTTTAGCATTTTGTCTGTAAACACCAAAAATTTGAAACCAGTTGATCAAAAACTGTAGATTTTATTCAAGTTTTCAAGCACCATGTAACATTGTTTACATCAAGCTAGTGTCATGCAGTTTGCAAGTGCTCAGCTCCCCAGCTTCAGCTCTCAGTTCCTAAAATTTGGCATGCAATTAGATGTCTCAGAAATCCCCTACCATGCCAAGAATTTGGTCACTAGGACTTAATACCTTCGAGATATTAATGACAAACTTCATTTTTCCATTAAAAACCCATTGTTACACTTCAAGACTGCCTAATATCAAAACCACTGATCTGACTTTAATCATATATAATATACATATTTTTCTATACATTCTCTATGCACATAATTTTAATGATAAAAAAGTAAATCATATTATTCATTACTAATCATTAGGGATCATATGAAGGAAATTAATGATAGACAAAGATGCAGTTGATAATATTATTATCTAGATTCCTACTGTGTCTATAGTTAGTACATTGATGTGAAATTAGCCCAAAATGAATATATTACTTTTTTTTTTAATATAAATAAGAGCCATAAAACCAGGTACTTATGAACATTATTTAAATGTGTGAATTTTGTATATTCTGGATTCTCAACATCATTGTTTGGGGAAAACTGAATAAATACCAGACATGGTGCGAATACTTTGCAATTGTATTTAAACATGAATATGAATATGTACTCCATTATAAAATTTCTTTCATAAGAATGGGAATTCAGGTAAAAATGAAAGTATATGAATACCAGTGCAAATACTTTCAAAATGTATTAATGAATGCATTCATGAATATACTCTTTAATATTATTTTAATAATCATTTCAGTTATATTTTATTTGAAAAAAATCATACTATTCTCTTATTTTTAATAAAAATTATATTTTGGACAATTTTTGTAATTTTTTTTTTAATAAATAGTTAGACTCTTATATTATATGTTCTGCTTATAAGTGTAGCCAATTGAAAAAGGCTTTCTGTGTTTGAAAACAGATTTGACAACATGCTGAGTTTCAGCAGCCAATTCAAGAGGTCACCCAGTACAACCAGGTGGGGTCCAGACATCACCATTGCAACTGACCTGGCTCTGTCTGGTGTCTAGACAATGTGTCTAGACGACTAGACACAGCGTCTAGACGTCTAGACACAATGTCTGGATGCAGAATTACCAGATTATTGGAACTATATCTTTCAACTGTTTGAAAAAACTTGGTTTGCATTTTAAGTGAATCAGGTTTATCATCAGGTCACGTGAACTGCTGCGCCCTCATTTTTGGTTGACCTCTGACCTTTCCTCGCTGCCCAGAGTCCATTTGTGCGTCGGTTTCCACACATAAACCAACATATCTTGGGAACCATTTGACCGATTAGGCCAAATTTTGCATGTGTATAGATCTCACATTGCTCTTCATCATAGGCAAAACTGGTGGCGCCACCTGCAACCATTGATGCACAGCGTCCATCTGTTCATCGGCCTTGGGATAATATCATTCATATCTCAGCAGTGGTTTGACTTATCTACCTGAAATATTACAGGTTTATACATCCTGGACAGCTTTCTTGAATTTCTGTGGTGAAGACTTCAGGATTTAAATCTGGTCTGGCCTGATTTTAAACAGGGCCAGCCCAAATTAGAATTTTGATCTCGACCGGTCAGGTTAACAATCCTGTGGCGAACGGATTTTAAATTGGACTAGCCCAGATCAGAATCCTAATCTACTCCTAGGCTGGCTTCAATTACACTATATTTATCTAGCTGGCCTTTAATCAATTCAAAGAATTTGAGACTGCCAAATGACAGCAATCATATCATTTTCTCAGCTGTGGATTTTCTGCTATTGAAAATTACAGTAATGGTATCATAAACCTCTCCCTAGCCCGATGTTAGGGCACAATGTCATGCTGCTCACCCAAATGAGTATCAAGACTGATAAATTACTATTGTTCACTTATAAATGAGTAAAGCTGGTTTTTAATTATGCATGTATATATTTAATATTACACATGTAATTTTTATATTCAGAACAGAAAATTATCTCAGTTAAGTGGAAAATTTTTATATTAAGTCAAGTAGATGTCTCAGAACTGACAAATATTCTAAACTGTGATTAATTATGGCAGTTGGTTTAGGTGAAGTTCAAATGTAATCTTGTATGCTTGAAGAATAGATGAAACTGTGATTAATTTATATTAGTTGTTTTAGGTGAAGTTCAAATGTGAACTTGTATGCTTGAAGAATAGATGAAACCAAAGAAGCACATAATATTTGTTTGTTAGCTTTTTCCTCACTAAAATATTTTAAATGATCTTGTTCATTATGTGTTTTATTACGTAAACATAATTGTGAGCTGTTTCTGTATTAATGAGAATTTTCTCTGTTAAAGTTTATACGCCAGAGTAAGCCAACCGAAAATTTTCCCTTATTGGGCCTATTATCGCCCATCCCGCCTCGTTCCCGTGTATCTAGGTCACACTTCCGTTACCCATAATCACATTTTCTTCTGGCGTACGCCATGATGGACCCCGCGCTGCGAGATTCGTCCACTGTTGGGTTTGTCGTTTTGAGTTTGCCAACTGATTGTAAGTTGTTCTTATTTTCCCTTGTCCATTTGTGCGTCGGTTTCCACACATAAACCAACATATCTTGGGAACCATTTGACCGATTAGGCCAAATTTTGCATGTGTATAGATCTCACATTGCTCTTCATCATAGGCAAAACTGGTGGCGCCACCTGCAACCATTGATGCACAGCGTCCATCTGTTCATCGGCCTTGGGATAATATCATTCATATCTCAGCAGTGGTTTGACTTATCTACCTGAAATATTACAGGTTTATACATCCTGGACAGCTTTCTTGAATTTATGACAGGTGGCGCCACCTACATTCACGTTTACTCTGCAGACATCCAAGCTCATATCTCAGGAACCGTTTGACAAATTGGGCCAAAATTTTGCACAAATGTAGCCCTTTGATAGCTTTATAACATACACTAAGAATGGTGGCGCCACCTGCAACCATTTGGCACAGCGTCCATCTGTTCATCTGCCTTGGGATAATATCACTCATATCTCAGCAGTGGTTTGACTTATCCACCTGAAATTTTGCAGGTTTATACATCCTGGACAGCTCTCTCAATTTTATGACAGGTGGCGCCACCTACATTCACATTTACTCTGGAGACATCCAAGCTCATATCTTGGAAACCGTTTGACCGATTGAGCCAAAATTTTGCATGTGTATAGATCTCACATAGCTCTTCATCATAGGCAAAACTGGTGGCCCCATCTGCAACCATTTATGCACAGCGTCCATCTGTTCATCTTCCTTGGGATAAAATCACTCATATCTCAGCAGTGATTTGACATATCCATCTGAAATTTTGCAGGTTTATACATCCTGGACAGCTCTCCTGATTTTATGACAGGTGGCACCACCTTCATTCATGTTTTCATCTGCAGACATCCAAGCTCATATCTAGGGAACTTTTTGACTGATTGGGCCAAAATTTTGCATGTGTATAGATCTCACATAGCTCTTCATAATAGACAAAACTGGTGGTGCCACCTGCAACCACTTATGCACAGCTTCCATCTGTTCATCTGCTTTGGGATTATTTCGAATCAGCAGAGGTTTGACTTATCCACCTAGAATTTTGCAGGTTTATACATCCTGGGCAGTTTTCTTGATATTATGACAGGTGGCACCACTTCACCAGTCCCACTCTGATTTCTGCAGATACACA
The DNA here is from genome assembly GCA_026874595.1 of Sipunculus nudus. Lineage (NCBI taxonomy): Eukaryota > Metazoa > Annelida > Sipuncula > Golfingiida > Sipunculidae > Sipunculus > Sipunculus nudus. Next base: position 10,431,359 of record CM049311.1, on the reverse strand, counting down.
TAGTCGCTGGTCGACTATCAATATTCTAGTTTTAAAATGTCCTAGTCTGAAACTTGCAGGTCAGAAACATCTATTTTGCTGAAATCATAATGACTAAGGTAGATATGCAGGATATTAGAGGATCAATATTAAATTTTAAAAATAAACCTCCATTCATACTCCCAAACTTTGCACAGGTTTGCATTACACCTGTAGGCCTTGTTTTTAAATCAAATCCATACTGTCAATGTGTTTTTCTGCCATCTTATATCTGATATTTATTATCACTTTTTTGGTTGGCTTTGTTTAGTTCATATATGAGCTTACAGCGTCACAGGGTTACGGTCATGGGGAAACTTCTTGTAGTTTATTGATTAGATCATCAGAAACATTTGAATACTTCTTAAACAAAATTTAAAAGCTAATGTTATTTCATGTGTTTCTTATCCTTGAAATCACACTACATCAGATGTTCATGTAGCAAGTACAATCACTTCAGCACATTCCACCTCTAATGTCCAAGTTTATTAACTTAGTTTTAATTGTTACCTAGAAAATGCCTGATTCTCAGGACTAGCTGTTCATCTTAAGAATCCCAGGAGAAGTGATTAGTTACCTCTAAATTGGTACTCTTAGTTTGTCAAGGTTTTAAATTTTTCAGAGTGCCCATATACCCACTGCAAGAGTGCTAAAGGAAGCTATTTACAGTAAGTAAACACTAAAAAGAGCCAGACCAATAAGTGATCTTCCCATCAATATACCAATTACAGCCCTGTACCCTTTGAGAGGCTTCAGTCTGCTAGTCTGGACGCTTCAACAGTTACACGAAACCTAAATAATTACATGAGAGTCAAAACAAGGCAAGACTACATTAACCTCTATAAATAATTGCTGTTTACCCACCTAATCTCCTTAAATTAAATTCCCCAACACTCCCAAATCTTAATTCCTGACAGTAGTGTTCCACCAGATGTCAGCACCAGTGCAGTTCCTCTGTAGGCAACAGATGAACTAGTAAAAATTAGTAGTCAGAGACTACATATATTTCTCTACCATGTTCTTAATCAACTGAGTTACTTAGGGATATGTAACTTACTGGTTTTGCTATTAGTTCATTGTTAACACACCTGGAATATGTTTGGTATGTTTCAGGTGACCACCAACCTGCATGCATTTGTAAAACTGTGTCATGTACATTATAATACCTTTTAGTCATAATAAAATGACATTTGATCATCCATACTGAACTGGTCGTGTCTGCCACATGCATAAATAATATATAAAGGATTCCATGTTTCAAAATATTCACTCAAGCTGCATTCACTAGCTGAAGCAACGTGATGGTATGTGACATAATGAGAAATACTGTTCAAAATAGTTATCATGGAATTTTGAAAATTCATCTGGGACAAAGAAGAGGAATCATTTTGTACTTCTGTTTTCATATCAATATGCTATGAACTGTGATAAACAAACAGACATAGGTGACAACACATCCTCCTAGATACCTCACTAGAGAAGACAATAAGTTACATATAGGAGTCTTTCCAAATGGATTCTCTTTTCCTGTTAATTGTGTTCATCAAAGGAGTGTATTAGGGCAGCTACTCACGCAACTGTTAGAGTCAATTATAGATGTCTCCATTTATCTATTTAGACTTGTCCCTACTTCCAGGAAGAATAACATGTAAGTTGACCAGTCCTGAGGGGCCAAAACAAGCTGGTAATGGTAATGTAATGACTAGCATCCCCTTCAAATTAAATCTGCTTGCAGAACTTATTAGTAAGGACATTTAGAGATGCTCTACTTTTGGTCTTGACTTTCTTTTTGAAGGCTGAACACCTCTGAACCAAAAGTCAATAAACCTCTCACATGAATGGGAAAGAATTATCTTCTTCCATTCCAAGAAATGATGGTTTAACACAGATCTCAAGTCACCATGGTCCTGATACTTCTGTTTGAATTTTCTAAAGTGTATTTTTAAACAATGTGCATGCAATGAGTGAACAAGACTTCAATATGTGGAAAAGATTCTTTCACATTTCCCAACAATGATATATCATTATGCAGTTTCATAAATCAGAATAGGTATCTTACTTCCTAAGAGTGAATTGAGTAATGTCATCATATTAGTTTATATTGAATTATATTATATTAGTTGTATGTAAACATGACTCAAAGAAATTAATTTGTTTCACAGTAGTTTGTGAATCCCAGTTATCATTATTTTCCAAATGAAAATGTACAGACAGAACAATATTAAACATTGTTAATGAAAAAAATGTGTGCTAACAGAATGTTCAATGGAAATAACAAAGTTACATTTTATACAGTAACAGCTATCATTCTGTATTTCAACGTTGCTCAAATTCCCTTATATTGTGATATGACAGTTCAGAGTGTTAAGCTATTTAGAAAATCAATTATAGTGATGTGGGATCTGTTCATTATCTCTATATTATGTCAAATTTCTGACTCTACTCAATTATATGGAAGTGGAATGAATAATCATTTTCTTTCCCTGACATTCCACTAACCCAGTAATAAAAGCATTATTGTACCTAACAATAAGAAAACCATTTTTCCATTAAGTACTTGTATGACAAAAAGTAACCTGCCTTCATGGCCCAAGCAGGGGGTTCTTATATCTAACTCTACTTAAAAGCTTAAACTGTTTTGCTTGTATTATGAATGAGGGTAACAAAAAATAGAAATAAATTGCTGGTTTCTTCAAATATCTGTATAAAGATATATATGTCAAGGGAAGAATGAGAATCTGGGAAGGTCAAGAATCTTCACGGGAAGAATGAGAAATCTGATTTTTCCCGGGAAGAATGGGAATTCTCATATTCCTAGCTTCTTATTCTCTGATGAATTCATCTCAAGAACCTTTCTTAGTTAATATTACAATTTAATTAATACAAAACATGAAGGAACCTGTTTTATATATATGCCGAGGCCCAGATTAGAATCTGGCCCAATTTAAAACTGGGCCAGCCCAGATCAAAATTTTGATTTGGACCAGCCCAGATCAAAATTCTAATCAGGGCCAGACCAGTTTTAAACTGGGCCAGCCCAGATTAAAATTTTGATCTGGGCCGGTCCAGATTAAAATTCTGTGGTGAAGACTTCAGGATTTAAATCTGGTCTGGCCTGATTTTAAACAGGGCCAGCCCAAATTAGAATTTTGATCTCGACCGGTCAGGTTAACAATCCTGTGGCGAACGGATTTTAAATTGGACTAGCCCAGATCAGAATCCTAATCTACTCCTAGGCTGGCTTCAATTACACTATATTTATCTAGCTGGCCTTTAATCAATTCAAAGAATTTGAGACTGCCAAATGACAGCAATCATATCATTTTCTCAGCTGTGGATTTTCTGCTATTGAAAATTACAGTAATGGTATCATAAACCTCTCCCTAGCCCGATGTTAGGGCACAATGTCATGCTGCTCACCCAAATGAGTATCAAGACTGATAAATTACTATTGTTCACTTATAAATGAGTAAAGCTGGTTTTTAATTATGCATGTATATATTTAATATTACACATGTAATTTTTATATTCAGAACAGAAAATTATCTCAGTTAAGTGGAAAATTTTTATATTAAGTCAAGTAGATGTCTCAGAACTGACAAATATTCTAAACTGTGATTAATTATGGCAGTTGGTTTAGGTGAAGTTCAAATGTAATCTTGTATGCTTGAAGAATAGATGAAACTGTGATTAATTTATATTAGTTGTTTTAGGTGAAGTTCAAATGTGAACTTGTATGCTTGAAGAATAGATGAAACCAAAGAAGCACATAATATTTGTTTGTTAGCTTTTTCCTCACTAAAATATTTTAAATGATCTTGTTCATTATGTGTTTTATTACGTAAACATAATTGTGAGCTGTTTCTGTATTAATGAGAATTTTCTCTGTTAAAGTTTATACGCCAGAGTAAGCCAACCGAAAATTTTCCCTTATTGGGCCTATTATCGCCCATCCCGCCTCGTTCCCGTGTATCTAGGTCACACTTCCGTTACCCATAATCACATTTTCTTCTGGCGTACGCCATGATGGACCCCGCGCTGCGAGATTCGTCCACTGTTGGGTTTGTCGTTTTGAGTTTGCCAACTGATTGTAAGTTGTTCTTATTTTCCCTTGCCCGCCATGGAGAACCCCAATTATTGTGTCTCTTGTGGCACTATAATCCCGGTATGGGACTCCCACCCCACTTGTTATAGTTGCCGTACCAACAATGACTCCTGCCGCGGTCCGGCTGATCCTTGTTTCCATTGCCAGACGTGGTCCACTGACAAGTGGGCCTTGTTCCAGGATTGGGTTCATTCCCCGGTCATTGGGGGTTCCCCCTCCAATATTCCCTTGTCTGGCCCCGTGGTTGTCTCCGGGGGGGAGGGGGGGGGAGCCTACCCTGGTTGACCGCACCACGGCCGTGCTGCGTTCACCGTCCGTTCCCGCCGGTCCTGTCACCTCTCCCGTGGTTTCGACAGTTAAATCATTGCTTTCTCATTCACGGAAACGGAAATCTTCCCCAGTTCCCGCGGCCTCCCGTTCTGACAGCACATCTGCCTATTCCATATTACATAAATTGTCCTGGTTTTGCTCATCACTTATGTCGGATCTAGACGGTTCGTCTAGCCCCGATCCCGTCCGCCCGGCTCCCTCGCCAGCGCCCCCGGTACTTTCTCCCCGGCTTATCGTCGCCCCCGGCTCCTCGCCGGCTTCCTTCGTTTTCCCCAGGGCCGGCTGGGGCCATCCCCCTGGTTCGCCCTGCCCTTCCGGGTGTGCAGGTAAGTGCGTCGGTCCCTCCTGCCTCAGGCTCGGGGCGGCCGGCCTTGCTGCCGGTTCCTCCGTCTCCCGCTGTTACTGACCGGCCGGCTGTATCTTCTTTTCAGTTACCGTCTGATGTGCGGCCTGAGGCTCCGGTTCCTGTGCCTTCCCGGATGGTTCCTGCTGCTGCTCGTTCCCCGGCTTCCTGTTTCCAGCCTCCGGTTGTTCCGGCACAGCGGGTCTCTCTGGCTCCCCTTACCCGGGGTTCTCCAGAGTCCCCGACTTCTCAGTCAGCCGATCCCGCCCTGGCACCTGACCAGTGGTTGGAGATCGCACTGCAACGCCAGGCTTGGCGTACGCGCAAATCTGCGCTTCTGGACCTTGTGGCTACCTCCACCCAGGAGGCTAACCCTAGTGGTCCGAAGTTCCGACGGTTACAACCTCGGACTTCCTCGGCGTCGGCGGCCGGTTCTTATTTGAATCCTGCCGCCCTTCAATCGCCCTCGGCCACGCCCGCCGTGTGCATGGAATTCACAGCCCACACGGGGGATATCTTACGTGAGCACCACGCAGTTGTCTCGGGGTCTCGCTCTACCACTACCGGGGCCCCGCTTCCGCCGGGTTCGGATAAACCTTGGTCCCCCAGTACCCTCTGGAATTCACGTGGGTACCGGGCTAACTGTTTCGATAGCTTACTACCTTTTCCTGATCACCCAGATATTCCGTCTGCTCTGATGCGACTCGAGTCTGGCCTGGAACAACCCTTTGCGGACGGTAAGTCTTTTTTTTCGGTCCACCTGTCCGATCGTCACCTGTCGGATTTGGAGGGGCTCGGCCGGCAGGCGGCCGGTATGGTTAACGACTTGCAGGCTGTCACTAGCTTGCTACCCGTTTCGACGGACCCGCTCACTCTCAACGACATCTGGCAGGCTTCTGCCCATACTTGCGCTGAGTTAAATCAGGTCGTTTGGCGCCTGGTTGAAAATTGCATTTTGTTACGCCGCACGGCTTGCATTCAGTCTTTAAAGACCTTAAAGCCGGAACTTACTCAGGCGGAGTTAACGGAACTTTATTCTCAGCCTTTTACCGGTTCCCTGCTGTTTGGCGGCCACTTACGGCCTCTTTTTGACCGCGCCTTGGAGCGCTCGGATCGTCAGGCCCGCCTCCGCTTGGCCTCTATTGCTCCTAGGCCTTCCTTCTGCGTGCCCTCCCCTCGGCCTCCGGTTGCAGCTTCCGCTCAACCGCGTCGAGCATCTGCTCCGTCTTCCCGTACTTCTAGCCGTTCCGGCCGTTCTCAGCCTTTTCATGGTCAATCCTCAAAACAAGGTTCGACCCGGAAATGACTCTCTCGCTCCGGTCGGCGCTCGGCTCAGCGCCCATTTTCCCGCGTGGGCGGGTATCACCTCACAGCGATTAATTCTCAGCACTGTAAAGTTCGGGTTCCGTCTTACGTTTTTGCACGCACCTCCCGATCATCGACCTGAAGCGCCTCAATTCGTTCATCCGTCCGCCCCCGTTTCAGATGTTCAATATCCATGCTGTGCTCCGCATTGTTCGGAGGATGGATTGGGCGTTCAAGATCGACCTTACGGATGCCTATTTTCCCGTTCCCATCCATCCCTCGTCTCAACCGTTTCTTCGCTTCGCGTATCAGAACCGCGTTTATCAATTCCGGGCCCTTCCGTTCGGGATCAACGTGGCCCCTTGGATTTTTACCATGCTGGTTCACACGGTCACGAGTTATCTCCGTTCCCAGGGCATTTCTGTGCTCCCTTATCTGGACTATTGGCTGGTCCATGCGGCAGATCGCTCCCTCTTACTGTCGCATTGCTCCCGGGTTCTCACCTTACTTCGGAACCTCGGCTTCCTGGTCAATGCGGAGAAATCTCTTCTCACTCCCACCCAGTCCCTCCAATTTTCATTTTCTTCGGACCGCATCTATGATACCCGAAGGCGTCTCTTCACGGAGTGGGCGTCTTCCCGCGGAATCTCCCCTTTAGATCCGTCGCTTGCGGCTGTTTTGGATTTTTTCGTGTTCTTACTGCAGGATAAACATTTATCCTATCCATCTCTGCGTGGCTATCGCGCCGCCCTCCTGTCGGTGCTCCGTCCGCTGGGTCACGATCGTGTCCTTCATCACCCGTTGGTGTGACCACTTTCTCAAGGGGGTTCATGCCCGGACGTCTCGTCCTCGGTATGTTGCGCCTTCCTGGCTCCTTGACGTCGTCTTACGTCACCTCAGGGAACCCCCTTATGAGCCGTTGCGTTCGGCCCATCTTCTCCATTTGTCTCGGAAAACGGTTTTCCTCCTAGCTCTTGCCTCGGCAGGTCGCCGTTCTGAGCTTCATGCCCTCATGGCTGATTCGAAATTCACGCAAATTGCGGCCGACGGTTCGTCGGCCATCCTACATTTTCCTCTGGATTTTTATAGGAAAAATCAAAATTTCGATGACCCTTCGTCTGCTTGGCACGTTCCGGCCCTCCCTAACGGTCAGTACCGTAATGGGGCTACCAATTGCCCGGTTCGTGCGTTGCGTTATTATCTCAAAGCTACTCATTCTTTCCGGGGGGGGGGGGGGGGGGGGGGCGCAAGAAGTTGTTTATTTCTACAAAAGTCACATCTTCCAATAAAGAGATTAGCCCTGTCACCATTAGTGCGTGGCTCAAAGCTACTATAGTCGCCGCGTATGAATCTGCTTCTCAATCCACATTAGACCAATTTCACATCAAGGCCCATGACATTCGGGCTATTTCGACTTCCTTGGCCCATTTCTCCGGGATCTCACCCAATCAGTTGGTCAAGAAGGGATACTGGAAATCCCCATCTACGTTCACACGCTTCTATCTGAAAGATGTTCAGCTCCAGGCTTTGGGCCTCTACTCCATGGGCCCTGTGATCGCATCGGGTGAGGTCCTTCAATTTTCCAGGCCATCTTCTTCCTCTCCGTCGGTTCCGCCGCCGACGTCGACTGCTGCTCCATCACAGCACTGAGATTCCTCGTTCCAGCGTTACAGGTAGGTGCCCCCTCCCCAAGGCATGTCTGTTTTTTTCTCATTAATACAGAAACAGCTCACAATTATGTTTACGTAATAAAACCCCCCCATTCCCTCCCTGTGAATGGTGGTTTTGTTAGTAAACTGTTGTGAGCTTTTCTGTATTACAAACATCGCTCCCTCCCAGTCCTCTTCCTTATGCCTTCGAAAATGTGATTATGGGTAACGGAAGTGTGACCTAGATACACGGGAACGAGGCGGGATGGGCGATAATAGGCCCAATAAGGGAAAATTTTCGGTTGGCTTACTCTGGCGTATAAACTTTAACAGAGAAAATTCTCATTAATACAGAAAAGCTCACAACAGTTTACTAACAAAAAACCATTCACAGGGAGGGAATGGGGGGGTTTTGTGCTCTTCAAAATGGTGTATCTGGAATAAATGTTTACTGTATTATCTAATTTAAGATGATAAAAATCAAGCTAGCCTAAGATTAGATTAGGATTCTGATCTGGTAAGGCCCAGTTTAAAATCAGTCCACCACAGGATTGTAATCTTGACTGGCCCAGATTAAAATTTTGATCTGGGCTGGCCCAGTTTAAAATTAGTCAACGACAGGATTGTAAACTTAACCAGCCCAGATCAAAATCCTAATCTGGGCCAGCCCAGTTTAAAATCAGTCCAGACCAGATTTAAATCCTGAAGTCTTCACCATATGATTTTAATTTGGACCGGCCAAGATCAAAATTTCAATCTGGGCTGGCCCAGTTTAAAACTGGTCTGGCCCAGATTAGAATATTGATCTGGGCCGGTCCAAATCAAAATTTTGATCTGGGCTGGCCAAGTTTTAAATTTTTAATTTACAAATCAGGTACTACTGGTAGTAGTAGTAATTAATACATAAAGAGAAAGTTTTATTATTTCAGGCATACAGAGCACATGATGGTTTTATTACAAAGAATGACTTTCATGCAGATCTTGAAAGACAATAGACGGTTTTGAAGTATGTACATGCTGTTTTATAAATGCACCAGATCCATATATCCTGTTTGCCATTTATCTGTTGTGGTTTTGTAAAGAAAGGTAATCCAAAACTGATGGATGTCTGCTGACTGTCACATGACCAAAAACCATACCCAGGGGATTCTTAACTAGGAAGTTTGACTAGGGCAAGGTTTCAGGGCTATTACTCGTCAACTCTGGCAGATCCGGCAAGTAATCGTTGCTAGTGGCGGGAGAATTTTAAAACCAAGGACATAATCAATAGATCATGAATGGCTGAGCTGGGTCTGTCCCACAGAAACCGATAAACGCAACATTTTTGGGGCATATTGGTAATGAATCAGCAGAGTATAAACAGGCTGGTCGTCGCCCATACTGCGCATTCATGTGAGTCGCACGGCATTGAGAGAATATCCCATTAAACACAGGATATAACCAACTAGAAACAATGGAAATATGATTGACTTGTTCTCTGAGACTTCCTGGCACACAGGCATGCCACAAACAAGGTCTACATAGTGTACACTTGTGTACAAAGTACCATGATTGTACATGAGATACCAGGATTATATGTACAGCAGGATGGACTTTAATGCCATGAAGGTTTGTTTTGTTTCTATGTTATTTGCATAAACACATTGTTATAAATTCCTCATGTTTGATCAAGGCACCTGTGGAAGTCAATGTAATTTCTTTCCATAAAATAAAAACTTGTGTATGTTATACTTAGATTTCTTATGCAACGTTGGCTGATGTTGATATGATACAAATATGGGTGCACATATACCATATATAAGTTATAGATTTCAGTTGATTTATTGGTAAATTTTCTATATACTACATGGTACATACGGTGTGTCAGTTTGGCAAAGCTGTCTCAAGGATGTATCATGCTGGTCACTATTGGGTACTGATAACCAGAAAACCACTGATAGTGTATAACTTGTGGTTTTTAACATATTAATACACTAACTTTTGAATAGCCCCTTAACTTATCATTGTATCTCTGTTTTTACTTCAGCATCTTGAAAAAATAATTATTCAAGAATTAAAGGTTACTATCCACCAAACATGTCTTTACTGTTCTTGCAACAAAAACCAAATGTCCTATTTATTGTTCACAATATGACAATAAAAATAAAAAATGGGAACATTATTTGACTTTGTTAAAAATGATTCAGTTTTAAATTATTTCAAATCACCAACTGGATGCACCAGATTAGTTTGGAATCTGATTATATTTTGCCTTGTTTCTGGTATGTTAACACTGCTGAGACCACAGGAGTGCCTGAGGGGTATTTGTTTAGTGTCTCTGGTGCTCATACTAAGGGGTGTGTACTGGGGTAGAAGAGGATAACCATAGCCAGGGAGGGTTGGAGCCACAAAGGAAACCAAACATTTCCTGTGGTATGCACTATTTAGTCTGCCCCTGTATATGTGTACTGCACACTTTGTATATTTGTGTCAGCTGACCAAAGAATATAAAATTTCAGAATTGTCCAGTTGGATTTCCTAGCAAGAAATCAGATTATGTGTTGTCCTCTCTAAGTGGCAGAGAAACAATCCTATGAAGCATTGTCAGATATATCATCTGTAGAAAGGGAACAAGGCATGCAGACTTTGCTGCATCAGTCAGTGCAGTGATTCCCCTCCTGTGATAGATTGTATTATATTTATTTCTTTTATAATTCCTCAAATATATGTTTCCTTATTTCAAGAAGAAAAGGTATGTGATAGCAGACTATTACCATAACCTCTGTCTCTATGCACCAAGGTAATAACCCCGTGAAGTTCAAACCACAGCATCACTTAACTATAGGTTTCATCAAATCCTGACTCACTGGGTACATGGGTACACAAATTACCAGCACTAGACATAATATCTTTGCATATTTCTATTTTTTCAAAATTTGTATTCTTCCTTCCAAAGGCATTGGACTTGGAAAGGAAATTTGAATAAACTTGTTATTTTTCCATCAATTTAATATCTTGCTTCTTTTTTTGAAAATTCTTAAATGCATAAAAGATTTAAATCACTGACATCTTATGAACAGGTCCCTGTTTTCTTGGTTCGTAACACTTAGGTCAGTATATGTCAAAACCTCTTGGTGAAAACATGCCGTTTCTTGTGTAACACATTACTTGGGGCTGCCCTTTACAAAGTGAAGGTCCTCTTGAGCTGATATACACAAGAGAGAGGTGCCCCAATGTCTCTGATTGGAAAATTTCCACTTACAAAGACATGAATGAAGATCAGTTCCCGAGAGAGCCCGGACTGGGCCCTCAACTACTCTGTGGACTTGATCATTGTGTCTGGAGGACTCTCTTGGTCATCATAGATCTCTGCTGGCCTCGGGATCTTGTTGAGGTCAACTGGAAGGCAGTTAATATGAGACCCTGTTGGCATGTGAATGGACCTCATTGGTCTGGTCACAACTTGTAGTGAGAGGTCTATTTGTTGGATTTTTCAGTACGTAAGAAATGCAGTGAAAGACCATTTAGATAGATGATACATCTGCAAAGTCAAACATTATACTGTAAGTATCAGGTTAATTGGAATTCCCCCATTTTGTTAGGATCAAACTTCCACACAAACTAACATAGTTACCACCTCAGTTGTTTCACTGTTTACAATGCAGCTGTCATTTTCATTTATTGCTACAGGAGAAAAAATAACCCTTGGTATTATTCATTTTGAAATGTATCTCTCCGAACCCAAATAATGTGGAACATGTTAATGCATAGAGGAGTTTAAAAAGGGGTCTTGTTATGAATTATGGATCAAATGAACTGATTTATAGATCAAACACAAAATAGATAAAAATTTATGGAAGTTTCACCATGTAGTCACCATGTGTGAACTATAGATATTGATGTCATTGTCTTGCATATGGCCAAAATAAAAACAGGTTTTGTTTCGGATTACAGTGCTGAAAAATTTAGAGTAAGTAGGTATTGAATTTGTTTTTGTATATTTAATATTTTTGTTTATATGTGAATGGACATAAGACATAAAAGCATGATTTTTGTTTGAGAAGATGATTATTAAGACTACATGAACCCCTTTGTGTCAGATAATAGACTGATAAGAAGCTCATTAGTGACAAAGAAATTTATGTATGATTGGTTTTATCAGTATCTGTGGCTCAAACCCCATATATTCACAGTTTTCTTGGACTCAGTCAATATACCAGAAAAAAAAAGATTTTTTTTATGCCTAACAAGAGAGTGCATATCACCTGGTCATGACCAGCATGAAGTTGTCAGTATTCATTAAGTGAATTTTAATTATTTAACCACACATCTATGTTATACAGGTATTAATGATGAAGCAATAAATGTTCTACAAGATATATGTATATCTATAACTGTCATTTACATTTTTGTGAGCCACCCTTCACCACTTGACACTTTTGAAACTTCCAGAATTCATTTGAAAAACATGTTTATACTTAACAAATCTATATTTGCCCATTGTTGATTGATGCTGTGAAAACATCACCAATCTAATACACATATTTTAATGAGCACTAGTTGATGTTCTAAATCTAGATATATAGACAACTGACTGTAATTATCTCCTTGTGACACAGACTGTAACTCGCCCTGTAATCAGAAAGCTTCCTACTGAAATTATGAGAAATTGCATTGCTTCAGTACATGAAACAATATTATCAATAGAGAAGTATCACTGAAAAGCCGTGAAAACAACAAATCTACAGATATAAAGATAAGATTAACAAAATAACATTTTCCTAGAAGGATTCTGAGATTCCTTAGAGGGCTGCATGATAATGATTGTATTTGAATAAATGCCAATTTAATAATTATATATCATTTAAAATTATGGTATATATGATGGTGTGCTAAACTCCCTTTGGGATAGATGTAAACATAACTTTTGTTTAGTTTGCTTGACAACACATTAAAAGAAAAACAAAGGTCCTTGAACACATATATTGTTTATGACTAAAACTGAGCCTGACTAAATGTTCTTTTGCTGGAAATGTTTTGCATCCTGTATTGACGTCTTATCTGTGGAGTTTCGCTCGATGTGGATTGATATGTCAAAGAATCCAAACAACTGTCAGTTTCCAGTCTAACCTAAGCTTTTTGTCGGCTACCCTTGGTCCTTTCAGAATGATACAATATCTCCATGACAGCCCTAGTGAACCACACAGTAATTCCTGACAGCTCATTTCATACTTGGGTAACTCTGTCTGTTAACTGGCTAATGGTCTCTTGTCTTGTAAAACAACATTTCATCCCTAACTGCCAACCTGGACATTATTGGCTGTCAGGAATATGACCAGCAAGTTAATGACATGTGGGAGGTGCAACAGTGTTCATTCAAGCCATCAGACCCCTTTTTAAGAACAAGTGTAACTCAGCATGTCTTAATTATTGATTAGGGTAATTTATTCTGCCTGGGTGAGTCTGCATTGTGCCTCAAGTTCTGGAAGAGAAAACCTCATCCAGGACATTAAACAAACATTGAGAAAACCACTACAGTGATACTGCATTAAGCAAACGGTGAACTCGGCAAAAGTTGAACTCAGCATTAAGGTTTCATATAAGGTAAAGAGGTGCATGCTGTCTCTAAGCATTACTGCCATCTACAAAAATACATTTTGGGTGGTTATATCTTAACCTACAGTTATTAATTTGTTTAATACAGGACTAAATGTTCTACATTTGCTGAAATATTCTGATATGTGTCTTGCTTCATTTAAGAAACACCTATTCAAGATAATGTTATTTTCCTTTAAGAAAAAAAATAATGTTGTAATATGTATTCATGATGAAAGAATATGTATTAAGATCATCAAAGAAGCATGTAGGGTTGGAATGTCTTCCACAAAGGCATGCATGCAAACTTCATTAGATGAATATTATTCCTCACAGAAAAGTGTTATTGGAATTTCTCCATAAAATCTCGCCTATCATAATCTTTGAACAGTTAATTCACAGGCGATTCCAGCAATGTAATGCTGCATTATTTCTTGTCCAATCATAAATTTGATGGATTAATGATCACAGGTTCATGTCCTTCTGTCACTAAATAAAACTTTGCTTAGTCTGTTGACTGATTGACTGGAAGTATCAAAGGACGATATTTTCTGTGTCTGTGTTCTGGAGTAGGCAAGATTGTCACAGTTAGAGCATTATTGATCCCTTGAATTGCTCCATATGAAAATAACTATGTCACCTGTTTTATGAATAAATGATCACAAGAAATATGATATAATAGATAATAGTGAAAATATATTCAAAATATGTAAATCCATGAAAGTTGGTTTTCAAGGTCAGACCTCCTGCTGAGGATCGTGGGTACCAGGACAGGTGGGCCTGTGTTCGTTTTTGTTTACCGTTCTGAGGACCACGGGCTTTCCAGGCCACCAAGGTGGAGTTTTACCAGGTGTAGCTCAAGTACTCGCAGATTTATAGGACAAATATTCCAGGAAACACTTCACATAACTTTATGAGCCAATCAAGACATTGGAAGGAGGTTTTGCCTCCCAAGTAGAAGGCACCTTAACAACCAGTAGACTTGAGCATTTACTGGAAATATGGAAAATTATTAGAGAAAGAATAAAAGACAATTTAACTTTCTTAAATTTTAGAAGTTTCCATTTACAGTGCCAACTGGTCCATTTGACAATTGTTTAGTTGCCACATTTGCTGACATTCAAATATCCTCAAAAAGAAAGCATCCTACCTCTGCCTTCCTCAGCCTATGTCAATTATTCCTATGGTCCAGGAAATGGCAAAAGAATATGGTTTTACTGTGACAGTATACCCAGCTAGGTTATATGCTGCACGCCAGTTTGTACACTATACAACATTTCTGTCACTGTATAGCTGTGTAGAGAATGTAGAGGAACTACAGGAGGCACTAGCCTCCTCTAGAAAATCTTGGCATTGAATAGTAAAAGTAAAAGTATAGGTGGGAAATCTTCAGATTGTTGAACTTTTAGATTCTGTATTAAACTTTACACACAGTTGTAACAGGGATGAACTTTCTAGACTGACACACATCTACTTTAACATCACCACATATAAGTTGATACAACTCATTTTAATTTCTGTAGTTTCTAGATTTGCACTTATTTACTTAATTCAGTTTGCTCTTTAATATTCCGAATCCACAAAGTTTCATAAACTTGGTCTTGAAGATGGAGCTCAGAGTAAAGTCTCTAAATATTTGGCCCGTCTTCCAGTGATTCAGAAGTTGTTGCTTGTGTTGGCTCACTGAAGTCCACATAAAACAGCACCACTTGTCAGTACTCAGCAGTATATTACTTGCAAGTATAGTGAAGGTTATAAATAGGTCTTGGCACTTTAAGTGCTCAGCTGACATACTATATTTATTTATAATGCTCACGGTCTGAACTTTATTGCAGGTGATGATAAGATGAGGAAATCACAATACTTCTCCAAGAATGCCAAACCAACATTGTTATTGCAAACATATTCCAGGAGGGTGGACCAAGGAAACTTGGGAATTTCACTAATTGTTAAATTGATTCAGAAAATTACATTATTATGAAACTTTGTTGGTGCAGATAGGCTGATCTGTTTCAGAGTACAAATGAATTTTAATGTTGATTGGTTCCCCTATTTTCTTGCTGCAGGATGGGTCTTCTCATCTGATGAAGTTCTTATCATACTCACTTGTTTTTATGATGCTTGTTTAATTTTATTATAAATTTCTATGTGTCCCATAAAGTGGTCAAAATTAAGAATTCCTGCAGCTGGTGCAGTAATTCCAATATTTCTTTTTTGTTTTAAAGTGACTAATGCCTGGCATGCCTGCATGTGTGAATGATGCAGCTAGGTACGGAATTATGTCAGTCTTTTCTTAGGTGGTGGTAATGTTGTATTTCCGTTTTCAAAAAAGGCCAAATTACCAGACTTTTAAGGCTATTGTATTAGGAGAGGGACACTCTCTGCCATCATAGTTTCTTTGGAAGGGAAAAAAGATAAATCATTCAAAATATATTTCAAGTGTCTTTTTCACATTATTTATCAATCAGTCAGTTTCCCATTTATTCCACTTACTCCATTCAAACCTTAATATTTTTATTATAATTTTGATGTGAGTGGCCATTACCAGTTTTGAGGTCACTGTGTCAGTATTGCTCTCACCCAGGATAATGGATGTTAACATAAAGGGTGTAAGAAATAGTTTTTATGATATATCAGGTCATGTATCCAGGAGATGCCAGCCATGTCAAGAATGGCTGAAGAGATGTCTCCCTGCCCATGCCTCAAACATTGATACAAAGTCTTATGCATTATTATGGATGTATAAATAAATAGATATATAAAATGAATTATTTGTTCAACCTAGTGTAAAATTTGGTGTTAAATTCACATATGTTTCACATGGGTCTTTCTTATTAACATGGGTCTTTCTTATTGTATCTGCCAAAACAGAGTTTTGCAGATACTATGTTTTCAGCTGCACGCCGCCGCGGCCGCGTAGGTGTCCGGAGAACTCCTCCGTAACCGCTGGGCGGAATTTTCCGAAACCCGGGATTATGTTCGGGTCACATGTGAACTGCTGCGCCCCGATTTTGTTTTGACCTCTGATCTTTCCTCTGCGCTCTGCGTCCGTTTGTGCATCTGTTTCCACACATAAACCCACATATCTCGGGAACCGTTTGACCGATCAGGAAAATTTTTTTGCACAAATGTAGCCCTCGGAGAGCTTTATAACATACACCAAAAATGGTGGCGCCACCTGCAACCATGTTTGCACAGTGTCCATCTGTTTGTCTGCCTTGGGTTAAAATCACTCATATCTCTGCAGTGACTTGACTAATTCACCTGAAATTCGGCATGCGCAAACATCCTGGATAGCTTTTCTGATTTTATGACAGGTGGCGCCACCTACATTCACGTTTACGCTGCAGACATCCAAGCTCATATCTCGGGAACCGTTTGACCGATCAGGATAATTCTTTAGCACAAATGTAGCCCTTGGAGAGCTTTATAACATACACAAAAAATGGTGGCGCCACCTGCAACCATGTTTGCACAGTGTCCATCTGTTCGTCTGCCTTGGGTTAAAATCACTCATATCTCTGCAGTGACTTGACTAATTCACCTGAAATTTGGCATGCGTATACATCCTGGATAGCTTATTAGCTCAGCTGACTGAAAGTCATCTGAGCTATAGCGATCACTCTTTGTCCGTCGTCCGTCTGTCTGTCCGTCTGTCTGTCTGTCTGTCTGTCCGTCTGTCTGTCCGTTAACCAGGCACAAATCGTAACCGCTAGAACTGGAATCTTCTTACTTGACATCCTGGGAGGTCCATGAAAAATCTCCTTGGAAACCAGAAATTAGGTCTCTGTTACCCATATCCTTCGAGCTATGGGGCCCCAAAATTCCCCCCTAGAAAAGTCCAAAATTTCATACAAAAACTTCAATATCTCATTAACTACTTGACTGATGGTCATGATTTTTGGCATACATATTGATCATGAGAGGTTCCATCATTTCCTGAAGACTGGTGGCGCCACCTGTATTTTTCGATTTTTTACGAATTTTTTTCTCTATTTTTGAGACCTTTAAAAATGTGAACATCTGTTAACAAGGCACAAATCGTAATGACTGGACTTAGAATCTTCATTCTCGACACACTGAGAGACCTATGAAAAGTCTCCATGGAAGCCAGAAATTAGGTCTCTGTTACATATATTCTTCGAGCTATGGGGCCCCAAACTACCCCCCAGAAAAGTAAAAAATTTCAAACAAAAACTTCAATATCTCATTAAATACTTGACTGATGGTCATGATTTTTGTCATATATATTGATCATGAGATGTTCCATCACTTCCTGCAGACTGGTGGCGCCACCTGTATCATTCAATTTTTTACGAATTTTTTTCTCTATTTTTGAGACCTTTCAAAATGTAAACATCTGTTAACAAGGCACAAATCGTAAAGACTCGACCTAGAATCTTCATTCTTGACACACTGAGAGACCTATGAAAAGTCTCCATGGAAACCAGAAATGAGGTCTCTGTTACCCATATTCTTCGAGCTATGGAGCCCCAAAGTACCCCCAAGAAAAGTAAAAAATTTCATACAAAAACTTCAATATCTCATTAACTACTTGACTGATGGTCATGATTTGTGGCATAACTATTGATCATGAGATGTGTCATCACTTCCCGCAGACTGGTGGTGCCACCTTTATTCGATTTTTAAGATTTTTTCCTCTATTTTTGAGACCTTTAAGGATGCTGTCATCTGTTAGCATGGCACAAATCGTAACGACTGGACCTAGAATCTTCATTCTAGACACACTGAGAGGTCCATGAAAAATATCCTTGGAAACCAGAAATTAGGTCTCTGTTAACCATATCCTTTGAGCTATGGGGCCCCAAAGTACCCCCCCCCCCCCTCCGAGTAGTCAAAAATTTCATACAAAAACTTCAATATCTCAATAACTACATCACTGATGGTCATGATTTTTGGCATACATATTGATTATGAAATGTTCCATCAGTTCCTGCAGACTTGTGGCGCCACCTGTATTGTTTGATTTTTTACAATTTTTTCCTCTATTTTTGAGACCTTTAAGGATGCTGTCATCTGTTAACGTGGCACAAATCATAACGACTGGACCTAGAATCTTCATTCTCGACACACTGAGAGACCTATGAAAAGTCTCCATGGAAACCAAAATTAGGTCTCTGTTACCCATATTCTTCGAGCTATGGAGCCCTAAAGTACCCCCAAGAAAAGTAAAAAAATTTCATACAAAAACTTCAATATCTCATTAACTACTTGAATGATGGTCATGATTTGTGGCATAACTATTGATCATGAGATGTGTCATCTGTTCCTGCAGACTGGTGGCGCCACCTGTATCGTTCGATTTTTTACGATTTTTTCCTCTATTTTTGAGACCTTTAAGGATGCTGTCATCTGTTAGCATGGCACAAATAGTAACGACTGGACCTAGAATCTTCATTCTCAACACACTAGAAGACCTATGAAAAGTCTCCATGGAAACCAGAAATTAGGTCTCTGTTACCCATATCCTTCGAGCTATGGGGCCCCAAAGTACCCCCCCAGAGTAGTCAAAAATTTCATACAAAAACTTCAATATCTCAATAACTACATCACTGATGGTCATGATTTTTGGCATACATATTGATTATGAGATGTTCCATCAGTTCCTGCAGACTGGTGGCGCCACCTATGTTATCTATCAAGAGGGTACAAATTGCAACAACTGGACCTAGAAACTTCATTCTTGTCATGCAAGGAGGCCCATGAAGATTGCCTGTGGAAACTTGAAATTAGGTCTCTGTTACCCATATCCTTCAAGCTATAGGTCTCTGAAGTATCCCTCAGAATAATGGACAATTTGATACAAAAGCTGAAGTATCTGAACAACTAATACGGAGATCATCATGATTCTTTGCATGGATATTGACCATTAAGTGTTTTTAGCTCAGCTGACTGTAAGTCATCTGAAGTATCCCTCAGAATAATGGACAATTTGATACAAAAGCTCAAGTATCTAAACAACTATTGCAGTGATCACCATGATTCTTTACATGGATATTGATCATGGAATGTGTCATCAGTTTCTGCAGTATGGTGGCGCCACCTGTATTTTTTTTTATTTTTACGAATTTTTTTCTCTATTTTTGAGACCTCATAAGATGCGGTCATCTGTTAACATGGCACAAATCGTAACAACTGGACCTAGAATCTTCTCTCTTGACATGCTGAGAGGCCCATGAAAAGTTTCCTTAAAAACTTGAAATTAGGTCTCTGTTACCCATAACCTCTGAGCTATGGGGCTCCGAAGTACCCCCCAGAATAATGGAAAATTTGATACAAAAGTTCAAGTATCTGAACAATTATTATATTGATCACCATGATTCTTTGCATGGATATTGATCATGAAATGTTTCATCAGTTTCTGCATTCTGGTGGAGCCACCTGTATTTTTTCAATTTTTTGCTCAGCTGACTGAAAGTCATCTGAGCTGTAGGGATCACCTTTTGTCCGTCGTCCGTCCGGCCATCCAGGCGTCTGTCTGTTAACAGGGTACCCCCCAGAATAATGGAAAATTTGATACAAAAGTTCAAGTATCTGAACAATTATTATATTGATCACCATGATTCTTTGCATGGATATTGGTCATGAAATGTTTCATCAGTTTCTGCATTCTGGTGGAGCCACCTGTATTTTTTCAATTTTTAGCTCAGCTGACTGAAAGTCATCTGAGCTGTAGGGATCACCTTTTGTCCGTCGTCCGTCCGGCCATCCAGGCGTCTGTCTGTTAACAGGGCACAAATTGTAACCGCTAGACCAGGAATCTTCTTACTTGAAATCCTGGGAGGTCTATGGAAATTCTCCTTTTAAACCTGAAATTAGGTCACTGTGACCTATATTCTCCGAGCTATGGGGTTCTGAAGTACCCCCCAGAATAATGCAAAATTTAATACAAAAGCTCAAGTATCTGAACAACTAATGCATTAATCACCATGATTCTTTGCATGGATATTGATCATGGAGTGTTTCATCAATTAATGGAGATTGGTGGCGCCACCTATATTTTTTTTAATTTTTTACGATTTTTTTCTCTACTTTTGTGATCTTTAAACATTTGGTCATCTGTAAACAGGGCACAAATCATAATGACTGGACCTAGAATCTTCTGTCCTCACCTCCAGGGAAGCCCATAAAAGGTCTACATGGAAACCCGAAATAAGGTCCCTGTTACCCATATTCTGTGAGCCATGGGGCTCTGAAGTACTCCCCAGAATAAAGATTTGGTCATCTGTTAACAGAGCACAAATTATAATGACTTGACCTAGAATCTCCTTTCTTGATATGCTGGGAGGCCCCTGAAAAGTCTCCTTGTGCACCTGAAATTACATCTCTGTTACCCATATCCTTCATCCTATGCGGCTTTGAAATACCCCCCAGAATAAACATTTGGATTTGTTAACAGGGCACAAATCATAATAACTGGACCTAGAATTTTATTTTTTGACATTCTGGGAGACCCCTGAAAAGTCATCTTGTAAACCTTGAAAATAGGTGTCTGTTACCCATATCCTTCATGCTACAGAGCTCCATATAGTACCCCAATGAATATTGGATGATTTTATACAAAAGGTCAAGTTTGGAAAAAGTATTTCATTCAAATTTGACATTCAGATGATAAAATTACTTTTGTCAATGTCTTCCTGGTCAGCTGAGCGTCATGACCCCTGGGTCACTTGTCTGATTTTATGACAGGTGGCGCCACCTACATTCACATTTACGCTGCAGACATCCAAGCTCATAACTCGGGAACTGTTTGACCGATCAGGAAAATTCTTTTGCACAAATGTAGCCCTTGGAGAGCTTTATAACATACACCAAAAATGGTGGCGCTACCTGCAACCATGTTTGCACAGTGTCCATCTGTTCGTCTGCCTTGGGTTAAAATCACTCATATCTCTGCAGTGACTTGACTAATTCACCTGAAATTTGGCATGCGTATACATCCTGGATAGCTTTTCTGATTTTATGACAGGTGGCGCCACCTACATTCACGTTTACGCTGCAGACATCCAAGCTCATATCTCAAGAACCGTTTGACCGATCAGGAAAATTTTTTTGCACAAATGTAGCCCTTGGAGAGCTTTATAACATACATAAAAAATGGTGGCGCCACCTGCAACCATGTTTGCACAGTGTCCAGCTGTTCGTCTGCCTTGGGTTAAAATCACTCATATCTCTGCAGTGGTTTGACTAATTCACCTGAAATTTGGCATGCATATACATCATGGATAGCTTTTCTGATTTTATGACAGGTGGCGCCACCTACATTCACGTTTACGCTGCAGACATCCAAGCTCATATCTAGGGAACCGTTTGACCGATTGGGCCAAAATTTTGCATGTGTATAAATCTCATATAGCTCTTTATCATACGCAAAACTGGTGGCGCCACCTGCAGCCATGTTTGCACAGCTTCTGTCTGTTTGTCTGCCATGGGATAAAATCACTCGTATCGCAGCAGTGGTTTGACATATCTGCCTAAAATTTTGCAAGTTTATACATCCCCGACAGCTCTCTTGATTTTATGACAGGTGGCGCCACCTGCATTCTAGTTTATGCAGCAGATATCCAAGCTCATATCTTGGGAACCGTTTGACCGATTGGGCCAAAGTTTTGCATGTGTATAGTTCTCACAAAGCTCGTTATCATACGCTAAACTGGTGGCGCCACCTGCAACCCTTTTTTGCACAGCGTCCATCTGTTTGTCTGCCAAGGGCAAAAATCACTCATATACAATATAATGGTTTGACTTATCTGCCTTAAATTTTGCATATGTATACAACTTGGACGGCTTTCTGGATTTTTTGGTAGGTAGCGCAACCTACATACACAATTTGGCTGCAGACATCCATGCTAATATGCAACACTTCACCCGTTCCACTCTGATTTAGGCGGATACAAGTAGTCGCTTGTCGACTACCCGTATTCTAGTTATTATCTGTAAGTAAAATATGATTAATTATTAATAATATTTTTCAGATGTGTAATTTGTTTATAAAACTGCTTAAGACATCAAGCGAATTATGATAAAATACTGGTAACAATACTTTACAAACTGAAAATGACATGTAGTAATAGTTGCCAAGGATTACATTAGTAGTATTCACCTGGTTCCTGCAAAAGGACTTACTTCCAACATCTTGCAACTATAATATAAGTGACCTACATGTTAAGAGTAATGCTGAGATCAAAGCGGACCACAGCAAGATGGGAACGTTAAACATCAAACAGGACACTGAAACATTACTGACCAGGCATTACCCAGCCATTAATGGCATGCATTATTACACGCCAGTGTTTCGCCTGTCAGACTCTGCCAAGTCTCATGATAATAAAACACAGACAGTGATGATAGTACTACTACAGGCTGTTCTGCTGCTGTTACTGTTTTACCAGAGGCTGATACAGCGCTATAACAGCAGTCAACCAACATCCTGACAGATACAGCCAGCCGAATCAAAGGAATTTTTTTATTACCTTGAAGTACCTGAGATACCTGGCAGGTTTGTTAATGAGAGGTGTGCTGCTTGTTCATTCAGATAAATATCTTACTTAGTGGTCTGTAGATAAATTACAACAGCTTTGAGGGATTTTTTTCATAAACCCCCTGTGGAGTGTGTTACTCACTGTTCTGTTCATTAGACATGACAGACCTGAGAAAACAGGAACATGTTTCAGGATACGCTTGATTGTTGCAGGAAAAGTATGTTGAGTAGAGAAAACACAGTTTTTACCTGTTATTCTTTCATGGCTTATTGTTTTGCTTCTATCCATATACTGTGGTTGGTTTCATATTTACATATTTACTATTCTAACATTTTCACCTTTTTCAATGAGGGTTTCATTTTCACAGTTACACCAAGTCCTTTTGCACAACAGTATTTGGCATTTATTATCCAATAAGAATAAATCCCACATTACCTCACTCACTCATTTCAGTGACAGTCATATTATGACCCGTGTCACATACAGTTGATAGATCTCTGGTGATTACTATTTTGACATTAATTAATGCATGTTTGCATGAGCTGATTTCGAAACCATCCACTTATCTGGTTACTGATTAAAAAAGGTGCGATTAATAATCAGTTTTTACAGATGTATTATGCGCTTTTGTTAACCAAAGTTATAGGGCATCTTATTTCTTAGGGTTCATATTTGTAATTAATTTCCATTCACAAAAAGACAACCATTGTAGGCATGAAAAGTATATCTTCATTGCATATTTGCCAAAGAATAGAACATGAATTTGGGGAGACTTCATTAAATTTTAGTGTAGATGATCTGGATATATGTATTGGTAGATCCAGTGATGTGGCTTTCCCTTCACAGAGGTACTTACTGTAAATTATAATGCCCCTCCTCAGATCTGATATATAACTCTCACATCACATTTATCAGTTATTTGTGATGGCATACAAAAACATAATAATCAGTTGCAACAACAAAATCCAGAAGTTTACATGAATTATCTGTTAAAGAGTGTACAATTGCAGTCTGATAAGCCAGGAGAGTTAGTAAACGTCACTGCCGTGTTTATAACGTGAAGACTTTTGATGTATCAGTTGATTAGCTGACTGCTGTGGTGGGGCATGAATTGTCCAGACATCATGTCACCATCAGTGTCCAGGTTCCTGGTTCAGTGCTTTATTAAGTAAACACTCAGTGGTTAACCCAGCAAGACAATACTTGGGGTTTTGTCAACATTGTTGGACAGTTAGACAAGCTTAAAACCAGAAAAACATTCTGGAGAGGATCCAATGCCCTCCTGGGGGCATTGTGACTCTGACCTTGCTGGGGGCCTTCCGGGATCTCTTAGTGCTTGCATGGTTTTGGTATGACGTATCACTGGCTTTTTCTATTGTCTTGGCTTGGATAACCTGTACATTTTTAATCGTCTGAGTTCTCCTAGATGGTTTTAAAGGTAAATTTGTGAAATTGCTGTCAAGTCAAATCACTCTCTCAGATTATGTCATTTTACTTTAAATTATGTCATGATCTTTTAAAGGCATTTGATTGTGTTTCCTTAAAATGCAGAAAAAAATTACACCGACTCTGTGTTGAAGAGGGAAAACAATAAAGGGAGGGTTTTTAGAGATGAATGGTTGTACTTCAGCAGAGCAGAGGTTAACAAGAATTAATACAGTATAATAATTTATACCTGATCAATGAAATATGCAAAAGAAAAAAAATCTTAACTATTGATAATAAAGTTAATTGATATTTACTTGCAAGAAAAGATGGGAGCATGTTTCTGCATTCATGGTATATCATATAATCTTTCATTTCTTATAGAAATTCTCATCTTGTGAATCCACTCAGAACAGACTGGGGAGTTCAACAGTTGTAAAATTCCAATTACATGGTCTGTTATCTCATATTCCAGTTACATGGTCTTTTATCTCATATTCCATTTGCATGGTCTGTTATCTCATATTGTGACCATATGGACCTGCACGTGCTCTCTCCCACCCTCATAGAACAGCAAATTGGAACTGTTACATTGTTGGCCTAACACTGGATCTGTCAGCTATGGTTTTGCACACCTACATGCATTTTCAGGTGCATCTTGTAATGTGTCAGAGGTCAGAGGATTATAACATCTGGTGTTCACCAAGTGTGAGAGGAGGAGAGATGACTCACATTATCAACCATGATATAGCCTGGTACCACATCCATGAAAACTCTGTAAAAATGTTATGACTAAAAAAATTTTTTTTCTGTTGTTTTCTGAGTTAGTACCTCTGTGCATTAAGAATTACCATATAAATGGTACATAATTGTCAAAATTATGATTGAAGTCAACTAACATGATTATGAAAGATTATTTGTGGAAACTTCCTGAAGTAGCCATGCAGTTTCTCAACTCTTTTTCTGTATTGTGTGATATACATGATAATTGCAGGTTTTACTTCTATTTGCATGGTTTGGGAATAGTGTTATTTCATGTAGCTGTGATGCAAACAGCAGAGGAGAACAATTGTATGTGTGACAGTGCTAAAAGTAGATGATATATTTCAGGACAACAGGTGTATAACTATAACAATGGTATTGATAATTATGGATATATTCATAGCTTTAGTAGCCAAGCTAGCTTTAAATGTCAGCCGGGGGGGGGGGGGATTTCCAGTAAGGAAATAAATTTAAATTTGTGATATATTGCTGTTTGTTGTGATCTGTGTAAAAATCTGATTCATAAAGCCTGTTGGAGTAATAACACATCTGACACTAGTGTTTATATAAATGTACTTTAGAGAGTTAGTTTAATAAATACACTTTGTGTTTTTTTTCTGTTCTCTTCTAATTTGTGCATGCAATCACCAGACTAACTATAGTTTAGTATATAACTATAAAACATTGTAGAGGTATGGAGAAGAACAAATAATTAAAGCAATAATAGTGGACCACTGAGGAAATATACAGACTATTGAAATGTAATCTTTATATTTTGTTTAAAGCTCACTCCTTAACACAGTAATTAAGACTGACCCAGGAAGATGTATGGTGTTCTATAGATGTGGTGAGTGGACTGATGTTAATGATATGTTATTCCTTGGACCTGCTGTCAGACAGGTCCATGTACCGTGGCGTATACCTGGAGTTAATCTGTAGACATGATGAGAACTTGTTGAACTTCATCTTCACCCTAAGAAGTTCCAGCTGTCTCCAGTAGGTGGTATTATGAAGAACGACTGCGGGTGTATATGGCTGTACAAGCTGGTCCAGGGTATCATGTATTTTATACAGCTTCCTGCACGCCTGGGGCAGTCTGTTGTCTGCTGCTGTTACAGTCACCTTGAGGCAGCTGAAACTGTTACATTGCCATGGTGTGTGATATAAAAAGGAACACTTCCCATATACATTGACCCTGTTCTGCTTTGGGAACAATAATCTTATTAGGCAGTGGCTATGTTCATCACTATCTTTATCTCTTATGCCAGGCTATGTTCATCACTATCTATATCTCTGCTTATTTTCTGATATGCAGTTTGCCTTATCATCGTTTAGTTACTGGTATTCTAGACAACATTTCAGGACCAAGGAGAAACTTACTATATGTATATCTATGCTGACTGAATTAAGGTTATTCTTGTAAATTTTCATGCCATTTTTAGAATTACTCAAAAAGATATATGCCATTATATTGCAATTCACAGCTAAAAAAATTTCTTTTTGAAAAATGTATGCATATGTATGTATAAATGTGACTTAGTCAGTTGCTTTTTAAATGGGCAAGTTGATTTTAACATGATTGATTTTTTTCTGAATAACCCAGGGAAAACAAACCTTGCTGCTTTCAACACCCATGCCATCCATCCAGAGGCCATCTGTCCATTAAACCTGATGAAGAAAGCAGAAATGGAAATTTCTTGTCAAATTTTATTAAATAAGTTAAGTCTGATGGCATTTAAGTTGCATTATGGAAGATGAGAATGTAATGAGTACAAACAAACAGCTTAGTCAGCATTGTTGTACTGTGCAAGTCAACAAATAGTACACATGTGGGTTACATACAGTGGTCACAACATGTGTTCACACCCAGACCTTGAATTGATTATGGAAACAGTTCACTAGATGATCCCGTGGGCCCTTAATGGTTATCCTATATAGATCACAGACGTAACTTTGTTATGAGCTCCTACCTGTAGTAATATTTTTTAATGTACCCCCTGGTCTATGGAGGTTGGGTGGGGCTGATTCAATTATCATGATCTTTATTATGCAGAGCTCTGTATGCTGACTGCACACATGAAATATTGTTTGCCTGGTCCACACAGAGGTTAATGATCATATAATCACACATTATTGCTCAATAAAATGATATACTACAAAAGCTAAATGCACTTATTTTTTCACAGTAATTGGTATCACATTTCCTGTTTATTTATAATGATCATCATAAAAACAGGAATAGCCTTAGCTGTAAAAGAAAAACTGATACAAACATATTTATAGAGCTTTCTCATTAAAAAAAATGTAGCACTCATATAGATCACTCATATATCTAAGGAGAGAAAAAAATACTTTCTTATTTTTTTCTAAAACACTAATGTAATGACAGAGGAAGAAGAGAAAATACAGCATTGAACTGTAATTAAGTGGTAAGAAAAACAAAACTTTATATAATCATTCATGAATTCTGTATGCATTTGTGCTCATACAAATATCATAGAATATTTTCATGCAAAGAGCCAATGATGCATTAAATGGTTTATTTCACATTATTCAATAATGCAGGTTGACCTGGGTGGAGTTCACTGGTGGTAAGATTTCACATAGTGAGAGATACAGGTGTAGATCCTATATCATGATAACCCCTTTGTGAATAATGTCAAATTTCTCAGGATTTATAGGAAAATATAAAAAAGTGACACTTAATTTGCATCATTCCTGACAGTTAAAGACCCATGCAAACCAGGCAATTCCAAGACCTGGCCTAGTGGATCAGCTATCTGACAATGGTTGAGTGCTTCCACTGTGAATTATACTATATATTGTTTACATATAGAACTTGATATCTATGTGGTTTAAGATGACAGCTTATCATGATGAAGATTCACATCCTATAGAAAAAATTAATCACCATTTAGTACTCAGCAGCCCCATAGGCTTTTTCTCCTTTGGAATTTGGTATTGTCTGAGGTATAAAAAATATAGCTAAACTCTGTCTGGAAGGCTCTTCCAGTAGTTAATTGATTGCTTAACTTATATTATATAAACTTCATAATTACAACGTTTAAATAATTGTTTCCTCCAATTTAAATGATAGAATATATACTTTTAAATTTACATTTTTTAAGATTATTCTGGAATCTTTAGCATATTCAGCAGACCTTATTGAGAACTGAAACTCATTAGGCCACTAATTTAGACCTCAGTAATGATATTTATAAATATCAGGATTGCAAGTTATCTGTGTCCAATCTCTTATATTACACAGGTAATCCCAGGTACATGTATCGTTTAACATTATACAGATTCTGACCTGACACTGATAGGGATACTGTGCAGTAGGAGCAGTTGGATACAGCTTTGGTCTCCAGAGCTTGTGATTGACAGCTCCACTTGCAGCCTCCGTTAATTGAAGGCTTTGCTTGTATTGGTTTGGAGGTTGACTGACCATTGGTCAAGAGGAGATTACTGACTATTGATCTAAGAGGACGGATCCTGTGTTTACATGGTGGTGATTTGAGGGTCACCTGGAACACTCCATCACTAAAGATAGTCCTCCAGTCTCAGCTTCAGGAAGGACCACTGTGGTCTGTTAGGGCTGAGGTGCCATCTGTTGTTAGAAATAGGAACTTATTTTGAACATCTAATTTTTTTGGGGGGGAATATTTTATACGAAACGATTATAAAGAACTGAGGGAAGTTATGTGTGGTGCCTTGTGGTTATATATTTATTGAAATGGAGTTTATTCACAGGTGTAAAATAGTCTTATGTTCTCAGGCAGTCTTGTTCTCTTAATTCAAGGATTTGTATATTATAACAGTGGTATTAATATTGTTATTATAATTATTAGTATTATGATTTATTATTTGTTGTTGTCATAGTTGTGGCAGCAGTAATATTAGCAGAAGCAGCTTCATTCAGTTCCAGTCTATACAACAAATGGTTTAGAAATGTGGCTATTCAGATTTACATAAACATGATTGTATAAACTGAAAATTACATCGTCATTGTGATCATAGGAATGATATTTTATGCCCGAGGATCTTTACATGGATTATTGCTTCTAGCAGAACTGTCTTACTTGTCTTAAAATATTATAACATTTAATTGCTTAATAATTTAGTTACAGAATCATAAAATGAAGAAAAACAGAAGTATTAATATGAGAACAAGAAACTGTGCTATAGCTATAATGAGCTTTCCCAAATGAATGTATATCCAATGAAACAAAGTTTTGCGGAAACTATTTTTTTTTACCGGGTTCTGCCGCCGCCGCATTCTTTTCCGGAGAACTCCTCTGAGACTACTGGACTGATTTTTCTGAAACTTACACCAATTATTGGGTCACATGTGAACTGGTGCCTAACCATTAGGCGTTGACTTCTGACCTTTCCTCTCTGCCCAGCGTCCATTTGTGAGTCTGTTTCCACACATAATCCCACATATCTCGGGAACCGTTTGACCAATCAGGAAAAAAATGTAGCTCATGGATAGCTTTATAACATGCACTAAAAATGGTGGTGCAACCTGCAACCATGTTTGCACTGTGTCCATCTATTAATCTGCTTTGGGTCAAAATCACTCATATCTCTGCAGTGGTTTGACTAATTCACCTGAAATTCGGCATGCGTATACATCCTGAATAGCTTTCTTGAATTAATGACAGGTGGCGCCACCTACATTCATGTTCATGCTGCAGACATCCATGATTATATCTCCGGACTAGTTGGACATATCCCCCTGAAATTTCGCATGTGTATAGATCTCACATAACTCTTAATAATACACAAAATTGGTGGCACCACCTGCCACCATTTTTGCTCAAGTCCTTCTTTTTGTCTGCTCTGGGATAAAATCCCTCATATACATGTAGCGGTTTGACTTATCTGCCTAAAATTTTGCATATGTATCAACTTCGACAGCTTTCTGGATTTTATGGTAGGTGGCGCAACCTACATTCACATTTAGGCTGCAGACATCCATGCTAATATGCCTCACTCAATTTCCCCTTGCCACTCAACCCATGCCTCGAGATCACTTCACCCGTTTCACTCTGATTATGGCGGATACATGTATTAGCTTGTTGACTACCCGTATTCTAGTTAAAAATAGTGATCATTTGCAGAGCTCAAAGAAAATTTATTTACAAACAGCAAAATTCATGAGAAACAATGTGTATGTTTTTTAGAGATAAGAGATTTTACTAGCTTAAAACTCTAGCAGATCAGTTTTGTTATTTATAAAGACATTGATATTATTTGCTGAGAAAGTGTCCGAGAGACAGTCCACAATGGTATAGACAGAAGTTATCCCCCCCCCCTCCCCAAAAAAATAATCTCTGACCCCTCAAAAGGACAAAAGGGACTCCCAGAATTTGTTTCCTCATTTTTAACTATGCTTTTTATTATATAAATTTTATTTGAAACACACCCATTTAAGATATGTATAGCTGAAAGATTATAGATGAAAATAAAGAATAGTTTACATAATTGAAATTCTATTTTGAAAATACACCCATTTATGAAGTGCATTTTTGAAAGATTATTAAGCAAAATAAAGATATTATAAAGTGGGTGTTCATTGAATTATCTTAAAATCACTGTGTTAAAAATTTTAGTTTATTCTCCTAAAAAATTCCCCCTTTTAGGTCCCTCAGACAATCCCCTCGCCCACTGAAATATGGCCTAGCTATGTGTATTTGGAACTAGATACTCAACAAATCACCACTGATGTAGTTAATGGGCTTTATACATATATAAAGGCATCCAAAGAGTCTTACTAAATTAAGGACAGCATTAGCTTGTGTTTTAAATAAGATAAGGGGATCAGCATGGGAAAAGAGTACCTCTTTATTGAAGAAACCTTAATGCCTAAATGTGTGTTTTGCGGAGGAAGAGATAATCTCTCATTTATTTTCTGTATCTGACCGTTTGATATTTCCACAAATACTGTAAATTGTTCCTGAGTTATTTATTAGGCTCCCCATGTCCATTTTGTGATAGAGGATGGGGGATGTTTTGTGAGAATATGTATTATTAGGCCTATTATATTATGGGTCACTGTCTGTAACACAGAAGGAAGGCTCCGTTTTTGTCCATTGCATTTTCCTTCCCATCATCCATCACTCCGCATCATTTGTATCTGCTTTTTTGTGGGTGTTGTGATGGAACCGATTTTCCGCTGGCCATCGACTGATATGGGTGTAACAGATTATTGTCACCCCAAGAGACTGTCAGCCCAGGATTAGCAGCCAGGTCTTTTCGTTCAGATTGGCACCAGTTTTTGTTCTTTACGGAAATGAATGTATGGAACAGGTGCCTTTCAGGAACTCGTGTCAAATAGATCACAGTGGAAGTTGGCCGGTCCACACTTTCTGTGCACCGATCCAGATTTATATCTCATATTCGTGGGCTTTAAATCGCTTCAGAGGTTCCAGCGTTGAACAGTCTCTGATCCTGCAAGGTGAACAGTACTATGCATTCGGATCTATCGGCTTGCTCTCTTCCATGTGATTGAACATGCGGTCAGGCTGATGCCAGTGAAATCTTCCTGGTGTGAGAATATTGGCATTCAGGTCATAATCTTCTGACATAGGATAAGCATGAAACCAAGCAGTTTTAAAGCCAGGATTACAGGGTCATTTCACCAGGGAATGCAGAAATATTTCACTCTGACATCTCGGATCTGAAAGGAAGAACTTGATTTTTCTGTGCACGGTGATTTTTTTTCAGACAGATATTCACAACCTGTAATTCTTTAAAATTTAAGATTGAGTGGAGATGAGAGGAAAATTAGCAGTCAGCCATGAACTTTTATTTAAGAAAAAAATTATTTTTATCATCTTTGGCAGCACCCTGCAGGGTGGCTAACTTGATTTTTATAAACAGGCCAGCTATCTTAACTGACAGGTAACTGTTTGCTCTTTGTTGTGAGTAACAGTGGAGATTTATATATTCAGACCTGAGATTCCCAGGGAAAAATCATTCATGGACAAACTCTTTGGATTACCTGCAATTCAAAGTACAATTGGATAGTTTGACACACATGACCTTAAATGACCCTAATTATGACCTGGGTCGTCTTTATGGACACAGCATGTTCATATTATCAGTTTTTGACCAACAGTTTATGAACATCGGTATGTTTTACATGGACAGTCTTGGTGTCTGACAGTGGAATAAATTATAATTTTATCCTTGTAAGAATATTGGCCATTAGGTGTGACACTTGATATGAAGTCACCCTGCATTGTGTTGGAGAAATGTCAACGAAATGTGCGCCAAAGATTTGTAAACCTGGATGTATATGGAAACAGACATCAGAAGAGGATACCTTTAGTAATGCTAAGGTAATATACTATCACTACTTAAAGGTAACATATTGGACCCTATATTGTAATGGTGTGCTCCACAAAATAAAACCCTCCAATTATGCTCACATTAACCTTGAAACAAACTTTGTGATAAGAAATTCTCAAGGAATATATACTTTCATTTATAAAAATTGTACTTATTCTGCAGAAATTTTACATCACCATCAGCAAATTTTTATTGACCCTATTGTGTACTTATATCATCACCAAAAAGTATATTAATTATACAATTAATGGATCTTACCCTTTACAGAACCTACCAGAACCTTTGTTTTGTCCATATAAAGAGAGGTGTATATAGAGAAAACCCCGCGCACAAGAGGGGTGTCCAGGGTGTCCATATAATAGAAATATGACCATAATAGAGGGGTGACAATATGATAGAAATATGACCTGATTAATACATAGGTGTTCATGTGAAAGAAATATAACTTTTATACAGAGGTGTCCCTATAATAAAGGTATGACCATAATATATAGGTGCCCATGCAGTATAAAGATGACCATAACATATCAGACCATATAATTATAGAAATATGACCATAAAAGAGAGGTTCCCATATATGAGACAGACTGTTGTAGAGGTATGCATATAATAGGATATATATGGGAGAGGTGTCCATATTATGGATATATGCACCATAATAGAGAGGTTCCAATATAATAGATTTTTTTAGAGGTATGTTTATAATAGGAGGATGATATAATGGAGAGGTGTCCACTTAATGGATATATGACCATAATAGAGAGGTTCCAATTTAATAGATTGTTTTAGAGGTATGTTTATAATAGGAGGATGATATAATGGAGAAGTGTCCATTTAATGGATATATGACCATAATAGAGAGGTGTCCATATTAATGAAATATGACCATAAACACTAGAGATGTATGCAAACTATGATGGTTTCGATACATTACATACACAAAGAGCATTAGTTGTTCAATTTATTCTAGTGGAATGCAAAAACTATAAGGAGCATGTGGGTTTAGCAAGAACAATTCTGACTTGTTATAACAGATGGAGAAATGTATCTATGGGATATTGTGAACTTAAAGCACATATTTATAATGTGTTTATAGGAGCAGTCTCACTAGTTTTAGAATACCTTGTTAATTAGATAAGCCCTTGATAGCACCAGTGCACTCTGTGAACCATCAGAGGATACGACAGGTGCATGCATGATACAAAACAGTTGGTAACTCTGTACACCTTGTGGGCAGACACCTTCACCTGGCGAGGCAGGTAATAGTAATAGTAATCAAAGGTAAAGTAGTGACTTAACACACAGTCTGGGCCATTTACACATAATAAGCAGGTAAAAACCAGCCCGTGAATGAGAACTAGTGGGATTGTAAGTGTACTGGTGTTTGATTAAAGAAGTCTGACGTAACCTCCTGCAGAGAATACCTCAAATACCTCTATGAGGTGGATTAGTGCATTACAGGATTTACATTGATAATTTAAATTAAATTAATGTTATTCCATATTTAAAATAATAATTTTCTGATTTTATTGTGGGTTTATATTTCATCATCTAGTATTGTGTTTGCTGCTTGATTGAAATACTTGACTATTATTATTGTTATACATACTTATCCTATAAATAAACACACAACATTTGTGCATTATCTTTACAACAGTTATGTCTATCAGCATTTACAATTTAAAAAAAAAATTAAAATTAAAATCTTAGCTGACATACTGTGCTTCACATTGATTTACCACAAAATTGTAAATTCATACTTAAATTCCTCCTCAGAAAATCATCCTAATGTTTTACTGAGTCATATGACTCCAGACCAGTTTGAGCTTCACAAAGAAAAAACCTGAAACACTAAAACTGCATAGTAATTTTATAATTTCAAGCCAAATAGTTGCCAAACAGGATACAGTCCTTGCAACCAGTTAATTGTATATTAAACCATAATCAAAATACTAATTCAATTGTTGTGATCATAAATATTTATTTACACAAAGAGCCATTGCCCGCATTGGCTATTGTTGTTTTTACAAATAAGGTGTCTTTTTCCAAATAAAATCTGTAATACACAGCCCCCGCATTATGAATCTGATATCACTAAGAGTGAAAGTTATGTAGTCATATTACAGTTATAATACTAATCAGTTTAGTTTAGTGTTTCATATGTACAAGCTTGAGTGAAATTGAAAGTGCTTGATTCATATGCCAGTGACACTGTAACTGTGGCATTGTTTGAGTACATTTAAAGTACTCAATAACACTGAACTTAAGTGAGTGCAAATGTGGATTTAAACATATGTATAGCTTTTAATTGTTTAGATTTTGTGAATTTTCATGCTTGGCTGGAGTGATCATTTGTTGTAATTTTATTCCTCCAAGTACTTTTGGTAGTATTAACCTCGGACAGAGTTCTTGAAGAAATGTATTATTTTAAAGTTTATCTTTAGATCTGCCTATTCAACTGTAAGTTTGAATGTTTTTCCCTATACCACTGTGAATGATAAAAAAAATATTGATAAATCTAAGGTAAATCTTGAGGAGAAAGGGGAGAGAGGCAACAATGAGAAGTTAGCAGTTTTTAGCTCAGCTGACTATAAGTCATCTGAGCTATAGTCGTGGTCCATTGTCCGTCGTCCGTCCGTCTGTCCGTCCGTCCGTCCGTCCGTCCGTCCGTCCGTCCGTAGATGTGGCACGTTTTGAAACCGTAAGACCTAGGAATCCAAAATTCAGCATAATGTTAGATGTCCCCAAGATCTCCTACCAAGCCGAAAACTGGGTCTTTGCGACTTCATTCCTTTGAGAAATTAAGGAAAAACCTCAATTTTTTATTAAAATCCTATTTTTACACTTCAGGACTGCCTAATATCAAAACCACTCATCTGTTTTTCTTCATATTTACCATAAATATTCCTCTATATAGTTCCTATGTACATGCCAGAAATTAAGTCTGTAAAGTATAAATTTTTTAAGTTATGGGCCCAAACATAATGGACTTTGTAAAAAATCAGGAAAAATAATAACTCACTTAACATGAAAAATTTTGAAATTAGAGTCTATTTTCTCAAGTATATAACTATGTTTAATTAAGATTCAATTGTTTACCCAAAATTAGATCTGAATTTTGTAAATTTTTTAAGTTATTAGCATAAAAAAAAATCAGCACCTTAAATTTGGCCCAACTTTGACCATGGCACGTTTTTTTCCTGTAAGCACCATTGATTTAATTTTCACAGCATGTAAACATAAATATTTAGTTTGTCTAAATCTGAAATTTGGAAATAAAAGCTTGAAAATTAAGCTAGTTATTGATTTTTTTTCTGTAGTCACTTGCTTTGATTACAGATGCAGGGTCCCACTCCAGGTCACTGGAAGTCAGCTATGCCAGGGTTTCTGATTTGTTACAGTCACTGGGGGAGATCCCCTGCTGTGACAGGTGTACAGTTATTCTCATATCACCACCCCAATCAACCCCCCCCCCCCCCCCCCCCCCCCCCCCCCCGCAAACCCAACCCACCAAGTGTTATGCAGTAATTGTTATTGTTTTCACTGTATCTCCTTAATTGTAATGCTGTTTTCACTCTGATATGCAAAAACTTTCCTTGAAAAAATAATTCAAGGTGTAATGCAGAAGATGCAATGTTGTGTAATGTAGCATTTTTAAAGAAATCAATTTTCTTTTAAATGATTTTAGCAAATATTATTGAACCCATCAGTATGCTTAAATTATTATAAAATATGAAGCACATTATGGATAAATAAAGACACAATTAAAAATTGTGAAATCTAAATAAAGTATTATTTTTAGATATTTATTGTTTTGCAGATTTAAAAGATATATTTTTGTGGTAAAAAATAAATAAACATTTGTATGCATGATGTGGTGTTATCTGACAAGATTGAGATTTATGATGATGCAATTGAGAATTATGAATCAACTTTTATATTCAGATATATATGTTAAATTGGAAATGTATAGAAATATAAACTTAAATTAGAAAATAATTGATGTGATAAAAAAATCAGGATTTAATACAAACATTTGTTCATTATTTTCCTGCCTCAGCAGAATTTCGAGATCAGGCTTTGTTTGCCCCGTTTTATGTTGTTTATTAGCTCTATTTCAACTGTATACATATCATTAAAAAATACATATATATTTAATAATATATATGTATTATATAAAAATAGATCCAATTGAACAAATGTGTAAACTACTGAAATGTCTACAGTTAATCGAAAAACCAACTAATGATCATGGTAATAGTACAGATCATTTGTTCACAAACTGCTCACATGCTTTAGTTTAAACATTAGGAAACACATGGTCAAGTCACAAAATATTTTTTGCAACAATTTCTTGCTCATCAATACAAACCAATCATATAAACCAACCATGGCCTTTATTACCTCTTCCTCTTACACTTTATCTCCATTTGATATTATTTTAGATTTTTACCTTCAAGGTTAACATCAGCTGAGCACAGTGACCCATAGGTCCCTTGTTTGGGTTTTCTGTTTATCTGTACGTTCCTGCAGACAAAAAAACTGTCATCTTTGCCAACATAAGTAAATTTAAGCACTATAAATGGATTAAAAGGCTCATTATTTGTAGAGTTATGTGCTCTCTGCTTGTCATCAAATTATTATAATTACAACTAAAACAAGGATTAATTAAGTCTTTTGTGTCATCTCTGACATCTGCCTACATAAGATTAAATCATATTACTCATATTTAACTAAACCAACATTTAGTTAAAGTAAAGTGGCCTTAGAAACTTTAGGTGTCTTTCTGTTTTTCTGTGTGTCTGTGTGAGCATACCTGAGGTGCACACCTTTATAAGAAAATATTGTTCTCCTCAGCTAATTAGAATTTTAGTAATGTACAGCTTATTTTTTTTGTGATTTTTCCAGGTTCAGGTTTAAACACAATTGACACAGTAGTATTTAAATACCATCTATCAGATCCAGTTATAATTAAGCATGTCAGGTGTGTTATGGGTGTCACACATAAATTATGTCATGGTTGTGCACATTTGATTTTGTGACTTTTTATGAGCTAGGCTGTATTTCATTATAAATTTCATGCTAAATTTAGAATTTATTAAAAGAAAAGTTTTAATTTTTCACTTTCCATTAAGGCAGGTGATTTATCTTAGTTTATTATTTGTTTTGAGTCTTAGTTCAGCATGTTTGTTTTCTAGCTTTCAATCATGTTATTTATAAAAATAAATTATTATATTTTATGTTATTCACTCAACTAGCTACCCTGTCCATCTGGCTTATCTCTTGAATAAGTTAGATGAAGGGTACCTTTTTGACCCAGGGCAAAACAGAAAATAAATTGGATTATTTGCATGATAGCAATTATATTAATATTTTAACAGCTCATATAAATTCTGTATGATTTATTTAAAATGTCTAAATAATTGCTACATATTTTTGGAGAGCCAAAGCTGACAAGCTTAAACAAGACACAGGGATAAATAGTCAAGGGACATCTAAAATTACACCATCACCCTAAAATTACCTTGGTTATGTTACATATACATCTCCTATATCACAGCAATAGACACGTTTTGCCTCTTAACCTTTTCCTGTTTATTATATTCATTTTAGATTTTTGCCACTTCTGACATTCTTTACATGTACATTAAAGGCAATATCTTTCTCAGCCTTTATTTTATCTTTACCAAAGTTTCAGTTGTTCTTACAGAGAGAGTTTGCTGTAGGTAAAGGGGAAGCTATACATATGAGAGTAAATTAAAATTGTAGGTGCCAGTTTTGAGTATGCATTGGTGAACATGTGAACAGTAAATGATGCTGTCATTTTTTATGTTCTTCAAATACAAAACAATTTATCCCAAAGTAGATATGTTTATTTATGCTTATTTAAATGATCATAAATGGCTACACTATATCCTGTGATAAAAGCTGAATATTTAACACTTACAGCAGTTAGGTTGGCATGCAGGGACCTTGGAATGGGGTATAGCCCATGGTATCATTGCCAAATGTATTCACTAGATATGCATTTTACAACATTTATTTAACCACAGATTCATATTATTTGACCACAAAAATTCACAGAAGAACAAACATAATGACAAACACACACATATTTATATATATAATAGAAGTATTAGATTAAATAATTTGGCAGGAGGCCCATAGTTTAGTTTTGAACAGTTTGTGAATAAACAGTCTATAACTGATGACAAGTCAAAAAAATGTTGTATCAATATTTATATAGTTTTTAGGCCAACTCAACTACCAAGGGCGGCATGGTGAGTGTGTTTACCTACTTGACGTAATGATTGTCAGGGCAGACTTTAGTAAATCCACACCACTTCTGAAATTGTATCTAGCCTTCACTGCCAGATTGGGCAAATATTTGGACTGCAGTCGAGCGTATCTGTGATTTGATCATTTTTTACCCAGCGTGTACTTATAACATGATATTGGTTGACATAACAGCTCTGTCCAGCAGAGTCCTGTATTATCGAGATTAAAGGGCCTTAAGGCTTAATAACTTCAAATTGAATCAACATACATTAAAGTATAATCTCATGTGGTTTTAAATAACATCCTAAACTGTTAAAACTGTTTAAAAATAACAATACAGACACAAGTTATTACTCAGGATCAACATCATGTATGGAAGGGGATCAGGGAAAATTAAATTCCAGAGATGTTTAATGTGAGGGCTGAAGGCTCTTTTAAATGATTTTAATGTTTAGGAAGGATTGTCAGACTCTGAATGGTCACTTCATAACTGCAATTAAGTTAATTGTAAAACAACAGTAAAATCTGACGTTTAAATAATAAATAACATATCCACTGTCATCATATAATTGTGTTCCATACTTGAAAAAGATGAAATTTCTGAGAAAAGTTATACTAGGGGATAAAGAGATTGTTTAAATAAGTGAACTAAAATAACACATTTCACTTTCTGTCAGTTGATTCCGAAATTATCTTCTTATATCCCTAATTGATTAGTTCAGTTTGAATTTATAAAGTTGAATGTACAGTCAATACCAGATTTGTTCTCAGCATAATTCTTTCCAAATTTTTTACTTCAAATATTCTCATGTAAAATTTTAGCCATTCCAGGCATATATCATTAAAATTCTGTATTTTATGTTTTTGGAAACTTTAGAACATGAAAGGTGGCTTTGTGTAGACCTTGTTTCATCTAAAAATTTATGTGCACATTATGAACAGAAAGCACTTATTTGATTCAGAATAAGTTGATTGACAGCTGTTGTTACAA
This sequence comes from Sipunculus nudus, assembly GCA_026874595.1. Taxonomy (NCBI): domain Eukaryota; kingdom Metazoa; phylum Annelida; class Sipuncula; order Golfingiida; family Sipunculidae; genus Sipunculus; species Sipunculus nudus. Next base: position 10,391,716 of record CM049311.1, on the reverse strand, counting down.
AGGGTCAAGGAACATTGTTAATTTTATAAAAAATGTATACATATTAATTACCAGAGTTAAAAAAAATGGCTTTATATTTTTCTAGTTTTAGTATGCATGTAAGTCTGACTTCACTTTTTTTTTTTTTTTTTTATTATTTTTTTTTTTTTAACTAAAGATTTTTTGGTGGAGGGAACCACCTCCATTTTTTTTAAATGCTTGCTTAACTAAGTCTTTTTACAACCGCAGAATTTCCATTCCGGTTTCGGACTCCGTGACAGGGGCTTGCACACAATGCTCTGGCGTCAACCAGGCTCGGTGATTCGCTCCTGCGGGTCCTGGGTGTGTCTCATCTCCATTGCTGGGTCATAACACTGAGGAACCCCCGAAAGGCGCACTCGTTTGTGAGTGAAACCCGACTGTTGGGTACAGTCTCCACATTGGGCCTGCAGAGCACCCACCCTGGGTAGGGGTCGACCGTGAAAAATCTCACCGGCTCGGCTGAGATTCGAACTCATGATCTCCCGGCTTTGAGCCCTGCGCTCTACCCCTGAGCCACAGAAGCCAGTTGTCTGACTTCACTTATTTACTGCATATCTAAGTATGTGTTTACAGTCAAATATCCAACCTCCCAAACCATTGTCCCTGTGTAGTAGTAACCAGTCTTCTCCAAAGTTATTTAGACTAATCCAGCCAGCCTGCAGCATGACCAGGAATAAATGGCATTCACACGGTTGTAAACCTCGTAGAATGTCTCGAGGGCCAGTTTTGTTGAGGAAGCCTCTTCATTCATGTCCATATATAAAGCACTACAGGCCAGGCAAACAAGAGCGAGGAAGGACTGTGGGCTGCCAGAATTGGGAGTTCTGTGAACAAATCTCATGTTTGCCTTTGACACGCAAGATATCTGTTGTCACTATATTTGATTGTGATTAATATATGCATAAACACACTGTCCTGTGGTGTATGTTTGCCTTTATTATATATTCAATTATATATTTATATTTATCATAAAATGAGCATTTTTGTGGGGTTTTTTTTGTAAAAAAAAGTAAAACTATAGTAAATAGTAAATATAGTAAAAATGTGATAGTAAATATATACATTGACTTTTTTGGTTAATGTTGTATACAGGATTTCTTTGTTTCATATCAAGATGAAAAACTGTAACTGTTTGTGTCAAAGTGTACATTAGAACTTAGTTGTATTCATGTAGAACTTTACCAATTCACATGGAAATTTCAATGTTGTCATTTTTACCTCTTTTTAGCCCTCAGCCCTTAGGCTGATGGGCTATTGTTGTCACCCAAGCTGTCCGTCCGTCCGTCCGTCCGGCGTCCGTTAACTTTTACCTTGTGAGCGGGATATCTTGAAAAGGATTCACCGTCAGAATTTTATTTCCTCGGTAAAGATGTATATCGACAAAATCTCAGTCAAGTTCGAAGATGGGTGACCTTGACCTATTTTTCTACATTTTAGAGCTGATTATAGAAAAATACTTAGATGCTTATAACTCAGGAACCATTTGGTGGATTTTCACAAAACTTACTATGGTTATTGGGACTGACAATCTGTACCTGCTACACAAGTTTGGTGGCGCCACCTACAATATCTGATTTTTAATGAATTTTTATCGGATTTTTCAACTTTGGGCTTGTGAGCGGGATATCTCTAAAAGGATTCACCGGAGGAATTTTATTTTTTCAGTGAAGATGTATATTGACAAAATCTCGGTCAAGTTCGAAGATGGGTGACCTTGACCTATTTTTCTACGTTTAAGAGCTGATTATAGAAAAACATTTAGAAGCTTATTTCTCAGGAACCATTGGCTGGATTTTCACAATACTTACTATGTTCATAGGGAGTGATGGTCTGTAACTGCTGCACAAGTTTGGGGGCGCCACCTGCAATTTCTGATTTTTAATGAATTTTTCTTGGATTTTTCAACTTTGGCCTTGTGAGCGGGATATCTCTAAAAGGATTCACAATTGGAATTTTATTTCTTTGGTGAAGATGTATATCGACAAAATCTCGGTCAAGTTCGAAGATGGGTGACGTTGACCTAATTTTCAAGGTCACAGAGCTGATAATAGAATAAAACTTAGAAGCTTATTTTTCAGGAAGCATTTTGTGGATTTTTCTGAATCATGGTACATACCTCTCCATTTTAAATTTATAACTGAGACATGTACAGATATACATCCATGTGAGAACAGATATTTAGTACTTGTTACTGTTACCACCTCTAAACACTGTTCTTTTGGCTGAGGGCTTTTGTCAGCTTCTGCTGATATTCTAGTTTTCCATAAACTCATCCTATATTTACATATCTTGTGTCAATAAAATATCTCCAACAAGGAAACAGAGTATTTTCAGAAAATTTAAGAAACCTTTTCTGTGTGTAATGTGTATGTGATAAAGGTATGATTTCTGCAACCTGTCAAGCCCAGTCATGATATTCAGGGCTTGATATTAAATAAATACATAAACGTACACACTATGATATATAAATATATATACATTTTATAATTTGTAAATCTAAAGATATAAACCGCAAAAAAAGAAAGCTTCTTCTCATGCAGGGAGGTCAAAGAAAATGTTGTGAAATTATATATTCTGAACAACCTTATCATAGTACTTTGACTCTCCTGTCAGCATTCTGTGCCATATCCTTGAAATCAGGGAATAACTGGGAAGTTCCAACTTTACTAAGTAAAAGTCAGTGAATTGAGAAAACAAAGGTCTCAGATTTGGGGAAAAGAATGCGAATTTAATTAGTAAGAATAAGGTGTCCACAGTGTCTCTGTGTAAGGGGACATGTTTGTAAACATACATATAAAACGTTGGTTCAACCATTTTCATTGCAACAACTATTCACCAAAAGAACATTGATAACCTGTCAAACTTGGATTAGGTCCATTAAAAAGTTCTACAAGTAAATGTTTGAAAATCAATCAGCCGAAACACAGGGATATAGCAGGGAATTTTAATTTCATAAAATGCAGGGAACCCTCCCAATGTGAAACTGGAATTGTTGTATAATTTACAAATAACAAGGAATAAAAAACTGTATTCATCAACACAGTTAGTCAGAGGCAGCAATGGTTAGTGGAAATCTACAGAAGACAGGTCAGAAGGTCTTTGAGTACTGTGTAGGTGTTTACAGAGCAGGAATGACAGTTGACTTAGGGATTTCTCACAAGTAACTGATCAAATTACTGTTTGGAGCCTAATCTGGAAGCATTTGGCCTTTGTATACTGAGGGAAGCCTCTGTAAACTTAAGCTGCTAAGTCAAAAATAACAGCACAGCAATCTCAATGGCAACATTAAGAAATTTTAGAAGATGTTTTTGACTGGTATGATCTCTGGTTGTTAGTGTACCAGATGCAGTCTTTATTTCACTTAATGTCTATTGTTTAAAGAAATCCTGTGGAGACATAACTTTATATCCACAGCTGGTTAGCCTACTTTTATCATTATAGTATGAGCTGAATCAAAGCACACTCAGAACAAATCATGTTTATTCATAAGTACCAAGTTCTTATAATTATTATGTACAGACATCTTTGGATTTACTTGGGGTCCGCTTTTCCAAATGTTTATACCTGAAGCACTCCAGATAATTTCAAGTGTATAACGTATATGTTCCTGTCCATGAAAATATATAAGGATAGTGGAAAGTATTAAAGCCCAAGTTTGCACTTAATGCTTAGTTAAGCCTAATTTAAGCATATCCTGTCCAGATTCTGAATCACAGGTGTGGGGGTTGCTTATTTTGATCAGAACATGGCATCCTGGTCACAGTTTTGGCAGATAGCCAGTTTAAGGAAACAAGATTCAGTTTCTTTCTTGTCAAAAGTAAGATGTTTCAGGTTTCAAATGGTTCTAGCACCTGTCATGTAATGAAAGCTGAGTATTCAGTGGTCCTTAATCGGGAATACCTTGCTGGTTCTTTATGAAAGAAAAAGGGTGTATTAGATGTATGAGTAAGACCTGTAAAATGTTTGTAGATAGCTGGAACAAACAATGATTTATAATGTCCTTTTCATTTTGTGTTTTATCCCCTTTTAGTTTAACTTGTTTTGAAAAGATGGTAGGTTTACATGTAAAAATCACAGAAAAAGTAAAACATCATTTGACTTACTGTTACTGGCTGTCTAGAGCTGTTTAGTCTGGCTTCTTATCTCAGCTTTGTGTGGAGCACACAGTCTGAACAGTCCTGCATAACAATTGTTTTAAGTTTATAGTGTTCTATATTTGGCTGTTACCAGTAACCAGTGCTGGATCATTCATGGAAGAAAAGTGCTCACTTATTATAATGTCCTAGGTTATAGGGGTCTCAGTATGGGTTCAACAGTTCAGATAGAAAGTAAAGTAATCAAGTAACCAAGGAAGCATTAATGCTCATACTTCCATTTAACAGTCACTTATAAATTATTACCATTGCTTTTATGCTTATATATTTGGACAAGATAACAGTAGGATAAACCAAAGAAGTGAAGATACATTTACAACAGAAAAGTAACTGTTGTATTGTGTTATCTAATCAGTTCAGTATTCAGGCAAAGTGACATTTTCTTCTTTCAGATTAAAAAGTGAATGAACAGAAGGTTGTACTATTATTAAATCTAGTTCTAATGTAGATTAATTTCTGTCATTCTTTGAAAATTATATCACCCTGAAATATGTGGTTAGGGGAGAAAAATGGAGAATAACAAATAATAAAGTGATTTAATATTGTTATTTTTTAGCAGAAATATAATGGTTTGTGAATCAACTTAAGTCCACCATTTTCAGGGATATTTATGAAATGAAAGGTCTTTTCTATAAATTTGCTCTTTCAAGTTCAACATACCAAAATATAACACTTTATAACAGGACATGCTCATGAATTCTCTTCTTGTATTTGACTGCATTCACCTCATCTTTCAGCAGGTCTTATGGTTATCTGCAGAAGCTCAAGTCTGTGATGTTTACTGTGACTATTCATTCACACCCACAATGTCTCAAGTAGACTTTAAAATTGTAGGTGCAAAACCACAAATTAGGCAAAATATACAAGACACCCACAGAAGGAGGTATTCTATTTCAGTATGATGTAATAAACCCACAGCGGTGCAGCCAATTATAAACCACCAGTACTGGAGATTTTTACTGTAGTACAGGGTTCAGAATTAGAATGTCTTGTAATAAGCACTTGCACCTTACCCTGCAGTGCTGAGAGTGGTGACACAGTCACCTGCAGCACATAAATAACAGCCAAGCGCAAGGCCTCGGCTGTTATAGCTGCTGGGGCTGTTGCATTGTTACAAGGATTGTACTGCTAAGTGGTCGGCTTTACATCAGATGGCAGAAATGAACATTATGAACCTAATCACTCATCATGCCAAGGTAAACCAAATGCACAAATATCATACTCTGATATAATATAAATATTATTACAGCCAGGTAGATGGAAAGGACTCAGCCACTCTTTTGTTCTACTTATTCAGTATACCCTATTAACTTTTATGGCAAGTGGTTTAATCTAACGTTAATAACGCTCTGTTTATATCGTTGTACTTCTTTTCAAATACCATATGACAGCTGGTGTTTTACCCATGTCAGTCTGTCTGTCTGCCTTTTATTCTATCATTGTACAAGATATAAGTGAAAACTATTGAGGATTTCAGTCAAATTCCATCTCATGTGACTGTGAATTAGAGGAGTTGTTATGCTTTTAGAGTGCAGCACACATCTTTTTTTCCCTTAAGTAAAACACTTTGAAGACAAGTTAATTTTGTAGGCTTTTAGTGAAATAGTTTGCAGAGATTGACTTGTATGGTAAAGGAATTAAGCTTGGATTATTATTTAAAGTGGTTTTTCTTTGTCAGAGGTGTGTTTTCTCTAAGTGCGTTCTTGTATATTGATCAATATACAAAGAATAGTTGCACAGTAGGTAACATCCAGTTTGAGATAATCAGCAACTAATCGTGAACCTAATCTCAGATGCTGCGAATGATTGATGAGCCATGCTGATGAGATGGATGGGGAATTAAAATGGTCAAATAAAAAGTGTTAATAATCATATTTAAAAATATAGTGGATATTTTCTAATCTGTTCAACCTGTCAGGATATCAGATATTGAATGGATCTGCCTCTGGACAGGTACTTTTCTTTGCTTGATTGATGAATATTTTTAAAACCACAGTTTATTGCTACACAAGATTTACTTATTTTTCTATTTAGTTACTAACTGATCATTTTCCAAGATCATGTCTCAGAATATTTTCAAAGTTGCAGTATTGATTTTACTTTTACCAAGGTCATTTATTTGACAAATGATGCCATCAATCATCTGCTATAGTCACCTGTTGCCAGTATATTTTCTATAGTTCCCACATTAGTTAGAAATCATACACAATTTAGATTAAAGAGTGATTACTAGCTCTATCATAAATACTGTTTCCCTCCTCATTGCACGTGCAAGTAGAAAATTCTTTAAACCTTTCATATAAATTGCTAGATTCCATTTATCCAGGTTTATCCTAAATCAAAATGATGTAAAACCACTGTTTTGAGGACAAGTACAGTCATTGCTCAAATTATTTATCACTCAGTTACAACAATAAAAAGCTATCTAAACAATTGGAGTGAAAGTATACATAACAGGTGGCAAATCTGCTGTTTTTGAGCAAGAATTCTTCAGATTATCGAGAATCCAGTAAATCTTAATCATAATGTTATGACAATTGGTACTTTGTTTACAACAGAATGTGTCCTTGTTGCTTTTGCTTTGTCATATCCGCATTCAATCAGAATGTTTGTCGGCAGTTTTGACATGTTTGCCTGATTAAAGTCAGCCTTGAGAAAGGAGGAGACTATAATGTTTTTGGTTCCATGTGTCTGTGTAACTGTCTCTGCATGTCAAGGGTCTGCTCCACCGCAGGATTGTGAAAGATTTTACTTTCGAGGATGAGTCCTTTATCCTGTTGGGCACACTATCTCTTGATGGTTAACTTACAAAAAGAATAACTATTATTTTAAGTTATTTGGATTTAAGGTTTTATATGAAACGAAAAATCAAGAAATAGTAACTTTCAATTCAAACAGTAAAGAAAATTTCTGAATTATCTTGTGATGTTACCATTCTGCCATTGAGGTCCTGCTTGGGTTCATACTGTGGACCTTGTGCTTCATAGTGCAACACCTTAACCACTTAGATGTATGCTACCCTGGTTAAGAACATGGATTAGAGCACATGGATCTGTATAATATGAGGAAAATGCACTTATTTAAAGCCGGCTACAAGGCCAAACTCATCCATGCCCTTCAACACATCCTGCACCAAAAGTTGTAAATGAAACTGACCAAATCATTGTTGACAAAATCTTCACTTATAGACTTCAAGGTTTGATTTGCTACATCAAATATACATTTTATAAATCCATATAAAGACAAATGCCTCCAGATAAACTGCTACATCTGTAATAAAAATTAGTCTAAGCCAAAAATTTTTTTTTTAATCAATAACAAATTATTTCAGTAACTCAAGTTGTAAATCTTCCCAGTTTTTCACCAATTTTTTCATTAAATCATAATCTCAAATATATAGAAATATATAATCACTAAACCTCCATATTTGTGTACAATTTCTTTCTCCATGTGTCACAGGTTGCTCTTGTGTCAGTGGATTCAAATCCTTAACAAATGTCTCAAGACATAATAAAAACAAAAATATTGACATATTGAATACATCTTGTAAGGATACTTTACTTTTATGTCAAGTAAAATATTTCTCTCTCTCACAGTACTGACAAGATTGAAGTTATAGATCTATGCTTTCAAGGATCATCCTCCTCCTGATATCTCATATATAAGGCCAAAAAAAAATAGAAGGTATGGTTCTCAGGCATCGCTCTCATCAATTTTAAACCCCCGCATCAAAAATTTTTATTTCGATTTTCAATAGGAACTCAACTGCCTTGACTTTTCCCTTAAGGAGATAAAATCATACAATTTCCTTTTTTTATGTAGGGCTTTAACTTGTTTAGCAAAATAAATCTGTTATTATCATACTTTCCCTAATCATTTGTCATTTTTATCCAAACATACCAAAAAATTAAAAATAAAAAAACCGCCCACCCGCATTGATTTCTGAAAAAAAAGTGCCTGAGAACCATACCTTTTTTTTTATTTTGGCCTAATAGTTCAAGAACAACAGACGTTTCAGCACCTTATTAACAAATTTACAAATAAGTTCTTATGTAAAAAAATTTTTGAGTTTTTTCTGATTAAATAGATTAAAATTTTATGTTTTTTTTTTATTTTCCAGAGTAATATGAATGAGTGCCAATTTTGCTTTGTTATTAATCAGCAATGGCACACAGTCTTTAATTTTCCCCATTTGGAAGAAAAATCAAGCCTCTCAGTTTTTAGAAGAATGTGAGAAAATTTGCATCACATGAAATTCTATATATATCCATCTGATAGGGTAATATCATGATAGCTAACAAGGCAGCAGCTTCAAGATCATGTAACCAGCCATTCCTTGAATAAGCAGTATATGGGGAGGATGAAATGTAGAACATCAAACAGAAGTGATACCTTATCACAAGCTGAAGAAACTGTGCATGCTGTTTTCTTGTCAAGGATTTATAGGATGACAGTGTTTTTACATTCAGTACTGGCTGGTGCTGGTTGAGCCAATTTCATGGAAGGCTGAGGTTGAGATCAATTTCCTGCGCGGCAGAGTTACGTCTTCTTGGCTTCCAGAAGACGGAATTAGAGTTGCAGCCATGTTTTGTACACATTCATTTTCTCAGCTATAGATGGGAGCCAGCTCCGTGACAGCCCCCCATCCTGCTCTGCGGTGAGCCATCTTCAGGAAGGAGTGTTATAAAGCAAACAGGCCAGACAGGCATCAAAAGATGACCAGCTTCACTATGTCCTTCTAGATCATCTTGCTTGCCTGAAGCAAACTGATGCTTCTGAACTCATGTTTTTTTTTTCAAATAACATTACAAATGATATGCCTTCTACCAAATGAAATTGCAAATAATCTTAATTCAATTTTTTTTTCTTTTGAAATGTCTTATGTTTGCATACCTTGAGAATTTTGTTAATTCTTTTCTCTTGCAAGAAGAATTTATTAGGCAAAAAAAATAAAAAGTATGGTTCACAGGCACTGCCCACATCAGTTTTTACCCCCTGCATCAATAATTATTTTTATTTTCATCTTTCAAGAAGATAAAATAATACAATTTTGATAAGTTTTCCTTTGTTTTTTAGTGCTTTTACCTGTTTAGAAAAAAATTATGTTATTATCATGCTTTTCCCTGATCATATGACATTTTTATCAAAACATACAAAAATGCTAATAAAGAAATGCCCGCCTGCACTGATTTCTGACAAAATCGCCTGAGAACCATACCTTTTTTTCGCCTTTAGGTGACATCCTTTCTGTTATTTTGAAATGTCTTAATTTTGCTAAACATGTGGATTTCTGAAGTTCTATTTTGTTGCAAGTTCTTAGAATTTATTATGATGACATCCTGTAATACATAGGGATGTTCATCAGGCCTGAAGGATATCAGTATTTCTTGGCTCCTGCCAGACCACATTCAGCAATATCTGGCTAGAATGTCCATTTATACTTTTGCATTTATTTGCCAGTATGTACAAACTTAACATCAAAACTTGTTTGAAGGATAACTATTTGAACCCCATAATTGAAAATCACTCATAGACAGTGATCCTTAAATTATTTTCTTATTGAATTAAGTGCAAAATAAGAACTGAACAGAACATTTTTTATTTGCCAAAAATTTTAAAAGCCATGTCCACAATAGCCTTAATTCATCCCGTACCAGCTAAAGAACACTTTGAAAGTCAGACTTTGATTTTAAAAATGGAAAGAGGTGAAGTTAATCAGGTGTTACACATGAATGATATTAAAGGTGTCAAACAAAATAAGAGAGTAGGTAAAGGTAGACTTAATGAAGGTGTTGTTTTCAGCTGAAAATCAGGATTTTAATCAATAACTGAAAATTATTTCAGGAAAAAATCCTAGAAGTTAAACATTCTTTCATTAAAGGTAAAAAGTAAAGAAAGAACATCAAATACAAGGTTAAGACGAACATCAAATACAAGGTTAAGATGTCCTTGAGGACTCAGGAATGGGCTATAGGGTATATTTATTCAACATTACATTGAATAATAACTGATGGCTGGGCTAGTTACCCTGAGGTGGTGTGTGTGAGACACCAGGCCAGACTAGGACATGAGGCTGCTAGATGTCTATAGGACTAAGCTCATGATTCACAGAACTGCCAGAGGGAAACAAAAACCCAGAGTGACTCACCTCACATGGTCTTAAACGAGCAGGGGTCTACAGCCCCAGGTGATGACAGACTTGTGATATCAGGAATTCATCACTCACAATCTTTTTTACCAAGATAAAAATAACCAGGTTTCTCCCAAGGCCTGCATGTTAGTGATATATTATTTGATTCTCTGGCTTTGATATATTTTAGGTAGGTTCATCTTAGATTATCTGTAATGATGTGACTAAAATTAAAGGATCATGCTAAAGCAGATTTACCTTAACAATCACACCAGAGCAGATCTGACTGTAATGCACTATAAAGCACTGTATAGGGATATTACAGGGAATTTTGGCCCACTTATCCACACATTTCTTTGTAAGAAATGATTATATATGTGGTTTATTATACTAGTAATCTGAAGCATGCTGCTGGAACTTGAAAACTATGAGAAAAATATTTACTTTAGAAAATTTATTTGCTGAATAATTACAGAGATTCAATTAACAATATAATAATATATGTTATATATGGATATACACCAGGTTAAGACATAAGGGCTAAACATAGAGAGAATTGGTCATGTCAGTTATCATCCTGGTTTCCATGATAAATCATTGATATTTGTATGAAAAGAGAATACAGATTTCTTTTAATGGACAAGCAGGTGACACATCTCAATATAAGGAATTAGTTGTAGATTTAAAATCATATTCATGAATTGAGAAAAGACATTGACTGATGGATTATTAATCAGTTATGCAATGTACCTTCCATATTTCTAATGAAAATTAATATAAAAAGTTTTAAGATTGATATTTTTAATGTTGTTCTGATAGAAATCGTACCGATCATCATTAGTATCTCAGGTTCACGTGGTAACAATGATAGACAGAAGCCAAATTGAAAAACAAAAGCTAATAAAAAAAGCATGATTATGGTCTTGATGAAAGGTCAAGGTAAAGGCCAGGTTTTTGACACACATCTGTTGCATAAGGTTCAGTATTAAGTTTTTTCTCCACTTTGTATATTGCCTTCTTTATATCTCTGACAGATTGGAATATATTTTCTAAATAATTTGACTTATTTGCATGTGCATGCCTGCATAATTATTTGTAATATTTTATACAAAATGCAACCAATCTTTTGATTATAAAAGAATATGACCAATCATTGATATATTTGTTCAGTGGGCAAAACACTAATAGTCATGAAACCAGCACAAGAGCCAGATATGTAAAACCTTGTAAGATTTTTTTTTTCTGTCTGTAGTCGTTGGTTTATGAAGATTGCTCCTTTATCACATTAGCAATACTTATCAAGGCTCGGGTAATGGATCAGTTTATTTATAAATCAGTACATTCCACCAGCCATGCTATACATGGATTTCAGAGTCAGTTGAAAAATGACACCTGTTTTCATAATTCCTGATAATATATGTGGAATATATTTCAAATAATGTTACCTAGCATTCCTATCTTTAATGGGTATTATGTTATGTGCTTTTTAGCTCAGCTGACTTGCAGTGATTTGTCTTTTACAGGAACTAGAACAGTAACTTGTACATTGTAACTGTACTTCCTGAATATCTTTAAAGAATTATTTTGAATACTCACAGGTATATAGTATGTGTATTAATTGATATATGATATAATGTGAATAAATACATGAAAATAATCCGATTTCTTTATCTTCCACTTTTTCTATGAAAATCTGAAATTTCTGGAAAATTTTAAGAATACTATTTCTTGAAGAAGAGGACTCAGTTGTGAGTGTATAGAAAATACAATCCTTTGAATGGCTATATTTTCATTAAGCTGTCATTATCATGATATTGGGGTTTACTGGAAAGTCCAGTTGTGAAAATGGCAGATGTTTAGTTTCACATCATATTATCAAGTGCTTCTCTTTCCCCATCATTGTGATTCATTGTCTGAATAATTCTGACTCAATATTTTGTTAAAAAATGAGGAAGAACACTCATTCTGCATCATAAAACAAACAGCAAAAATAGGGATCTCTCTGTAGATAGTCAAAAACCCAGCTGGAGGGTTGATGGTGCTGCCATCTGATAATGGAAAAAAGAACTAAACTAGCTCCTTCATCATACCAAGCTTATATGTACTCCATTTGAGCACCCCCAGGTAGTGTACAGAGAGAGGAGCCTGTAGGGGATGATGAGTGCTTTTCTGTATCAATATATGAATCCAAATAATGTTTTATGCAAGGAGGCCTTTCTTTAGTTCCCATTATAGGGTAAAACCAACCACAAGAAAAATAAGAAATTTTTCTCTTCCACATTGTCGCCACAGCAAGGTGACAGATTTGCACCTGATATTCATTGTTTACCTTAACCTTATTTTTACAAGATTGTGACCTCTGTGAACACTGAGTGATTGCAGACCTCTAGTATACCATTTATTATGATAAAATGAACATTAATCATCAGTATTGTGCTTGCAGAGGACATATTTAGATTCAAACTTTAATTCCAGACTCAGTGGGCGGCTGTGTGTATAAGTGAAACACTTATTGACTTTTATCTAATTTAAGACATGTTTTTATATTTACAGCCCGTCGTTATCAAGGAGGTAGTTGATGGTCAGTCCTGCTTTGGATGCGGAGACAAGTGCACAGGCTACAAGGCTCACTCATGGAGGTAAGCCATCCAGAATACCAGGGCTTGACATTAATAGTTAACCATTTGCCAGGGGCAAGTAAAGTTCCAGAAAATGGTTTAAGAGCAACCAAAATTGAACTCCAGTTTGCCTGGCTGGGCAAGTGGGTCTAATATAAACCTTCATACAAAGGCTGTAATCTTTCTTGGAGAAGTAATTCCTACCTGTATGTTTACCTGTGCAAATGATTAAGAGAAATTTTATTAACAAACAAACATATGACCATGTTTATTATTGCAAAGTAGTCACATGGAACCCTTCTCCTTGTATCTATGATTTTTGTTGGACAAGTAAAAATTCATGTAGTGGTCAGTAAAAGCTATCTGTTACTTGCCCTACTGGGTGATTACTTTCAAAATGTAATGAGGAGCCCTGAATACCTGTAATAACTCCTGTAGTGTAAGATTAGCATCCCACCTCTCCACCATCCACTCCAGCCATCAAAACATCCACACACTTGAATGGTTCAAACTCCTTCCCTTTGGCCCTAAATCCTAACAGCTGAATGACTGACTCACTAAGGCTAGCCTTGATTGTTATATCAACTGCAGTACATTAATCCCAGGGACTATTCTCAGTGACCTGAAGTAAGTTTGTGTTAACATGCCCTTATGTTAAGTTTCTAGATGAAGACATGATGCTATTTTTAGCTTGTGTTACTTTTTTTAGCATGATTTACCATCTGATTCCTCTCAGCTCTAGTACATACACATCCCAAACCCACACCTATAGACTTCATTAGCTCAGCTGACTGTAAGTCATCTGAGCTATAGTGATCACCCTTTGTTTGGTGTCCGTCCCGCCATCCTGCGGTTAACAGGGCACAAATCTTAACCTTTAGACCTAGAAACTTCTAACTGTAAATCAAGGGAGGTCCTGGGCAAATCTCCTTGGAAACCCGAAATTAGGTCATGGTGACCTATATTTTGTGACCTACGGGCGGAAAACATGATTTTGAGCACCCAGACAGTCAGACAGGGTACAAATTGTATCCATTAGGCTTAGAAACCTTTAGCCTGACATTTTGGGAGATCCTAGGCAAATGTCCTTGGAAACCTGAAATTAGGTCACTCTGACCTATATTCTGTGACCTATAGGGAAAAGATGTCATATGAGCACCCTGAATGTCAGATGGGGACAAATCATATCTGTGAGGTCTAGAATCTTCATACACAATATCCTGGGAGTTTCTAGGCAAATCTCCTTGGAACCCTGAATTTAGGTCATGGTGACCTATATTTTATGACCTACGGGCCGAAAACATGATTTTGAGCATCCAGACAGTCAGTCTGGATACAAATTGTATCCATTAGGCCTAGAATCCTCCAACATGTCATGTGACCTATGGGGAAAAGATGTCCTATGAACACCCTGAATGTCAGATTGCGACAAATCATATCTGTGAGGCCTAGAATCTTCCAACATGACATTTAGGGAGGTCCTAAGCAAATCTCCTTGGAATACCGAAATTAGGTCATGGTGACCTATATTTTGTGACCTGATTTTGAGCATCCTAAATGTCAGATGGGGACAAATAGTATATGATAGGCCTAGAATCTTCCAACACAATATCATGGGAGTTTCTAGGCAAATCTCCTTGGAAACCTTAAATTAGGTCATCTTGACCTGTATTTTGTAACCTACAAGACAAAATCCTGATTTTGAGCACCCTGAATGTCAGATGGGCAAAAATCGTATCTGTTAGGTCTAGAATCTTCTAATTCAACATCCTAGGAGGTCCCAGGTAAAAAATCTCCTTGGAAACCCGAAATTAGGTCATGATGACCTTCATTTTGTGACCTACAGGCCGAAAACAGGATTTTGAGCACCCAGAAAGTCAGCCAGGGCTTGTATTTGTTAGGCCTAGAATCTTATAATGTAACATTGTGAGATGTCCTTGGCTAATGTCCTTTGAAAACTGAAATTAGGTCACCATGACCTATAATTTGCAACCTATCAGAAAAGATGTCAAATAAGCACCCAGACTGTCAGACAGGGCACAGATTGTATTCATTAGGCCTAGAAACTTTTAACATAAAATTCAGGTAGGTCCTAGTCAAGTGTCCTAGGAAACCTGAAATTAGGTAATGGTGACCTATATTGTGTGACCTGTGGGCTGAAAAATGGTTTTGAGTACCCAGACAGACAAGGCAGAAATTGTATTCATTAGCCCATGCCCATGACTCTTCTAAAATGACTTTCAGGGAAATCCCTGGCAGTTCTCCTTGGAAACTGGAAATTGGATCATGGTGACCTATATTCTGCTAGCTATGGACCAGAAACATGATTTTGAGCACCCAGACAGATAGGGTACAAGTTGTATCCATTTTCCTTGGAACCCTCTATTGTGAAATCCAGGGGGGTCCTGGCCAGGTCTCCTATGAATCCTGATTTTTAGCTCAGCTGACTATAAGTCATCTGAGCTATAGTCGTGGTCCATTGTCCGTCGTCCGTCGGTCTGTCCGTCCGTCCGTCCGTCCGTCCGTCCGTAGATGTGGCACGTTTTGAAACCGTAAGACCTAGGAATCCAAAATTCAGCATAATGTTAGATGTCCCCAAGATCTCCTACCAAGCCGAAAACTGGGTCTTTGCGACTTCGTTCCTTTGAGAAATTAAGGAAAAACCTCAATTTTTTATTTAAATCCTATTTTCACACTTCAGGACTGCCTAATTTCAAAACCACTCATCTGTTTTTCCTCATATTAACCATAAATATTCTTCTATATAATTCCTATGTACATGCCAGAAATTAAGTCTGTTAAGTATAAATTCTTTAAGTTATGGGCCCAAACATAATGGACTTTGTAAAAAATCAGGAAAAATATTTACTCACTTAACATGAAAAATTTTGAAACTAGAGTCTATTTTCCCAAGTATATAACTATGTTTAATTAAGATTCAATTGTTAACCCAAAATTAGATCTGAATTTTGTAAATTTTTTAAGTAATTAGCATAAAAATAAAATCAGTACCTTAAATTTTGCCCAACTTTGACCATGGCACGTTTTTTTCCTGTAAGTACCATTGATTTAATTTTCACAGCATGTAAACATAAATATTTAATTTGTTTAAATCTGAAATTTGGAAGTAAAAGCTTGAAAATTAAGCTAGTTATTGGTTTTTTTCTTGAGGCTCTATTGTAGTCATTTGCTTTGATTACAGATTACAGATGCAGGGTCCCACTCCAGGTCACTGGAAGTCAGCTATGCCAGGGTTTCTGATTTGTTACAGTCACTGGGGGAGATCCCCTGCTGTGACAGGTGTACAGTTATTCTGATATCACCACCCCATTCCCCCCCCCCCCCCCCCCCCCCCCCCGCAAACCCAACCCACCAAATGTTATGCAGTATTGTTATTGTTTTCACTGTATCTCCTTAATTGTAATGCTGTTTCCACTCTGATATGCAAAAACTTTCCTTAAAAAAGTAATTCAAGGTATAATCCAGAAGATGCAATGTTGTGTAATGTAACATTTTTAAAGAAATCATTTTTCTTTTAAATGATTTTACCAATCATAATGGAACCCATCAGTATGCTTAAATTATGATAAAATATGAAGCACATTATGGATAAATAAAGACACAATTCAAAATTGTGAAATCTAAATCAAGTATTTTTTTTTAGACATTTATTGTTTTGCAGATTCAAAAGATATATTTTTGTGGTAAAAAATAAATAAACATTTGTATGCATGATGTGGTGTTATCTGACAAGATTGAGATTTATGATGATGCAATTGAGAATTATGAATCAACTTTTATATTCAGATATATATGTTATATTGAAAATGTATAGAAATATAAACTTAAATTAAAAAAAAAATTGATGTGATAAAAAAATGAGGATTTGTTACAAACATTTGTTCATTATTTTCCTGCATCAGCAGAATTTGAGATCAGGCTTTGTTTGCCATGTTTTATGTTGTTAATTAGTTATATTTCAACTGTATACATTTCATAAAAAAAAAACATATATAATAATTTATATTATACAAAAAAAAGATTTGATTGAACAAATGTGTAAACTACTGAAATGTCAACAGTTAATCGAAAAGCCAACTAATGATCATGGTAATTGTACAGATCATTTGTTCACAAACTGCTCACATGCTTCAGTTTCAACATTAGGGAACACATGGTCAGGTCACAAAATATTATTTGCAACAATTTCTTGCTCATCAATACAAACCAATCATATAAACCAACCATGGCCTTTATTACCTCTTCCTCTTACACTTTATCTCCATTTGATATTATTTTAGATTTTTACCTTCAAGGTTAACGTCAGCTGAGCATAGTGACCCATAGGTCCCTTGTTTTCTTTTCTGTCCATTTTACAACACAATAACTTTAGCCATAGCCTGTTCTCACAGACAATATATAACGATAAAAAAAAATGAGCACCCAGTCAAAATTAGCTGAGCATCATGGCCCATGGGCCACTTGATTTTTGTGGAAGTTTTATATCTGAAAGCTTTCTTTTTCTTCAATTTGCATGCTATATTTACAGGAAATTTTTTTATAACAGGTATTATTATTATTCAGGAAATACTGTTTTATGCATCAGTTGTGTATAAAATGTTCATAATAGCAAGAATGGAACATATTTACAAATGAATTGTTTTAAATATTACATGTTGGAATCTGAAAACTTTCAAAAAATCTTTTGTGTAAGTAGAAAAATTAAAGTGAGAGAAAACAATTGTTTCAAATCTTAGATGTTTTGATTATTTCATTTTATAGTAAAGGCATAGTTTTATCTTACTGGTCATACTGTAAATTACAGTTAATTTATTACTCTAAATTTTATAAAAACGAGTTACCAGATGAAAACTCAGCTGTGATCATGTATTTTAACAGGAATATATGCATGAACTGTAAGTGCCCAAGAGACTACCATGACATTTATCATGAAGAGTTTGTCGACGTTCGAGATCGTCTCGGCTGGGAAGCTCCCAAGGATCCAAATCTACGGGTGGACAAAGAGAAAACGCTATCAGAAGGCTATGCATGGATCCCACCAGGGATATCAGTAGAAAAGGCAAGTAAATATTAGCCCTAGATTTTTATATTAAATAGAAACTAAGTCAGAGACCACATATGAAAATATATATATATATATATATATATATATATATATATATATATATATATCTCTGCAGGAATCCTTATCAAACTTTGGTGTGTGATACACAGATATGTGTCATTGTTTGCCGATTCCATGGTTGGATCATGAATGGGTCAGACCTGAGGCAACAAGATGCTCTTTCTCAAAGTGCTAATCAAATCCTTTAAATGAAAATCATACCAGTTTTCCATATCATCTCCAAAATGTTATGGATTATTCCTTAGTTGTCCTTACCCCTCCAACAATTTCATAACAATCTGTTAATTTATGTCAGAAAAGCCACCTAACCAGCCAACCAAAAAAAAATAACATATTTGTGGAAGTAGAATTAGTTTCCAAATTTTGCATAATGCCCATTTGAACAGAAAACTCAGGGGCCGATCCAGGATTTTGGAAAGTGGAGGGTCCAACCCAGGAAGACTTTGCCGATGACGAAAAAACTTGTAAACTTGCATAACTGGGAAACTGGTTTAACGGTCCAAATGACCGAAATCGCAAGTAAAAGGGCTTTGCGTCTCGAAGTAAGGGTCGTTCACCAGGATCGAGTTCGGTTCTTGAATGCATGGCTGGGTCTCCGCTGCTGGGATTGGTGGAGGGAATGCGGGTTGCTTCGGGCTTTGTGGCTGTGGATGCTGCAGCTTTCTAACAAGGACTTCAACCCAGGAGAGAAGATGGCGCCCTCTACGGCTCCTTGCTTGGCTTGGTTTGGCACTGCGACTGTTAGCTCAGAGAACATGCTTAAGGAGCGCACAGGGCTGAGGTCTTGACCGCAGCAACCTGTAGCTGATCGATGAGCGTATACTTCTTTTGGCTTGGCTTGGACCCAGGAAGTCTAAAGGAAACCCTGAAGCAGGTCCTCGATCCGATCTGGAAAGGATGGGGTCCAGGGCACACAATTTTGTTGGAAATCCTAAAAAAAGGTTGTTTGGGCTCAAAAAAAGGGGGGGGGGGTCTTGATCCCCTTTCTGGATCTACCACTGCAACTTAATGTTTTAATGTCAGAATAGAAAAAGTTTCGGAGCATGATCTGTGGTCAATTCAGTCATTTAGTTCTGGTCTTTGCTACCAGATGTCAGCATATCTCTGATCTATAGAATCAGAAAAGGATCATGGTTTATTTATCTCAAGATGTTTATATCAAAATATGGTAAATAAACACTGCAGGTTTTAAAGTTGAAAGTGAAAATTATATAAGAAAGAAACAGCAGAAGAAAATTTTGATTTTCAGGGAGAGGAGCACATGTGAACTTCCTAGTTCCACTTTTGGCCACCAGGTGTCAGCAAAGAAGCATTTTCCATCTCAAACATTGAAAGTTTGTTGCAGTGTATGAGAGGCAGAGGAAACTTCAGATTCCTATTCAGTATTGAAATGTTTGATCAGTGTTTACCTGAAAAAAACAACACATTTTAAGTTGTAAGTCAGAAATATTTTTTATAAATTAAAAATGTACATTATAAATAAAAATCAATATATATATTGAAAAGTTTAATCTTATTATTTTTCTTTATTTGTCATGTTTATATTAATATTTTTTATAATAAAAATATTTTTTTTGTGATTTTCAGATAGAGGAGTATATGGATCAGCTAGATAATAATAAGATACCTAAGTTAAACACATCAGGAGAAAAATACCGATCACAGCAGTTGGTGACACAGCTTCCATGTCAGGATCTGTGTGAGTCGTATTGTAAATTCCTCAAGACCCCGAGCCAAGAGAAAGGGTTCCATGATTTCATCGCAACGAGAGATGCAACAGCGATGGACGTGGCTCACGTCAGGGAGTACATCAAGGAGGACACAGTGAGTACAATTTCTGAGTTTACTCCTGACGTGAAAATCGTTCTATATCTCATACCAATTAACCACTGCTTTATACAATAACAGGGGTTGTAACAATGCTGGTCTGTTGGTCAGAGACAGGCAAACACATGCACAGAAAGGCATTTAATTGTTTTGAACCAGTCCTTTGGAAAGGTGAACTCCCAGATGTTCCCTTATTACAAATAATGAAAAATTATAGAGCTGAGTATCAGTCTAAACCCCAGTGCCATTCTACTTTGTAAGGAAATAAGTTGTTGGCCAATTTGTTATGTTACACTGGCACAGTGTACTAACAGAATAATTGCCAGGTTTTGCCATAATGCTGCACCATAACAACACAGGTTAACCATTCTGCATGTAATACTTTTGTTTACATTAAGAGCTGAAAAAGTCAGTCATTTGCCCCTTGGTTGCCTAATGTGAATGTGATGTGTACAGATATTAAAATGAATACATATTTAATTTTAAGGTAGGAAATATTGATTTTTTAAATCTCATGGTTGTCCAGTTGTTAGTTAAGTAGAAAAGATACTTTAATTATCAGTAGCAAAAAATGTCATCAACTTAAGCAAGTGTTCTCAGCATCTCATTTTACAGACTATTGTTTGTATTTTGTAGAACTGTAAGAACTGTGAGGGTGAGATAGAGGCCGGGGAGATGGCAGTGATCGCTCCACAGATGAGTAGTGACATCTGTTGGCACCCGGCTTGTTTTGTGTGTTTTACATGTGAGGAGCTACTGGTAGACTTGGCGTACTGTTATAAAGACGATCACATCTACTGTGAGCGCCACTATGCCGAGCTCATTAAACCACGATGCGCCGCCTGTGATGAGGTCAGTTTCCACATCAGTGCTTTTGTACTTTTTGTTCTCATTTCACGTATGTAATGTTTATCTAAAAAAGCATTTACTGGCAAGGTTTTTTTTAACACCATTACAACCAAGTTGATTTCACTTGGACATTACTTTGACCTGAAATCCCAGTATCGTGCCCATTCTGAATTTCTCAGATTGGCCTTAGATTAAACTATATCATGATTTCATGAAATTGCTTCAAACACATGATGAGCGTGAAGGTCTAGATGTAGACCAATGCAAGTAGACAAACTGGGCTTATGATTTTTAATTGCAAAAAAACATTAAAAGCTGGATCAACAGCAGTATACTAAGTTTCAATATACTGACCTACAAATATAGTCAAGTCCTTATTTTTAGTCTCTATCCATGGATAAGAATTGCAGAGTTTTGATTGCTCACTATATCACTCCAATAACAATAATTCAGCCATGTCTGGTTTCAAAAGTTACATTAAGGCTATTAATTTATCACATCAGTTTCTAAGTAATCAACAACTGCTGTCAGAGTTGTATTCCACAATGTATGGTGTTTTTTCCCCAATACCTTATCTAAAGATATCCTAATGACTTCTGATGATCCAGATGAAATTGGAAAGGGTGGTACCCAATGCTGCCTACAGATGGCAGCACCAACTATTCTATTCCTCATAAATGTTTCCTCTTGAAAGAATTGAAACACTGTATTTGACGTAGTGAGTGCCAGGGCGCTCTCAAAATTGACCTTCCCTGTTTACAAAGTTCCAGTTGTGTCACGTCTTACAGTCCACTGATATTGAAACTTTAGTTTGACATGGCAAAACATTTGCTGTGATCCGGAGTTATCAAGAGAGCGCAAATGATGTTTGTGTAACAGTAGGAATTATATCATCATAAATCTATACAGTATATTTAGTGTATTTTTATCCTAATACCAACATATGACTAAAGCACTGTTTTTGAATAGCAAGTACATCTATTGCTAATATAAATAAGCTGACACAGGGATGGTGTTATTAGAAAATATAGTGTAGACAATTCCATCATATCAGTGTGGTGCTATTCTAGGCCAAGATATGACCTATAAGGATTCTGAGGAAACATTTGGGCATTAATTTAGGGAAAATTTCCTTTTGTTAGCCAATATTTATGGGCTAGGAATACCCTGACATAATTTCACAGGATCAAATCGTCAAGAGCGGTGGAAAAATAATGATGACCTTACATACTGACAAAGTTTTTAGGTGAGAAAGGCTCATCTACTGTTTTCTCAAAGATGTCTCATAAAAATCCATGGGGGCACTCATCACGGTGGAGTATAAATTTCACATTTTTTTTAAATGTAATGTTCAGAAATAATATCACATCTGATGGTACATGGTCAGTTTAAGTATTTAAATATATTTACAACCTCGGTGAAACCAAATGATGACCATCCATATCTGTGTTAAAATGATCTGCTAGTTGCCAGACAAAATTGTATTTATTGTTGTTGTGTTTTCTTACTGGCTTCATCTCCAATAAGGACTTAATGACTTGCTGTAAATAAACATACATGTGAAAATGAGAAATAAGTGATAAATTACAAACTGCTGACACCTAGTGGAGAAACCTGCAACTAATGCCAAGCAAAGTGTGCTGTGTGCTGACATCTAGTGGCAAGAGTTGAAACTATTGTCGAGCAGGGAGCAATTTGCTCATTGGGCTTAATAGTGCAGAAAAAAATCCTGTGGTCTCCCAGGCGGGACAGTAGTATATGGTGACATGTTTACACAGGGGTCTGGCCGAAGTGGGAGTGATGATAGACAGGGTGACTGCTGTATTGATAGGGTGCCACCTGGGTGATATTAGGAATCCAGGCATTATTTCACAGACTTAAAAGGCACTACACTATATTGATATGGTATTTTGCACATTGAACTTTGCACTTGTAGATAGCATAAAACCTCAGGCAGCTAGATAAAACAATAGAGTTCCGCATTGGTGGTGATTTCACAGATGCCGTCACAGTGTTTCATGTGTACCTGACTAGAGCCAAGGCCAGACTGGACCTACAATCTGGCCTCAAGGGAGTTTAGTGGCCAGGTGTTACCTTAATAGGACTTTGGGTTAATTAATAAAAAGTGAGTGTATCAGTTAAATGAGATATGGCTCGGGATAATGCAAAAAGCTTACAGCCAGCCATGGAGGGACTAAAGTTGGAGGACCATACCACAGCGACAGAAGAGGTAATTAAATTATAATAATAATTACTCTACAGTCATTCATTTATTTATTTAGACTTTATGGTGTTAGGGACCAATGATAAATATATATATATATATATATATATATATATATATATATATACAAGTTATACATGTATTGATAGAGAATTGAAGACCTGCACACTTTTATAATGCAATTATGATATATTTTGTCAAAAAAAAGGATGGAAATTATTACAGGTTTTTATTGGAAATTGTTACAGGAAATAATTACAGTTTGAATTAAAAAGTTATATTATATTGTCACTTGAATAACATTTAATTATGTATAAATATTTATAAATCTTATGAATGGACAGAACTTTAAAAGTTATTTGCCACACTTTAATAAGTATAATAATCTTAAGTAGACAAGGATAGATGACAGTGAAAAAGTGTCCATAATATTGGTTACAGCATCTAGCACCATTTATTGCAATGCAATTGTCCATAGCTGGCAAATATAGCTTAATGTAAAGATAGATAATAAGTGCAAAGGTGGACAAGTGAGGGTGTCACACTGAAGATAATATATTGTCATGCTCTAGCAGCAGGGGCATGTGTCAGATTCCTAAGTAGTAAATTGGGAATATATACACACAGCCTGGTCTGTATAGAAGTCACTTCAAGACACTTCCAATATGCAGACATCTGCAGGTTAAACTAACACCTGTATATTGTAAAATGCATTGGTGTGCACATACAGTATTGGATTTAATATTTTATTGATTAAAAAACTGGAGTAATTTCTAACATGGAAAATTTATCATTGGTATCCAAACAAAGTCACAGAATTTCTGTCCTCTGCTTAAATGAAACACTCTGTTGAAAATGTATGTTTTCAGTAGATGCATCTGTGCCTTTACAATATATGGTACTGCCCGTGTGACTTTGTATTGCAGGTGATTAATATGACTCTACATAGTATTTTACATCAGTGAACACGTTTGTATCTTCTTGAGCAAACCAGTGTGATATACAGTTTAATCATGGTTGGTTATCTATTAATAGAAAGTTTTATTTGTATTTATTCTGTGTGTAAGCATGAACCTGACAAGCTGTGACAATTAACTATACTGCATGAAGCTTGGTTGAACAGAACGCTGATCATTGGTGTACCAGTGTCACTCTCAGTGCATAAACATTCAATCAGAATTTACGTGTGTGTTGCATGTACAAACTACACACTTGCACAGAAGACAGTACAGTATAGTTGCACCAATATATTGCTGTGCAGTTGCTTGTGTTCTGGTGGAAATTTCAATATATATCAAAACACACATGAGACAGGAATTTGCTGTACCTACGAGTTATGACTATCATGCTTTGATCTGCTTTACTGTTCTGTGTGATGATTGTTTTATGCCGCGTGTCATCTTTTTATGCAGTTTGACATTCTGTCATATGAGCTTGAACATTTATTATTATCTTGATATCTGGTGTCTTTACTTTCATCAGAAAATGTCTCTGAATACTAATACTGATGACATGGTCATTAATGTGATATATAGTTCATTTCTACACCTATTATTGAAGGAGTATAGCTGTTGACAGGTGTGTTACTTCATAAATCAGTTGAAGCACTTACATTAAACAACTTTGTATGGCGACTTGATGGTCCTGTTTTATAATGGTGCTTAAAAAAGATACAGACTGATCTTTAACACTCAACATATTTGGCTTTAATATAAATATATGTTATCATGCAATTTAGCATTTTTACCATGCTATATTTGTCATGATTAAATCCCCCCTGAACACCCCTGCCCCCTTGTCAAAATTTCTGCAAGACACAACCCCCCCCCCCCCAAAAAAAAAAAATTGATAAAAGGAATATAAATGACCCACTCCCCTTGTAAAATATAATGCTGGTTTATACTACAGATACGCAAAGGTAAAATTTGCAATAATTTTTATTAAAAACACAATTATGTGCATCTTAAGAAATATAACAAACTTTATGTAATATTTTAATTGGACATGGAAGTAGGTTCTAATAATGATGATGAAATTTATCTAGTGTTAATATTTCTTAAAAACTAAGGGTAAATTCCATAATCTCATTTGGGTGAGTTTTATCTCCTTCAAATAAAATTAAGGGATGGGGTGCTTTTGATCACAGTGGCTTCTGTACATACCAGAGATTTCTTAGTTCTGCATGGTGCTGGTGAGATTAAAAAATTAGTCCCAAAAATGTGCCAAAAGCAGTGTGCATGTAGAAAGGTAACATGGGTGAGTTAAGGGTACGAGCCAAATACCTGTGAGTAACGAAGGTGTGTCAGACATACATACAGGGCACCTGTAGGCAAACTTTAACAGGTGTCTAAATTTTATTTTACAAGAGAGATGTTTAGTGACAGTGATGGTGACCTTGTGAAGGTTGTACTGTTAGTGGCTTACATGCCCAGACACAGTTTTTAATCCATTATTCTCCCCTCCACTCACTGGAAAAACAAAAATAGAAACGTTGAAATATATGTTTCCTGGCTTTGACATTAAACAATGGCCTTTTAATTTGGTGCTTGCATAAAGCTTGCCAAACAGGTCGATCATACCAGGTATACGGGGAACCTTTCACAGCTATTACAGGACAATTTATGGTAATATAGAAATAGCAACAGGAATACATTTATTTTAATGAACCATGTGTTCCTTATCCAAATATGCTCTCAGGAAACGAATGATGAGAGATCCAGGTCAGCAATGCCGGAAACCAAATCAAATTAATCACGGAACATTTCCTGAGAATCAGGGATATGTTAAAACAAACACCTACCATGCAAAACTTTTAATTTTTTTTCACCAGTATCATTAGAGTATGTGCCTGGCTGCCAACTTTGAAAATAAGCACTGGTCTCCCAGCCAGCCAGGTATTGACAGAATTATAAATATAGATTACGGAGGAAGGACTGCTTGGCTGTAAAGCTATATAATTCCTCTCAGCAACAAAGAATATATGTACAAAAAATAACACACCAGTGTAGGGTTATTGAGTGGTGTGCCCCTGGATATATACAGACAGGATATTAAATCCATGGACAAATTATTCTGGTTCGGTTATTAGCAACAAAGCAACCCCAGGACTTCCAGGCTGCAAGTCCTTGCGGTGATTGTTAATGATATATGCAGGTAATTATCAGTAAAATAACCCACAGCTGAAAGTAATTATTTTGAATCAGTCCTGCAGGCTGTTTTTGTAGTCAGCTAATTTGATTTAAAAAGCAGAGATTACAGGTTTACTACCAGTGTGGTACACATATGGTTACTGGGTGAGTCTTTTTTACTTTGTTACATATGCTCTGTATCTGCGTACCATCTGTGTTAGTACATGTTTTTTGTTTTAATGACTTTATATAATGATATGTTCCATATTGCCATACTCATTTCAAGGTTTTCCTGAACACCATGATTTTAACATTAAACAATATCTCATCATGGTGTGTGATAGTAAATAAGAAATAATGTGACATATATGTATACATTTAAGCACAGCTGACTGTAAGTCATCTGAGCTGTAGCGATCAACTTTGTTTGATGTCTTGTTGGCTGTCTTGCCGTCTCGACGTTAACAGTGCTCAAATCGTATCTGTTAGACCTAGAAACTTCTAACTCTACATCCAGGGAGGTCTTAGGCAAATCTCCTTCATCATCTGAGATTAGCACATGATGCCTCTTATTCTGTGAGGTATGGGCAGAAACCTAATTTTGAGCACCAGAAAGTCAGATATGACCATAATTTTAAATGTTCGATCCAGAAATGTGACTGTGATGTCTCCTTGGACAACCAAAATAAGGCCACTGTGACTGTATTCTGTGAGATGAACATATATTGTGGCATTAGGACATAGAACATAACATCTGGGAAGTTCTTGGTAAAACCTTCTCGGAAACCTAAATAAAGTTCCTGTATCACGTTTTCTAAGGCCTATGGACAAAATGCCTGATTTTGAGAACCTGGAAGTCATTCTATCCATTGTTCAAGGTTCCTTAACATATATTTTTCACCAAATCATAACATTAATAATTAATAAATGCATCACCAGTATGTCAAATTCATCTGAGCATCATGGCCAAAGGGCCACTTGTTGAATATGTGTTATATACAGTGGAACCTGTCTATTAAGTACACCCTTAAGTTTAGTGAATAGGAAGAATTCACATTTATTATAACTGACCTGTCTAATAAGACCACCTGTGAATTAAGACCACTTTTGGCCAGTCTCACAGGGGTCTTATTACACGTTTCACTCTGTATATTGAAAACAATAACACCAGATCAAACAACACCAGGTCACCGTATCAGTAATGATAAATAAATATTTTATCACCTCCCGTAACCACTGTATATATCATGTAATCAAAAAATAATGTGTCTCTTGGCCCTGCCATGCAGTTAATTGTTCTTTGGCTGTCTTAACACATTTATAAATAAATGTAATAGCATTCCATATGGCACATGTTAATTGACAGAAAAGTCTATAATATAATATAATATATATATATATATATATATATATATATATATATATAATTATATATATATTATTATTATTATTACAGCATGTCATACTGAGTTAACTTTACACAGTGACAACATACAAGCACAGGTGTGGTTGATGTATATTTATAGATTTATACTGAGGTTGGCCTCATATTCACAGGGATAATTTTTCCCGATTTCCATGTTTTTAAGTGTTTTGTGTTTATGTTTTACTGTCTCTAGATATTAGAAACCTACACAAAGTAAACCATCATTATACAAAATAAATTATATCAAATTCATAAATATGAAACAAAAAGGCACAGTATATGATTGAAAGGGACCAGCAAACATACATGCACAAACCTCATGCAGTTTTGAGACATTGAGAATTTACAGGGTAATTGTATACTCCAGATTAATTCTTGGCCATAGACGATCAAGCAAGATAAAGAAAAAATGATAATGACAGGTCTTTCAGAAATTATGTATAATGAAGCCTGCCTGAAAGACCATTTGTCTAATAAGACCACCTTTGAATAAAGACCATTTTCTGTCAGTCCCAGAAGTGGTCTAATTTCACAGGTTTCACTGTACATACATATTTGCTCAGAAGACAAAGACCCTTAAAAATTGGTTAATGACCTTTACTGTCAGAGTGACCTTGAAATTTAATTTGTCCGCTCAATGAAAATTACACGCATAAATTCTTAAGATCCAGAGTGAATTGTTTGAAAATTGGTTTTACCAAAGATTTTTAGTGGGAAGCTTGATCTTGTAAAGAAAACTGGTGGCCATATATTTGTATCTGCCAAAACTAAGTTTAGCAGATACTATGTTTTTGACCGAGTTCCACCGCCGCCTCAGTGTTCGTTTCTGGAATAGAACTCTGAGACCACTGGACAGATTATTCCGAAACTTTACAATATTATCGGGTTGCATGTGAACTGGTGCCAAAATATTTTGCGTTGACCTCTGACCTTTCCTCTCTCCAGTGCATCCATCTGCGCGTTGTTTTGACACATTAACCCGCATATCATAAGACTTGTTTTACCTTTCAGGAAAAATAATTTCACAAATGTAGCCCTTGGATAGCATTATAACATACATAAAAAAATGGTGGCGCCACATGCAACCGCAACCATTTTTGCACAGCATCCATCTGTTCATCTGCCATAGGATAAAATCACTCATATATCTCGGCAATGATATGACTTATCTGCCTAAAATTTTGCATGTATATACAATTTGGATAGCTTTCTTGATTTTGTGGCAGGTGGCGCCACCTACTTCCACGTTCAAGTTGCAGACATCCAGGCTTATATCTCAGGACTGGTTTGACGTATCCTCCTGAAATTTTGCATGTGTCTAGATCTCACATATAGCTCTTTATCAAAGGCAAAACTGGTGGCACCACCTGCAAACATTTTTGCACAGCGTCTGTTTTTCTGCTGTGGGATAAAATCACTCATATCTCGGCAGTGGTTTGACTTATCTGCCTAAAATTTTGCATGTATGTACATCTTAGATAGCTTTCTTGTTTCTGTGGCAGGTGGCACCACCTACTTTCACCTTCAGGCTGCAGACATCCAGGCTTATGTCTCATGACTGGTTTGACTTATCTGCCTAAAATTTTGCAATTATGTACAACTTGGATAATTTCTCGATTTTGTGGCAGGTGGCACCACCTACATACACATTTCGGCTGCAGACATCCATGCTAATATGCAACTCACCTCTCTCTATTTCCGCTTGCCACTCAACCCATGCCTCGATCACTTCACCCGTCCCACTCTGGTTTCGGCGGATACACATAGTCGCTTGTCGACTACCCGTATTCTAGTTCTTATTATGCAGTACCCTTAGTTGGTGGTATAGTATTATAAAAGTGTCAGAATAATTATGAGAGGTTATACATATATTGGGACTGATGGGGTGTGTGGCAGACCACTCTGTATGTGCAGTACAACATGTAATACCTACTGTTAGCTATGTATACAGTATGTGTGTGGTTAACACCACGGCTGACTGTAGTCACGGACAGCATACAAGTACTGTTAGTGTATGCCTACTACCTGACACCGATATCTATAACGGTCTGGTTGATTAGAACAAAATGTTCAGGATACCTAAACACCATCATGAGCAGGAACCAGTCTGCTGCCTGGCTGGTTGTCACTGCAGCATACCTCAAACTTACACATTTCTTTACATCACCTTGTACATAATTGAATGTTTAATCATCATTCACTGAGATTTCAATAAGCAAAATTTCTTTGGCCAGTTTTAAAGGAGCATATTTGTACTTAAAAAAAACCCAGTATTTTCTCAGTAAACATTTGTCTTTGTAGACGGACAACAATAAGGTTTGAACCGACTCAGATCACTTCTTATGCAAGTAATTCACCTATTTAATTTATTTATTTTAGCTAAGGCTGTAACTATATAATCAAGATTATATCATCTGGGTTAATGTCTGTGTTTGTCATGAGTTTTTTTAGGACTTTTCTTTGTTAATAATCTGTTCAATAGAACCTCTTGATATAAGATTTAAGCAGCTTGTGCAATATTTTTTTTATCATACAGATATTGCAGAATCTTTGTATCCTCTTGAGTTAAATGTGTCATTTTAGTGAGTAACAAAAACCAAAGAGAAACTGGAATGGTGGTCTCGGCCTACATGGATACTTCTGGCAATTCCCTTTGTTCTTCATTCTCTCATGGTTCATTAAACACTGTTCACAGGTGAGCTGAAGAAGAATGACAGCCCCTTATACCAATTAGTGGCCCTGACCCTCAACCAGGACAAAGAATCTTTGAAGTAGAAATGCACTTTGTTCCTGGAGTGTTACCTTAACCTTCCACAAAATTTCCTTAGATTCTGTTCAAAACTTCTTTGGGTAAAGTTGCCAAGAGCGAACCAACCAAATAATCAATAGAAAAATTTGGCACCTCGCAACCGATATGAGAAATCTATGTTTGATATGATTCTGTGAATTAAGGCAAGGAAAAAATGTTTCTGTTGTTTATAGATGATCTGATGAGTTAGGAAGATTTCTAAGGATAATAATCAGCAAGTTGTTGATCTTTACCACAAGTTCACAAGTCATCAACTATCTTTTTTTTTTAAAAAAAAATCAGTGTGTCTAATGTAGACCGCACTCTTGCAGTCTCAAGAGATATATAATCAATATATACCTTTGCAAGTTTAAGCACAGAAACAACTTCTGGTAATACCATTATATCTTCTGTGGTTAAATTTACATATATAAACACGATAGGTATTAGTTATACTGATAGTATTTTTTAGCTATTAATCAGTCAATTTACAGTCTGGTTATACCCGTAAGACCTGAGTGAGACATATAATCTTTCTTCCTTTATGTTCCTTTGATCAACATTTTTATTGGAGAATGTATTGTGCCTTAGTACTTGATCTACTTGCACTAAATATGCAGCATTGTTCTCATGAATATTACTTATAGCTTTTAATCATGGAAAAAATATGTGTCAGTTTTTGCACTTTAGAAGCGTTATATGCAGGCCTGCCATATCACTCTTGAAAGAGTCACTTTTTTTAGGATTTCCTAAAAATAACGCTAATTACTCTTTTTTCACTCTTTTTTCAGCAGCACTTTTTTTTCCTCTTTTTTTCAGAGGAAGAACTCGGATTTATACTTTTTCTCTCCTGCCTTAAAAGGATCAGTAAGAACAAGAATGGGACATTTTGCTATTTTTACATGCAAATGAACAGCATGTGTGACAATATGTGGAAAATACCTTTTACCCTTATCTTCAGTCATGCAGGGGGATGTTTGCCATGTATATATCTGACCATGACTTTTGGAACCATTTTTGTCAATATATACACAGATGTGGTATCCAAAGCTCATATTTCTTCAGTTTGTGATAAAAAATGGGAAATTAACGCTAATTTTACTCTTTTTTCACTCTTTATTTCGAAGAAGTCTGCGCTTTTTCCAGAGCACTTACTCTTTTTTTACGGTCAATTACCTGGCAGGCCTATATATGGTTTAATTAATACCTACTGAAATAAAAGAAAGATGCTTCACTACCATAAGTTTAGTGACTGATTGGGTTTAAGTTGGACCATTTTGTCTGCAGTCCACCTTAATTAACAACTCATCAACTTCAATGGTAATTGTATGTTAGGAAGGTTAGTGTCAACCATATTTATAATCTCAAAATGCTTTAAATGAAATTCATTAATTATAGTATAGTGAAAATGTTTAGGCATCAAATGATTTGAATCAGTGCTTATAGTTCTCAGGGATTATTTATCCAGACAGCATTTCTGATGTCTTTCAGGTTTTTGTGTACAAACTTCTGGTTTCCTGATAGAAACATCTGGTTTTAATAGCATTCCTTATTTTCAGATAACTACATTTGTTCAGGTAGAAAATGATGTCTGTAAGCTATTATAATCCACAGATATATAATTTTTATGAAATTTAAGATGATATACAGAAAACTTCATATATAAACTGACAGTCAGTTCATTATCTTATTTTCCTCTGAACTACAAAATAAGAGAACTTGTACGTATGAATACAAAAAAGTATCCATCACTTCATTATTATCCCCGCTTCAGCCGAACACAGGACATTGATTTGGGTTTGTCTGTCTGTTTGTCCCTCTGTCTGTCTGTCCTTCAGGTTTTCGTTAGTGCGATAACTTTCCTAAATATTATCTGATTTCATTCAAATTTGAGTCAGTGATGCTGTTAGCATACCTTGGTTAAGATTGGTTTTGGAGTGTCTGTCATTTATTATTACCAGCTCAAAAACAAACAAAAATTTTCCCTTTGGTTCCGAATTCAAACAAAAATTATGACATGTGGAGACATCTTCAGGGGACAATGAAAAACCCAGGCAATATGACATGTGGAGACATCTTCAGGGGAAAATAAAACTAAAACTTATTCAGAAGGCAAGCATGAGGATCACAGAGAGCTAAAATAACAAGAGACTGAAGCGGAGGACATTAATTCCATGAATTTGCTTGTTATTGTAGTTTATTCCCTATACAAAAACAGAAAATGAAGTTATATATTAATAATACACAAATTTAATATTCCATCAGATATTTTCAGTATTAGTTATATGTAGTATTTTTCACCAAAATATATACTCTCAAGCTCATGTAGATTTTTATATATTTTACCACACAAATATTTGCAAACTCAAAATTGCTGATAGCCTGTGGACACCTAGATTATATATAGAGAGCAGCTAGTGTAACATCAGGTAAATATATATTCGTATGTTGTACTAAGGTGAACACCTGTATCTGAAGGTAGAGAGTTAAACATGATCGCAAGGAGTGGTGCTACTCCAGACTTTAAGCAGAATCTGTAATGTTGACTTAACCCCACCGTACTATAGTGTCACTACTTGGAGAAGTTGCAGATTTACCGCAAGTGTTTTTAGTATGACAAGTAGGGACCATCGGGTATAATAAGTCTCGATGAGGGATCAGTCATGTAGGCAAGAATTTGTGTTTTAAAGTGAATGCATAACCTGTATATATTCTACTGGAAGTTTCACATAATGCCCTGGATATTGCCTTGAAGTAGATTTATATAATAATCTAATAACCATATCAAAAGTGTTACATCATTGTTAAGATATATGTAATAGGGAGAAAAAAACTTTGCAATAAACAAAAGATAATACACAATATAATGTTTTAGAAATTCATAAGAAATTTGCTAGTTGCAAAAATGGTCTGGTGCTGAAATGTGAAACCTGTATGAAAAACCACCTGTCTATTAAGACCACCCATAAATGAACCGAAAGCATTCACATTGGTTATAGCTGACCTGTCTGATTAGACCACCTGTGATTTCTGACCACCTTTGCCCAGTCCCACAGTTTGTCTTATGGCACAGGGTTCACCGTTACAAGTCCAGCTAATCCTCATCAAGTAGAGAAATTCAAAATCAGGACTAGAGCAGAGCAGTTATAGGCCTGAATTTGTAGACATAAATTTGAGAGATTAATCCATGTGGTTATTTATTATGCCTATAAATCTAATTTGCTTGTGTTCATTATAATTAGTTATACTGCATATTAAACTTACTTTAAAAGTGATACATCAAAACCTGCTGTGTCCTAGCTGAACATGGATCATACAATATAGATTAAATTTCTTATTTTTTTTAAAATTTTAAATATTTACTTGGTAACCAGTGTTAGGCTACTCAAATCCTAGTTCGGTAATACCTATTTAGTGAAAAAATAGCTTTTCATTTCAAAATTAATATAAGGTCATATGATAAAGCATCTTGTGATAAAGTTGTGATGTCATGTACACTTTCTGTATATAATGAGTGACTGCATGACATCTCAGCTTCCTGTAACCCAGTGATGGCTGCTGTAACATGAGGATCTATGATATAACACAACTTCACTTAGTGATAGCTCACACAGGAAGTGAATGACATCCTGTAACGCTTCTCTTTAAAGTGGGTGTAGGGTAAGCTCAGCTGTTTGGGTTCACCATGCCCCCTAAGTCAAGTACCCCAGATAGTTAATTCTATTTGTATGAATGGTTCATAAACCACAACAACCTCCACAATCTCACCACCACCTTCACCTGGGCTCCTTCGTTCATGCTACTGAGTTTATTATTAACATATAATCACCAAGTCATTTTCCCTTCACTGACTTATAAGATGATAGTATTTCCATTTGATTGGCAATACTTAGTTGCCACATATAGTCTAAAGAATGGACAAACCATATGTATTTATGTGACAGTATGGTCATCTTAATGGGTCAGAGGTCACAGAGGTCAAACTGTGTCACCAGGTATGTACTTCCTGACCTGAGGGGGTCAGGATATATTTTGGGGTTTATAACTAGGGCTGGCCCTCGTGTGATCATAACAGTTAATGACAACCCTGTGTAGTGCATTTCCTGGATATCTAAATACACCTTGATTAGACTTTAAAGTAATATTCAGTTGGTGAGTACCTGTGCTTTATATATATGCTTTAACTAAATGTATGAAAGGTGGGCAATCTTCAGTTACAATTGGTTAATTGTTATCATTATTATGACGAAGTCAAGTTAGAGCCATTTCTTTAACTGGTATATTTTATAATTTTTCTGCATAAAATTTATTAAATGCATAGTACATACACTGCTAGAGACGTATAATCTATTCAGGAATCACCACACTTTACATTATAAAATATATTTGGACAGGATCTTACCTGTAAAATGTTTGCAGTTGAACAATTTTCTAAAATGAAACAAAATCCTATGGTTCTTGTCACCTCAAGATATACACATGGCCAGATACACGTAAGTTCAACCAGCTGAGAATAATTTGATAATTTAAGGGAAGTTGCTCATGGTCTACACTAACAGGGAAGTCCTTCAGTATGCTCTATCACTTCACTTTGATCATCATCATCATAGCAGATCTGTTTCAGATAGTGCTCGAGATAACAAACATACATTAAGTATTAGGATGTGGTCCTGTACATCACGCCGGTTATAAAAAGCACAGATAACTGCAGATGGTTTGTAACTATAATGGCCTGCATGATTTATTAATATATCTATCTGTGCATGGAACATATGCATATGGAGCTAGAAAATGGAGGCCTGTGATTCCATTAATACAAATGCACATGAGGTACATTTGCAGCAGAATTGGAGATATAGTATGTAGAGGAGTCATCTGCCAGAGGAATACCCAATCAGTGACGTCAAAGAGTGAATTTCTGGCGTCTATTACTATATGTATGCGCTTTCAGTTGCACCAGTGAACGATTAAAAATGCTTCATATGCATCATAATGCATACTTTCCTCATATACATATATATGGAATGCTACCATTATTGATGTAGCAATTAGATGCAACATTTCGGGTATAATCTTTATACAGGTACACTTTAGAGAGATTCTTAGGTTTATTATGTCTCCACCAGGGGGTGAGGATTTGTTTTACCTGTTGAAAGTTAATTGGATCATATATAAGGGACCCTATATTTATATGCCAAAATTATGAATGGATTTTGATTAAATTTCTGAGAGTAAGGGTAACACCCAAGGAAACACCAATTAAATTTTGGAGGTATCCAGGTCACCAAAATATAGTTTTAATCCAAAGGATCAGCCTACTGTATC
The DNA here is from genome assembly GCA_026874595.1 of Sipunculus nudus. Classification (NCBI taxonomy): domain Eukaryota; kingdom Metazoa; phylum Annelida; class Sipuncula; order Golfingiida; family Sipunculidae; genus Sipunculus; species Sipunculus nudus. Next base: position 10,356,080 of record CM049311.1, on the reverse strand, counting down.
CCATTGTGAGATTGGGCTCTCTTTTGCATTTAGGGGCCATCTTTGTTCTGTAGCGCAGTGGTGAACCATTACACTGTAAACCACAAAAAAGTTTGATTAAGAACCAGGTGAAGGTATCATTGTAGGCTGACCACAGTTCTAGTTTCCATCCATATTTCAAGGAGGTTATTCATGCCTTCATTCAGTCCATTTTCAACCCTTGCATGCATGTCATGAAGTATGGAAATGGGACTACTGGGTTACCCTTGTTAAATTAAATTGCTGTGTCTGTGTTTGCCACTGTTGATAAATATCATTATATGAAAGACTTCTAAATTTTGTTCTGTACAATATACATGGTTACTTCAGAATAAATAAAAGACAATAAAATGTTTCCACTGGCATTTAGGAAATGTATTAAATATTAATATCACATGAGCTATGGTACAACCAGTTCATGTATACTTTGTCTTTTGTGTTTAATATATATGTACCTGTCATATCTGCATGCATGCACTGACTGAGTTAAACAGAGGTTTTATGTCATATACATGAGGGGAAATGCTGAAGCATTAAACATGATTAATGTTATTCTGATTACCTCTGACACTGATACTAGATTGTTCTCTCAGCAGGATGATGTAATACTTATGTAATACTTATGTAATACTTATGTTATAATTATGTAATACTTATGTAATAATACTTGTAACATCACACACCAGCTTCATGCAGGATCAAACAGCATGAAATGCAGTATAATATATGAGGAGTAGCCTCCTCTGAAAAAGATAATATCTTTTTAATAACCATTTAAACAATTGCTTGTATATCTGCAGTACTGTTTGTCAGTAGTGTCAGTAACCTTTGTTGCGTTTCCCATGGTGGCTATAGAGTATGATAGTTTTGTGTTATTGTGGCTTTCATTATAATGTATCATAGGAGTTCTCATGCGGCAGCAATATAACTCTCTTGGATTTTGTACCAGGTTCATGTACCTGTTTTTCTGTTGTATCTGATCTGACTATTTCAGTGATGTGTGCAGCACATTTCATTGATAAACTTAGATAACACTTTGTAATATACATGTAGTTTGAAATTAAGAGTGATTAATCACTAAGCTACAATATTCTATATCACCACAAATTTCTGACAGTAATAATCACTGCTTCCTTTCTTAGAGAGATGAGTTCAGGATCATATAGTTTTAAGTATTGTTCTGTACTATTAATATTTAACTTTGTAGGGATCTCACTGCAGTGTTCCACCTGTACTTTAAGATCTACTAGCCTTGCACAATAAAATACCTGCTTACACAGTCAGCCTGTCAGCTGTGGTACCAACTACAGCAAAGCCCCTGCCCCAGTTGCTGCAGCAGCAATTATGTTTATTGGATCATAAATCGTTCCCTACTGGATGGTGGGGAATCTGTCTCTTTTGGAGCCAGGATGCCTGTTATATTTTATGGATGGGGTTTCTTAGGAGTGTAGGCTTAAAAGAGGGAGATCTCTGCAGAGCAAATTGTTTATTAGTGATGCATAGGCCTTCCTTTTTTCATAGGGACAGCTGAAACACCCCCCCCCCCCCCCCTCTTGAATGAAAGATTTTCAGTGTGTGCACAAACCTAAACATTTGTCAAGGTAAAAATCAACATAAAAAGATCAACACATTGAGTATATATCAAAGTAACCAACGTAGTAATTAATGCTAATTGTTTGTTTTTCTTTTAGTGTTCACTCATATTATACCAAATTTCACAATTGTTAATCAAGAGAATATGAATATTGGTTTTGCAGAATGATTGCAACATGCACTGGCATTTGTAAATAGGTAAGATTTTAATCTTAGGAAAATACAGAGAAACCTGTGTAATAAGACCACCTGTGGGACTGGCCAAAAGTGGTCTTAATTCACAGATGGTATTTTCAGGCAGGTCAGTTTTAACCAATGTGACTGATTTCGGTTCACTCAAGGGTGGTCTTAATAGACAGGTCAGTTATATTTGATGTGCATGCATTCAGTTCACCCAAGGTAGGTTTTACTAGACAGGTGGTCTTTCAGACAGGTTCCACTAGTACTGCTGTCTGATGAGTTAACACGTTGCAGAGAAATTAGTCTTCCTGGTGGAATTATTGCATTTAAATTAGTTTTTCTTTTTTCTCATTAATCCAGGGACAACACTTAATTCTTTCTGTTTCTTCTAAGTATTAATTTTAATATTTGCCTCATACAGATTGAGGATCCCCTCTGATTTTAATTATTTCATCAACAGCTGATGAAGTGCAGTAAGATTTGCATAGAATAATAATTTAAATTTTAGATCCACTAGCATTGTCAATATATATGTGGACGTAATTTACTTTTGGAGCTTTTGTGCAGATTGTATAACCCAGCCTACATTTAATCCAGAATCAGATTTCAGTGAGTAGGGTCTTGTAAAGGTGACACAACTTGACAGATTAGTGTGTTAATTAACAAGTCTGGTCATGTTAAGATATCTTCAGGTAATCAAGAAGTGCCAAACAGGACCACAATCATATTTGATCTTCTGTGAACTTGGTTGGGTGTCAACTTTTCATTTAGTAAACTTACCTATAGCTATAACTAAGGTTTCTATAGCTGTATCTCTTCACACAGTTTTCATTCAGGTGAGTTTCATAAAGCATTTTATTGCATCTTGCACTCAGAATCACCTGTATTACCTGTGCTGCTTTAATAGCATCATTATTATTCTCCGGTCTCTGTGAAATGTTATGAAGGTAACATTTATAAAGAATTTAATCATTTTCAAAGCCTTGTATTTAATTTATTTGTCTGTAACAGAAACCTCTTGGTTTATTTTAGCATGTGCTTGGTTCCAAATATCAGCAAAACTCATTGCTAATTTTGCCTATTATTGTTAGTCCAGTTAATGCAGTTTAAAATATTTCATCATTGGAAATTTTTCGATAAAGATTAACGTCAAGGAGCCAGATATGCTTCAAGCTTCATCCTTGTATACATCTATTTTCGGATATTCAAAGGAGAAACATACTCAGTTCTTAATATTAATTTGTTTCATAACTTCATCTAAAGAAAAGTATCATTATGTTTTAAATGATAAATATTATGGGAACTGCCTGCAGCATGACTTAGAAGACAACTTTTATTTTGCGGGGGAAAAGTGATCGTTCAGTTAAGCAGGCATTAGATGACACTTCGAAGAATACTGATATTGTATTTGGACGAATGATTTTCAACTAATTAGTGTTCAGATCATCAAGGCTTGAATGTTATTTAAGATTTTAATTTTCCACTCAGTATTAGAAAACAGTACAGAAAGTGGTCTGGTCAGGATTATAAAGGTTAATTAATGTACTAGTTTAAGATAAAAGGCTGTTTTGATTGGCAAACATATTGCTAAAGTCAGTTGATACACAGGTATGCTGGGGGCCAACTTCCTAGAAAGATAACTTCCTGGTGTGATAACTAAACACTGTGAAACAGATAAGGATAAAATAAATTACTATTATATGTTCTAGAACCCTGTACTGACTGGAGAGGTTTATTCAAGGAGGGTGCACGCTTTCCCCACAGAGTTGTTTTTCATAGAAGGAAGTTTATATGACTAGATATGACAGACCACATCATAATGCTCATGTTTTGTAATGTTTGGAGAGTGAATCACAGCCTCCTTGCATACTTCTCTAGAGGAATTCCTGTTTGCTGTTTACATTATAAAGTTCATCCAGACATCCAAACATACATATCAAATTAATCACAGACAAACAACTGGGATGACACACATCCTAGATTTATATTTATGATATGTATTTCTTAAGTTTTCTTCAGGGTAAATAGATATATATCAACTAGAAAAAAATTAAATGAGATTTCCCAGATAAGGTTATATATATCACTCAAATTAATACAAAATTTTGGACCAAAGTATTCATTGCCATGGCAACATTGCTAAGGTCATCTGTAACTGACATCTGTTTAACAGTGCAAAATACTAAAAATTTGACGTGATTGTTCAAATTTAGGCCAGGGGCAAGTATTCTATATGTTTTCATTCAAATTCAAGATTGCCAAATTCAGAGATGCACCTAAAATTCCTTGTTACCTTATCTTTAAAAAGTTTCACACTTTTGATGATGAATTTAAGTTACTGAACCCTTCCAGTGGTTGCATGATCCTGTTACAAAAAAAACTAATTTTTTTAAAGAGTTCATCATACTGAAATTTTCAAGCTAAAAGGGGCCTAGTGGTTGTGAGGCATAAATGTAAACTATTACTTGATATTTTTGTGATGACAACATGTAGACATGTAGTCCTCCAAAACTTTCCCAATTTGGATTCAAAGAAGTTCTTTCTTGACCTGTTTATACTACTGGTGTACTTGCATGATATTCCCATCATACTCCTATAACTTTAATATTCATATGGATCAAATATCAAGCAGGTGGTTCCATATATGCCACTTGGGCATAATTAAGCCAATGTTTAATTGTTTTACTGCTCATTTCCTCTTGAAAATTTATTATACACCATAGGTCTCTACCATATCTCTGTCTTCTTCAAAGATAATCTGGATCTGAAATCCAGGTTCTAGAATTCTTAAGATAAAAACAAATATAAATTGTAGTTCACTTTTCACTCCCCATATGAGAGCAAAGTGAGGGTTTGCAGTCTCTAATTGTCTTGTTTGATGAAGACAAAAAGGGGAAAGGAGAAGTTGGACAAAAAGGGGAAAGGAGAAGTTGGACAAAAAGGGGAAAGGAGAAGTTGTCAAAGTCAAGGGAGTATCAGGCAAATATTCAACAAATTCAGCTGTAGACTGAAGTGAACTAAACAATGAACTCAGTGTCTTATCTGTTACAGATCCTGTACTGTCTGCATGCTGGTGTTCAGATGACCAGTACTACTGTTATTATGATAACTGGTCTAGGTGGGGAGAGTGTTGACATTGTATTCTTAGTGCTAGTACACAACAGTATCATCAGCCGTTCTCCAGGAGTCAGGCCTGAGTTGCTGTAAATAGAGGTTTGACGCCAGCACACCAGATCTACCGCCCCATGTTGACTGTGAGCATGTGGTGTTCCACCCTCTTACTGTAGTCAAGAGAGTTGTTATGGCAGACAGACTGACGAGGATGCTCAGCCTGCTCAGGGAAGCTGCGGGATGCAGGGGATGTAGCTCATACGTGTAACCTTCACAGAATACCTGTGGTCAGAATCCCCGTAGCTGTGACATCACAGTGCCAGGGTCATTTAAGTACATGACAAAGGGACCATCATGATCTATAACTTTGGTAAAATCCAATTGAAAAGTGGGAAGACTTGTATTATCACTCTGTCCATCTATCTGTACACCTTTTCTTCTGTCTGTCCATCCTCAGATTTTGTTTGTTGATGATAAATCCTGTAAGATATGCTGATTGACCCATCCCTAAAGGATGAACCTCAAAGTTTGCAGTCAGAGGGAGAAAGTTCATGGTCACATCAAGGTTTCTGTTCTAAGAATAATGCTGCTTTTTCTATTCCAAAGGTTTCTTCCAATAAACCATGCACCATTCTTTGTCAAAATGAATGTTTGCTGGTATTCCTTTTCAGTATTACACTGATTTATAACAAGGGTTATGGCATGAGATATGTGATCAGTCAGACAAGTTCTGAACCCTAAAACAATAATATTCAACTCTTTGGAACACTGGAGATGTTTATTGTTACCCATCAAAGAACATATTTGAATAGAAATGTTTTAATAGGGTCCATGTTATCTGTGTTGCTCATTGATCTTTCTTGTATTATACTTGTGCCACACAAAAAAAAGTTGAACCAGCTGTTATAAAAACATTGACAACTGGTAAAATTTGATGATTAAATGCTATTTTTAGGTGGTTCCTAAGGGGACATAACATCTAAATATAGAGACAAATACTTGCTGAACAGGATTATAGTCACACTGTGAAGAGAACAGCTTGACACTAGGTGAATATAATTGAGAATGGCACATGCATACAAAGTCCTATCAGGTTTCTAAAGGCCACTTTCTGTATAACGGCAGATTTCCACTGTGTTGAGAGTGTTTGTTAACAATACCTTCGTGTGGGGTATGCTAAAAAGTGAAGATGTGTCAATAGTGACATTGCACAGACTCTCAGGTAGAAGAGGTAATATTAAATACATTTTTGCTCGGGTTACCTATATTTATAGGTATGCTGTTAGTATCGTCTTGTGTGTCATCTTACCTGTTTCCCTCCCAGGCTTAGCTCTGGCTTTAAAATTGCTTGTGAGAAAAGAAATGGGGTGACAGGAATATATCATTTAGGTTCACTTAAAGCCAACAAATAATGCAGGCAAAACCTTGCTTGAGTATTCAGCAGTGACAAGAGTGCAAGGTAGGTCTTAATACAAGCTGTAAAGTCAAGGCAGTGTTTTTATGAATAGCTAAGTTAACATGTTAGAGAGATTGCTACATTCAGGAACAAGAGTGCATTCCACAGTAACAGCGGAATTCACTATTTTGGACACTCCCTGTTTATGAACACCTCTTAATAATTAACTGATTTTTGCAGTCCATTTTAGGACTGAAACCTTTTGTTTTTGACATCTCTCTGGTATAGCATATTACCCAGAGTTGGTTGATAAATAATTCTCTAATTTTAATTGGTTATCTTAAACAGGCCTGAGACTATATAATGCTTCCATGATATTCAACAATTCCTGAGTCGTAACATTTGGTAAGATTTCATACAGCTTGCTGCATTGTTACTAAAAACAGTTATGGAAAACTAAAGCAAATATCTGTGAAAGATACAAAATAATTTCTCACAGTTGTCAGCAAGTTTTGATTTACTTGGAACATGATGGTTCTATTATTACCATTGTCTGTGGTTGTCAATAATTGCCTGTGATTATATTCCTCACATGCAGTGAAGTTACAAATCGTACAATAAGGCAAGGTATGTACTCCACAAAATTTGTCTGCACAGGACTCGGTGTATTGCCTTAAGCTTTGTGTTCCTACATTTGCCACAACAGATCCATGTCATATAGTTACGTTTCTCATGCTGAGGTTTTACCATGTATTGATCAGATATTGTGGAAAATCTTAATTGATTACACTTTATGTCTATACTTTTCTGGTACAGGAACAGAAGTGCAGTGTTTAAGAATGAATAATTTGTCCATATATGTTTAACCACTCCAAGTAATTCATGTTGGTACCATTATTATATTATTTGTTATAAACAACTCTCTTTCTCTCTCTCATTACCTCGTAACATCTCTCTTTTGTATGTCTGTCTGTCTGTCTCCATCTGTCTCTGCGTGTCACTCTCTCACTCTTTCTTTCTCTCTCTCTCTCTCACATATTCACATGTAGCCATATAGGTTTTGTCAATACAATAAATGGTAGCTCATTGGGTTGTTCTACTCACTTAACCGTACCCACCGGAGTGAGGGCCACACCTGGGAAGTAACTGCCTGTAAAAATAACGGGAGTAATGTTACAGTGGAGGCATTCCTGAGATATCTCCCAGATCAGAGGTTAACTTCCAGGTGCTGATATATGACTCATTGAGTTTGTATTCCGGAGACTTAGAATTGAACTCCATACCTGCTGTATTGAGTGATATAATGTGCCACACCAGTACCCATCTTCACAGTGATGATACATTCACCGACTGATGTGAGTGAATGGTACTACAGAAATGTGGCCACCATATGTGTGGCATAGAGACCGGTCCAGTGAAGCATACCCTGTCACCATAGCAACACTTCCTCCACTTCAGGGAAGATTGTGGTTCCCAGGGTGAAGAGTTACGAGTCCCCTTGTTAGTGGGTCTTAGTACAGGGGCTGAAATAAAGTACAGTTATTGAACCAACAATGCCATTTAATATACTGCCCGTCATATTAAATCAAATGTGTGTTTTCAAGGTGAAAACATATGATTAATATCTAGCCTTTCATCTGATTTATTTTTTTTATATTTCCACTAAACATTTAAATAGGAAATCGAATTTTTATATAGAATCTAAATTAAATACTCAAAGGTTTATTTTTATGTCATGGTAGACTTTGTTGTGAATGGTTTTGAAAACTTAAATTGTATTTGAAAAAAAAAATAAAATATAATATTTTATAATGTAATATAATAAAATATAATTTATATATATATATTATATAATGCATACTTCAGATGTGGTATTGTAGTGGTAGACTTGCATAATAATTATATTTCAAGGCTTATATTTGTCAGTGAATATGTAAAGTATTTAATCTATGTAATATTTGATATATGCATCTACTATATTAAACTTGGTGGGCCTTAGTAAATGATAGCTCAGACTCTTATTTCAAACTCTGTTTAGGCTAGTATTACCATGGATACCAGGTTTATCAGACTCGCTGGTACAGCACTGATATCACCCCAGGCTGGCTGGGCAGGGGGCGAGGGTAGCCCAAACTAGACATATATTATAACCCTACCCCTAAGTAAACGCAGTTATCACTTTACAAAAAACAGACAGTGATAGACTGTGATTATATGATTAAAGGCAGAAACAGAAAGCCCTGTATGTAATGAGTACAGCTATGTTACCCGGCCATGACTAAGCAACAGCTATGTATAATATACACATGCTGGTAGCCCAGCATTAATGTTGGGAATTAGACAATTTTGCACACATCTCTCTAGTCTGTACAAGCCCAGGAATTTTGCACACGACCCTTTAGCGCATTGCGAGGGTATCCAGCTTGTGTGGAAAGGGACTTGGAAGCAGGGGTCATCAGCTTTGTACTGCAGTTCTAGGGGAGGCAAGCCCTTACTCTCTCACGGTCTCAGGTAAGTTTCAGAAACACAAAAAAAACTAAATTTTACTTAAATATTGAGCAGTTAATATGTAATTAATTTGTTAAAAATAGAGGGTTCATCTTGTATATTGAATCAAATAACTTTATCTTGTTTTCTTTAATTAACCTGGTTGTTTACCTGTAGGGATAGGACAGTGTCATGTACAAAATATAATACAATTGGTGACCATTCAGTTAGAAGCATAAACAGCATGCATAAGTTTATAGTAAAAATTCTTTGTATCACTGCATCCCTAATTTTATTACTAGCATTTCAAGATATGCTCAAGATATTACTAAAGAAGTTATAGATAGATTCTGGGCATTCCCAGAAATGTCCATAATTGAATATTACCAGCAAAATAGACAGGAATACTGAGCTTGATGGATCTAGGTCTCTATTCTTGGTGAGACTCTGGTTCCATTCAGGGGTTTACAGTAATTTATGCTTTGAGTCGAGACTGTTATTAACATAGACACAAGATGCAGACCGTGGCTTGGTGAGGAATGTTCCAGAGCCTGAGTAAAGACAGCTGTTCTAGGAATCCTAGAAGCAGCCAGGTAAAAACAATAAAATGTACAGGTGAAGAGGTTCCCTAGGTTCTAACTTAAACCTGGTATAATCGTGTACTATATCTTGACTTTTTATTATGTACCATAGTTACCATAGGTTTTTACTAATAGAATTATTAACATGCCATAATATTGCTAAGTATTCAGAACCAGAGATTTACTGGATTTACAAAAGCCATTAAGGGGATTATCGTATAATACCGATATGATGAAATTGAATGAAAAGTTAAAATTATTATAAATCATAATTACATAATAAAAATTGGTAAAGGGTTTTAATTATAATAAGTATATAATTATTATAATAATAATGATAAGTGAAGACACCTTTCTCTGAGAAACATTCAACAATTTCTGTATCAGGTGACTTCCTTATAATAGCAGTTATCCAAAAAATGATTATCATTTTCATTATGATCAAATGCTTTCTTTTGATCTCTCTGCAGGATGAGTGTAATGCTTAGATTTTATTATAAACCATTTAATCATATCCCAATTTTCAAATTGTCAGTGGAAAGGGACTAGTTGACTTTTGAAACTAGAGCATTCCAGAGGTTAAGTTCATAACAAAAAATCTCAGTACTCTTAGTAAAAACTACACCAAGTAAACTGACAAGTCTCTTTAAAAGTCTTTTTGATAACAGCTTTGTTGGTTACCCGCCTCATACTGTGGTATGGATTATGGTCACATCAGACTGTGAGATGTGCATTCCAGTGGTCATATATTGGTTTTATTGAGGATCATGATATTACCTGCTAATTGCTCACTTCTGATATACCCTTCTCCCACACAGGACAGCCATGACAAAACACAGCACAGATCTTTCTGTAAATAACTGTTGACTTTCAGTTGTCTTCATGCTGGGGCATCTGCCCCCTGAAAACTCAATAAACCCGCCTATGACTGGAATAAAAGTATCAGAATCAATTTTGGTTCATTTATAAAACTCAAAAAACAAGCCTTTTGGTCCATGAATCTCATGCTTATAAAAAGTCCAGCTTATAAAAAAGACTTTATTTATTAAATGTAAGATGAACCACAAGGGGGGTCAAGGACATCATCCAAAATGCACAAGATAATTACTTACATTAAATATCTCCTGCACACTTCATTTAGTTGTTTATATAACTGGTTTATAATATTGATCTCTTGTGAATATTCACATTTACATGAACAGTCATTTTTTGCATGTTCAAGTCAAAAACAACAAAGTAGAATATTTTAACAAGGACATAATTGTCTCTAAATCAGTTAGCATAATTACTATAATTACATCCTGTAGAATTATACTAAAAGTGAGCTAGCCATTTGCCAATATATGTTTTGTTTTTATTTACAAAAAATGACCCAAACTGACATCAGTGACACCATCATCAGGCAGACATCAGAGCTCCAGTCAGACTTAATTGGTCAGCTAGTCCTGACCAGAAAAAAACGAAACTTCCCTGGTTCAAATGTTATTACATTAACCATAAAAAAAAATGAAAATACCCTGGTGCAAATGTTATTACATTAATAATTTCTATGTTTATATGAATCAGATAACTCAGATGTTTTAGCTTGCATCAGGAGAGAACTTGCTGTTCACTCTGAGCATTCACAATATTCAGAGTGATTCTTTTTCACATTTTCTCACTGATATTAAACATAGTAAATATAGCATTGTGATCATTTAATTTAAGCACATAGGTATAAGTCCAATATTTTGGCCAAAGTCAAATAAGTCTGTCGGAAGCATAATATAGAAGGGACACAAGGTCACAACAAGTTGAGCAACATCTCTTGCTGTTCCAAATAACATATAAAATACCATGATTTATCATTTACATTACTACTGCCACAGATTACAGGTACTAGTACTTTCCTCCGCTTATGTGTATCAGTGAAAGACCATGGAGTTACAATATACAAAAGTGTGTCTATGCTGTCAGGATGCTGAAAAATAAATAATAACATGTAACTATTAAGAATCAGTCATCAGTTGCATTTGTCCTACCATCATCAAACACAATTTATCAACTGATCCCTTACACTAGTAGTTATGAGATAACTTTACTGTACATGTCAATATTTGAAATGTAGGATAAAGTGGCAGTAAACATCAAATAATTGATTAATATACAATCATTAGTTGCATGTAACTACAGTCATTGGACATGATTTAACAACATATTCCTTACACTTACGGTTATTAGATATTTCTACTGTATACATAAATATTTTATTTAAAGTGGAGGTAGATCAAATAACTGATTAATATACAATCATAAGTTACATGAAACAACTGTCATTGGACTTGATTTAACAAAAGATTCCTTTCATTTATGGTTAGTAGGTTACTTCTGTGACAGTATATGTAAGTCTTTGAAAGTTCTCTTATTCATACATACTGGACCCTTTTTTACCTGGTATACATTTTTTATGCGATCCTTCAGTCTTGCGATGATGAACTTCATACCTGTATAGTCCATAGACATTAACAGATAAGCTCTACTGACACAACCACCAGGGTTCTGACATAATGAAGATGGTTGTGTTTAGACATTTGTGACAGGACATCATAAGCGGAATCTGGACCAGAACCATCACTAACATCTGTGTACAGTGTACTGGTTATGTGGAGCGTTTATCAGACCAGGTGGCTGTGTTTAAATTACCCCTGTGGTCATGTTACCACAGGTGGACCAGAACTGTGCTGAATATATTTCGCTGAATTTACACACAATTATTATTGAGGTGTGACAGCAGCACATAATAATCCAAGATTTCCAGGAAATTTTAAAGGTATATGCAACCATAGACTGGGCCCACCTCAAATTGTTTATACCAGGTGTAGAACACAGGCAGATACACTGACAAATAGATGATAACCTCGGCAGGTAACTTAGGTCAGGTAACAGAAAACACCTGGTAACTATCCACACAGGAGGCGGAGACAAAATATGGATGATTGATAGGTGCATGTGCTGATTTAGATTATTTAGAGCCCTGCTTTTGCTGGACTTTGGTGGATGTTTGACCACCAGAGGTTGATGCTCTCCAGAAATAAAGGAAAGAAAATACATAGCATTCTTGGAAGTGAGGTGTGGAGGATGAGCTGATTAATTGGCACTTGACGCTTTCTTCTACCACTCTCTTGCTGGTGTTACTCAGACCAGTGCATTTAGCTATCTGATGTTGATAACGAAACACCAGGCTTAACAAATTAACAATACCATGGCCTTTCTAGGGGCAAGGTGTAACCATGCAGGTACACTCTGGTGTTCACATATCAGGCATTTTTTGTGGTACAAAGTAGACATTAATTTGTGGAAGGGTCTCTGTTTAAACAGCAAAAAGGTGGGAAGTAGAAATTATAGCTATCAGTCCAAATAGGTTATAGGGAAAACAATACATTTTTTAGGGTTTGTGCAAACATTGGGTCTGTACATGTCAGAACAAGCATAAAATATTTTATGATGTAGTTAAAAATAAAGTACAGCACTGAATCGACTATGAGCAGAAACTATACAGCAGGCAGAGATAACATACATTTTCCAGTAAGAGTTTTCTGTCAAGATCATCACATCTCTTCATTAAACAACCTTTTTTAAATATTGGTTACCTTATAGTACCATATTCTTCCAACAGATTTCAGTAGCAGTGGCAAGTCTTTGTGGGAAAATGTTTGTACAAACAGACAAAAAAGTACAAATTACATCAATATGTTTACCAAATTATTAAACTTGAAAAATTGTTCTTGATACTTCTCCACAAAAATTTGCTGTAATTAAAAATGAACAAACAGAGAGGATGAGAAGAAACAGAGAGACAAGAATTAAAACATAACCTCCATTCCAATTTGTTGGTTTAAGTGAGCAAGTCATGAAAACTTCAGTATATCCACATTCAGGGAAACTTTTCATTTTGACCACCCCTAATACAGGCACCAAAATATAATATGATACAGACAAAGATTGAGGTCCCACAAGTGTCTATAATCGGTAAGTTCTTTTTTAAAACATATCCTTTACCTCCTGGAGATCAAATAAACACTCTGTATGGAGAACTGTTCTTTTCACTGCTGGCTGTCATGACACACACTAATTAAACCAAATTTCATAGACATTTCATGGAACAACAGTTCTCTGTCTGTTGTTTGTTGGGTGTTAGAGGGATTATGCCAAAACTCTTGAAAATATTTTTTAGAAGGGTCTGGGCCAGGGAGGAAACCATAAGTTTTGGTTCAAGATTGAGATAAAGGAACAGTACCACTATTGGTTGTTTTTCCTAGGCAGGTGTATACAGTCAGTGGAATGTCATCTAATTGGTTCTTGACTTTTGATTTGCCACAAAACTTCTTGTGTGGATGCTGAACCAATACAATCAAAATGCTGCCAGGCATTGGCAGATTATGAATAGATTGTTATTAAGAGAAATAACCTAACCTAAAGCACATATTAGCCCAAAGAAAGGTTTATTACCATCTAAATAACCCATAACACAGCAACATGCCAGTATCAGGAACACTTTTCAAAAGGCCATTACTAGTACAGGGACAAAAAATATTGACATTTTATCTAAATAAGAGTAATTGTATCAACATATCAGTGGAATGTATATTTTCCCATAAAAATTGGCAAGACTCAACACTTTTTATTAAAGAAAAATCATATATATTTTCTAGCTGTTGCATAAACATTTGTCAGCTGTTTTACCTGCACAATCACTTACCACAATGATAAGTGTGGATATAACATATAACATTATGTAATATAAGATAAATATATTACAGACTTTATGAGGAAAAGATTATCTAACCATCCTTTATACCCATAGAAATAAACCCTATGAAGAATAAACACAGATGTAACATTACTATACCCATGAATCATCCTCCACATGTGTGTCAAATATATGATAAACAAGTATCTGTGTGCATATATTTTCATCAGGAAATTCCCCTCAAAAGCCACATGTTTTCATGAATAATGTGCTGTTGTGGGCTTGAAATGTGCCGGGCGCCAGTGATGTATCATCCAACACAATTGTGTAACAGTTACTGTGTGCCTACAATAGACATGATGACATTGTCAGACGCGACGTTGGCCATGATCTCTTTTATTCCCTTTTTATATAATGTATACATAAATAGACCATTATTAGCTCAGCTGACTATAAGTCATCTGAGCTATAGTCGTGGTCCATTGTCCGTCGTCCGTCCGTCTGTCCGTCCGTCCGTCCGTCCGTCCGTCCGTAGATGTGGCACGTTTTGAAACCGTAAGACCTAGGAATCCAAAATTCGGCATAATGTTAGATGTCCCCAAGATCTCCTACCAAGCCGAAAACTGGGTGTTTGCAACTTCGTTCCTTTGAGAAATTAAGGAAAAACCTCAATTTTTTATTAAAAACCTATTTTCACACTTCAGGACTGCCTAATATCAAAACCACTCATCTGTTTTACCTCATATTTACCATAAATATTCCTCTATATAGTTCCTATGTACATGCCAGAAATTATGTCTGTATTATTTAATTTAAAAAAGTTATGGGCCCAAACATAATGCATTTTGTAAAAAATCAGAAAGGATATTTGATCACTTAACACAAAAAATGTTAATGCTATGGACCTTTTTTCCAGTAATATAACTTTAATTAATCAAAATTAAATTGTATACCCAAAATTAGATGAAAATCTTGTAAATTTTTTAAAATATTATTAAAAATAAAAAATTGGTACCTTAAATTTTGCCCAACTTTGACCATGGCAAGTTTTTTTCCTGTAAGTACTGTGGATTTAATTTTCACAGCATGTTTTTGTTAGCATTTCAACTGTTAACACCAAAAATTTGAAACCAGATGATCAAAAACTGTAGATTTTAATCAAGTTTTCAAGCACCATGTAACATATTGTTTACATCAAGCTAGTGTTATGCAGTTTGCAAGAGCTCAGCTCCCCAGCTTCAAATCTAAGTTCCTTAAATTCGGCATACAGTTAGATGTCTCCAAAATGCCCTACCATGCCAAGAATTTGGTCACTAGGACATTCGAGATATTATTGAAAAACTTCATTTTTCCATAAAAAACCCATTGTTACACTTCAAAACTGCCTAATATCAACACCACTGATCTGACTTTAATCATAAATAATATACATATTTTTCATTCTCTATGCACGTGCCAGAATGATGTCAGTATTGTGTAATTGTTTTAAGTTATGGACCCAAACATAATGCACTTTGTAAAAAATCAAGAAATATATTTACTCCCTTAACAAAAGCATTGCTGAAGCTAGAGATTTTTTTGTCAGGGATGTAACATTATTTAATCAAGATTCAATTGAATACCCAAAATTAGTTCTGAATTTTTCAAATTTTATTTAGTATAAATATAAAATTAGTACCTTAAATTTTGCCCAACTGTGACCATGGCACATTTGTTTCCCGTGAGCACTGTTGATATAATTTTCATATCATGCACACATAAGCATTTCAGCTTTTTAGTTTAGAAAGCTGAAAGAAATTGGCCAAAAATTATAGCTTTTATTAATGTTTTTTATGAGACCCTGTCAGACTTTGGCTCTCTCCAGCCCCTCTTGAGTCACCTGTATGTTGACCTTGTTGACCTTTCATCAAATTATGCACGCTTGAGGCGAGGCATACATGGAATCCAGGCAGCTAATGGCAAGCCACAGTTGATCCAGGTGTCCAACCCAACTCATCTAGTAGTTTTAACCAAGAACATAACAAAAAACAATAAATTAATAAATTTTTATTGGTTTTTAATAACAAATTAAAGAAAAATAGAAAAGGAATTTGTTAGTTTATAATAACAGGAAATTAACTTGCAGTTACTGATGATATAAGAATCTTGTATCGATGGGTAGAATATCACATATTCCAAATAACACCATGCAGTCACCTATGGCATTTTTCAGTTCAATTTTAATGATAAAGAAGTAAATTTTATTATTCATTACTAATCATTAGGGATCATATGAAGGAAATTAGACAAAGATGCAGTTGATAATATTAATCTAGATTCCTGCTGTGTCTAGTGTGTACATTGATGTGAAATTAGTCCAAAATGAATTTTTTACAGTTATTTTTTAATATAAATAAAAGCCATAAAACCAGGTTATTATGATCATTATTTAAATGTGTGAATTTTGTATATTCTGGATTCTCAACATCATTGTTTGGTGAAAACTGAATAAATTCCAGACATGGTGCAAATACTTTGTAATTGTATTTAAATACGAATATGATTTTGTACTCCATTATAAAATTTCTTGCATAAAGAATGGGAATTCAGGTAAAAATGAAAATATATGAATACTCGTGCAAATACTTTCAAAATGTATTCATGAATGCATTCATGAATATATTCTTTAATATTATTTTAATAATCATATCAGTTATATTTCATTTTAAAAAATCATATGATTCTATTATTATTTTTAATAAAAAATTATATTTGGGACAATATTTGTATTTTTTTTAATAAATAGTTAAACTCTTATATTATATGTTCTGCTTATAAGTTATATGGCCAAGTCAAAATCTGTGTGACAATAGTACTCCATTTGTTAATAAAATAAATGAAATCAATCCTCTTCCCTGTCTCCAAAGGTACTATCAAAATCATACATAAGCTAAACAACAACTCATAATACAGCTTATATTTATTACCACACAAAACCAGCATGTGCCTCATTTCTAAATAATATTTTTTTATCATATATAACAGCTGAGCATCGTGACCCATAGGTCCCTTGTTTCACGTACCTAGGAGCAAAACTCCAGAAGCAGCCATAAAGCTCTGTGTTGGTTACTAATTGTAATACAGGTGCCAATATTAATTGTGTTCCTACAGGTAACTTAATAGGGATGTAAAATACCACTGTGACTGGATCTGGAAGGTATAATTGCTGTCGAATTGGAGATATAGCTGAATTTTGTATGTTCACTATTGTAGTTTGATTTTATACCTGATGATTTTATTTTTAAAACTTCTTGATATTTTTTCTCTGATCACTCCTTTTTACTTTTTGTTCATAAATTGTAAAAGTATTCAAAAATTTGTATATATTTATGTTGAAACATATCCAGATAGTTTGTACATACAGCTATAGTGTGAAAGTTAACCTTGACAGAAGCAGATAAAATTTACCCATATTAGGTAAAGGTCTATAAAATAATTACAATATATATTCTTTTTAACAGTAATTCATTAGTTTGAGGTACTTATTTGACCATTTAGATAACCATAAGTGCTGAAGTAACCATATGTGCACTGTGTAGACAAATTACCTGTTAGATCTGTTCTGTAGGTGATCATGTTGCATACTTGATCACATCAGAAGGTAGATATCAAACAAAACAGATTGTCTTGTTATAGTAATGAGGCCGGGATTGTTCACAGGTGAGCCAGTTCACCTTGAGTCTGAGTGGTTTCAGGTTTACTACAGATGCAGTTGTCATGGTGTATAAATCTCACAGCAGGTGTCCCCTTTGATGTTCAGAAGGTAGCAGACATAACATGATGAAACTCAGTAGGCTGGGCTACAATAGTCTTGAATATATAGTAGATCCTCCCTATAATAGACACAGGATGGACCTTGCTTTACATATAATAGAGATATGTACACAGTAGAGCTGCTCCAGCTAGAATAGGCCTTTCTCTTTCTCTCTCTCCTACTTTCTCTATCTCTCTCTCTCATCTGTCAGTCTGGAGAAAGAGAGAGAAAGAGAATTGGAGTTTGATAGGTAGAATTATTATACATGTACATGTGTGTTTCTTCAGAAAAAAAAATACTTAAGATAACCAAAGGGGCATATTTCTACCTGAAATAATGAACTGAAAACTACAGTTCAAATCATTCACCAAGTTCTTTCTTGCTTCATGTTTTGCCTGTCTCAGGGGTCTCGCTGAAATTCATGTATTATATCTTTTACACTTTTAAATGGATATACAAGAAGAAAATAATAAGACAAAATATAATATATTCAAATAACCTCCAGAATTAAATTAAATCTTAATTGAATCAGGAAAGCCCTTGATATCAGCAAAATGTTTGAAAGCTTTTCCTTAAGTATTGTTGGTAGATTTTACTAATTAAACAATTAAGAACAGACAGAATATTTTACCCGTCTCTGTCAGTCTTCATTAGTGGAGGTAAAAAGGTAAGCCTCAGTTGAGAGTGTTTTATACACTGCCTGTTAGCTAGAGTAGAGATTTTTTCCTGATATTTAACATGAGTAGCACTACTGGTTTGACATTTGTGATATGGAGTTTTTTGTTGCTATATATACAGCACAAGAGTGATTGATGGCTGAAATTTTTTGTGGTATAGTGTTGCCCAGCTCTCTAGCTCTAGTGTATGTTCAGAACGATGGTGATCATTCTGTCAGGATGAGGTAGCATGATATTCTGCCATCTCCTGTGGAGTTTGTCAAAGGTAGGAGAATGTCCTGTTTTAATTATATTGTATACAGTAGAGCCTCTGTATTACAGACACTGACAGGACCTGGGTTGCTGCCCAAAATGAACAGGTGCCCCTTTTTTAAGAGGTTACTTTACTATGATTCCAATGATCATGGAACTGACTCATGTGTCTGTAATTGAGTGGTGTGCATAACAACTGGATTACTTGTAAAGGAAGGTTCCCCTTTAATTTTATATTATGTATAATATATATAATTTATATATTACATACAATTTATGATCTAATATAGTTATTTGCATGTTTACATGGTCCTTTCATGTAGACTGAGACCAATAGCAGAAAATGTTTTAAAAAATACTTTAAATTAGAATTAAGTGATCAATATTGTGATAACATGTTGTATAGATCTGCCAATAATTATATTTATAGTCAGGTATTAACTTGAAATCAAACTTGAAGAAACTGTGATCAGATAACCATGTTTTCAGTTTTGGTGTCAATGGTCGTGTTCACATAAGCTTTTAAGGGTTCGATATTTGCTAAAGTTTAAAGATACAGGAATTTTATTTTTGCTGTTAAAGAAAGAATGGGATACTTTTGACTGGCCATGGAACTTACAAAATGTGTATAACCTGTAGCAGTAGTTTTACTGCAAAATAGCTCCATGACTGCGGAGAAAATACAGTGGGCTGCATGCAGTCAGCAGACAGTTACCCAGCAGTTCTTTTTTCTGCTGGTAGGTCTTGAGCTGTAACAAACAGCAAACCTCAGCTGCTAGCATCAATAATGAGCACAGAAAGGGCTATTCCAGAACTTTTTGTTATTCCAGCAGGGTGCAGCAGTAGCTTATGTAAAAACCAACATATGAACATGAATAAAAATCTTAACTTTGTCTGACATAAATAATTTTCTAATCTGAGTCAGTTTCCTTTTGAATATATTATTTTCCAGTATGCAACAAAATAATAGCCATAAAAATTATGCTCCTTCAGTGTGAATTAACACCTGAAGGAAATAATTTATTGCAGGCGAAGTATATATAAGGAAATAAATTAAAAACAAAAAATCTTTTTTAAAACACCAAACAGTACACATTTTTTGTAAATAAAGTATATGTATGTCAATATACATTCTCTTTTCTTTGATATAAAATGACTTCTACTACATCGTGACATTTAATTATCTGCAACATTTATGTTGTGAAATAGGTTCCAAAATTTTCCTAAGTAATGACTAGGTAGTATATCCTGTAAATACATATCCAAAATATATATATGCCCTTTGCAAATATTACATATGTCATTATATCATGTAATACTTTTGTAAGCCTAATCTAATGACCACCTGGGATTTGATGACCAACTTGGAAATAATATCATTTTAAATAGTCAGTCATTATATAATTCAGTTATCAAATAGTTCATTTATTATATTTTATGATAATACCTTTCTAGATCTGTTCACACTTGTAGCAAATGTAATAAAGTGTGAGTTTGACATGACATTTCTCACTTTGTTAATAATATTATTAGATTGTACTACAAAGGTTCATCTCAGCCACGATGTGGCACTATTTACATGCAACAAAATGTAGGTGAACATAGAACTGGTTTGATACAGGACCACTTGGAATAGGGAGCAGATACAAAGGGGATTCACTTTTTCCTTGTTGCATGTCAGCTATGTTGCCAGGTGACAGAAGTAAAAAGAAAGTCATTGTGTTGTTTTACAGAATATGTCAGCATTATTGTAGAACAATATCACATCACTGTTTTCTGGTATTTATACCAACAGTAAAGACAGGATCTTTGACCAGCCTGTACAGCCACATGGATACTGGACCAGCGCTGCCTGTGTGGTTGCCTCCGGGCTGCGTTTCCCTGACCTTTATCAGCAGCAGCCTGTAGACCAGTCCGTGGGGGCTATCTGAGGCCAGGTTCTGTTGATGTTTACTGTTTATGGAGCTATAACTAACTGTATAATAAGTCTGTAGCTTCAGGGGCTGGGGGGTAGTCACTGGTCAGTCCCCTAAAAGGTTTTCCCAGTCATACACAGTGTATGGTTGTAGTAGTGTATTTGTTACTGAGACATCAAACCATGACCCCGTCCTGTATCATAGCCACATTGTTCATGATTCTCCTGTGTGTTGAATTATAGTGATCAAATTAATCTGCCAAACCTTAATGTTAAGCCAGCCCCGCAGTTCTGGGTGGCACAGTGGTACTGAACAGTATCATAAACTATAACCCAAGATAAAGTCAGAGGTGACCACAACCCTCCACCAAGATTTTCAAGAAACTTTGCTGTTTATAATACAGCAGTCACAATTCAAGAACTTCATCCCAGGTCACCTCCAGTACAAAGTCACCCCTGAATACCAATTTATAGTGCTATTATAAAGAAGTAGCCATATGTCACAAAAGTAAAAACATAAAATGGCCCAAAGACAGAAGATTAGGAGTTAAAATCTCAACCAGTGGGACTCCCCCCCCCCCCCCCCCCCCCCCCAGTCAACAGTCCATCTGGGGTGCTGTCCTCAGGTACTGGGGTCCTCAGTATTTTGACCCACCAATAGGGTTGATTACACATCCAGCCACTCCTGGTTCACTAGACACCAGGCCTGGGTGACACCAGTATATAAAATTACATTCCCAGCAAAGGCAATATTAGATTGACATTACTTAATACATACATTTGCATAAAGTAAGTTTACTCCAGTAAGTATAATGAGAGTTGCTAGAAAAATAAGGTACAATGTTTTTTAATGGAAGCTAATAGCTAAATACATGATAAATTACATTGATGGTGAAAAAAATGATTAACTAGAAAAAAAGGTTCATTATTATATATATGTATAGGGATATGATAAATGACCTTGACCTCACTCAGTGAGGTGTACCTCATTTTAGCCTTTATCTAAATAAATTTCTCTAAATTGTCCTTCATTACTCAAAACTTATAATATATCAGCTGAAAATATAAGTAAAAGCCCATTAGAGTGTTACCTGCTGACATTTGACATACATTGTATTGGATCACACTGTTTAACGCCCTCTCCCTCCCCCCCCCCCCCCATTCCCTGAGTAAAAACAACTTCACACCTTAGCCAGGTACAGAGGCTGAGGGTTTCTGACACCTAGCATCTCTTGATATACAGAGATGTAACCAGAGACTGTTTACCCTGCTGTAGCAGCTTCTGCAAGTGCTGCACCAGCCTCTGCAGTGAACACCTGGCAGCCTCCCTCAGCAGGTCAGTCAGGGGTCAGCCGTCCAGTTTGGTTATACACATCTGATTGATGACCTCACCTGACCTTGTAGTGACCTTCTAGGGACAAGAGATGATACATCAGAATTTACTCTAAATCCAGATGATTTAGAAATATGATTAAAAGGTTTTCCTTGGCGGTAAAAGTAATGTTATTTTCTCCTCTCTTTTATAAGGGTTGTTGATTTTAGAGTGATCATGCTATCTGTTGGGAGTCACACAATTTTTCATTTGTGTTATTTCAGATGTCATCAGTATTTGAACAGCCTTGACCTATTATAAGGCCTTGGTCTGTGTGCTCCTATTAAAACAAAGGTCCTGATCAAAATAAAGATAATTTACTGCCAGCTGGTACTTTTTTTGTATCTTTAAAAATAAAGATATATTAAGTACCAGATACGACAGATGAAGAGATTTTCAAAAATTAGTTTCTACGAATGAATATTAATGTTTCTATTTTAATAATTTTATTATTGTTTAAAATAATTATGAATAATTTTATATAAACATCTAAAAAAATTCTCACTCGTTTAATCCAATTGTAAAATAATTAAGAAGATTTGTTTTGAATGCAAGTCATGGAAAATTGACATTAAAATAAAAAATACAGTAGTTCTGTTAGTGTTAACTTGTTGAAAAGACCAGGTATATAGCATGTATGATATGAGAATAAAACTAAACTTATTGCATGTGAACCTCGTAGACATTCCATGGCATTATTTCCATTAAAAGAAACCAACCAGAAAACTTTTACTTAGTGTGAGAAATCCAGCTTTGTATGTTGGTAGAAACACGTCTTGTATTAAACGAGACAGGTGTGAGAGCAACAGATCCACTGAAAATAACCTTACCAGATCCTCTCATCACTGTTAGATTCCATAGCTGCTATTTATAGATGTCCAGAAAAAAGCAAACAGTTGTGAATAGGACTCAAGGTCATTGCTGCAAAATATCAAAAAGTGCCAAGCTGCGCGTGTTATGCTGCTGGGAAACAGTGTGACATAATATGTGGCGGTAACATTAATATATAATCATGTGACATAATATGTGGCGGTAACATTAATATATAATCATGCTTTTCAGTGTATTAAACCCTTGACCTTAATAGATCTGACAGAGCTAATCACAGGGATGGAAGAAGACAAAGTTTAAAAGCACAGTGCACATTTTTTAGACAAAATAATATTTCCTTATCATTTATTATAAATTACACAATGTGAATTAATACTGTTATAAATTTGAATCTAGGTCATAGTTAGGGTCTTTTTTCACCTAATTCCACTCGGGGGCCCTTCCCTTTTAAAAATGTTAGGATCTATCCCTGCTTTTAATGGATTGTATGCAAATATACCGAAGAAGGGTCATACATGTATGCTGGCACCAGAAGCTCTGTACCGCACTGTACACATTTATTTTACATGGTTATGATTTATATGATTTAGGTGTAGGGCTGTGACCAGGAATGCCTTTACATGTTTTCTGATTTTATAATGATTTTATATATGATTCTCAAGTAACCAAAAAAATTTCAGTTATGAACTAAGTTTGTGAAATTTTTAGGGAAAACACATTCTTAGTTTCAGGAGTAAAAATGCAGTGATCTTCTTAAAAAAATATAGACACTGTGCACTTTTCAACTTGCAGCTGATTGTATAACCACCACAGCTAGTACTTCACTATTCATGTGCAGAGTGCATTAATTGATAATTTATTCATTTACTTTATCCTTTATGCCACCATGGTAGCTATAGACAAACACATACAATATTTGTTATATAGGTGTGCAATTCCATGTATTTGCCTATTTATTGGGTGCAGTTCAACTTCATTTCATCCTTTTGATCTGCTATATATTATGATGCACTGGCAGTGAAGGGTGATATATATTTATGTAAATTCCATAAAAGTTTTTTTTTATTTTCTCACTGTCACAACCTGAGGGGAAATATATCAGATAATGAATGATCCCGGCCGTCTGACCTTTACATAATGTGCTTCATCTGGGGTTTCACAATAAAAGATCATCAGCTGACCTTTATCAAGTATATTCCCGCTTTGTGGTTCATGTCTGATATATGATTTATGATGTAGGCTGTCAGGCTAGAGATTTACTATTGTGAACTAGTATAATAATAGCTAGTTAATTAGGTCTCGCTTGGCAATTCACTGAAAGTTTCTGTATATAGGACTGGCTCTGAAAGATGACTTGGGAAATTAGTCACTGTATGGTCCCTGTCACAAAGTGATGTATGGGTAGATATTAATCACTGTATGATCCCTGTCAATGAGTGACACAGGGTATGGCAGTCACAAATGAATTCATTATCTTGTACCTGTTGGCAAATGGTGATAGAGTAATGTGCATTGAGGAAAAGATCTTCTAAACCTCGCAACCCCTTTAACAATACACAAAACGTGATTATACTAATACATATGATACACAAAATTGATGGAAATATGAGTCATAACCCAAAAGTGCTTACAAATGGCTTTTTTAATATGACATTGGATAATATAATATTAACACATGCTCCTTTTGTATCAGTATAATACAAACTGACACACAAAATTGATCACTATATATACCTGTCACAAGTGATATTTTCACATAAAAAGTTACAAGAGACACACACTCTTCAATTAATATTCTATTAGCTATATTAATAGACCCTGAATTTGACCTAATTGGTCGTTCACATTATCATGGCCTTTTAGTTTAATATGCTTAAAAGCTGTTTCAGTCCAACTTAACTTCTTTTACATTGGACTAAAGGAACATAAGTGTAAGATTAATCTGTGTACATTGAACGAACCATTATGTACAATTGAAGCCATAAACTGCTTTGTAGTATGGTACAAGAAGATTTACAGCATGGTATGTTCATTCAGTAAAAAATGTAGAGTTCTTTGTTAGCTAAAAACAGCGTTGTATAATACACTGAACAGCTGGGCATAATCACTAGGAAATCTGGATTTTGTTCCATGAATTGCCACTTTAAGCCACAGTAGACAAAACGAGTAGAGTAATGTGTTTACCTTACACATAACAAGCATTTATAACAGCCCAAGATCACTGAGTTCTTCATCAAAATAAATCTAATAGATCAACCCCCATTAGCCTGGTGTGAGTTATGCTTTCATTGTCTTTATTGGTGTTTCAGCTTTTTTATTTGCTTGATAACGTCTCTCGGTAGTTTCCAGAATATAAATGCATTGATATAGTGAATATAAAGTGTATGTTAATGGTAACTTTCAGAACACATATGTACCATAAATTTAAAACACTTTCAGAAATACAATGTATATAATTTGATGTCAGAGGTTCATTTGTGGAATGTTTTGCAGAAAATGTGGTGGTACATCCCTACTTTGGTGTGAATAAATTTCTCTTTATTGTTGAGTTAATAGAATGTAAGACCCTTTTGGTAATCAGACTGGGGTTGAATCCAAGATTTTCTCATCAGTAATTTTCCAGCTCCCTGTACACAATTTTGGGCCAATGGGGTTGTGGTACTTGTCAAGACTCCATTCAGTTCATTGAGATAACAACAGATTGATCTGCCTATTTTCTTATTGGACAAAGTTCCTGGAAAGGGGTGAGTGTCACGGGACACATTAAACACCCATACTTTCAGGTCACTGAAGCTTGCATTCTTGAGGAAATGGCAGAATGTGAAACTCGTTTGCAACTAGATTAGGGTTCTTATACAACAAACCCTACCAGCCATTTTCACCTTTTAATTAATAATTATGTAGAGGGTCTATAACTTAATGTATAAGTATATATAATAATGGTATACTAGTGTAAATAAATATGTATGCAGAAGTATGTTTTACAGCATGCTTCTTTATCTCTCTTTCTTCCATTGGTTCATTAGTTTATTGACATTTTGTTGGATCAACAGGAGGTTTAATATTCAGCATCATCCTGACAGTTGTGACTGTGTATTTACCTGAGGTTAAGGTGGGGGTTGCCACGGGGATGGTATTAAGTTATTTTAGCTGATGTGTTATGTCTGCCGACTCAGCAGAAACCATAACACCAGTAACCACAGGATAAACTCACTGATGCTCAGTTGTTATTCAGTCAGATTGAGAGCATTACTCTGCATCCAAGATTCAGTGCTGTTGGCCTGTCTTAGAACAGTACTTATTGTTATACGTGTTGAAAAGTGGAGAATGAATTCACTGCTTATCTCATTTCTGTATCTTCTGTATGATTTAACACCAAGCTGTCCCCCAACAGGAATGTGTTATATATCAGTTATACTTATAGAGAAAGAGGCATCAGTTGTTAACAGGATGGCCTGCTACAAGATAATAAATATATTACAATGTGTGTTTGTATATATATATATATTATATATATGATTTTAGATAAGATATCATTTATTGCCCAATAGTCTTGGGGTGACATGTAACTGATGTGCACATCTGAGAAAAATAGTACTGTAAATATAACACATATATTATACAGTGGCAGGGAAACTTTGAATGTTCTTGCACATTATTATCCATATGAATCTGTACCAAAGACATTAATAATTTAACATGAAATATAACTTTCACACATCCTTATGATATTTGATATGTGTGTATGTGTTGGATCTGCATGTGTATTAGAGAGATTGACCTGTTAGTCACAAGAATACCCCTTGAAACCCTTATAGAGAAGTTCCTGAAATGGAGAGGCATGCACCCTCAAGGGAGGTTTCCCCCTTATATCTGACTAAACACTTATCTAACAGACAAATCAGATATAATGTGTTTGGATATATTCAGGAGGGGAGTTGCAACAACTTTGTTATATTACACTGTGTTTCAGGACAGATATGGGTTATAATTAGGACTGACTTTCGTGATGATACGTCAGCTGATGTGACCTTTGTGTAGTTCTTTGTTATCAGTGTTATCTTGATTATCTAGTTGTGAGGGACCACCCACTCACTTAGTTACCGTAGACTCTCATATCTTGTCTGTTTTAATGTGTTTCACTTTCACAAACTTCCTGTTGGCTTATCTAGAGCAATTAAAGCTGCTGTGATAATATTTTGAAGTGGTGATTTAAGTTTCTTATGCTCAGTGTACTAGTTTACTTTTTTTTTATCCATTTGCACCATTTTGAAACCGAAAGGACACAATGAATTCAGATGAAATTTATATTATCACCTTAAGCCTCCAGCAAAGTCGGATTAGATATTTTGCCTTGCAAACTTGATATCATAAAATAATTAAATAGTTATACAGTGGTTTTGCCTGTGGCTATTGCTATGAAGTTATGATTACCATGACAACAGCTGTTTAGCGCATATTCCCCTGACACAGGGTTTACCATCCTTTTCACAAGGTCACACACACAGATCCATACACACATCTCTGTATTACAAATATTCTGGTGTTCCAGTATATAAAGCTGGATTCTGGTATCCATGTGTTGTATTAGTGCCAGGAGTTTCAGACCATTTTTAGCTCAGCTGACTATAAGTCATCTGAGCTATAGTCGTGGTCCATTGTCCGTCGTCCGTCCGTCTGTCCGTCCGTCCGTCCGTCAGTCCGTCCGTCCGTCCGTCCGTCCGTCCGTAGATGTGGCACGTTTTGAAACCGTAAGACTTAGGAATCCAAAATTCAGCATAATGTTAGATGTCCCCAAGATCTCCTACCAAGCCGAAAACTGGGTCTTTGCGACTTCGTTCCTTTGAGAAATTAAGGAAAAACCTCAAATTTTTATTAAAAACCTATTTTCACTCTTCAGGACTGCCTAATATCAAAACCACTCATCTGTTTTTCCTCATATTTACCATAAATGTTCTTCTATATAGTTCCTATGTACATGCCAGAAATAAAGTCTGTTAAGTATAAATTCTTAAAGTTATGGGCCATAATAGACATTATAGACATAGACATAGACATAATAGACTTTGTAAAAAATCAGGAAAAATATTTACTCACTTAACATGAAAAATTTTGAAACTAGAGTCTATTTTCCCAAGTATATAACTATGTTTAATTAAGATTTAATTGTTTACCCAAAATTAGATCTGAATTTTGTAAATTTTTTAAGTTATTAGCATAAAAATAAAATCAGTACCTTAAATTTAGCCCTTCTTTGACCATGGCACGTTTTTCTCTTGTATGTACCATTGATTTAATTTTCACAGCATGTAAACATAAATATTTAATTTGTTTAAATCTGAAATTTGAAAATAAAAGCTTGAAAATTAAGCTAGTTATTGATTTTTTTTCTTGAGGCTCAACTGTAGTCATTTGCTTTGATAACAGATTACAGATGCAGGGTCCAACTCCAGGTCACTGGAAGTCGGGCTATGCCAAGGTTTCTGATTTGTTACAGTCACTGGGGGAGACCCCCTGCTGTGACAGGTGTACAGTTATTCTAATATCATCACCCCAATCCCCCCCCCCTCCCCCCGGCAAACCCAACCCACTAAGTGTAATGCAGTAATTGTTATTGTTTTCACTGTATTTCCTTAATTGTAACACTGTTTCCACTCAAATATACAAAAACTTTCCTTAAAAAAGTAATTCAAGTGTAATCCAGAAGATGCCATGTTGTGTTAATGTAGCATTTTTAAAGAAATTAATTTTCTTTTAAATGATTTTAACAGATATAATTGAACCCATCAGTATGCTTAAATTTATAAAATATGAAGCACATTATGGATAAATAAAGACAATTGAAAATTGTGAAATCTAAATCAAGTATTATTTTTAGATATTTATTGTTTTGCAGATTTAAAAGATATATTTTTGTGGTAAAAAATAAATAAACATTTGTATGCATGGTGTGGTGTTATATGACAAGATTGAGATTTATGATGATGCAATTGAGAATTATGAATCAACTTTTATATTCAGATGTATCTGTTTTATTGGAAATGTATAGAAATATAAACTTAAATTAAAAAAAATTGATGTGATGAAAAAATTAGGATTTAATACAAACATTTGTTCATTATTTTCCTGCCACAGCAGAATTTGAGATCAGGCTTTGTTTGCCCTGTTTTATGTTGTTAATTAGTTATATTATATCTGTATACATTTCATAAAAAATACATATAATTAATAATATATATTATACAAAAAAATATTCAATTAAACAAATTTGTAAACTACTGAAATGTCAACAGTTAATCGAAAAGCCACCTGATGATCATGGTAATAGTACAGATCATTTGTTCACAAACTGCTCACATGCTTCAGTTTCAACATTAGGAAACACATGGTCAGGTCACAAAATATTATTTGCAACAATTTCTTGCTCATCAATACAAACCAATCATATAAACCAACCATGGCCTTTATTACCTCTTCCTCTTACACTTGATCTCCATTTGATATTATTTTAGATTTTTACCTTCAAGGTCAACTTCAGCTGAGCACAGTGACCCATAGGTCCCTTGTTTTAAGGCCTGGAACCCCTTTCCCGACCTGGGGATCTCTTTTAGGTTTTAACATTATAGTCCTCAGTTGGACCCTGTCCTTTTCTGAAATCCTGTATCCGTCCCTGTATATATAACAAATTGAACATGATTATAGTTATCATCAGTTGCTGTGATAGTGATAACATGTTATATTGATGCTCTTTAGTTAGATAGATCTATTTATCAATAGTTTATTTAACAGTAGTTTATTGAAATTGATCGAGTGATATTTAATTAGTCACTTTTGTGTCTTATCCAGTTTGATTCAGTGGTACAATATCAGTGCATTTTGCATGTGATTGCCTATTGCATATTATACACATCATATTGATTTTCTATGGGAAACATGGCAGAATGTGTGACAATTCTGTTATGATTTGTGTTGAGGTCCGGTAAGCATTACATTCAGGGACCATGCAGGTTTACCTCACCTGAACCACAGCCAGGTGAGACTGTTACAGCGCTGGTGCCCCCTCCCACACAGCCTGTACCGTGGCTGTCAGGATGATACCTCTACTGCAGCAATTACACAGAGCGCTGTGGCT
This sequence comes from Sipunculus nudus, assembly GCA_026874595.1. Taxonomy (NCBI): domain Eukaryota; kingdom Metazoa; phylum Annelida; class Sipuncula; order Golfingiida; family Sipunculidae; genus Sipunculus; species Sipunculus nudus. The sequence continues at coordinate 10,326,013 of CM049311.1, read as the reverse complement.
CTTTGTGGGAGTAAACAGCTGATTCAAAGTGAAAGAGAGGGGAGCCCTGTAGACATACCTGCACTGGATCAGGTTCCTATTCCTCCGTCAGTCCCTTGCTACATCCTGGCTATTTCTGGCCCACACAGCCTTATAAGGGGACTAAGTAAGGGGTGTGCTCCACAGGGGTCAGTGGTACCTTACTCAGAAAATATTGAAATTACTCACCTTCACATCGGCTAAAACAATCTAGAAGGGTCAGGAAAAATTTGAACTCGTGTGGGATAGAAGTTTACTGTATGTATGTTATGTAATACAAGCCATACAGACTGCATGGTCAGTCAATGAGAGCTGGTTTTATACTTCCCAGTGCTTGCTAAGTGTTACATCAATAATAACTATCCATCCATCCTTATCACCACAGTTATAACAACCTGGAGTAGTCACTGTGAGTGCATCCATTGAAAGCTTTCTATTTCTGAAATGACAAAAATACAGTTCTGCAGCCTGAGCAGTAGAGGCTCCGTAAAAACAATGTTGTATTTATCAGACCCAGGGGGAGTGTGTTCCTGCCATTACATCTTGTGTAATTTCAGTCTACTGTATAATGCTGGAAAAGGAAAGTTTGCTGGAAAAGGTTAATTGCTGGACTTTTTTTCCCATTTTGCCTTTTGTACTTTTTCCTTTAGAGATAGTTAACCATTGCTTGTTTTCCCGTTAGATGATATGTTCATTCACACTCAGTGTCTTAAATCAGGGATGCTTATACATTACCAGGATTTTATTTATCACTTGTTGTCATGATACAGGGGCTGAGCTTAGCATCTCCGTGGTAACACAATAAAAGGCCTTATCATATCTATATGAGGGATATATTTCCAGGATAATATATGAAGCTAGTTTATGGTCTCAGGTAACTGGTGTTATGTCATGCAGTTCTTAACATGAAATACAGGAATTTGAATTATGGTTGAATGGACACAAGCCCAGTATGATTCAATATTCTAATAGATATTGTCAACTAAATAGCATAATGGTGCAAGAAACTACAAATTATGAATTTTCAGAATACCTTGCAAAACATCTTCTGTGTTAATGTCTAGTTGACCGGGGTCAGAATATTTTGTTTTCCACTTATTTATACTTTTATAATAAGTCTTCTATTGATGGACTGGACTATTCTTGATTGACCATTTTATCAATTTCTAGATACATTTGTAATTTTGATATAAATACATCTTTAGACCAATCCAAATATGATACACATTTCAACAGAAATTTATTTTATTATTATATATCAGCTGATACAGTCAGTATTTCAGAAGGTAACTTGTAGTCCAAAAATGATTTTCAGTCCAGGAGGATACTTGTAGTCCAAAAAATGTTTTTCAGTTCAGGAGGCAACTTGTAGCCCAAAAATGTTTTTCAGTCCGTGAGGCAACTTGTAGCCCAAAAATGTTTTTCAGTTCGTGAGGCAACTTGTAGCCCAAAAATGTTTTTCAGTTCGTGAGGCAACTTCTAGCCCAAAAATGTTTTTCAGTTCAGGAGGATACTTGTAGTCCAAAAAATGTTTTTCAGTTCAGGAGGCAACTTGTAGCCCAAAAATGTTTTTCAGTCCATGAGGCAACTTGTAGCCCAAAAATGTTTTTCAGTTCGTGAGGCAACTTGTAGCCCAAAAATGTTTTTCAGTTCGTGAGGCAACTTCTAGCCCAAAAATGTTTTTCAGTTCAGGAGGATACTTGTTGTCCACAAATGTTTTTCAGTTAAGCTTTTAGTCCTGCTTAGCCATAATGATAGGTCTTGTCTGTTTTCTTTATTTTCATATTTTGAGACTGACAAGTATAAGTTATTCTCAGTATCAGCTCAGAAAGTTATTCAGAAATGTTGCTGACAGTTTTGAATGGTAAGATATGTCAATGGTCATGGTAAACTGCTGAGTGTTATGGCCCACGAGTCACCAGGTGTGCCAGGTATAAAGACAGGAAAATCTTTTAGTATGCCTACGGAGCTGTTTGCATACTGTAAACAAACATTCTTGCTCTTGTTGAGCTGAAAACACTATAGTTTATTAGTAGATGAACAGTGTCTAAAAAACAGTATAAAAAAATTGAGATAAAACCTTTGTACTATATATATGTGTGTGTGTGTGTGTGTGAGGGTGTGTGTGTTTGTGTGTGTATAATATATAATCCAGGATGAAAGTGATGTATATATGAAGAAAAGATTTTTATGTCAGCTGGAAGCGTAATACTGATGTCATTTTGCAAAGAATATGTCCTCATTTCAAAAGTACACCATTGTACCCTATGCAGGAAAATAGCCCCTGCAGTAATTTTCATCTATATATATCCTTCATGCTGAGATATATGGCTTACAGAGTCCAACTGTGTGGGATTGATTATCTTTAAGCACATATATTAGGGGTGGAATCAGAATATAAAGGAGTGGTATGAAAGTTAAACTAATTAACTAAAACCCTAAAAAGTTCAACGACTCCAGGAAGTGTGGAGTTAAGCCATAAAATTTTGGCAAAACATGGAAAGAAAGGTAATATCTCTCAACAATGGACATTAAAAAACTTCCTGAACTCCACAAATATTTTCACAACCCACATTTTATATTCACCATGAATTACATCTATACCAGAAGTCAGTGTGTTTGATATACACATTAATAGAACTTTATACTTGTGTCATTACAGTTGATATTTTCTGGAGAATACACAAAAGCCATGGACCAGGACTTCCATAACGGCCACTTTGCATGCTTCGACTGTGACATGTCCCTGACGGGACACCGTTACATTCTGCGAGAGGAGCACCCCTACTGCATCAAGTGTTACGAAAAACTCTTCGCTAATACCTGTGAAGACTGCAAAGACTGCATCGGGATTGACTCAAAGGTAAGAATCAGCTCAATATAACATATCATACATTGTTAGCCCATTCTATCACCAGAGTGACCAGATGCCCAATAATGACACTGTCCAATGGATCAGTGATGATCAAGAAACCAGTCCTGGTGGTTAAGTATTCTAGCTGTCCAGGGTTGGCTGGCCTAGGGTAGCACTTGGGATACTTGTTGTCTTCATATATGATAAGAAGATGCTACACTGCCACACCCCTCAAGGGTGATATCTGTATGTGAGGAAAGACCAGTTGCTTTACTAAAATCTAGATTTGTTCCCTTAATTATAAGTTGACATAAAGCAGCATTGAGGTCACTGTTTGTTACGACATATTGGTAAAAACTCTAAACAAAATATCCACTGAGACAACAGCAGGCGCAGGTAGGAGGAATATCATATTGGTACAACATTATTAACATTTTTGAGAATCTTATCTTTATGGTTTATATGGAGTATTAGAATTACATCTGACCTTGGATGATGGTATTTAATCCCCCAAGATGACTTATTTATGGTTACGCCTTTTTCAAGGGCAAGCCGTCTGTCTTCCACATGTAAAAATATGCAAACCTGGTGCTGTTCACGTCACTACCTCGTCAGCAGACAAACACAGGTCTAGATTGAAAATGTCAGAGCTCGATGTATGAGCCCAGAACATGGACATCATACACTCAGTCAGGCAGCATCACACATGACAACTCATATCCCTAATCTCACCTTTGTTGCTATGATAATGTACTATGACAACATCATGCCTGACGACTGATCTGGCTTTTCATTTTTGTTGCTTTGGTAAATTACCATGACAGTTTGATCCCACCCTGCTCATATCACATTTCATCTTTGTTACTATGGCAACTTACATGAGGTTATCATGCCTGGCAACTGCTCCTGCTCCACTTACATCTTAACTTTGTTGCTATGGTAACAGTCCATGACAACAGCTGTGGGTGGTCAGTGTGCTGAGTCTACCTAGGTAAATAAATAAAAATAGGTATTATTTGTGTACACACAGGGATATAGCCAGAGGAAAAACAGGCAAATATACACCAGCCTGCCATTATGGAGCATATCCCCACTGCTGCATACTGAGTGCAGGGAGTGCTGTTTACAGTTGTGCTGCCGTATATTTTCCTGATACAACAATAATTGCCATCCTTAGGCTAACAAAGGATAATTACTCAGCCAGGTGTACTTATAAACTCTCTTCTCTCCAAACAAAAAGTTCCTGTATTTAATCTACAAATAAATTCATTTATTTGTTAGAACTGGAGTGGATATTAGATTAAATTTTCAGTAACTCTTTATTCTGACTTATTATTTTTGTGAATTTTGTGTGCATTGTTAAATACCAGGTGAGAAAACCTTACACAACACTGCCATATTTGATATAAGTATAACATTATCATTAAAATGATGTTAAATAAGTCAAAGTATATCACACAGAAATATGTGTAACTACCACATACATGCAATAAATAAATAATGTATGAAGCCTATGATACTTTTGTTCTTTATACTCACTTCAAACTCAGAATAAAATATCTTATTAAAATAGCAAATTTCTACAAAATCAATTACATACAAATATGAACATGAGAAAGTGGAATTTCTGATAAAAAAATATTTATCATAAAGTTACATGTCATTTATGGATATTGGCTAGAGCTTATTTGAGATTTCGAGAACTACTGAGGGAACTGCACCAGAAAACATCAGAATCTTGGGAAAATTACACGCACCTTGTGAACCCAGGAATACTAAATATATATAGACAAAGTTAAGAGAGACTACAGAAAAGCACTTGATTATCTGAACAAGGCAGTTAATAACCCCCAGCATTTATCCAATGAAGCCAGACACGTTGTAATGATTGTTATGTTATTGGGATACCAGCTGTTCTGCAGTTACTTGTCTACACTTGTATAGCATTACCTGATATAGGCGGGTCTGTTCCAAGTTATTACCCCTACCAGAGGGTGAGTCACTGGTCATGTATTTCAACCCCTCTGCTGTAGAATAGTCAGAGAAAGAGTTGCCCTAGACATGTCTGGATGTGACATGTAACACTTTCTGACAGTGTGACCATTGTCACAGACATCTGAAATTTTTCACCCCTTGATGGCTATTTATTTTGTGCCACATATTTCACAAAGTCATGAATGGAATTATATTCTGTAAAACAAACTTGAATTATCCAATTAAGTTTGAATTACATATTTATTTTATATTGTGTTGTGAAGTAAAGGTCATTTCAAGAAGTAGTCAGTTAAATTAGCCTTTATTCATTTTCCTCATTTGAAATGTGATATCATGTTTCTTACAATTTATCATATTTTCATGAGAGCTAGGTGATAAAATACTCACTGTGAGACGATATTCCTACCATGGATGGATGGGACCACCAGAGTGCTTGACCTTGAGTCTTCTCTGTTTTTAAAGTGACTTTGTGTCCTTACAGTAACTTTGTTTCACATTTCAGTGCCCATTTCAAACGCTGACTGATTCACACATATAAAGTATTTCAAAAGCATTAACATGCTGCCATCTTTTGCAAACTCTGAAACCATGAAGGCACAGGTCAGTTGTGCAGAGATTTTAACAGCATATGGAAAATGTAAATGTTTAGAATTGTAAAGAAAGTCTGTATATACCTAAACAGATGAAAATAGGATGCCATGAGTTACGACAATCAGGACATTCTTCAGCTGATGTCACCTATGTACAGGTCAAATGAAATCCAAATCATTTATTTGGCATCGCATTCAGTATATAAAGCTTACCATATTCTGCATTGAATTAAGATAAAATACTGTATATATTATTAAATGTACATAAAAATATTTAAAAAAATAGAGTGTTTACTGAAGAGAGATGGTATTTCTGTAGGGACTGTCAACTAATATTACATACCTCATCTACATGTTTCTAACATGACATTCTTCCTGACCAATATATTTTATTTATAAATATATTCTGGGAGACAGATATATGAGCACTAATTTCAAAGTAAAACATGGTAATACATAAACAGTAACAGCTGCCATTGATGAGCTTTCATAACTTTCACCTTTGTGCCCACCTAGCTAAATGTCAGCTTGGATATTTGTGAAAAAAGAGTACCATGTAACACATCAGTAAGAGTCAAGATAAATTACACTGTATAGTCCTGAAGCCTGTACCGGTCTGAAGGTACATCTAAAGCAGCACACTGTACAAACAGTCCCTGAGTACAGATAGGTAACATGGGTAGCGTCAAGGTGAAAGTCAGAAGCTGGAGCTGTCTGTTGATTAATCCTACCTGAGACAAGGAGACCACACCTGGCTGATGTGTATTATTAGAACGATTCAGGTGTTTCCACTCATACACAAACATATGAGGGACAGGTATGATTATCCCGACCACTCTGTTATATATTCGACCACATGCTATTGAGCTAAATAAACATACAAAATGTGGAACATCTCAATTATGGATAAGAGTCACACCTTGGTTTTGGACATCCAGATTGCTTTATTATCATCTTGTCATATGATTATATTCATCTTTATATGTTAGACAGTGCCACCTACAGGCAATATGCTGCTGGTTGAATAAAAAGAAAATAAAAAGGAATTATATTTTCAAGTTCCTACTAATCAATCATGATGGCAGTCCCTCTCAACAATAAATGAATAATAAACCATACCTGTAAATTGAATTCCTGGCTCAAACCATTCTGTGTGGCATGGTGTTTCACTGGTTTCTAATTTTCGAGCAATTTCTTTGAAAATATATTTTTTTTTGTAAATCTATATTATCTCAAATACAAAAGAGCAAGATCAACTACATTTAAAGTACCTGTTCTTGATAAATTGCCCATGCTAAATAAAGCCTGGATCCCAGGTGGCTTTGAGGATTGACTCCAGGTGGGCAATAACTCGTTAAGCATACCTGTTCCTACCTGGCCAGGTGATCCCTCAGTCTGTCTGATCTGTTTTGTTTCTGTAACTTCCCTGCACTTGAGTATCTATCTAAAGGTAATGTCTTCACAGATCCAAGTCTGTCCCACTCAGGCTGGGATAACTGTTTAGTCTGGTTCATGTAAATGCAAGAAAAAACAGGGTGATATAGTTTATATTGTACATAGTACATGAGAATGTCAGTTTTTTTTTTTTTGTAGAATTTGACATGTTTTTCATGATGGATAGATTGATATATACATATACCATCTACTGGTAGTACTTTCAGTTTACTGAAATTATCATATACCATATTCTATAGACAGGCAGAACTCTCAGGGAAAGCAGCTTCTAATCTCTTTAAACATAAGGACAGGAGAACATAATTGCACTCACATATAAAAAGCTTGCTGGCATATTTACTAGTTCTTGATTGAAGGGTGCAACTAGAAAAAAATTCTAAATAATAATGAACATGAAAAAAATAATTGAAATAATAAAAAGAAAACAAAAATTTGTTCCAAATGAGAAAGCGACTTGAATCCACTTGTTTCAGTTGATTTATTTTATAATTCCTTTATTAGAATTATAAAATATCTTTTGTCAATGTAAGAGAATTCGGGAATAACCTTTGGCTGTATTATTAAATGTATTTCCATCGTATTTTCATTTGAGGTAGTATTAACCAAGTTGATGCTCATATGTATGATTTACCATAGCTACTTCTTTAGCAAATAGCATAACACTGGCTTGGAAATGTTTTACCTATGATTTTTGAAACAATTATATTATTGAATAGTTATATAAAAAATTAAACATCCCATAACACTTTCAATGACATTAATTGACACAGATATGGAAAAAAAATATATTTATTTTCAAAGTATCCTATGCAAGATGGCATGTGTTGGTAGAGATTAAAAATTAGTGACACTGACAGTCAGCTTTACTGCCCACCATCTTCAAGATTCATAAACATGAACATTAATCCAGTGTGCTGATGGAATTTAGATGTCCTTGATGCCTGGACTTAACATCATAGTCAAATCCCTGGCACCAGAAAACCACTTCATTCCTCCATGTTTATCTCACAGTTAACTGTCTGAAAGCCTGAGGCAGGGAGTAAAGCAGAGTGATGGGGCTGCCAAGGGAGTGGTGCCAGATACATGTTTCCTACATTATGAAGTGAACAGGAATAAAAAAAAACACAGCTCTCAAAGAGTTCTTTACTCTTTGTTAAGTATTCATGTTTATCTCTCAAAAGCCCAGGTATATATAAACCATCACAGGGAGATTATTGTAACAGGTTCCTAATAATCTTAAGCCATGTCTTTGTTGTTTCTTCTTCAAATGTCTTTTATAGTATCAGTGTGGTCTGAAATGTCTTTTACTTTCTAAACTCTCAAAGCTTAAGAGCTTTGTAAATTATATGATATGGAAACCAGCACTGGAAAGCTTTTGCAGCAGATTAAGAATGTTGAAATAATCATTAACCTTTTTTTGCACAGGAAAAGAAGATTATATAATAGTTATGATCATATGATCACTTTCATTTTGGTATACATGTGTACATTAAAGCACCAAACAGAAAAATACACATTTACAGAGGAAACCCTGTCATGGCAGACTTACTGGTAACTTAGGGTATAATAAGAGACAAAAGAGCTTAAACACCTGAGATGTTTGATAAAGTGGTTTTACATGGTCACAAAACAAATTAAACCTTCGCACAATGTCCAATGGCTTACGACTTAAGCAGCAGCAGTTCACAACTTTATGCAGCTAACACCAGTAGGATTATCAGGGAAACCGCAAGCCATTTCCACAAAGCAGCTAAAAGATGATTAAGGACACATTAACTCCACCAGAGCTAATCTCAGCTCAGGTGTCACTAAGAGTGTGTTCCATTCTGTTAGTTATATGTATACAGAATGCTAAAAGGACATTTAAGTGGTCTAGTTCCAGATTATTTTCTTGCCAGCTGTTGTTAAAATCCTTATTCCTCTAAATGGCCCTAAAATGACCCTAATTGTAGTCCCAACGGCTTCTTTTTCACCTGCTATATCAACTTGACATATAATACTAGAAAGGAATTTATCTTGATATGTATTGTTTTATCTGTATAAACTTACTGTTTTTAATATATACTGGAATTGAGAAGAATGCTCATAGCTGAATACATACAAAATTTAACATATTTGATATAGTTCAACAGAATACACAGGAATTTAATAGGATTTAAAGTGTTCTAATGCAACTGAATCAATAGTGTTGCAACTGAATACAGTGATATTGTAGAACATAATGTATTTTACTTGGCAAATAAGGTTAGGGAGGTTGTGTATCATAATTTCACAAGGTACCTTTCTCTAGTTCAATTCAGTGTTTGGAACAATGCAGATAAATCTATAAACAAACGTTCAGTGTGTTCACATGATATAGGGGATCAATCAGTTTGCATCTTGCAGTTTATATTTTTTGTGATATGCAGCACCAAACGGAACACATTTCATATATAGACCATAATACAAACACACAGCTGTCTAGTTCATGCAATAGCTGCAGTAGCTTTGGACATGAGCCAATATGGTTTAGGAACATTCACATGGGCAAATTCAAAAGGTTTCCGTTTAACTGTTAGTAAACATTTTGAATTATGTCTCCCATTCCATATAGACATATAGCGTTGGGTCTGTCGTAGTCGTCTGTAGTCGTCAGCATTGTCTGTGTCATTTCATGTGAACATAATAACTTTTGAACGCCTCAACATTTTTTCATGAAATCTGAAATTTTTCATGAAATTTGAAATATAGATTGTTTCTACTAATATTTTGGATAAGTTCGAAGACTGATGACCAAGGCCAAATACACTGAAATAGTAATTATTTTGTGAATCCCATTACTTTTTCTTAAATCTTGCATATTATAGTCCGTTTCATCCCCTCATGTCCACCTGTTTTTTGCTATGAAAAATTTTATAAGGGACATTTCAAGGGAAACAATTATAGTGTAGAGGAGAGGATTACAGAACCTTATTTTCAACTGGGTATAACTAAATTCCTACCTTATGCCATATTTGAGTAACAGAATTTTCTGAAAATATGAGAAATCAGTGTACATTTTACAACATATCAGACCCACTTATGGCGGTCAAGGTCATTGGTCACAAGCAAAAACAGCCTCAACTGACAGCTGCTGATTGGATGACCTCATGTAAACACTCTAAAAAATATATCCAGCTGAAACAAAGATGGCTACTTATGGAGGGACACACCATATCAGCCAGATCATGATAAAGAGACAAAAAAATATATTGTGAAACATAAACGGGGGATTTATTGTAAAATTCTTGACTGCCATATTAGGTTGTCACTTCCATATGTTGTTTACTTGAAAAATATTGAAAAATATAAACTTTTAAGTACATCATCTACAAAAACAGGTGGACAGCAGGTGGTGAAATGGACTATAGTTCCTAGTTCTTTGACAAGTTTAGAAACTGGCGAACTTGACCTTCATCCCTAAGGTCAGATCAGCAGGAATAAAAATTAATGGGAACGCTATAACTTTTGAACCACTTAATGTATGAAATTTGACTCGTGCAACTGCTTAAAACAATGTATAACATGTCACTTTGTTTGTGTGGCAGGATTTGTCCTACAAAGAGAAGCATTGGCATGAGAAATGTTTCAAGTGCGCTGACTGCCAGAAATCTCTCGTGGATCAACCCTTCGCCTCAAAGAACGAGAAGCTGTACTGTGCTGATTGTCATGACAACAACTTTGCTGCTCGCTGTGATGGATGTGAAAACATCTTCAGGGCTGGTACGTTTCAGCGAATAAAGTTTAAATTTTAAATTTACACAAGATATTTTTTTGGACATTTAAATCTCAGTGTTTGGCATCTGAGTGGATACTGCATAGTGGTATGAAGCATTTAATGCTTTAGGCAAAGCCAACAAAACTGCCTGTTGATGGCCATAACCATAATGTTTATATTATTAAAATATTTATAATTTCATAGGAATTTCATGTTCATGAGTTCTTGATTGCTGTTTTTATAATGTTATTAAATTTGATGATTAATATTTAGACATTAGTTTCAAAATTACCATGTAATAAACTTTCAATTTATAAGATGTGAATATGTAGTTATTTTTCATTCCATATGCACGTGACATCCTAAATATGAATTATGAAATGATACAACCTGTCAAATTTATTTAATTGCAAGATGTTTTTGCAGTATTTACTTTGCAATAAATAATTGTATCTTCTGCATTTAAAGAGAAAAACAAAATACCTTCTTATGTGGCATTTACCAGGCTTAAACTATTACATTTTTGTGTTGAAGTTATGAGAAAATAAGTTTGACACAGTCATACTTTCCTGTTTATTAGTGGCATTCTGGCTGAATTGGCTTTTATAGTTCCCAGCACATCTTCCTGTGTTGACTGTGACATTTCTTTCAGGTATGAAGAAGTTTGAATACAAGGGCAAGCAGTGGCATGAGCAGTGCTTCTGCTGCAAGGAGTGCAAACAGCCAATTGGCACCAAGAGTTTCATCCCTCGGGAGCAGGAAGTCATATGCGTGCCCTGCTATGAAAAGGAATACGCTCAGCGCTGTGGCAAGTGCAACGAGGTAAAAGCAGAAGTCCTGATCTTTAATCCCAAAATGTTGAAATATTTTTGGTCAGTTTTCAGAGGTGTGTTCAAATGTCTGTACTGCAGTAAATAACTCCTGAATTATTCCAGCCCTGTGAATATAACACCTGAAAGATAAAAAGCTTAATAATAATATATCATTCTTGATATCTGCATACCTTCATCCTCATTCAATAGACATTGCAACCAACAGGTCATAGATCTGTTATTTAAAAAAGGAATAAAAAATAATGTAATTCTTCTTTTGCTCAGAGAAGCATTAAATTTATAGGACAGATGGGTTATGTTCTGCACAGAAATATTGTTATTTGAGAAAATCTCAAAAAAATATATAATATTATCATTTTCTGCATGTTATTGTATTTCCTTTCATTTAATAGTTCCTGAGTACAAAATAACAGTATAATGATATTTTTTCAGACCATCAACAAGGGAGGGATCACCTACAAGGGCATCCCCTTCCATCGTGAGTGCTTCACCTGCACGAACTGCAACAAGGAGCTGGCTGGAGAGAAGTTCACCTCCCGTGACGAGAAGCCCTACTGTGCAGACTGCTTCGGGGAACTGTTCGCTAAGAGATGCTGCCGCTGTGGCAAGCCTATCACAGGTCTGTATCTCATTGATTACACTCATGAATACGAAATCTTTATAACACCCGAATAAAAGGATTTTGGCAATAACCAGTTTTTAGGCAGTCTAGTTCTCGGAGAGCTTTTTGGGCAAGGACAGTGAACGTAAACATCTTCAAACAACCACTTCTCCTTAATATACTAGGAATCTGACAAATAAACATTAAATTCCCTTTGTACATATTGGTGCTGCCATCTATTGGTGAGGATGGAAATAAAAAAAGTTGTAGATATATAAGTTGAGAAATAACATACACATGATATAGTTCATCTTGTTGTCCCCCGCTTATGTAAAACAAGGGACATTGATTTGGGTCTATCTGTCTGTCCATCTGTCAGGTTTTCATTTCCATGTGATAACTTTCCTAAATATTATCCAATTTCATTCAAATTTGGCTAAGTGATTGCTCTCATGCATACCTTGGTTGGGATTGGTTTTGGAGTGTCTGTTTGAAAATTTATTATCACCAGGTCCATAACAGACAAAAATTTCCCCTTTTGTTCCCAGTTCACCACAAAACTTATGACATGTTGAGACATCTTCAGGGGACAATGAAAACTAAAACACAGCCACTATGACATGTGGAGACATCTTCTGGGGAAAATAAAAACTAATTTATATTGACAAGGCAAGCAGGGGAAAACAAGAGGGGAAAGTGGGGGACATAAATTCCACAAATTTGCTTGTTAAACAGTTATCATAGTCAAGGGTTTCACACCGTAAGAATAATTGATAAATTACAAAGGTGCATCAATTCTCTTGAATGAAATAGTCCTACATCTATGATGCATATGATGTTGGGTTAAATAGACAATAAAACAGACCAAACTTTGCCTGATTTTGTCAATGTACTACCATTTAGAGAACATTTAGGCCACATAGTTTAACATTTACCTTTATATATTACATCAAAGTATATCACAATCTATATAAAGGAAGAGCAATATTTATTTATGAATATATAAGGGCGAACAGAGGATTTTATCTTTGTTGTTTCATTATATTTGCAGGCTTGGGTGGCACCAAGTTTATTTCATTTGAGGAGCGCCACTGGCACAGCGACTGCTTCAACTGCTACAAGTGTGACCTGTCCCTGGTTGGCCGGGGCTTCCTGGTGGAGGGAGAAGACATCCTGTGCCCCCCATGTGGCCGTGCTTGAACATAGTAAACACGATCAAGACGGCAAGGTCAAGAGAGCCAGATGATATAGTTCTGAATAGTTTTTAACTTGCTGAGATAAAAGCTTTAAGCATTGGTTTTAATACAATTCCTACTTTATATCAAAACAAATTGGCCAGATGATCAAGAATTGTTAATGAGATGCGGTTCATAGTTAAAGCTTAATGTAGAGTCAGTGTTGGTGGCCCAGTTACAATAAGTAGGATCCTGAGTTACTCAGTTGTTATGATATAAAAATGAGGATTTTATTTTAAACTGGCTGTGTATTGAGTAATTATGATCGCCAGTTATGGTTGTTGGTTCATGACTACTTTTTGAACTGCGGGGCCACCAAATGACTTAGAAATAGGTTTAAAACCTCAATAAAAATTTAAAATACAAAAAAAATCTAGGTCAGGGGGTAGGAGTAGAGAGATATTAGGAGGGATCATGTGAGAGCCACCCCTGTTAACCAGAAGTTAAGAGATTTTCAGGGTGCTATGTACAACAGCAAAGGAGGTACCAGAAAATGTCCTTGTAGCACTACAAAGCAATATTTCGCATTCTACACTACAAGGATCATTTTCTTGGAGACCGAGGATTCTTGTTTAAAGGGTCTGTAGAGATGAAGAAAAGGTCCCCATGTCATGGTGCATTTATTGATATGACCGGGAAATGATATTGCAAAGGTCAAGGTCAAGTGTGAGATCAAGGTCAGATTGAAGGTCAAGGCCATCAAGTCCATTTTCATTATCATCCCATACTGTTGTCTTGGGAATCAAGTGTATTGGGACATTTACTGTATAAAATTGCACCATGGGTCCTGTTATATAACCAATTGTATTGAGTCCCACAATTAACTGTCAAACTGTTTTGCAAGGCAGGGTGAGTCCTTGGAAGTATATGCAAATCTTGGCACATGACCTATTTCTGAAGTCGCCAGGGGTCATAGCTATGCAACAGGGTATGAGATTGTGTATCTATAAGGATAACAAGAGATTAGAGTATGAGGCTTAGCTTGCGACTAATGAGTTTATATATTTGTTAGTATTTATTGAAAATAAGGGATATATGTATATATATATATACAAAAAGATTTATATAAGATTAGATTTGCTTCAGTGAAAGGATATCGAAGCAACATGGGTAAAATGTGCAGTGTGCCACAAGTGCTTGTATTAGTCCTTAACAGTTTTATGGACATATATTTTAATTTGGTATGTTTTTGCATTCTTTAATGTATATGTTAGTTCTCTCAAAGCTACTGGTTGACAGTTTCCTGGAAGACTAATGACTGAATTTGGCCAAGGAAAAATGGCATGTGGGGTGCTGCCATTTCTGAGAGGGATTTTGCTTAAGGCAGTACTTTTGTACATAAATATATTGTCACATGTTAACTAATCACAATGGCTGTTATGAGGATAGATATTCATAGAAAGTTTGACTAATCTGTGGATTTTGTTTTATAGTTAAGTCACATTATGTCCCATCACTTCCTGTGACATCACTTCCTGTAGAGGAACTGTTCACTTCCTGTGGTTAAGTCTCGATCAAAAGGTTGTTTTATTTTAGCGAGGGATATTTTGCAGAGAGTTGGCCCTTTTGGGAAAATCATGTAAATAAATTAATATGCAGACTCCCTGTGCCAAAAGTATGGCTTATTGTTATGAAAGTATCACTTTGTTTTAAATAATTGTATCTTTATACATAGCTTCTTATCATTATTTACTAATCATACAGTACCATATTGTCAATAATTTTATGTAGAGAATCAAAATAAGTTTTAACATGCGTGATCTTTGTATCTTTATTTACATTTGAATATTTATATAAATTACTTGAAAGGAGATTAACCTGTACAAGTCATCTATGTATAACAATGTTCTAAATGTTAACAGACTAATAACAATAAAATTTCTTACAGACCTTTGTTGTATGTCACATGGCATTTATGTGAGGAAAAGGTTATTGCCAGATTGCACAAGTATTACTAACAGTTTTGTTTATAATAATATTGAGCTATTCACATTAACCCAACTTGTGGGCAGAGCAGTGCTCTAGTAGTTGAATTTTGGTATATATGTGGTATTTGTACCATATAGAATAACAAGAAATGTCATCTAGTACCTGGTCTCTCCAGTATGCCACATGGAGGACCTGGTATTGTTATGTTACTTTTCCAAAAAATATACTGAGGTGTGCAGCACAGATGGTTGTATGTTAAAGTTAATATACTCACTACATCACTAAATCAGCTCGTAGCACAGACTTACAGCAGAAGAGACTTAATATCTGCTACTGTCCTGCAAGGGAATAAAAGGTCACCTTGTATCGTTGTATTTCGTGGATTGTTGACTGTCAGACCAGTCAGATGGCATAATGTGATTCTGTATTCTCAGGAATGCAGTTTTGACAACGCATGCACACCCGTGTGAAATAAACTTTACCATTCTCTTTACTTTTGTGTCATTGTCTGTGTTCAAGAGAGAGAGAGAGAGAGAGAGAGAGAGAGAGCACATACTTCATTAACATTAAAAATTTACTGCACAAGTTTATTTTTCATTGCTGAAATAAATTGCCATAATTACTACCTTCTTATAAACTGAAATGTCATAATGAATGCCGTAATGCAAACTAAAATACTGAAACATTTGAATTCTGTACAATATAATCTGTACTATATTCTTAACCCCATTCTTTAGGCACAAGACCCATCCAGTGTATCCATAATTAATTGCTTGGCATGCATATATAATAGGCTTTACGACAAAAGTGTCAAACAGCCCACACAGAGAACACTTGTCTCTGCATTCAGCTAAGTATCATAAAACTGATATTATTAACTATGTATAATAAACAACCGGAATAAGCTAACTTGTGTCCATGTTGTTTAACAGCTGGCCCATGACGCTCAACATGCACTATACCATGTGTACAGAGGCACAGCCACCAGACTGCAGCTCAAAATTATATACAATCATCATTGTTAAAACTGACATGTAATCAAAGTGTGCTTCATAAGTGGTAACAACATACAAAAAAGCCAGGATTAGCCCATTATGTGTATATTTCCCGGGTAACCTGCGCCATTAGAAAACATTATCCATCCTAATTTCAAAAACATGTACTCCCAACAATTTC
This sequence comes from Sipunculus nudus, assembly GCA_026874595.1. Taxonomy (NCBI): domain Eukaryota; kingdom Metazoa; phylum Annelida; class Sipuncula; order Golfingiida; family Sipunculidae; genus Sipunculus; species Sipunculus nudus. The sequence goes on along the minus strand of CM049311.1, from coordinate 10,309,591 downwards.
AAGTAAGCCTGCATCGGACTCTCCTTAAGATCTCAAAATGGGTCATGGAATTGTCTTTGTGCTTGCTTATCTGGGACAGAATATCGTTTGAAATCGTATTTAATTTGGATTATGGTTTTAAATTAAGTCGATTCCTCCAGCTGTTTCTTATACTCAGGGACCATATGCTACCAACCAGTTTTGATTTTCGTTAAAGATGGCTGGTATTTCACTTATTTGGCTAACATTCTTTGTCCTTACTAGAACAGTGTCACAACCTGGGGGGGGGGGGGGATGTTTAAAACTCTCCTTAGGAGTTGAGAAAAAATGTAAGTTGATTATAACACAAGAGCTTGAATCCTTCTTAGTTGGTTGAACGATGTAAGAAATGTCAAGAGTTTCAGTCTGCCGTATGCAGATATTAGGACTGCGAAAGTATCCAATCTATCGCGATAAGGTAATTCGCATATTGCGGATCGCGATATGGTTTTCATATCTTTCGATATTTTGTCAACGTGACTAAAAGTGGTATATTGTTTTTTATACAAATTTTTTCATCTAAATGAATTTAGCTGAAGGTGAAAGCCGCGAACGTGTCTCGGGGCAATTAAGGCCTTTTAGAAAATTTTCAACTGGACTTGATGGAATATATGGTCAAAGGTCCGTACCAGAGAATTTGAATTTCTACTCGATGACTTGTATGTACCAAAAGAGAAAGATATGGCACAGAAAAAGAAAGAAGTGCCGAACACTGTCCAATTAACCATGAAGTATAAAAATTCAGTCCATATAGGGACCTCCATCCTGTGAAACTGCAGGAAGATGAAATGTCAATTGAACAGTATTACTGATCGAGAACAGCGACCTTGCGATTTGGTACAATACTGGAATTATAGGCAGACCATCTATCCCTCTCCTGTGTAACCAGGCCAGAAAGCTCCTACTGCCGAGTCCGTTACTTGCATATGTAAGACTTAAAACATAATAAGAGACGTGTTTGAAATCTGTCAACAATAAGAAATTATTTAAAGGAGTAATTATGTCATATTTCCTTAATGAAATATACTAATCTGCAATTGCTTTCATTGTGTTATTATATTTGACATGATAATGGATTATTAATATAATTGATGTGGTATAAACACCAGAAATACACTTATTTCCTTAAACTTGAGACAATGAAAAATATCGCAATACTTATCGGAATACACTACCAAATACAGCATACAATTGCAATACGAAAATTATAGGAGACACCCAGCCCTAGCAATTATAGTAGAAAAACGTCTTTCATTTGCATCACGAGTTCTATATCGACAGTAAATTAGGAGTTAATGATGCAACTTTAAAATTCACCTGACAGTATAGAACACAGGTAAAAAGGGTTTCATGCGCCTTTAGCTGTATTCGTTTTGCTAGACAGCATTTTCATTTGAAATGGTATAAATTTAGTAAAATAAATTAATTATCTATGAACCTGCTGACTTCTGTACTTTCCTATTAAAAATTGTCTCCTATAATTTCCTCTATTTCCTAGTACTTAGACCATAATCTAAATTTCCCCACAGCACAATCGTGTTCCTGATATTAATGTTATTACTGAATGGTTATTGTTATTTTAAACCTTTATTATTCAGATTCAGCTCTTTTTCTTGCAGATTTGCCCAAGATGGTGTTACAGTTACATGCATGTACAGCCTTAACTAATTAAAGTTCTTTACATCCTGTTTGGAGATGTGATGGTCATGGGAAGTAACACAAGTAAAACACAATTGACCAGTGAAAACTCCTATGTTTTTTACTAAATGTTTGGATGAAAACTCCTACAAACTCATATTTTTTAACCATGTGTTACTATATATATATATATATATATATATATATATATATATATTTATTTATTTATTTATTTATTTCTTCAGGAGTCCTGCATGCTTTATGTATTCTTATTGTATTCGCTTGAACAATACAAAAATATCGACTCCTGATTTTTATTTGTTTTAGCGGCATTATACCGATATGAAATCATAGTCCTGCTGAATGCATGATTCTCACACGAAGAATTACACACCTAAATGGTGGGTTTTCCCTGTTTATCTTTTCAAATAAACAACCGCGATATCATTTTCACAGATTTCCTGTTTTGCTGTATGTGATGGTTCTAACGAAAATCTTAAATTATTTAACAAATTGTTGACTCAAAGTACAACAATTTCTGCACCCTATTTCCTTTTTAGCTCAGCTGACTGTAAACCGTCTGAGCTATAGTCATGGTCCGTCGTCCGGCCAGACGTCCGTTAACAGGGCACTTATTAAAACGGTAAGACCTACGAATCTAAATTCTGCGTAAAGTTAGATGTTCCTTAGTTCTCCTACTACATCCACAATTATGTCACTGCGACTTCGTTTCTACGGAAAATAAGGCAAAAAAAATTTCATCATAAAAAATATTTTGTTACACTTCAAGACAGCCCACTCTGAAAATCGCTGGTGTTGTTTCATTTAAATTTGGCATATATGGTCCTCTGTACATATTTCTTGTGCACTTGCCAGAAAATAGGTCAATATTGCGTAAGTTACGGACCCGAACATGCCGTACCTTGTCGAAACATCAGAAAATATATCTACCTACTTTGCATGTTAACGGTTGAAGCAAGAGTCTTTTTAAGGATAAAATAACATTTAATTTATATTTAATTGTATACCAGATGGTTGATCATAAATTTGTAATTTTTTAAAGTTATTAGAATTAATGAAATATCAGTACCTTAAAATTTTGCCCAACCTTGACCATGGCACATTTTTTTCCTATGAGCACCGTTTACTTAAATTGTCACAGCTTGCACCCATAATGGATAAATCTTTTATAATCTCAAATTTGAAAACTATAGCTTTTATTCAAGATTTCGACAACCATGTCAAATAATGTTTACATCAGGCCAGCCCAGTATCGTGGTATGCGGAGAGAGAGCTAGCTATACAACCCTGGCCTCTCCAATTAACCTATTACCTAACTCACTTCACTACCTGATACCCTTTAGCCAGGTGAATCTAGGTTCCCCTCAGTTGCACAGTTTTACTTTTTTATCCATTTTCTATCCAGCTTTAGTATCTTTAAAGGCTTGAGAAAATTTCGGATCTTCCGGGCTTATGAATCATCTCGAGTTCACATTGTAATTTTTTTTTTCTTTTTTCATTCGATCAGACTATTATCTTATTTTAAGATAAATAAACTTGTCACAAAAATGTTGATTATACCAAAGGGACTTTAATTTCATGTCAAAGATTAAACTCAGAGAGAGGGAGAGAGGTCTGATAATTTTAAGGAATGCATTCCTAAATATATAGTGAACATTTTTATATCAGGAGACTGTTGTTAAGGAATTTTACTACGCTGACACAGCAACCGCCTGCGACGCATAGTATAGTATGGAGGTACAGCTAGAGTTCGACATTTATACCTTCTGAGGAAGTCTGAATAATTGAGAAGTAGAATTTAGAAAAACACAGTGCCAGCATCAGATCCCTTGTATTTTATGGACGCGGTTGCTCCTTGCTCCTGTTTAATGTGAAATTTTCAGGCCCTTTATTTTCAGTTGTAACATAAAAGGTCTTTATAAGACAGTTTGTCATATATATATATTTTTTCAAATTAATTGGAACCTATTTTCTCATTAGATTAGTAATATTAATGTGGGCAACGGCTTTATCTATGCATAAACTGACCGGATTACAAATGGTATCTGTGTAAAATATGTGTAACCTCTTGATTTCACACTGCACACCTGTTGTTATGTGAAACGTCCTTACAATGCGTATCTCTGGATTGTCTCTACTCTTTTCATCTTGCCTTCAGTGTCAAGTCAATGTGCTGGTTGCCCCTTTGATTACGGTACCGCGAGGTATACATATAGTTATTCCGTATATATAGACCTTGGACGCTGCATGTTAGGACCTATTTACATTTGATTGATGTAAACGGCACCTGAGGCAACAGAACTCATGCGTAGCAAAACATCCACAAGTCAACGAAGCCTGGTGATACTGGCACAAAACACAAAGTGTGAACCAAACCATCTTTATACAACTTGTAACGAGGAATAAATACAGAACACGAGATAATGAACTCATGAATACCATATTATTCATGTACAACGTTTCCAAAGTCTATATTTTAGCATATCCAGAAAAATATATATTTTTGAAATATACCATGATTATTGATGAATCCTGAGATGAGGTATAGGCCTTAAGGTCAAATTCATTAAAAATGTTTGCCTACATAATAGGTTTATGTTAGAGTAGACTAGGAATAATGTATGTTGAACAAAAAAATGCCAATTTAGGACTTTATTATGTCAGACTTTCCTAAAAAAATTACATAAAGCCACGCCAACCTCATTAATACAGTGATATATCACCAATGTCAAACCATATAAAGATCCAGGAAGTTACCTTACTGGCGCGGTCTTCAGGCCGATTCCCGTGTAGTACCGCATTTCCTCAGAAGATGGCAGCAGCTACCAAGTGTTGGCGTGCCACCGCTTTGTTTGCCACAGAATAAGTGGGGAACCCGATGTATAGAATATCTTGTAAAGCTATGTTGCTTTGACATGGTTATATTATTCCACGGTGCAATAGTAACCAGTGTAAAGGTTTATTTATATTTCTTTTCAATATGACATGGGTTCTGTCATTGTCAGATTCAAGATACTAGCCCGTGTCCTTGTGCTTGGACTTCTGCAGACTCCAGTTTTATGTATAGCTCGATGAGGGAAAATAAAGCTTCCTTCACCTGCCTTTTCACGTACACCATTTTACAATTTCAGCATCAATGTATAGATTGTTTATATTTTTTATTATATTTTATAAGCCTACAGAAGTACGAAATAAATGACATTCACACAACATATGTAGCCATATTTCAATATAATTCCACGGTTTTTTTTGTTTTTTTTTTTTGCATTTTTTATTTTTAGATGGAAATTTGTTTTTTTTTTTATTTTGATTTCTGCTTATACATATTATTTTGACCCAGGTTTTTTTGTCATTATATCAATAAAATGAAATCGATGGTATATTTTTATTTTTACGGGAAGCTGAGACCCCAATATAATTTAGCCCAGACCCCTAGGCTACAGGCCGCTCGGTCATACGTAAATTCGTAAGGCACGGTTCATAAGGCGTATACTTTGAAGCAGAATGAACTCTGGACCTGGACCTCCCGGGTTGCATATATGTTGGAGAATTATAAACGGAATCAAAAACGGTCCTTTTTCGTCAAGATGCACCAAAATATTTTCTCTGTTGGGAGCAGTATGCCAGTACCTGCCTTCAATATCTGCACCTATACTATAAATCTGGACCCCCCCCCCCTAAAAAAAGGGCTTTTCAAATAATCGTGATAGAATGGATATTTATTATTATTTTGTCGAAATTGTACTGTCAAGAGCAAATGTAGGTAAATCAAGATCCGCTAGATTGCAGTGCGGTTAGTGCTGATCCGATTTTGGGCTATTTCCAGTAAATTTACGTGTGGCTTGCTCTCCGTAAACCAATGTAATTTCAGAAGTAAATCTTAAGCGTCACAGCCTTTGGATTTCCCAGTTAAGTGATCCGTTTAACCAATAGACTATACTGAAAACTAAATGGAAAGGCAAATCATCAGTGTAAGCGCATCTTTATTAATTCTATAATACATAACTATTTTAATGACCTGACTTGCACAAGTTTTAGTTTTGTTTCTGACCTAAGTATTGGGGATTAATCTGGAGTCGAGTAGCCTAAATCTATATCAGTATTGCCTACCACTCACAGTTGTTGGTTATTTCAGAGTCGCTCGAATCCCTATTTCTGGGGGAAATGGGAAGGAACAGTGCATATTACACCTTTATAGTGATAAATGCTATCTCCGTAATATATGCTCATATATAGTGCACATTTTCGCCCATTTCTCGATAAAATCACAGCCACAAATATGGAGACGAGCGACCCTGGTTATTTGTTGCCAGAAAACGTGTTTCCAAGCACTATCTGATGTATGACGTCACTCCAGACACGCTTGTACATTTCACTCATGTATATTTCACCTTGAAAAGTTGGCACAGGTGGCTCGATGTGCGATGGCAGGTTCAAGGCATTTTACTCAGTTTCCCTCGAGTTTGTAACATATCTGGGCCTGAGAATAGATGTATTAATTTCGGATGACGTAGCGTGACCGAGAATAATAAAATGCTTTATGTAGTTTATACTTGGCACAGCAAACGTACAGCTCCAGGACATGATGAGATTTCCCAGAAGTCCTTAAAGATTGGTGTTGGCCTGTGATCTCTGTTAGGCCAAAAAAATAAAAGATATGGTTCTCAGGCACCGACCGCGGCAATTTTAAACCCCCGCATCAAAACTTAATTTTGCTTTTTATCTTTCAAGAAGATAAATAATACAATTTATGTAGTGCTTTTACCTGTTTTAGCAAAAAATAAATTGTTATTTTCATGCTTTTCTCTGATCCTACATTTTTTTCGAAACATTCAATAAAAGGGTCAAAAATAAAATACCGCCCGCCCGCACTGATTTCTAAAAAAAAAGGTGCCTGAGAAGTTTTACTCCTCTCATGTATTTGCAAGTTAAGCCGTGGTCCCAATTCGCCGTACTTGCAAGTGCGTACTGTCTACTAGCAAAAACGTGGGCAAAATTTGGGGATCCGTACGTGGTGAGTACCGCCTCAGTACGGATTTGGGAGCACGCAGACACGCCGTAGCACTTTTAGTGCAGGAGGAACTTTCGCCGCGTTCGGGCTGTGGTCGGGCTACGGATCCCCCCCCCCCCCCCCACACCCGACATCGGGCGGAAAAACTCACGTTCATCGCACTTGCACGCACTTACAACATGCGATCGAGTAAGGACACCGTAAGTGAGCAGCACGTGTAAGTACTGCATCCGTACGATAACGTGGCAATTGCACGGAGATCGTACGTTACAAGCACTTTGTAAGCACGTACAACTCAACACGTGCGCTACGTACGATGCACGCAACCGCTCACGGGCCACGCACTTACACCTTGCGCAACCGTGCGAGTGACGTGCGTTGACGTATTCCCTCCCTACTCTTGCCACTCCCTCCCCACGTTTTCAGAAAAACGTGGCGGCCGTGGCCTCCGCTAAAAACGTACGGACTATAAAAACACGCACCGTGAGATGTAACCGAGACTTTAGGGGGCATCTAACGTTATCATGAACTGGTTTTATTATTTAGCATTCCTGTGAACGGTCTCAATGAAGTCCGAATGTGCGAGCTACATTGTTACCTGGAATAACAGGTCTAACTCTTTGCACTTCATGTTATAATGGATTTTTATGGTAATATCGCAATATATACAGCAATTTGATTATGTTTCAAGACAGGAGAATATATTAATATTATTAACGTACAATAAGCAATCGAAGTTTGGTAAGGTCCAGTCTGAAAGAGTACCTTATTTAAATAGGTCATAATAAACATATAATACACACTGCATGGCTAATAGTGGGCCAGCCAAAGTTGATTTTTTTTTCACTTTAAAGGACATTGCTTGTTAATAGCAGGCATCCACGCTAGATCAATCAGCCATAGAGTGAAGAAAAAAGTGTGGGTGGATGCCACCTGAAATTTTGAATTTCAAGGTCATTTTCAAGACTGAAAAATGGGCTAGCCAAGGTCGATTTTTCACTTTTGGGGACATTGCTTGTTTATATCAGGCATCCATGCCAGATCATCCAACCAAACAGTGATGGAAAAATATAGGTGGATGCCATTCCTACATTTTTACCTTAAAGGTCATTTCAAGGTCATTTACATGGGCAAACCGATGAAAATTAAACCTTAACGGGTAGAGTGTTTCTCCATCAATAAAACCAAAGTATATTCGGTAACCTTAAGCTTTAGAGCTATATTTGTGTCTAGTGCAACATACCTAAGCCACGTAATAATAATGTTCATAATTTCTTGCACTTAAAAGTATGAGAAGTACAACTTAAAAGTGTTTTTGTTCACGCGGTAACGTTTTTACTAATATGAATCAAGACATATGGAAGCGGTGTAAAGCGCGGTAATGTGTCCCTCAAAGTGTCTTTAACACCCTTAAATATGATAAAAGAAAAATGGCAACATTTTGTATAATGCATGCAGGATATAAGAGATCCATGAATAACGGATACTTGCTTATAATAATGTTGTTTGGGAGGAAGCTGTGGGTATCAGACAGGGGCGGATCCAAGAATTAGGTAAAGGATGTTCCAAGTCATACGGACTAATGATAATACCTAAAAAAATGTCACCAGGTCTGGAAAAGTGGGTCCAGGCCGCAATAATTGGTCTGAACTCCTTAAAAAAAGGTGCGGCAGCTGAAGGGGGGGGGGGGGGGGGCGGGGTCCGAACCCCCTAGACCCCTCCTCTGGATACGCTTCTGCAGAAGACCTTGGATGGACGTTTCACATTTAAAGTTAAAACGCATACTGAAACATTCAAAACGGCTCTAAAAATAGCTGTCACAATAACAAATAGGCGATTTCTATCATTATATATTAATCATAAAATATAAATTTTTTATTGGACCATTGTGTTTTAGTTGAAATAGGATCATTCGGTGGCATTAATCGTCATCATAAGCTCTAAAGACACCCACACGAATATTGTAACCGATCCAAGGTTTAGTTCATGCTAAACGTAAGGGATTTGGCACAATATGAGACGGTATATATTATAAAATGATGAAATGGAGACACAAAACATGCCACCATGCCATGCACCCGAAATTCGAGGAAACCAATTTTTTTCAGGTTCACTACACTGTCATTGGACGCCAGAATAATTTGAAAAAATAATCATTGCCCTGTTAAATCCGAGATGGTAGCCAGAAAACCCATTATATATGGTAAAGCAGGCTCTTTAATAGGTTATATGTACACGGTTTTAATAGATGCTCTTTTAAGGTGACAGTGTTAATTGTCCTATTATTTATTTGCTGAAAGAAGACGTTTAAATAACTATATAGGTATAAAGGATCTATAATCCATAGATGGTTATCAGAAACCGCTTCTGTTGTTTATTTCCGCACCTTTTCTTTATTTTCTTAATATCCATATGTTATAGACACTTTGGGAACGTTAAAAGGTGGTCTTATTAATTGAGTGAGAGATACAGGGGACCCCCTAACCTCCCTGTTAGATATGTATTAAACATTTATTTACTGATTAGACCTTTTTTAAGGGATTTTTGGTAGAGAGAACCACCTCCATTTTCGTAATGCAACTGTTGTATCCTTTCAATCGCATATCATGGGCAGGCATCATGGAGGGTGTGCCTGTCAGATCTGCAGATTGCTCAAGATATATAGTTAAATAAGTAGAGCGATTTTTACCAAATTTGACCCTTGATGTGAGTGAGTTTTGGCCTTTATAATCATACTGGTCAAATTCTATGTGTTAATAGATGTCAGAATCATCTACCACTGTGAAATTATTTAGAGCTATACTTGTATAATTGATAAGCTGATCCACCTTAATTTCCGACATTTGTAATGGATGGCTTTAATGTAATTATGCAGTTCGACAACCAACACAAATCAATCATATATGATAAATCTGTAAAATTACTTGGGTTATCTTTTGATAATGACTTCATTTGAGATACACACATTGGAAATGTGCTCCATATAGCAAGTACACAGTCAAATGTGTTTCAGCTTATTAAATAAGTATTTTAATCCGTTGGACCAGGATATTCATGTTGGTATCTACAGAGCCTTTTTTCTCATGTATACTGCTTTTAAGAGTGCCCTTTATATAGCTTTTTGTAGTAATAAAAACCTAGCGGATATTCCAAGTAACTTTCTCAATCAATTTTAAAGGTCAAACGGAACAAAATAGAAATGTTCACAAAGCATTTATTTTGTTGAACTTCAAAGTGGAACACCACATATAAAATCGTCATTTAAAACATCACAGTATACATTCCGGTGTTACACATCCCAGAAAAAAATGTTATGCAATACTGTTGAACAATAGGTCACACTTAAAGCTGAACAATCTCTTTGTTGCAGGAAAAAGACACTTAAACAAAATGGAGGAGGCAGCATGTATATACCGTATATGACAATATAACGTCTGTTGGTGACAAGTTGAAACGGCAGATTATTAATTTAGTACTAATCCAAGCCTGAAGTAAACGCTCCATCACACCATGCCAAGCTCTCACCATGTACAATGAGCACAATAAGGACAAAGGTGACCAATTCTGTCTCCTATCATATGTCTGTGTAGCCGACTAATTATATACCTTTTATTATTTCCTAATTATGCACATCAATATTGCTTTCAAAAGAATTTAATTGATTAAAGCAACTGACGGGTCCTAGCCTTTCATGCAAGTGATTATAATGTACCTTACCTGGCCCAGTGTCATTATATATGATCATGTACGTTATCAGGAAAAAATATCTTTCATCTGGCACAGCCTTTCGTCCTAACTTAAAACTAACTCTACAGGTATTTGAACAGATAAAGAGGACAATTAAAGAATTAAAATGACATCAAATAATAGACTATTTAAAAAAATTATGTCCGAGATAAGAAACTGAATAACACCTCCAGATCTGTCATGAAAGCTACAAATATGAGCACGTAGGTTTGTATCTCAAGATTATAACAGCTTATTTGATTATTGTTTAACTCAAATAAACACAAAATTTTAAATAAACAGCATACAGATCGACTATTAACCAATGTAAAACAAATAGTGAATAGTATATTACCAAATCTGCTAGATGATATATTTGAATTAAATATCTGAAAAAAAGATATAGCTCTAGAGGGCAATAACGATTAAATTACAAAGTAATTATTAATGTTATTTGTAACTGTTACTGTCATCTTATTTCCATATGACTTAAATGGTTTCACACACCTGGGACTTTCATTTAGCATGCAATCGATTAATCAGTCAAATATATTCAATAACAAATCTTATTATTGATACACATTATGTCTTAACACTATAGTCGACATAGTAGCATGTACATGCTATAGTGTTTTTAGGATTCTCTGTAGGGCTCTGAATATAAATAAAACTAGTTGGGAAAAAGACAGTATAAAAATGATTGTGCACCAGTTAGCACTATCATAAATGAAATATTTACAGAATGCGTCAATTTGAGACTTGTTCTGCTTCGTGACAAAAAGAAATAAATAAAAAGTTTATATCACTGCAGTGGAACGAGTAAACAACTTGATATTGTTTAAGAAACTGCTGTCAAATTGTCAATACATGTTAACACACAGAACATCTATATAACAAAACAAAGCGTAGCCGTGTCGAAGTTGCCAGCGCCCCCTGGTGGCCACAGTCGCATTGGAAAAAATCGCTTACTCACGTGGCCCATGCATGATAAAATGACTGTTTTAAGTGTGTGCATTCAGACGTCTCAGAGGTGAGTGAGAGACAAACACACAAACCCACGGACAGGACGATCAGACTATGTACAGTGCAAACACACGGTTATAAATTAAGTGAAACCACACTGCTATAGTATATGTAGTAAATTATGTAATTTTTTTTTATTCATTACAAGTTTATCTGTTTGCAATACTAAATTTTCATTTGCAATCAACATAACAAGTTGATATATAGACATTTTAAATGAAAAAAGTGGCCTATATTAAACCTAACAATGAAAAAACGAAATTTTATACCTAATTGTGACCTTGATGACCTTCAAAATGATGTTCAAATTCACCCATATCTTATTTATCTCCTTTTACTGGTCAGATCCCACATGGATGCCTGCGATGCCGTAAAAAATAATTCTAGAGGACTTTTTCAGAGTATGGCTGGCCAACTATTAGGCCTACATTTAAATTTTAGATCAGGGTACATTTTAACGTGGATTCCTAGTTGAACAGTTCTAAAAGGAAATGTGTCGCTGTAAATAACGATCTGTGCGGTTCTAGTTCATTTTTATTTCATTTTTTTTAATTCATCTGAAAACCCACATCAATGTATAGGAGTAAATAACTGATGTTAATCTGCCACTCGTATCATATATATATAGCATATTAAAGTTTGCAAATATCCTGTTATACTTCTGTAATATATATATATATATATATATATATATATATATATATATATATATTTATATACATATATATATAATGTTCTGTAGAATAAGTCATACCAACTGGATCCATGATGATGTGAAGAGTGCTCAACAAAGGTAGGAGCTTGATAATCAATATAATACATTAAGGTTTATTACATCACAGTGAAAGTGTTCTACCGTGCAGAGTAAAGTAGATCGAGCACTTTCACTGTGATGCATTGAACTTTAATGTGTTATATTGATTATATATATATATATATATATATATATATATATATATATATATATATATATATGTGTATATATATATATATATATATATATATATATATCCCTTTACATATTTTAATTCATAATTCATTCACAATATCCCTATCTTATATAAATAAACTAACTATAAAAAGTCGAGATCAGCGGTTATAGTTAAACCTTAACATTTAAAGGCTTCTACCTCTGATGATCCTGCTACCTTTGTTTACAACTTCTTTGTATGTTTGCCTTATATTTTGGCCTTATTTGGTACTGATGTGGAAAACTTGGTTACACGAATAAGCAGTTCTAACATTTCCGTAAAATATACACAGCTTTAGTTCCGATTTCAGACTCGAGTATAGACTCATCTGAATTAAATTACTACGAGGCCAGGACACATTTCAGCACAACTTTCTGTTGTTTCAGACATTAGTCACGTATAGTTTCCTGCAAAGTGGCAGTAACTCAAGTAGCAATGAACGTCTAGCCATAAAAACCCATACTGAAGTATTAAATGCCATTCTGAATACATCTTGAACAAGAAAACCATGTGTCTCGACGCTCAGCTGAATTTGTCTGTAAACATATTTTTTAGCTTTTTCAAAATGTGGGTCCTGTTACCTTGACCTTGATCCCAAATTCAATTAGGCTCTTTCCCTATTAGCAGGTCAGCTATATGCACAAGATTGAAAGTTCGGGATGAAAAGTTCGGTTTAAAATGAATCCATCCACAATCTTTTGTGGGTCCTGTGACCTTGACCTTTGACCACAAAGTCATCAGGTCACAAGGGTTCTTGCTTTTGTAGTGGGCCATACATAAATTAAGTTTGAAATCCAGCTGTCAATTCAAACTTGAGTTATCATCTGAAAACAAATTTGTGAACGGGTGGACGGACAGACAGACGGAGGATAGGGTGATTAATATATAGGCCATCCACCTGTGATCAATAAACACACCAGGTTTCGAGACACTAGATGACACAGCTGAGAAACTCGCATGATTGGTGTCATTTTTAGTCTAAAGAACAGGAAAAAAATCTTAAATTTAGAAAGAAAATACAGGTGGCGCCACCAGTTTTCGGGAACTGAAAAAAACTAGTCATCATCACGTTCAAGGCAAGATTCAAGAAAATCCATGCATTAATTATCAAGATACTGGAGATTTTGTATCAATTTTTCAATTATTCGAGGGGGAGGGGGGCACTTACCAGCCGAAAAGCTCAGAGGATATAGGTCGCAGTGACCTAATTACAGGTTTCTAAGGAGATTTTTTATTGACCTCTATAGATGTTAAGTTTCTACGGTCAGCAGTTAAGATTTCTGCCTTGCTAATTGACGGCCGGACTGACGACGGACAAAGCGCTATACCTATACTTCAGCTGACTTTCAGTCAGCAGAGCTAAAAAAAAGGATGCACGGGTTTGTGATGTAAACGTTCCTTTTTGGATTGGACATTGTTTCTTGGATTTTAAGACTGAGATACACCCGAGGACGTAGCTACATATACTGTATATATACATGTATACATACATACATACATAAACACACACACATAGACACACATATATATATATAATTATCACATATATGTTATATAAGTTAAGAGATGTAATGACTCAGTTGCCGTGCTGGTCTGTTACAAAATGTTATATTAAATGTTTTACAACTTTCCTAGGCCCAGCCTGTGCCTTGTTGATGTCTCTATCACGAGTTATCCGAAAACTAGAAAGGGACGTCACAAATCTAGTTTGAACAAAACTGTTAGAGCTTACTTTATTATTTTTTAGTGAACAGATTTTGATACAATAATTAATACTCCTTGTGTTTATTGTCAAAGATCTTCGTTTGCTTGTATATCGTACCAAACGGTCAAGGCTGAGATCGTCACGAGGTTTGCTGAATCAATAAATATCATAAATGGACGTAGGTCTACTTGACTTTTTGTGATCAATATTACAACACATGTCTATCATCAATATTGACAGAATTTAGTCTCGCACGCCCGTCAGGGCACGACCTGTTGGTGCTTATCAGTACAGACTCTTTGTACTCTTACGTTACAAATGTGTAATGCACTGGTTTATCTTGTTCTGTTGTGTTATAACTTATTACATGCATTGTTTTTGCAACACGTCTAAGAAGATACTTCATCATATTTCAGTTCACTTTCTTTAGTTTCCACCTAGAATTGCATTAATTAATGGTTTATTTAACCATGATAATAGTGAAAATCTTCACATGTAGTTTGATCCCTTCACTGGCACCACATTAACGTCCACATCAACCCAGGTCAGGATACGGATAGACATTTTACACGTCTAAATGCAAACTGCTCGGCGTCCAACACAGCTGCTGACAACTTCTAGGCATTTCACACAGCTGTTGACAACATCTAGGCATGCCACACAGCTGCTGATAAATTCTAGGCATCTCAAACAGCTATTGCCATTTTGGCAACCTCTAGGCATCTCCCACAGTTGTAAATAATTTCTAGTCATCACACACAATTGGTATTTTTATTGGTCATTTAACACAGCTGTTGGGAATTCAGGGGCGTCAAAAAAGGGGGGTATTTATCTCCCCACTTTTTAGCAAGGGGGGATGTCAATGTAATCATCTCCCACCCTGCCATTCGAAGATTAATATATATATATTTAAAAAAGAAATATAGTAAAAATGAGAAATATAGACTTTATTTCCCTTTCTGAGTTTACTATGAAATACCCCCCTTGAAAATAAATTGACGCCACGGTGGGAATTTTTAGACATTCCACAACAGATGGGGAAACATTAGTCTTTCCATCTCCTGGTGGGGAATGTAAAACATTTCATATTAGAATGGAACTATTAGGCATTCCACAATGCAGATTACTGTAAAATATGCTTAACAGCTGCTACAAACTGAAGAGTAGATTTTGCTGCACAGTGCTTACTTGAATTTTACACAGATGATATACATGCACATAAGTTATACACTCAGTCAGCTGGGAAGAAACCTGTCTAAAAAAGAACCAATTGCTGAAACAGATAATGATAAATACAGATCAATGTCTGCAAATGTGTCTTTATTATTCATGGATTAATGTTAACAAACTATGAAGTTCAAAATTTCATGTAGGTATAAACTTTTATTTCCCTTTGGGAAACAGTACAGACATGTTTAGAATATCTTTTTATACTTAACTAAAACAACAAGTGACCCATGGGTCATGACGCTCAGCTGCCAAGCATGACCTGTGACATCATGGACTGAGATTCACAACTTCCAGTCAAATTTTGAAGAACCAATTTGCCAATTTGTTGAAAATTTTCTATGACAACAGAAATATATATCACCTATGTCTGGTTAAAACACAGTGAATTGATGGTCTGAGGAAAATGCATGATTGTTAAGCTATCAGGAACTATTCCAACAGCTTGCTTGAAACCTGTCAGTCTCAAAAGGAACACCACAAAGGGCAAATATTAGATCAAAATATATAGCAAAAATCAAGGTAATACATGCAAGAATTATTGAGAAACAGGTGCTTCTGTATGAATTTTTATTCAATACAAGCCAACTGTACTGCACTTTTATAAATGATGGTAATATTTATTCAGAAATATTTGACCCAATCCTTTACAAGATTACATAAATATACATCCAACTGCATTCACTGTAACTGTTCTTGAGATAATATGATCAAAAGGAATTAAAAGATGGTTGCCTGGTGGCCATATTGGACTTCTGACAAGTCTGAAATCAGACAACAAACATTATCTAAATCGGACCAAACATTAAAGAAAAATTACTGAAACTGCCCTGAAGAAAGAATTTCTAAGGTGGCTAACTGGCAGACATAATGGATTTCTGACAAGTATGACATTTGATATCCCACATTCTCCAATAAGAGACCAAACTTGGGGCAAATTATCCAGTAATAAATGCCCAAAATAATTCAAAAGGCATGTCCAGGCCCTCATATAAGATTTATAGATATGCAATTGTAAAAAGTGTAAGTCCAATATTTTTATTATCACTCTGCTTTTCAATGGGGTCAGCAGGGTAGGTAAATTGCCAAACCTGAAAGAAAAGAAATGCAGAAAGCATGACTAAGAGTCTTGAAATAAAACAAAAAGCCATCCTAAATCAAGGTACACATCCACATATTATGAGAACAAACACTTGCTTTTATATGTGGTGATATATATTAAAATATTCAGATATCTAGGAAACTTAGGTTTATTGCTAGGATTCCATAAAATAAACTGCAAAATGTTCCCATCATCTTATAAATCAGTAGCTAAACCTTAATACTATATTCTCATAGTCTTAATGCCTGGCTGAAGCATTCTGACAACAGTGTTTTTGTTATGAAGTAAGGAGGTACTTATCACTTAGCCTTATCACTTAATAGGCTGATACAAAAGGGAGTCATATGTCACCAGTGTCACTCACAATTACAGCCACACAGGGAGAAGTACCAGCTGGAGTGGGATGGTTATATATACAAGAAAAATAGAGATGGTCTGTAAAATAAGTAATTGTGAACATCCCTGACCTATGACCTTGGCCTTTTGCCCATATATCAACTGGATTCTTTCTAAATGATGGGTAACTACTGACCACTTAAATCTGGTATAATTACTTGGCAACCAATGGGTGAATAACTTTGACCTGCAACCTTTAACCTGCTGACCAGCTGACCCCAAAATCAATAAGTTATTTATTCAAGCAAAAAGACCCATAAATATGAAGTTTGAGTCAAACTGAGTGATGCATAGATGTGGCATATGTAAAAGACTGAAGGTTTGGGTTGAACAGTTACACTTGAAATATGCTCACAAGCATTTAGAACAATTAAATATTGTGACCTTGACCTTTGACTTTTTGACCTCAACATCAATAGGCTTCTTCCTTTATTGGTAGGTAAGCCATATATGACAGATGGAAGGTACAGATTGAAAAGTTTGCCTGAAAATGACTCCACGCAAGAAGTGGGTGCTGTGAACTTGACCTTTGACCTCAAAATCAACAGGTCTTTTCCCCTGTTGGCGGAGAAGCGATATCAGTGCTGGAAGGTTTGGAATGAAAAGTCTAGCTTGAAATGTGTCCACTACCTTTTCAAAGAAGTGGATCCTGTGACCCTGACCTTTGACCTTGTGACCTCAAAATCTATAGGATTCTTCTCCAACTTAGTAGGTGAGCTATATGTGAAAGATTAAAGAATTGGGATGAAAGGGTTGGCTTAAAATGCATCCACAGGCTTTTCAAAGAAGAGGCTCCTGTGACCTTGACCTTTTACCTTTTGACCTAAAAAAAATTATGGTTCTTCCCCTGTTGGTAGGTGAGCTGTATGTGAAAGATGGAAGGTTTGGGATGAAAATTTTGTCTCAAAGAGTTATTTCTGGGGGGTGCAAACACACCCCATAACTATGAGAATATAGGTCGCAGTGACCTAATTTCAGGTTTGCAAGGAGATCTTTTTATAACCTCTAAGACTGCATAGGGTTCATGGCCCTAGCCCCTACGGTTACGATTTGTGCCCTGCTAACGGCCGGACGGCCGGACGGACAGACGGAAGGACGCCGGACAAAGACCCATCGCTATAGCCCAGCATGATTGAAAGTCAGCTGAGCTAAAAAACCTATGTCAGGTAAAGTAAATATCACAGAAATATACCCATCTTTATAGATTGGGGACACAAATAAAAAACTGTTTTTAAATTTTTATTTTTACTGTTTAACAATGCATAAGCACTATGATAATAGTTATTAAAGTACAGAAGCATAACAAATGTGTATTTCTCTGTATAGTAAAATTATATTTAAGGCACTTATAGGAACTTTGATATGTGTTAACAACAGCAAGCTTGAATATTTAAACAATCAGTCTAAGCTGTTCAGGAGAGTTAGATCAGGTAGGTGTGTGTGCCTGTGTATCTCCATGGCATACATCTAGTAAGCACCTAATATTGTCAGTAAATTAAGCCCACAAGGAAGCTATATATCTTAAATTATACACAGTGTACACAGAAATTTAAAAAGCCCATTGGATCAAATAAGTCTGCAAGAATATCCATGACATTACAGGCAGACTTAAACAGATCTTATATATAATAATAATGAGATATTCCTACAGTTAACATCACTTTGAATCAGCTGTGCTAAATATACACATCAGCTGTGTCTGTGTGCTTTATGGTCTGCTAATGGCAAACACAGTATTTGGTCCCTGATGATCAAAAAATAAAATATTTTAAATGTCTCATACAACAAAGAAGCCAACAAATACCAGTAAAAATTTATGGAGTAGTTAAATTAGCAGGGTTTAGGATATTTTCATGTTGATATTTCTTCTAATCTGATTTTCACAATTTTCTCTTACCTTGGAGACATTGCACCTATCACAGCCATGTGAGATACCCCAGCCACCTTTAGTGGACTAATCCACTGTCATCCCTATAACAAAAGGGCTGCACCATGAGACAAGCTCTGTCTCTTTAGCAAATGTGCTTAATTAAGGATTGGCAATATGATTAGTTTCTGCTTAATATTAACACTCATTATAAATTCTGACAGACCTTTTGGCCATTTGGATGATTTAAAAAAACTAAATTGTCGTGTGGTTGTATTTCATTTGTGGGAGAAGTCCCACAGCTTATCAAGTTCAAGAAATAATCAGTTTTTTAATCAGAGTCATGTCACTGGTTTTTCTTTAGGTCCTTCTCAGCACTCGCTGTCTGTAAACTCTTCTCCCTTTTGCTGGACCAATTATCCCTGACAAAATGAATGGTGGAGCAGGAAGTTCATTCTCCACAGCATAGACAGCACACTTCTTGTATGGACAGGGAGACTCTCTCCAAGCATACCTCAAGCCCATGATGTACAGGTTCTTACACTGAGACCAGTCCAATGTTACCGAGTTCTGTGTGGAGTTAATTATGGGAGAGGCTACCCATTTTGCAACTGTCCCAGATTCACAATGGGTGATGTTATTTGGAGAACAGCAAACCTGAAAAGCAAATATATTTATTTCACTTTACCAAAAAAGGAGTTAAGTAATTCATCATAAATATGCCTTTTTAACATGATACTGATTACAGATATATGCTATCAGCTGTAAATACATACAGCAAAATATGTAAAGTGATCAGATGTCGTAATTTATGGATTTTTTTATTTTTTTCCTTTTAATTCCTCCATGGCAAAGGTTCTTGACATAAATATGTTATTTCCACACCGTTTTATAAACAGACCCAGGGTATTTATATTTTTGTAAGAGATCACTGGTTCTTTCAGGCTGCAGCTAAAATTAGAGGGGCAGCTTCTAATAGAGAACATACAGTACCCCTCAAGAAATATACATATGCAAATGAGTTCCCTCACCTCATAACCATCTTTGTTTCTGACCTCAATGACAGTTTGGTCATCATCCATCTCAATCCTTAAGGTGTAATAACCAATGTCAATGAAGAAGGCACTTGGCATAGGACCCTGGAACTTGTAACTCTTCCCATAAGCAACTGATAGACCTGAAAGGGCCAGACGAGAGCCAACTGTCAGTTTGTCTTCAGGGTGTATACTGAAAAAAATGTAATAAAATGCACTGAATTTGTATTCTGTTGACAAACATATAACAAGTTTTAATATTTTGGGCACCTAATCTATAGGGCTATCCAGAAAAAAAATAATAAGCAGTATGTTATAAGCAAATATAAGTATAACTGTATACTTATTACATCAAAGAGATCTGTTATTTAATTAAACGTTTATTCGATGTACTCTTGCATTTTGGCTTTAATAGGTGTGTATATATGATCTTCTATACAAAGAATATCTGCTAGCTGTGAAGCCTAGTGATAATTCCAAGATTATTTTGTTTTGGTTCCAGGAAGCCTAATGCTGTTTTAGGATCCAGTCAGAAACTATGCACAAAGCGGAGCATCCCCTCACATGGGAGCATAATTATACTGGGTGTATTACACAGTGTAAAATCAATAAAGCAGCTCTGTGACTTTGACACCATGACCTCAAAATTGATAGATTTCTTCATCTGTGGGTGGGTAAGCCATGTGTAAAAAGATGCAGGGTATTTGTCAAATGGTTTGGCTTAAAATGGGTCCACAAGCTTTTCAAGAAGTGGGTTCTATGGCCTTGACCTTTGACCCTGTGACCTCAAAACCAAAAGGATTCTTCATCTATAGGAAGGTGAGCCATATGTGAAAGATGACAGGTTTTGGTCAAACATTTTGGTTTAATTCAGTCCACAAGTCAATTCTGGACGGACAGAAGTACAGCACAAGGAATGCATGGTAGTACAAACAAAGAGTTACTATATCGCCTCCTGCAACTTCTTTGTGAGGGGATAATAAATCTATTAGTGTAATCAACATTTTGCTTATGCAATATATGCAGTTAAACTTCTTCCAGTACAGATTGCTTGATATATACATTTCATTTTACATCATATATTTGAAAGTTACCTTCAATGAAAGACTAAGTAATGAGTTTGGGTCATTCATACCTCCCATACAGAGAGTTGAAATCCGGTAGATCCATTGCAACAGCCATGAAGACGTTCTTCATCCTGTAATTAGGTACATAACCTTGGTCGGCTGTCTGGTGCCAGCGGATGTCTGGGAACCCTGTAGTGATGGACATGTTGTTCCTGTTGGCAGCAAGCTGACAAAAGAGAAAGAGACAGACAATAAGCAGTTCATCTTTTTTAAATTTGTTTTCTAGTTGAAGATATATATTTTGTTTTGTTAGATTCAAATATTTAAACATAATTATCATTATGAAATTTAAATACATATATTTTATTTAATTGGCAATTATCGATTCAACAGTGCTTGTAAATGCTAACAAAGTGTACCATGTTATGTTGTCATATCTTAAATTAAGACATTTTAAAACATTTAAAAAAGGTTAAAAAATAAAGCGGAAAGGGGGGGGGGGCATTTTGACCTGAGATCACAAATTTTTAACTTCAACTCTAAATAGCTATTGGGTAACTGAGGTCTGAATTCTGATTACCATGGCAACACTGTACATTAGGCAATCATATTAACATCAAATTATGTTTAAGCTTACCTACTAGAAAGAGTTTCAAATATTTAAACAAAATTGTCAGTATGAAATTTAAATACGTTTTCTATTTAATTTGACAATTATTGCTTCAACAGTGCTTGTAAATGCTAACAAAGGTTAATATGTTATGTTGTCATATCATAAATTAAGACATTTTAAAACCATTAAAAAAGGTTAAAAAATAAAGCAGAAAGGGGGGGGGGCATTTTGACCTGAGATCACAATTTTTTAACTTCAACTGTAAATAGCTATTGGGTAACTGAGGTCTGAGTTCTGATCACCATGGCAACACTCTACATCAGGCAATCATATTAACATCAAATAATGTTTAAGCTCACCTACTAGAAAGTAAAATTTTAGGATTGATTTTCTTTTTTTTCTTTTTTGGGGCAACTTTCACATTACAGTTTTAATTGCTTCAGGGTTTTAAAATGCAGATTTGTACCTTAGTACTGATTTTTAATTTAATTGATTAGAATTAGCTGGAGTTGAGAAACTGTTTGTAGCTATCCAACAACTAATATTGTTTACATTATGTCTGAAAGCAAAATCATTTGATGTTAGGTGGTATTAAAAAGCGTGAGAAACCACACACCTGAACAAATCCAAAAGGGAACACTGGGTCAGTCTGACCTGAGGAAGCCATGTTGAACTTTTGTCTCCAGTCATCAATCATGGCGGGGAATGTACAGTTGTATGTGTTGGGGCTGCCAGCATTATCTTCACCTGAATCAAAGAAGATTTACCAAATAAGTAAATACAATGGAACCCCACAATTACTACCACCTTAGGGACTGACCAAATTTAATGTAATTTGGAGGTGGTCGTATTTGTGAAACTGTAAGTTATGTGAATAGTATATGCGAGACCAAGAAAAGTGGTCGTAGTTGTGAGGGTTGTCGTTTGGGGTGGTCACAAGGCGGGGTTCCACTGTAAATGTTACCAGAATATTTTGACAGAAATGAGAGAAGACTGAAGGAAGACAGGATACAAAAAGTTAAAACAAAATGTGAAAGTATTTGATATTACCATTATTTATCCAGCAGTATGTTCGACACAGCTTTTCCAGACAGGAAGCAAAGATGTGACCCTACCTGCATTTCAGGTAATGAAAGACCATAAAACCTACCTTGATACCAGATGGAGCCGTACACAGTCATATTCATCAGGGGATGAATCATAGCATTCCACAAAACTGAGTGGTCCCTAGGGCCTGCTAATGACTGTAACTGATTACTGAAAAAAGCAAAACAGAACCTACTGACTCTGATTTAAAGAGTGAACGTTTATAATTGAATATTTTTTAAACTTATGAACTCTATATTCTAGACTGAAATCATCTTTAAGGGGGACTGAGATATTGTTTTGACCCCAGTTGCTAAATTTTCAAATGGAACTGTGCTGTAGATTTTTTTTAGTTAAACTTACAGTTCCTGATATATGTACATACATACATACATAAAGACATATACATACAACTGCAAAACAGAAATTAATGCAAGACTACCATGGTCTGATGCTACGGATATGTCAGTAATCTACAATTAAATGTATCAGTCTGATTATAATAATAAAGTTGTTCATGTCAAATTATCAGTTATAACAAAATTGTAATTAAACATTAAACAAATATGTCTAATATCACCTTGTTATGTCTCAATCTAAAACTGAATGTATTCAACATTGTTTATGTTCATTAGCTTATTATAATAATGTCACAACATTTCTCAGTTCTCCTGAACTTTCATTTTAATCATATTGAATATATTTTTTTTAATGGCAATAAAAATTGAATCTTTTTTCTTAGTAACTAAAATATGCAAGAATATAAACAACTACTTCCATGTAAACAGAACTCCATGCACAACAAATCAAAGATCCTATTGTAAGGAATTTACTTAAAGGGGCCCAATCACCTATCTGACCTTTTTAAATTACATAAATATGTACACAAAGATAGCCAGAATTCAAATCACAAATTCTTTTTCAAAAGGCAGGTAGGCACCTTTAAGTAAATTCCTTACAATAGGGTATATCTGATATCTACCATGTTCTTATATATAATAGTATACAGATCTATGTACATCAATATCTTGACTGTATTCAGTTTACCTTTGTTCTGGCTTTATACCACACTGAGCCAGAGCCTGTGGAGACATCCAGGCTTCTACTGGAGTACCTCCCCACGCGGACGTGATCAGACCGATCGGGTAACCCAGTGTCTGATACAAGTGGCGGCCATAAAGCCAACACACAGCAGAAAAATATGACCAGGCCTTGTGGCCAATTGTGTCTGAAATAAACAATACATAATTGTTAGGGCTAGAAATTACCTGGTAGGAGTTATATTGTTAAGCGTAGGGGCAATAAAAAACTTAACAATTCATTTCAGAGCCATCAGTAATCGAACTGATCCTAATTTTTTTTGTCAGAGTCATCAATGGCTTCATCAGTCTTTAGGGCTGGTTAATATATTGACACCATACATTTATAAATAAAGGCTATTACAGTTCTAAGGTAAGAAAGAGAAACTACTGGCCATGAACCAAAAGTTATATTTTTGATACAATATCTAGCTGCCTTTGCTATATTCCAATGTGTTAATACATCTACATCAATGAAAGATTATTACCAGTTTCCTAGCCTTAGCAGGAACCCCAATAGCTTACCTTAAGACTTTGGGGCAATTGTTCAAAGTATACACACCTATATCCACTTAGGTCACACTTATTATAGCCACCCCTACTGACTGAATCCTTAACTATCACTCTTACCTAAGGACTGGCAGTATAATCAGTTTTGGCTTTATAATTACAATTGTTTTGTGTTCAACCTGGGAAATGTGTTTCATAGATCATGCACTCGTTGGTTGGAACAAAGGTGGCCCCTAATACCAAAGAATGGCACTGACCTTTGGCCAGGAAAGAAAATTTGCAATATCTCATAATCAAAAGAATCCTTTAAAGTAACAAGGGACCCATGGGTCACAGCACTCAGCTGAAGTTTGAAATTTTTGCAAATGCAAAAAAAGCAAAATATTCTATTGTAATGTTTTTCATATATATAAGCATATGAGAAGTTAAGAGGATAGGGGCCCTCCTGCTTGGTTATAGTAAAGTTCTAAATATATGATTGCAAAACTAATACTCTGACAAGACTGTCATGAAGAAAAAAAGAAAGTTTTGAGATACTGTGATGCATATGAACAAGTGGCCCATGAGCCATGACGCTCAGCTGAACTTGAAAATACAAAGAGTGTATTTTAAGATGTATCTGAAATATAATTAACATCAAATTTTTAATTATTCTGAGGGGAACTTCAAAGCCCCATAGCTCAAAGAATATTGGTAGCAGAGACCTAATTTCTGGTTTCCTAGAAGATTATTCATGAACCTTCCTAGATTTGATGTGAGAAGATTCCAGGTACATCGGTTACGATTTGTACCCTGTTAACAAATGACAGTTTTATTGCAGGTCTGAAAAAGAGAAAAAAATTCATAAAAATTAGAAAAAAATACAGGCGGCACAACCAGTCTGCATGAAGTGATGGAATATCCAATGATCAATATTCATGCAAAGAATCATGGTGATCAATGCAGTAGTTATTCAGTTACTTGAGCTTTTGTATCAAATTTTGCATTATTCTTTGGAGCCCCATAGCTCCAAGGAAATGGGTAACAGAGACCTAATTTCATTTTTTCAAGGAGATTTTTCATGGACCTCTCTTGATGTTAAGTAAGAAGATTTGAGGTAGAGTGGTTACGATTTGTGCCCTGTTAATGGACAGACGGCAAGACGGCCAGATGGCCTGACGGTCGATGGACAAAGAGTGATCACTATAGCTCAGATTACTTACAGTCAGCTGAGCTAAAAAATAGAGAAAAAATTGCATAAGAATTCAAAAAATAAAAAATCCAGGCTGCACCACCAGTGTGCAGGAACTGATGAGACTTTTCATGGGCCTCCCTGCATGTAAAGAGAGGAGATTCTAGGTCCAGTCTTTACGATGTGTACCCTGTTAACAGATGACAGCATCTTAAGAATAAATATAGAGAAAAATAGAGAAAAAAAAATTCATAAAAAATGGAAAGAAACTGATGAAATATTCCATGATCAATATCTATGCAAAGAATCATGGTATTCAATGCAATAGTTGTTCAGATACCCGAGTTATTTTTATCAAATTTTCAATTATTCTAGGGGTACTTCAGAGCCCCATAGCTCAGAAGGTTATTGGTGACAGAGACCTAATTTCAGGTTTCCAAAGAGACTTTTCATGGGCCTCCCTGCATGTCAAGAGAGAAGATTTTAGGTTCAGTCGTTATGATTTCTGCCCTGTTACCAGATGACTGCAGCTTAAGAGATCTCAAAAATAGAGAAAATAAATTTGTAAGAAATCGAAAAAATACAGGTGGCGCCACCAGGCTGCTGAAACTGATGAAACATTCCATGATCAATAACCATGCCAAAAATCATGGTGATCAATGCAATATTTGTTCAGTTACTTGAGTTTTTGTATCAAATTTTCCATTATTTTGGAGGGTATTTCAGAGCCCCATAGCTCAGATTTTATGGGTAACAGAAATCTAATTTCAGGTTTTGAAGGAGACTTTTTTATGGGCCTCCCTGCATGTCAAGAGAGAAGATTCTAGGTCCAGTTGTTACGATTTGTGCCCTGTTAACATATGACTGCATCTTAAGAGATCTCAAAAACAGAGAAAAAATTCGTTAAAAAAAATTTAAAAAATATAGATGGCGCCACCATACTGCAGAAACTGATGAAACATTCCATGATCAATAACTATGCAAAGAATCATGGTGATCAATGCAATAGTTGTTCAGATACTTGAGCTTTTGTATCAAATTTTCCATTATTCTGGAGGGTAATTCGGAGCCACATAGCTCAGAGGTTATGGGTAACAGAGACCTAATTTCAGGTTTCCAAAGAGACTTTTCATGGGCCTCCCTGTATGTCAAGATAGAAGATTCTAGGTCCAGTTGTTACGATTTGTGCCTTGTTCACAGATGACTGCATCGTTTAAGGTCTCAAAAAAAAGAAAAAAAATCGTAAAAAATCAAAAAAATATAGGTGGCGCCACCAGTCTGCAGAAACTGATGAAACACTCCATGATCAATACCCATCGTAAAAATAATGGTGATCAATGCATTAGTTCTTCAGATACTTGAGCTTTTGTATCAAATTTTCCATTATTCTGGGGGTACTTCGGAGCCCCATAGCTCGAAGAATATGGGTAACACAGACCTAATTTCAGGTTTTCAAGGATATTTTTCATGGACCTCCCAGTATGTCATGTTTGAAGATTCCAGGTCCAGCAGTTATGATTTGTGCCCTGTTGCCATTACAAGTTTTATAAATTTGTAATAAAAAATCTAAAAATATTAGTTAAAATATCAGAATTCTAAGTTGCAATCATTCTTTATCCAGAGTGCAGCTCATAACGGGTCATTTTATGCATACACATATATTTTATTATTTCAAAATCACAATTGTTTAAATTGAATACAAAAGAAAATAATGCCACAACATGGCATCTTCAAGATTATTCCTTGAATCACTATTAAAAAGTTTTGTACATTGGAGTTTTCAGTACATGCTCACTTTTATTCACAGAAATAAAAGATTCAGCAACTTTGATAAAATAAAAACATCTTTTCAAATAAAGTATACACACTGTTGGTTGAATGGGGGACAAACAATATCATTGTGCTAATTACTATCTCATCTATAATTTATTACCTGAATTAACAGTCAATTTCACACCTGGTGAAGTTTTTACTCTTCTGAAGTAAGGAATTTCTTATCTGATGAACATCCACACTTTCATAGCAATACATCACTTTGTGGACACAATTAAATGTGCACTTTAATCAATGTAACACTGGTGGTACAATACAAAATCTGAAATGTAGCATTGCCTAGAATAAGAATGAATCAAATACAGAAAATTATAACATTCATCTAGTTTATGCACAAGCTGGGGAAGGGGGGGGGGGGTGTAGGGCACAGGGGAAGCCTGCTAGTAGTGGCCAAGCTGGGCCAAGGCAAGCTGCCTCCAGTGGGATACATAACACAAGTGAAGGCTGTACCACTAGCTCTAGGTGGGCTTGATGTAAACAACACTTCACATGGTGTATGAAAACTTTAATAAAAGCTTCTCTTTCAATCAATTTCTTTGAAATTTCATATTTTAAAAGATTAAATCCTTATGTGTATATGCTGTGAAAATTAAATCAACAGGGCTTACAGGGAAAAAACATGCCATAGCCAAGGTTGGACAAAATTTAAGGTATTGATTTTTATTTATGCTAATAACAAAAAAATTTGCAAATTCAGATCTAATTTTGGGTAAACAATTGAATCTTGAAAAAATAAAGTTATATCCCTGAAAAAAAGTCTCCAGCTTCAGCAATTCTCATGTTAAGTGAGTAAATATATTTCCTGATTTTTAAAAAATCGCATTATATTTGGGCCCATCACTTCAAAACAATACGCAATACTGACCAAACTTTTGGTATGTTCATAGAAAATGTACATAGAAGAATATGAATACTAAATATGATCAAAAACAGATCAAAGGTTTTGATATTAGGCAGCCTTGAAGTGTAACAATGCCTTTTTTTATGGGAAACTGAGGTTTTTCCTTAATATTTTGAAGAAACGAAGTCCTAGTGACCTAATTTTCAGTATGATAGAAGATTTTGGGGATATCTAACTGTATGCAATATTTTGGATTCAAAGGTCCAACAGTTTTAAAACGTGCCCATATTATGGTGTTTCAGATTACCTCCAAAATAAAACAACATATTCCTTGTGTGTTACAAAAATCTTCCACAATATTTCATCAAAATTTGTCCTGAATTTTTGAGTAAAGCTGCAAAAAGACACATCAATTGAGGTAAATTGTAAAACCTGACCTGCTTCAGAAGGTATGATTTATGAAAACTGAAAGCTAGCCGTACAATCATAACAGACTGATTAAATCTGAGGTAACTGAACACATTTTAGGTGACACATTTGCTTGGCACTCACCATTATTTGGCAGTGACCAGCGTTCCTCTACTCCCAGTAGGTCATACAGAGGGACAGTGGATGTTTTGAGGTCCACAGTGAAAATGCGGATGTTCTGATATTTGGGAAGATCTGCCAGTTCCTGAGAGGCATTCAGCATCTGCAAACATGAAAAAATTCAAATGCTTGTAACTTACCTCCTTTCTTCTGCCCACATGTGAATAGGTGAACCCCTGGCTTATCTGCCAATCACCAGACAGTAAGTAACTCTTAACTTTACAGGGCTCAGAATAACTTGAGAATAACACAATTTAAGTTATTTTACTTACCATGATGACAGTGAAGACCATGTTACTCTGTCCAGAACAAAGCCACACATCACCAAACAGTATGTCTTGTAATATGATTGTCTGCTGGTTGAGAGAAGCCGTGATAAGGTAGGATCCATTGTTACCCATCGGCTCCAGGGTGACACTCCATACAGCCTTGTCTGGGAATGGTCCTGAAAGGTCAAGGTCATTCTTTTAAGATTAAGTCATTCATTAAGGCCAAGGTCATTCATTTCTGCTCAAGGTAATTCACTTTAGGTAAAAGAAGTCTTTACATAACTAAATCCTTTCTAACATAATACAGTAAAACCTCACCTGACGACCACCTCAGTTTAGCGACCACCTCAAAACAATGACCACTTTTTACAGGTCCCAATGGTGGTCTAATTTTGGGGTTTTATTACAATCACAAAAGTACAACACATTTTAGTCTGCATTTGAAGAAAATCCTAACCTTTCATCACAGGCACATAATAAGCAGTCCCATATTTGCCACTGGTGGCCTTGACTTCTATTTTGACCTGTGCCCCAAGGTCAGCCATGTCTGCATACCCCCAGACAGTGGCCCTTTTTGGTGACTGCTGCAGAACCATGTGGTCACCATAGTAGGAGGCAAAAGAAAACGCTGGAATAGAAAACCATAAAAAATAAGTATTCAGGCAGGCATCAGTCAATGTGTATAAGAATTTAAGTAGTAGGAGGCAAAAGAAAACGCTGGAATAGAAAACCATAAAAAATAAGTATTCAGGCAGGCATCAGTCAATGTGTATAAGACAGAACTTCTGATGATATTTTCCTTAAAAATGCTATATGTTGCTTGTGGTAATCAGATCTTCAACCACAGGCCAGCACCTGTGACTATTTCTTTCCAATTTTATCCAAGTTAGATGCACAAAAAGACAAACAGTTATCCTGTGTAAAGACCAAACTTTAATAAACATTTTTTCCAATATCTCATCAAACCTTCGTAGTTGTACCATCATCATTATTATGATATTAATAATTATGATGAGAATTATTATTATAACCAATATTATTAATAATACTCTAAATGCAAATTAAAGCTTTAAACCCAGTTTCCTCATCCATTTGCTGGTGGACCACTCCACTTGCATAGCAACATTTATATAAAGCAGAGTGACATAGTGATTTTTTACTTACTGAAATTAACTAACATCCATTTTGCTCAAATTGTTTGTCTGAAATTTTCAACTTAAGTAAAAATTGAATCGAGAATTGAATTTAAGATAAAGAATTTATAACTGAATCAATTCTAAGGGCCCTTACAATTCACAGGCCTGCAAGCTACATACCATATTAACAAACTGTAGGTAATGCCTGCTGACAAAGGTTTTGATAACCTCTCTGACATGGATGTATGAGCTTTTTATATACCAGCTGTAAGTAAACACAGGACATGTGTCCGTGTACACAAATAGAAAAAACATATAACTGAAGTCCGAAGGTGGTTTGTGGCCAATTTGTGGAAGCTGAAAGGTCACTGGTTGCAAAATGCCATTAACAGAACGTTGGTCTGTCAGACTCTTCATCAGATGTCCTTCTTGAATGTGTTTAGATTATCTTGGCAGGCGCCCCACATTTTTTTTCACATTATATCCACATGGGTATCATAAACAAACAGCCTCTGAACCATTGGATTAGTGTTTTTAGGCCTATTCACATAGTATAAGTTTCATGTATAGAGATTATGTATAGCAGACATCAATTAATAGTATAAACTCCTATAAATAAGTGTTCTTGAAAATTTATATATATATATATATATATTTATATGTATATATATAAATATATATATATATATATATATATATATATATATATATATATATATATATATATATATATAGGTATATCAGTGAAATTTTCAAAATTAGAATTTTTAGATGAAAAATATACTGTCAGTTTTGTCTTTATTTCAGGATCATAAAAATGCTTAAACTGATTTGATATGACTGTTAATAGCAAAGTTATGGACATTTATTGGTTATTAAATCCAAGCTAATTGGGACCCATCTTTCCAGGAAAACCTGTGACCAGCAGGGTGCTGGCTCCACTAATTAGGGGACGTGGCCCTCCACTGCAGCAGGCTGTCAAACACTAATTAGGGGGTGTGGCCCTACCCAAGCCCAAACTGAGAAATAAAACATATATGATTTTACTTTTATGAAATATATATATATATATATTATATATATATATATTTCATAAAAGTAAAATCACGAAATCGTGAAAATTAATAAAAAATATATTAAATACGCACGGTATAACATCAGGCCTACTGTCTCCGGTTTTAAATAATGTATGTACTTCCTGGGTATATTATTAATTCTAAATCAGTAAATGTATTTTGGGTTGGTATCTTAAATGCCTCTTTAAATACCGGTATACGGCGGTAAAAAGTTGTTTTTGACTAAGATAAGATGCAGCCCCGTCACGACGATGGGTAAGGAATTATATCATATATGATACCTGATTCCTTGGTTTGCTCACTGGCCTCCTTCAATTTCAGTGTCTCAGGCCTTGCTAACCCGAAGACAATCAGGATAACTGTCAGTGACGTTAACACCATCATCCTCACACAGGAGCCGGTGGCCAGGGGAGAAGAGCTCCTTGTTGTATGGATTACATCATGTGACACAATCATGTGCATCCCAGGTCATGTGATGATCCTCCGGCGTACACATAAACCACAAGTGTATAAACGACATCTGGCGGAAGGGCTATCACAAACTTTAACGTGGCTCCATCTATCAACCGATTTTCTCACGAAAACGAACTGTGCAACTGGATACAAAATGATCCATTGGTCAGGGTTGGGTCCAAAAGTGCTCGTACTCGAAGTGCTCGTACTTATGTGTACTTTTTTAAAGGGGCCCAATCACATATCTGACCTTTATAATATAAGTAATCCCTTGGAGCTTATTATAAAGATAGGCCAGAAAACGTGGATATGACCGAAAACAGGCTGCTAGTTTTGTTTAGCCCTACATCGTATTTATAAAATGTGCGGGCCCGCAAAAAATAATCGAAACAAATTCAACAAGGGCATCCGGCAGCAAGTCAGTAAATACGCTCCCGAGGCAGCGGAAATCTTGCGCTTCTAAAGAAGCTACAGATTTTTGCGCTGCCTGCTTTGACCGTTTATGAGGCACTTAAACACCAGGTGGTGGTGCACGTGGGCCTGTCAGCTGATGTAACGAGCAGCCAACCAAATGCAAGTCAACAAACACTCGACAGGCATCAGACTCCGCCCAGAAACCATGTGCGGGTCAATTCTCTCTGAGCCTATGGCCTGTTCAAACGGTCGCCGGGGCGATGAGCTGTCACTCAAAACGAAATGAACAACATTGGCTCCGTGTGTTCTTCGCTTGGCTGGTAAACCGTGTTGTTTTCAGCACAGGGTCTCATCTGATTGGACCAAATTACAGTGCTCCCCTCTGGTGTAGAGATTCTGGATACAAGGTCATAACAAACAGCGCTTACGATATAGGAAGTTGGCCTATGGATAAAGCGCTGTGTAATGTGCGTAGTCAAGTAACCCAAAACTTTGCAAATGGCATTTTGCAACAAGATACCTTTCTATCTCCATATATATATATATATATATATATATATATATATATATATATATATATATATATATATATATATACAACCTACCACCTAAGGTTACATGTTTTACCTGTGTGTGAACAATGCTGTGTTTACAAACATGATTTGGATAAACAAGTTCATACATCCTTCACGAAGACGTTGTAAGAATCTTTCACAACCAAAATTACCTTTAGATCGTGAATATATACACAGAGGAAGAGAGAAATTGCATAAATTCTTTTTAAAAAAATAGCTTAAATGGGCACCTTTAAGAGTACTTTACGATTACATTCTTTAAAATGAAATAGTTTCATTGTACTGGTTCTCGAGCTCGAGTACTTTAAAAGGAATCGAGAAAACGAATACTTTATGAGTATTACATTCTTCGTCATTAATTGAATGACAAAGATATTGCAAACTACATCGATTGGTACCCCAATTTAATCAAACTCAATATAATTAGGCCCTGCTCAATATATGGCGCATATATATATATGGGGAAGACGTCGGAGTCATTACACCTCTAAATCGGCATAAATTAGTTAAATGTAACCTATCCATATTTTGTCTAAATGGACAATGCTTGTGTTTTTGCAATAATAAACGCTTTAAGTAACACATTGAAGAATATATACATACATACGTTTCACCTCTGAGTGCAAAATTATTCAGATTGATATAAACACTATCCAATGTGGTCAAGATTTTTGTCTCCTCAGCCACCATTGAATTCAAGGATGTCTTTCTGGTCAGACTTTGAAATAACTGGACGATAAGATTGTCTTTGGGACCCCTCCTGACCACAAGAAGGCCATTTCTGCATGGCTCGGTTGTTCCCTAAAACCAGAAAATTAAAGAATTGGGTACATATATATGTATCAGTGGCGTATACCTAAGGGGGGGGGGGGGGCGGTCCGCCCCGGGCGGCACATTTTTTTTCGGGGGGGGGGGGGGGGGCGGGCGACATTTCGCTGAATTAAAAATATGGAGTTCCTCGAAAAGTACAAATTTCAAGGTATAAATCTGACCTTTTTTTTTAAATATTGATGGGAAAATTAAAATGTTTGGTGTGTTTTTTTTGCTGTGTTCCACATTTTAATTATTTTAGGAACTATACACTGCTCAATTGAACCAATCAAATGATTCTCGAACGGTCTCTCTATAGGCAAGTTACGCAAAAAAGATATATCTGTTAATTGTTATTCTTTAAAAGCGGCCTTTCAATGCCGAAACGCAGGCCCGATATTAAAGGGGCTTTATGCGTGAAACTCATAGTTGTAACAGAATGCTTTAACTTGCATGTTTAATACTCAGTAAACATGCTCTGCTTAGCTGCATAAGTGCGGCGTGCCGACTACGCTGAACCCACGCTGCCCTTTGCTGTACCTACGCTGTCAGTATACGTGGCGATACGCCGAGGTGCGCAAAGGGGTAGCAAGATAGACGCAAAAAAATAATAAACCTGTTTATGTTTTTCGTGTACCGTCGGCGTAGAGCACTTGACGCAGAAACTACGCAGTTTTTACGCAATTCTTTACGCCTCTGGATCCGCCACTGCATTACGCTTGTGCAGACTAATCTGTGTTTGCTAGCTTTTGTACAGTATGTGGTATTTTCCTTCATTACATAGCAGGGGCGGGTCCAGGATTTAGGAAAAAAAAAGGGGGGGGATTCCAACCAAGGAGGACTAGTGAAAAACCTAAAAAAGGATCACCAGGTCCGGGAAAGGGGGGGGGGGTCCAGGCCTCAAAATTCTGTCTGAAACCCTTAGAAAGAGCTTGCAGCGGATAAAAAAAAAAGGGGGGGGAGGTCCGGACCCCCTGCACCCCTCCCCTGGGTCCGCTTCTGCAGAGGTTGCATTGTCCCGATGCGCGCATCGCTGTGTTGAGTTTTTGAATATTTTCCCAGGTGATTAAATGGTTAATGTTACTTCGTTTTAGCCTCAAGATGTATCTAGATAGTTCTGTTTCCTTTTCGTATCGTCCATTGCGCAGCAATTTTTTTTGTGGTTATAGTATCTTGTTTTTAAACTTCCGCTTGTTCACCCGATGTAGCAGGCGGTCAACTGGTCAATTATCACGCTGGATTTACAAGTTATGTCCGTAGCTAGGGATGCAGCACTGTAAATAAAAAAGGGCTTTGACATGTCTTATTTAAATACCTCTTAATGTAACACTAAGACCAAAAGTTGCCTTTTGCATATAAGAGATGTCCCGGGGAAATTCGCCGAGTACGGGAATGTTAGTATAACACACTTTTGCAGTCATCATCAGATGGAAGATTTATAGTCATCGTTAAGTGTATACACGTATGAATAAATACAACATAACCCGTTACACTTACAAATTTATTGTGACGCAAAAGATTCTTATACATTTACAAATAAATGTTCCTATAAGTACATTGGCAACTAATATAATATATTCTGAAATTCACTTTAACATAATACATGAAAGGCAAGGTATTCCAAATATTCAGTCAATACTAATGCAATTTTGGCATTTTACTGTTGGTGCCAAAGATTGATATAATATACATTTACAAATAATGTTACCATTAGACCCGATCAATAAAAAATATATTCTGGAATCCACTGAAGCTCAAGGCATAAATATAACAAGATCTACTAAAATGTAATCAATACCAATGCACTCTGGTCATGTAGCTCTGTGCTGTACTCGTGCCAAAGATTTATATATACTATACAATAACGAATAATTTTGCCATTAGAATTGATTAATAAAAATATATTCTGCAATCCACTTTAGCTCAATATATAAAAAACCCAAAATATACTAAAATGTAACTTTCAGGTTTTTTTTGGAGGATATTGAAAATGTAATATTCAGGCATGAGAGATGGCCAAAATTTAAAAAAAATAGGTATGGGTTCAGCAAGTTTCAAGTATTTTATGTGCAATACAAAAACAGATATGAATGAATTTCCAAATTTCAAAAAAAAAAAAAAAAACTTCTTAAACGAAATTCCTAAATTTCCTTAAGTTTTAGAATTCTGCCAAAAGCTTCGAATTTTGAATTTCCTGAAATTTCTCATGCCTGAATGTTGAAATATATGAGTATTTATTTCTGCAATTTCAATATCATTTCATCAAGTCTGAACTTGAAATTAGTACATTTATTTGAATAGTGTTTTGAAAAATCAATGGTGTCCTGTAATTAAAAAAAATCCTGGATTAGCCCAAAGACCTGAGAGTAGATCTTGGGATAATCTAGATCACAGACATAGTGGAGCATGACCAGAGGGGGCAGAGCCTGTGCTACCGTGTTACACATGGTGAATATTTGTGTCCCGTCGGATGTAATGGGCCCACTCCAACATGTCGCCTTGGTCATCGTGAAGACCGTCAGTCGTGGAGCTGGCCGTCAGCCGCCCAGACTTGCTGCGTATAGGTGTCGCTCCAGGTCAATCTCAGTCACTCCCTGATTGAAAGAAACATTTTCAAATACATTACCTGCAGTCCCATATTATAATATTATCACACGTAAAATCCAGTTTATGGCCTCACACAGATACAAAATTGATATCTTAGTCAACATGTTAGCACTTCGATTAGATCTTTAATCTTCGACTGAAACCATAAAGTAGAGCTATGCATTTATATGACACTGATAATGTTCGAAAGGCTATAGTACCAACCAGTTTCAGCAGAAAATTATACTGCCACTATTTTCTGTTAACTTTCCATTCAAAACAGGGTAGGCGGGTCAGGGGAAAATATTTTTTCAACTGAAAGATATATTTGGATTAAACACTTGTTCAAATGTGGACATATGTATTAACTTACGTTAATATGCTTTAATGTTTATTTAAAACCTGTATTTCTTGACCTGGTAAAATGTATTTCCAAAAACACAACCTTAACAGGACACGCATCTCCTCTGGAATTCTGTCCGTGGACAGCTATGCCTACTCCCTGTCTAGGCGCTCTACTGCCATCTCATACTCCTCCTGGGTGGTCTATCTTCCAGTCTCTTTGGAGGATGGTGCGAGACAACCAAACAGGCAGCGCCTCTTTTGGCCATCACCGCTGCAAACACGCTCCATACTCTTCGTCTTTCTTGAATAGCGGATATTGCGGGCCGTTCTGCTCAGTTTTTTTAGTCACTAACCTCTGTGAAAATAAGAATTAAAAAAGTATTAAATTTAAAGCAAAACACCACTGAACACTGATTTAATATTGGGCTTGACTTCTTCCAGTTGGGCTAACAACATATTAACTGAGATGCTCTTTTCCAGAATAATTATATCACGGTCAAATATGTACCTTATGTTATGTATAAAAGCACATTACCCTATAAGCAAATAAATGACAAACGATTTGTTGGACACATCAACATAGATGTGTTTTACAAAAAGTTAATTTTGCCAAAGAAAATGAGAACGTTTAACTTAAATATACTCGACTAGCATAGAACAAAACATTTCACTAACAACAAGGGGGTCCTCATGTATTCAATACTAAATAAAGCAAATTCTTCAAAGGACAAGATCAATGTTAACTATTTTCAAGTTGGGAGAACATAAATAATCAAAAAGGCATGTCAAATTTTAAATCCATAAGTTCAAAGATTTCCAAACTTAATTGACTTAAAGTAATCTGGGACAAAAGGTTTACATACTCTTGGCTGGTAGAGAATTGGAGGTACCAGGATCTGGTCCAGATGAAGCTGATGATCTTAAAATACCAGGAACTGTTGAAGGTGGCACAAAATGCTTCCCTACTTCCACTGGTGTCACTGAGGACTCGCTGGATAGAGTCTGGTTGTAACAGGTAGGTGTCCGCATCCCGCACGCTGGCGGATCAGATGGTGGTATCTGTACAAGTTGAGTTGATAGGATTGAGGACACTGATTGAGGACAGGATTTTTCAACTGACCTGAAAATAAAACTAAAAAACAATCTTAACAGAGCACTATTCCTCTAAAGTTAAGACTTGTGTACACAAGCAATGCCTTTCTGGTATATTTTTAAAGATTATCAGAGTCTGTGTTATAACTTCAAGCATTCTTCGATGGAAAAATATTATTTCAAAGGGCATGTTCTATATTTCATGCCATTCCCTATGGAAGGTTTGTGCGAAATTCCCCTTCATCATTAAAGTCTCCCTTAACCCATTAAAAAGAATAAAATTACACAATGAAAGAATAATACATGTATTTTGACCTTTAAACATTTGAGAATATCGGAATCTGATGAATTTTGTGTTGTATGTTCTCTGTATAAAAAGAATGTTACATACTGCCATTACAAACCAACATCAAAAGTTTTGTTAAATTTCCTGATCTAGGAGTCCCTTGCACGTTTTCAGAGCCATCAGTGTTACTCCACTCCCTCCACTGCTCACCAGGTGCCATTAAGGCACTTTAAGAGATTTCCTGCAAAGGCAGCAAGAGTAGGATCAACCTTCACCTCCCACCCTCCATCTTCCGTCACTATTGATGCCACCTCATAGCCAAATTTGTTGCTGCTCTAATTCAGTATAGTGAAATAATCATAATAATAAATATGGATTAAACTGTCATAAAATCTTTAAAAAACTCCAAACAATAAACAGTGCAGGATACCACAGATTCCTTGATCTTTTAATTACTGACAGAGTTTCATATACAGTCTCGGTTCTTCTTAACTACTTGTAACTCAATGTGTTTGAAATCTGAAGATTATTTACATTTGTTATATGCTATTTATAATATTCCATTGTTAAAGGTATATTTTTAAATTAAGTTTTAAATACATAAAAATATAGGGCAGAAACCATGCATATATTGCCTCCAAAAATCACATTTTTATCTTGCAGGCCAACAGGACCAAAGGCGTATACTCGAGCAACTGCTGAACAGTTTAGACCACACAACGTTTACGTTTCTGCCTCGAAGCATTCCATACCTAACAGGTGTGCTTTGCCAATTGGAAAAAATGAAATATTAGACATATGATGTATGGTAGTAATTATTGTACATTTTTGCGGTAAAACCAAAATATAATACTGATTATTTATAGCAGAGAGAGTGTCATTTACTAGTTTAACAGGTAGTTTAACAGGTATTTGCTAGGGAACTATTTTTCATTGATATACCGACAAAACTGAACAGGTCATGCCTTGAAAACTTGCTGCTATATGGTCAAGGGACAGAGCACAGAACTTAAATCCGGGAGGTCTTGATTTTGTACCTCAACCAAAGAGCGGAAACCTCCCCTACTGAGAATAAGCACTCTTTACGGAAGGCAATGATTCACGGGCCGTATTTCACTCACAAGCAAGGGCACCCTTATAAGACCCGACAATGGGGATGGTAACACACCTATTAAACAACCCCTAATTAACACTAGGATATAAATCACAGGAGGCATATGGTACCATCATGTCATATAATCCAAAAACTGAATGCTGCAGATATCTAAATTCATATTTAAGAGCATTTAAAATAGAAATTGGTTTTTTTTCACCAAATGGCATGTTAAAAAAATATTCCTTTTTCAACATTTAATACATTATTAGTCTTTAAGCTTGGTAATTCAGAATCATTATTTATAGCCAACATGTGTTCTGTCTAGAATACTTATAATCAGCTGAACTAAGATCTATGCAAACTACAGTCAATAAAATAAAGAAATAATCTGCAATAGAGGATCAGTTGTACTATATAGAGATTCTGCAAGTGACAAGACCTTAGCATAAGACGGTCTTGTCCCTTGAAAGAATACATGTCATAGGGTCTTGAGAATTTTAAAGCTGTGTGGTTTACTAAACGGAACACATTTGTAAGCTTAACAACATAAGAATTCACATGTTTATTGAAAGACAGAGTTTCCAGCATATTCACCAGAGGTTCCTTCAAACCATAGACCAATGACTCTATTAAGCCGATATAAATTGCCATGTATTTTTAAATGTTCCACCTGGTAATCTTAAATGTTATTTTTGTTCTTGTATTTCATCAATTTCTCATACAAAATCTGGAAACTCCATCCACATTTGACGTTTATTGGCCAGGCGAAGGGTAAGGTTTTTGAAATTTTTCCATTTATGGCCTTTTTAAAAACCGTGGTTAGCTTCACATCTAAGGCATCAATGGTGTCTTAATGGACCAAAGAGTTGAAGCTGTGGTGGAAGATGGACCATACAGTGCACCTTGGGAATAAAGATATCTCTGGAACAACTTAAACCAACTTTCTCTTAAAGTTTTTCCCTTACCTTGAATTATATTCTCCTCAAAAGAAGTAACCAGAGAGTCCACAGCAGATTTTGAAACCCCACGGCAAGCTTCTAAGTTGAGAAATAAACCTGCATTGAAAAATATCCGCTGTTGAGCGGGATTTAGACTTCCTGATGTTGCATGATCAGAGTCAGAATCTTAACCTTGACCATGATTATAAGGAGAGGGGTGTTCGTCATGAGCTTCAAGTTCTGAAGATGCAGCTTTCTCCCTCGACTTCTTTTCATGACTTTGTTCTATGTGTTTTGAAAGCAGCCCATGCTTTAGGTCCTTTCCTGCTGTACTCACAGCCTTTATAGGGACAATGGACAACAAATTTGGGATCATTTTTATGATATCTTACCATATGAACTGCAAAATCATCATATTTTTTTATGATTTTTTTATAACTATAGTAGCACATAGAACAAAGCCAAGGCCGCATTTCAGGGCAATGATAGTAGTGGTGGCACCTCACTTCCACTAGGGCCAAGATCTAATACTCCGGTAATGCAAGCAGTTAAATCGGAAATGTTAGCGTATGATTATGATGAATATTTACTTTTTTAGTGATGTCTGTAAGCTTGCAATTGGCTGAAAAGGATGGTCAAACTTGAAAGCTCTGTGAACCTTGGAAAAAAATAAAATTAATTATTTCCAATTGACCAGTATTTAAAGTATCAATAGATTTTAGCACTGTCGTCATGTGTACTTTAACAGGGTGTACTGGGACATGTGTGACACCAAGAGACAAATCTATAAATATAGTGTATGTAGAGATTGAATCCCTTTGAGGGATCCACATGAGGGCAGAAGAAATTCTGAAAGTCCGAATTCTGCCGGAAATCTTTTGAAATGAGAACATCCCCATTCTTTTTCACATAAAACAGGATGAAGGGCACATAAAATTAAGAAAAAAAAATCTGGTAAAATTTCAGATTCACATGACTGTCAGCTCTGACCCTCATTGACCATTTGTTTGTGGTGGAGGATAAATAATAAAAGTCCTTGAATTGTGTAGTCAGCCCCACATACGTATACTATAAAAAGGAAAACAAAATATATCTATCAAGATCCACAAACTGATGAAATAAAATATGAGTATTATTGTAACACTTTTATTAAGAGTCTTTTAAAACCTTCTGAGGATGAATGAGTGTTATTTTTTGTGTTAATAATTCTGAAATATTGACATTTTTATTATCACCGACTTTCTTAAAATTATATGATTAGTAGTATCATTATCAAAAAGTACCAGATCTTTACACTAAATTACTAAAAATTACAGTTTTTTTATCATTTTATAGCTTCTCAGTGTGGAAATAAAAAAAAGAATGCCTGGGCATTGCCTGGGGTTCAATATTTAAAAAGAAAAAAAGGATTAATTAAAAATATATATTATATGAATTAATAACATAGTTAATCTGCCATAAATCATGTTTAGTACTCTGTATTTTGTGCCCACATCTAGGAGCGAGCTTAAACAACTATATATATATATATATATATATATATATATATATATATATATATATATATTTCTTCAGCCCTTACTTAAGTTGAAAAGTTGATGAAATTTGTGAAAATTAAAAACACACAGTCTCTCAATATCAATAAGTTTACCTAACATCGCTTTTGTACTTCATTGTTAGGCTAAGTCAAGGAGTACAAGAGCCCAAAACGTCGGCCTTATAACCTTGATACCTTGATAACCTAAATATGAAACAACACTGGGCAGGCCATCAGTCATGGCTGACCTTTGTATCGTGGACAGATCGATCACAGATCAGCACCATGCAGTGGCTAAATGTTTATAAACAAGGCTGATTATTTATAAACAAGATGATACTCTCTCTGTACACTAAAATTCAGTAAACCAATGGTGCTTACCATTTTGGCGTCGATCTTATCAGTAGGAGAAAAATGTATTCAGAATAAGCAACAGCAGTGACTATGTGTCCAGTAGCTTCTGTCGGCTGAGGGATGCAGTTCAAAATGTCAAGGCAGCCCTGTGACTCGCTTATGACGAAAAAACTTGCCAATACGGTCTAAATGGCCGAAACTGCAAGTATAAAATGGCTATCCGTCTCAAAGCTCTGTCGTTCCATAGATTGGGTTCGGCTCTCGATTGGCACGGCTGGGTCTTCGCTGCTGGGATCGGTGAAGGGAATGTAGGTTGCTTCTGCCATTGTGGCTGTGGGTGCTGTGACTTTCCTGTAAAGTCGCCGGTGCGGGTTAAAACGGTGGCGGTCTCTTGCGGCTTTCTCCTTGGCTTGGTGGCATCGCGTCTGTTGGCTCTGCGAACTATGCTTAAGGAGCGCACAGGGCTGGGGTCTTGACCACAGCAACCTGTAGCTGCTCGACAAGCGAAAATCAACCTAAATCACCCTGTGACTGGCTTGACAGTATTGGCTGGTATGACCTTAGCTGACCCGCGCGCAGTGGTTAATACTCAAGTCTTTATCCAGCTATCTTCTCATCACGGATAAATAGCCGCCGGTGTATTGAATTCAGTTTTATATTTGCTGCCTGAGTTTTATTTAGTAAGTGATCACTGTCGGATGGTGATGTAAAACGAATCAAAATGCATGGGTAACTAAACAAATGATGCAAGCAAATAAAATGCTCGGGGTATTTTAAAAGGAAATAATTCTTTTCAGTAGACCCGTAGAGGTAGCTTGTAAGGTTGGGTTTATCTTAGTATGTAACTTTTTCTACCAACAAAACTTCTTATAAAATGGCCCATTCCACAAGAAACCGTTATAGACGTGTACTTGACTTGGGAGACCATTATTATAAACTTATTTAAGACAAGTCAATTAAAGACGCGTCTGGTGTCTATACTGATGGACACCCGTGTCTCTGTAATACTTAAAAGACGCGTGTTTACTTGCATCATCCATATACACCCATGTCTTCTTATTTAAATACCCACATGTTTTATGTGAATACCCTAGGCATGTCTTATTTATTTACAGCGATGCAGTTTCTGTCTATGGGAACAACTGTTTTTTCCCCTGCAATTAGTTTTTTTTACGGGGGGGGGGGGAAGCATTCGATCGTATTATTATCTGTATCATGTTCCTTATGCAACTGTAGCTTATTTTAATGGAGTTTTTGTAGAATATTTTATGCAATTAGTGGGTTCTCGGAAAATGTTTGTTGATGAGTTTTAAGAATTTTTTACCGTTTTCTGCATGATATTTTCGCTGCACGGAGGGTTGTACCATATTATTTTCCTTGTTCTGGTTCTTTTCTTTTCTGGCCTCTCCTTGCCATTTTTTTAGGGATGTAATTGGCGCTTTCTTTGTATCCCGCTTTCTTTATTGCAGAGTTGTAGATTGGCACTGCGTTTTGTAAGATTGTCTGGTTTGATGATAATGATTATAGTCTTTTTGCTATTGCGTGTGGTAGGTTTTTAATGATAGCTGGGGGATGGTTTGATTGGTAGTTTATATAAGTTGGTTGGTCATTGCATGGGTTTCCTGCATGGTTTGTATAGTCCGGTGTTTAAGTCTAGATTGACGTCGAGGAAGTTGACAGATTTTAAATTTGTCTGGACTGTAATTTTCAGCCCGTATTCAGGGGCGGATCCTGAATCCGCCCAACCCCCCCCCCCCCCGCCCACCCCCTTGAGCTGTAACATTTCTCATTTTATCTACTTCTTTTCTCATTTATTCCTGATTAATTTTCATTTTTCTTATTTCTGTTTTATTCTCTATGAATTAGATTATTTGGTTATACACAGTTTATTGCTTTTAATTCATAAATTGTGAATATTAATGAACAGCTGTCTGAACTGCTCCGTTAAGATAACATTACATTCTAGGCTCAGTAAATTTATTCAAAAAGGGCCAGAGAGTCATGTTTTCATGGCCGGGGTTGGTGTCGACCGTGCAAAATCTCACGGCTCTTCGGCTGATATTCGAACTCATGATCTGTGCTCTGCTGTGGCCTGTGTACTGCCTATATATAAGAGCCGAGGGCAGTGAGACGCAAAGTTTAACACAAGACTTGAACATATCAATTATTTTAACACGAGGACACATTTAAAAGATGATATTTTGCAAATTATAAATGTAGATGCGTATAATCACCATTGACATCAAAATGTTATAAGTTGTGTACAAATTCCAGATTATATCCTATATTTAAAGAAATATAAATACTAGAGCGTTAACACCTACCCCATAAAGACATTTTAGAGATTATTAGTTAAGGAACAGAAAATCTTCAAAATCTTTGTGGAAGGTGCCTCAAAACGTTCTCTTTACATTGCATATTTAATTTTTTTCCAGTATAGGAGGGGGACACCCCATGTTTCCACTACCCTCCCTATGTA
Source organism: Sipunculus nudus (assembly GCA_026874595.1). NCBI lineage: Eukaryota > Metazoa > Annelida > Sipuncula > Golfingiida > Sipunculidae > Sipunculus > Sipunculus nudus. The sequence goes on along the minus strand of CM049311.1, from coordinate 10,265,618 downwards.
CCTGTAATGAAATAAAGCATACGTCATTTTTATGATCCAGTGTCAAATATATGTCCAGGACCCCCTGGTTTTGATATATATTAGTATGTGTGTCCGAATTTATTTCGAAAGCCAACTAAGTTAAAAATATTCAGCTATAAGTATATATAACCTATATTTGATGTCACATTGTTAAAACTAACTCGAATTAATGATTATTGTGATAATTTAGAAGGTTCCATCGATTTTATTGAAGGATGAGCATTCCAAAATAGACCCAAAAAAAAATAGAATTTATTTGTGCTATCTGACAATTTGACAGTTAAAATTCTCCTGCTATAACCAAAATAAAACTGAAAAATCGTGTTCGTTTGGTTAATCAATTCCAGTATAATCCGTGTGTAAGGGTAAAATATTTGATACATAGCACTGATCACATTATAAATTATTCAATTTTATTTATTTGCATTATACACTAGTACTTTTATTTAAGATTTATTGTCGGTGTTGTGATTGAATACATATTTAAATAGGATTTTCTCTTAAATTAAATTTTCTATCTGTAATTTGATACGAAAAATGTAAAACCATATTTATGTTATTTCAGCTTCATACTCACCTTAATAAGCTTACAGAATTCGGACTCGTTTGGGCAGATAATTTGTAAACATATGAAAAGTGGCAATATTTTTTAAATGATATTTCCAATTAACTTTAATTACATATCTAAAATAATTTGCTTAGTGCAAGACCTACAGAATAACAGCTAACCCCTGCTACAGTTAGTCGTCATATTGATAAGTGTATGGTCTCCTTTCCCGTCAACATACACAAATTATAAGGTTCATTTGTGTAAGTCTTAATTCCCCCCCCCCCCCGTTTCTGTACCTGTAAACTACAAGTATGTGAAACTTGTAGGGTTTATGTTTCACCGGATCACATCTTTTAAATAAGTAAATGTGTATGTTTGCTAGATGGATTATTAATTCCGAAATACTCAGAAAATTCTGACCGATCACTCGTTTTGTGATTTTAGTTTACAAGTCACCAGACAGATGACAACACTGTCGTGGTTCAAACGCCAGCTGCCGCAGCTTGGGTTAAAAATGTTTCACTCATGTTCGCTTCCTCCAGATCGATCATTCTCACGAAATGGACCCATTCAAACAAACGCAGACGCCCCTTCTTTGAATGTAATGAATGAAATGTAATCCCACGACTACGGAGATTCTTTTTTAAGGAACGCTCAATTAATTTCGATTACTAACACAAATAATCTCTCATCTTGCTACGAGGCCACATCTCTCCTAACGCCCGGCCCAATCACAAGTGTTTGCCAGGCGGGTCGGCAGAGGATATTGATGAATGGATGTGTCCGGTCTCTCTTAGAGAGGAGAGAAATACAGGACGAGTGTACAAATGGTGAATCTCACGTGCGTGCATCCTCGCATCGAACAATTGTGGGAACCCATTTGCTTACTATTTTTTTAATGTTGTATGAATATAGTGTTCCGACTAACATGTTTCGTTCGTGAATAGTAATAATTTGGAATCCTCATGAATTTATATACAAGAAAATATATACTTGTCCCTAAAATGTATTATGGTGCTTAAACAGAGTGTCGGACCAAAGGCGCTTGAATTCCTATTTGTAAAGATATTGGCTTAAATGAGGTTAAAAAGTCTTTATAAACAATATCTATTCAAAAAGGAATTCAAGCGCCTTTGATAGGCCTCAGGATCTAAAAGTCACCGTTTGAACCCATGGGCTACATATATTATATCCATCTCAACAGTTCGTAAAAGATTCATACAATTGTTTCAAATTAAGTGTGATGACTTGCGCATATTACTCATACACATGGACCTTGCTTGCTGAGAAAATGTTCGAAGGAATAATCCTTTGTAGGAACCCCCCCCCCCAATAAAAGAAACCATTCCATTTAATACATCTCCATTTACCAATGTTCAACAACATCCTATAAAGGCAAACATTTATGACAATTCGATGAGACAATGGACACGTGGTATCATCTGTTTTCTCAGTATAAGATACACCCATCACTGTAGTATTAATGAGGTCAAGATGAAGAAACTACTGAGTGGATGACGGAGTTGTCCCCGATTCGTTATTTTAAAACTTGCACGTGTTATTCCCCGAATAGTTATCCCCCTCATCCTGCCCCCCCCCCCCCCCCCCGGAACAAGGCCCTTCCTCAAACAGCCTCAGGTCGGTGCATTTAACACTTGTAACATATCGTATTTTTCTTCCTTATGCTATCAGTGGTGTAGCGAACAAATCATGGACACACTTTTTTAAGTTTGTATATGATAACAGTGAGTCACTGGTCAAGTGGTATACCGACGAAATCCCGCCGTCAAAATAATAATATTTTCACTATTTTGCCACACACTCAGACAAAAGCTCGTGTGCTTATATATTAGTATGATAGAAAACTCTCACGAGAGAAATGTCTTCAATTTAAACTACAGTATAGCATTCTATCTCACCATTTGTTAATTTAGTTCGAACATATAATATTGTGGACACGTTTATAATAATACTGGATAATTACTTTGTGTATTCTAATTCAGTGGGATGGATAATACAAAGGTTATTATTGGACCAATTGAAATATATGAGTAAAATTACTCTTCAAATTTAAACGGAATATTTAAAACTACTCAATCGTTCAAAGTTTGAACACTAGATGGCGTTGTGAGGCAAAAGGGGTAATGGCATAAATAAAATTAGTGCATTTCGAAAAGAATAAGAAAAAAGTCAGAATCACAACAATTAGTTCGTGATCTATAATAGATCAAATCTGATGCAAATTTTTTACAAGCATTTGATCAAGTTACTAGAATAAGGTTTTTTTTGCAATGCAAAAACAGATATATGTCTCCCCTCCTCTGGGCCTTCCATGACCAAATCTGAGATGAAAAGCCCTCGGTTTTTAAACACTTCCGAGTTTTTTTCAGAAACATTCCAAATATCGAATTTTATGAAAATGGTTCAACAGTAATAGTGTAAACAAAATATTCCTATTTCTGCTGATATGACCTTAAAGATCAAGGTCAAGATTACCGGTTTTAAAACACATGCGAGATTTCGGTAGGACCATTTCACGAGTCATTTCATGAAAATATACCGAGTAGAATGGTGCAAAGGTTATAGCGTTCCAAAATAATTTTTATTTAGGTTGATTTGACCTTGAAGATCCAGGTCTGTTTTCAAACTTCTCATTGCACTTGATTGAAATAATAAATGTTTCAAATTTGAGGAAAAAATAAGTGATACTTCAAAAGTTATTGGGTTCACAAGAAATCGTTATATCGGCCTATTTGACCTTGATGTTGAAGGTCAAGGTCACCGGTTTTCGAACTCTTCTGAGATTTTGGTAGAAATAATTTAAAATGTTGAATCGTTCAAAAGATAGTGCGTTCACAAGAAATGACACAGACGACGCCGGACGATGACGACGACCAAACACTAAATAAATGCATTTCATTAATAAAACAGAGTAAAAAGTACTCTACCGGGAGCAATTATGTTTCTGTAGATGTTGGTTGGTTTGTTATTTGGTTGTTTTTTTTTTCGGTTAACAATTCGAATATCAACACACGAAAACAATGAGTATACGCCTGTTACAATCGAGTAACACGTAAACTTTTTCCACGTTTAACGTCTGCTTATCTGCCACGAGTATATTCTCAAATAATTCATAAACTCTGCCGCCTGCCAAATATGTCTAACTCAGAATCTTTCATAAGAGTCTATCTCTGTCTCTGGGCGTCTGCCCCCCCCCCCTCTCTCTCTCTCTCTCTCATGCATGCTATCTCCTTCCCTCCTCTTCTTATCTTTCTCGTCTTATCTTTTCCGTCATGTGTTGCATTAATATCACATCAATCATTATATCTTTCATGATATATACATAATATATCCAAATATATAATTAGGTTTGAAAATGGGATGTAAAGATCTGTTGGCTGCGGACTACACAAAAAAGTACAAAGCAGTTTTATATAAAATATAGGTTTTCCTTTTGCGTCAAAATAAATTTGCCTTATCGGTCTGCTAAATAACATGTTTGCCTGTCATTTCGGCTGTCTGTTCGTCTGTGCATCAGATATGTGCATAAAACAGCTATTGATATATAGATTTTATTTTAATCGAGTCAAGAAAATCATACTTAAAATCAGAGATGGTGTAAATATATACAGATGTGCATGGGTTTAAGATTAATGTGTCTGATTATACGTTTGTTTTCATATACTTAATACCCCGTTACTTCTCCAATACGGGCACCATTAAATTACGGCAAACATCTAAGTCCGATCAAGTGTCCGTAACCTGGAAGATCCACAGTATATATATATATATATATATATATATATATATATATATATATATAAAATTCTTTGACATGATGCTTGGGTTTAATATATGTTTTGGAGATGTCTGTATAAAAGCAAGTTAATTTGATTAAATGTTTGAGGGAATTTAAACAATATACATGGGTCGTTATAATGCTTTTCCGACAGACAAACACAGGCACTGAAAGGCAATTTTTCGTTATGCTCCAATCCGTTAAAAAGGTGAACACCAAGATTTTTTCCACATTAGTAGCTGATAAGTAGTTACAAGCAAGACACAAACACGAAATATTTTACAGGAGGTGATCCCGACTCCCTATATTTCCTTTAAAAATGGTCTATAATTTCTTATACTTTCCGGGATTTAGGCCTTCATCTCCTCCCCAATCTTGTTTCCGATGTATATAACATATTACTATTGAAAACATAGTTATAGTTTGCATGCAAAGTGTGCATGTATGTAGGGTTGCGGAATCAGGTTTATACACTGAGCGTGTGATGACTGAATTAAGTGTTGCTGAACGTTTGATATGATGGTAGGATGCATCTTTAGCGGAAAAGCAATTTTTTTTCTGCGGAAAGGTAAACGTGTATTAATGTCTTTCCGTTTCTTTCAAAATATTACGAAACCTGATATATGATGTTTGTATAGATGTATACGCTGCCGGAATGCTCTGTAATTATCCTAACAAAGGAGGTATTGTTTTCACCCGTGTTTTCTGTTCATCAATATGTCTGTCTGTTACCAGGGATCGATTTCAAGGAAACCTGGTAGAGAGGTGGGACTTGCATGGAGCAATGTGAGGCCTTATATAATACTGGTATATAGTAAATTTTGGATGAAGGAGCTGGTTCAGTATACGACTGGTTTGTGATGGCGGTCAGACGGAAGTATGCGCCCTAGTGAGTATCAAACGATACAGTGTCAGTCGCTGTATAATGTCCCGCCAATACACTATAGTATATACTATACAGACACGTGAGTTATGTCTGTGATGACCGCCGTACACCTGTACAAGCCCGCCACTCACATTCTTAATGTAAGGAATATATCGTCCGTCTGTACGTGGACAGGTGTTAACCGGCCACTTAACCATGCGCTCAACCGAGGGACAGGTGCTATTAAGTCTGGATAGTATATATACATCATTAATATCGTCCAGCTTTTATGTATAAGCATATCAGGGTCATAGACGTATCCTGACAACAATCGTTCGTCTATATACTTCGTCGGTATAGATATAATTTGTACACGAGAGCGAGAGAGAGAGAGATATAGGTCATGAAGAGTGGCTACGTTATTTATTTGATTTGGCAGTTACCATGAATAATTGCTTCCTTGACATGCCACTCTCATGTTGAATTACATTAAGAAAAACGTCAGTGTACTTCAGTCTCAATTAATTGGGTAAGATAGAGGATATTTAATTTGATATTGTAAAGTATTTTAAAACAACGGGATCTTCCTATATCTCGGGGTTAAAATTAATTTGATTTACCAAATATATAAAACTCCTTAATTGTCCCACCGTGTTATATCCCTTAGAAAACCTTGTATACATATCGTAATTCGTGACATGACACGTTGATATGAGCCAAGGCATGATGACCCCATGGCAAGATAACGTCATTTCCAATATTTCAAATATTATGCATATATGTATATATATGCATATGTATATAAAATAACAACAGATGATGCATGTTTACTTAGGTGGAACGGCGCAAACACAGCATGCTTACATAGAATATTACTGGTATATATTACACTTAATTTTTTTTAATGAATCCTTAAATAACTAGAAAATGCCAATCACACCTATAGTCCCCCCCCCCCCCCTCCCCCAACGGACTTTTACTCCCACTATGGAGCATAAAAAAGTGTACAAATACACGAAATATCATTTGTTAGAATTTTAATCAATTTAAAAGGGCGAGATTTCTTGTGTTTTTCAAGGGATCCACTATTCTCAGCCTTTGAAAACCAAATGCATTTCTTCTTACCAGCCTTGATACATTTGCGTCAGTTGTGACGTTTCTGTTTCTTTGCTTTTCAGATTTCATTTCAACCAGGGATCTGCAAACTATGGTATTAAAAATATCGAAATCTTTCAAAATATGCTTATCAGCGTATATATTGAATTAATTTATGTCCCTGATCATCCTTAAAATGTAAGATTACGTAAGAGGAACACATGGAAAATAAACACCAGTTTGTGAAATCATACTTATTTTTTTCGCTTTAGTTACAAAGAAAACTTAACAGACTACAAGCTACTTGTATTCCTTTTATTAACCGCTTCCTGTTACTGTCTCTGTGATAAGACACGTTTAAGGTCTGGTACATAATTAGGGGTGACAACCAAGCAAGAACGCGCACCTGCAAAAGCCGCGCGTGCCCTTTCCAAAAATAGCAATCATAAGCTGGTGTATGTAGAGACAGAGCAGGCGTGCTCTCTCGCTGTTTCCGTTTAGTGACAGGAGCCCGGGGCCTGGCAATCATTTTCGCGCTTGGCTTGTCGGCTTCATGCAGCGGAGTTTACAAACGGGGCAGTTAGTCTGTGGAGTTATCGTTGTACGAATTAAGCTAACTCCTACAGTTCTATCAAGACTGGTGAGTAGATATTTTAAAAACCTCGCATGGGATTTATATCAACGGACCTAGCGCCGTATGTTTAAATTTTAATTAATTGCCCCCTCCCTCATTCCGAGGTCCGCTCACTCCGTAGCCGGCCGGCGTGTATGTTGTTATTGTGTGGTCTTTGTTCATACGACTCTCGCCTGTCTATGTAGACACAAAACGCAGGACTCGCATGTGTACAGAGCCCCTGGCATAGAAACACGGCAGAACTACAATGTTACTACAGTCGGTGGCGTTTTGTGTAGCTCTGTCATAAAATACGACAAAACGAATGACTCAACCATTAGTTACCAATAGAGAGCTAAACTCTGTGAGGCCAAGGACTAAACGATCTGCACTGCTTTCTCTTTGCCAGAAACATCTGCCTTGCCAGTATCCATATATACCGTATACACAGGATTAAATACACTGTACTGCTTTTTTCATGTTTAGTCATATATTAACAGTCTATTATATGATATACTCATTTGCTTTCCTGATCTATATCTGTTTATAATAAAGCAAAGAATTGATGTTTAGATATAGAATATGAAAATTATATGAATAGATATGAAAATGATATAATTTGAAATGGTTAACAAATTTATTCATTTTATTTTTTTAGAAGTTTTATTTTAAAATATTCATAATTCATGCTGTGACTGCTAACATTATTATTATCCAGTGTTAATTTCTAAAATTTGTTTTTCTCCCAATAAAGATATACATTAGTACATATGTAGGTTTCTTTCATATACATATACATATATATATATATATAATATATATATATATATATTGCTTACTGCTTACGTTTATTTTTGTTTATGTAAATTTCAGTCTTATAAATACATTCTTAACATATAGAAAAGGTAAACATGGTACTACCACAGAGTTATTTAAAAGGTATGCTATTTTAAAGGACCAGCAATTATATATTTTGAATCAGTGAGTAATGTAAAATTTTATTTCTACACAGAAAGACACACAATAGAGGATATAACTATAAAAAAGTATCCTAAAGAAAAAAATGCATACCAGTATAATGTACCTCAGCAATAGGCACATCAGTTGAATGATACCTGGAGAAACATGTTTTAAAATTACCAATATCTGCTTCGTTCTCTTTAAATCAGAGGACACTCAAACCTCTGTCCATTCATTTTTAAAAAGTATGGGATATCTACATAATATGTTTTAGTAACCCACATCCCTCTGTTGATACTTGCGATTTTATTATCATGTGACCAATGCAGTATACAGAAAGTTATATACACATACAATCTGTGAAGGCTAGACCTATATCAAATAAGCGAAGTCTGAGGTCAAACGAGTACAGTAACAGGTGACCCACAAAACCAGAGGGCTACGGCCTTGTTATTTGTCTACTATTGTTCATGTCTGGGGTATGGGTATGCTGGAACTAATACTTCTTTTCTCCCTGCGTATTGATAAGGAGAAAGGGACAAGTCATGTGACATGTCATGTGACCTTAATGACTGTCCCAGCTGGCAAAGTAGTGCCTACACCCTACTGTTAAACTTGCTGAAAAAAATCGCTGAGGTTTTTAGTCCATTATTCTGCTGTATGCTGGTGGTTGGCTACGTACATTATACATATTGTGAATGTGCATACAGGAAGATGTGTGACTGTCAAAGTCATCCTTGAGTTGTCCACTATTCTTGTCATATAGGCTTTGCAGATACTGGGCACCCTGTTTGTTTGCCAGTGTTTCATATACACAGTATTTACAAAAAGAAATTAAAACTTCATGAAGAAGATGCAGGGCTCGACATTAACTTTTGAAAGTACTTGTCTTGCTGGGCAAGTGACCTCTAGCTTTTACATGCCCTACAGATAATCGACTGTATTCAAGAACACAAAGATGCCCGACTGGCAAGTATGAGGTGACTTCTAGTTGCCCTTCCACTATTTTCTGGAACTTTCACTTGCCCCAGGCAAGCAGTTAACCATTAATGTGGACTCCTCACTCCTGGGATGCCCTTACTATGTACACAGGTGAATATTCATTTATCCTAGAGCCTGATTGTCATCTTATATACATTTTATATGCTAGTAGCGTTGCAGGGCAAAATAACTTGATATCACGGTTGATGTTATGAGAATCTTGATATCAAGACTGATATTATGAGCATTAATATCTCTTTCTTTATCTCCCTATAATGACTAGGAATTTCTACCTGTACAATGTTGCCAGGGTCCAAATTGTAACAACTTTTGCAAACAAACATTTCATACAATTAAGGATACACTGTGCAGTTAAATGTGAGATAGTGTAAAACCAACCTCCAGTCATGAAACGCTGATAAAATGTTAATCACAAAATCCTAGCTAACCACAGTCTTTGTTGCAAAAACATTTTAAAAATTTTGTTACTGTCTGCTTCACCAATATCTTGTTGGTTTGTGAACACACTATTGATACAGGATAGCCATCACTGTGTTGTTATTATTAGGGTGCAAATAACAGAGTGGAAATGTTAAAATGTTAATTGTACATGACAGCAGTGAATCCGGGGGGGGGGGGGGGGGGGGGTCCACAGGGTCATTTTGAGCTGTAACAACCTTTTTTTCAGGGTTTTAAACTAATTTTATCCAGTATGGACCCCTCCCTTTCCAAAATCCTGGGGACCCCCCCCCCCCCCCCCTCGAATTAAGGTGCTTCCCAAAATCTACAGCAAATCAGAAGATGCCTCTCTAAATGTACGTTTTTTTGTGGTCCTTAAACCTTGGAGGGGGAGGGGGCCAGTGTCCCTGAGCTCTATATGGAACTGGAGAAACTTCTGTTATACCAAGGCAACAATTACTTAAGCACTATTTCATCATTATCAAAACAAAGGCATAATTACAGAATTGACAGGGTATGTATTTGCAATATTTGCAACATGAGCAAAAATTGGCTGAGAAGAGTCTCTCAGCAGTGGATGAAACATGATCAGATCTATAAACGGGTTATTACCAGATCTTTACAGTTTGCAAAACAACATGATAAAACCTGTTTAATTGCTGTCAGCTCATGTGGAGGTAAAAACCTAAAACAGGTGCACAAATGAACAGAGTGGGGTGGCTTTCTCAGGACAGGAAACCATTACCTATGGCAAACCTCAACATGTATGGTTCATGGACTGCAGAGCTTCAGATCAGAGAACATCACATATCAAAGCATTTGTACTTAGATTGATCCCACATGCAGTATTGGTATCACCCGTGCCAATGACATGGATTTGCATAATGTACATTGGCACAGATTTTTTGAGGGTTTGGTTTGATGTGGTTGGGCTTTGTATTATCTGTTTGGCATTGCATTTGGATTTGTCCTTGTCTTTATGGAGTGATATAACCATGTGCCAATGGTTGCATTTGATTTTTGTTTAGCACATCTGATGGTTTTTTTCCCCACAGTGTAAAGCCTGGTAGTATCTTATTTCAGTGGACAAAAGCACCAGAACAGTTAACATATTAATAGGTTAAAAGAAGGTTTAATTTTTTAATGCTTTGTTTGAGTGCATAACTTTGCCAAGCCAAAATAAACCCATAAGACTTGTTCCTGCATCTGAACCCCCCCCCCCCCCCCAAAAAAAAAAGATAATAATATAAATGTGAAGGGTCAACCCTTAACATCCTCGCTCTCATGAAAATTTTATCGATTTCAGGTTACAAAAAATAATTTAATCTGTTAAGTGTAAACAGACATTGGAAAAAACATAACCTCCTGTGATTGCGGTTATAATATAATTCAGGGCTCCTGGAGTCTGACAGTCTGTAGCTTAAAATTTTGACATAGCTTAGCATTTCTTCAGATTTTACAAAGAATTTTATTTACACAAATATCCAACCAATTCATTTTGTAATCTGGTGGTTTTAATTAATCTTAATTTTCATTTGCACTTTTTTTAAGGTGGAATAACAACTGCAGAAGCAAGAATTCATGCCAGAATCACTTCTGAATTGGTATTAAACAGAACATTGGGATGGAATTGATTTCATATGCATAAAAATCAACTACAGGAGGGAATAGGAATTTTACTTCATAGTATCAGGTGAAATGGGCTGAACTGCTCAACATAATTTCCAAGTCAGCCGTGGTGATTATAATTATTGCTGATTAAAAAAAATAAAATATTGCAGCTTAAGCCCACATAAGGTAAGGGTCATATGACAGAGACATATGTAACAAGCCAGGTATGGATTACATGAATATGCAGAAATTATTAAATGGAAAGGTGCATCCCCCCTTAGGCCATCTTCAAGGTTAAAAAATACAAGAACAAGGAACAGTGTTATATATTGTTTTGCTGCCATTATTTAATCCATTGTTGTGTTTCTTTTGTTAATCATGCTTGGGAACTTAGATATTAAAAAAAATTAGTTGTTTTGTATGCTAGAGGGGATTTAATTTCCTCCAAGGACTAATGGTATAACAGTTGTAGTCTTTTTCAAATGGCTAAGAAAGAATTAATGATAGTGGGTTTTTTTTCATATTTTCTCTAACAATAAGGTACTATGAGTTTTTATCTCTGTGACCTTAGCTCACAAATACTTTCTATAATCTAGCCGGTAGTAAGTAGTTTCCTGTACCAGTCAGTTGGGATGGATAGTGCATTTAAAAATAGATTGAGCAATTACTGTAAATTTGTACTGAAAGAAAAATTGATCAGATGAGTCACTCTGACAGAGTATGTCGTAAATTAAATTGATTTATTAGCTCGCATATCTAGGCAACCAAGATCGATTTGTATTAATAGAGGAGAAGCATATGTCAGGCAAGATCTTAAAGTGACTTTTAATTGATTGCAGCCTTGGTGTCAACCCTAAGGACTTTTTTTCTGTTTTGATTATATACCTTCTCAGAAACAGATATAGCAACAGATCATGATATTACTTTCCTTTTAGCTAAATCATAAAAATTACATCAAGGGATAGACATTATGCAAATTAGGTCCTTTGTATGACCCGCAATTAATTTAACTACACTTTAATGGCAGGTTGCAGACCCCTTTAAGTAACCAGTGAAAACTGATTAAAATGAACTGAATCATGTAAGAAGAAAATGGAATATTTTATCATGTAAATTTTTAAAACAGATTTCTTCAATTTTCAGGGAAAAGCTAATTTTGTGCCACAGACATGAGTGATTTTAAATAAATCACGCGTTAAGTATTACTTTGAAAGAAAAAAATTGGTCTAGTTGTGATTGATTGGAGGGACAGAAAGGTCATCTCATGTGTCTGGAAGACTAACATGATTTTAAATTATTATGGGGGAAGTTCAAACCATTGGAAAATGGTGTTCCTGTTCAAATTCACTCTAGAAATAAATAGATCTAAATTGTTTTTCATGGAAATGGTAGTCTTGTGCAAGCTGAATCCTTAAGTGACTTTTAATAGAGTAGATAGTCATTTTGGAAGATGCTATTCCTGGGCAAGCAGAAGGCTAAAGTGACTTTTAATAGGTTTGTCCTGGGTTGACTGCCTGGGTTTGTTCACGGCTGGAATTGGAATTCGGGGCTGTACTGTTACTTTGATACTTCAGCAGAGATGACTGTAGCAGTCTGAGGACCAGCAGGTGCAGCAGACTTAGCTCGTTGGATCTGGACAGATTTATATTAGTGCCAGCTTGCTTTCTCCATGTTTGTGGTTCCCATTTGGTGTACAGAAGCTTGTTGGCCTTTTGACAAAGGTGCACTCCTGGAAAGGTCAGAGGTCAGGTTTGCTGCTGCCCCTGTGCAGCTGAACCCCTCAACAGTGATTGGAAGTAGATCACTTGTTATCAGCCAATAAAACTGCCCCATACATGATTGCAGCCAATCACAGCAAGTGTATGGCCCTCAACTGTCTGAGGTCAATTTGTATGACCCCATGGTCTGAGTTTGATTACTTCCCCTGTTGAGTACTTGCGCCAGGAGGGTTTCAGCTGGAGTGGACCTGTGGAGGTAACTTCCATAAGGCCAGACATTTTACTACTTACTTCCCCTTTGTGTATGAATGACCCAGCCATATTTCATCTGAACTACCGGAGGGTTTAGTGATAAAGAACGAGGGCCCCAATCCCTGTGTGGAGTGTATGGCAAACACTTGTGTACACACACAAGGGCACAGACAACTCTTCAAGACTCACTGGTTCTAACAAAATCTTCAAATGTCACATGATGATTTTCATTATTTGATGAAATGGTTGATTAACTTTGGGCATTTCCTTTATGATTAATTTAAAAAATTTGCTCAGATTATCACAAGAACAGTGGCATGACCATACCATAGGTGTGGTAAAAAGCTAGGTTTCCAAAACATGATAAATAATATATCAAGTGAATGGTTGTATAACTCATGATGATGAAATGAAATATTCATAAAGAATTGTAATATTACTGTGATTAAATATTCTGTAGAAAGTAGCGTTTAAAAACTATTTGTTCCTTTCAATAAAAGGCATCTGCCATCAGCCTCTGAATAAACCTGTGATAGCTTCCAGAAACAGCCGTTAATAACTGGAAAGCTAGAGCAACAACGATTTAGTACTTGTTTATGACTCATTGAGAACACATTTAATGGTCTGTTCTCCCTGGTTTTCCAAATGAGGTCTAAATATATAAGAAGTTGGCAGGTTGTGTTGATGGAAAGATTTCGCTTCCAGCAGTCATGATCAAAGAGACTGGAAAATTGATGGGTATTTGTAATAGGAACTAGTCATGACAGTTTCACAGTATAGCGGGGACTAGAGGATTCGTCATCTTATGCCACAGCGATGGTGCTTGCTTCCTGGAGGCTTTGAGTTCATCATAATTTCCAGCTCCACACAAGGGATTGCCTTTGATGTTGTATGCATTTCATTAAAACGTGCCAGAGAAGCCCATGTTCCGTAACCAATCCCACCTGGGTGTAATTCGGCCTCCTAGTTGCGAGAGTGTTAGCAGACTGCCAGTGTTTGCCCCGCTTTTCTTTCAGTGTTTGAGCTCTTTTCTCACTTTGACTGTACATAGAAATCAGGCTTTCATCTCGCGGCCTGCTCAATAAAATGCTACCAGCAACTACAGTGAAGCGCTTCACTAGTTTGTTTAGGCTTCGTTGAAAAGGGATAGTGCCATGCTGCAGTTGCCTGCCTGGGGGGTTCAAGATCGTGCGGACAGTTTTTGTAGGTGCTGGAATAAATGAACTGAAAGGTTCTGTGCAACCAATCCAGCTGTTTTGCAGTGTCTGCTGGGGAACAAACGCTTCCATTGCTTTTGGATATGTGCAGTCTGCATCCGATTAAACTCTTTTTTTTAACCATACCAAAGTCAGGTTGGAGGTTTATGCAGTGTTCTTCTGTACTCTCTCCTTTGTGCTGTTCTAAATGGCGTCAGCGTAGATGTAATAGGAGAAATTGACTTTTCACAATTGCTTGAGGAATTGTTGGTATAAAAAGATAAAGCTTGTGGTATTGGTGATAAAGCAGTAGTCGGCAAAGTTTTTCACTGCTGAATCATGTGATTGCAAAAGACATTCATTGTTACTGACAAAACAGATGCTGTTTAAAGCTGTGTCTGATGCCTGATGTTCCAACACTCTTCACAACTTGACAAGTTACAGTCCAAAGGTAGGCATTAAAAATGAATATTGTTATGATTTATCCTGTCTTTGCCATAAAGCAAAGGTGCCAAAGTAACCAAACTTTGCTGTTTATGTTTCAGGAGATTTAGTGGGTAAGATTTGCTAGCATTGTGTTTTGTTGCATGGCTCATATCTCATTGGTGTTTATGATTTGTTTATGTATCTGAAGGCCTATTTCCCTTTCGTTCTGTGTAAAGTTGTGGCCATATCTCAGTTGTTACACAGAGACCAATTCACAAATAGATTGTGTTACACCTTAGTGTAGAAAAGAACAAACAGACATGTGATTATGAGTGTCAGCACTTGATTTTTCCTGAAAATGTTCTTTTAACACCTTCCAACAGTTGTCAGCACATACTTTTCCATGTGAACTGTATACCCTACGATACACACTGCAGAATTGTATTGTTGGTAACTTACAGCAGAATTAAGACAGGAATAGCTTTTTCTTTTGCCAGCAGTATTTTATCAGCAGATTTTATCTGTGTGTTATTGTCAAATGACAAACCTGCTGTGAAACTCTGTTTATGACATAGTATATTATAAATATTTATGAAATATAATTGTTAAAATATACTCCAGATTTTTCGAATATATTGTATGCTTCTTATTTTTTTTTTTTTTAAATTTGATTAAACAGGCAGGGCTACAAGTAAATGGTATCAAGAGTTCAAAACTACAATATGATAAATTTGAGGAGATGTTAATGAAAGATAAAAGTCAGTGGTCACTAATTTATTGATATTTGTTTTATTCATAAATATTAGTTTAGGATTTAAAATGATGTATAAAATATGACCAGTATAAGTATGCACCAGTCTGATTTCAAAGGACGTGAAAATGAATTGACCTTATGCTCGTTTAGATGAACAGCATGTGTACATTTTAAACCTCTGGCACCTAGCATGATTATGTTAAGTGGTGAATGGGAACATATGATCATTTGAAAACTAGAAATACAGGATGAGGATTTCCCTTTCTCTATATGTATCACACAATAACTGTTAAAGTCTTAAAAGTTTACTCTGGCTAAATAAAAAGCAGCTGAACCATGCCACCTTTCCTTTACTGTCATCCAATTCAGACTTGTTCAGACACATACCAGTAATATATTAATACTGATAATTACTTAAACTTTGATAATAGTTATGCCAAAGGGTGAACTCGTACAAATATTGGTATTTTATTGATCCTTAATAACAGCAAAACTAAGCTGAAAATTTGATAATTTGCTTGAAATAATCCTCATTAATCAATAGTTTAAACATTTTGGTTAAATCATTAGGACTTATTTGAATGTTTTCATGTTTATGTATTAATCATCCAAAACCCAAATGTTGCATATTCTGTCTATCACATGTAATGGATTAAAATCATGGCCAGCTGTTTATGTTTGAATGCTGGTGGATTTTTGTCAAGTTCCTACACTTCTTTTCAGTTGTTAATAACTTAATTCAGTCTGATGAGATAATGACAGCATTTTATCCAAATCAAAGGCTAGCACTGGGAAATGGCAGAAAATTTTGTCTGCCAGAACAAAGTGGTGGCAATTGGACATGCCAGATTTTGTGCAATAGAAGCTCATCATTTTTGGGTACTGTGTTTGTTCACTGTAATCATACTCGCCAATACGACTGCAGAAACATAGCTGTTAACTCGCATTTTAGCCATTTTCATGACATTCAGGTTATTTTACTGATTGCCAGATTGGCTTATTTTGTGTGTTTCCTACCTCAGAAATTGACACTTAATTTAGCATTACCCAGTATTATAACTTCATAATTTACATGCAATTATGATTCTGGATTTGCTGTTTCCCTGGGAGAAATATATGTTATGATTTATGATACTCATTTTTCTGAGTGATGTTCTAGCTGGTAGCAGGGGATGAGGATCATTGAATGTTTTATATATGTGTTGTATACTAATCATCAGTGCTAGATGGCTGATGATGATGACAGATGACTATTGATGATTGATGGCTCTGACCAGAAGCAGCATTTTATTGATGGCTGTGACAAGATTATATAAGTTATTTCAGTATTAAAAGTAGGCAGGTATAGCAAAACGGACAGTATTCTCAATAATTCTTAAATCATAATTTGTATAGAAAACCTAAAAAATACTGATTCTTTGTTTTATAATAACTATATATACATTGCTATCAGATTCAGTTATTCAAATAAAATTTAACAGGCTTTGTTGTTAAAAAATGAATTATTTACCTGTAATCCAGTGGTTAAAATCAGTATATAAAATATCCAGCCATAATCAACTGCCAAACCTGGCCTGATAAAAAATAAATTTTTCTCCCAACAGCCAACCCCAATATTAACCCCTATAGGGACTGAAAATGTTTCTTGTTACCAAAACTTACCATGTTTCTTGTAGTCAAAACCTACCATAATTATATGACACCTGGTTTTACCATTAGTTTTACAGAAACATTCATCACCCTTGGTTGTGATCATTTTGTATGTTCAAAGTTCATTTATTTATTAAATATTTACTGTGTGCAGGCTTTTTTGAAAAAAGGGTTTATCCTTGCAAAATTAATGAAAATCAATTAAATACAACCTTTTCCCATTTCACACTGTGTTCATTTCCACTTGAAGGATGGTTACTTGTTTTTTTTTGGCAAATTTATTACATAAGCCAAACTTCTTACCACTTGGACAGTCAATATTTAATATGTTATCAGCAGTCCTGCGATAATATACTATGATTATTACACTCAGATTGTTTGAGAATTGTTCATCACAGATTAAATAGTGAATATTGGATGTTATTAGTTGATATCTAATATGTTATCAGTTTACTTGTTATAATATACTATGATTACAACACTCAGTTTGTTTAACTAGTGTCATTTGCAGATAACATGTCATTAAGTCAGGACTGAGAACTGAGACAATGTTTAGTAGCGTTCCTGTTATAATGTACTATGATTACAACACTTTTTTAACAAGTGTCATTTGCAGATTACATGTCATTATTATTCAGGATTGGGAACTGCATGAAACAATGTGTGGTAGCTTTATGTCTGTCTAGGAAGTTGATATCAGCAAAGTAAGACAGGATCAATTATTATTAAACACTCTTCCCTTGATCCTTTTAATAAAGCCACAAACAACTGCTTATTATGAAGGAGTGTTAAATTTCCCATACAGACTTTCATTATAAATTATTAAGTTTCTGTACAGTTGTTAGGGTACTTGAATTCTGGCTGCCATTTAACATTCCCAATCAACTGTGCTCCACACTGAGACCCTTGGAAAGGTTTTTACCACAAGGGACGTCTCTTTCCACCCACTGGTCAATGTGTAGTCATGGGTGGCAGGCAGATGAAGAACAACTGTATGCTCCTTACGCAGCTGAGAAAAGCAACAAGAACAAACAGTAGAATAATTTATATTGTGTCTTTAAGTCTCAGAAAAGGGGGATTCA
Organism: Sipunculus nudus; assembly: GCA_026874595.1. NCBI lineage: Eukaryota > Metazoa > Annelida > Sipuncula > Golfingiida > Sipunculidae > Sipunculus > Sipunculus nudus. The sequence continues at coordinate 10,247,586 of CM049311.1, read as the reverse complement.
CTCCTCAAAATTTTAAGGGATTGCAACAGCTGCAAAGAGGGTTAGATGGGTAATGTGGGTCAAGGCTTCCCTCCCCTCTTGGCCCACTACGACTGAGTTTATATTATAATTAAATTGTTTAACTTTCTCTGCTGATAGAACATATTATAGAATCCAGTTTCATTGTCTCAGTGGTCCTGTACCTGATATTAAAATATGTCTCACTGATTTTAGGGATTTTTTATGCTATAAATAATTCACCAGTAGGTATGCCCTTGTTTAAGGTGGAGTATGTTTAATATAAAAAAAATAATTAAGGCTACAAGCTTGTAAGAATAGCTCCAAAGCACCAATTGTAATGTGATGATACTTTCAACATGAAAAGATGAAAGAATACACAGTACTATACACCAGTTTAAGCGTGTTTCTCAGGTAAACGAGAGAAATTTTTGTTTGATATAAGACAGCATGTGTGCTGAAGAGGATCAAAGTTCAAGTATGAAGTGGGGTCTAAGATAAGGTGGGTTTGTACACAGTTTTGCACTCAGCATTACATCCAGTTTATTGGGGCAGCCAGCTCTATCCAGTGTGGCATATGGCTTGTAAAGTGCTACTTTAATAGATCTTCAGAAAGCTTCAGACTGGGTCTAGGCCTAGGCATGCGTAGGAAATGAATGAAAATGCCTTTCTTCAATTGATGGTCTTTTATTATATAGAATACTTTTCTGATAGAAATCTCTCTCTTATATGGCATCACCATGTTTGGCAGACTCTCTATGTCATATAGGTTAAAACTGCTTCCATATTCAACAATTGTGGATGTTCTTCTGTTGTGTGATTTCTTCCGTTGTATTTTTTCCGAAGAAAGTTTGCACAAGTGAACCAATAATTTATCTGAAAGAGCTGCTATGATTCTGTTTTGTGTACAAAAGTGCCATCTTTGTTCTCTTAAAATGGATATTTATTCTGTTCATGTGGATACAAAGATTTCTTATTTCTTTTGCCATATTTTGTCTAAAATTGAACTGGATATAGATATAGATACAGTCACTGTATATGGAATTCATTGTTAATTTAACCACAGATTATTTATTACCAAACATTCATTTTGGTTAAGGTTATATGCTGTGAAATTTGAACTGAAAGTTTGTATATGAAGGAAAGAAAGTAAATCCTTATCATTATGTTGAGTTTTTGAACGAATCAGTCTTTGATCTGTCATCAGATTACATTAAAAAAGGCAGAACTGCCCTAAATTCATGCACTTATGTAAAATACTACCTTTTATAGACAGGTATTAAGTTTGAAAGTTTTGCAAACTTGAATAAAATTATTACCAGGTAAACCCTCTGTAAGAGCATATGTGTCAAGCTTTTAAGTTATCTGTAATTTATTTCAGCTTTGGAATAATTATGTTTAGAGTATATTTAAGACTTTATTCATATCAAATTAGTGATGATTCCAAGGATAATTAATTATAATGTACCGGTAAATTCTTATGTTTCAAATACACTTCTTTTCAAGTAATATACATAAAAAAGTTACATTGATATAATATAAATTGCACTCATAAAAGTTTATACATTTTCTCAAACCTACAACATGTGTTTGATGGTTTGAATTATGAGGGCTCTGGCAATTATTCAATGCACCTGTGTGGTAATCCGCAGGGAAGTTCTGTAAGGGCTTGATATGAAGTGTTTGTAGTCAGGTGCAGGGTATATGGTGCCTGATAATCCTTTGCGGCTGTTATTGAGGTCAGTTATAGCTTTGACACAGCTCTATTGCTATGACCTGCTGAGGGGATCAAACATTTGCAGAAGTACTTTTTTTCTGCTCCAGAGGAGAAAAAAATGGCTTTCATGCTGAATTTATCATTTTTTCCATCTTTACCGAAGGGTGAAATTGCCTGCTTTTGGAGAATGTTTTTTCTTCTATGTCTGCAGGTGATGGTTTGATATATTTCCCATCGTAATTTGGACGTAATTTGTCATTCACATCACCTCCATGTGTTCATCTGAACTCTGGCAGGAGCTGCCTCATTTATTTATGTTAAGCTTGTCTTTGTTTAAATATACTGGGCAGGGCAGATTAGTTATTTGTCTGATGAAAAATGGCACCTTGCATGCTGTAGTTGATTTTATTTGAAGGAATTGATCTATAGAAACAAACTACCTCAAGTTAAAACAGACTTTGGATAAAGATATGGCAAATATTATAAGAAATATCCACACTAGAAAGTTTGTGGTTTTACTGATACAAAATATGTACAAGGATATGATTATTGAGTTACTCATATAAGTATACAGTCCTGTTATAAGGTAATGTCTTTGAAGATTATGAGGATATACAATAATCAGCAGTATATTATGTATCTCTAGAAATAGTTGTATTCCCGTCCATGTATAGTCCAGTCACTACTATATTATATTATCTAGTGGTAAAGAGTCTTGAGTCCCTTCCAGAACAAGACCATCCAAGTCAGAGTCCATGCATTCTAAAGTTCAGTGTTTGAATTCCAGTCTTTAGATGACATATTAGTGACCTTGCATTCTAAACCATTGTTTTAAAATTTGATCACAAAAGGTCAGTCATATAGGTCAACTTTACATGATCCTGAGCCAGGCCGAGTCACTGATTTCAAAGGTCTTGCAAGTGAGTCTTGAGTCCAAATCAAGACCGGCCTCAAGATCATCAACACGGGTAAATGAAAACAGGATATTGAGTACACACCTGAATAACAAAAACAGTGTGAACATACATGATTTAAAACAAGTTAACAACACAGAGTAAAAGGAAGCAGATCTTTAGAGATGTAGAACTTTTACAAGAAAAAGGTAACCATAAACACTTTTAATGGGATAATGGAACCAATGGGATTTTGTATTAAACTAAAATGCAAGAAAAATATGAAGATAATAAAAAAATGTGTGAGATACAGAAGATCTTCAGACTTTGACACTGTATGGAAATGAAATGGAAATTTTGACAATTTACTCAAATATATATCTAGGACCTGCTTAAGAAAAAGACTTCTGTTACAGGTACACAAGGGTCTGCCAATGATTCGTACAAGGCAAGGAGCATGTATTGTATGTTTTATGATCAGGTACCTTATGAGTAACATGCGTGCACCTGAAGCTCAGGTTTTTAGCTTTCTTGAAGAGAACCCATCAACCATAGGACCACAATTATCAGAGACAAGGGGTCCTGCACATGTTGCCCCACTTCACCTAACTAGTCAAGGTAAAATCAACCCTGGCTGGTCCTTGCCCAGACGCATTGTGAGAAAATGATTGATCCCTTATCTGTGATGTCTGTGTGGTGGCCGGGTTCAAGAGGATCCACATGTAAACTGTGGATGCCTTGTCTGTAGTTATAATCACAGTGATCTGTAGTACATGACTGTTAACAGGTGTAGTTTGTGCTGTTCTGCTCTGTGAATTGTTAACTTGTGTAAAGATTACTGGGTATTCCTTCTGGAGTTACTAGTTTAGTTTCTGCCTTTTTTTATTTTGTAATCTTAAAAGAAAAATTTAAAAAAATATTCAGAATGCTTTTCTCTTAAGATTGAATTACATAATATTTTCCAAGAACTTAAAACTTATAGTTTATAAACATCAGCTGTGTACAACTGTCTTTCGACAGGATGTATGACAGACGTGAATGATACTGTGCACATCCTTACCAAGGAAAAGCTACTGCACTCACCCCTTTATCCAAAATTTGATAGGTCTCTCTTGGTCTATGGCTCACCACAGTATCTGGCTGAAATTTCAGGGAAATTGGAAAAATATTTTGGGGCAATCCAACATGAATGAAAATGAATGAAAATGAAATTCTATCTATGAAGTTGAGAGGGTATATTTATTCTTGCCAAGTTTGTAAGCCAGGTGAACACTTTAATTATCACAGCAAATTATAGGGTCTATTCATGAGATATGAAACTGTTCAGAAGCACCATTGTATATGCTAGACAAATCAACATCATTTGGTAATTTGTTGGCACCTGATGGACACTTAATTAGATATACAAAGTTCCTTTTTGCACTTGATTGACTCAGTATAAAACATGCAACAGACATTGTTAAATAATAATTACAATTACATGTTACTTTTAATTAAAATTACTGTTAATTCTCATGTACAAGCCAGAAAATTTATTCCCAGATACCAATGTCAAAAATCCATTATGGCTTATACACGGGCCTAAAAAAATGACCAAGATCTGCCATGGACAACCAACCAACCTGTCTGACTGGTCCTGTCACTGGGAAACAAAAATTTCATTCTGGTGTCAATAGCTGATTCCTACAGAATGTGTAATATATAGTTCAGGCAATAAAAATGCTACTGTTTTTGTTTTTTTCAATAAATATATATTAATATTTATATACAGTGTTACAACAAAATTTACCAGCAAAGTTGAGACTAACCATTAGGGATTTTAAGGACACCAGCTATATTCCAGGAATCCCTGAAATAGGTCACGCTTGGCACCTGTGTACTTACACAGGCGGGGGGAAATTATCACTGGGTTAGGAAGTTCTTACTTAAAAATTACCCTAATTTTTAGTGAATGACTGTGGCCCACACATTGTGGATTATAGGATTAACACATGAAAACTTTCATCAAAGACGGGACGCAAGTTTTTGAGTGATAAGAATAAGTGATCAGATAAGTTTGATCAAAGAACAACAGACATTTATCCATGTGTTGCCCAAGCTCCTGTGACTCTCCCTGCAGTTCGCTATGATAGATGCTTGCGCCACATATATGCAGTTAGTTTGTGTGTAATGGTTCACCAGTACATCAATCTGTCGAGAAAAGGAAGACCGGAGTTAATTAAAACTTGAATTAAAATGTCGTTCTTTTGTGTTCACAGAATGTATAATAAAATTCTCTGAAAACAAATTATTGCCCTTGATCGACGGATAAAAACAAGCTGAGCTGAGGACAGAATGCTCTTTCACGTGGCCTTATCTTGTGATTCGCGTGGTCTAGCCTTGTGCTTTCTTAACAACTAAGATTATATAAAATGTAGATCAGCAACAGTCATGTTTTATTAACACATAGATAGTCATGTTTTATTGATATCAAATATGAACATCAAAGATAAAATCGATGAGCAGTGACGGAAAGTATGAGAAATCCATGGATCTTCTATTATCGCCCACCTGCCGATTCTGAGTGTCAGACGATCTTCATTTCTGCAATATATTAAATTTTCATATTTTTTCTATGATAATTAATACTAAGGAATTAGGTTTATAAAACGTTTCTTATTTTGACCTTCTTTACCTGAAAAGATAAGACAGCGTTATAGCTAATTGTTTTATTCACGTGCCTCCACAAATGATGACGTTGTCTGCAGCTGGGACCTCCTCACGATCCTTAGGTCCCCCAAAAATATTTCCCTGCTGTTCCACCTCAAAACTCTGGACCGTCTTATACACAGGTCCGGCTTGTACACAAGATTTTATGTTATGTCACCAGTTTCACTCGGTGACACTATAAAAAAATCTTTATTATGTTGTCACAATGGTGACATCACCGTAGCTGTTACATTAGAGTATGCTTGTGATATTATTGTGACACTGTCATCACCTCTGTTGTAGGTGTTGAAGAATAAATATCTGGAAGATTTCATTTTAAATGAAACATCAGTTAATTCAAACAAATAAATTAAAATGAAATTTGGTGGAAAGGCAAGCCAGGCAAGCAGAAAAATTAGTTCATGCTTGAGGCCAGATGAAGCAGTTTATGCTCTCAGAAAAGCACATGACAAAAAAAAGACGTGTAAAAGAGATATAAAACAAAATGGTTTCAATCTCTCATGTATGTTCTTTTGGGAAACATTAAAATAGAATAAATCTAATGTAAAACTGTACCAATAAAGGAGTTTGCACCAGACTGGGTGTGACATGTCTTAATCCCCTTGAGGATATGTTTCTGTTACCACTTATCAAAGTCATAAATTTCCTGGCATTGCTTGTAGTAGGCTTTTATGGCTTTTAGAGTGCATTCACAGGTTTATGGTGATCTGGTCTATAGATTTATATTTTGTGGTGATCTGGTGTGTAGATTTGAGCTTTTGGTGTTCTCCTCAGAAGAGCTGTGATGTTTTTATTTGCTTTATAGATTTACTTTTGTCCTTTGTTCTGTAGGCCATTGTTTTTGGTGATTTGCTCCATAAATTTCAGGTTTTAGAGCTCCCTTTTTAAAACTCTTTGTTTGTTGTGATCTGTTCTATAGATTGATGTTTATGGTGATTTGTTCTGTAGATACATAATGTTGGTCATCTGTTCTGTAGATTTATGTTTGATCTGTTGTGTAGATTTATGTTTTTGGTGATCTGTACCTTTGATATACATTTTGAGTGATCTGTTATGAAGATTTAGGTAGGATTTATTAGTGGTCTGGTGCAAAGACTAATTTTCACTTGTTGAGTTCAGATTTTAGTGGTCTTGTCTGTATAATTATTTTTGTAATTTCTTTTGTTATTATGAATTGGTTTTATTGTTTATTACAAGTGGTGCAGGTCTGGTCTGTAGATGTGGATTTTGTTGATCTGATCTGTAGATTGATATATTGGTATTGACATTTCTGACCTCTAGTCTTCAGACTTCTCTATAGACCATCAGTTTATTTATTTGGAATGTTTAATGGTCTGGTTTATTGCTTTTACAAATGTTAATAAGGTCATTGGTGTTATTTTTTATTATATCATTGGTCATTTTATTATCTAGCATATAAATAGATTTATTTTTTTAATGGTCTGGTCCATAGATTTATAATTTGTGGTGATCTGGTTTTCAGATAATGCTCTTACTGATCCGGTCTGAAATATTATTTATAAGGTGTATTTAATGATATGATCTCCAGATAGATTTGTATTTTGTGTTTATCTGGTCTGTACATTTATATTTTGGGAGGATCTGGTCTGTTGATGAATATTCATAGAAATCTGATGTATAGATTTACATTATCTGTTAAGAGCCAGGCTGTGCTTAGCTGGTGTTGTATTAAACTTAAGCTGCAGGGTCTCCATGAAACATGCCTCCTTATGTCTGGGCTGTGAACCAGCGCTGGCAGCCCTTGCTTACCATATGGTCCAGTCCTGCACATGTGAAGATATAGCTGCTGGCATGTAAGACTGTTAGGCACTGTATAGGGAAAAACAAAGGATTTTCAAGAAACTGTTCTTCCACAAGGGTTCAAGTAATGCAGTCATTTATTAAAAAATAAATTACAGGCAGCAGTCCATATTTTTCTGTATATTCAAAATTAAAACCAGAAATATTTCAAATTAGAAATGAAAGTTAATATTTTTATGCCACCTTTAGCATTAAATAAATATAGACAAAATTAGGTAATATCATAGTATATTTGTAATTACTATAGTATTATTAGTAATTTAAGCCAAGTTTCCATGATATAAATTGAACAGTGTTTTGTAGAGTATTAAATTTAATTGATAATTCTTTAATTTGCACCTTCAGTCTAATAAAGCATACCAGCAATGGTCAATTTCTGGTGTATCAGTGATTGGTTTGTTTGAATTAAAAAGTATATGAGTAACAGATATAATACTTTAGAACTGTATATGTAATGGAGTGTTACAGTTGTTGATATGGGTATTTATCAGGATATTCTGAACAGATAGCAAGGTATGAACATATTACTCTAACGGTGTAAATATTGGGCCAAGCATGCTATAGGAATCATTCAGTTGATAGATTTATTTCTTGGACTTACTCTTAAAGACACTGTTATGGCCTGTAAATTCTTCTGATGACATAGATTATTCCATTTTTAGCATCATGTGTATGAAATTCATCAATACAAGTGTTTACTGTTACCATAAGCAGTGTGTGACATTGGGTATACAGCCAGATATATGTAGATTCTAATCAGCATAACGTTACAGTATTCATAGCACTCAGACATTCCGTCACCAGTATGCTTGCAGTTGCCCAGTTGCAGTGAAGTACGGTGTTCCTACGATAGTAATTGATATCATATATGCTGCTGTGTGACACGATTGTTTTACTTGAGTGTGATGTCATTTACACCCTTTTTATTACCTGGCCACATTCCTTACAGGCCTAGGTGTGAATGAATGTCATTTAAGGGTATTCAGTGCATTACCTGTGTGATATATTATTATTGTCATTTGCCTGCCATCATTATATTCTTGCATGCGTGTTGTATTTCATATATAATACTGAAATATGGTTTTCATCAATATAATATCTGTGGAGTGAGTGTTTCAGGGTTGTTGGTGATACCATCAATGATTTTTAGTGATTTAGTGTGTTTTACTGCAGGTATAAGAACATGTTTATTAGTAACATGATTCCTTTGAGATTCTCAAATACTATTGTACAGGATGATATATCTATAGAACTGAGGCCATTTCAGTTTGCTAAGATTTTACAAAATTCCAAATCTAGTCAGACTCAGCTTAGTGCCATGGCCCATGGGTCCAATATTTATTCTATCAAGATATTGGTTATCTTGTTCTGTCATTATTATCATTCAGTAGTTGCTTCATTAGTATGTAGAGTTTATTGTAGTTTGATAAATTAATAATTATTGCATTTCTGTGTAGCAAAATGCTTATGTTAAAATATTTTATATTAAAATGGTACTTTGAAATCCTTATGGTATTATCACACAGTTCAGATGTAGTGCAGACATCATATATATATCACAAATAGTCAGCATTCTTTTGAGAATTCTGCGCAGTAAATGTTAGAAATTCAAGGCCGCCCATTGGTCGACTCGTGTTACTGACATTTACAGTAAGCAGGAAATTCTCTAATGGAACTTGTCCTTTTGTCACAGAGGTTCATGTTATCACAAACAGAGGTCATCATAAATCAGTGCATTAAAACCAGAGCTGCATCAATTCCAACATGGTGTCCATAATTCTGGTCATGAAATGAGTTTTTCACATTAACAAGTCAATAATGAGGTCAGTTTGGATTTTGGGAGGCTTTGTCATCTTACAGATTAGCCTTTCACGGCAGATGGTGAACTTTAGTGACAATTGGAAGAAAGGCCATGAAGGGAATAATGAGTTAATTGAAACAAAGTGGTTTTTGGAGTCTGCTTCTTATTGCCAATTCTAATGCTTTCGGAACCTGCCATAAATGATCATTATTAGTTTGGTTTGAGTGCTGCCTGTGCTTCTGGAGACGATCTCATATAACGACATGTCCTCTAAGAGAAGGACCTATACCTGAGTAGATTTATATCCTTAGAAGTGCTGTCAAGTCAAAATGGTAAAATCTAAAAAAAACTTCAGAAATGTATTCAAATGTCTTATCAGTGATTCCAAGACCTATATCAAGGAAACCTGAACTTGAGATAGCATGAATATAGCATAGGATTATATTCTTGTATTGTCACCTTAATCCTCATTCAGATGAGGGGGGCCTATTGTAAAATTAACCTTAGTAATATCCTGAATCTAACCCATGACACTTTTCCTATTTGTCATCAGGTTTTACTTTTTAAATGATCACTGATTCATAAGAGTTTGTTTTCATGTGCAGAAGAAAAAAAATGAGTTCCGAGTTTGTATTACATAATTTTATATTTACATGAAACTAGTGTGGCTAGGCTACAGGAAACAATACAATTCTGCTAGTTCCTAATGTTAAGTCTGTAGCCTGAAGATATGAATTTTACATGTTCACAAATTTGTGAATGTTGTAATACATGTCTCTTGTTTTATGAATTATTTGTTTGGATGCCCTCAGGCTTGATCAGACACATTGACAAATTGGTGTCATGGCTCATATTACTGGAGGCTGTTTGGTTGCTGACCAGGCTAATGTGCTACTGTCACAGTAATATCCAATAAATGTCAGTTTCGTGTAAACTCCCATTAGCCTCATAGATGAGCTACTACAACATTGTAAAAGCCACCTCCGAAGGGATATGTGTAAATCCAGAGAGCATGCAACCACCAAAATGGGAAGGCTTCAAGAAGTTATGATACTATCAGTGATATATTATCACACATATTGAAATATTTTCACTGTAATTATATGGTTACTCAGCTTTAATGCTGTGGAGATTAAGAAGATATTCAGGAAGATCTAAATAAAAAACATAAGTGAAAACTAAATTAGATATGTTATCTATGGAGTTATAAATATTTTGAGCAGAATTTAACTGCAACAGTTCATTGACCTAAGCATGAAATGTTTCATTGACTTCATGAAATGATTTAATTAAAACATTAATCGCAGGGATTCATTAAAGTTCTAGTCTACAATGCTTGTTTGCTGAGTGGAAAAACAAATGTCAAATACCTCACAAAATAAAAAATGTTTCAAGTAAAAATCACAATTTGTTAGACTTCTATAACATGATTGATACTGAATTTTAGACAAAGAGAATATTTTTCTTCTGGCTCTGCATTAGCGGAATGAAATATTGCTGTTCCCAGTATCTAGATATGTGTGTAGCATACAAGATTCCGATAACAGACGTGTATCTACATTCTTGATGGTAAAAATAGATAGCAAGGTAAAAAGATGGATTTACTGATGATAAACAGATTTTAGAACATTGCAGAAGGAACAAACAAGAGGGAAAGAAATGTCATAGGTCAACCTGAAAGTGACTCAACCAACCAACTGCTATGAATAAAAGATCTTAGACGTTGTTGTCTCTCAAGAAATAATGAACATGTGGCAGACGAAGTAAAGTGAGTAAGACAGGTTAAGAAAACCAACAGGATGGGCAAGGAATCTGAAAAGACTTGTTCCAGGAAGGGGTGGACGTCAGAAGAAAAGATAAAAAAATCGCAAAAAGTTCAAATGGGAACATGATTGATGGCAGAACAAAGAACGCATTGGAAGACATGAAAGACCTAATCTGGCCGATCTGAGATGATAATGGATGGTCCGAGTTGGTCGGAGCTTTTTGTAATGAATAATGAACTCGAGAAGCACTCCCTTGCACTGAAAACCGAGGATACTCGTGGTGAGTATTCTAGAGTCATCCAGCCGTTGTGCATTCAACAAGCATCATATACTCATGCGAGTAGGATGTATACTCAACAGGAGTAGAATACTATACTCAAGATGAGTAGCTCAGCCTACTCAACTTGAGTATAAACTACTCGCAGGAGAGGAATGCAAGCTCAGCCTGAGTAGGGGATGAGTATGTTCTGAGAAGAAATCCGTACTCGCTGTGAGTAGGTATTCATGCTCATATTGAGCGTTCGTTTCTCACTGTGAGTAGGCAAGCTTACTCGTCTTTGACACTATTAATCTGTACAAGAAAAGAAAAAAAACAAATTTGATGATAACCACAATTTATTGTTGCATAATGTAATATAAATCAACAGGGCATCTGGAAACAAGTTATAACAGCCAGAGCTTTACAAATGGCGTTTTGCAACAAGTGACCTTTCTACCACCGCATATATGCAACCTACCACCTAAGGTTGCATGTTTTTCCCGTTTGTCAACGTTGCTGTGTTTATAAACATGTTGTGATAAACAACTCCTCAAACGTTGCACAAATGTCGCAGCCCTGTGTAAAAGGGCCTTCAGCATCTGTCCAGTTTCATTAAAATGTCCAACACTTTTTTTCGTTTCGGCTGGCCATCATCCCAGCTCATCAATGCATTGGTCACAATTTGCAGAAAATTTAAATAGTCCCCAGGGTAGTCCAAATTGAAGACGTACAGTCCGGCAATCAGCACTGCCACTGCTGATGAGGCGTCCGGACATTCAGCCACGACAAGCGTGTCTAACACCACCACAAACAAGTCAGCTTTGTTGATCTGTCCAGCATACTGGATACACACGGCCTTGGTTGGTTCCATAAGTTTCTCCTCGTCTACCTGAAACAGCAACAGGGACTATTGGTTATATTTCAGCTGAGATAAGAATAAATGTATCATTCATTTAATAAAGTCAATTTAAAGCATGTCAACCACAGATTTAGGTAGAATAAGCTGTTTAACAGAATAAATGAGATAAGTAACTTGTAGTTAAGGTTAAACAGAAAACAGCAATTCAGTTTGAAAGATAACTACTTTTTTTCAGGCTTTATTTTTAATCTCAAAATAGAGTTCTGCTCAAAAATAATATACTGTTTTTTTTGTACAAAAACGTGTACATTTAGTTATTTTTCATTACCTCTTCAAACAAAGAATTCCACTTCTCTTGCACCAAACTGAAGCAACCAAGGATAATCCCGCACATCTGGCTATCTGTAAAAGGAATGAAAAGCACATAAATAGCAGACAAAATTTGATATCTGTACGCTTTTCTTCGCGAGAAAAAATGATATCATTACCTATATTTAATATAGCAGGCTTTCACTCTACCGTCTTTTAAACACTCATTTAAAAATAAAATACCATGAACTTCTTTTTTATACCCTTTTTTTATGAACTACTTTGAGTTATTGCTTGTCGTAAATCCAGCTCCGATTTCGGCAAGCACGTTGGTCAGTCGCGGATGTCTGTCTGTCTGTTTGTTTGCCTGTTTCGGGTGTTCCCTCCCTACAGGTCGCAATTTTGCAGCAATCACTTTCAAATTTACACAATTGATGGACAACTAAATGTTACAGGAGTCTGTTGTTTTTGGTCAATATAGGCCAAAGGTCAAGGACAAGGTCATAAAAAACCTAACATTTTTATTTTCGTCATAACTTCGTCAATATTTGTCCTATCCTCACAAACTAAGGCTCAATTTCTTCCTCTTGATCTTCTGCATAACCTGATTAAGTCGACTTGTCTTAATCTGGTGTCACTTTGTCAGTATTTCTGTCTGTTTGTCTATGTTCTCAAGTTCGCCTGCTTGCTGGTGCTTGCATGTAAAAAAAATCTGCAAGAAATATATTGTGACCATGAAAACGTTATAGCACACAGATTAATGTTTATTTCCTTAGCAAATAATATTGCATGGCAGATGACTACAGGCTAAGGTTGTAAAAATATTTGCTAATCAATATTAATCTGTGAGTCCATAACAGCCAAATGGGATGCAATGACATCAATTCCAAATACATATTTGGAACATGGCAAGAGGCAAAAACAACTAATCTTTTGCTGATTCCTCACCTGTTATGGCCAAAAGCAGTACAACGCTTCCATGGCCGAGATGTATTAATAATAGAGCTTGCACAAGAGGTTTGAATGACCAAAGCCTGAAAGAACCATTCTATTATGGTCATTATCATTGGAAAACAAGTGCTTAAAGCTAAAGAACACAATTATTGTATTTGAGAATATCATGTGTACTTACAGATGTAGTGGGGATCCTTGTTGGATACAGCCAGGAGCTCTTTGACAGTCTTGTCCTGCTTCTTTTTATTTTTCAGCATCCTGACCAGCGTTTTGCCATATTCGTTGATGCCTTCCAGTATCGATTTGGTTGGATCTGTTTCTTTCATCTTTGGCCCCAACCGTTGAAATTCTTTGATTATCTGTAAAAACATTAACATTATGAATTATCTTGTATTCTATTAGTCCTTGCAAAGTTAATCTTTATTCGTGTGAGTCCCTTAGAAATACAAAAGACCAAAGGTTTTTATGTGAGTGTACAGAAGTCAGATATGTATGTGCTTGACTGGCTATTTGATTGTTTTATTCCCTTTGAACTTTATTTATTCTAGATTATAAGATGGCATTGTGTAACGTCTTATTGTAGAGGCTTTTGTACTACTGCCTGTTTACTAAAACGTTTATATTAAAATTTAAATTTTATCTTGTATATTATCATCCTGATAATCTTAGAACTAAACAATTATCATTAAAAGTTCATTACCCCTTCTTTTGATGACAGCCATGGATACTGCTTGAGCATACTTTCCACTCCTTCTCCTTTGCTGACCACACGGTTCCTTCTATCGCACAATGTGAGTCTCATCAGATCTTCAACCTGCATAAATATATGCCTTGACTTACATCATTTTTTTTCAAGTGATCCATTGGTTTCTAAGCTCACATGACAACCTGGGCAAGAGGCTGCCTAGTGAATATAGTGAAAGTTCCCGTTAATCAACTCAGATTTAATTTATGCAGAAGATCTTAATACATGAGTTTAACATGTAAAACATAATAATTTACAATTTCTTGAGAAATACACATTGTTCTAGCTATTGTAAGGTTTGAAATTTAATCATATATAGAAGACCACATTAAAAAAGTAACTGATTAATTGAAAAAGAAAATCGTAAAACGTAATTGATTAAATGAAACAAAAAGTATTTTCATACAGAAATGCATACCTTTTCGAAATCTTGGTCTTCTTTTTTTCTCCGATATTCAAGCCTTAAAGTCTCCATATGATGTTCGATTGACACATCATCCTCAGATGCTGGTCGCTCAGGGAGGTAGTTAGTGACCCCAAATTGTTGCGGGCCACTTGGCAAGGGGACCTTTGGGGCTATCTTTCCTTTTTTCCTTGCCACAACTTCTAGTTCATGCTGACTTTCCCTGGAGCGTCCATTCTGCCATCTTCTTATTATTTTCTTGTGCCAGAACCTCACCACATCCCCTTCTTTCACCAGACTTTTTCTATGAGTTTCTGGGAAAGCTTTTGATATCCCAATGGCCATGGCCATGAAGTTTTCATCGGAAGGATAGCTACAAATCCAGATGAACAAAATTACAGTAGGAAAATAAAGATTATTCAAACTCAGCACCTTAAACCTCTCATGTGTAATTATATTTTTAGAGATAAAGACACTGTCCTAACCCTATACCTATTTATATCCCTGGCCTTGATTGCTTTAAAGCACAAGACATGTACAGACCAGGTACAATTCAACAAACAGATTATTCAGTATGTTTTCTGATGAGACGAGTCACACAATTCATGTCAAGGTGACCCTTGCATTTATATAATACAGTTCAACTTTATACATTAGAGGATATTACAGTTTAAGGATTTCTTATACAAAAGTCTATAATGTATATATGGGTACAATGCTTACATATCTATATAAAGAATTAATGAATTTACTAATAAAGCACATTTGTACAAGCAGTGGCTTCCAGTGTCTCCTCCTTTTTAAAAAAAACAACGCTGTATGGAAAATAAACCAATTGTTCTTATAACATTAGAGTACCAGCAAATTCATATACCTTATAATATTTTATAGTTACGAACCTAAATTTATAAAAAAGTAATGTTAAACAAATACTTACAATGCATTCTCATACTGGCTTGTAGCAGTGTGGTATACCTGAGACAACATTACTGCACACTCTGATGCAGTCAGGTTTGCCTCTGTCCCAACCTTTTCCCTGATATCCGCCCTCAAAGCACTCAGGGGCAGCTTGTAATCAATCGGCCAGGGCAGTCTCCTCCTCTTTTGTCCAGAAGTATGGCTGAAATATATGATGACTACAATTTATTTTCAGGTTGTGATATCTGTGACGTCTTCTTGTTTCTCCATGAATAACATTTACTCAATTTTCACCAAATAGTTGTCCAATATTAAATGCTTATACTCCCATTTTCCAACAGGTATTGCTCAGAATTATGAAATTTGTACTCAAATTTTCCAAAATGTGTTGTTCAAATATATGAAATGTTTACTCCCATTTGCCTTCAAACATATCTCAAATAAATGTAACATTTTATATAACATTTTCCCAGAATGTAAGGCTCATAATGAAATTCTTTAAATTAGCTACAAACCTTAAAGATGACTGAGACATCTCTGCTGCTGGCCTTTTTGAAGTGGCAGGACTGGTACAATTAGATGCCGCTGCGGATGAAGTTGAAGGTTCTGGAAGTGGTGGTAGGGTTGAGCCTGAAGGTATTGGCGAATTGGAAGAAAAGGGTGCAGTTGTGGCTGACTGTGCAGTTGTGCCTGATGTAGTGGTGGAGTCTGATGGTATCATGGTGCCTGGTGATGTGGTGGAGTCTGATGGTATGGTCAAATCAGGTGGTGTGGTGGTGCCATCCGATGTGGAAGTGCTTGTCAAGGTATGGTCGTTTGCTGGTATGTCCTGTATGAATAATTTGTGGATTTTTGGTGGTTGCATTGTAGTCAAGGTGTCTTGATCCAGGTTCATCCAGTCATTGATACCTTCAGCTTCAAACCAATACTGGATGAGAACTTGTTTGTCTCCATTTATTCCAAATGCTTGCCTGACACTTTCTTCCAGATGCATCAGTGAAGGACCTTGAGGAACCACTATCTTTTTGTGTATACCATATGTGCAGAAAAATCTGGCCATTTTGGTACTGCTACTGCAAAGAAGTGTAACTTGAACTTAATGTGGTTTTAATAGAAGGATATATAATATCAAAACAAACTGTAGCTATTCTTTTGTTCCGAACTAATAACATGAATGTTTACTGCCAAAGGACAGATTAACTGATTAGACCGGTTTTACCCAAATATTAGGAAATACTTCACATAAACAAAGAAAAGTTTTTTTCATATCGTAGTAATGGGAATAACTGTTGGAGAACTTTGGAACTGTTGGAGTGACAGTTTAGACAGATGTTTCAAAATGTACAAAATTCTTCAGGATTACAAAAGATTTGTCACTTTTTGTCTGGTATAGGCTAAGAGGGTGTGGTTCCTTCAAATTCTGAATATTCACCAGAAAGAATTCATCGATACTGCTCACCAAATATGCATGAAAATGCGAATTATAATCTAGAGTTTTCACAGTCTGACAGTAGAGGTAGGGTTCGTTGTTGATGATGAATGTATTTTTAATCCTACCAAATGTGTAAAGGTGCCCTGTTCGGTTCAAAATGAAAACAGTATCTTGAACGTATTTAATTCCTCTGTACTTTAAAGATTCAGCAGCAGATAATTCCAAATCATTTGTCAGAAGAGAGATTTCTTGTTTAACATTTCCAGGTAGTGAACAAACTACTAATGACGATTCTTTCCATGCCTGTATCTCATTCATATCAAAAAAATTTCTGGAAGCATTCAAGAGCGACTGGTACATCTGGTGCCGGTTTGCCATAGTCTTGCTAACGTTTTTTCTGTTCTTTGAGAGTCTTTGTAATTGTTTGAAGTAACTGTGTTTCCCTTCAAGTCTCATAGTCCAGCAGTGTATCATCGGACCAAAGCGTAATGTTTGGTCAGGATAATGGACCATGTAATGAGCTTTTGGCTTGATATTTTGATCAGGAAATTCTGTCACATATGACTGCAAGAAATCTCTGATACAGTCTCGCATTATCTCAACGTCTGCTATAGAAAGGGCTGGTGCACACATTATTTCCACAGCATCAAGAAGCATCAACAAAACTTGCCATTTAGGATCATTGACTGGAACAGCATGACCTATCATGAGAGGCAACATTCTCAAAAGACACCACATTTGTATAGCTTGCTGCTTTATTTGAATCTTACAGCTATTGCCAGAGAGTATACTTGGCTTATCAGCCTTGTCAGAACCATGGTAGGGAAAATGAATTATCCTTTCATTTATATAGTCTAAAGAGAAGAACTTTCTTTTAACACAATACTGAAGTACATTCTGAATAACATCACCAACAACCCCTTCAAAGAGATCATGGGCAATATCTTGTGGTAAACCACCAATGACATGAAACTCAGAAAGTTGATGAAGAACTGACAATTTCTTCACACCATATATTTTGGATTCCTCTGAGTTTTTCAGTATTCTTTCTACCTGGAGATCATGACCTTCCTTTGTCCTAGGCTGAAGAAAGTTAGAATCAAAAGTAACTTGAATTTGGTCCTGTGTTGCCATACATGATCTGCAATTTCTCAAGGTGTTAAAACTTTCAAAGAAACCTCCAATTGCATGGCTGCCCAAATTGTCTCCAAACACGGCTAAAAGTGACCCTTTAAATCTATACTGTCCATCTTGTCTATTCACAGTTATTCCCTCTTCCTCCAGAATTTTTAAATCGTGGATAACAGGCTGCAGCACTTCAAAGAAACCTTCACCGTTTTTCAAATGGAGACCCTTGCATAGCATAACAAGCTGAATACCTTTCAACTGTGACCTGTAGACAGGAGAGAGGTTACCCAAGAGCATATAAAAACCACTCATTTTATGCTGCTTAACTTTTGATCCAAGTGGATTGACAAAACTAAAATCATCATAGTAAAGAATGATTTGTAAAGCCTGAGGATCTGAGAATATTGTCTGGTCATGCATAACACTACCATCACATATATCTCTCAATATTCCATCTTTAGAGGAATGACCATTAATTATTTCTGAGAAAATGTCATCATGTTTCAACATGCATTTGAGAGTTTCAAGGACAGGGATATATTGACAAGTGTAAATCTTTCCGCTGGAATCTGCCGTCATTTTGAGCTCTTGAGGCACTACTGATTCAAAGTGTGATCTGGCATAAGATTCCAGTTTTTTGACTGAGCATAGGTTATGACAGGCTGCCTCAGGGACGCAGCTGTCATTTAGGATATCAGAAAGTCCATTGATGTTACTTATATCAACACCATTGCACTGAAGTTTTTGTTTTATTTCACCAGTGATTTCCTTATGATACATTGACAAAATTTCTTGTATGTTTTTAGTAAAATCTGTAATTACGGAGGCTTGGACTTTTTTCCCTTCTCTCAGATTTAGTAATCGAAGGGCAATATTTTTTTGCCAATCAATCGGTCGGTATTCTGATTCCAGGTTACCATGGTCCATTGAATTAGTGTCATGTGTTTCTGTATCACTTATGTCATCTAATTCTTCTGTACTTTCGTTACTGAGTGTTGGAAATGACTTGTGCTTCCACCGGGAAACATGGATCGCATGAAACCGACTATGTTTTGCCTTGATGTGACACTTTAAGCCCCTAACATTACGATATGACCTCACGCAGCCATCAACTCCACAAATTATATGGAAATCTGCCTTGTTTTCAGCATAATGGATCAATTCATAATGATTTAAAAGAAAGCTATACTCTCTTACACTATATTCACACAACTGACAACTGAAGATTAATGTATTTTTTTCCATTTTAACTTTCAAAAATGGAGATATCTTATTCAACCAAATACACAGTTTTTAAAGAAGGAATCTTTCATAATATGGCTTGAATATTTAACGGAAATAAAATTGTCAACTAGTTGAAGGATTTGTGTGTGTAGTGATATTTTCTATATTTATGATACCAAAACTAGTTACTGAAAAAATAAGAAAAAGGCTGAACACAGAGATCAGCAAAAGAACAATTAGAACTCATACTGTACAGGGGCTAACAAAACAGGGACATAACTGCTTTTTGGCTGAGAAAATGTCCTGAATTTGTTAAAACCACATCAGACAAATTACACTTCACCTTCCAGTATTACACAGAATTAAATGGAAAAAACCTGAAATACACCAAGATTAAAAGTCGTGTCAAATACTGTAATAAAATCTTTTCTTCCATTATTTTAGTTAATTATAATGTAACTTTGTCATAATTTATTCTGTTAATTTCTGACCATAAGAGATAACAAGTGATCCATGGGTTATGATGCTCAGCTGATCAGGAAGCTATTTACAAAAGGAATTTTATCATCTGAATGCCAAATGTGATATTGACCTTTGACCATCTGACAATAACATTGATAGGGTTCTTCTTAATTGATGGGTCGTACATATATATCAAGACTAAATCCAATAAAGACTGTTTGTATATATATATATATTGTTCAAATAATAAGATGAAGGTCAGTAGTTTTAATTGTCCTCTTAGATTATGGAGGAGTTTGAGAACTTGAATGAATCTGAGAGCATTTAAATTTAAAGATACATATCATGATTCACCCGTCTTGTGTATGGAATACATCCATACCAGATCTGTGATATTACACAATTTCACAGTGCCAAGGAGCAAGGACACAGTGGGGTGGGGGAAGGGGATGCTGGGAGTTACAGCACCCTTGCATATACATACAGAATAGAAATTTAAGTCAACAATACTTACAGTAAAAAGTTTATAGATAATAATTAAATATCTGAAACAGACAGAAAGATGGAAAAAGAAAGCAAATAACTTTAATTCCCATTCCACTGAGGATGAAAATAATGAACAAATGTTAAAATTTGCTTTAATATTTTTACTACATCATTTTTTTTCAAGGTTATATATTTTACTATACATTTACAAAATAATATATATGAACATTTAAGTTTTTCACAATTCTAAATTGCACCAACATTGATAGCTTATTTAGCTAGGTAACATTAAATTATGCAAATAGATGTATTAACATTTTTATAAATTTTTTTTTAATTTGCAAAACATTTTACAAAATATATTTTTTTTTAGATTTGCAACACAATATATATCTGAAATTAAAACTTGATTCAGAATTCACAATTCTAAGTTGCACCTTTACATATTCATGATTTGGCTCATATGTTATCAAATTATGCAAACTGATGGGTTTAATTATATTTTAATCAATTTTTGTAATGGAAATTAATTTCTTTAAAATGCTACATTACCATCACATAGCATCTTCTGGATTACCGGACGGCGGACAAAGGACCATGACTATAGCTCAGATGACCTATAGTCAGCTGAGCTAAAAACTGTAAGCGTGAAGCTTGAGCTTGCACACCTTGTATTAAAGAAGGCATGGAGTGTGCGTGTGTGCAAACTAATAACATGTTGAACACATTGAAAACACAATAGACAATATACTTTATACTATACACATATATACAGAGCAGTTCCCCCATTCTATTCCAATATGAAACTATTTCCCATAATATGTAATTTGCTATAGCGTGGATGGCGACCAATAAGCATCAACTCAATTCAAGACAGCACATTATTACTTCGTTTAAATTTCAATGTATAAAACTAGCTGAATACTCACCAGATCAGTGCAACTGCGTCGCTTTCTTTGTGTCCTGCACCAGAATGTGACCCCACAGCTCAGACAGTCCAACGGACCTGACCCCATTATTTGAATCTTCCAGCCTATCAGTCATAGGCTGGCTGGTCACTGCCCATTGAAGCCAGGCGGGAGGGGAGGGCACGCTATCAGTAACTGCCGCATGTGCTGTCCAGTGTGGCCTTTGTGTACAGAGCTGAGTGTGGACCCTAACCAGACTAGGAAAAGCTTGGCTATATACGCCAACTTTAATTCCCATTCCATTCTTATTATTTCTTATTTTATATATATATATATATATATATATATATAGATATATATATATATATATATATATATATATATGTGTGTGTGTATAGTTTAGGTTTTCAGTGTATATATTTATTATATATATATATATTTGTGTGTGTGTGTGTTTGTGTCATAAGGAACAAGACAGTACAAAATTAACAAAATAAAAGAAGTGACCTTATATGAAAATCACCTAGCAACCCAGAAGTAATCAGCCCTAGCGGATGCTGGCCAGTCCTATAACCATGACAACATTAAGCCCAGATAAGATTAAGTAAAATTGAAATTGTTAAAACTACACTGATTTATGCAGGATGTATATACATGCAACATATTTATGAGTCGTTAGAGGAGACACCTCTTGGTGAAGTGAGGGTATGCATAGCTGATTCATCTGAGTAGGCTCTGAGTAGGATAGGATACTCAATGTTCTGTGCTGGTGGAAACTGAGTATCCATAGCTACTACACAACCCCATGGACATTCACTGAGTATGCGTTGAGTATAGTCTGAGTATACTCAGAGTAGTTTAGGTTTTCAGTGTGTGGACCAGCCCAGTCATAGGGTGTTGCAGGTTATTTATACACGTTGTGAAAACTTGAAGAGAACATGCAACGATTTGATATTTTTTCAAAGAAAATACAGGAATTTATGACCTGGTCGAAGACGGTTACCAAAGGGGCTTGGATTCTTTGCTTAATAGATTCTGTATGGAAGTAATCTAGAGAGGTCTATGCAGTTCATTTGATGTGATCATCTCTGACCTCTGGTCAGTCTGCAGGTCAACATCGCAAGAAAAGGAGACATAGTCATTTACTTGTTATCCTAACTTTTGGGTGAAGGTCAGCAAAACGCAAACACTAAGTCCCTGGTCCTAAAGTTGTGGAAATGTCCTGTGGAGTTCACCAAGTACTCAAGAGACGAATACATCAATACTGATGTCACCCAGTGGTGTTCTTACAGCACTCAGAACCTAGCTCCTGATTCGTTAAAGGTGATAGACCTCCCTTGGGAGCTACCACAAACACCTAATAGTTTTTTTTTATGTTTTTTCTCGCTGCTTGTACAGACTGGTGTTAGTCATGTAATTGGTACCACTTTGGAGAAGGATGGTCTCCTTTTCATCTTGCATTGCTGTAGACGTTCTCAGTGATAGATGAAGAACCCAGGTGAATTATTGCGTGTTACGTTGGACTATCAATAATTTGAGGGTCACAGGGTTGGTACAGACACTTAATGTATGGGTCCATTTCCTGCTCTGACTAAATCCATCTTATTGCACAGCTTTGAAACTTAAACAGTCTTTTGGTTTGAAAATTTGAACTTCGGCATGAGAGATGGACATACTTTTTCTGAAAATGATCAGTTTATCATCAATCAAAAATTGGAAGATACAAAAAGAGTATGTAAATAGTATTTGAAAGACTTTATAACCTGTATGTAAATTTCATATATTATGTGTTATATATTTGATTAGAGAATATTTAGTATATTGATAATATTTACATACATGATAATGTTCTTTCCATGTATGATGTTCTAGTTAAAAAGAAAACTAGCCAGAAGTTAACCTTTAATAATATATACTAAATTTAATATATGATATATAATATATATTGTTAATGAAAGGGAAATGATAAATTATCATATACTTTTTGATGTTCAAAACATATTTTGAAGCATATAAAACTTAGAGTAACATTAAATTTGTGAAAATTATATATCCTTTTAAAATGAAGTATATATATTTAACAAATATCTGTAATGTTCATTCCTTGACAACTATTTCAACTAGATAAAACCATGAATATTATATGTCCCTGTTTCTATTTCCATTTACATATTTCCAATTCCCTGTACCTTCCTGTAGTGATGCATTTGTTTATAGTAAATAAGGAATTAGCTCAACTCAACACCTATATCTATTGTATCAATTAACACATGCACATATTGATATATATTTTGATATAAATGTTGATATATGTAGCAAATATGTAGCAGAAGTTAAGCTATATGATGTGACAGTTTCAGTCATCTGTGTTTAGTGGTTATTTATGTCAGCTCATAATGATTATGATATCAGCTGTAACTTAAAGCAGGGGCTGTCCTGTCAGTGTCCAGGCCTGCCACCAATTAGTGCTGGTGGCTGGGGCACATGAAATGTGGCCACTTGTGTCATAAAATCCGCATCTTCAAACACCTCCCCCAGATGTATTTGCTTAACCTTGTTAACAACATGTGCACATGGCCCCCTGCACTGTCAGTATATACAGTTATATTTCCATTTTATTCTTCCCTCTAGTCCTGGAAATGTTGACACACCTCTGTCAAAGTCTGATAATTACCATACATTATTCACTACAGCTGTTATATGTGTCTTCTGGACTTTGCCCTTGCTTTATTAGGGATTAACCTAACACCTTATGATTAGCAAGCCTTGAATGATTTCAGAGAAGATTGCTCCCAGGTGGGATATTATTCTTTAATCTGGACTTTAGTTCCATTAATTTCCATTTATGTCATTTTGCTAACTATCAAGGCATTAATAAAATAGTTTTAAATTAAATCCTGCAGTTAAAGAAAAAAATGCAAATTTGGGTTAATGTCTGCTAGCCATGCTTTCACTGTGTTTGTGTATGTTAGTATGTTTGGCATGATTATGCAAAAACTGCTAAACAGATTTACCTTATTCTTATGGAGGGGAAGGAAATGGGATATAGACCCCATATGTATTAATTAAAGTTAATATCAGGAAAAAGGGGCAAACCTAGTAGGGCTGGTTTTTGGTTCGCTTGAAGAACTTTTGACTGTCCCTGTGCTGAGGGACAGTCTTATTTAAGATATGATGAAATCACAACTTGTGTATTCATTAGGTTAAAATAAGGCCATTGTGACTGTAAAATAAGTCCTCTCAGATTGCTTAAGTTTGCTTTGCTTGAGATATCTTTCCCAGTTCATCATGAGAGATAAGACATACTGAAGTGGCCATTGTTTAAATCATTGTCCTGGTAATCATAAGTTCTATTGAGGAGACCCTTTACTCATGGTGGTTCAGCCAGCTTATTGTTATATGACAGATAATATCTTCATGGCCAGCTTTCAGCTTATTGCCAAAGTGCCAGATCAGACTCACAAATAACTGTGGTGTCACCAGGACGTTGACATTGCCATTCACGGTTAGCCTCTGATTGTATCTGTGAGTAGTCTAGTGTACTGTAATTTAGCTGACACACCCCTACACCACAGCCATTCTCATAGGGCTGTGGTCAGTGTCATTGAGTCCAGGGATGAAAGTACCTCATATAATACCCCTGAAGTACCCCTACAATATACCCCTCATATATCTAGTTCTCACCAACTCTTGCTGTGACTCATATGTGAAACAGACTTGGAGATTCTCACATTTACAGTTTAGTGTGTTCAGATTTTCAGTTTATATTACAGACATAATCTGCATGACACTTTATTTTTACATGACAGGTCTTATCTGAATTAGTTTTTGTTTTATCTTAACTAATCTTTCAACAGTTGCCACAGAAACGGTGTGCTCTAGGTTAATAAATATCATATTTAAAACTGATAAATAGATTTCCAGTATATGTTGAATTTAAATGAGGGAACTCTTGGGGGCCCTCTAAGCATTAGTGATTACAAAAAGGTAATGATGGATACAATTTTAGCCAGCTTGTGATGTCCTCTTCTTTGAGTTTTTAGCTCAGCTGACTATAAGTCATCTGAGCTAAAGTCGTGGTCCATTGTCCGTCGTCCGTCCGTCTGTCCGTCCGTCCGTCCGTCCGTAGATGTGGCACGTTTTGAAACCGTAAGACCTAGGAATCCAAAATTCAGCATAATGTTAGATGTCCCCAAGATCTCCTACCAAGCCGAAAACTGGGTCTTTGCGACTTCATTCCTTTTAGAAATTAAGGAAAAACCTCAATTTTTTATTAAAATCCTATTTTCACACTTCAGGACTGCCTAATATCAAAACCACTAATCTGTTTTTCCTCAAATTTACCATAAATATTCTTCTATATAGTTCCTATGTACATGCCAGAAATTAAGTCTGTTAAGTATAAATTCTTTAAGTTATGGGCCCAAACATAATGGACTTTGTAAAAAATCAGGAAAAATATTTACTCACTTAACATGAAAAATTTTGAAACTAGAGTCTGTTTTCCCAAGTATATAACTATGTTTAATTAAGATTCAATTGTTTACCCAAAATTAGATCTGAATTTTGTTTATTTTTTTTAAGTAATTAGCATAAAAATAAAATCAGTACCTTAAATTTTGCCCAACTTTGACCATGGCACGTTTTTTTCCTGTAAGTACCATTGATTTTATTTTCACAGCATGTAAACATAAATATTTAATTTGTTTAAATCTGAAATTTGGAAGTAAAAGCTTGAAAATTAAGCTAGTTATTGATTTTTTTCTTGAGGCTCTATTATAGTCATTTGCTTTGTTGACAGATTACAGATGCAGGGTCCCACTCCATGTCACTGGAAGTCAGCTATGCCAGGGTTTCTGATTTGTTACAGTCACTGGGGGAGATCCCCTGCTGTGACAGGTGTACAGTTATTCTCATATCACCACCCCAATGACCCCCCCCCCCCCCCCCCCCCCCCCCCCCC
Organism: Sipunculus nudus; assembly: GCA_026874595.1. NCBI lineage: Eukaryota > Metazoa > Annelida > Sipuncula > Golfingiida > Sipunculidae > Sipunculus > Sipunculus nudus. The sequence goes on along the minus strand of CM049311.1, from coordinate 10,221,832 downwards.
CCCCCCCCCCCCCCCGCAAACCCAACCCACCAAGTGTTATGCAGTATTGTTATTGTTTTCACTGTATCTCCTTAATTGTAATGCTGTTTCCACTCTGATATGCAAAAACTTTCCTTGAAAAAGTAATTCAAGGTGTAATCCAGAAGATGAAATGTTGTGTAATGTAGCATTTTTAAAGAAATCATTTTTCTTTTAAATGATTTTACCAATCATAATGGAACCCATCAGTATGCTTAAATTATGATAAAATATGAAGCACATTATGGATAAATAAAGACACAATTAAAAATTGTGAAATCTAAATCAAATATTTTTTTTAGATATTGTTTTGCAGATTTAAAAGATATATTTTTGTGGTAAAAAATAATAAACATTTGTATGCATGATGTGGTGTTATCTGACAAGATTGAGATTTATGATGATGCAATTGAGAATTATGAATCAACTTTTATATTCAGCTATATATGTTATATTGAAAATGTATAGAAATATAAACTTAAATTAAAAAAATTGATGTGATAAAAAAATGAGGATTTATCACAAACATTTGTTCATTATTTTCCTGCATCAGCAGAATTTGAGATCAGGCTTTGTTTGCCATGTTTTATGTTGTTAATTAGTTATATTTCAACTGTATACATTTCATAAAAAAAAAAAATATATTTAATAATATATATTATACAAAAAAAAGATTCGATTGAACAAAAGTGTAAACTACTGAAATGTCAACAGTTAATCGAAAAGCCAACTAATGATCATGGTAATTGTACAGATCATTTGTTCACAAACTGCTCACATGCTTCAGTTTCAACATTAGGAAACACATGGTCAGGTCACAAAATATTATTTGCAACAATTTCTTGCTCATCAATACAAACCAATCATATAAACCAACCATGGCCATTATTACCTCTTCCTCTTACACTTTATCTCCATTTGATATTATTTTACATTTTTACCTTCAAGGTTAACGTCAGCTGAGCACAGTGACCCATAGGTCCCTTGTTATTTTCTACTGAAATAAGGCAGTATGTGTGATGTGTTTGGCCCTGGTCACAAACTGTTTAAAACTTTTCAAGCTCATTATGATTACAACAGCTGTTGATTGTATGATAAAATAAGGTGCTTGGTGAAATCTATAGTATATCCTTCAAGGAAAATGTTGCGATGACAACAGTATCCCAGAGATTTCTGCTAAATACATGGTAAATAAAAAACTGATTTAACCATTATTATTTCTAATAAATAAACAAGTTACAAGTTTTATGAATGGCATTAGTATGCTTGTATCAAAACACAGTATACCCTTCAGGTGTGCAGAGTAAGAAATCTTTTGTGGTAAATGGTCTGACCAACCAGTTCTCCAGGCACAGTTATAAATATTAGGGTTATTTACATGAACACTTTCTAGTATTACTACAACCAACCAGCGGTGATAGACACACAGCTAATAAGGAGGTAATGTACTCGTTGACCCCCAGCCTTGAACAAACTTGTTCACCTGGCAGGAGATGAAAGGCTCGCAGTGAAGGCCTCGTCTGATGGCAGGTTCAAGCACCGGCTGATAAAAACTATAACAGGCTTTAAGGGTCATACAGAGCACTAGAAACATGACCTGTGGTTTGGATGTACTGATAAAAAGTGAAATATGTTTGTTGAGGATCAGCTGTTATCAGCAAGAATCAGTGGATAGGTTTTGTTATAATCAGAAGAATTAATTCTAACAGGGTTAATTGGACTTTATTCCTTTACACTTCTCACGAAAGGCTATAAATTTTAACAGTTTGCTAACACTCATTTCAGTGGATAAAATAAATCATAAATTGATTCAGCAAAAATGTATTTTATATATTTCAGTTTTTTTAGAATCATATATTTAATAACCTATTCAATTACAATGATTTTTCTATGGATTTTTAAATGTATTTTCTTTTGTATATTTATTTGTATGAATTGCAGAGAATAGGCTTTACAGATAAATAATAACTAGCTTCACACTAAATAACTGCTTTTAATAAGCAACGTTGTGATAAAGAGTGGATTTCAGGACTTATACATAAAGGTGATTTTTACAACCAATTTTCCCATTGATGAAAAAACTTATATTTAATTGGGTCCTTTTTTTCACATTCTCTTGTATTTTCGTAATCTTTAGGTGATTGTTGGGATATTTATCCTTACTCTTATATTTATATACCTTTGAGTCAGGAAAGATTTCCAATTATTTGTTCCATGGAATTCTGTGAATATCATTGAAAAGTCTGGGAACTTTGACTAAGCTTCGGTGCATGACCATAGCTGATTATCAAGTTGAAGGGGTTTGATATCCCTGGCTATAAAAGCCAGCATTCAAATGATTCAATCATGCCATATTTAATATTCATTGTCCATCCCATTCAGGTTCTTGTGTGTATTCAGATGGAATAATTTATTATTTTTTTATCATATTTGCATTTGTATTGGATTCAGGTTGGGCATGAAATGAGATTATGGATGCCAAATTCAAATTTTATTTATTTGAATATTATTGTAACCAATTAACTGCAAGTCTGTGAAACTCGGGGGAATTCTTTCATGGTTTTCTGCTGGCTTTCCTCCCAGTGAGTGATAAAGGAAGTTCAGAAATTTACTAATTGATCATCACAGGCATCGCATAATTGAGTCATGTTTAGAATGAAATTGTGATTCTATAATTTGGAAAAGTGTGCCAGGTTTCAACTGAAGTCTTTTAAATCCCTGCAAGATTCCCAGCTAAGTATACAAGTTGGTTCTCACTGCAGTTCGGTGATCAAGAGATTGACGATAAAAGAAATCAAGCACATATAAAAACTTGATCATTCCCTTTAGTTTGTATATACAGTGTAAATATACAAAGAACTATAGACTGAATTGAATGCCTCACAGCGGAATGAGAACTGTTGCATTGAAGTCTTTTTTTCCTGATTGTTCACACTCAATACCCCAGAACTATGATACACTAGTAGTGGTAAAAATAGACTTGCTCCACATTTCTATTCATATCCTGTTCAATATTTAAATTGTCTTACGGTTGAGAAATTAGAATTCATGACATTCGTTGGCAAGGAATGGATGATTACTTTTAGGTTACTCATCCGTTATTAATCCTGTTTGCTTGGTTTACACCTAACTTGATATTCCAGAGGGACTAAGGTTCAAACAGATATGTCCAGAATGTGTTATTTCTTATATCACTAATGCATTCAGTGATTAGCAAATACTTTTTTCAATGAAGGCTGGAAATTTCTTTGTATCATAAGTTATTTTTATGCGACATTTTTATCAAATTAATTATATATTGCAAAATTGGACAAAGATTCTGTTTCTACCAATGGCTGCCTGATCATTTATTTCTTGCTATAAATAGAATCTGAGAGTTCAAAGAAATTTGGTAATCGGTAACATGCCCTACCTGTACATTTAATTATTTGTTTATGGGTCAGAATTTTGAATGTATTTTTTTTCTAAAAGGAAAAGATTGATGATCAGTAAACCTCCTGTCCTTTATTAAAATTGGTCAAATGTCATGGTCACTGAAAACTTAAAAACGCATACTTTCAGTCACTCAACTTTGGTTATTAAGACTGTTTGCTTACTGTCCACAAGAGGAAATTTGCAAAAGGTTCTGGATAAAAAAATTGAAGATAATTGAGTCTAAAGCCAACAAAAATCAGAACAAATTTCCAATATGACCTGGATTAGCAGTACATGTGGACTGAGGATTGTGTTTGGTACATTTTCACATGACAGAAAATCTCAAAATTTATTGTTACTCCATTTAATTTTGTTGAGAAGTTTGAGATATTTAAAGGAAAAGTTGTGCTCAGTGGAGGTGTGTGCTCTATAAGTGCATTTGTTGAATATTATGATGTTTGAGATATCTTATTAACCTAACTAAAATCATCAGCTCAGATTATCACTCATTGACACAAAAGCCCTGAAACCTGCATAAGAGTGAGTAATGATGATTTTGGTTATTTCACAGTTTGGCTTTGGTCAGTGAAGTATGAAAATTTCCGATTATCTGCCACAGAGACTCTCATTATCGGCAAGAACGGGCAATATTATTGGTCAAGCTTGCTGACACAAAGGACATCTTAATGGGCTAACAGGATCAACAAACACCAGAGGTGGCGCCAGTAATAGTGGGTCAACATTAGCGTGTCTTGTGGGTGGTCAGGGCGGGACAAATCCACCTTTTTTATTGATCTGTAGTGTTAGTACAGTCTGTCTGGCTGGTCCTTTGTATTGAATCTACTCATTATGTAGTTTTCAGGAAATTGAGGTGTGCAAGCTTATAAAGATTAGAATACACTTTGAAACAGGAACACAGTGCAGAATTGAATAATTTTTCTCTTTTCTATATTCCAAAGTACTTTGAAATTGTGGTAAAATCACATTTTAGTAATGTATCAAATGCTTGTATTATAGTCCAAATAAGTGACGAACTTCTGTCAGATATAAAGTAATGTAGCATGCAGAACACATAGAGAATTGATTGCTATATCCTTTTAAAAAAATTAATTAATCTTAAAAATATATACAATATAAATATAAACTAAATTATTTAAGTATTTCTACTAATAAAGATAATGATTTTAAGTTAAGGAATTCTGAAGTTATAATCCTAAAATAATTTTTCCCCTTTTCTTGGTGTGACTGGTATGGGGATGATATATCAGAATTTTCTTCTCGCAGGTAATGTTCCTGTTTGAAATAATAATTATTATTATACAGTTTCACTTAATTTCCGAGGCTCAACCAAATGTATTTCTTCTTTGCTGCCAACCAAAGTTGTGAGAGATTATATACAGTCAGAATGGTGTAGTTCCTCTTCACTCCAGGAACATACCAGTTGTTTGCAGATTTAGGTGTATAACAGGTCACATGAGGTCATCTTTTCAGTCATGTGGCTTTTGTTTACCTGATCCTAACCCTCATGTAAAGGGGATTATCTCTCCATGAGGTTGTAAAGAGGTGTACTTTACATGTCAGGGGGGTTTCCTCATGTGGACAATGTATTATCTTGTTAACTGTTGTGTATACTTTGAGGAAAATTGAAATGAATGAGATATTTACACACTTTCTTGGTAATAATCACCCAACATGGTTTACTTTTTTTATGAAGATATAAAAAGGATTTCTGTCTGATCATGCTGGATGCTATATCTAGAGTTTTATACTTGTGGTCACTAATATTCACAGTGTCATATAATAAACTGTTGAAAGTTTTAAAACTGCAAAGCTTGTTTCAGCCTTTATAGAAATCCTATAATTTGAGGAATTGGGTGTGTTCCAGAAAAGTGTTATTCCACAGAAACCTTTGTCTCAATACACATTCCCTTGCCACCAAACTCACTGAACAAAAAGATTCTCACCTCAACGCTGTACTTTTGATGTATTTTTGTGTTGCATGCCCTTATCAAACCCTGATAAGTTTATTTCTCATAGTTTCTCAAAACAGCTCATAGGGAAAGCCATTTTGCATGTCACATGTGGCATGTCAAAATTATAGGTTTACCACTCCTTATAACAGTATGCTGAATTTATCTTTATATTTAAAGATAAAAATCTAATTTGAACCTTCCACACTTAAAAAAAAAAACAGCACAACAAGTGTTCGTCAAGGTCCAGCAAATTTTACTCTTGTTTGACAGTGATTGGGTTACTTACTAAGTGACAAGTTGTCACTAAGGTCCAATTTACAAGAAAATCAGGCCCTGCACAATAAAATTAGGCAATGGGGCATGTTACCCATTTGCTATTAATAACCCCTGCTTTATAAGCTGTACCTCAGCATTTTCCAGGTGTTTGGGTTTTAAAAACTACTGTGATGTTGTCAAGACTTTACTGCATCAAACACTTCACATTGACATATTTTCTTGAAATAGCTGGTTTTAAACTGTAAATGGCATTTTCACGAAATTACTGATTTACAAACTGCATGTGCCTGTAGACATACACAAGGCAGATAAATATGTCCGCCAGTGCTGTTAACATGCAGCACCCCACGTGTAACTGCTAACTTTAAATTACGCCGAGGTACTGACGGCTGCCTCAGTGTGAACTAGCGGCAGAGAGGAATCTTCATGCAGTGTGATTGAGTCATCGGTTGAAAAATAGACTGATGCCCGTGTTCACACCTTTGGTGGTCTACATAGCAAACCCCAGGTTCAAGGTTCAAAAGAGAGCATTATTTGTGGGTATGAGTACAAGTCTGTGTCATTTTCAGTTGCTTTAGTACGTCAGTCTGTTAATAATTTTCTCCAAAGGAATATCAGCTTGTCACATTTTGTAATAAAAATAATCTTCTGTGGTTTCCTGTTAAACTCCAGTAGGAACATTAATATTGTAATTATTAAGCAGGTGCCTTAGTACAAACAACTGTTTGGCTAGTTATGAATGACTCATGTATAATTTAATTTTTTATCTGAAATGGCTAAACTAATGAGAATATTGGCTGTACTTGTATTTATAAAAAGGGTGTATGTTTTAAATAAGGAAACATTAGTCCCTTTGATGTACAATACAGTCTGTAAAAATAATGCAAGATCATGTGTCTCAGGAATTTTCTCATTTGTGATATTCAACTATAATATACCAGAAAATATTATCACTATAATGTTCTAGAGAACTGCAAACAACAAAAAAAATGTACTACAAATGTAACATATGAAACAATGTCAGAGTACAGCATGCAGCTCATGGCCAAAGAGATAGCAAACAATGTTTTTTCCCATTTACACAGATAGTGCTTATATTAATGTAGTGTCAACACGGTAGGAGGGGAAAGTGTTGCATTTTGTTTTGCAATAAGGTTTTACATCATGTGTCATAAATGCTTTATTTCATATTGCTTAGTGTTAAAACACAAACAAAAACTGTATAACCAAGATAATATGAAAAAGTATATTTCCCCCAAAAATTATATGATTAGAAAATACATCAACACTTGCTCTATGGATCATGTTTCCAGTGATGGTTGTCAAGGACTATTGCATTGATCATGTTGTAACTTATGGTTGATGAGTGTGGTTGCTATCGGACACCAGGTTTCCATGGGAGACAGACTGTATTTGCTGAATGCCTTGTCTAACTCAATACCACAGTAGAATTTACCAATTTTGATCCAAGTCCCAACTTCAAAGAGCTGAGTTCTTCTTGATTCTTCTTGAAGACGTGCTGTCGTATACAATTAGTCTGGTCATTTGTTTTTTGCGATTGTGTATTCAGTTTCATTTGTTTGTGGCTTTCATCTTGAACAAAACCACTGGAGGATTTCTTGTAGATATAACTGTTCATTAAGGATTAGTCAACGCTGGCAGGGTTTGTCCGCATCGCATTTTCTCAACAGATGTTCATTTCATTGGTAAATAACAAAATTAGTGAATGGTTTGTATTTTGCTATTGGATTATATCCCTCTTTCATGTGAAACAAGATTTGGTTTTGTATTTATGTATTGGAACATTGTAAGTAATCAACATTAATCAGCTTGGGAATCAATGTTTAACTTTTTTATCAAAGTAAAGTTTCAAAGTAGGCAGGATGTACAAATTATAAGGGCTGGTCTAATTCCTGGAGGTTTGGCAGAGATTGAGAATCCGACAGAAATTTGTCTGATTCACATAATGTGAAAGAAGTGGAAGAGATATCAGTGAAGAAGATTTAAATGACTTTTGATGTTACTTCATGTTTAAGGCACTCGTGTTTCTTCATCAAAGGTAAGTCTCTGGGTTATTACATTATTCACAAGTATGAATTTGAAATGGGAATCCATCATTGCAGAGTTTAAGGTTTTGTAATGAAATATTGAGAAGGTTCAGATAATATACAAGTCAGAAATATTGAGAGGTTCAGACAGAAATCTGTAAAACACTTTCCTGAGATATGTTTAATAGAGTTAGACATAACATATTCACACTGAGTAAAAACAAATAACCCAGATTTGCATGGCTCAGGTCAAAAATTAGTAAAAGTTTATTTATGTTCTGTTTTAATTCATATGATATTCATGTATTTATTAGTGTGAAAGTATAATTATAAAGCATGTTAACTTGTTAACCTGAATGTCCCAATTATTGCACAATTCCTTGTAAAACATTTTCATGGTAGAGATTAAGACATAGATCTAGGTAGTGTGGGTACAATACAAAGCTCAGGTGGACCGTCCCAAATTCTTCATGCTTAAATCAAGAAATCTGAAGAGAACCCAGAAGATGTATTCTTACATCATTGTATATATGACTTAAATATTAGTCCAAGGTTGACATCTTGAAAACTAGAAATCTGGAACTTTTATAAATAAACTTTCATTCTCATAATTCTATTGCCACCTTCATTCTCATTCAGTAGACAGTGGTGCCCACTTTAGGTGATGGACATGCAAATGAAAATATGCAGTAAATGAATGGAATGTACAGGTGATTGGCTTCCTCTATGAAAAATAAAAGTTCTCTTTTCAGTGAATTTCCCCTACTCCACTGACCTTCACTTATACACGGTACAGTGAGTGTTCATTATCACCGAACTTGAGGCTGTGTTATTCATTAACTGCACTGGACAGGATGTTAGTACTTAAGCTCTCACTTTCATCTGGCAGGCATTATACCATGTACTGCCATCCCCTCATTGCATCTCCAGGAAAAGAAAGAGGGCTTTAAACTAAACACCAATGGAAGGTGGGCAAAGCCGATTGTGCTGAGCTCAAAGATGCTGCACCCGTACATGCAAATTAGCCTCATTGTCAAACTGAAGTCAGGGAGAAATATTCAAGCTCTGCCCTTTGGCATGTCCAGTCTAGAACATAATAGGACCTATCGGTTTTGCCGTTCACTCTTCAGTCTCCGTGGCAGGGGAGGGCAGTGGCCATTGACTTGCAGATAGGGTGTAATCTGTAAATGCTGATGCCCTAAAGGTTTTCCCTTGGGCGTGAGGCTTTAGAAATGTCAGACTGCCAGTCATATGGTAAAAGCCCTCTGGTCGGAGGACCACTTATGTATCTTGTATAATACCGCCCAGATGCCGTGAAATAAATAGTCTGATCCCTATCAATGGGTGGCAATTTGACCGGATTAATGTAATGAACAGCGAAGATTAACTCAAAGGTCAAGGCTGCTGCCATAAGGTCAGTATCTAACTGCTAAAGGTCATATTATCTTTGTTGTTAAGCTGTTTTTGAAATGTTTATCTTGCTTTCTTATATTCAATTCTATTTGGTGTATATTAAATTATTAATTAAAAATATGATACAGGTGCAATTTTTTATTTAATTTTACACACAGTATTTCATCTAATTAAAAAATCATTGTTTTATTATTTTGGTCAAATGTTCTCAGTGTTGATGATTTAAATCATCAGTGGAAAAAAAAGGCAGAGGTATTGGCATAAGGGGCATTTAATATATGAGATGATTAATAAAAACTGTAACATTGGTAATTTCTGTCAGTGATGTGGAAAGGTTGAAAAAAATATTTTATTTATAAAATGTTGTAAATGTTAAATAATGTAGAATTTTTCTGCATGTAAATGGCAAATTAATGATGTAAAATGTATACAATCTTAGACTAAAAACATATCATTATTTGTTATGATAATGGTATTAGCAACAAGAAAGTAGACACTTGCCGTATGTACTGACTGTTGCTGTTAAATAAATGAGGCTGAGTCAAGTCTACACTGACTCACTAGGAAAGAGTCTGAATGCAACCTCCGCCCGCGAGCATGTTTGGTCTGGTTCTCACAACAAAAAACAGTTCCTGTGCGGAGATTGGTGTTTTGAAGGTGCTGTAGCCTATGTAACCCCAGGCTATGTGAAGCTGTTATACAAGCACAGCCAGGCAGCTGCAGCGGCTGTTTTGTAGGCTGCTCCAGCACCTGACAGCCACAAGCTCTCATAGAAATAAGAGGAATCGCCATTAACCCCTATTGTGACGTAAACTGGCAAATACATGTTTAACATACAAGTGGTTCCCACACATACATACTGTATTTTTTTGCCTAAAAGAACATACTTTGTTTGGTTTTGTGTTTTCAGGCTTCTTAATTCATAATATTAACTAATATGAAATTGTACCATATTAATTAACTTTGAAATAAATATCCTTTCAACATATGAAGCATCATTTATACTGTATCCACATAAACATCTCTCATGTGTCAAATTAACACATACAAGTCAAAAGGTAAAAGAATGATATTACCAATATTATAATGCCAGATCTTTGGTGTAGCTTATAAAAGCAAAAGACTGACATTGTAATAAATCAGAGCTTCTTTGTCATTTGTGAATGATGAAAATAAAAAAAATGTCCAGTCATTCAGTGTCCCTCCATATTAGATTCGTAAGATTTTACATGCTGATTAAAAGTTATATACTCTGTATAGGTTCTCTTATGGAGAAAACACAAAAAGGGAATCTATATGACCAACCACGACTACATTTTCTCATTTTATTTTTGGCAACTAGTCACTCACAAATTGAGTCTGAATATTTTAACAATTTTTGGCTTTAGTCATGAAGACTATTTTTAAAAAAATTGTTTACTCTAGCTCTAGACTTGTCACCTGAGGAAGTATTTACTGTAATTTAGACAACATGTTCCGATGACTTATGAGCCTAGTCAACTCTTATGATGACCCCATGACCAAGCTCTTTTTGAATCACCTTCCTCTTAGACAATCAAACAGAGCAGTAATGCTGATAACACAGCCTCCATTCTGCTGTATTAGTGCCGGTACTGAAGATACGAAGGTCATTACAGTAATGAGCAGAGTGCCAGTCTATAGCATCGTTTATTGTATCTGTGTAATGTGTTCGACCAGACTCTGAGTCATCCTAGCTCTTTATTGTGGTTTATTCGTTAGGAAGCATTTCTTGTTAATCAATAGCAATAATTCAGTTCAGAGCCTCGACCTGCAGTGACTGATTTACCACATAGTCATACATCCTGAGAAGTCAGATGGGTAGACCAGATAAGAAAGAGCGGATAATAAGCCAGATTACATTACAGATTTGTTATTTTTGCATGAAGAATAAAATATCAAAAGATAGTATTTGTACTGATGGAGGACATGGACAAAACATAAATGCATTAAGATAATAAAAATTGCTATTTGAGTTTTATACAGATTTTATTCATATCTGTTTATTTAAAGAATTCTGTATCTCCATCTGAGACATTTTTTTTAGGTTCTGCAAATTCACAGAATGCCTTTGTCTCAGTGTTATTGATTTTGTGTTATTAATAGTATGACCTATAATGATTATACTAATGGTTTATATTTGACAAACTTGATGATTAGGCTCATATATGCAAATATTTCAATTTATTTATAGCTGTGCAAACTGTAATGACAGTAAAGTGTTTACCTACACAAAGAAAAATTATCTGACTGGATCTATCCCCTTTTTTTTACAATATTTGTTTTTGCTGGCGGTTGCAGCCTGCATTTTTGAGTGCTGCTTAACAAAGTATACATATACATTGCAGAATTCCATTCCAGTTTCAGACTACATGGCAGGGTGGTAGCACACACTTCTTGTCATTTATATCCTGTTGTTCAACAGGCCTGATGGCTATCACACCTGCCAGCCTTCGTGTATAATAACTTATTATTTTTGTGTCATACCATCAAGAAACCCATGAAAGGGGCACTCGTTTGTGAGTGAAAAATGGCTGTGGGGCACAGCCTTCCTGGTAAGCCTGCAAAGCGCTTACCCTGGGTGGGGAACATCTGTGAAAAATCTTATCTGGGTTGTTATTGGAAATCATGATCTGGCTTTGAGTCCTGTATTCTAGCCCTAGAACACTGAAGCATGTTGGAGCCATCTCTTTATCTAGATGTTCACCTTATTACTGTAAAAGTTTAATGGGGCTTTCTTTGGTGTGCATCCTACTGCTCCATTATGATTTGTAGAAATTGGTTAAGTAGTTTTGCATAATCCTGGTACTAAAATAACCTTTAAACAAACAGTTATCAGTGAAAACATGACTTCCTTAGGAATAATGAAACCTAAGTAAAACATGCTGCCAAAAATAAATCCAGTGCCTTACAAAAGGAAGTTACAATATTAAATAATTTAACTACTGGCTGGTAAATTATGCAGGGGCCAGGACTTTCAGAAGTTTGAGACAACAGAGTTTTACTCTAGTACATGCCGAGGTAGTCCACCCAGCATTACAGGGCTACTCAGTGGGTTAATTGGATGTTCTGTTGTGGTGAAAATCCTTGATTTTTTGTGCGCGTTATTGGCAGTGATGCATTGCCTGACCTTGAACCTTTGTGCGTGATTGTTAAATTTCTGCATCTGTCTGCTAGAGTGGAATCCTGAGTATGATAACAGCATGGGTTTATTCTGCTTACTTGGTAAGATTTGATCAATTATTGGGGTAGTTGTTGTTTTGAAATTTTCACTTGCTTTTATATTACTTTGATTATGTTTGTAGCTAGAAAAAAATTATATTTGTGTCTTTCGCATTTGCCTGCATGTAGAATTTATGCAATTTGATTATTTATTTCATTAAATGAGAAAGAATGAATTGTATTAATTCAACATTTGTTCATTTTCCTGGAAGAATTTGAAGAAAATATGACAGATTATGATATGCATCTTTTTTGGGAAATATCAAAATGATTTTTCATATGCAGAAAGCCCAAAAGTGAAAACTAAATAAAAAAGAGTTCCTCAGATCTTGTGAGGAAATTCTGAGGTATTTGTTAAATAATTTTTTATGGACTAGCAGGACTGCTTAAGGGTAAGTACAATAATGATAAAGAGATTTTTTTTTCATGAATGAACTCCATTTATGCTGTCAGATCAATGTATACACAGAAAAAAATTATTTGAGGACACTTGTTAAAGAATAGAACCTCATTTATAACAGTAAAGACAAATCTTGAATATGTGTGTGTGTATGTTTTTGTAACACGGGTGAAATCTGGTGGTAGTGAATACAGATCCAAGGTACTACACACAATGAATTTGGTTGATGTTCATGTTTATTGCTGCTAAAGACGTTACGCGGCCAGGGGGTCACGCTAATAGGATTCAATAGCTTTGTTTGGGGAGACAGGGTGGAAAACTTCCTAGACCTGCCCTGGGTGTCAAGTGAATGATAGCGGTACATGCAGACCTGTGACCTCGCATGTTTTATGAATGAGTTTTGCACACACTGGACCAGGTTTGGCTATCTGTTCATACTGGAATACAGATATAGATGAATGAGTGCTGTTACTAGTGTGTATATCATGTAAGTGACAAGTGATTACTAATGTACTCCTGATAAGTAACTTGGAAATAGGGATAAAGAATATTACTTTGGACAACCATGAGTCGTTGCAGACTTGCATGCAACAAACTTGTATAACAAAACAGGTTGCCGACAAAACTATATAACAAAAGTGTTGAGAGGATGAGGTAAATTCCTGATTTTTAAGGATAAGGACACACGTGTACACACATGTACATACACAATTGTTCTTTGCATTCTTTGACAACAATTTTTTTCTTCAATTTTTTTCATTTTCCAGTTCAGTCAAAATGCATGGAATTTTGGAGGGATTTAAAGCAAGAATGGTATTTTAGGGTAATTAATAAGCGGCCTTGGTGCTAAATAATTATGGAAAAAACTATGGAACGATAGAAAGTAGGAGCAGTGATTCAAGTTGTTTCTTTGTCTGCATGATGTAAGTTCAGTCCTTTAAATCAGCATACATTTTGTCAGATGGTCAGTCAAGCACAAAACAGTTAGTTGATGGATCTCATATGAATTCACCCATGGTGGTGCTGGAATACAGTTTTCCCTTAGTTCAAGTAGACAAGGACAGGTGGCACTGCATATAACAAATGACTTCATGGAGTCAGGCACAGTTTGGTGCCTGGGTTGACTTGGAATGTCAGCCATTGTAGCTACTGTCATAACTAAACCAAATGAAACAGGAACATTAGTTTACGTAAACATTTGTAACTGTAGCTATGTCAGACTGCGAGTTAGGACTAAGGGCCTGATATAACACTGAATTAGTTTACACCTTGGTTACAAATATTATTGCTGCCCAGAAATGTTAGTTTATTTTTGTTGGCTCCTTGATTAAAACTATTAGTGATATTGATGAAACAATGAGGTATAATCTAATAAAAATTGGTCCAACAAGAGAAAAACTTTTTAGGACATTCTGAATCTGTGCTGTATTGGAAATTTTGCAATAATTATTTTTAGGGTCTCTCCCTGCAGATATGACTTTTTTTGCAGCTTACAGACCTAGCCCTTTTTTTACTCTCTCATCTGATTTGATAAATCTTTTAAAGGCTTTATGGTAGAAAAAAATGATTATTTAAATTAAATTTAAAATTTAATTGATAATTTGATTGATAATTGATCACTGGACTAAACATAATAATCAATTACAAATTTCCAAAAGGCTTGGCAAAAATTTATTGCTTTTGATTAGTACTCCCAGGACTCAAATTGATATAAGTTTTCTCTTGACTGCAAGCATTTCCCAGTGCTGCCCCAGAAGACTTATAACAGCCACAAACAGTAGCAGGTTGACTTTGACAAAAAGTTAACCAGCAGGTTTACTAACCAGATGAAAAGAGAAAATTTGAGATGACAGTATTGTGCTCGGTACGGCTTGATAATGCTATCAGTCATAATGAAACAGAAAAATGAGGCTGCAGTAAAGGATAGAGTCAATATTAGCTGCAATTTAATTATATAATTACAGGCAAGATAATCCAGAGTGTTTTATGGAGCGAAAGAAATCAAAGGATACAGGACAGAAAGACTAATCCCTGTGGCAAAATAAGTTCCTGCACAAATATAAGCTTTTGCAATTACCAGTATGCCCTGGAGGACTTCAGCTGAAGAGTTAATTGAGGTTCGTTTTCTAAATGACCGGATGATAAATGGAGTTTGCTATCTATGTCATTACAGTCAATTATCAAATGAAAACCTCAGAGAAACCCGGATTCAACGAGATAAATTGTCTCAATTTTAACATGGTGGTATTGTTTTTGCAATGTTGAATGGTCTGTCCTTATTTGACTGATGTACGGTTACATAGTCCTCTTTCAAACAACTTTGAAGTGGTGTGTCTTTGATGTTAGACAGCTTTTGTTATGGAAAAAGATCTGTTCTCTCAGTGCATATGAATGTTAAATATCATATTGTTTGTGGGAATAAGGAGACGTTGGTGTGATTTATAGCATGGCTTAAGCTTCCTGGGAGTGAACAAATTATAGGGTGTCACCGTGAATAGCACAGACTCACTCCATATTCTATTGTGTTGTGATTATAGCCTGGGTTACAGTTACTCTGACATTAAGAGTAATAAATTTTACGTGTTTCTCCTCTAGACTTACTCTGTCTAGTGTATACTTGTACACCTTGTGTTCTGATGCTTATTAAAGGGTGAAGACCTGTAATTAACCACCTCATTAGATGAATAAATAGTCCCTTATAGACGTTAAGAATTATATACCTCTCTTAGTAATAAATCATATGTAGTTTCAACAGGATAGCATGGCAGTTTATTTGGCTGTCTGCATATTATTTAGTATACAGACACTAGACTATTTTCTGTTTCACAGAATATTATACAAGTAAATATAATCAGGAAAATTTTTTTAGTAATATTAATGAAATATCACCAAGAAGCTTTTTCAAGTCGTCATAATTAATTATTTCTTCAAACAGGAGTCAGTTATGTTCACTTGTTTTCAGACAACCATAGCACTTTACTACCTGGCAAAAGGAGATTAGAAAATTTATTAACTTGGGAAATGCTTTTAAGCTATTGGTAAGTTAAATCCTGAAGCAAGCTACCTCTAGGGAGTTCTTGGAGGAGATAACCCTTGTGCATGATCTTCATGCCATTGTAGTGTAGACTTCTTAGAGGACAATGCAATAATTGATACTCCCAGTTCGTCCTTAAGTGGACTTTATGGAGATATTATGTGAAATATTGTGGGGTGAGCCAGCTGTTTTATTCTGAATTTTATTTGTCACCAACCCCCCTGGCTGTAGGTCCCTAAGAGGATAAAATAAGATTTATTTCAAGGGCTGATCCCTGCCTGAGCCTGTAATTAATGAAGAAAGATACCAGTCTAAGAGGAGGGAAGCAATGAGAGAAAAGAAAGAGGGAACAAGTCATCAGCAATTGTGAAGAGGTAGTTTTGGTTAAGATAAAAACTGAGTCAATACTTTGCCACTTTGAAGCTTGGTTTGAAACGTCAATTATAGATCGACTATGGAAGGCTAGCCCCCAACAGCTGCCGGAATTGTCCTTTGATGTTCGTCACTGACAGCACGTGATGAATCACCTCTGCTATTCAAAGCGCTCCTTCGGCCCATGAATCATGCTGATAAAACCAGATTTATGACGTTGTGATTATACATTTTTCTTCATGCAAGGTTTTATTCTTACTTCCCTTTTGTGTGAAGTCTTCTATGAAAAGCCCGGATGACTTTGGTGGTTCTCCAAAGATTCCGGTATCAGGGCATAGGACTGTTAAGAAAACTTAGTCAGAAAAGCCCCTGGTGCAACTAGTAGATGTGTTTTTACGTTAATTGGATACTGGGTTGCCAGCTGATCACTATGGTCCCACTTACGTACTTGACGTAACTCTGTTACGAAAAGGTTCTCTGGGATCTTGAAGAAGGTTTAATTGCCTGCTGTTGGTGGAATATAAAATGTTTATTGCGGTACAGATTGTGTCCAAAGCTGCCTCACAGTTTTTGTGCTCAATGGCTAAGTCATCTAAAGGAATATGAGGATATCCCTTACTCAATGATGATGAAAAGTTAACCATAACAGAAATGGAGATAATTGCACAAAAAAAGTTGAGTATAAAAAAATATTGCTCATTTATCAGGTAATGTTTCATAAACTCTGTGATTGCAGTATGATTTATTTGGGAAGCAGATAAATACCATAATTCTGTGTTCTAGGTCATTGATTGAAATCAAAGTCTTGTTCAAAATCTGGCAGGGCTCGTCAATAATGGTTAACTTCTTACTTGGGGTAAGTGAAAATGGCGATAGAGCGACCAAAGTGGGTCAATACTTGCCTCACTTGGCAAGTTGGTCCAACATATACCTATAAATTCAGTTAGCCATTTTTTTACTTGAAGAAATGAAATCATTATGTAATATCTCCTTCTTATATTACCTGTATGTTTATCTGTCCAAATACTAAAGAGAAATGTTATTAGCAGTCAAACATAAGCACATGTTTATTGTTGAAAATAATCATATGGAACACTTTTTTGTGTTTGAAGCTGGCAGCTGCAATCACTGATTTTTGTAGAACAAGTAATAATCCATGCAGAACAAGTAAAAGCTAGAAGTTACTTGCCTTCAGTGGCACAAAAGTTAATGTTGAGCCCTGTCTGATCATTTTCTGTTCAATACAAAATTGTATGCAGTTTGTATGTCAATAATAAGTGTATATTTGGCTTTGTGTATAAAGTTCCATTAACAAATTGAGAGAGGAATTTTTTCAAGGTGTCAAATCATTTTGCACTATGGAAAGTCTTGTGGATTAAATTCATGGAGCTGATTTGGTCAAAGATAAGGTTGAATAACAATCCTTCATGTTTGCAACTTTTGAATATATTGTGACTATAAAAATACTGGTGCTTACACCTGTTGGAACATTTTGGTACTGTTGGAAATAAATTGCCATATCAAGGAAGTATTTATCAGTGATTAAGTACTAAAGTACTTGAGGGCCCTGGACTCCGACTTAGACTCAGGTACCAAATGATTGAGGCTCGAGGAAAGTGGACATTCTTGAATTAAGAATGAGATAAGTCAGCATTAAAAAAATGGAGGCAGTAAGCTCCACCAAAAAAAATTAAAAATTTTTTAAAAAATTAAAAAAAAAAAGAGTGGACTTTGACTCACGCCTCAAGGTCTTGGACTTGGGCTCGAGTGGCATGGACTCAGACTTGTACTCGGACTCTAATGGTGTGGACTCGACTACATTACTGGTATATATCACATGTTAACAATGGTCATCTATTACTGGTAAGCCAAACTGGAGAAGGTACTCTAAGAAGGCGTCTTGGAAGTGTTCCCTTGTTTGTTGATATACAGCATGGTGCCTTTGTGGTGTTACTTGGTCAAAGCCTGGAGATTAATTTCTGTTTATTATTCTCCCTTATGATACAATCATATGTTCAGCAAGAGGTAGAAGGGATTATTGGGTAAAAGCAACCCTACACACATATTAGATTGAATTATATCAGCTTTTATGCTAAAGCATTAAACAATTGAGGTCCTGTGTATAGGATCATGTGTTGTTGCATGCGCATTAAAAATTTAAGTTTTCACCAGGTAGCAGCAGATTAATTAATGTTTATCATTAGGTCCAATGGCAAAACTTTTGTAATTTCTTTTTTATTTGTGAAACTTCTTTAAACTTATTATTAATGTGATGGTGAACATCTGTACAGTTTACTAATATATGATATTCAGGAAGTAGTTTTGATAAAATAAACAGTTTTCACCATTAATGTTTCATGGAAACTTAATGTTATTTATCTGACACTGTTCAAGAACATGTCTCTCTGTTTTTTTTCAGGTTTTAAGGATTTAGGAAGATAGCATCAGTCCAATCACCATGGCAACTGCATCAGAGGAGCAGGTTGCCTTGCAAATGAAAAATGACCAAAAAGCATCACCAAAGCATGAAAAAGTAAGAGTGAATCTCTTGTAACTGCTAAAATATAACAGTTATTCTGTATAAAGAAAATGAAGGAAGATATAATTGATACAAGAGTGTCAATGCAAAGAAAGTGTCAGATATATCAGTGGTGCTCTCTGGTGGCTGAGAGATAAACTAATATAGCTTATTTTTTTAGCTGGAAAATGAAGAATAACATTTAGTACAATTTAATGACATTTTACTGTGTGACTTTAATGGTATATTGATTTTAAAAAATACAAGGACTTAACATTTAAATATAATATATTTATATGTTTGGTCCTTGTATTTTTTAAAATCAATTAATTAAAAGTCTACTGACTAGGGTAGAATTATTACTCATGTCTGAGTGATTCTGACTGGCTCAGAATCAGGAATTGACTGCTGATGTAGGCCTACTTAATACATAATAAACAAATAAATTAATGCAGTATCCTTTAGCATGGAATCTTAAATTATCACAAGTCCTTGTATATAATATTTAGCCTCTATAGGTTTGTTATACCAGCATACAACATGCAAATTTTTCTGCCCCACCAGAGCTTCTTTCTCTCTTGCATTTCAGTCAGTAACATAATGGCATCCTTTCATGTTATGATGGGGCCCCTGCTTATTTTAGGGGGCTCTTTGTAATAGGTTTTTACTTGACCTTTTTTTTAATTCAGTTATTTTTATTATTATAAAATTTATACACATCATTTCTCAGTGACAATTTTATTAAAAATCTAATATGTATATCTCTCTCAATGCACATACATCCATTTAACATTTTACTGACCGATATTTTTAACATTTCACAAAATCAGTAGGTCTCTGATTATATCTGAGAGGCTGTTTTATGGTATTGTTGGCTTGAGAAAAGTCATCTGCATGTAGTGTGGAAAACATCCATTCACACTCTGTATGTCAGACTGCTTAATTGCATCCAGGACTTAATTACACTTGACCAGTGCAGCATAAATAGCTGCCTCTGTTACCATTTCAAAGGATTTCTAGGATGTGTCCATTTGTTACACAAAGTGAAAATTCTGTGATGTTGGTTAAAATAAAGAGAGGTAGATAATGACCATTCAGTTGGGTGAGTACAGTGGTACTTACCACTCTATGGGGATGAAAGCCACAGGTGTGCTCTTGAACCTGTAAAAAGATCTACTACTTACTATGCATGGTCAGGAAGCCAGCCTCATATTGACAATTAAGACAGTGAAAGTGACTTTTGGAGTAAACACTTAAGAAGCATTTTGCATAAAGCCAGCTTAAATAGGCCACAGTGGTAGGCTGGTACAATTACTTGGTTGAACCTGTAACAAGCTTAGTAGAAGCTTTAAAGCACTCAAAGTGCAATCATAAGGTTTAACCTGTCTCAAGCTGAGCTCAGACAGAGGATGTCTTCAGTACAAGAGGGTTGCAGGGTCAGGATTTTATCTTTTATAATTTTATCTTCAACTTATATGAGCAATGAAAATGAGTGGTTTGATTTTTCAGTCATATGATACCAGTATATTATTCTAGACACAATGGTTCTTGTGATCATAGTAGATTGTTAAAACCAACAGTGTATGGAATAACAGTGCAATAGTGAGGAGATTTAGGGTAAAATTATTTAGAAATTTGGAAATGCCAGAGACAGCGCAAGGAAAGTTTGGTTTGGTAAGACCTTCTAATAGCTGTCATGTGACTCATATTATGTGAATGCAGGGGACATGTTTAGTGTATAAGTTTTGTTTTAAACTATTTACACATGATACTTACTCATGAATTAATAACAGTTTTTCAGGATGTTGTCAGAAAGCTTTCTTGTATAAATCATTCAAAAGAAAAAAATTTACTTTGAGCGTATTATCCATCACTATTTGTTATCTGTACATATTGAGAATAAGTTCAAACTAATCAAATAATACAGGAATTTAGATGTCTAGTACATATGATTGTAGTTTGGTGTAAGAGTATTTGTTTCAGTAAAATTTAAAGCAAAAGCAGTAATTTTTTTTTGTCATGATAAATTGTTTACTTATATATATGATTAAAGTATAAAATCTATTACAGGAAGGAAGCCCAGATGAAAAAGCACCACTTAACAGCCATAGTAATAATCACCCCACGACACTCGGCGGCACAAACCATAAACAGGCCAATGGGGCGGTAGAAATCACGGAAGATGGAGAAATACCCACCGAGACAGAGGTCTCTACAAAACGCAAACCTGTCTGGTACAAACGTAAATGTATGATCGTGGGACTGGCCCTGTTTATATTAATTATCTGTGGAGCTATCATAGGCCTGGTGATTCACAGGTTCACAGGTAGGTGGCACCTATGATGCATGTTTATTGAAAGTATAATTTATTTAAATGATATATTTGTATTTGTAATAATGAAAAATAAAAGTTCCAGACAAGTATTATCATTTTTGGGTAAGATAATATGATGTATTTACTTTTATTTTTAATTATTCATCCATATATCTTCATTTTAATTTATTATTCATACTAGCTGGTTCAGTTCTGAGATGGAGGAAATGGTTACTCAGGTCTGTACATTATAAACTTTGTATTATATTTTTTTAACATGATGTAACCATTTAGCTATATGTCTCAAACAGAAGAATCATCTAAGTGTTAAGAAGTATTAAATACCATCCTAAAATATGAAGGTAAATCTATAATACAAGAGTTTTTGTATATTAATCAGAACGTCTTACACATATATTTTTTTTTCTGTTACAGTTGGAGATGGTATTGATAATGAGCCGAGCTTTATGTTTGCATCATACTATGGTGATCATATGGTTCTCCAACGGAGTCCTCGCAGAGCCTCAGTCTGGGGTTATGCTGACAATACCAAAGTCGGAAAAACAGTCCAGATTACTCTGGAGGGGAGCAATTACCACAAAAAGTATTCTGCAGAAATCAAAAGAGGTACATGTCTAAATTACTGTGTAAATGATCGCAGGTGGGAGAAAACCAGAAGTTCTATTGAAATGCAGTATTTTGTCAATGTTATTTACATTAATACCTAAATTAAGCATTAGTGCCTTCTTGAGATAATGCTGTCAACTAAAGTTATATGAAAAAATTCTTTGTATATTTTCCTAAAGAGAAGGAATCTAGAAATAGCTATTGAAAAAAATACACTACTAGAAACAGTTATATGAATGTAGTATTATATCTGCAATGAAAATTCAGATGAAAAAAATAGTGCTGAGCACAAACACAAGATGGCACTGATAAACCACAGAGGTATTATTATAAAAAATATATAGATATCACAAATTTAAAACACCAGACTAAGGTCCTTGGTGCTGTATATTTATATTCAGTTTTTGCAATGTCCTTAATTTTCAAGAATCTAGCACACCTAAAAATTCAATTTGGGTATATAATCACAATCTATTGTATCTTGAGAGTTACAGTGTATTATGAAGTGATATATATATATATACACACACACATATTTATTCATCATATTATCATATTGTTACTAATTTATCTTAGACTATTCATAGTCTTAAGGGAAAATTATTATTA
The DNA here is from genome assembly GCA_026874595.1 of Sipunculus nudus. Classification (NCBI taxonomy): domain Eukaryota; kingdom Metazoa; phylum Annelida; class Sipuncula; order Golfingiida; family Sipunculidae; genus Sipunculus; species Sipunculus nudus. The sequence goes on along the minus strand of CM049311.1, from coordinate 10,199,576 downwards.
AATGTATAATGATGTAATTTTATATTTTTTTCAGCTGGATCAAGGCCAACTTGGCATGTTCAGATGGATCCTGTTGAAAAGAAGGGACCGTACTCCTTGTCTGCCACACTAGAGGGCAGAAGCATCAAGCTGACGGACATCTTGTTCGGTGACGTGTGGCTGTGCTCGGGAGAGAGTAACATGAGATATGACCTTCTGTCAACGGTTAGTCTGGAGGATCTTGCTCTCTATCCAATATTACAATGAGAGAGACTTCATTTTCAGGCAGTGGTGATGATTGGATTATTAGTTCTCCAGATACACAGTTATAAGGAAACAATTAAAATTGTTAATCTATCAGTTTAAAAATTAACAAGAACCACTGCCAGACTTTTTCGTGTTTTTGTACCCCTGGGACTTTAATGAGAATTATATTATGTTTTCTATCAAAAGAATCCTTTGCTGTATGTGAAAGATGCATAGATCTACAATTGATGTTGATATGGGGAAAAAATCACAATTAATTAATTTATATTTTTGATTATATGATGGTGACAATTCATGTCTCCATTTACAGAAAAGTTATAATTGAACAGAAATGTTTTATTGCTAGCGGTTATGTACAGCATATACTTTACCTGAACTTCAGCTGAGCCTCATTGGCCATATTTCAGTTGTTTTTTTCTTGATTAAAAATGATTTCCCAATCTTGGCAGGTTTTCCATAGTGACAGTATTTATCAAGTAAGACATTGCTTTGGCCTGAACAACAATTATTGCTTTTGTTGGTTCAGACTTTCATGCCTATATATTTGTTGACTTGTTAAATGTCTATAGATGCAGGTTTAAGATGCTCTGGCATTTATTTTATGATTGTTAGGTCAAAAATGGAACCGAGGAATTGAAGGCAGCCACCAGGTACCGTGAAGTGCGTGTTTTCACGGCTGGTGTCGGAGCATCAACCATGGAACAGGAAGACCTGAAGAAAGTGGTTTTGCGCTGGAATCTGCCATCAAGAAGTGAGCCACTGTTTTTGTCCATGTAGAGTTCTAGAAAAGAATTTTAATATTTTAACTTACTGTAAAACCTGGAAATTATGACACCATTTTGACCTCAATAAACTGGTTGCATTTGAGAGTTGATCATCTGAGTTTTTATATAAAGAGTGAAAAAGAGTTGAGACTTGTAAAATAGGAGTCATTGTTTTGAGGTGGTCACTAAACCGAGTAGGTCATTAGGCAAGGTTTTACTATACAACAAAAATGTACATTGCTGGCTGTTGTATAATTAATGAAAAGTTCTGAAGGATATTATGTATAGACCAAAACAAGGTTTTCTTGTGTCAAACATAGACATGTAACATATTTGTTATTCATTGAGTAAGTTGATCCATGCCTGTTGAGTTTTGGCAGTTGAGAATAGTTTTCTGATTGGTTACCAGGTGTCATTGCAGTCATCAGTGCTAATGTTGGTTCCTCTTATTACTGTCCATTTCCTGACGTGTATTTTATATGATTTCAGATTCCCTTGATGGTTACAATTCAGACAACCAGTTCTCTGGCCTGTGCTGGCTGTACGGGAAGCGTCTGAATGAGGAGCTGGGGTACCCTGTGGGTCTGGTATCAGCTGCTGCCAGTACCAGTCTCATTGAATACTGGATGCCGAAGGAAATCAGCAAAGTCTGTAGAACTAATGTCAGCAACACTGAGTAAGCATCTCTTTAAAAATATATCTGGTTTTGTAATGTGTAAAAAGAACTAACTGGTGATGTGTAGTCTCAGCCTACATACTTCAACCAGAATCTTGAAAAAACTTCACTGTGTTTGAATGTACTCTGTGCGGGTCGAGCAAACCAGTTCACGAATGGGTTCAAGAACAAAGTTGCCCCCTAATATCTATGCTGAATGGCCCAGACAAAGAAACAGCCAGTCACAGTGGTATATGGAATTTATTTTTATGAAATATGCATATGATGGTCATCAACATCACATCCAAAATTTGATGGATAAATCCTTGGATATTACTGTAACCCTCATAACTTATTCAAGTTCTGTTCAGGACCTTTGACATAATGTGGCTAACAGACAAACCAACTAACTTGACCAAGGGGAATATATAATATCTCACCCCCTGGTGGAGGTAAAACTAGAAATGTAGTCAGAGACCACATATATACCTCCGCCAGACTGCTTGTCAAACATAATTATATAAGGTTGTTACACATGGTCCACCCGCCCCTTAAAACAGGTGAGCTCTGTTCTCTGGAGTAAATGCGGTGTCAAACATGTGTGAACAGTTTTAATATAGGTGAAATATGAAGATTTTTGCATATTAGTGTATTTTGTAGGATTTCAAAAGTAACAAGTTTGAAAACCCTAATTCTTGTGCCCGGTTTCATTGTAGAACTCGTTACAAATTTGTGACACCAGGGGGACACTGGAATGCCATGATTCATCCACTGACGTCACTTAGTATATACGGAATACTGTGGTACCAAGGTGAGGAGGCAAAAAGTACATCACACACACATTTTGATTACAGGAAAGTCTTTTTATGCCCCCGCCACAAAGTGGCCGGGGCATATAGTTTTACCCATGTTCGTCCTTCCGTCATTCCGAAATCAAACAGTTGTACAGACTTTTTTTCGCAATGCCTGCAGATATTGGCCTGATTTTTGGTGTGTGGGCAGATAATGACCAGTTACAGATCGAGTTCGAGTTTTGTCCTGGTTGACCTACTTTTGACCAATTTACCGCTGCTAAACTTAGAAAATTTCATGAAAAAAATAATTTTCAGGACAAATACACATGTACAGACTCTTTTTCGCAATGCCTGCAGATATTGGCCTGATTTTTGGTGTGTGAGCAGATAATGACCAGTTACAGAACGAGTTTGCGTTTCGTCCCAGTTGACCTACTTTTGACCGTTTTACAGCTCCTAAACTTAGAAAATTTCATGAAAAATAGAAATTTTCATGACAAATACACATGTACGGACTTTTTTTCGCAATGCCTGCAGATATTGGCCTGATTTTTGGTATGTGGGCAGATATAGACCAGTTACAGATCAAGTTAGCGTTTCGTCCCAGTTGATCTACTTTTGACCGTTTAACAGCTCCTGAACATAGAAAATTTCATGAAAAATATAAACTTTCATGACAAATACACATGTACTGACTTTTTTTCGCAATGCCTGCAGATATTGGCCTGATTTTTGGTGTACAGGCAGATATACACCAGTTACAGATCGAGTTCGGGTTTCGTCCCAGTTGACCTTTTTTTGACTGTTTTACGGCTCCTAAACTTAGAAAATTTCATGAAAAATATAAACTTTCATGACAAATACACATGTATGGACTTTTTTCGCAATGCCTGCAGATACCACCCTGATTTTTTATGTGTGGGCAGATAATGACAGTTACTGATCGAGTTCGCGTTTCGTCCCAGTTGACCTACTTTTGATTGTTTTACGGCTCCTAAACCTAGGAAATTTCATGAAAGACAGAAATTTTTATGGAAAATGCACATGTATGGACTTTTTTTCACAATGCCTGCAGATACTGGCCTGATTTTTGGTGTGTTGCTTGATAATGACCCGTTACAGAATGAGTTTGCATTTTGCCCTTGTTGACCTACTTTTGACCATACGACACCTCCTGAACTTAAAAAATTTTTCAAAATTTAACAAATGTTTCTATATGCCCCAGACGGGGGCATTCGTGTCGTTCCGACACATCTAGTTTGTCAAATAAATGTCAGTGTTATACCATTTATCACCAATTTATCCTTCCTCAAAAATTCAGTTACATTGGAATTACAAAATTTATTACAAGCTGAGGATTATTTTGGATAGATAAACTAATGCTCAGTGATAATTTATGACATAAATTATATTTCTGTGACATATATTCAAACATTTAAATTGTTTACTTTTCAGTCATGCAGTCACGCTGTATGTGACACAGACTTCTGTGCTCTAGGACTATCCCTGTTATAAATGATTTCAATGATTTATATAAATATTCAGAATCTATCTTGATAAAAACATTTCAAAATGAACAAATATACTTACCAAATGAGATTTTATTAGAAATGTTTTAGAATACATTCATATATGTATTTTGAATATGATTGTGCAATAATAATATTCTGTGTATGTCCAGGTGAGAGTGATGCCCTGCATTTATCCAGAGAATACAACTGTACTTTCCCCACCATGGTTCAACACTGGAAGACAGCGTTCAAGAGAACTAGTGGTCACACAGTACCATTTGGATTTGTCCAGGTATGATCTTGAACAACATGCAATACTGAAAATATACAGCAACGTTTATGAAGTTATAGCATGAATTATACAAAGCAGTATAATTATCATTAATACTGGCAGAATGCAATGTGGTTGAAAACAAGGAATTTTATTATGTATCAATAAAATTAAAAAAAAAAAATCTGAATGAAGAATTATACAGAACTGGCCACTACAATAAATATATCGTTGAAGTGCTAATAAATAAAATTTATTATGGAGATTGGCTTAATTTTTCTCCATCAGGGCCACATGGACCATCCATCCAAAAAATATCTAGCAGGCGTTGTTTTGATGATCGAAAATAATAAATTTTATGTTCATGCAAGAATGCAGTTTTTATATTTTAAATATATGTGAAATATACATCTTGAAGACCTCAGAATAATACTGTTTGTAAATTTATTCTGATTCTGTTTGCAACTTATTGTCATAAAAGTTCAGTTGAGTATGCCATTCAAAAATATCTGTGACTTTGCAGGCCACACAATTGAACATCATGGGCCACACATTGCCAGTGGGCTGTGGTTTGTCTACCCCTGGTGTTAAGTACATATACGCAAAATTTATGTTTTTTCTGGACCTTTTACAGTTGTCTGCTAATCGAGAGGGACATTTCCTCAGTTATGGCTTCACAGATATCCGTTGGCAACAGACGGCTGACTTTGGATTTGTGCCAAATCCTGAGCTCCAGGATGCATTCATGGCTGTGGCTGTGGATTTGCCTGATCAAAAGTCGCCACGGTAAATATGGATTCATGGTCACTCCCATAAATACTGCTATCATTTTTATTGGTTTGAAAATCAAATGCTTCTCAGGTGAAGAAATGGTCAATTATGTCACAAGAATGTTTTTGGCAGATTAAATTGTAAAATTGAAATTGTAAAGCTGTTAAAAAATATTTTATTGCCAATGCAGGAAATTTGTTTCACCTCAGTTTAAGAAACGTGTAAAAAAATTAGTTCAGTATAATCATAGGTTTATGTGAACATTAATCAATGGACAGTAAAAGTGAATTATGAGTAAACTGTTCAAGAATACATGGAATATTTGCAGAAGTGTTTGTAGATCCTTTGTTCAAACCATTCCAGAAAATTTCCCTCAGCTTCAAGGGTTCACTGAAATGTCATTACCAAAGGCACCATATTAATTAATATCACTATTATATTTTTAGCTCTGCATATAGTACCACAGAAAATGGCATAACATGAACATTCCGAGTCATATTTTTCAACATCAGCAGCATTTACCCTCTAATACAGATTTGCTATTTACATTTTATTTTCAGGTTCACACCTGCTTAACCTATTTTTTACTCAAATGCATAATTTATTGAGAAATATGATTTAGAATAAATTTTTCCTGTTTCATGTTTTTTTTCAGGATAAATCCCCGTAACAAACATGAGATCGCCCGTCGCCTTCTGAGAGGGGCTCTGGCAGTGGCCTACAAGAAAGAGAGCTACAGATACCAGGGTCCATTGCCCGCTTCTTACACCGCGTCCCGCAAAGACAAAACACTGGAAATTACATATGACACACCATTTATAACAGTTATGAATAAAACAGGATTTGAGGTAAGGTGTAGGCCAGTCTTTTTAAAGTATTCTATTTTGAAAGTCCCAAATTTGCAATATGGTAACCAAAACATACCATAAGGTGAACATTTAAAGTGTGCTCATGCAAGCAGACAAATTGAAAACTTTATGCTTATATATATAGCATGGGGTCTTTGAAGTATCTGTTTTGTAAGTAAGAGCTCTTTTCTAAAAAAAAGTATGTGTTCTGAAGACTGAGTTGATTGTGCAGTCACTGACCCTAGTTAATGACCAAGTCATGTGACCAATTTGCTAAAGAAATGTTGTGTCTTCAATAATTATATTTGTAAAATATCAACATGTCTGATTTACCAAATTTAAAAGATTTCAGTTAATCAGGCTTCATATAAGATCTCTATTCTTTAAAAGTGTCACTCGTGTTTTTCTTTTAAGTAAAATATTGTTCTTTAAAGACACAACTTTTCATTGTAATGTATTTAATAAAATTATTAATATTTTTCTGGTACTTTTTTCAGCTTTGTTGCACAAATAGCAGTACTGCCTTCTGTTACTCCTCAAACCGAAAGTTACAAGGACTGGAGTGGGTACCATCAAAGATCATATCACACGATACAAACAGCATCATAATATCCTGGAATCAGTGTTCCAAGTCACACATAACTGCCTTGCGTTACTTGTGGCGTGAGACTCCATGCGCTTACAAAATGTGCGCAGTATATGACAGAGACACCCAACTCCCTGCTCCACCATATATTTATTACGGTCTCAAAAGTAACGCAAAACAGCAGCAAAAATTTTCACACAAGGAGGTTCGCTTGATATGAGTGTTGCAATGACAAAAACAACTGAAGACTTTGTACTGGAGATCTTGGACCAAAATACTCTCCATCACTGGAGGGGGAAATGGCTTTATACAACCAAGTTTTTTTGGAAAAACAAAGGTGTATCTCAGATCTCATTGAAGTGAAGCATTGTTTGTTGCAGGTCTGGTAACATGGATTATCTGAGTAGTTTGGTGTGCCAAGAAAGTTGAAGTTCACAGTCTGTAGATATGTTTGGTGTTCTTGGAGTCAGAACAAAACCCCTGCTTTATTTATATTTTGAACACAAATGCGGACAAAATAAGAGGAATGTAGCTCTGAAAGTATACAAGAAGAATTTTGTTAAGATCCTACAATGAGAAGATAATACAGTTAACAAACTGTTCTTTAAAAGCAAGACATTAAACTCTGTACATGGTCTTGGAATGAAGTCTGTTAATATACACATACTACTTCATACCTGTTATATGTGTAGAGGAGATATGTGAACAGGATCCTATGAAACCTGTTCATCAAACTGTACATGGAATTGTTCACATAGTGAGCAGTGGTAATGTCAGTTAGCCAGTTATCATTATATCTGTCTCATGGTCTACTCAAGGTGGCTAGTAGGAACTGATCCCCATTACACCTGTTAAGCAGCTGGGAGGATGTGTGGACTTCATTCCCATTGCAAATGTTCAGAAGGTGGCAAATATGCACCTATTCCCAAAGGAAATAGCATATGGAAAAGATTCCTATTACAGCTGTTCAACAGATAGTATATTGACAGTTGCCAGCCATTACGACTGTTCAGCAAATGGTATCTGGACAGATTCCCATTACAACTGTTCAGCAGATGGTATCTGGACAGATTCCCATTACAAATGTTCAACAGATGGTATATAGACAAATTCCTGTTAGAGCTGTTCAACAGATGGTATATCGACAGATTCACATTACAACTGTTCAACAGATGGTATCTAGACAAATTCCTGTTAGGGCTGTTCAGCAGTTGGTATATGGACAGATTCACATTACATCTGTTCAACAGATGGTATAAAAACAGAATTTAATTTATTGACTTTATTCTAATTGCAACAGTCTAACAGGTGGCAACTGTAAATTGTGTACCACTGCACCTGTTCAGCAGATTTCATTGTGGCAGGTTCCAATTACATCTATTAAAAGGTTGAATGCGAACTGATTTAAGTAGAATGGACATGGATTGTTATAACTTTCAGAGCTGATTTGACCATAGATGTGAAGATGCTTAGTTGTCTTGAAACTTCCAGATTAACCACAGTATTGTTTGTTTGAGATAGGCCACATGCAGCTTGGGAGGCACAGCAGTACAGCGCTGGATCAGATGTAATGATCACAGAACTCACTGTGCTTTCTGTGCAACAAACAGGGTCGGAGTAATCTACAGAAAATAATGTGCTTCTCTTCCAAAACTTGTGACACCTGGTTGCAGAATGAGAATTTCCAAGAGAAAATTTGATTTTAAATACAGGGCACATTCAATGCCACATTTTCCATAGTAACTTTATTACCATGTACCAGTCGGTCATTCAGGATTTGTCAAATGATGTTTATCAGAGCAGTATTAACTGCTGCAGAATGGCCCGTTACATGATTTCATGGCAAAGTTGTCAGTCAGTCTAAAATTGTGAATGTTGATATTGACCGATGTTAGTTCACTTGCTCATATGACTTTCTGACTCCAGTTTTGATGTGTTCAGGTACATTAATTAAACTGTATAAACAGGTACAGACCTAATTATTTAATATGGAAAGCAAATGTTGTGTAGTTAACTCCTGGGATGTTGGAGAAGTGTAATACATGCAGGTTGATTAAGACGAGCTGTACAAGTGTATGATTCTATGCAAGGAAAACTGAACAGTGATGCATTTCTTTTTAATATATTTATATATGCTTTACTATGCATGGTTTATAAGCGTTTTCATACTCTTTGTATGGCCTATTAATTTATGTGTTAGATCATGTAGTTCTTGTGTGAGATGACCTGTTCCAAAACAGGGTTTTCTGTACATAGCCATGCTAAGAGTTAACAAAATTGTGGATGTGTGATTTTTGCTACAGTTTATGTATGTTTAGCCCAAGGCTTATCAGATAGATCTTGTATATATATACATTTGGTATATATTTATTTATATAGTTTTTACTGTAGTGTGTCACCTGTACAGTTACAACTATTGCTTAAACATGTGTCAGGTATCCAAATAGAAAATATAGAACACTCAGCTGATCCTAATTTAAAATTTATTTTAGTATCTCAGGCATGAGGAAAAAGAAATCTCTAATATGAATATTTTTTTTTATCATACATCAGCACAATTTTCATAGTGAAATCTTTAATCTTGATAATATTTTATTTGTATTAATCAGCACAATTTCTTCATTGATTCATCCTAATTATAAATTATACATAAGAACATTTCAACAATTTTAAACAAAAATATATTTCCAATTTGGTAAATATTTTTAACTAGTAACTATGAGGAGATTTACAGATTTCATGTTTTAGATGCTTATATTGTTATGCTAAAACCTGGTGTTTGGCCAGGCAGGACTCCTTTTTATTAAGATGACTTTTGTCACTTTTATGCTGTATATGTATGTTTGACACATCGCTTCATGCACAAAATATTCGTATTGATAATAGAGAAATTTCAGAAAGTACTTGCCCCTAAGCAAGTGCAGTGCACAGTTGCTTATAAATTAAACATAGTTCATATGCACATTCTAAATATTTTGAATTAACATATGCAAATGTTTGAAAAAAATACACAAAAACTACTTTTATGATTTGTCATTTTCATACTTAAAAAAATGTTATACAAAACCCAGGTTTGTTCTGATATCGAATTATTTTAATAGATTAACTAATAAGCATATAAAAATAGATTGATCATTGATTAGTATGCATACTTCTACCATACAGGGTGCTGTTAAACCAAACTACATGGTTTATAGTGTGTTGTCCATAAACATTGAGTATTAAATACAAGCAGCTGATTAAGTCACTAGTTATTTGTACAGTTTCTACATGGCTGCGATTTTGTACATACATTTTATATGTAGAATAAATATGTCAAACCTCGGATTTTGTCTCCTCTATTTATCCTTGTGCAAAGCAAGGGTTGTTTTCACTCACTTCTGTGTACCTGCAAGATATCTGAAGAACGGTATAATGGATGTTATTAAAATTTTGTTTTAGGTCAGCAAAGCTTAATTCTCCAAGTGACAGAATGTTGGTGTAAATCCCTTCATAATCTCAGAATGAGTGTTTCATTGAGTTTCTTAGCATATTTGTTGTTTACACTAGGATATATATAACATAAGACCACATGGCTGTCTTTGGAGTTTGAAAGATGTCTGTAAATCAACATACAGCATGGGGGGAATAAGGATGTTCTTCATTGAATTCAGAGTCAAAGGCAGCAATATCATAAAACATGTTCCATGAAGTTTACTCAGAACTAAATGTTAATATTCAAGGCTACAATGTTTGAATATCGTCTTCCAAGGCCTGCCACATCACTGTTGCCCTTTTTTTTTTAGGATTGACTGAAAATGATTCTAATTACTCCTTATTCACTTTTTATTTTACTTTTTTTTTCTTTAAAAAAAATTTGATTGATATATACTATTTCTCTCTTGCTATAACAGGAACAAGAATGGCATACTTTGCAATTTTTGTGTGTCCAGCATGTGTCACATCATGTGGAAAATACCTTTATGCAGGGTGATGTGCAATGTATGTTTCCAACTTTTGGAACATGTGCAGGGGCGGATCCAGGATTTAGAAAAAGGGGGGGGGGGGTCCAACCCAGGAGGAATAATGAAAATCCTAAAAAAAGGTCATCAGGTCTGGAAGGGGGGGGGGGGGTCCAGGCCACAAAATTTCCTCTAAAACCCCTTAAAAAGATTGCTTTGGGTGGAAAAGGGGGGGTCCGGAACCCCCCCCCCCCCCGGATCTACTTCTGATGTGAAGCTTATCTTTTTCTCAGTTGTTGATAAAACTAGTTGTGTCGGAAAGCCACAAATGCCCCAACCTGGAGCAAATTTGAAATATTTGTTAAATTTTGTAAAATTTTTTAAGTTCAGGATCTGCCATATGGTCAAAAGTAGATCAACCAGGACAAAATGCAAACTCGATCTGTAACGGGTCATTATCAAGCAACACACAAAAAATCAGGCCAGTATCAGCAGGCATTGTGAAAAAAAGTCCATACATATGCATTTTTTCATAAAAATTTGAGTTTTTCATGAAAATTTCTATGTTCAGGATCTGTCATATGGTCAAAAGTAGGTCAACTGAGATGAAACGCAAAATTGATCTGTAAGTGGTCATTTAGCGCCCACAGACCAAACAAGGGACCCATGGGTCACGGCGCTCAGCTGATCGTGATTGGACTATAAATGTTTCTCCACTGTGATACTATATCGAGTCGATAAAGCTTATGAATATCATGGACATGTTGGGCTATTATAAAGGAATGTAATGTAATATGTGAGTAAATGATAAATAAAATTACCTGACTGATGGATTAATAGAGTCAAATATAGTGGTTTATTTTTTATTTATTTAGGAGGGGTTGAAAATTGTGATATATTTGAGCAAATATGAATGCAATGACAGCAGTAATAAGCAGTAGTAGAATGATGATAAATATATGATTGCAAACTAATACTCTGACAAGACTGTCATGAAGAAAAACAGTAAAATTTTGAGATACTGTGATGCATATGAAAATTTACAGATGGACAGGCAAGTGGACAGAATGGACTAATACCTTTATTTCACTTTCAAGGGAATAATGCATTTAAGTTTATATATAATCCTATTTTTTTAAGCATATCCACTTTTTCCATTAAGAAGTTTTTATCTGAATCATTTTTTTATTTACAGGTTTTATAAATTTTTAATAAAAAAACCTGAAAAATATAAGTTAAAATATTAGAATTGTTGCAAAAGTTGCAATCATTATTTATACAGAGTAAAAAACTGAAACTATAAGTTAAAATATTAGAATTGTTGCAAAAGTTGCAATCATCATATATCCAGAGTGAAGCCATATTGGGTCATATTATGCATACACATATATTTTATTATTTTTAAATCATAAATGTTTAAACTGAATTTAAAAGAAAATAATGCCACAACATGGCATCTACAAGAATATTCCTTGAATCACTATTAAAAAGTTTTGCACGTTGGAGTTTTCAGTACATGCTTAATTTTATTCACCAAAATAAAATAAAAGTAAATTTGATAAAATAAAACATCTTTTCAAATAAAGTATACACACTGTTGGTTGAATGAGGGACAAAAAATATCATTGTGCTAATAACTATCCCAGTTTTAATTTATTACTGGAATTAATAGTCAAATTCACACCTGGTAAAGTTTTTACTCTTCTGAAGTAAGGAATTACTTATCTCATGAACATCCACACTTTCATAGCAATACACCACTTTGTGGACACAATTAAATGTACACTTTAATCATTGTAACCCTGGTGGTACAATACAAAATCTAAAATGTAGCATAGCCTAGAATAAGAATGAATCAAATACAGAAAATAATAACATTCATCTAGTTTATGCACCATCTGGGGGGGGGGGGGGGGGAGTGCAGGGCAGAGGGGAAGCCTGCTGGTAGTGGCCAGGCTGACCCAAGGCAAGCTGCCTGGGGTGGGTTACATAATGCAAGTGAAGGCTGTACTACTAGGTGGGCTAGATGTAAACAACACTTGACATGGTGTATGAAAACATGAATGAAAGCTATTCTTACCAATCAATTTCTTTGAAATTTCAGATTTTAAAAGATTAAATATTTATGTATATATGCTGTGAAAATTAAATCAACAGTGCCAAAGTTGGACAAAATTTAATGTATTGATTTTTTATAAATGCTAATAACTTGAAAATTTTGCAAAATTCAGATCTATTTTGAGTAAACAATTGAATCTTGATTAAATAAAGTTATATTCCAGAGAAAAAGTCTCCAAGTTCAGCAATTCTCATGTTAGGTGAGTAAATATATTTCCTGATTTTTAAAAAAAATTGCATTGTTTTGGCCCATAACTTCAAAATAATACCCAATACTGACCTAATTTTTTGTATGTTCATAGAAAATGTATGAAAGAATGTGAATACTAAATGAGATCAAAAACAAATCAGTGGTTTTGATATTAGGCAGCCTTGAAGTGTAACAATGGCTTTTTTTTTATGGAAAACGGAGTTTTTTTTCCCTTAATATTTCGAAGGAACGAAGTCCTAATGACCCAATTTTCGGTATGGTAGGAGATTTTGGGGACATCTAAAATTATGCCAACACCCTGGGGAGCATAGAGATGTGCACTGAATGACCTACAGTCATCAAAGTGGACTGCTTGACAATGTAAGGGAATACAACAAGAGCCTCCAAAAAAATTCAATAACTAGCCTAATTTTCCAGCTTTTATTTTCAAATTTCAGATTTCAACAGATTAAATCCTTATGTATACATGCTGTGAAAATTAAATCCACAGTACTTACAGGAAAAAAACGTGCCGTGGCCAAAGTTGGGCAAAATTTAAGGTACCAATTTTATATTTTTGCCAATATTTAAAAAAATTTAACAGATTTTGATCTAATTTTTGGTATACAATTAAATTTTGATTAATTAAAGTTGTATTACTGGAAAAAAGTCCCTACCTTTAACACTTTTGGTCTTAAGTGACCAAATATCTTCCTGATTTTTTTACAAAGTCCATTATGTTTGGGCCCATAACTTTTTTAAATTATATAATACTGACTTAATATCTGGCATGTACATAGGAACTATATAGAGGAATATTTATGGTAAATATGAAGAAAACCAGATGAGTGGTTTTGATATTAGGTAGTCCTGAAGTGTGAAAATAAATTTCTAATAAAAAATTGAGGTTTTTCCTTAATATCTCGAAGGAATGAAGTCCTATTGACCCAATTTTCGGCATGGTAGGAGATTTTGGGGACATCTAACAGCATGCCGAATTTCAGATTCGTAGGTCCAACGGTGTCGAAACGTGGCAGTCTTACGGACGGACATCCAGACGGACGGACGGACGGACGGACGGACAGAGACGGACGGACGACGGACAATGGACCACGACTATAGCTCAGATGACTTATAGTCAGCTGAGCTAAAAATAGGCCAGTATCTGTAAGCATTGCATTGTGAAACTATGCTGATAATTAGTTATAAATTTAAATTGGAGAAGTATGTACCATGTTTCATAACAATCCATCAAATGCTTCCTGAGAAATAAGCTCCCTAAGTTTTTTTTTCTATTCTAAGCTCTGTGACCTTGAAAAGTAGGTCAAGATCACCCATCTTTGAACTTGACCAAGATTTTGTAAATATGCAATAGCACTGAAGAAATGAAGTTCCTGTGTTGAATACTGTTGGAGATATCCTGCACAAAAGGCCAAAATTGAAAAATCTGATAAAAATTCATTAACAAGGCCTTCAGGCCTAATGCGAACCTGTGCAATGGGATTACATAAGGTATAATGCTTCCATGCTGGACCATTACTTTTCAAGAACATGTGTAACATGTATATGAATAATGCAAGTACTAAACACTTTGAACAAGAAACAATTACACAAACATCACCGTTGAAATTCTGGCATGGGTGCACACAACACAAAAATGATTGTAGCTGGCACCACAAGTCTTGTATACCATGAAGACATATATACATATGCCCAATGTTAGACTGATATGTCAAACCCCTCCTGCAAAATAAGCAGGGACATACACTGTTAAAAAATTATTATAGGTGGCGCCACCAATCTTGTACACTATAAAGCTACCTGATATGTATAAATATGCCCAATTTCAGGCTGATGTATAGAATTTCTCTGTAGAAATAAGCAGGCGCATTCACCGTGCAAAAGTCAATGTAGGTGGCGACACCTGTCTTGTGAACAAGAAAGCCATCAAAGAAGCATATAGACAGGTCAAAATATCAGGCCAATACATCAAACATCCCTGAGAGTTTGATGCACTGGGCTGACCAGGCTTAGGTGAGTAAGGCAGTTGCCCCCGACACAAGCTACTGCACTGAGTGAACTCTTGACCTGCACCTGGCTAAACTAGGTGAACTTTTGACCTGTACCTGGCTGCACTGAGTGAACTCTTGACCTGTTGCCTAATCTGACACAGTTGGCAGTCTTCCAAAGCTATAAATAGATACAGACTGAACTTTGGTGCCAAATCTGATGCCGTGGGCAGTCTGCCAAAGCTATAAATAGAATGCAGCTACTGCACTGAGTGAACTCTTGACCCTTACCTGGCTGCACTTCTTCCGATCCTGGCACTGTGCCAAAACTATTTATAGAGCTGACATCATCATTTTGGCTAATGGCCAACATCAAGGCACTGGCAATCTGCCAATGGTAAACCAAGTGCTGCCATCTTTTCACAATAGTGGTCCCTACTTGAAATTACTTTAAATAAATTTTCCCAATACAAAAATGCTTATCAGCTGACTTTTTATAAAAAAAAAGAAATCAGGAATATATGAAAAATTTTTAAAGATGCATACTGAATGCAAAATTATAATACAGGTACATCTCATTGATGGCAAATTCTTGAATTAAGTTGAGTTTGGATACCAATCGTTTATTATCCATGTACAGTCGTCTTTATATAGCCACAGAGAGCTGAATATCCATAATTGTATCTTTGCCTGGTATGATGAATTATTAAAATCATAAATCTAATTTTTTAAAAGCTTTTAAAAAAAAACATTCTTGTCAATATTAACCACAGTTAACCTGAAATCTAAATGTCTAGTGGCATGATGTAATAGATGCTGATAAACTGGTGCCAGGCTAGATGTAACATGCAGCATCACGCAGCTATCATATATGGTAAAATAACTCAATTCCATCTCCATATTTCAGCCAAAAATCATTCATGTGGAAACATTAAAACTTATTATTATAAGAATTATTGTGGGGATTATTCTTGTAAAATATTAAACTGGCTTCAATGGCGTCAGCTGAAAAACGTTTTGCAGGTTTATAACTCATAAAGTAAGATGCAGCAAACTGGCTAAGTCTAGCTTCCCGTAACTCAGCCAAAAATCAATGTACCAAAACAATTTGAACAAACCTGAATTATGAACATCTGAGAATAATTAATGTTTGAGATTTAAGAAATTGGCCCTGTGGTTTTTGAGAAGATGATCTTTGTAGCTACTGAGCTAAAATGGGCTGTTATGGCATATGACCAATTTCAGCTTCCTATAACTCAACCAAAAGTCACTGAACAGATCCCATTTGAAAAAACTTCCGAAAGCACTACCCTAGGATAATTTCTGTGCGATAATAAACAATTTAGCCATATGGTTTCAGAGAAGAAGATTTTTGTAGCCCTCAGTATGATAATGGCACTGATGACCCCGTACGCCGATGCAGGTGGTGCCATCAATACCTTAATTTCAAATATGACTCATGTGACCAACATTGGCATAAAATTTGGTGATGATAGCGCCAACCGTTTCTGAGATTGAAATTTTAATATGCATTTTTGGACAGATGACTAAGTTCAACCTCCTGTAACCCGGCCAAAAATCTCCGAACTGGAACCATTCGAACAAATTTGAGAGAGATTGTTCAAGGGATCATTCCTGTGAAATATGGGACAATTTGGCTGGACAGTTTCAGAGAAGAAGACTTTTAAAGCTTTTTTTAGCTTTTTTCCCTATAAAATCTAAGAAAATGCAGTTAGAAAAAAATAGACAAAATCTGATAGAGTTTTTCAGATGACTGATTATTTGCAAAGAATTTGGTGATACTAGCCCTGCCGTTTTTGAGTTAGCTATGGTTAATGTCAAGACGCCCCACGACGCAACGACGGACGACGCCGCACCATCGCATAAGCTCACAGGTTCGCTAAAAAATCAGAAATTGTAGGTGGCGCTACTAAAATTGTGCAGCAGGTACAGACTATCAGTCCCATTGACCACAGTAAGTTTTCTGAAAGTCCACAAATGATTCCTGAGATATAAGCTTCTAAGTGTTTTTTCTAGAATCAGCTCTAAACAAAGAAAAATAGGTCAAGGTCACCCATCTTCGAACTTGACCAAGACTTTTTTTTATATACATCTTCACTGAAGAAATAAAAAATTCCTACAGCGAATCCTTTAAGAGATATCCTGCTCACAAGGCCATGGTGAAAAATCCGATAAAAACTCATAAACAAGGCCTACAGGCCTTATGCGAACCTGTGCATTGTGAATTACACCAGGTATAATGCTTCAATGCTGGACCATTACTTTTCATGTATATGAACAATGCAAGTACTAAATATTTTGAATAAGAAACAATTACACAAACATCACTGCCGAAATTCTGGCATGGGTGCACAGAACACAAAAATGATTGTAGCTGACACCACCAGTCTTGTATACAACGAAGCTATCAAAGATATATACATATGCCCAATTTCAGACTGATATATCAAACCCCTCCTGAGAAATAAGCAGGGACACACACTGTGCAAAAATTATTGTAGGTGGCACCACCAGTCTTGTATACGACACAGCTATTCGATATGAATGAATATGCCCAATTTCAGGCTGATATATCAAATTCTTCTGTAGAAATAAGCAGGCACATACACTGTGCAAAGGTCATTGTAGGTGGCGACACCTGTCTTGTGAACGAGAAAGCCATCAAAGACACATAGACAGGTCAAAATATCAGGCCAATACATCAAACTTATCTCGAGTCTGATGCATCTGATGCATTGGGCTGACCAGGCTTAGGTGAGAAAGGCAGCTGCCCCGAGTGAACTGTGACAAATTGCTGGGTCAGGCTAATGCCCTGAGTGAACTCATGACCTGCACCTGGCTAGACAGTGAACTTTTGACCTGTACCTGACTGCACTGGGTGAACTCTTGACCTGTTGCATAATCTGACACAGTTGGCAGTATGCCAAAGCTATAAATAGATCCAGACTGAACTTTGGTGCCAAATCTGATGCAGTGGGCAGTCTGCCAACGCTATAAATAAAATGCAGCTACTGTACTGAGTGAACTCTTGACCTATACCTGGCTGCACTGAGTGAATTCTTGACCTGTTGCCTAATCTGATACAGTTGGCAGTCTGCCAAAGCTATAACTAGATCCAGACTGACCTTTGGCCTGTTGCCAAATCTGAAATAGTAGCCACACCATTGCATAAGATCACAGATAGGCTCCACATGCAGCCCTGAGGGGCATGACACACATGAGGTGTTCACATGTCACCCATGAGATGATCATATGCTTTGTGCTTGGCTGCACTGATTGAACTCTTGACATATATCTGGCTGAATTGTATGAATTCTTGATCTGTTGCCAAATCTGAAACAGTTGGTAGTTTCTCAACCTATTTAAAGATATAGACACAATCTTGGCCTGTTGGGAAATCTGTTTACATATACTGAAAGACTTTGGCTAAAATGATTTTTTTTTTCAAGTTGACATATTCATAAACTTTTTGTCAAAATATCTAGAATAATAAAAGATGCAGTCCTTTCATTGTTAAAGGTCCAATAATTCTGCCAAAAATCATTCAAGTAAACTTGAACAAAGGCCACCTAAGAATAATTTTTGTGCAATGTTATAGAAGTTATAATTGAAACAATAATTTTGTAGATGAACACTATTGCAGTCCTCTGTGTGAAATAGACATAATAATGGCCATAGACCAACTTAAGCTTTTCACGACTCAACCAAAAATCAACAAACTCAATCTATTCTTATATGATTGAAAGAACCATGTCCTACGATAATTATTTTGAAAAATTGAACAATTCAACTTGACAGTTTCATCATAAACATTTTCAGCTGAAAGAGGCTAAAATTATGAGGTTTTTGCCCATAAAAAATTGGTCAATGTAGGTGGCACCACGAAATCTGCAACTTCAAATATGAGTCATGTGACCAACATTTGCACAATACTTGGTAATGCTAGCTTCTGTCATTTCTTAGATTACTATGTCAGTATGCTTACTTGGCCAAATGACTAAGTTCAAATTTGTGTAACTCCGCTAAAATTCATAAAATGCAAACTATTTGAAGAAACTTGAGAGGGCTTGCCTCTGGAATCATTTCTGTAAAATACTGAACAATTTGACTGGACCGTTTATAAGAAGAAGACTTTTAAAGTTTTTTTCAGCTTTTCCCCTATAAAAGATAGCAAAAAAAAAAAAAAAAACTGAATCCCACAACATTTGATATGTGACAGATTATTGCATAAAATCTGGGGATGGTAGCTCCTGCTTAACGTACAGTTGACCAATGACCCCCGTACAAAAAAGGTCAATGCAGGTGGCGCCACCAATACCTGAATTTCATATATGACTCATGTGACCAACACTGGCATAAAATTTGGTGATGATAGCTCCGGCCATTTCTGAGATTGTCATTTTAGTATGCTTTTTTGGACAGCGAAAATACAGCAAAAATGGCTAAGTTAAGCTTCCCATAACTCAGCCAAAAATCACTGAACCAAAACCATTTGAACAAACTTGAATTATCAACATCTAAGGATAATTAATGTGTGAGATTTAAGAATTTGGCCCAGTGGTTTTTGAGAAGAAGAACTTTTATAGCCACTGAGCTAAAATGGGATGCTATGGCATATGGCTAAATTCAGCTTCCCATAACTCGGCCAATAGTCACTGAACTTAGATCAATTCAACAAACTTCAGAAAGCATCACCCTAGGATCATTTCTGTGTGATATTAATCAATTTGGCCGTATGGTTTCAGAGAAGACGTTTTTTTGTAGCCGTCAGTATGATATGGGCACTGATGTACCCCGTACAAAAAAGGCTCATGTAGGTGGCGCCACCAATATCTCAATTTCAGATATGACTCATGTGACCAACATTGGCATAGAATTGGGTGATGATAGCTCCAGCCGTTTCTGAGGCTGTAATTTTAGTATGCTTTTTTGGACAGATGACTAAGTTCAACTTCCTGTAACTCGGCCAAAAATCACCGAACCTAAACCATTCGAACAAAATGGAGAGAGATTGTTCCAGAAATCATTTTTGTGTAATATTGGACAATTTAGCTGAACAGTTTCGGAGAAGAAGATTTTTAAAGCTTTTTCAGGTTTTTCCCTATAAAATCTAAGAAAATGCAGTTAGTAAAAAAATAAGCAAAATCCGACAGAGTTTTTAGATAAATAATTTTTTGCATAAAATTTCGTGATGCTATCTCTTGCCGTGTTCAAGATAGTATGGGTTAACGTACGGACGACGGACGACGCCATACCATCGCATAAGCTCACAGGTTCGCTAAAATTAAGAAATTTTAGGTTGCGCCACCAAACTTGTGCAGCAGGTACAGACCATCAGTCCCAAAGATCATAGTAAGTTTATGAAAATCCACACAATGGTTCATGAGATATAAGTTTCTGAGTGTTTTTCTATAATCAGCTCTAAAATGTACTAGTAAAAAAATTGGTCAAGGTCACCAATCTTCGAACTTGACCGAGATTTCATCAATATACATCTTCACTGATGAAATGAAATTCCTGGCTAGGTTTAGCTTCCCGTAACTCAGCCAAAAAGCACTAAACCAAAACCATTTGAACAAACTTGAATTATCAACATCTGAGGATAGTTAATGTGCGAGTTTTAAAAATTTGGCCCAGTGGTTTTTGAGAAGATTTTTGTAGCCACTGAGCTTAAATGGGCTGTTATGGCATATGACTATAATCAGCTTCTAATAACTCAGCCAAAATCACTGAACAGAGAGCATTTGAACAAAACTCGGAAAGCACCACCTTAGGATCATTTCTGTGCAATATTAAACAATTTCGCCATATGGTTTCAGAGTTGTTTTTTGGAGCACTCAGTATGATACAGGCACTGAAGGACCCTGTACAAAAAAGGCCTGATGCAGGTGGGGCCATCAATACCTCAATTTCATATATGACTTATGTGACCAACATTGGCATAACATTTGGTGTTGATAGCTCTAGCCATTTCTGAGATTGAAATTTTAGTATGCTTTTTTAGACAGATGACTAAGTTCTACTTCCTGTAACTCGGCCAAAAATCACCGAACTGGAACCATTCAAACAAACTTTAGAGGGATTATTTCTGTGAAATATTGGACAATTTGCCTGGACGGTTTCAGAGAAGAAGATTTTTAAAGGTTTTTAAGCTCTTCCTATAAAACTTATGTAAACGCAGATGGCCAAAAAATAAACAAAAATTTCCGATAGTTTTTTAGATGAATGAATTTTGCATAAAGTTTGGCGATGCTAGCTCCTGCAATTTTTTAGATAGTATGGGTTAATGTATAGTCAACGCAAGACGGACGACGCTGCACCATCACATAAGCTCACAGGTTTGCTTTAAATTTGATACAAAACTCCAGTATCTGAATAATTAATGCACTGATTGCCTTGATTCTTTCCATGCATATTGATCAAGGAGCTACATTTCTTGGAAACTGGTGGTGCAATCTGTATTTTTTCTAATATAACACATTTTTTCTGTTTTTGAGCAGTCTGCCCATTAACAGGGCACAAACCATAAATGTTAGACCTAGAAACTTCCAAACTGTTCATCCAGGGAGGTCCTTGGAAAATCTTCTTCAAAACCTGAAAACATGACTGACCACCCAGTAAGTAAGACAGGGCACAAATTGTATTCTCTAGTCCTAGAATCTTCTAACATGACATTCAGGCAGGTCCTAATCTGCATAGAAACTTTAAACTTGGTCATTGTGAACTATATTCTATGAACCATGGGCGAAAAAGGTGATTTTTAGCACCCTGAAAATCAGATAGGCAGAAATTGTATCTGCTAGCCCTAGAATGTTCCAATGTAATATACAGAGGAGTCTTGAGCAATCACCATAGAAACCTGAAATTAGGCCATGGTGACCTATTTTTTGCCTACTACCTGCCCAAAACATCTTGGGCAATCTCCATGGAAAACCTGAAATTAGGTCATGGTAACCTATATTACTGGCCAAACACATTTAAGCAGCCAGACAGTCACACAGGGTACAATACTTTACTGTTGGACCTAGAATTGTCTGTCTTGACATCCAGGGATGTCCTTCAAAAATGTGCATGGTCATTTTTAGCTCTGGTGACTGCATACAAAATGGCTAGATTTCATGAGAATAGCTAAACATATTTTCATGAAACTTTTTCTTCTTGTTGATTTTGAAGAACTTTATTTGCAGTTGAGTGGGGATACTTCTCACAAAATTTGGCATTCAGATGATAAAATTCTTTTTGTGAAGGTCTTCCTGGTCAGCTGAGCGTTTTAACCCATGGCTCACTTCTTCTTGCATTTTATCTGTCATTTGAGGTTATAGAAATGTGTATGTTCAGCTAATCCTTGTCAGCTAATATAGTGAAGTAAAGAGTGGTGAATCAAGATGTAGTCACAAGTTTACTTTTTCTTTGATTTTCCCAAAAGTCTGATTGCTTTAACAAAGCAATTTTCTCTTTTCTTGTTTGGTCATTTACCTTAGGCAAGGTTGGCAGGGGTCATCTGCAGGGCAAAGGTCACAAGACAAAGGGATAGGACAATGTTTCATGTTAGGTATGCCTTGTCTGAGGTCCAAATAAGGGATGGCTTCTTGAACATTTCCTGTGTAATAAGGATAGATCACCTGAAACCTTTTACAGTAAAAACTGTGAAAATGATCCTATTTAAAAAGCAAAAATATAATTACAGAAAAATTTAAGTCACATTTTAGATTAAAGCATGACAAAACAATGTTGGTGAATTGTCAATCATCACACATTTATTGAAATATAATAACAGGTTATATAAAGTGCATAAAAGATCCGTAGTAACAAATCATACAAAAATAACCCTCAAGCGCAATATCCCTTGAAGACCCCTGAATATAATCTATTTTCAACCTCCCCTGAAGCTTAGAGTTGTGCTGGATGGATTAACAATGTTATACATTATATTTTATAATAACACTATACATACATGAAAGGACAGCAGATTTCTGTACACAGCCTGTACCTACATGACTAGCATGATAAAGCGTCTTAAGAAGCACTTCTAAGAAGACTTGGTGTGGGATTTTTTTATGTTCCTGCGTCCATTCATAAATTTTGTTGGAGGGAACAACTTTGGTTCAGAATCCTAAACAAATATAGGTATAAATTTTGATGAACCCTTTTAAAATCTGCTATATTTTCTTCCAGGCAGTTAACAAGGTGTTAATTCACATGTTCATAAGGTACAATGAAATGAAATCATCAAGTTTTTTAGGAGTTTTTTTGTTTCGAAAAGCCACATTCTCAATATATGATGCAAAGGCACATTTTTTTACAAGAAGTCTTACTCTGCTAATTCCTATAAAACTTTTGGTGTAATTTTTCTTT
The DNA here is from genome assembly GCA_026874595.1 of Sipunculus nudus. Classification (NCBI taxonomy): domain Eukaryota; kingdom Metazoa; phylum Annelida; class Sipuncula; order Golfingiida; family Sipunculidae; genus Sipunculus; species Sipunculus nudus. The sequence goes on along the minus strand of CM049311.1, from coordinate 10,176,496 downwards.
CATGCCCATGCATACATTTTAACCATTTACCAAGGTGTTTTGACCATATTTCACACATACAACACATGCTGACATATACAAGCTGGATAAAACTGTATGAGGGTTCAACAATTCAGCTGTTTCATTTCCATAAAATAATTTCTGTGATTACCCAGTTGGTCTGATGCAGAGAATCGGACGTTACATTTTGAACAAGGAAGGTCTGAGTTTAATAAACCAAAATGAAAAGGATTCTAACATGACATGACCACAGTTGCAGAACAGTGTTCTGAAAGAATAATAAAGCATCACAGATTTGAAGAAAAGTTTTCCATTTGACCATCATAGTATATGCTAAAGAAACTACTCTCCTGACGTCATGTATAAAAATGACTCATGCAGTATTTGTATATGGACAACATTTATAAAAATAAAACAAAATACACACATCTGCCTTATTATGAAAAATTATATTGTCATAATTCTCTCTTTTTAAGTGCAGTCATTTAAAACCTCTGTGGCCAAGCTACTTGCTTTCCTTTCATACTGGTGATTGAACTCATTTGTTCTAGTTAAATTAAAATAATGAAAAACAGGGTATTACAAAATAATATAAAATAAAAGTTTTCAACATTTCACAAAATAACTTATCATGGTGGATTAGTCACACAAATTCAGATTATTTTTAAATAACTTTAAAATAAAGTGCAATAGAAATGATGCAAATACAAGTTTAAAAGATTTTGCCAACTACAAAATATATAATGAACAGAACATAGTAAAAACATGGTCTTTTCCTTAAAATACAGATGTATCAAAATAATGTATTTACACTCCGCCACTTTTACTAAAAACAACTTTTCACTTGTAGATACTACATTCCTATTTTTACTATTCTCAATGAACCCACATTTTCATTGCTCTTTTGTACAGTTTCACACCAACATGAACAGTGATTCTGCAACAGCTTTTGAACAGTATTTCCTACAGATATCTGAACCTGACCTGGTTGTTTGTCCTTCATTTTTATTTATTATTATTTATTCTTTTTTATATGTGTTATTTATTCTTTTTTTCATCTACAAGATCATATACACTGAATACCTGACTAACCCTAACAAAGATAAACCTAATTGTTTTTTCTTAAATGCAAAGGGGTGTATTGCTTGAGTAATTAAACAATTAAACATACACATCAACAAAATTCTTAATTATAATTATTTTTATTAAACAACTGAAAATGTGCATTATATTTATCTTATCTATGCACGTTCTCCTTGAGCAAATAAATATGAATGGAATGTTGAAGAAGTTTAACCTAATTAATTATTAAGTATTGCAACCCTGTCTTTAACCCTCAAACAATGTACCATGCCACTGGTATGGTTACAGATACACTGTAATTATACCTTGTGAAGGGAATATATAAACTACCATTATGTATAAATCCTAGTGCATGTCACTAATATAATTTTCTGTTCTTGTTTTCCTTATATGGTTTATTGTAAGAAAATCATTACTTGAAACACTTGTGGTAGCCTAGAAGGCAAAACATGAAGTTCAAAATTAAAATTTACAGTCATAAAGTGATCCATCAAATACTGACACAAACAAGCAAGTTACTGTGTAAGGCATGCATATGATTTCATTGTTATTTCAGTTACTATGAAGGGTCTTAAAATACTGAGGGTTCAATGAATGACAAAATTTCCTTGACATTTCAGAATGATCAAATGTCCTCTCAGCATTCTGCCTCAGTATGGTCATTAAAAGACCTAATTTTTGGTTTACAAAATGAAATGTTACTTTCTTATAATATCACAGCCACTAAAGTGTGACTAACCCTTTTCAATACTCTAAGAAGGATCTGGTCGCCAAATAGTTGTATCTATATTTCTAACCTGTAGAAGTTATTTGTACATAAAATTCAAATATACAAACAGTCAATATTCATTCAGCCCTCAAAATATGTACCTATTTACAATTACATTTACATCTGTTACAGTCAAAATTACTGTTCAGAGCCTGTTATATTTTTTACCAGGTTCACATACATATAGATTCAGTAAAATTATTGCCTATTTACAATAATTCATGAACAGTTTCTATGTTACAATAGTCATTTATATGGAATGGCTGGTAATTACATTAGTAACTGGTATAACTCTCTGCAGAACTGCCTTCCACAGTTACACTAAATACCGGGGCAGTATGTCCCCCCAAAGGCCCATGAACTTCCATAACTTGGATATATAAGGCAGTATGCAGGACATATACAAATCAAAAGGATTATAATACTGATAACTTTGGTTCTTCTTAGCTGACACCACCAGGTTTTTAAATAATTTCATTGAAGACAGAACCAACCCTCCCCCTCCCCTTTAAACAAAACCTGTAATCATTGCTGAAGGCATGTTTATACAGTATCAAATGCAACATGAAAGTGTGCAATATCATACAATACATATAACAACAAATATACATACAAATACATGTGATAATACAAGGCACAGTTATGGACAGTTTCAATATATATCACAAGTGCTATAAGGTGGGTACAAAATATAAGCATAAGATACAGGTAAGCATTAGGTTAATGGACCTATCATTATATCATCAGTAATACACAGACTCACTGGTCTAACAAGTTGTTGACCATCAGAGTATCATCGAATAAGCCCAGCAGATGGCAGCAGTGTGCCATCTCTTGAAGGGCAGATGCTGTTAAAACCAAGCTTTTCTTAAACTAGTTTTGTATCTTAAAAGTTAAGACATCTTTATGACCGGTACTATAGGATGTAATACTAGACTGGTACCCTGGCATTAAATGACATGGCCCATCACACTGACATGTAAACACATCTCTAACCATAATACTATTATCTAACCATATCCACAGATGGATGTAAATTGTTTCAGGTCTTTTGTAAAACTTTACATCATATGATATTTCCTGGGCTGATGTGATTTTACAGAAAACCCTGTTACCTTAGGTTAAACCAATAAGATGGTACAAGTCTATGTTAAGCCGGAAGTAAGGGTGGGACTAGTACCAGGATTTCATGAATTGCAATCATCTGAAAAACTGGAGGTGTTTGCCAGTCAATATGATAAGCTGCACAGGGGCTAAATAACTGTGCCAGCCTAGATATTACACCTGTAAAATGACCACATATAAAAATAACAAGCTGTTTCATCAATTCAGCATCTCCCTCTCCAGCAAGAATACTTAACTAAGTCACACAAGTAGGAGCAGATTTATAAATACAATTACCCATACATTGGTCCCACAAAGTTGAAGGCATAAATACAGATATAACCTTAACTGTCATATACAATACTTGGTCAAAAATATCAGGGCACAGTATGCAAGTTAAAGTTGCATAGTTAAAAGAATAACACAACTGTTATTCTGATTTCCAAATATTTTTGTTTACAACAGAAAGATCCAAATATTTTTGAGCTATGAAAATCAGAAGTGCACACAACCAATCTTTCTATTGCAAGATTTTAATAATATTACTCCTTATCATTAAATATACTGAAATTACAATGTGGCAAGGAATATATTAATCTAATTTTGCTTATATCAAAGTTCTACATAAAATTAATTTCTGTACATACACTTAGGACAACAGATTCAATAAATTAATTAAACATTATTTGATCTTTGTAGGTGGGATGCAACTGGTTTAATTCCTAAAGCAAGTCATTAGATGCAGAACATCTTATCATTGGTTAACACAAAACTATACATTTTATCATAAGAATACTCACAGGCTTAATAATTTATATAAAGCAACTGCATCCAAAAGATTTAGAGTCTTATGTGACTAGAATATGAAATGACAAGTTAGTATGAAGACAGAGGATTTAATGAGAAAGTACCCATAAAAATACAGATATGAAAGGAAGGCACGTTCTGATGTAGGTGGGTGGTCCAGCGTTTGGTGTGAAATAAAATCTGTCCACAGTACACAGTTACAACTAAATGACATGCAGAGAGAACAAAACCAAAATCACATGACAAAATCAAATGAATAATAAGATTGCTTAATATACATAAAACTGTATGAACTTGCATTACACTAGCTCTGTATGGAATGGACTGTTTGATGAAGCTAGCTGGCAAGATGAAAAGAGCGTTACATATTTTCTGTGATCTGAAAGAGCTGATAGCACCAGCAAATGGTCCAACACAAAATGTACAACATGTACACTGTGAGACAGAATGGCAGGAACCCGGTTCAGGCTTCACACTGGGTCCTCGGCACTCCCTGCAAGGAAACCATAGTTTATATGTAGTGGACAATTTTCATATATACATTGTCTGACATAGTTTTCGAGAAAGTGATAATTCAGTTATTGGTTATTTAAAACTAGTTATTTACCTGCCTTATTGGCATCAATTTGTGATTTCTGGTTTACTCTGGGTACATATTTGTAAACTGTAGTCAAATTCTGTAAATGAAAGTTCTTACAATGCCACTATGATCGCTGAATGAGACTTTATCTACAAGTGGTTAGCAAACATGGTACATGTGCCCATGTCAACAAACAGGAAAAAAAAAACATGTGACTTGAGGTGGTTCACTGCCCACCATAGCTGTTGTTGGTGAAAGCATGTTAATTTTAGTATCATCAGTTTTTGTCATTTGTAAAACTCTGTTTTGTCTGATATGCTGCCAGAAGTTCTTGCTGGATTAGTTAGGATAATGACTGGCGGCCACCTTGCCAGGTCCCCCCCCCCCCCAAACATAAACATGTAGATATAAACAAAACAGACAGCCTGTGTATTATGATATTGGAGCTATTCAGGCTTTATATATTAAAGGTCCAAGGGATAATCTGTATTTTATAGATGTCAGATATCAGAATAGGCCCTTTAAATAATATCTCAAAATTCATATGGATATTCAGATAAGTGATACTTGATTCAACGATGCCCTATGATGTTACTCTGATTGTTTGTAAATTCAAATCAGGTAACAAAGTTTAAATGAGAGAATGTACATGGTATAACATAAGAAGTTTACCTACCATTCATGAAGTTAGTTTGACCTTTTTTGTGCCACCCCCACTCTATGGCATTACTCATACAGTCGTGGATGTATATGTACTGGTCCTACAAAAACATAGTAAACATTCATAAGGAGAAGGCACCAAGATGTTTTAACATGATTACATCATCAGTACGATGAGTCTGTTTGGACAATTACCAGATGGAAGACTAAAAGACACATGATCCTTTGGATAATGGTAATAATTATGGTACATTTCTACTGTGTGACCCTTTTTTTATTCATTTAGCTACTAAAATAGTATTATTCCACCTTCTCAATGTCGGAGAAAGTATATAATATTGAATGAAATGGATGAATAAATACTTTCCATTCATCTGCTTACAAGTTACCATGTAGACAGATCAGTAATGGCTTATATAAACAACACACTGCCAATGGGCTGAAAGATTCAAATTTACCTAGCTTTAAGCCAAGATTCCTTCTGTAAGGAATGCGGAATGTTGGAGACATGCATGCCACCATGTAGGTTTATATGAAATCTCTCATCACGCATTCTGCATACCACATTCTGCATTCCGTACATAAGGAATCTTAGCTTTAGGCATCTAAATTTATTTCATGTTTCAGATTAATTAAGATAATCCTTTATACAATATAATTGGCTTACAAATTCAAGGATCTGCTCATAAATTCTGCTTTCAAATGATTATTTTATTGAAAAAAGATAAAGAATATTATGTCCTTAGTTTATCTAAGGAATTAACACACACCTCTGTTTGAACCATGTTACAGCGGTGTTCTCTCATCTCCAGCACTAGGTGGTATATATCGATGGTTTCATGTTCACGAATATGTTGCAAGAGACGATCAACTGCGATGTATGTTCCCGTTCTACCTACACCAGCACTGTATGAGAGAGAAAATCAAACAGATATAAATACATAGACCAGTGCAGCAATACCAGTGTGTAGTTATGAATATGGTGATGCAGACAATTTCAGGTCTTACATGTATAGCAAGATGTAACGTTTATAAATCAATATACATTTGTAATTATACACTGTGTAAAGTTCCTGTACTTTTAAAAAGCCATATTCTAAAAAAAATTCTGTTTTGTGAAATTTATGCAAAGACAGGTAACACTTAAGCACTTTAAGATAATTGATAAAAGTTACAAATTTAAAAATGACCACTGAAAATTTAAAATGACAAACAAGGAATTGAGATGAGATATAACAAGATAATTCTCCAGGAGATCTGCTGATTTAGGTGAAAGTAATATTTTTTAAAAACTTTATTTAAAGTTCAGGTAAAGTAGACAGATTTGAGATAAGATTAGAGTAAAATAATTTATCTAAGTCAAGGTACTGGTCAGGCAAGCTTGCAGCTATATCCCAGTGACATAAATATGATCATGTTGGAGACACAAATATATCCAGAGCCCAATATAATGGAGTTAAAAGTTTCTATTTGTATGAAACTAGCAAGAACATAACATCCTTGAGTGATAATGTACATGGTTTTACCTGTTTACCTTACATGTATGTGATGTAATTACCGTTACGTAATTATACTTTTCTTTAACAGATAACTAACTGAGCCCCTTACCAAATGGAAAGTAAATTCTATTTTGAATAAGAACTTTTTTTCTGTTTTGTTGTTGTCATACTTGTGCTACAGACTATTAACCCTTCCTACACTGACATAATTTCTTCTCAGGTACAAGGAAGCACATACATTCATCCATACAGATCCATCTGCAATATACTAGCCCCCTCCCTTTCATGATAAGGACACAGACTCCTGACTATCATGACTTTAAATGACATGTGATCAAAGCCAAATGAGTGATGTCACAGCACAACACATGACTGCAAATGACTTAGGTAGGACAAAAAGTACCTCAGGATGACTATTCAAAATTCTGGTGTGATCTAGACACCTGTAAATCTGTGCTGAATAAAACGTTATACCATATTTCATCTGTTTCATTGGTATATGTCACTGGTGTATACCTGCAAGACTGATATGACCAGGGCTGTGAGGATACTTCCTCTCAAGATACAATACACAATACAATACAAATAAAGGTTGTTTCCAAATAATTAGCCAATCAGATGCTATTGAGCTTGTTTCTGACCAATGATGTTTCACCTGACATGCCTTATATGGCACTGAAATCTAATGTTTAATGCCAGAACTTGCTTTTTGTTGGATTACCAATCACGGCCATTGTATCAATACTGCGTTACTCAAAATACTGATACAATACTTGACTTTGTATTATAATGTATGGGTGCACCAGTATATCATTACAGTCCTACCGTGCAACCATAAACCTGCAAGTGTCAACCAGGTTAGTAAGTTCAAGGGGTGTTAACCACTATAATACAGTTGGTGCTACAATCAATGACAATGTACAAGGTGATATGAAATGATGTCCATTAAACTGGGAGTTTAGGTCTATGACCATAAGAAAGGCATGTACATGTAATAAGCTGCTAGTGTAGATATTTGACCACAATGGGCCTCTGTGTGTTACATATGAACTGATTTTTCCAAAAAAGCCAGTATATAAAAAACACTCTGAGGCCCTTTTTGATCTATTGTAGCTATTTACAAATCAGATTCCATTTCAATGTTGAAACAATAACCAAACTGAAAAAAAAACATAACTTTTTCTTCAAACCAAGACTTGATAATTAACTTTATCTGTATAAAATTTTATATAATATTCAATTTTGGGGCTAAAACAGTTTTTAAACATTTATGTGATGAAAATCATAACCATTATAACATGTACCAGGCAACTTTTTTACACTTTGTTTATAAAAATGTTCCACCATCACAACATCAATATTAATTTGTCATACCTGCAATGGACCAGTACTGGACCTTTTAAGTCAGGCTTTATGTGACCTCTGACCTCAACCACAAAGCTCAGCAAGGAAGTTGTTGTTTTGGGGCAGCCAAAGTCAGGCCATAAAGTGAAATGGAACTGTTTTATGGTTCGCTGAATGCTCCCCTGTGAGTGCAACACATGCAAATTAGGATGCAAATCAGCTTTATGAATATTCTATCATGCTCTGTGGTCATGCAGCCATGGTTTATTGCCTTCTCTCTGCAATGCTGTGATATCAGTGAAGTCTTGTCCATGTTGCTGGTTCAATTTAAGAAAAATGTGCATCATGCTCAAGATTTGAAAAAATTAAGTTACAGGAAAATTAAGTCAGCATATGGGTGGACTCCTGGTGGTGGATCAGGAAACTACATTCTGGGCCATAAAAATGACTTTACCATGAAAATTAAAAAAAAAATACAAACTTAATTAAATCTCATCATACCTATATATTTTTCCTGAATGGCCTTTTCATAAGTAGGAGATACATGTTGCTATCAAGAAGGATTGATTTTATAAATCCCAATCTGTTCAATACTGACTGTCAACAGGTTAGAGTATCCTCTATGACTGCACTTCTTTTAGTTATCAATATTAAACCATAGGTTTGGTCTGATAATGCTGTGTTAATTCAATATTAAATAATGTATGGATCTTTACAAATAATAACCTGAATTAAATGTTTATGAATCATATTAAATACAACAGATGTAAACTGGTTTCTATTACAAATGTGATGATGAAATTTGGGAAACTTAGTGTTCATGCAAATATCTTGTGTGTGTGTGCATATATATGTATATTCCTGAAGAACACATAAAGGTTTTTTCCTGTTTGAGTTCTAATGGCACTTCTGCCAAACATTTATTCTGTTCATTAATATTTCATAATAATTTCATTTGTCTTTGTTTTTACCTAAAAGTGGACCTTTGTCTCAAAATGATCTTTTAAAACAGAATGAAGATAACCATATAACAAGAGATAATGATGCTTAGCCCATCTGGGTTTAAGTTTAACATATACACAAGTTAAATTGTGAATGAAAACCTGAGCTGCCAGAGTGTGTGTAATGAAATGACCTCACAGACAAGTATATTTATTTCATACAACTGGGTTATCCGTAACATCACTCAAATTTCAGTCTGGAATTTAAGTTATCATTTAAAATCGTTTATGTCCTGTGTTAATGTTATGATGGCTTCCACAATATTATTTAGTGCTTACAAATCCTGTGTGCTAGGTGCCAAAGAATCAAGCCAGTACCAATGTGTTTTCCTCAGCAGGCAAACTTTTAAGTGTATTGTTGTGCACAGTTTATCATTACTGTTGTGCTCCAAAGTACCATTACCATTTCTCAAGACAAAAGGTAGCTATGTACATTGCTTATTTGGTCTATTTATTACATTCACACTGCAGCAAATGAATCATTAATATGTTTCTGAGAAAAGATAAGGTGATATCTGTAAATTATTATCATGTTTATTCTATGATCTCTGTAAAAGTTCATTTTAGTAAAAGGAAGTATTAGATATAGTGGAAATTTAACAGTATGCCAATGATAATATGTGGATGAATCCTTAAAATTGTTTTCCTATAAGACAATTTTAGTGCTGTATTTTTGATAGTCCTCTATTTCAAGAAAACAGGATCTAAATGTTTATATTTTATCAATAACATGTGTCTTTAATTTGTGTTTTACTAAGCTTTTAAATGTTCTTATGCTAATGATGTCCAAGTGTAAACATGTAAGTTTGGTTAGTTTTATAGTGTCAAATCTGTCACCTCTTATAATGGAACTATACTGAAGTACAGACATTACAAACCTTTATACCTTAACCAAACAGTAAATCACCCTTAACATATAAACAGGTGTTAGTCCATACAACCTCCATATTGCCAAATATGATTGTTGTTTCAACTATCCTTAAAGTTATAACCAGTCAGAATTAAAAGTCTGACATCAAGCATTATAATAAATGATAGTCATTACTCTTATACTATTATATGAAGTTAAACAGGTGTGTTGCTTTCTCAGTATCTGAAGATCCTTTCCATGAAATTTAATTAAACTGGACATTTGGTAATGTGGTTTATTAAGAAAATGAATTTTTTTAAATTTTTTTTTCTAATAATGGCAGGATGCTGCAAAATGAACTGGTACATATTAATTTAGGGAATCATAAACTTTTAAAAATACCTGCAGTACCAGACAGTGCTAAAATTTAAAAAATGAAAAAAAAGCTGCAATTATAAGAATACATATCATTGCAAGGTAAACTGTAATTTAAATTGCGTAAATTGGTGGAGGTATAATTAAGGTAGAGTTAACAGATTTGTACATTTGCAATGGGAACTAAAAGTATTTGTAAATTATGGCAGGATCACAAGGTACACTGCATGGAAGAAAATGTGCTGGTAATTATTGTTAGTTCGCTATCCCCAGGTTATTTCAAGATGCTTTATCATGCAAAATAAAGACTCCAGAGCCCCCTGGTGGCCAATGGGTGTACCTGCAGTGGACTACTGTTGGTCCTGTTGAGGTGTGCGCCATATGCGATCTGACGCTGTTGACAAAGTCTAACAGCAATTCAGTGTTCTCTGGGCAGCCAAAGTCTGGCCACCTCGTAAAGTGCATCTGTTTTATAGTCCGCGAAATTGCTCCCTGTTTCTCAAGGAAACCAACACATTTTAAGACTCAACAGTGCACTGGAAGTTGTAATATAATAAAACAATACCACATATATGGCATTTTACACAGCAGTGGTCATAGTCTAATACCGTGGCAAATGTTCTTTGCTATGTCTGAGGGCGCCTGATTCTAACCACATGGACCTTTTAAGATTTGGTTAATCTGCAACAGGAAAACCATATAAACTGTCCTATGGGAGCCTGTAATGCAAGCCACTGCTCTCTTTAAAGTTCAGATTCACTTCCAAATTGTTAATATTGCAGGCAGACTGTGGGAGCAGGCCAGGTTAAATCTGATCTTAATACTCAGTTAGAGCTCATTTGTCTGGGATTTTTCTTCTGTTAATCCCTTAAGCAAACCCATTAGAAGTGGATTATGAGGTCAATATGTGTCAAGAAAAAAATTGAGTAGTTATATTTGTGGCAAAGTAGGTATTCCTATGACCAATGGTGTGAAAATTACCACAGCAAATTTATTTGAATTGAAAGAGAACACAGAAAAATATGTATTCTTATATATATCACGTGCCTGCAAACTAAACAGTGTATGGCAGTTTTTTTCTGAAAAATATAGAATATATGTATATATATCGTGTTTTTATGAAAGCCCATTTAAATCTTTTCTGTATTGTAATGTAAAATTAAACATATATATTCAACTGTTCTGGAAATACATTTATATATAACAAGGGACCCATGGGTCATGGCGCTCAGCTGATTGTGATTGGACTATAAATGTTTCTCCACTGTGATACTATATCGAGTCGATAAAGCTTATGAATATCATGTACATATTGGGCTATTATAAAGGAATGTAATGTAATATGTGAGTAAATGATAAATGAAATTACCTGACTGATGGATTAATAGAGTCAAATAAAGTGGTTTATTTTTTATTTATTTAGGAGGGGTTGAAAATTGTGATATATTTGAGCAAATATGAATGCAATGACAGCAGTAATAAGCAGTAGTAGAATGATGATAAGGCTATTTGTTGAAGGATCTAAAGTGTATGGTAGTCTGCAAGCGTTTAATTTGACAGATATGATGTTATGATTAACTATGCTGATGAAGTGATTTATGAATATGTGACTGTATGACACAATATCTGTTTAGTCTTGACAAGGTACATTATTGTGATGCCCACTATGTCTACATATCACACAATATTGACATAATTTCTGGCATGTACATAGGTACCTATGGACGAATAGTTATACAAAATATTAAAGTATGAATATATCTGATTCATCTTGTTCTTGCTTACTGAGGCTGACTTTGGGATGGGGTTCGGAGAAGGGAAAAGTGAGGGCAGCACGAAGGTGGATGTAGAAATATTCTATTGTAATGTTTTATATTTATATAAGAATATGAAAAGCTAAGAGGAAAGGGGCCCTCCTACTTGGTTATAGTAAAGTTCTAAATATATGATTGCAAACTAATACTCTGACAAGACTGTCATGAAGAAAAACAGTAAAAGTTTTGAGATACTGTGTTGCATACGAAAATTTACAGATGGACAGGCAAGTGGACAGAATGGACTAATACCTTTATTTCACTTTCAAGAGAATAATGCATTTAAGTTTATATATAATCCTATTTTTTTAAGCAGATCCACTTTTTCCATTAAAAAGTTTTTATCTGAATCATTTTTATATTTACAGGTTTATAAATTTTTAATTAAAAAACCTGAAAATATAAGTTAAAATATTAGAATTGTTGCAAAAGTTGCAATCATTATATATACAGAGTAAAAAACATTGGGTCATATTATGCATACACATATATTTTATTATTTTTAAATCATAAATGTTTAAACTGATTTTAAAAGAAAATAATGCCACAACATGGCATCTACAAGAATATTCCTTGAATCACTATTAAAAAGTTTTGCACATTAGAGTTTCCAGGACATGCTTAATTTTATTCACCAAAATAAAATAAAAGTAAATTTGATAAAATAAAACATCTTTTCAAATAAAGTATACACACTGTTGGTTGAATGAGGGACAAACAATATCATTGTGCTAATTACTATCCCAGTTTTAATTAATTACTAGAATAAATAGTCAATTTCACACCTGGTGAAGTTTTTACTCTTCTGAAGTAAGGAATTACTTATCTCATGAACATCCACACTTTCACAGCAATACACCACTTTGTGGACACAATTAAATGTACACTTTAATCATTGTAACCCTGGTGGTTCAATACAAAATCTAAAATGTAGCATGTCCAAGAATAAAATAAAATACAGAAAAATTATAACATTCATCTAGTTTATGCACCAGCTAGGGGGTGGGGGGATGAGTGCAGGGCAGAGGGGAAGCCTGCTAGTAGTGGCCAAGCTGGGCCAAGGTAAGCTGCCTGGGGTGGATTACATAATGCAAGTGAAGGCTGTACTACTAGGTGGGCTAGATGTAAACAACACTTGATATGGTGTATGAAAACATGAACAAGGGACCTATGGGTCACGACGCTCAGCTGTTATATATGATAAAAAAATATTATTTAGAAATGAGGCACATGCTGGTTTTGTGTGGTAATAAATATAAGCTGTATTATGAGTTGTTGTTGTTTAGCTTATGTATGATTTTGATAGTACCTTTGGAGACAGGGAAGAGGATTGATTTCATTTATTTTATTAACAAATGGAGTACTATTGTCACACAGATTTTGACTTGTCCATATAACTTATAAGCAGAACATATAATATAAGAGTTTAACTATTTATTAAAAAAAATTACAAATATTGTCCCAAATATAATTTTTATTAAAAATAATAAGAGAATCATATGATTTTTTAAAATGAAATATAACTGATATGATTATTAAAATAATATTAAAGAATATATTCATGAATGCACTCATGAATACATTTTGAAAGTATTTGCAGGAGTATTCATATACTTTCATTTTTACCTGAATTCCCATTCTTTATGCAAGAAATTTTATAATGGAGTATATAATCATATTCGTATTTAAATACAATTACAAAATATTCGCACCATGTCTGGTATTTATTCAGTTTTCACCAAACAATGATGTTGAGAATCCAAAATATACAAAATTCACACATTTAAATAATGATCATAAGAACCTGGTTTTATGGCTTTTATTTATATTAAAAAATAACTGTAAAAAATTCATTTTGGACTTATTCACATCAATGTACACACTAGACACAGTAGGAATCTAGATTAATATTATCAACTGCTTCTTTGTCTATCATTAATTTCCTTCATATGATCCCTAATGATTAGTAATGAATAATATGATTTACTTCTTTATCATTAAAATTGAACTGAAAAATGCCATAGGTGACTGCATGGTGTTATTTGGAATATGTGACATTCTACCCATTGATACAAGATTCTTATATCATCAGTAACTGCAAGTTAATTTCCTGTTATTATAAACTAACAAATTCCTTTTCTATTTTTCTTTAATTTGTTATTAAAAACCAAAAAAAATTTATTAATTTTTTGTTTATTGTTATGTTGTTGGTTAAAACTACTAGATGCATGAGTTAGGTTGGACACCTGGATCAACTGTGGCTGGCCATAAGCTGCCTGGATTCCTGTATGCCTCGCCTCAAGCGTGCATAATTTGATGAAAGGTCAACAAGGTCAACATACAGGTGACTCAAGAGGGGCTGGAGAGAGCCAAAGTCTGACAGGGTCTCATAAAAAACATTAATAAAAGCTACAATTTTTGGCCAATTTCTTTCAGCTTTCTAAACTAAAAAGCTGAAATCCTTATGTGTGCATGATATGAAAATTATATCAACAGTGCTCACGGGAAACAAACGTGCCATGGTCACAGTTGGGCAAAATTTAAGGTACTAATTTTATATTTATACTAATAACTTATAAAATTTGAAAAATTCAGAACTAATTTTGGGTATTCAATTGAATCTTGATTAAAAAATGTTACATCCCTGACAAAAAAATCTCTAGCTTCAGCAATGCCCTTGTTAAGGGAGTAAATATATTTCTTGATTTTTTACAAAGTGCATTATGTTTGGGCCCATAACTTAAAACAATTAAGCAATACTGACATCATTCTGGCATGTGCATAGAGAATGAAAAATATGTATATTATTTATGATTAAAGTCAGATCAGTGGTTTTGATATTAGGCAGTCTTGAAGTGTAACAATGGGTTTTTAATTGAAAAATGAAGTTTTTCATTAATATCTCAAAGGTATTAAGTCCTAGTGACCAAATTCTTGGCATGGTAGGGGATTTTGGAGACATCTAACTGTATGCCGAATTTAAGGAACTTAGAGCTGAAGCTGGGGAGCCGAGCTCTTGCAAACTGCATAATACTAGCTTGATGTAAACAATATGTTACATGGTGCTTGAAAACTTGATTAAAATCTACAGTTTTTGATCAACTGGTTTCAACTTTTTGGTGTTAACAGTTGAAATGCTAACAAAAACATGCTGTGAAAATTAAATCAACAGTACTTACAGAAAAAAAAACGTGCCATGGTCAAAGTTGGGCAAAATTTAAGGTACCAATTTTTTATTTTTATTAATATTTTAAAAAATTTAAAAGATTTTCATCTAATTTTGGGTATACAATTTAATTTTGATTAATTAAAGTTATATTACTGGAAAAAAGGTCCATAGCTTTAACATTTTTTGTGTTAAGTGATCAAATATCTTTCCTGATTTTTTACAAAATGCATTATGTTTGGGCCCATAACTTTTTTAAATTAAATAATACAGACATAATTTCTGGCATGTACATAGGAACTATATTGAGGAATATTTATGGTAAATATGAGGAAAAACAGATGAGTGGTTTTGATATTAGGCAGTCCTGAAGTGTGAAAATAGGTTTTTAATATAAAATTGAGGTTTTTCCTTAATTTCTCAAAGGAACGAAGTTGCAAAGACCCAGTTTTCGGCTTGGTAGGAGATCTTGGGGACATCTAACATTATGCCGAATTTTGGATTCCTAGGTCTTACGGTTTCAAAACGTGCCACATCTACGGACGGACGGACGGACGGACGGACGGACGGACGGACAGACGGACGGACGACGGACAATGGACCACGACTATAGCTCAGATGACTTATAGTCAGCTGAGCTAATAAAAGCTATTCATTCCAATCAATTTCTTTTGAAAGTTCAGATTTTAAAAGATTAAATCCTTATGCATATATGTTGGGAAAATTAAATCAACAGTGCCAAAGTTGGACAAAATTTAAGGTATTGATTTTTTATTCATGCTAATAACTTGAAAAATTTGCAAGATTCAGATATAATTTTGGGTAAACAATTGAATCTTGATTAAATAAAGTTATATTCCTGAAAAAAAGTCTCTAGGTTCAGCAATTCTCATGTGAGTAAATATATTTCCTGATTTTTTAAAAAATTGCATTATGTTTTGGCCCATAACTTCAAAATAATACCCAATACTGACCTAATTTTTGGTATGTTCATAGAAAATGTATAAAAGAATGTGGATACCAAATACGATCAAAAACAGATCAGTGGTTTTGATATTAGGCAGTCTTGAAGGGTAACAATGGCTTTTTTTTATGGAAAACTGAGTTTTTTTCCCTTAATATCTCGAAGGAACAAAGTCCTAATGACCCAATTTTCGGTATGGTAGGAGATTTTGGGGACATCTAAAATTATGTCAACAGCCTGGGGAGCATAGAGATGTGTACTGAATGACCTACAGTCATCAAAGTGGCCTGCTTGACAATGTAAGGGAATACAACAAGAGCCTCCAAAAAAATTCAATAACTAGCCTAATTTTGCAGCTTTTATTTTCAAATTTCAGATTTTAACAGATTAAATCCTTATGTATACATGGTGTGAAAATTAAATCCACAGTACTAACAGGAAAAAAACGTGCCATGGCCAAAGTTGGGCAAAATTTAAGGTACCAATTTTATATTTTTGCCAATATTTAAAAAAATTTAACAAATTTTGATCTAATTTTTGGTATACAATTAAATTTTGATTAATTAAAGTTGTATTACTGGAAAAAAGTCCCTACCTTTAACACTTTTGGTCTTAAGTGACCAAATATCTTCCTGATTTTTTTACAAAGTCCATTATGTTTGGGCCCATAACTTTTTTAAATTATATAATACTGACTTAATATCTGGCATGTACATAGGAACTATATAGAGGAATATTTATGGTAAATATGAAGAAAACCAGATGAGTGGTTTTGATATTAGGCAGTCCTGAAGTGTGAAAATAGATTTCTAAAAAAAAATTGAGTTTTTTCCTTAATATCTCAAAGGAACGAAGTCCTATTGACCCAATTTTTGGCATGGTAGGAGATTATGGGGACATCTAACTGTATGCCGAAATTCAGATTCGTAGGTCCAATGGTGTTCAAACGTGCTAGTCTTACGGACAGACATCCAGACGGACAGGCAGACGGACGGACGGACAGACAGACAGACAGACGGACGACAGACAATGGACCATGACTATAGCTCAGATGACTTATAGTCAGCTGAGCTAAAAATTACAAATACCATGTTAACAGATACACCTCGTAATAAACCAAATAAATTACCTGAAGATGAAATACAGCATTTTATTAGAGCATAAAAAGATGTGTTTAGAACTGACAACAAAATTTAGTACACCAAAACTGTCAAATGCAATTTACAAGAGAAATGCACTTTTCATGGTAAAGCATACTTACCAGTTTGACATCCAGTATACGGATAGTATAGGTGTTGAGGACGGACTCTGACCTCAAGGTGACCTGGAGATCACCGATGAAGTGTGGCTCATCATCGCGAGGCCAGTACTGTTCACACTTCACCTGTAATTACACAGCATTCTCAATTACACATGAAAATAATACAGTAATATAGCAGTAAAGTGTTTATTTATGATATATGTTTGTGAGTAAATGTGTCTCACTGTCTCTCATAATACACCTTACATTGCACAAAATGTTCAATTAAACATGAATATAAAGTATCAATGAAGAATTACAGGTAGTGTACCTCTATGGTATGTGATGTCTTCAACAAAGAGACTGGGGGATTCTCAAGATAGACAACAACTATAAATTCCAAACAATACCATGGCTTCTTTAAATGTTATCTGTACATTATTGGCAGATTAAAACTGTGGTGATATTTTATAAACGTGCAATACCAGTACAATTTAAAAAAAAAAAAATAGAACTAAGTCTCCACTGGCATTAGACTGTGTGGATGAATCATAACTGTGGGTATTAACTGTGGAAAGCATCCTGTCCAGTTTTGGGGATGATGTCCCAAATAATTACTGTCTTTATATACTGGTGCTGTTTCATGTTGCTTTCTTTTTTAAGTTTTTTTTTTTGGAAAAGTTCTTTATTTATAAGCTAGTTAGGGAGACCTGATGTGTGAACTTAAGTAATAGTAGGGGTTCAAAATATTCCCTCCTAGAATACTGAAGTGAAACTGCTGACTAAATATCTGAGGAAAGTCATTTCTAACTTAATATCTGAGGAAACAACCTATTATTACACTTTCAACTGTCCTGATGACTGAATTTCTCAGACTTACATATAGGAATGTCAGGCAATATGCCAAGGAACATGCAGCAACCCTTGAATTGCCGTATTCTATGAAAATCATTTTAGGTGGAGCTAGGTGTTGAGAGGTGAAGCATTTTCACTGACACATAAAGATACTACTGCTGCTGCTACCATCTAGTGATGAAATTCATAACTAACTCAGAAAGACCAAAGGCATAAACACTGATAACAGAGACAGAGCAAGAGTAGCATGTTAAACAATTCCATGTATTTATTCGTTTAAAAGCAAAAATGTTAATAGATCATTTAATATATATTACCTTTCCTTTCTCTGAGCACTGAGTTACCATGACGATCATGGACACATTTTGTTCCCAGATCATCCTCCAGAAATCTTCCACCGTTCCTGGAAGTGGACCCTGGGCAGCGATGAACTCACGGCGAGAGTTATAACCCTGATTTAATGATAATAGGAATTCAATTTGTATAGTCTAAAACCCATCACAAGCAAGCTCTAATATGGTAAGTTTGTGCAAGTCAATAAATAATCTTATGTTTTCACACATAATCATCTGTGTCACTAATAGTCTTTTTCTTCAATAACTACTGACATTATGGTCAAAGGACTTTCAATGACCATAAGAACATATGTATTTTGTTGCTATCTGAGCAGAACATATGGAACAGATAACAGAGATATGAAGCAGCATATATTTACCTTAAGTATGCACTCACAATTATGATTTTATTGTCATATACAGAGAATAATTCAATGATTCAATTCCATAGCAATGATAAGAATAGCCAGATTATCAGTTTCAGCTAAATGAGAATAAAGTTCAGCTTCAGATGTCAACTCTAAATACCTAAGAAGTATCACAAAACACATGGATGTATAATCTTGTTAATGAGCTACTTTTTATGGATACATTACAGTAGTTAAATTACCGGCATGTAGTTGGCATTGATGTAATCTGAGCCATCTTCATCATCTGTTGGCAGCAATTTGACTCTTGAGTGGTCGTCTAGGAGACAAAAATGCAATTCATTGCAGTTCAAGAAAAGCTGACAATAAAATAAAAGAACAAATATCTGATCTTGAAAAATATGTTCTCCAAATAGGCAGCAACAAAATAAAGTAGCAATTTTGGAAGTATGAAAACATGCATTTTCATGATAGAGTTATATGAATAAAAGCAATTTGAGATCATTACCCCCAATATTATTATTAATGTACATATTAAACATATTGATATTAATTAATTATATAATGGAAAAGATAAATCTGCAAATTGGAATTATATAGCTAAAACTACAAAGCTATGCTTTTGTGTTGCTATACACAAAACTTAATATCATCCTTGCTTAGCTGCTTTTGATAAATATTATTTTTTTTTTTATATAGTAATTATAATTTAATTATTCAAATATCTTAAACAAAAATGAACCATTATTCATATTCATGAGGCAAGTTGTCTGATTTTTATACAACTCTTAATAAAGAAAAGAAATATTATAGGAATATGTTAATGTGAACACCTTCCACCATCAGTTAGTCTATCAACTAATATAACTAACACCACAGCTGCATATATCAGCACCAGCCCAACAGTAAACCATTTAATGTTATAGATTTGTGTACATAGATCTCTCTCGTCCCCTACAATACATTCCTGTGAATACCTGAACTCACATGGTAGGATGTTGATGTAGCGATTTTTATTCTTGTTATCAGATAACTCAGCCTGGCCCCATGGGTACTTCCCACAATTCTCTTTCACCATCTGTGGGATATACGATACAGAATACATGGCACATGACGCAAGCCCTTCACAGTGTTAATGTTCACGCACCAACACGTGGGTTCCTGGGAAAACAGATTTGTCTACTTACCTTATCAATGTAACCTTGCCCTTGGTTATCTGAAGGAGGGTTTGATCACACGGGATGCAGACACAATTTGACACACTGAGAAACAAACATTTTCTTATTTAAATTATTCTAATGGGCAATTCAAACAACCTTCCAAAAACCATCAAACACAAATGAAAAAAAAGCATAATTTCAGATAAAAAAGAACTAAACTGAAATATAAAGAATTTCTACTTAACAACTTTATATAGTCTTTTCTCTGTATGAGTCTTGCAGGGAATATCATTTGAAAGTAAACCTACAGAGTTATCCAATTTGAGGACTGAAATTATGAGGACTGAAATTTGAGAGGTATCAAAAAGACCTTGCAGAGAGTTTCCAGTTTCAGTTTGAAAAAATTCAAGTTCTGCCTTACATTTTTTTTTCAGTTAGGTTGACAATATTTCCTTACATTTTTTTTCAATTTTAAGCAGTAACTTCAAACAAGGTAGGGCACTGTTTTCATTCCAGTTAAACATCCATATTACTCACTAAAACAATAAATGTTGGGCTTTGTTGTCCCCATGAGAATGGCAGGGTTCACAACAGGATGTACCCATATGTTTACAAAAGATGTGTTTGGACACAACACAATTTTGGTACATCAAAATTACAATGTGTGTTTAAAATTGTTTTTGTCATAATTATCATGGGGATGATGGAATAGGGATATTCCTCAAAACTTTTTGTATCAATTTATAAAACTATATGTATCAATTTATATCCAAACCCAATGTGATCAAGGCATAGTATTTACACCTAGCATTGGACAATCCTGTCAAGAGCAGCTTGACTGACATATTTACAGACAGGCTGCTATGAAGCACAGGTGGCTGAGTACAGACACAGCAGTGGTCCACACATAAAAGTAAGGACAGTGCCTGTCTGCATGAAAGTAAAGTTGTGCTCGAAGCAGAAGAACTCTTGAACAATAGTCCTCTTTATATACCATGCTGTTTTCTTTTACAGTCTTTTGTTTCTTGTATGAAAAAGTCTATTTTAATTACAAGTTATTAAAATTTTATAGGATAGTCTAAGGTTCAGGGTTTGAAATTTTAAGGGGCCCATGGGGAAATGCCTGTATTTTTTGGCTTGGGCCCATATATTATGAAGATGCAAGCCTGACTGGGCCCGTAAAAATCTGCCTTCATGTGCGAGAAAATTAGCCCTTCTATTACATCCTCAATCTCCATCAGTCTCCATGTAGATGATGTTGTTAATTTCCATAATAAAAGGTATTACCCAATGTTGCCAATCATTTAATTTGAGCCTTTAAAATAGTCTGATTGTGCCTATATACATGGAACGATCTGTGAACTCTTGTACATGAGAGAAGAAAAACTGCCGGGAAACTGCTTCTCAGTTTTGTTACTTGGGGAAACAGCCTGCACGCATTAGCAAAAGATAAATGAAATCTGACATGTTAATATGTGCAAACAGTTATGAAAAAATATGCGGATCATGGGGAAAATATTGAGCAATTAGAATTTGTGCTCATTTGATTAAGAAAACAGCAGAAAGTTCTCTTGACATTCATAATGTCAACTGGCCGATGTTGACAAGTTGGTTGACAGCTGATATTGCATAAATCTGTGCCTCGTCCACGCAAACATTCTTGTGACTGGCAGAGCAATGAGGTGTCATGAATACAAATAGATCATATGTGGTTAACTATATTTTAGCTAGCAATTACATTTTTTTAAACTTTGACACAAAAATATATGGACCTGTAAATTTTTGGGTAGGCCTGTGAAACCAATATTATGCAGACCCGACTGGCCTGTAAATTTCAAACAAATTTCATACCCTGCAGGTTTGTCAGTTCTTTCATTAACTAGAATATCAGCAGAAGCTGACAAAAGCCCTCAGCCAAAAGAACAGTGTTTAGGGGTGGTAACAGTAACAAGTACTAAATATCTGTTCTCACATGGATGTATATCTGTACATGTCTCAGTTATAAATTTAAAATGGAGAGGTATGTACCATGATTCATAACAATCCACCAAACGCTTCTTGAAAAATAAGCTTCTAAGTTTTATTCTATTATAAGCTCTGTGACCTTGAAAAGTAGGTCAAGGTCACCCATCTTCGAACATGAACAAGATTTTTGTCGATATACATCTTCACCAAAGAAATAAAATTCCTATTGTGAATCCTTTTAGAGATATCCCGCTCACAAGGCCAAAGTTGAAAAATCCAAGAAAAATTCAATAAAAAATCAGAAATTGCAGGTGGCGCCCCCAAACTTGTGCAGCAGTTACAGAACATCATTCCCTATGATCATAGTAAGTATTGTGAAAATCCATCCCATGGTTCCTGAGAAATAAGCTTCTAAATGTTTTTTCTATAATCAGCTCTAAAAAGTAGAAAAATAGGTCAAGGTCACCCATCTTCGAACTTGACCGAGATTTTGTCAATATACATCTTCACTGAAAAAATAAAATTCTTATGGTGAATCCTTTTTGAGATATCCCTCTCACAAGCCCAAAGTTGAAAAAATCAGATAAAAATTCATTAAAAATCAGAAATTGTAGGTGGCGCCACCAAACTTGTATAGCAGGTACAGACTATCAGTCCCAATAATCATAGTAAGTTTTGTGAAAATCCACCAAATGGTTCCTGAGTAATAAGCATCTAAGTGTTTTTCTATAATCAGCTCTAAAATGTAGAAAAATAGGTCAAGGTCACCCATCTTCGAACTTGACTGAGATTTTGTCGATATACATCTTTACCGAGGAAATAAAATTCTGACGGTGAATCCTTTTCAAGATATCCCGCTCACAAGGTAAAAGTTAATGGACGCCGGACGGACGGACGGAGGGACGGACGGACAGCTTGGGTGACGACAATAGCCCATCAGCCTAAGGGCTGAGGGCTAAAAACTACATCCTTTTCCTGTATCTGTTCTCATCAAATTTGTTCTTTGTCGCTGAAATAGTGTATGGCTTAGTATTGGACTTGAATCCATATTCCCTGATGACACAACACCCTGGCAAACCAACCGTTTGGAACACAAGTTAAGATCTATGTATGACAATTATTGGATGCACAATTTTATTTGTTTCATTATTTCCATAAGATTCCTACTTAACTTAAACTGTTGACTATCAATAGCATCAAAGCACAAAATCAGCTGAGCACTAACTAGAACTATTCTGAACTAACTTTAACAAATCATGAATCATTTAGAATAATAATCAACTGCCTTAATCAACTTTATAATTTATCTCATCTATAACTGAAGCTTAACTAGTAAGCAAGGCATTAATGTTCACAGAGACAATTAAGAATCATAGAAACTGACATTTACAGGAACACCTCATTTGCTTACAAGCACCATCTGGTGTCTGTGCTTGAAATGATTCTTTGTTGTAAAGTTCCCTGGTAGAAATTAATCTGCTTTTTATACCATATGATGTATGTGACTACAATAATCTTGCAATCTACCCCTGTAATCAATATATCTACTATGATTCCTTGGATGACCAATAGATGGCACTATTTTCAATAGTTGTAACAGCCTAAGTAACATAAGTATCACAAATATCCTTTCTCATGAAATCAATATATTATGAAATAAGAAAAACATGAATGACTGGAAAAAATTTAGGGTCAAAGAATATGATATTATGCTAAATATACTTATATTATTTGTTCAAGTATGAAGGATTTCTATATGGTTTGCACCAGCACCACCTGGCATATAAAAGCAGCTGAAGAATGAAAAAAAAAATGCCCTTATGTCAGGCCTTACAAGGCATGATATTGATCCAGCGGTTCTTGCATTTGTTAATCTCCCTCTGGGCACTAGTAATGGGGTGTTTTGGCATGTGCTCTCTCAATGCCTAACATATACACATATATATATGAAACATCCATAAAGTGCTTATGGAAAAATACAATATACACAGCAGAACATTTTAACATGTTTGTCGATTATATATCTGATAATTTAAACAGGTCAGAAAAAAATACAAATTCTGAGCTTTTGAATGTAATATGATTTGTAGTAGAACACATGTAGCAAATGAAAGATAAATTTTTATAAAATTTTACCCAATTTTCCTGCAGATATCATTTAATCATTCATTGTCTGTTCCACCAAGGGGTGTCACTTAAGTTTTGATTGATGGTAAAATGCTCATATTTCTGCTCAAGGGAAATAATGACAGAACAGTATAAGCACTCAGGTGATAGACCTAGGGAATAAGATATTTGATTCAACCTTTGATTCATGTTATACTTAATTATATACTTAATTTTACACCAATTTCTATGCCTTTACATGCAGTGACTATAATGAATGACATCTTTCAACTAATGATGTATTTTATCATATTTATTGAATCACCATCCAAACAGCTGACGCCAATATTAAAGCTTAAAAACTTATATGTATATGTATATATATATATATATATATATATATATATATATATATATATATATATATGTATATGTATATATGCCTGAGGAAAAACTCACATGATTTTCAAATTGCGTGAAACCCACGTGTCTGTCAGCATATGTGCATGTGCACCTAAACTGCAACAGCAGCAAATTTAAGTCACAGTGTATGCATGAACTGAGAGATTCCTGGCAAAATGACTTCAGTCAATGTCTCTCTGGGGGAAAGTTTATTATATCCCAAGGCTACATGTTCCATTGCAACCCTCTGCCAGTTCATGGCTTCATATGTTTTTGAAGCAATATTTCATGCATAAATACATATGCCCACAAATAGGTAATATACTTTATAGAACAAATCAAGATGAACAATAGATGGATTTTTTTCTTAAATATTAAATTGTTTCAATCATTCTGAATAAATATTTAACTGTAAGGTACTGGTTTCCTTCGAAATCAATCTAGGAATACCCAATTCATTCATCCAGAGGATATATTGCAATATCAAATATTTATGTACAAAAATATATATATAAAAAATTAACAGTGGACTCATGGTGGAACAGACTTTACAAACACAACAAGTGTTAAGTTTAGATCTTAAAATTTTTCTTTAATAGAGGAAAGTTGTGAATATGATCAAGAGGCTCTGCTGTGTTTATATAAGTCAAATGCCTAATATTAAGCATGCCTAATATATATACATATACATGACAAGTGCATGTAGAAAAAAATGTGAAAACAA
The DNA here is from genome assembly GCA_026874595.1 of Sipunculus nudus. NCBI lineage: Eukaryota > Metazoa > Annelida > Sipuncula > Golfingiida > Sipunculidae > Sipunculus > Sipunculus nudus. Next base: position 10,151,325 of record CM049311.1, on the reverse strand, counting down.
TACTATCTGTCACTGTTTGTACTTGATTAAAATAGTGCAGGAGAAAATTACATACCAAAAGTAAGAGGCGTCAATGGTTTTTATAATTAAGTTAACCAGTTTACAAAAAGCCCACACTTAACCAAAAATCTAGTTTTTATAAATTAAACAAAGATGATGTTATAATCTGGTAATGCTTAAGATTTAAATTGTGTTTTGCTTGTTGTAGAAGTCATTAGTTAGAAATGAGCTGACACCTGTATTGCCCCCCCCCCTGTTTGCACACAGAGGAGTATTACCAATATTAGCAAACATGCACTGTTATTCATATACTGTAATAATTAATTAATACTGGTTTGTCTTAACAAGGCATTCTGTCAATTCTTTGCAGTATTTCAAACTATATTACATTTATAAATATAAAGTTCAGCAACTTTTGCACTATTTTTTGCTCAAAGGTATACAGGAATTTTTATGCTGCATATCATGGCCACCCCTTCCCATCTTCCTCTTCTGAAATGTAAATCAGCCAGTGGACTATTTGCAACATGGCTCTGGTCCCCACATTTACATTGGGTCATTATGATTATGATTAGATTTCCTACATTAAAAATAAGACCATAATTGTCACAGTAAAAACATTTGTGAAATTGAATCCAAATAATCCCAAAAAGCATGTGTCTTAACCATTTCAACCTATATCACTCCCAGTTATATATTTCTGGCTTACCTTGTACTCTTCAGCAAACAGCAGATCTGAGTCTTTGTGGTGGTTACGGACATGTTCAGGGAACTTGTCAAGAGGCACAGGCCTGAAAGACAAATGTTACCTGACAAGTCAGTTTAGATATAATGGTTATAAAATGATTTTTAGCAAAGCTACTCTTGGACCTTAAAATTAATGAAAGGTTCACAGAATGCTTGTATAGAAAATTAAAAATAAACACCTCCTGTGTATGTTGTATCTACATGCCTAAGTACTGTGAAACAGGACTTTTTGTGTGCAGGTCACTTTTGAAACCTTATATAATAGTAAGGATCAAGTGAACCAAGACACTGAAGTATGCTACTTAGGCCACTGAAATCACAGAAAAATTTAGCTTTTCTATTCACACGTCACAAGTTGTGTCCCCCATGTTCAAAATGACATCAGTGTGAAAACCTGAGGTGAAAAAAATTCAAGGAATATTTCCTGTTTGACAGTAATATTCCAATCAGTGGCCTTTTATTGAGGTTAGTTTCTGCAACTAACTATGACAATTAGTTTGCAAAGTTCTACCTCCTATTAATCTAACTCTACCTGGCAGATTTTGTAACATTCTCTGTGCAGCAAACCTATAAATATATATATATATATATATATATATATATATATATATATATATATATATATATATATATATATATATATATTTATATATAATAACTGCAAACCAACAACTATGTTAAACTTGTTGTAAAGGTAAAAACTGAATGATCCATATGTCACTTAAAACAGAATCCCGCAAATCAATAAATGACATACAAGATGTAGCCATACATTATATGTAGAATTATTCATGAAATAAGCCCTTCAGAGCAGAAATATTTCAATGTGCTTATCAGAATTTTCACATCTCTATGTGATCAGGACAACACAACAGTTTTCAAATGACAAATATTCACAAGGAACCATCCATTCAAGTTTATCATCTTTCCAAAAGATGCTCAAAAACAGATACATGTCTTCCCCGTGGGCCATCTGAAAATGTGAGGGGAAAAAAGATATACACTATCTCAAAATTTACAGCATTTCAAAAAACATATAAATCTGCAGAATTTACCTTGAAATCAATATCAAGGTCACCAGTTTTCTCATTTTTCTGAGAATGTGATGGAAAGAACTTGTGTGTGAAATTGAAAGAAAAAATATGCAGTACTTAAAAAGTTATAGGGGTCATAATACTTCTTGAATTTCAGACATTAAATCTTGAAGATTCTGGTCAAGGTCACCAGTTTTCAAACTCATCCATGAACTTGGTTGCAACAAGTTGTTATAAGTTCACAAAAATTTTATATTAGGCAAATCTGACCTCAAATTCAAGGTCAAGGTCACCAATTTTCAAAATTGTGCAATATCCTGATATAGACAATTTGTTTCAAATTTCAGGAAAGAATATACAGCCCTTTTAAACGTTATTACGTTCAAAAGATATCCTACAGACCACAACAGACGATTGCACTGGAAACAATATATCTGTCAAAAGTCTTAATTCCTATATTGAGACTCCCTTTCATGTCACACTGCAATGGGACAATGGAAAACAATGTTGGTGGCAATTACATGGGAGGTACATGCTCTTACAAACATCACAGATATAATGTGGACCAGACAGTTTATTCATGGAATTGTTAGGCCAAACAAATAAAAAGGTATGGTTCTCAGGCACTTTTTTTCAGAAATCACTGCGGGTGGGCGGTATTTTATTTTTGACCTTTTTTGTATGTTTCGATAAAAATGTCATATGATCAGGGAAACACATGAAAATAACAGGGTTTTTTGCTTAACAGATAAAAGCACTACATAACAAAGGGAATCGTATCAAAATTGTATTATTTTATCTTCTTGAAAGATGAAAATCAAAATAAAAATGTTTGAAAACGTGGGGGTTATATTTGACGCATGTGGTTCCTGAGAACCATAACTTTTATTTTTTTTGGCCTTAAATCCTTTTTTTTGGCATAAAAATTCAAAATTTTGTATTATGTGACTGTATTGCAGTGGCAACTAATGTAAAGATATATAAATGTCTCAATATGATATACATGTTGAACATGTTTTTTTCTCTGGCTTCATTCAATCAGAGGAAGGCTAAAATTTTAAATTCTGCTAAGACTTTAAAGAGGCACACTAAATCCATTTTAAATCATCATTGTGCCCTGATAATGATCTGCTATCTTTATATATTCTAGGAAAATTCCATCAAATCACAAGCCTAGGAAATCCTATGTATAAATAACTAGATATATAATTCCATTTACCAAGTATAAAAGTAACAGAAAAAGTTTACATATTCCTGGTAAGAGCTTATATAGTGACTGCCTCCAATAAGGATTCATGGAAGGTAATGTTTTTATCATTCTTTTTAAGTCAGATCAAGAAATAAGTAGTGGACAGAACGTATAAAAACCTGGAGTCATCACTGGTCTTGGTTATGAGAAGACAACATTTATTTTTGAAACTGAGCCTGTTCTGGCAATTCAGTTCCCTCCATTTATTTATCATATTTTCTTTTCAAATTTTTAATTTTCTCAATGCCAAGGATTTATACAGTATACAACTGCACAAATAAGCAAAGGGATGAGAAAACCAGATTCAATGCTTAACAGTAATGAGAAATGGAATTGTTTTACTAGTAGAAGGCTCAGTCATTGCATTCAGTTCATCTGAACACTCCCTGGCTCTCAAGACGGCAAACTGTACCATTTGAATCCTAGACCTTTTTTTTATATTTATCAGCCTTTTTATAGTGGGCCAGTATATTTGGTCTTGTTGGAGGTAATAGTACATGACACAAAATGCTCCTTAGTTAACTCTGGCAAGGGATGGGGATAATGTTTTTTAAACAGATTTTGATTAAATTTTCAGGATAGTTTGGCAATGAAACATCGAACAATTAATTAAATTTTGTGGGTGATCTGGATCTCCTTCTGGATCCAGGATATTTTTAATAAATGCTGCATTTCTGATGATGCCATATGGAAGCAATGACCTAGCTACCTTGTTCACTTTGTTTCCAATAGATGTCAGTAGCACTCAAGTGTCAGTATATTCTATAATGTTCAGTGATCGTACTGCTGTGTTTATCCCACATTTCTGACAATACCATATGGGGGTGATGAGCTGCCTTGGCAGAGGTCTGCACTCTCTGAGAGTAAATTTCTCTTTTTAATGATTTTATCAAGGCATAGATGATGCTCATACCTCTCTCCCTGGGGTCATACAGAGCAATCATTTGCCATGTAAAGTAATTACCACTGGCAAAATTCTGTCAGTAAAACTACTGATTAGTTATACCTTTACCCACTGCCATCACCTCATGCATATATCTAAAACTCTATCCTTCTACACACTACAACTACACTACCATCACAAACTACATAACCACTCTATTAAAAGGAATAAAAATATTGTATTTTTATTTTGAAAATCTCCAGGTGTCAATAGATGTATAAAATTCTCACACTTATCTTGCAAATACCTTTTTACCCACATTTATACTTGATTCACTATGTATCACAAAGAGGAAACAGAGAAATTATATATTTTACAGATGTTTACTTTATAAATGTATATGCGAACATATTGTTGTACCCATCATATATCACTTTGATGATAAACTTCTGTCTTATTTGGGCACATATGTAAATATGCAAAGCATTGAATGCAATGAATAGTTTTAAATCTTTTCATTGTGAACAATAAGGAACATAAATAATTAAGACGACAATGAAGACACCTGGTTGGTTTATTTCCTTATATAATAAAAATTCTTAACTTTCTTAATCTGCACACTACATAACTCTGTACTTTTAGTTATTATAAATAACCTGAAAGTTCACATTTGAACATCATATATTTTCATCATTAAATCAGTTTTTTCATGAAAAGGTGAGGTCCCTGGAAAACATAAAATGAAATGGTGCAAAAACTAAAAAAAAATCTGAAATGGAAAACAACAATTCAGCAAAGAACAATGTCCCCAACAGAGGGCAGCACATGCCTCTGGGACCATTCCGGAATGCTAGGATGTCCAAGGGAGTCAAATACACATGCACATAGGATGAGCCATGGTTTTCATTCTCCGAGCAGAACAGGCCGTAATTCTTACTATATCTACTCTAAGGACAGCAGTAGCATTGCTCTGCCCACCTCGAACAAGCAGCTCTCAAGTTTCCAATGGGCACGCATCGTTCACACCAGGACTCACATTAAAAATGACCTATACACCTCATTGGCAGGGACCAGTTTTCATGTTACCAGTATTTACAATATATATAGAGGATATTTTGGTTGGAAAGTGTGCAGCAGGCAGTGTAGGGACACTTCTGCCAGTCTAATGGTAAAGAGTCTTAATGACAGTTGTCATTGGACTCTCTATCACGGGAGGGGCAGAATGCCACTACGAACAGTGCTGTTGGAAAAAAGATTGACAGCTCTTATATGTACAATCAGTCTCCTTAACATGTTACATTTTCTTTTATGAATTAAATTATTGGTAGTAAATTCATCATAGGAAAATAATGTTGCCATGCAAATTTCATAAGTTAATTATTTTACATCAAAGGGTGTACAGAAAACCTTTTTATGACTTTTCCTAAATGTTTCAAGACAACTTAGTTGATTACTAGTAAAGATTACTGTTAACAGTTGCAAGACTGCAAACTGTGCATTATACTTAAAGTGCAGTTATATAATATCTGTGGTCCATGCCTCTGAAGTAAGACCGTATCACCCCCTTCCAATTTGTAAATATTGCAAAAAACATCAGACTCAAGGCTTAAGTATACATATCACTTACTCTATTATGTGGCATTAGTGAAATATCTTAGCCATGCACTTAAGCCTGTATCTGTAGTATCAATTCATGTACATGGCATTAAACAGAAGACTGAAGATTATAATACATCCACCAGGTGGTATTATACATTACCCTGTGTCAGCAAATCTACACAAAAAGTTCTCCATAGTTTTTCTGAAAGGTGTGAAAATTTCTCAAGGAACAATCCATTAAATTTTGGTGGTAATCAGGATCACTACTAAAAAATATAATTCAAAGGATTCTGTGCCATTGTTATGGGTTATGGCTACTTTATTATAACAGAGCTACTAACTTGTATAAGCCGGTTATCTTTGTACTTGAGTTGAACTGATATGGGGCTGTTGAACAGTGACAAATGTGTAGAAATGCACAGCAAAGTTTCATGGGAATTATCCTGGCAGAGGTTTGATTTCTCGCACAACATCTTGTTTTTACATGTTACAGGCAATGTAAAACGAGGGGATTAATGCTAAATCTACTTTTTAACATTTCAAGTAATGAAGGGATTACATGTCATATGAAAATTCCTTCATTTACATAAAAATCAGCTAAATGTCAGTGAATATGAGCTCATTCTACCAACCTTTAGACTTCTAATTCAGCCTTTAAATCTTGAGGTGAAAAGTGCTAAAACATTATTTTTGCCTACTGAATTTATTGTTATCTTGTAAGTGAATAATGGTAACATGTAAAGGTTCACGATTTAAACAAAGAAGACTTCTTTTTTGATTTGAGAATCTATGGGGTAACACTCCTGAATTTCAACTCATTTCTAAGCATCTCAAAATTTGAAAAACTCAATTTTTGAAAACCCCAAAAATGAGGAAGCTGGTAAATTGAATTTAGTTTTATCCACTGGGGTGGCGGTGCCAGAGAGGTCATACACACAGAGTGGGTAAGACCAGAATGGGTGAAACCAGAACAGAAACAAGTGGTACGGATGCAGATGGGATGCAGGAGCATGCAACGAGTCCTGGTGTAAACGGTGCATATACGTCAGCCTCCAGCATACCAAGATGTGATGGTTCTACTCACTGTATTACAGGTAACCTTACGGTTAGTTCCTCCTCTGGTGAGCTCAACAAACCTAATACCCTGAAAACACAGAGTTTTATTCTTCAACAGAGACTCTACAAGCACATCAATCCTTCCTTTCTTGACCATGGTTTACTCAGAATTCACCAAACTTACAATAAATGACCCAAAAAGCCAGCACCCCTAAAACTAGGTATCATGATGACATTACTGGCAGGCACTTATTGTAATGTACAGTTAAACTGAATTAATGTGACCATCCCTTGAAGGTGACCACTTTGTTTGATACACCTTGTCCTCCCAACACACAGGAAAACTTGCTAAGAGTGAACAAAACATCCATCCCTTTACACTAGTACTTGTACAGTAGAACCTCAAATATCCAAATGGTTTGGGGGACATATAATTTGTTCGGATAACTGAGGTTATGGATATGTAAGGTCAGACATTTTCCAAGAAGTATACTACAAGTTAGTTGATATGCACATTGGGCATATCATTATAATGAAGCATTTAATAGAGGTGAATTCTAGTTACTTACTTAAAATTTAGGTTTAACAAATTTTCGGAAAAAAGAGATACAGAAATTTTGAAGTTCTATTTATTTAGTGCAATGGCATAAAAGGTGGTCACATTAGCAAGTTAAAGTGTACATTGGACTAGTTTTGCACCATTCTGTCATTTATTTTTATTCAACTTGTTTTTTTTTTGGTCTAGTTTGGTGAATTCCTGCTAAACCAATAGGACCATACATAGACCTGGACATGAATACAAGCTGGCTCCATTCTACGAGCCAATTGTACTTACTCCGGCTCTTCTGGTTCAGGCATTTCAAAACCAACATTATCATAGATGTTTCCATCCTGGGGTGTCTGTTCGGCAGCTTTCGTTGTTGGTTTAGGTTTTCCAATGCTAGAAGGAAAGCTACAAAGAATGGCATTCACTAAATGTTAGCCACTGCTCTTTTTTTCAAGTCCCCAAGATCGTTTTGTTTCTGTGAAGCATCATGGTTGACTGTGGACCAACGACAATTATGTTGATAAAGTAATTTGGTGAATTTTTTCAGTTCTCCATTACTATTTTTATTAATGAGATATAGGCTTATGAATATTGATAAGATCAGAAAAATTCCATCATTGGCTGTTAGAATTCATATACCAAGTAGAAAAATCTGAGAGTGATTTTTTAGGTAAAATTTATTACTACTGAATAGTATGTAAATAAAAATTCTATGTTTATTTACTTCAAGTGGAAAAGAAAAGTGAACAGCACTGACACAAAGGACACAGTAGACACAGAAGAACTGATGCAAGTGTTTGTGAGGTCAAATATCTGTTGCTAGTATTTAAAACATTTATAACCTCTCTATTTAACAGTTTAAATCCACAGATTCCAACTTGTGTGAAATCAGCTATTATGTCTGCAATAAAACACGTACATACACTTATGCAAATAATAAATATATTAAATAAAACTATATGGCCTTATTGCCAAACTATCATTCAAATAAACATGTTTGATATTTAGTGTTTTAAAAAAACCTTCATATGAACAAAAAGATTTTACAGTCGAAATGCCAGCAATACTTTGATACCTGCAGAACTTAAATGGAGGTCCAGGGAGTCCCAGCCTTCACTGACCAAAGGTTTGAAAACATAATAAAGTTTCCAGAAATTATGCTACTTCTATGTGTATGATGCTATAAAAAGTACATACCGTCTTCCCCCAAAGATAATCCACATTTTTTTGTCGTAAAATCTAAACTAAAAGCCTAGGTGTATATTGTACATGGTGGTATAATTTACCAACTATTTTCTTACTGCACTGAACATTAGTTGGGGGGCGTAGGACGGCCATAATGTCAGAAGTGAGCAATAATAAGGGATTTTTAAGTAAATTAACAATATTGGTTTACTATTCCATTAGATGACATAAATTTTGATCTATTTATTGCTTTCATTTCAAAATACTTCATATCTATACCTTTAAAATGGCTGCCAACTCCAGATAAATGATGATATGCCAACTGAAATATGCATGACCTTGCCTCTGTTGACATCGTTTGATACCCATGTTAATTGGTAGATGGTGCTCTATGTGCTAGCATTGGGTAATGTAAGGGTTGTGGGACTATTTAATGCGAATTACTTTCAGAACAACTTGTCCTAAGTAAGGAATACTGGTCAGAATGTGACTGCTTCCTTAACTTTTATTACCTACTGTTGACAGAGTCATGATCAGATACATAATCACAGCCTTACCTAGTTCCAGCTTCAGTAAACTCTATCTACAGGACCCTGGATATGTATGCCACACAATGCCTTGCCATAGGTGCAGGTATTCTCAGTGGACCAAGTGGCTTTTAAGTTATATTTTACATAAAACAATTCAGGCCTAGTTGAGGACCTTTCTTAACACTTAACAGCTGAAGGAGAATATTTGCTGTGATTTTAATTGTAACTAAACTATTTGATAGCTGTTCTAGATCCAAGAAAAATTCAGAAAGTCGGCCAGACTGTCATTCTTGTCAAAAGTTCAAGGCCATGGAACCATTAAATTTTCCAGTGACAGTCATAAATACAATATATGTCATCCATTTTTTTGTCAGAAACGGGTTCATATTATACACAGGGCTATTGGTTTTTCCATCAAAATTGTGGCTCTAAATGGGGGTGCAGATTTTCTATGGTAGTGGATTATCTTTAGTAAAAGACAGTAGTAAAACACTGTAATTTACAGAATGAAAAGTCATAAATATATTGATAACTGTATTGGATGAAACCATCTACTGAATTAAATCCATTAGAATTTCTCAACTGTAGATCAACTGTTGTAGCCATTCAATATATTATACTATTTATTCTGCTTGCCGAGTTTTAGATGATCATTTAGAAATTAATACTTACGAAAATCCTCTCCTTTTCAAAAGAACAACAACAATCACAACGATGACAAGCAGGATAATTACACCTGACACTGCTCCAGCAATTGTAGGCGTCATGTTCTTATCTGAAAGGTGAATACAGACATTATAAATTCTGTATGTGCAACAACAGAAAGACTCTGCAATTGCATGAGATCACAGCCACAGGAGGAAAATCATAAACCTCTAAAAAACGGGCAGTCTTTATTGCAGAATAATCCTTTTTTTCCATACATATTTGAATAAAATATCTTCTACTTGGCAATGGAAATTCAGATTAACATCTTATGTGTCCAGAATTGCATATGAACACCACAGATCTACTGATTATTGAAGGGTGCCACCTGAACTATGATCAATATTTTAATTTTTGACGATTTGGAAATTTCTTCCCTGTAGCTTTAAAAAGTGGCCATTATTCAGATATATTTTATCTTTTTAAGACATCTTTGGTTTCTAACTTATAATGGTAGCAATAGCCTTTGCATTCTAAGACATAATTTCTTATGATATACATTCTTGTAAATCAAGACACTTCTCTTACATTCATTTATTACTGCTAGAGAATTCGAAATAAAATTGATTATGTTTGATAACAAACATATGGTATTTTTACCTGCAAAACTAGTAATGGGAATTAATTATATATAGCCACAATACTGGCCTCAAGTCTGAAGTTTGGCCAATCTATAGGCGAAACTATAGGAGTGGAGAGTGAGCACTCACTGAAGAAAATGAAAGAATTAACTTAGTAGTTTAAGATAAAAGGAAACATACTGCTCAGCAAAACAGAACAAATATAGTCACAACATATTATGAAGAGGAAAACTCTGTTAAAGTATGAAAAATTATGTGAACATGTGATCATGTGACCACAACTGCCTGAAATTTTCCTGACACAGAAATAAACCTGCGACTAACCAATCTGTCAAGGTGGAAGGGTTTAGTTATTTTTTAGTACATCTGTGGTTAGTTTATATTAGGATTATGGGTACATCTTTTTTCATGCATCAGCTAGAACCCCCAGATATTTCGTGTTTATCTGAATACTATTAAATTTCTCCCTTTTTCTAGTAGCCTATCAATCTAACACAAAACATTTGAAAGTAAATCCTTACTCTACTGGATGGTCAAGCAGGATGACCATCTGCCACTGCAAAACAGCTTTCTAGGATCCTATTCCAGTACAGGGGGCTTTAATTATTACAGAAACATGGTATACAGTGAAGAGTACCAAAGCCTTCATTCAAAAGCAAACAGGAAGTTCATATAATCACACATTTTCTTTTTAAATATTTAGGAATGTTCAAAGATGCAGAACCTGTACTAAGTGCATTTATAAAACAAACATCAACAGAAATGAATTCTTACCTTGACACCAGTGTTATTTACTTTATATGATAAAGATTGACCCAGGGTTTCCAGTTAAGATTTTAGTATGCATTGTGCTTGCACCAAAAACTGCATACAAACACAATTAATATACATACATGGAAAATTTTAAAGATTTCCTTCAATTGTGAGTTTTTTTTTAGACCAGCAATGTTCACATGGTTACAAAAGCAGAAGTTCTGTGCTTTTGAAAACATTATTTAAGACTGAGTGATGATGTGTGTAATATATACTCTGTATTAGAATTCATGAAGTACTGTAATTGGGTATATTACAACCCAACTGTAAAATCTACCCTACATAAGCACTGAAGAAATATGACTAAATGTTTGAATCTGTGCAACTAGTGCAGATAAAAGTTCCTTGACAGGAGTATTTGTGGGAATTGAACCAAGGTCTGCATGGGGCTGGCTTTACTGAATGATGGAGGACTCTGGACATCAGGTTATCCATGACACAGGTCTTCTGAAAGCTCATTGTAAACAACACAGACTATTTTGCAATTCACCCTAGCTGAAAGCACCATTGAACTTTAATGCAGGCCTTTTAGTTCTTAGGTTTAATACTTTTAGAAACCAATGCCATACAAATCTTTTCCCAGGCGAAAGTACATATTATACAGGTGACAAATTTCCATTCCCAAATAACAGATGTCCCATATCTGTCTTAATACGTGAGTATGGCATTTTGGCATACATCTTCTGCTTCAAAGTTTAATTTTAATACATCAATATTCAAATTAGGCTAGCTCTTGTAAGTGCCTGTAAGCTAATCATCACACATTTGGCTGGTCATATGGCACCAATACCCACAAGAAGGCAAAAGGGTATCAAGTTATTAAAGACTGTGAGATATATGTGCATTTATCAATGAACTCAGGGACTAAAATAAGATATCTAGCCTAAAAAAGTGCAGAAAATTTCTAAAGCTGGTGCTATGTCTATGAACATTTACCTGTACATACACAGCAAATCAGGAGAGGGTTACAGCCATTTTATATTTAACAGGTTAAATTCATTAGAACACTTTTATAATGTCAGTTGACTTTTATATGCCAGGGAAATGGTCACTAAACAAAAATTACAAGTGGTACAATGGTCACTTAAAGGCAGTTACAACTGCTAAAATGGTCACTAAAAGAAAATTATTTGTGATATTGTAAATAATTTAACAGTGTTATAATTAAGTACTAGCAATAAATAGCCAAACTCTACACACTACCTGGTGGCTTGTATTTCTCTGAAAGAAAAGGTTTTTTTTAATGATAAGAATTTGTCCACATACACAGTACACACATATACCGCTGTTTTACACAAAATTATATCACAGTGCATCACCCTGTCCCAGCTAAATCTAATCATGATTTTAAACAGTGAATGATTTGAGAATTCAGTGCAGCTTGTGATTAACAAATATAATATGTGGCATTGGTATACTTACTTAAACATCAATGTGCATTTACTTATATACATGTATTATGTATGTTACACAGTGCTAATAATCAAATTTATTCATAGAGTCTCTCTCTGGCTCACATGAGTAATTCAAATAAAAATCATGTAACACACATTTATTCTTTTTTGGAGACTTTATTCTCACAGGGACCAGTACTAATACTTCTAGGAATCTTTTCAGAGAAAATGTTACTTGAACTTATAAGTTAAAAGATAATTTTACTTTCATTTATTACTGAGAGTAAAAGTACAGATCTAATGTTCAAGGAATCATGCATCAGCTGTAGGATCAACTGTCTGAAGAACAAAGTAATACCAATGGTCAGAATCTTGGTCTGCCAGAATCCCAGATGGCGCCACCAAGATTAATAGGTGGCAGACAAGTAATATACACAGACAAAGATCACACGGATAGCCTGTTATATCATATTTAGTTGAAAATTTAGGTACAGAAAACTTTGGTCTTACTTCTAAGGCAAGAATGCTTATTACCTACTCACATATTAAAATTAGCACTATATGAGCTGCAATTTAATGGGACCAAAGAGATATTTTACATTTAAACATTCACCTACTAGTGACTATGGCATTGACAGAGTAGTTGTTGAAATATACTTGCTGTCTTAAAAGCATCTCTTAAAAAAAGACAAGTTGCATTACAGATGAAAATCAAAACATCAGCAACTGCAAGTTTAATGGTTTACTCTTAATATGGCTTAAGAGAGTGTACCCTGTAATTAAAAATTTGATCTCTTCTTTTTATAAGTTTAAACAGATACTGAATACTAGACAAGGTCCTCAGGATAAAGTGGACAATAAGAAGGACAGTTATAGTCATGCACATGCATGTTGTCCATGTCACCTGTTCCCGGATCTGGTGGTTTTGGTCCTGGTTTCTCTGTTGTAAAATAACACTAGCAGGATGAAACATTACATCCTCACATCGAAGTTACTCATAATTACACTTGAATATTTTGAGTGTTGGAACATTAAGCTAATCAAAGTGAGTCACCTAAATCTGTATGCTGATTTGAATTTGAATTTGTAAATAAAAAATCATATTTTATTAAATTTTCCCCCAAAAATTCTTTGAAAAAGGGCTTATCTTCATTGGGTTGCGAATAATAAAGCATGTTCGGAATAGATGTCAAAATATTATCTAAAGATATTAAACATTGATGTTGGCTTCATTCAAGTTACAAACATTTTGCTGATATCTTTCTATGTCTTTCTCAGAATGAATAAGTTCCATACTGGATTTTCCCCACACAAAACAGGTACCACGTCCTGTTCATGTATGTGTATTAAATCCTATGATGATGTGTAAATCATTCTATGTTTCTAAACCTATGACCATGTAAAGCATTACCCTGCAGGACAGTTAAATGACATGTAAGGATAAACCACACAAAATTATGTAAACTGGAGATCACTTCTTATTGAAGCTCAGTTTGTATGCTCTGTCTGTGATTTACTAGGTTGTTTATTTCTTCTATTGTCTGAAATAGACCACTCTGAACCTCACACTCATGACATTTTATTTATGGATGAATGAGATCTAGATACATGCAAACTGAAGTTTTAAAAATATATTTACAGAGTAACCCATACTCTATATACTGAGCAAAAATGGATAGAAAATATATATAAACTCATTTACTCAATTTTTATGGTAAAAGGGACACAATTCCAACCCAGATTTGTATTCAGTAAATAGACCTCATTTGGCCATTTAAACATGTGGCATGCCTTATTTTATATGATATGCCTCAGGAAGTAACATAAAGACAGTCTGAACAGGTGTCTGTATTGCTATGCACTATGAGCTGGATTTCATAGAATGCCTTTATATACATTACACCTTCACTCTGTGAGACATTAATCTTCTCAGTCTGAAAATTATACATATTTTAAATTCATCAATGTTAAATGAAGAATCACGTGGTATATCTGCATATTCCTGGTAGATTACAGTTGTACTGGCCAAAATCCACTGTTTCTATTGCACATATAATCATGACAAGACTACAGATTGAAAAGATTAACTCACGTGTTTTGATGTTTGGAGAATATTTGGTAAGGGTGCAGCCTCCATTTGTACACATAAAAGCTCGGAAGCTTCAAAGAAAAAATAACAGAACATTAAGTGTACACCTCTGTGATTATTATTGAACAAATCTTTTCAGCTGTACATACATGTTTTTTAACACACTGACAGGCTACATCTAAAAATGTTACAACTACCAGATGAAAACAAGGACAAGTGCTGTACATTGGGCGCTTTTACACATGACAGGAATTGATAGAGAAGATTATTTTGGACAAAATAATTTATGCATCATATTATCTAAGCAATTTCTGTACCATATTCCTGAATTTTGTCAGAATTATTTCTTAATACATAATCTGCAGCCTAGCTGCTAGTATGAAGATTTCAGTCATTATTCATATCAAACACAAACATGGTGTGTCCCCTTAGGGAATACCCCTGTTAGAGAGCATTGATTAATTCCTTATATGAATTGCCCAAGTTTAATTTTAACTGCTGTCTTTTTCCCATGTAGTACATCCGAGTCAGGGAGGTATGCTGCTAAGATGTGTTATACCCCACAAAATACCAATACGCACAAAAACAGACATTCCACTTTTTATAGATATATCGCTCAGTGTTCCTTAACAGAAATATATGGTAATCTTCAATACATAGATGAATGTTCTTCTATACCATGACAATTCTGGTGAAGTTTACTTGATGAGTCTGAAAACTTAATTTCTTCCTGCAAAAATAGCCTTCTTTCTTTTAGTTCTGCTTTCACAAAAGAGGAGGGTTGGAGTATTGCCATCACGTTGGTCTGCATATTAGACTACAGTTCACTCTTCACTCCCCAGATGGCAGCAATTAAGGTGAGGGTACGAAGTCACTATCTTGTTGATTATGTTTCTCAGGTGTTTACAAGACATCAGCCAACAGGAAACTGTCCAAAAGACCTTCCTTTGATGGTTGTATATGTCCTTGTCTGCCCCAAATGCAAGTAGCATATTGCAGGAAATTTTCTCAAAACTCTACTAGTACTATTTTCTTCAAAATTCTTTAGAGTGTTCATTTTTGTACAGTTTTAACCATAAATGACCCATGCACTTTTAGGATGAGTAGGTGCATGGAAGCTTGTTCTACATGATTACATAGTAATGGCTGCTGAGTTTGGATTATATCCATAACCAAATAATATGACAGGCTTCATGTACACAACCACCGTTCTTTCTACAACAGCATAATTACCTGTATGCTTTATTATCATGGAGTGGTCCATTACAGGGTATGTTATTCCCTGTACAGCTGCTATTCTCACCCACTTTAAAGGACACTGATGTTGTTGTTGTTGCTCGTTTCCTTCTTCTATTTGCACCTGTTAAATATGGTTTATTTAGACATAAGTAAAATATCTTTTCAGGCATTTAGACATGAGTAAAATATCTTTTCAGGCATTTCTTTTCGTAATGTGAGATTAAAATTCCTATCATCCTAGTAACAGTATCTTTAGTCATTATTTGTAATGTTAAACTGATAAAAGAAAATGGGCCATATTCAATAGGAAAAAAGTCCTGAGTGAAGATGGCAGTGAACTTGATAATTCCTATACCACTATCACCTATAGAATTAAAGAGCATAATCAATTAAGAAAATTAACTGAATACTGGAAACAAATAACAAGGGACCCACGGGTCACGACGCTCAGCCTAAGTTTGAAATTTTTGCAAATGCAAAATATTCTATTTTAATGTTTTTCATTTATTTAAGCATATGAGAAGCTAAGAGGAAAGAGGCCCTCCTACTTAGTTATAGTAAAGTTCTAAATATATGATTGCAAACTAATACTCTGACAAGACTGTCATGAAGAAAAACAGTAAAAGTTTTGAGATACTGTCATGCATATGAAAAATATACAAATGGACAGGCCAGTGGACAGAATGGACTAATACCTTTATTTCACTTTCACGGGAATAATGCATTTAAGTTTATATATAAGCCTATTATTTAAGCATATCCACTTTTTCCATTAAAATAGTTTTTGTCTGATTATTTTTTTTTTATTTACAAGTTTTATAAATTTGTATTAAAAACACTGAAAATATAACTTAAAATATTAGAATTGTAAGCTGCAATCATTATATATCCAGAGTGTAGCTCATATTGGGTCATATTATGCATACACATTTTTTTATTATTTTTAAATCACAAATGTTCAAACTGAATTCAAAAGAAAATAATGCTACAAGATTATTCCTTGAATCACTATTAACAAGTTTTGCACATTGAAGTTTTCAGTACATGCTTAATCTTATTCACCAAAATAAAATAAAAGATTCAGTAAATTTGGTAAAATAAAAACATCTTTTCAAATAAAGTATCCACACTGTTGGTTGAATGAGGGACAAACAATATCATTATGTAATTACAATCTCAGCTACAATATATTACTGGAATTAATAGTCAATTTCACACCTGGTGAAGCTTTTACTCTTCTCAAGTAAGGAATTACTTATCTGATGAACATCCACACTTTCATAGCAATACACCACTTTGTGGACACAATTTAATGTGCACTTTAATCATTGTAACTCTGGTGGTAAATACAAAATCTAAAATGTAGCATGTCCAAGAATAAAATAAAATACAGAAAATTATAACATTCACCTAGTTTATGCACCAGCTGGGGGGGGGGGGGGTGAGTGCAGGGCAGAGGGGAAGCCTGCTAGTGGTGGCCAAGCTGGGCCAAGGCAAGCTGCCTGGGGTGGGTTACATAATGCAGGTGAAGGCTGTACTACTAGGTGGGCCAGATGTAAACAACACTTGACATGGTGTATGAAAACTTGAATAAAAGCTTCTCTTTTCAAACAATTTCTTTGAAATTTCAGATTTTAAAAGATTAAATCCTTATGTATATATGCTGTGAAAATAAAATCAACAGTACTTACAGGGAAAAAGGTGCCACTGCCAAATTTGGACAAAATTTAAGGTACTGATTTTTTATTTATGCTAATAACTTGAACAATTTGCAAAATTCAGATCTAATTTTGGGTAAACAATTGAATCTTGATTAAATAAAGTTATATTCCTGAAAAAAAGTCTCCAGCTTTAGCAATTCTCATGTTAAGTGAGCAAATATATTTCCTGATTTTTAAAAAATTGCATTATATTTGGGCCTATAACTTCAAAATAATACCCAATACTGACCTCATTTTTGGTATGTGCACAGAAAATGTATGGAAGAATATGAATACTAAATCTGATCAAAAACAGATCAGTGGTTTTGATATTAGGCAGCCTTGAAGTGTAACAATGGCTTTTTTTATGGAAAACGGAGGTTTTTCCTTAATATCTCGAAGGAACGAAGTTCTAATGACCCAATTTTTGGTATGGTAGGAGATTTTGGGGGCATCTAATGGTATGCAGAATTTTGGATTCGTAGGTCCAACGGTTTTAAAAAGTGCCCTGTTAATGGCCGGACGGCTGGACGGCCGGACGGCGGACAAAGGACCACGACTATAGCTCAGATGACTTATAGTCAGCTGAGCTAATAATAGACATTAATTTATTAACTGAAATAAAATGCTGTAAAAAAATTCAAAAGAGGATAAACAAAATTTAAACAGCATGGTTAAAACAAGCCAATTAGGTATAAACTGCATTTTTACAGTGTAATAAATTAAACTTGTGGCCTAAAAATATTTAATGATGCAAAAAGGAAACAAGGCCTACAGGCCTAATGCAAAGCTGTGCAAAGTTTGGGAGTATGAATGGAGGTTTTTTTTTTTTTAAATTTAATACTGATCCTCTTATGTCCTGCATATCTACCTTCATCATTATGATTTCAGCAAAATGGACGTTTCGGACTTGGACATTTTGGACTTGGACATTTTAAAACTAGGATGTATCAGTCAGGTTATTTTGGATATGTTCTTTTTGCCAGGGAGGATTACTGGCACAGATGAACGGACAATTTGGCAGCATGGTTTTGGAGAAGAACATTTTAAAATGTTTTTTTAGCTTTTTCCCTATAAAATCTAAGAAATGCAGTTAGCCAAGAAATAAGCAAAATCCAACTGAATAAGATGACTACTTTTTGCAAAAAATTTGGTGATGCTAGCTCCTGCCCTTTTTGAGATAGCTATGATGTACAACGGTTTAAACCAATCAGCTTAACAGTTTCATCATAAAACAGGGTATAAGCTAGAAGTCTAAAATTACATTTTTGCTTGTAAAAAACAGATTAATGTAGATGGTGCCACCAAATCCTCAATTTCAGATATGATTTATGTGACAAACATAAAATTTGGTGTTGATTGGTCTAGCCGTTTCTGAGGTTTTAATTTTAGTGTGCTTTTTTGGACAGATGACTAAGGCCAGACTTTTTTAATTTTTCAGTTTACAAACCCCCTGACCTCCGATTTCCTCATTTCAGAAAAAAAATAAAATTGGCATTCTGACTTTTTTTCCCTTTTATATTGCGTCGCTGAATCCAACACGGTTGTTGACAAATGAAATGTTTAGTGACCGTAGATCACCTCAAACGTTAGAACTCTTATGATTAGCTAATAAGATCACTTACTTAATGACAGATGGAGGGTTTAATCCAATCACAATAGGGTTTCCTTGGGTCATAAATGCAATTGATTGGCCATCAAGTAGACAAAAGATTCTGCAGGGAAATTGAGAATTCTTGGAGAGTTTTCAAAGTTCGTTTTCTGCACTACAGTACATTTTCAAACCAGCGTTTAGGTCATATTTACCTCGTTAAACATATTTGTTTTAGATAGATGTGAATTAGAAAAGAAAATTAGTTTGGTTGCATAGCGGCTTTACCAGTTTGCCACTGTTAATAACTTGCTGGATATACAAACAAATTTACTTCTTAAGACTAATTATTGCACTTAAAGTCAGACGCTATTTATTACTGCAAATTGGCTAAGTTTCACAAGTTTACTCTTAAAAAATATTATAACTTGTCAAAACTTAAAAACGTAGTCTTGTAACGCTTAAAAGAAAATTACTGAATAGATGAATTATATATATATACTGCATGAGGTCGTCATGTACTCTTTGAGAACTCAAGGAATTCTCAGGGTTTCTGCAGTATTTCCGACTATCTGTAGTCTTAGAGGCGCGGGTGAAGCGTTGGCTTGGCGGGTATTTTTATAGTCAAAACAAAAGCAAGCTAAAATGAAAGCCATTTAAAATGCAGAAACTTTGAAAAGATTCATGTAATTGTTCGAAACATATGTGATGGAAGCTTTGATGTGTATGGATGCCGAAAAGCAATACCGGACTGAGAGTGGCCAAGTGACGGCTTATTAAACTGAGCACAGTACGTACTGTCACGTCCGTGGTAAGAAATGCAGATCTCTATTAATAAATAAAGATTATTAATACTTTTAAAATTTTAAAATAGTTGAATTATTCAATGTGATCTCCAATGGAAACCTTACTTTTATTAGCAGTTGTTGTGTATTCAAAGGACTATCAAACATGCGCAACACCAAAAAGGAAAGGTCATGACTCATGGTCATGAATCAAACAACTCGAGTTGTTGTCATTGTCATTGTTATTGTCATTCATGACTGAAAAATAAAAACTGCAGTCTATCATGCTAGTAGTGAATATTTTGTTTTCTCCTTGCATATCTGACAAAAATATAATATTTTGTATTTTTTAAGTATTTGACTGGTCTTTAATTTATAAAACTTTATAAAATAGGCAGTTCACTTGGCAGGGACAGTGACTGAAGTTTTATTTCAGGTGTGTATGAAACCATATATACGATTTACTGTTTAAACTTTTATTTGTCATTAAAATACCTTCAATGACATTTGAATGGCTTGAAATAACATGGCACACGCATGATTCATGTGAAAAACTCAAGAGGATGATGATAATATCTTTATTTTTTATATATTATTTTATATATTTTATGCAGGTTTATAAAGTGCTATTTAAATATGAATTTTATAACCCAACTGTACAATACAGGATTCACGAACACCAGTATCAAGGTTTGTTCAAATTTTTTTTTTTTCCTACCTCCTACCTATAACTTCTGTCAAACATGTTCGTAAACCAAAGAATTAAAAAAGTCTGGCCCAAGTTCAACCTCCTGTAACTTGGCCAAAAATCTCTGAACTGGAACCATTAGAACAAATTTGAGAGAGATTGTTCCAGGAATCATTTCTGTGAAATATTGGACAATTTGGCTGGACAATTCCCGAGAAGATTTTTAAAGCTTTTTTCCTATAAAATCTGAGAAAATGCAGTTAGAAAAAAAATAAACAAAATCTGATAGAGTTTTTCAGATGACTGATTATTTGCAAGAAAATTTGGTGATGCTAGCTCCTGCCTTTTTTGAGATAGCTATGGTTAACATACAGACGCCGCACGACAGACTGACGCACAACGCCGCACCCTCACATAAGCTCACAGGTTCGCTAAAAATGGACCTAAGTGTTATATGAAAGGATACATTTCATACAAAAAAAATTTGTGAATGTAATTAAAATTTCAATAGTTATATGTGCATGGCCATATGAGGTAAAATTAATCCCATGAAAGTTTGCCCAATATTCCTGATTAAATAAGTTTAACAATGTTATTCATATCAAGGCCCAGCCAACTTTAAGAGATATGAATGAAATGCTACAAAGTATTTATATCTTATTATATCTTAAAACATGTCAATGAGCACATACATTAGATCCTATTATGTTATCACTTTTGAATATTAGGATCAAAATCCTGAAATTTTTTTTGTTAAAAAAATTTTAAATTGTTCAAGTCTCAACAAAAAAAATGAATTTAACATTGAAATTATAAGATTCATCTTGTTTATTAGTCCTGTGTATTGAAGGGGTGGGTGGGGGAGGAGTTTCTATGGTTACAGCTGGTTACTGAAAACAAGGGACCCATGGGTCACGTCACTCAGCTGAATTTTGGAAAATTTTAGCAAATGCAAAATATCCTTTTTTTTAAATATACATTAGCATTTAAAAGTGAAGAGGAAATAGTCCTGCTAACTGGTGATAATCAAATATTAAATATATATTTGGAAACTGTGCACTTTTTATGGACTATATCAAAGTTGCAGGAGTATTTCTAGAAGTATCACTATTTCAGCTATGTGACAGTAATAAGTGCATAAAATAACCATGGGAATGTATGAATACCTGTCAATTATAGAAAAAGGCAGAAAGTGGAGATTAGCTGAAGTATACATATACATATTTAATTTATTTACTGAAATAAAATGCTGTAAAAATTAAAAAAAAGGGGTTCCGGTCTATGGCTCGGGTCAGGTAGACGTGTTTTTTTGGAGCTCCAAGAGTGCTGCAGAGAATATTGGAAATTACGTACTGCTTGCGGACTAAAAACTCTGGAATATCACAGAAATAATGCCACCAAAGAATCCCAAGCAGGGAAAGAATACAATAGAGGCCTACACACTAAGAAAACACAGCCAAGCTTCGACGGAACATAGCGAAATGAGTGCCACGGAGAGGCATGGCGAGGAAGCCTCGCATGATGGACTGGAACACAAACAATATGAAGACATAACGGGTGCTATAAAGGGACTTCAAACACAGATAAGTGAAACTCGTACCACTATTATTGAGGAAATTTCTAACAAGTTTGATAACAAAATAAAAGAAATAGAGACTAGTTTGAATAATGCACATGAAGGAATGGAGGACTTGAAAACAGAAAACAAAAGATTACACGAGTTGATACTGAATGAGAGACAAGCACGAGAAAAGTTAGAGAGCAGACTAGATGAAATAAAACTGGAGATGTTGCAGATTCAGCGGTATAACAGAGAGTTTAACATCAGAGTCAGTGGTATCAGAGAAGACAGAAATGAAAATGTTCGAGAGAAACTGGTAACGTTTATACAGGAAAACAACTTGATGCTGGGGTTAAACAGACCTGAGATTGACCAAACTATTGAATACACACACAGAACGGGAATGAAACGGGCGGACAAACCCAGACAAATAATAGCTCGGCTTTTCAGTAGGGAGGTTAGGAACCAGCTGGTTGTTAAGGGAAAGCGTAGAGGAGAAAATGGGAGGAATGTGATTCAAGAGGATTTTACCAAAGAAGATTTTGAAAGAAGAAAGCTAGCTTTGCCACGAATGCGAGAGGAACACTCGGCGGGGCGTAAAGTCAGGTTCTTACGAGGCCAGCTAATTGTCGAGGGACAGGTTGTTCAAATTTAACTGACTGTTATTGTACTGCATACATTAAAAGACTGATGAATGTGAAAAGTGACTTTGTGAATATGATTTGATATGCTAATTTCAGGCATTGGAATACTAAAGGCTTGTTCAGGGTGAGTAGTCAAGTGTTGAAACCTGTGGTTTTCAGTCTGACACGTGGTGTCAACGTTTTTATTTAAGTGAGGTCCCAGGTGATGTTATTTTTTGTTTTGTTCTTTTTAATTTCTTGTATAGAAGGAATCAAACTTAAGAATTTAAATAGGCCTATTAAAAAAAAAGCATATATATATATATAGTATAGGGCCATTTGGCCTAAAAAAGGGAATTAAAGAATATACAGTGGCGACACCAACTAGTTATAAATGAACCAGGAGAAATTAGGACTTTGAAGATTTGTTCGCTCTTGCGAGACTACTAGTCCCATGATGTGTAGGTCCCAAAAAAAGCAGAGACTAATTAAAAGTGGGGATGAGAGACTTAATTTTATATTAACTGATTATCGCCTGAGGTAAACTTGGCATGTCCAGCATCACGGATGTCAGCAAATACGTACTACCCTAGTGCAGCAGGTAATGAAGTTGTACAAGAAGCTAAGGCTATAACTACAAGTATTATCATTACATGTGCAGGTTTAAAAAAAAACTTTGGCTGAAACCTTACTTTTTACCACTTTAAAAAGTTTAATGTTTCATTCAATATTTAGTAATCCGTCGTCAAGACTCTTGTGCTTGATCTGTTGCACGGACGGCGATGGTTCCAAAGATGGACTAAGAGGACAGAATCCACGACTTTTAAATTGGAAATCTTGTATCTTTTCTATTTTACGATGATGGAAACAATGGACACTTTTCTGAACGGCAAAATACTTAGCTTTTCAAGCATAGATGCAGATTGAAATGTATTTTACACTTGATTGCTACAGCTAAAACTCTTAGATTTATGCAAATGTATGAATATATAAGTTTACAACTAAGTAAATCAGTATGGGGAGTGTATATAGGTATATGTTGATACTGTTTTGTCTTTCTCACAAAGACACTAGCTCTCTGCATATTTCCTCAAACTGCTTGTTATACTAGCTTATAAAAGGCTGCTGAAGAATTTAATTTTGGTATATTTTCTTGGTCAATATTTAATAAGGATTGTGAGGTATTTGAGGATAGCATAGCTTCTTTAAATTGGGAGTGCCTTTTTTTGTAGGTACATGAGTAAATTAAAACATAATATGAATTTTAATTGATTTTATTTTCTATCTCTTTAATCCTAGCCACAAACAGTAATAAGGCTTTGGAAACAGGCATATAAGAATCATATACAGAGACAGTAATTCTACAATAGATATTGGAAAGGTTGTTTGTTATATGGGGTATTATAGGGAGGTTTGTTGTTGAACCATAAAAAAAACCCAACCTAAACTATCTAAAAAAAAAAAAAAAAAACTTTTTTAAAAAATAAATTTATTTATTTTTTATTTATTTATTTTTTATTTTTTTTTTGGTTATCTATTTTTTTTTTAATGGAAAAAATGTTTTACCAGTTGTGATTACAATTTTTACTGCAGTATAGATAATATTATATTTTATTCAATCACCAACTGCAGCTATTCTGGGACAAAGGTTTAAAAAAAATCTGGAATTGTTTGTTTTAAGTCTTGCATTACCACAGTCAAAGATATATATTTTACAGATAACATCCTTTCAATTTAATCTTGTAGCCAGTTTCCTAGAATGGTGAATACAAAATTTCTAGAGCTGTATTATTAAGCAGATATACTGATCTGTTACTGTGTCCATTTGAATGCTGCATTGATGCCAAGCATTTCCTGTAAAATGCATATGCACTGCAGTTAATAGAGGGGTGTAATTTATTGAAGATATGCTGAATTATTTTATCAGTCCTAATTGATAGTATAATGGCTGAGTAGTGGTGCATAAATAAGTAATGTTGTATGCGGCAAACATTCCACCTATAAACCTTAAATAAATAAAGAAGTCTGACAGTTTAATCTAATGTATATTTTATAGGATTTTATGATTTCCATTCTGTGTTGTTTGATGATGGGACATCAAATGTAAGTATGCAAGCATATATTAGGGTATAGTACATGATCAGCCAGCACAGGCTAGTTGGAAATCTTGTTTGTTTTTGGTCATATCTTAATAACAATAAGTTCATTACATACTTTTATTACCTTCTGAAAAATACTTTTAAATATGTAATCTGTATTACAACTTGTGCATAAGTATTACCAAATCTTTAGATATATTTGCATAAGTATAAATATGCACAAGTATACTGTACTCACATGTAAGGCATTTAATGTTATTTAGGGGTAAGGATGAAGGTATGTAGGTGAGCATATCCATTTTGGCACAATCAGAGGAATTTTGTTTGAAGGGGCAGATAGTATAAAGCACATTATTGTGAACCCTAGATCGGGGGTACATGCTTCATCATATATATGTTTTGACATGAGAATATTGATTCTTAAAGACATGCATCTATATATAATAGATGAACTATCGATAGCATGGACACAGGTATCCAAGGTGAGATGCTACATCTTGGATATAGATAGGATCTTCATGATCCAAGTAATCTTCCTGTTGTTTATTTCTTTGACAGAACTGGAAAACAGGGAGAATACATTTTTTTTCTTATTTTTTATGTTGACAGGGGTATATTTACAATTGAATATGTTTGTTTTAATGTTCCACATCATAAGTAGAAGTAAAGTTACTACTTTTTCATATTTAAGATATTGTGACTCTCAGATAAGATTAATAGGAAGTAAAGAGACTGACTTTCAGAGTAATTAGCTTGAATGTTAGAGGACTTGGTAACCAACAGAAAAGAAGATCAGTATTTAGATGGGCTAAAGTGAATAACTCTGATGTACTTTTTTTACAAGAAACACATAGCACCAAACAAACAGAGAGCCTGTGGCAAAATGAATGGAATGGCAAAGCATATTTTAGTCATGAGAATTCATCCAGTAAAGGATGTGCAATACTTTTTAAAAGAAATTTAGAAATAGAAGATATAGAGGTACTCCACACATCAATAGATGGAAGAATATTAATATTAAAAGCTAAAATTAAACAAGTTGAGTATAAATTAATAAATATATATGCGCCAAACAGATTCTCAGAACAAAAAATATTTTATGAAAGACTATTTAATTTGGTTAAAAACTTTACTGATAGCAGCGAAGAAATTCTGTTAGGTGGAGATTTTAACATAATTTTAGACGCAAATTTAGATAAAAAAGGGGGAGTTATGGCAATTCGCAATAATTTTAGATATAGAAAAGTTAGATGTTTCAGGATCAAAAGGAAAAGGATATTGGAAACTTAACTCAGAGTTATTAGACGAGTCAGACTATGTTTCAGGATTAATTAAGTCAATAATTGAGTGGGATAAAGAAGTTAAAGAATTGTCAGATGAAAGAGTAAAATGGGAATTAATGAAGTATAAAATAAGGCAGTATTCTATATCCTATAGTAAAAAAAGGGCGAGAGATAGAAAGTTAAAAGATATATACTTGAACTCCAAACTGAAAGAATTATATGAGATATTAGATAAGTCAGATGCTGAAATAAGAGAAAAGGTGAACCAAGAAATAGATCAAGTTAAATTACAGTTGGAAGAAATTGATAATTCAAAAATTCTTTTATTAAATGGGTAAAAATCTTATATAGAAATATTGAAAGTTGCACAATAAACAATGGCAACACTTCAGGTTATTTTAAAGTACTAAGAGGAGTGCGACAGGGAGATCCACTTTCACCATATTTATTTATATTAGCTGTGGAAATAATGGCAGAAAAAATTAGACTTAATGAAAAGATAGAAGGAATTAAAATTTCTAAGGAAAATATAAAACTCCTACAATACGCAGATGACACAGTTGGGATAACTAAGGATGTGAATTCAGCAAAACAATTTTTGAAGATGGTGCAAGAATTTGGAAATTATAGTGGGCTACAAATGAATAAAGATAAGTGTGAAGGGATGTGGGTAGGAAGTAACAGAGAGAACAAAAGAAAACCCTTGGGAATTCTGTGGCCTAATAACCCTGTTAAATTTTTAGGAATTTATATTTCATATAATAAAAAGGCAGCAGATGAATTAAACTGTTACTCTAAATTAAAGGAGGCACAGCATACACTCAATACTTGGAAAGGAAGAAATCTGACTTTGAAAGGAAAAATTCAGATTGTTAAAACTTTTATTATTTCAAAGTTCCAGTATTTTATTTCAAATGAGACTGCTCCACCTGACTTTTGTAAAAAACTTAATAAGTAAATATTTTCTTTCATTTGGAGTGGAGGAAAAGAGAGAATTAAAAGATCAAGATTAATGCAGGATTTAGAGAAAGGAGGGCTAAATGCCCCACATATTGAATCAATTATATTAACTTCAAGAATATCATGGATTAAAAGATACATTAAATCAGACAGTCAAATCTGGAAAGCATTTTTTAATTATTATCTTGAAACAGTATGTCCAAATATAGAAATTTTATTGAATAGTAATATGGACCCAAATGAAATAAACAAATTAAAAATTCCTAGTTTTTATAAAGAAATACTGAGAAGTTATGTAATCCTGCGCACAAATTACTTTGAAGTGGTCCCTGTAAGACAACAAATAATATGGAATAATAAAATGTTAACATTATCTGCAGAACCTGTCTACTGGGAACATTTTACAGATGTAGGCATCATTACAGGATCAGATTTATTTCTAAATAATTCTATTGTTCCTTTCAAACAATGGACAAATAGAGGTATACCAGGTATAGATTTCTTGAAGTGGTATGCTCTTGTTTCCATGATAACAAAAGAAAGTGTATGCAGGCAGGTTAACTCAGGAAATCCTCTGGACTTTTATATTTACATAGATAAATTTGTACAGGTAATAGAGATCTCCAATAAGATAATATATTCTACTTTTAAAAACATGTTAGAAAAAGGGCCCTATGTTCCAAAAGTGCATATAAATTGTCCAGACTGTGATATTAATTTAGAAAGAATATATTCACTTCCTGTAAAAATTTGTATGGATGTCAGATCACAAGTATTTCAATATAAATTCCTGAACAATTGTTTGGTCAATAATTATTGGTTATGGAAATGGAAAATTAAAGAGTCCAACCTATGTACATTTTGTGATAAGGAACCGGAGACTTTATTACATTTATTTTGGGAATGTGATAAAGTAGCTGATCTCTGGTCAGGGTTAGAAGTATGGGGTCGGAAACAGAAGATAATATTTGATAAATGTTTATCAGTAATACTGTTTGGTGATTTTAATGCTTCAGTGAGTAGTAATTTAATAATTTTGCTGGCTAAACAATTCATAAATATCTGCAGAAATAACAAAGAATATCCAACTTTAGAGAAGTTACAATTTTTTATTTGGAGATATGTAAAAGTTGAATATTTTATTGCACAAAAAAATAATAAAGTAGATAATTTTAGAAATAAATGGCAACCATACATTCAAGACAGAAATTTATTAGAATTTATACTATAGTAGGACGTGCATGCATATACGAATATTTATATGTAGTATGTTTGTATGCAGATGTATGTATGTATATATATATAGAGTGTGATATATCTATATATATATGTATATTGGTATATATATGTATATGCGAGCAGAGTTATACTTTCATGAACACTTTGAGGATGTTGGTTAAAGCAATTTATTCTGGAAGTTGGCATAATTTGTATTTTAGGGCAGGTCATGTTTAGGAGTCACACATGAGCAATCCATTATTTGTATTTATTTAATGGAATTGGTTTATCTATTACAGAGGTGGGATGGGGGTTAAAATGACTAATTTGAAGGTCAACAGAATTTTGGTAATGGAGTTGTATTGCATAAGGTACTTTGTTTTCCAATGAGCGTTTGTATATTTTTTGTAATGTACCATTGCAGTATGAATATATATTATTGATTAATAAAAAAAAAAAAAAAAAAAATTTAAAAAAAAAATCATATAATGCAACAAGTGACCCATGGGTCATGACGCTCAGCTGCCAAGCATGACCTGCAACATCATGGGCTGCGATTCTCAAATAGTAAAATTGTTGCAGAACCTATATGCCAATTTTGTTTAAACTTTCTACATTGCCATACATTCTTATCATATATGTCTGGTTTAAACATAGTGAACTAGATATTTCTTGGCACCGCAGGTGCCAGAGTATCCCCAGACATAGTAGCCCCCCCCCCTTTAAGAATAGGCCCCCATTTTTAGCAGTATATACTGACACTTGGCAAGCAATTATTGTTTCTTCCATCTATCAATCCACAATCTTTTTGAAGATTGACCTTTGACCTTGACCTTGACCTTTGACCTCATGACCCAAAAATCAATTGGGGTCTTGCTTTTTCAATGGGACATATACAAGTCAAGTTTGAAATCTATACATCAACTAGAATACGGGTAGTCGACAAGCGACTACGTGTATCCGCCAAAATCAGAGAAGGACGGGTGAAGTAAGGCATTGATTGAGTGGCAAGGGGATATAGAGTTACGTGTTAAATATTAGAATGGATCTCTGCCACATAAACATGATTGTAGGTGGCGCCACCTGTTATTTGAACGAGAAACTATCCAAGGGCTACATTTGTGTAAAATTTTTTTCCTGATTGGTCAAACAGTTCCCGAGATATGAGCTTGGATGTCTGCAGCATAAACTTGAATGTAGGTGGCGCCACCTGTCATAAAATCAAGAAAGCTATCTAGGATGTATACACATGCCGAATTTTAGGTGAATTAGTCAAACCACTGCAGAGATATGAGTGATTTTAACCCCAGGCAGATTAACAAATGGACACTGTGCAAACATGGTTGCAGGTGGCGCCACCTTTTGTTGTGTATGTTATAAAGCTATCCCAGGGCTACATTTGTGAAAAAATTTTTTCCGGATCGGTCAAACGGTTCCTGAGATATATGGATTTATGTGTGGAGTGTTAACGTGAATGTAGGTGGCGCCACCTGTCATTAAATCAAGAAAGCTATCTAGGATGTATATGCATGCTGATTTTTAAGTGAATTAGTCAAACCACTGCAGAGATATGAGTGATTTTAACCCCAGGCAGATGAACAAATGGACACTGTGCAAACATGGTTGCAGGTGGCGCCACCTTTTGTTGTGTATGTTATAAAGCTATCCCAGGGCTACATTTGTGTAAAATTTTTTTCCGGATCGGTCAAACGGTTCCCGAGATATATGGGATTATGTGTGGAGCGTTAACGTGAATGTAGGTGGCGCCACCTGTCACAAAATCGAGAAAGCTATCTAGGATGTATATGCATGCCGAATTTTAGGTGAATTAGTCAAACCACTGCAGAGATATGAGTGATATAACCCCAGGCAGAAGAACAGATGGACACTGTGCAAACATGGTTGCAGGTGGCGCCACCTTTTGTTGTGTATGTTATAAAGCTATCCCAGGGCTACATTTGTGTAAAATTTTTTTCCGGATCGGTCAAATGGTTCCCGAGATATATGGGATTATGTGTGGAGCGTTAACGTGAATGTAGGTGGCGCCACCTGTCACAAAATCGAGAAAGCTATCTAGGATGTATATGCATGCCGAATTTTAGGTGAATTAGTCAAATCACTGCAGAGATATGAGTGATTTTAACCCCAGGCAGATGAAAAGATGGACACTGTGCAAACATGGTTGCAGGTGGCGCCACCTTTTGTTGTGTATGTTATAAAGCTTTCCCAGGGCTACATTTGTGTAAAATTTTTTTCCGGATCGGTCAAACGGTTCCCGAGATATATGGGTTTATGTGTGGAAACAGACGCACAAACGGACGCGGGGTAGAGACGAAAGGTCAGAGGTCAAGGTCACTTGGTTAGGCACCAGTTCACATGTAACCCGATAATTTGTGTAAGTTTCGGAAAAATCTGTCCAGAAGTCTCAGAGGAGTTCTCCGGAAATAAACGCGGCGGCGGCAGCGGCGGCGGAACCCGGTCAAAAACATAGTATCCGCAAAACTTCGTTTTGGCGGATACAATAAAAGCAGGAATTATCATCCAGAAACTAATTTTTGGACAGATGGCTCCTGTGGCCTTGACCTTTGACCTTGTGACCCCAAAATTGATATTGATCATCCACTTTTATATATTAATCAATAGAGGTCTAGATTTATTGATTGGCCATATATAAGTCAGGTTTGAAATCCATATATTAATCCAAGCTTGAATTATCATCTCAGGAACTAATTTTTGGACAGATGGCTCCTGTGACTTTCACCTTTGACCTTGTGACCTCACAACTGACAGGCGTCTTCCTCTATTGGCAGGGGAACTGTATGTGCAAGATGAAATGTCTGAGATGAAATGTTTGGACAGATGGCTCCTGTGACCTTCACCTTTGACCTCAAAATTGATAGGGGTCTTCCACTCTTGGCAGGTGATCTATATGTGCAAGATGAAAGATCTGAGATGAATTGTTTGGCTGAAAATGCATCCACAATCTTTTTAAAGATGTGTCCTGTGACCTTGACCTTTGACCTCATGACCCCAAAATCGATTCGGGTCTTGCTTTTCCAATGGGTCATATACAAATCAAGTTTGAAATCCATACATCAATAAAAACAGGAATTATCATCCAGAAACTAATTTTTGGACAGATGGCTCCTGTGACCTTCACCTTTGTCCTTGTGACCTCAAAATTGATAGGGGTCTTCCTCTATTGGCAGATGAACTATATGTGCAAGATGAAAGGTCTGAGATGAAATGTTTGGCTGAAAATGCATCCACAATCTTTTTAAAGATGTGTCCTGTGACCTTGACCTTTGACCTCATGACCCCAAATCAATTGGAGTCTTGCTTTTTCAATGGGACATATATAAGTCAAGTTTGAAATCAATACATCAATAAAAGCAGGAATTATCATCCAGAAACTATTTTTTTGACATATAGCTCCTGTGGCCTTGACCTTTGTTCTTGTGACCCAAAAATTGATATGGATCATCCACTATTGGCAAGTGAGCTATATATTCAAGATGGAAGACCTTGAAAGTTTGGCTTAAAATGCATCCACAGTATCTTGTAAGATGCAAGTCCAGTGACCTTGACCTTAGACCTCATGACCCTAGAACCTATAGGGTTCTTACTTTAGTAGTGGGCCATACATAAGTCACGTTTGAAATCCATATGGCTATCAACACTGGAGATATCTTAAGAGCTAGGTGTGTGATTTTCACCAAATCTGGACACATTAAAGGTCAAGCCCACTCATGGTAAAGGTCATGACCCAAATGTAAACAGACCTCATCCCATAGCCCATCTCTCTACATATGCATAATATGAAAGAAATATGTCCATTAGTTTTTGACTTATAATGCTTACAGTACTGTCAAATGGCAATTATGGGGGTATTAAAAGGCATAAAAACAAGAAAAGGATAATAGGTGGTGCAACCAGTTCCCGGTATATCACAAGGCTATCCAAGATCTTCGGTCACCTTAATTTTTAGACCAGTCCATGCAAGCTTACTTGAGATATTTAAGAATTTGTGTTATATTCAGCAATAATGGACCTATTCAAGATCAAGGTCATTCTCCTAGCATAGGTCATGACCCCATTTTAAATAGGCTTCGTCCCCTTACCTATATCTATACAAATATAAAATTTTGAAAAAAATCAGTGAAATATTTTTTGAGTTATCCCACTCACAAGGTTTTTCTGCGGAGGCGGCAGGACCTTCATGAAACCATAGTATCCCGACTTTGTCTGGGGAAACAATGATGGTCTGAGGCAAAATGTATGGTTGTTGAGCTATCAGGAACTAATCCCACAGCTTGCTCGATACCTGTCAGTCTCAAAAGGAATACCACACAGGCCACATTTAAGATCAAAATATAGCAAAAGATCAAGGAAATCCATATAAGAATTATTGTGAAACGGGTGCTTCCATATTAATTTTTATTCAATACAAGCCAACTGTACTGAGCTTTCATAAATGATGGTCATATTTATTAAATCTTTGACCCAATGCAAGATAACATTAATATACATCCCACTGCATTCACTTTAATAGTTCTTGAGATAATATGTTCTAAAGGAATTTAAAGATGGCTTCCTGGTGGCCATATTGGATCTCTGACAGGTCGGAAATTGAACAACAAACATCCTCTAAAAGGGACCAAACATCATAAAAAAATTACAGAAACTGCCCTGGCAAAAGGATTTCTAAAATGGTTACCTGGCAGACATAATGGTTTTCTGACAAGTCTGACATTTGATATCACACATCCTCCAATAAGACACTAAACTTGTAGCAATTGCTTCAAAGAATGTAACAGTTATGAATGTCCAAAACAATTCAAAAGGCATGATCCGGTTGGAGAGCTCTCATATCAGATTTATGAACATGCAAATGTAAAAAGTACAAGTCCAATTTGTTTTAATTATCAGCTTGCTATTCAATGGGGTCAGCAGGGTAGGTAAACTGCAAAACCTAAAAGAAAAGAAATGCAGAAAGCATCACTAAGAGTCTTGTAATCAAATAAAGCCATCCTAAATCCAGGTAAAGACCCACATATTATCAGAACAAACACTTGCAGGTATATCTGATGATTTTTATAATAATATTCAGATATCTAGAAAACTAAGTTTATTGCTATGATTCCATGATATAAACTGCAATATGTTCCCATCATTTTATAAATCAGTAGCTAAACCTTAAAGGCGGTTTCACACGAACGAATATGACACGAACGAATATTTCTGTCGTTCCGACTAAAATCCTGTCGCATCCGAAATTTCATTCACACCAAATCCGACCGATATTTTTGGTCTCAGACCAAGGAATTTTCGTCTCTGAAATTCGTAATGGACAGATATATGAGCAATATATCGGATGCACTAAAATAGAGGCTTTATCGCCATATACATAGACCTATACAAAAATGTCGAATATTTCTGAACGTGTATATTGATTTTCTGATTAATTTGTAATTAATAATTATTAATAATAAAGTTTTTATCTCTGAGTGTACTGACTGTATAATTGAAAATAATATTTACCACTTACTCGACCAAGATTCCCATTTCAACATGAATTTAAAATTAATTGCGCAACCTCTTGTTTCAAGAGAACGGATGCCACTGTAACTGCTGCATTTCAGGTTAAATTAAAGTTTAAATCACTAGTTAAGTTTGATTTTTATTTTATTTTCAAATCTGCCAATATGATTTTTAACAGTCTGCGCACAGCTATATAACTTCTGTTTAAATGCGAAATGTTGAACTAAAAATAATACTATGATAATAATACAAAATACAAATGAAAAAAGTTATTGTTCCATGATTTTTTTCTATATTTACCGCGGATTATTTTATTGGTAATGAACAGCAAGTCCTGGATAATGTCGCTAACTTGTGTTCATATCGCTTACACAGCTGACTTATATTCAGGGACGTAAATATAGGCGGGGGGGGGGGGGGGGGGAGGCTAGGAGTACCCCTTTCGGAGTATAAATTTAATATATTGCAAATAATATATTAAGAATTAGAATTTACCCTGAAAAATTACATTTAACCTGGTTTAAAAGTCCGTTTTGTCCTGGATTCTAAATTAACAAAAGTTAAATAAATAAATTAAAATAATAAATCCCCCCAGGAAATTTACATATTATATAAAAAAAGTCTGATTTAAATGGAAAAATCATTGGAGCTAAAAGACCATTCAAATTAATTTGATTTAAATAAAATAATCCCTGTTTTATGTTTTTATCACATAATTTTAAAATAACGAACAAGGAAACAACACTTCTATGTTGTACAGTATTACATATATATCAAATAAGTAACGTACTAATGAACCAGTCAGGTTAAAAATATTCCAGCTCTTTTGTGTTGAAGGTGAAAAGAAACCATTCTTGTCCGATGCGAACGACAAAAAATAGAACATGTTCTATTTTTTTCGTTCGTTAGCATCGTTCGGATTAGGTGTGTATGCACCAACATAAAATAAAGTGTTTTATTTTTTCGTTCGTACACCAAATTTTCGTTTGGATGTAAAATTCGTTCGTACGCATCCGGTGTGAAACCGCGGTTTCACACTGGATGCGTCCGAACGAATATGACACGAACGAATATTTCTGTCGTTCCGACTAAAATCCTGTCGCATCCGAAATTTCATTCACACCAAATCCGACCGATATTTTTGGTTTCCGACCGAGGAATTTTCGTCTCCGAAATTCGTATTGGACAGCTATATGAGAAATATATCGGATGCACTACAATATCGGCTTTATTGTCATATATATATATATATATATATAGACCTATACAGAAAATTGTCGAATATTTTTGAAAATTGATTTTTTCATTAATTTTGTAATTCATAACTAGATATTTCTTGGCACCGCAGGTGCCATAGTATCCCCAGACAATTAATCCCCCCCCCCCTTTAAGAATAGGCCCCCCATCTTCAGCAACAATTAATATCAGACCACACTCATAGAAAAGGTCATTCTCATAGAAAAGGTCATGATCCAAATTTCAATATACATCATCCCCTAACCCATGCCTATGTATATGCAAGAAATCTGTCCATTAGTTTTTGACTTATAATGCTCACAATACTGTTAAGTGGCAATGATGGGGTATTAAACGGCACGAAAACAAGTAAAAGAATAACAGGTGGCACCACCTGTTTCTGTACATGACAACACTATCCAAGATCTTCGTTCAAGTTAATTTTTGGACCAATGCATGCATCCCTAATTGAGATATTAATGATTTTGTGTAATTTTCACCATATATGGCAATATTCAAGGTCAGGGCCACTCTAATAGGAAAGGTCATGACCCCAATTTATATATACATCATCCCATAACCCATGTCTATGTATATGCATAATATGAAAGAAATCTGTCCATTAGTTTTTGACTTATAATGCTCACAGGTTATAAATGTACTGTTAAGTGGCAATGATGGGGTATTAAACGACACGAAAACAAGTAAAAGAATAACAGGTGGCGCCACCTGTTTCCAGTACATGACATTACTATCCAAGATCTTCGGTCAAGTTGATTTTTGGACCAATGCATGCATCCCTTATTGAGAAATTAATGATTTTGTGTGATTTTCACCATATATGGCAATATTCAAGGTCAAGGCCACTCTCATAGGAAAGGTCATGACCCCAATTTAAATAAACATCATCCCATAACCCATATCTATGTATTTGCATAATATGAAAGAAATCTATCCATTAGTTTTTGACTTATAATGCTCACAGTACTGTCAAGTAGCAATTTTGGGGATATTAAACGGCATGAAAACAAGTAAAGAATAATAGGTGGCGCCACCAGTTTCTGGAACATGACAACCTTATCCATGATCTTCGATCAACTTGATTTTGGGATCAATCCATGCAAGTTTTCTTGAGATATTTAAGAATTTGTGTGATTTTCCCCAAAATGAAACCTGAAACCTGAAAGGTTTGGAATGAAAGGTCTAGCTTGAAATGTGTCCACAACCTTTTCAAAGAAGTGGATCCTGTGACCCTGACCTTTGACCTTGTGACCTCAACATCTATAGGATTCTTCTCCCACTTAGTAGGTGAGCTATATGTGAAAGATCAAAGAATTGGGATGAAAGGTTTGGCTTAAAATGCATCCTGAGGCTTTTCAAAGAAATTGGTTCTGTGACCTTGACCTTTGACCTTGTGACCTCAAAATAATTATGGTTCTTCCCCTGTTGGTAGGTGAGCTGTATGTGAAAGATGGAAGGTTTGGGATGAAAATTTTGGCTAAAAGAATTATTTCTGGGGGGTGCAAACACACCCCATAACTTCGAGAATATAGGTCGCAGTGACCTAATTTCAGGTTTGCAAGGAGATCTTTTTAGAACCTCTAAGACTGCATAGGGTTCATGGCCCTAGCCCCTTCGGTTACGATTTGTGCCCTGCTAATGGACGGACAGCCGGCCCGATGGCTGGCCGGACGTACAGACGGAAGGACGCCGGACAAAGACCCATCACTATAGCCAAGCATGACTGAAAGTCAGCTGAGCTAAAAAGGAAAAAAAAATTATGTGCCCAAGAGTTATATAAAAAGGATACATTTGACCAACAAAAAAATGTGTTAATGTTATTAATAAGTCTTGATGGAGGGAGGGAAGAGGATAGAGAGAAAGTGAAAGAGGATGAGCATTCAATAGTTCTTATAGAAAAAAGTTGATTAATAATTACTATATAATTAATGGTTAACAGAGAAGAAGAGACAGGGCTGATCACTTGATGTCCCATTCTGCTTGAGGCAAGAATATATGTTTCAATTCAGAAGCAGATCCCCCCCCCCCCTTTTTCATCAGAAACAACGTTTTTAAGGGCTTCAGACAAAATTTTGCAGCCTGGACCCCCCTCCCCCTTTTCAGACCTGGGGACCTTTTTTCAGGGTTTTCATTGGTCCTCCTGGGTTGGACCCCCCCCCCCCTCCCCCTTTTCCTAATCCTGGATCCGCCCTTGCAATTAGATCCTAATTTTTTATTATACTAATTTTTATTCTCATTTAATAATCTGGACAAGTCCACAGGTGCAAGGGCTCAATGGCAAGGTTCGGGGGGGGGGGGGGGGGTTAATCGTGAGAGTTACAACACATCTGCATATACACACAGGTTATGAAATTTAAGGCAACAATGCTCACAGAAGGAAAATTAATTCATGATTATTCAACATTTAAAAACAGACAGAGATGGACAGACAAAGCCAATCAATTTATTTTATATTCTGCCAAGACAGGAAAATAATAAACAAATGTTTGTATAAGAGCCTCATTCTTTTCATGACATCAATTTTTTTTTAAAGTTTATAAATTTTATACACTTGCAATGTAAAATATGTATCTGAATATAAGCTGATTCACAATTCTATATTGCATCACACTTATCCCAAATTTGGTCAGATAACAACACATTATTTCAGAATTTACAATTAAATTGACCTTTATTTATTCATAATTTGGCTCATATATTATCAAATTATGATCCTGATGGGTTTCATTATATTTTAGTTTGTTAAAATTATTGAAAAGGATATTAATTTCTTAAAAAATGTTAAATTAACACAACATGGCATTATGGATTACTCCTTGATTTAGAACATTTTTTATCAATGGAGTGGAAACGGCTTCACAATTAAGGAAATACATTTCAAACATTAATCTTTTTGCATTGTAAACACTTAGTGGAGAGGGGAAGGGGGGGGGGGGGGGGGGTGATATGAAAACTAGAGGACCTGTTTTTTGTGACACAAAAACAAGTGTATGTCTCCCCTCACGATGTACCTCATTTTCCCAAATTTGGGGGGAAAAACTGGACCCCTTCAAAAGTTTGGTGTTAACTTAAATCCTGGATTTCTAAAGATTTGACCTTGTATGATGATGATGATCAAGGTAACCAAATTATGAACTGATCTGAGATTTTATTCTGGCTGATATGAACTTTAAGATCCAGGTGAAGTTCACCAGTTTTTGAGCTTCTCAAGCAACTTGATTAAAACCATTTGTGTTTCAAATTTGAGGAAAAAATATGTGATACTTCAAAAGTTATGGGGTTCACAAAAAAAATTTATTTCACCCAACAGGGCCTTGATGATGAAGGTCAAGGTCACTAGATTTTTAACTTGTCCGAGATACTGGTAGACACATTTCACAAGTTGCATTTCATGAAAATATATCAAGTGGTTCAAAAGTTATAGCGTTCAAAAATAATTTCTATTCTGGCTAATTTGACCTTGAATATCCAGGTCAAGGTCACCAGTTTTCAAGCTTTCTTGAAGGAAAAAAGTCCTAGTTACCCAATTTTCTGCATGGTAGGAGATTTTGGGGACATCTAACTGTATGCATTTCGGATTCTTAGGTCCAACAGTTTCAAAATGTGCCCTGTTAACAGCCGGCCGGACAAAGGATCATGACTATAGCTCAGATGACTTATGATCAGCTGAGCTAAAAACGCAAATAGTTTTACACTCTTCTGAAGTAAGGCATTTCTCACAACATCCTACTTTTACAGCAATGATTAAATGTGCACTTCAATCATTGTAAGCCCTTGTAATACAAAACAGAATCCAAATTGAAACAAAAGTCTATAAAAATGAATTAAATACAGAAAATATAACATTCATCTATCATATGCATCCTGTCCATAAGGGGGGGGGGGGGCAGAGGGGAAGCCTAGTTCAGCCCCATGTGAAGTGTAAATAATTAGCCCGGTGGGTCTACACCACTGACTGCAACAAATGTAAACAATGCCTTTATTTATGACTAAGTTTTCTAAAACTTGAATAAAAGCAACAGTTTTTGACCAATTGCTTCAAAATCTCAGTTTATAAAGAATTAAATCCTTGTGTGTACCTGTTATGAAAATTAAATCAACAGTGCTAACATGGAAAAAAAAATCTGCCATAGTCAAAGTTGGGGAGAATTTAAAGTCCTGATTATACATTTATGCAAATAACTTAACAAATTTTTTAAAATTCTGATCCAGTTTCTGGTATAATATATAATCTATATTATATATAGTTATCTGCTTGTAAACGACTCTCTAGCTGCAACAGTTACCATGTAAAGTAGGTAAATATCTTTCCTGATGTTTTGACAAATTATGTTATATTAGGTCCATAATTTCTAAAAATTATGCAAAACTGACCTTATTTCTAGCACGTACACAGGAAACATATAGAGGAATATGATGCCAAATATAAACAAAACAATACCAGTGGTTTTAATACAAAGAACACTTGAAGTGTAACAGCAGGCCTTTACTAGAAAATTGAGTTTTTTCATTAATTTCTAACCTAGTTTCTGGTTAAGTAGGAGAACTTATGGACATCTAACTGCATGCCAAATTTTGGATTCGTAGATCCAACTATTTCAAAACATGCCCTGTTAATGGACGTCTGGCCAGCCTATAGCTCAGATGACTTAAAGTCAGCTGAGCTAAAAATTGTGAGCCAGTCTTAAATAAAATGTTTTTCTAATTATTTCAAAACTGAATATAAGCTAGGACAAAAAAGGAAACATGCCAGTAGCAATTTGAGGGTAAGCATACATTAACTGCATAGTCAATACTCACTTAGACATCCTTTGAAATGATCAGCATTTATATCAATCTGCCATGGATTGCGATTCTGCTTCTCTTTCTCACGCCCATAGAAACTGTAAGTTTGCCTCAAAGCAGAATCTTTCATATATGTTTCTTGAGGATTATCTGTTATGTAAAGAAATAAGAATTATTTGCGTACCATCACATGAACAAATCATCAACTATCATAAGACAATTTCTGCTGTAATTTATGCAGGCAGAGCTGGTATCAGCAGCCAACATATTCTGTAGATACATGGTACAGTGAAAACTGGTCTAACGGACACCTCACTAAGGCGGACAACTGGCTATAACAGACAATATAGTTAAGTCCCTTCAAAATTCCATATCTGTTATAGGCGGACACCTCACTACTGCGGACAACAGACAGCGGATTTCAACTAAAACTAACAAACTAAATGAACCTGACAAAAACTGACACGACGGACACTAATAACTCGCCCCGGACAACATCAAAGGCTTATCATGCCGCCGTGCAAAAGCTCCTCAGGGTTTTATCTCCGGTGCCATCAACATCAAAGCAAATCAAACTAAACAACCATCACCAAAGAAAGTTTATTTAAGGCTAAAGCTACATTCACCTATAAAAAAAAGAATGTTCCGAAGTTCGTAGCCATTACAATCTTCGCATTATCAAGGTCGTCATTATTTTTTAGATTATCGCATTGGGGCAGCTGAACAGGATAGTTTAGACAATGCCGCCAGGTGGCACCACACATACTTCAGGCAGGCGCTTACGCTATCTGAATAAGTTAAGCTTATTGGACTGAGTGAATCCGCGAAATAGAGTGTACGCACACTTGCAGAAGAATTTATGAACATTGTTTTACGGATGATTTCATAGACCCTTCTCCTCTTATTGTTTACTACTTGAGATAAGTAAAAATAATCAAGGTTTGTTTATGACTATTGAATGCATGATGTGTGCATGATCAGTTGTACATGTACATGAAACCTGATATAATACAATAAACACGTTCTTGCAGCTGTTCTTTGTCTTTATTTATAATCCCTCAGTTAGCAACCAATGTCAACCTGCCTAACAAGGACACCTCACTATTAAGGACAAATTCATTGAGTCCCTTTACTGTCCGCTTTAGACAGGTTTCACTCTACCTTTTCTGATATGCTTCTGATATCTGTGAAGTATTACTGTAAGTCAGATCTAATACCTGTAGATCCCTCTTTAAAAATCTGCGGCCATAAAATGAAACTTAAATTAGACAAGGGACCCCTGGGTCACGGCGCTCAGCTGATCATGATTTGACTATAAATGTATCACCATTGTTATACTTTACTGAGTAGAAAAATCTTATGAATATCATGGTCATGTTAGGCTTTTATAAAGGAATATAATGTAATATGTGAGTGAATGATATATGAAATAATCTGACTGATGGATTAATATGGAGTAAAATATAGTGGTTTATTTTTTATTTATTTGGGAGGGGTCGAAAAAAAAAAAACAATTTATTTGAGCAAATATGAATGCAATGACAGTATACTTAGCAGTGGTATAATGATGATAAGGCTATTTGTTGAAGGATCTATAGTGTATGGAAAACTGCAAGCTTTCAATTTGACAGATACAAGGTTATGATAAACTATGCTGATGAGGGGATTTATGAATTTGTGACTGTATGACATGATATCTTGACAAGATCGGTTTTGACAAGGTACATTATTTTGATGACCCTCATGTCTACATATTACACAATATTGACATAATTTCTGGCATGAACATAGGTACCTATGGACAAATGGTCAACATTACTGAACCA
The DNA here is from genome assembly GCA_026874595.1 of Sipunculus nudus. Classification (NCBI taxonomy): domain Eukaryota; kingdom Metazoa; phylum Annelida; class Sipuncula; order Golfingiida; family Sipunculidae; genus Sipunculus; species Sipunculus nudus. Next base: position 10,109,757 of record CM049311.1, on the reverse strand, counting down.
CCTAGAAGGTTGAAATATTAAAAATATGATGAAATGTAGATAAAGTTTGAGAGGAAGAGGTAATTTGGGCCATGGTTGGTTTATATGATTGAAGAAAATGTTGCAAATAATATTTGAGATCTGACCATGCCTTTCCATTGGTTACATTTTTGATAAGCTGTTGACAGTTCAACAGTTTACACATTTGTCTGATGAGATCCAATTTATTTGGTAAACCTTTTTTATCAATTTTATGATATGTATACAGTTGCCATAACATCCCCACTCACCAGGTGCAATGACTTGATGGGGGGGGGGGGGGGGGGGGTGTTGTGTTATGATCAGAGTTACAACGCCTCTGTCTCTCTGCAGATATTTTCTTTAATTATTAAATTGTATGCTATAGCCATAGAACTATTGTTCCAAGTGCCAAGGAGCAAAGCCTCAGTGGGATGAAGAAGGGGATGGTGAGAGTTACAACACCCTTGCATATACATACAGGATATGAAATTTAATTCAACAGTGCTTATAAAAAAAGGTTTATTCATGAACATTAAATATTTAAAACAGACAGAAAGATGGAAAAACAAAGCAAATCATTTTTTCCCCATTCTACTGAGCCAATAAAAAATTAACAATATATGCATTTATTCCTTTTTTTTCATTACATAATTTTTATCCAGATTTACGAATGTTACTATAAATTTACAGTATAACATACATGTGATTGTGAATATTTCAGTTGATTCACATTTCTAAATTGCATCAGCATTTATAGCTAATGTATCTAGTTTAAAGTACCTGTCAACAGAATGGGATGGAGGGAGGAAGGGAGGCAATAAGGGTAAGAGAGAGAGAGAGATGGAGAGAGAAAGAGAGAGAGAGAGAGAGAAAGAGAGAGAGAGAAAGAAAGAGAGAGAAAGAGAAAGCTGGACTGCCAGAGAGAGAGAGAGAGAGAGAAAGAGAGAGAGAAAGAGAGGCTCTCTGGTAATTACTGCCTGACCCAGCCTGACCCAGACACTCACAGTGGCAGTAGGTCAGACCTGAAGGTGTTATGTAACTGCCCAGTACACTGCCTTATACTGACCTGATGTAAACAATGAAGACTTGGTACCTGCCTGGAAACTTGAATAAAATCTACAGTTTTTGATCAATTAGTTTCAAATTTCAGATTTTAACAGATAAAATGCTAATGTGTACATGCTGTGAAAATTAAATCCACAGCACTAACAGGAAAAATTTAAAAATTATTATTTTTTTAAATAGTGTCAGGAAAAAAGAAAAGTATTCTCAACTATGAAACTAATACATGTGTTAAAATTAATCCAAGGATCAAAACACCCAATATATTATACCAGGAGCAAACTGGAGTTGTAATGTTTAATTTTATAAACTGAAATAAAGGATCAGCAATATAAATTTTGATTATTTAGCCAGTATCATGTAACAACTGATACAACCATGAGTTTTAAGTCAAACAAATTGAAATCTTTAATGAGCACTCTGATGAACATCCACACTTTCATAGCAATACATCACTTTGTGGACACAATTAAATGTGCACTTTAATCATTGTAACCCTGGTGGTACAATACAAAATCTAAAATGTAGCATAGCCAAAAATAAAATAAAATACAGAAAATTATAACATTCATCTAGTTTATGCACCAGCTGAGGGGGTGGGAGTGCAGGGAAGAGGGGAAGCCTGCTAGTAGTGGCCAAGCTAAGCCAAGGCAAGCTGCCTGGGGTGGGTTACATAATGCAAGTGAAGACTGTATTACTAGGTGGGCCAGATGTAAACAACACTTGACATGGTGTATGAAAACTTGAATAAAAGCTACTCTTTTCAAACATTTCCTTTGAAATTTCAGATTTTAAAAGATTAAATCCTCATGTATATATGCTGTGAAAATTAAATCAACAGTGCTTACAGGGAAAAAACGTGCCATTGCCAAAGTTGGACAAAATTTAAGGTACTGATTTTTTATTTATGCTAATAACTTGAAAAATTTGCAAAATTCAGATCTAATTTTGGGTAAACAATTGAATCTTGATTAAATAAAGTTATATTCCTGAAAAAAAGTCTCCAGCCTCAGCAATTCTCATGTTAAGTGAGCAAATATATTTCCTGATTTTTAAGAAACTGCATTATATTTGGGCCCATAACTTCAAAATAATACCCAATACTAACCTAATTTTTGGTATGTGCACAGAAAATGTATGGAAAAATATGAATACTAAATATGATCAAAAACAGATCAGTGGTTTTGATATTAGGCAGCTTTGAAGTGTAACAATGGCTTTTTTATGGAAAACGGAGGTTTTTCCTTAATATCTTGAAGGAACGAAGTCCTAATGACCCAATTTTTGGTATGGTAGGAGATTTTGGGGTTATCTATTGGTATGCAGAATTTTGGATTCGTAGGTCCAACGGTTTTAAAACGTGCCCTGTTAACAAACGGACAGCCGGACGGACGGACGACGGACAAAGGACCACGACTATAGCTCAGATGACTTATAGTCAGCTGGGCTAAAAATCGGGACTTTTTTCCTAAACTCGCCATGTAGTCATAAAAAGAGGGTTTATCTTAAGTTAACTGTGAAAATACCACTCATGCCACGACACTGCACACCCGTGGGTTAAAATAGGCGATAAAGCACACCACACAGGAAATACTGTCAGTGGCCACACAATTATTGTATTTATAAGTTTTTAGTCTAAATGTTCATTTAAAATTTTAATAATTACTTGCAGACAAATTGTCACTTTTAAATGTTAATAGTTAACAATAATAACAGTCATTATGAGATTAAAATGGATGAGACTTTTCAGAGACCAGATAAAGACTGGTGGCAACGTCTCTTTGACAAACATTGTATTACCATGAGACTTCTTCAACTGTGACTGTTGTTGAGTTATTGTGCGTGAGAGAAAATCAACGATTTGGCTGTGGCAGTCATATTGGAATTCTGACAAGTCTGTAATTCGATGGGTCTGAAGCCCTCATAGGTACCAATCATCCCTGTGAATTTGGGAAAGGTGCATTATGTTGTTGTTGAGTTATCATGTGCGAAAGAAAATCAGGGATTGGGCTTGGCGCCATATTGGAATTCAGACAAGTCTGTAATTCAATAGGTCCTGAGCCCTCATAAGTACCAATCATCCCTGTGAATTTGGGAAAGGTGCATTATGTTGTTGTTGAGTTATAGCATGCGAAAGAAAGTGTCACTAACGGAAGGATGGATGTACAGAAGGACGGACGGACTGACAGGGTGATCACCAATTAAGAAATGATATATTGTCAGTTTTTTTTCATTTAAAAATATTATACATTTTAAACATTACCTGCCTCAAGAAAACAATCATTTGCTTAGTTAACACTGCAGATATCACTAATCAAACGGAAAGTGTGTCAGCTACCCTCCTGATAATTAACTATCACCTGTATTCCAGATATAATTCTGTTATCTACCTAATTCTATTTTTAAAATAAACCTTTGGAGTAACTTTGTCTAATAAAATGAAAATATTTTGCCAGCTGTATTAGAAATAATCATGTCAGAGCTTAATTGATGAACAACTAATACAGTCCAGCTGTGTATGAACAGAGGACCAATTTGGTTAAAAAGTACTCACTGTCATTGTTTTCTTCTCTTGCAATTAGACCTCGTCTGATAATTGAACCACTTGTTGCATTTGTGTAAAAATTACAGTCTAGCTGTACCGTTACTGTGTTCTGTTCTGGTTGACCATTTCTCACTTTGTCAGTATTTTCTCCTGGTTCAATTGGTGCCGGTGGATCTATCAATTAAGTAAAATAATCCTTAACAGTACATATTACATAGTAAGTTCCAATAATTCAAATTATAGTTCCAATAAATACATTATACATTATGAACTAACTCCTGAAGCAAATGAACTGTATGGTAGTATGATGCTTTTACATACCACACATCTGAAGGGATTACTGATGTTAACTTATAATATTGACATGTGATGAAATAATGATGGTTTGATGTGAATCCTATAAAAGATTCTGCTTTCTTATACTTCAGCATGGCAAGTCTGTTGTTCAATAATGAACATTCATTATGCTTACACCCTGAATGTGGCTGTGTTTCTTAATAACAATAAATCTGATCAGATATTGAGATAACTTACAGCAAGCACCCATATTGACAAGTCCAGATGTAGATTCAACTGGATCACCAGCTTCAGTATCTGTATGTGTAGTTACCTAAAACATTTAAAAACCACAAAATGTAAAGGATGGATCAGGTTGACCAATAGGAATCAGGGCTTTCAATAGGAAGAAAAGTTGGAGAGTCCAGGACGCTCTGGTCATATTTTGAAGGGTTACATGGGCTTGCACGTGTCCTAAAATCCCATATGAGGGAATGAAATGGTAAAGTCAACTGATACACAACTGCAATGGTCAGTCAGTGACTGCCACAAGAACTTTGTCCAATAGTCCAGCCTGATGCTTAGACTCCCAGAACAGAGCATCCAAAAGAGATTTCAGCATCACATATGCTTACCCCCACATTCCTGAAAGCCCTGAATGTGTGTGTGTGTAACTAGATTTTCAACTTTGCAGCCATAGTTATATTGCTATATGTTTCAATTTTTATTGTAATAAAACATATTCACCATAAATTAATAGTTTAAATCTCATATGATCAGACAATATATGAGAACAGGTAAAATGGCCACAGATACTGGTTATACCTCCCGAGGAGATTAATAAATTTCTTGTTGATCACACAATTATTAATCTATATCATTCATATGATTTAAAGTACAACTGTCTTTGGGAATAACAATTGGCATAAGAGTACATCATTAAACAGGAGAATGTCATTCAGAAGACACACACCAGTATTCGCATATTGACGAAAAACTGAAAGGGGGACAGGAATTAAATGTATGTTTGATTCAAGGATTGTTGCACATCGCTTTAAGGTCAACCTCTTCTTCTTAAAAACATAGTAATGTCCAGTAACTTTGGTAGAATAGAAAGACTGCTTTTAAGATAATGTTGATTTGCTATGGTGTGAAAAACGTGACCCTTTGAATCTACATTAAGGTGGCAGGACTGGTCCCCCACCTGACCTGACTTTGTTTCAGTTTTTCCTTTGCATGGAACAATCTAATGCTTTAATACCCCCTAAAGTATACATTTTCTGAAAGCTAAGAAAATTCTCTATAATTTGGTGATAATAAACTTTTTTTCCGAGGAACAGGTTTGAATTTGTAAGAATATTAATTTAATTTTAATTTTTAACAAAAAATCGTTTATTCCAGCACAACTTAAGCAGATACAGAAAATCTTCTTAAATAAATCGAGAATTTACATAATAATCTCCGTTTTTTTGTTTAGTGAGTTAAGTTCAAAAATTACGATTTTACAGAGTATTTAATTTTGAAATCTTCACAAATCATTTCATTTTTTACTTTTAACTTAATAAAATCTTTCAAATTTAGTATAGGCGTAAAATAAAAAAAAAGCTTTTTAGAAGACATATTAACAATTATATATCTCAAAGATGGTATGTTTCGGACAAGTGATTACTGAGAAATAACGCTCTAAAGATAAGGTGTTCAGGTGAAATGATGTTTCGAGAATATGGCCAAAAACTATATTCGTAGAGATCATTCGTCCTACACACGTAACTAACCACAACTACATGTTGACAGTCACATGAATTTGGTCAAGACGGTGGTTCTTATCAAACCATGCTATAATAACATGGATTAATTGACTATTTTGCTATAAAAACGTATTTAAACGATAAAAGTTTGTCCTGTCACACCAGCGACTTGTCAAACACCACATACACGGACTTCAGTACGCAGAGCTTACAGTTTTGGCCGAGTGCCAAGGTGCACTAATCACTTGACAACCGGATCCCGCGGCTGAACAGGTGCATTGCCGGGCTATATAGGTAATCGCGTGTTTACACAGGAACAAGGGGAGCGGGATCTATGGCCATTCAAGGAGAACGAAGATTGATTTACTTTTCACGGTTTACATACATTATAGATATTTTGGAGTTGACAATAGAGACGAGTTTATAACGATCATACAAATCTCGTATAAAATAATTTATATATATACCGACTACCGAGCGCCAACATTCGTGTCATGGAGAGTGCCTCGTATTAGTTATTATAAATAGTTGTACAATCCATGTAAAATAAATAAAGTTCATATTTAAATCTCGCATACACATACAAGTCATATGTGAAATCTGGACTTATTGTTTATTGGAGGGAAGTACAACAGCGGCTGAAAATAGCGCGTTTAGTTGATAGCACTGCCAGAGTCGATAGGTGTCGGCCTCCCGTTTTCCTCCTTGCGTAAACGTAGAGATGCCGTCATCTAACGATTAATCGTCGCTGGCCATCAGTTTGATCACGGAAGTAGGTTCGACCCGCTGAGACTTCTTGATATCATTCAACTGCTACAGTTTTTTAAGTGGCATTCGGGATTTGCGTCGTCGGCCCCTCGTAGTTTCGTTTGGTATTGGCGTAATATTTATTTGTTGCGGTGTTGACAGTATGAATATCATAGGGGTTATGGTTAGGATATGAAGCAGCTTATTATAAAGTAATTTTATGTATCTGTTGATAGGCTCAGGATATAGCAGAAATAACATGATGTTTAGTGAAAATTTCCGTTTCGGCGTAACATACCCGACAAAAGACAGAAAGGCCAATGACACTAATAGATCATTCACAAAGGACGGGTTTGTTTGCACACTAATTAGCTAAAGTTAGGGTTGCTCTCCAACGCATATCAGTTGTATGCTCAGCTAATTAGATTGGGCAATCAAATGTCGACCGTCAGTACTTGCCACCTCCTGCACAGAGGTACTTGGCCCATGCATTAATTAAACTCTTGCACCTCGCGATTGGCTGAATGACCCAGGTAAGGGCTGGGGGCAAAGTGATTGACAGGCCTGTGGCAGGGCTGGAGTTAGTTTACAAACACCCTGTCAACACATCTTGGTGTTTACTGAATAGAAATCACCATTTTCCACAAAATGCAACCAGCGACCCAAAATGTGCTCAGCTGCATTAGATCCGCCCAGTATTCAATATTACGTATACCTTTTATTGAAAAAACACCAATTTTTAGGATTTTGACCAGTCCTGCTACCTTAAGGAGGCAATACCAGCGTGCATTGTACAACTTGTCATTTAATCAATGAGGGACATACTTCATCAATGATATTGTACCTAAATAAACTGATTACAAGGTCATTAAGTCACAAGTTAATATATTAAAACTGAACTAACATTTTTGGTTGGGCTTTGGTATGTGTTAAGACAACCATACCCATGTCGCCTCAGATAGACCTACCACAAAGGCGCTGGGCTTCTTGGTCCTTATCTTAGGGGTAGGTGAATGGATTATTAAGTATTTCAACCAATAAATTCATTGATATCTTTTTCAATAAATAGGCCTACTCATATAAAGGCAACCACAGAATACATAAAACAAGTATTTGCACCTTATATTATTCTGGTATATTCCAATATTTCCTTCTAAAACCGTTTGCTTACTCCTGTAGACCTGTGGAAATAAAACTTATACATCAGTGGTCCAAAATGTAAGTAGGCCACCTGATGGCCGTACCGTGCAACTTCACAAATCAAGTTTTTTGAGTTTTCAACCAGTGATACTTGTGTGTTTCTTCTCCTTGGTTTGGAGTTGTCGTGCATGCACAAGATTTGACCTCTGGTAAAGTAGTCTTGTTACGATAACAGACTCTGGTGGACTGTTTACTCATCCACAGAACAATCAGAAACATAACAACAAATAAAGCAGTTGAATGAGAGATCATAAGTCCATACGCCTGAATGGTTTTACTGGGAAACTTTTGTATTCAACTAAAATAAACTATAATCATACACATATTATTGCCAATGATTGTGCCTTAAAGCTTTAACTTAAAGTTTTACTCAACTTATATCTGCAATATTACTAAAAATTTTCATCTCAATTCAAGTATATTAATATATTTAGTGTTACTCTGCTTATAGTTGAGTTTATTACTTTTTATGACTACAAAATATTTGCTTTATTAGTCAAATATACTGTGGCTTTCATATACCTTTTAATCCAAAAAACTGGTTTGTCAGCAGAACTCATATATATATATATATATATATATATATATATATATATATATATATATATATATATATATATATATATGGGCATAACAAATATATATCTTGTCCTATCTCAGATCATTTTGATCATAATATTAGCCTTTTCTATGATGAGAAACTGATGCTACTCTACTACTCTATTGCTACTCTATGTGTTTGGTTCTATATAACATTTTAATTAATAGAATCCAGCTGGCTATGAGGTACACTTACTACAGAGGTAAAACCAAAAGCTATCTGAATGTTTTAAGCCTTTAAACTCCAATACCGCCTTGGCGGGCGCACGGTTTGTCACAGGCCTAGAATTCAAAGGCGCCCGCCAGGGCGCGCTAAAGCCCATTTTACATACCCGTATTTGGGGCAAGTTTTGGGGGTGAAATATCTATTGTCATCTATCATATTTGTACTTAAATGAAAGAGCAGAACGTCAAGAGTTGTTCTAACATGTGACCAAGATCCAAACTGGCGCGGACGCCGACTTGTTGAAAAAAAATAAAAATGATTGACTTTCACTCACGTGGCCTTGTTACGTGGGCCCTGGTAACATGTCGCCTGCGAGAGTAAAATCAGACACTTTCGCTAAATTCATCAGAAATCGGTAAATCACTAAATGTTGGCTATCAATTCCAGTGAGAAAGCCAAGTGCAATGTGTTTACAGAGTTAACTTCCGTTAAATATTTCCAAGATCATATATTATCCCTTTTTTTATTGGTTTAACTTGTGACCAATGATCGCCGTCCGACTGCCTGACGCGTTTGACAGACACCACGCACGTGATCTGAGTGACCTCCTAATTGTGTCATGTAATGGCACTGGAAAACCATGTTTTACCGATATCATATAATAAGATGAGTATTTATTTTAAATATTAAAATATTTTCATAAATAAAAATCGAAGATACTGTCATATATCATGTCGTATATATATGTGATGTCTGATTGTTTACTAGTGATCATTTCTGTGCCAAACATTCTATGTACAATCGTTATCGGGCACAATCGGCCGTGCACAAGAACTGTCAATCATTCTAAGAGACTTTATGAATTGAAAATAAAATTGATACCGTCTTAACTTAGAAAGAGCCAGATAATTTATGGATATAGTTAATTTTCCAGTGTAAAATATAATGATAATATACTTCATGAAATATTGATGTAATTATTATACGACGTACGTGGAACTGCACGCTTACACCCAGATCCTTGAATATGTAAGACAAGACAGTAAGCGACATACACGCTTGAACAAATATGTATTAATACGGTTTCAACACATACTGAACAGATTTTACAAATTTGTATATGTGTAGTACTTTCTGTATATGTATAGGCTACATGTGTACGTGTACGTGTGCGCGCTTTTGTGTGTGCATGTGTGTGTATATATATAGGCCTATATATATATACACATGTATATAGTATGTGCGTATTATAATTTTCATTAGTGATTGAAAAAAGCACTGTCACTGCCAGTGAAACAGATTTTGGGAGGAGCTGCAAAACATCCTTAAATATATATGGCACATAGCAAATAAAATGATAAAACTATAACCTATTATATTATGAATTGAAGTAAATAATTTTTTTGGTAATACATGTTTGCCTATAACAGGCTATTCATTGCTGTAAGGAATAGTACTGCGTTAAATGTTTGTACCTTTTAAACATAAAATCTTACCACTAATACCAGAACTTATAACTCCTTTTTACATTTCATCCATGTCAATTTCTCAAATCGGTTTCATTCGCTGCCTATATTCATAAAAAAATACATAGTGTATACCGCAGACCGCCTGCATATATATCGCATATACCGTGCGCCCGGTATAAACGCCGCTTTATATTGATATCGCTCTCAAAACCCAGTCACCGTGCATGCATGGCCCAGGGATTAAATATGGAAAATGTGTCTTGGTCATGATACGGCGGAGTCAGTCTCAGTCATGATACATTCAGGACAAATGAATAAAATGCATTTGCCAATCTTAAATTAGAAGCTATAGCGTGTATATATATAGTGACGGTGACACAGTGAAAGTAAAATATAAAGACCGAAGATGTGGACTTTCGATATGCATGCGCATGGTGTATTCAAAATGACGAGAAACCATGCAGGTGGACAAATTAGACTGAAATATAATTGTACCTTTCCATTGCTGTAAGATAAGATTTAAAAGACGCAGGTATACAAATATATCTATATTGCAAAATGTTTGATGGCTTTGTCTCAAACTTGCCCCTTTCGAAGACCTAAAATACCACAAGGTGTCGGCTTCTATTTTTACCCACCCGACCTTGTCATTTTCACGTTTCATTGACAGTTTTATTAGCACACGGAAATTTTCTTATCACACAGAAGATTTTAGCGGAAAGACAGCACACATCATGTGGCCAACCAGGCAGGGATTCGGAGTGGAAATTACTACTTTAAATTGGCACCTATTACATTAATCAACAAAGGATATCATTTACAATGTTCGGGAACCGAACGACGTATAATTGCAAGGTGTAGGTCATGGTCCGCGTCTCTACAGCTGACGGGACTGGTGAATACAAAATAAATAAATAAACAAACACCCAAGGGATCATAACTTATTAGAAGTTTTTGGAACATTCCAGGCGCTTCTTTAGAATTATTGAATTGTTGCTGCATGTTGTTTTATGATTAACTGGAACTCTGGATCTCCGTGAAATCACCACCTTGCAGCCTGGGGAGACCGCATGCAATCCTGCTGAAGCTGAAGTTTTATCAGCAGTGCATGACTTATGCATTCTGACTATATGAAGGCTTAAATGTACAAAGTTGCATACGGAGGTTACCAGATTAGATATATGATTTGAAGTTAGGTCTCGTGTATACATCTAGTTAACCAAGGAATTGTGCGTCTCAAAATTATTAAATAAATTTCCTACTTTTCTTCAAGTGAAGTTGAATTGAATAAATGTAATTATATATTATATTTCCATTTTATATTTATTTCATAACGTAATTATGCTTCATTTAAATGTCACTGAAATAAAGTTCAAATTGAAGACCTGGATAAGTAAGTGCATAAAGATATGTACGTGCAATTTTCCTCTAAGATACCAGAATGTACATCTATGAAATCAAAGTAAGTAGGCATAATTTTGATAGGCATTGTTGGACATACGTAGGCCTATATATTTGAATAACATAACATACATTAAAATGTACTGTGAAAAACATGTTTCTTTGGTGTTACTTCACAGTTTAGTATCGTTTTCCCACGTTTATAAACTTTGGTATTATGTGCATTATCCCAATAGCACATTTTAAAAACACCTTTCCAACAATAAAAAATATTGATTTTCCGTTATTTTATATTCTTGTTAATAACGATTTGTTTACATTAATGTGCATATATAATATATATGTAATGAATTATTGTTCTACTATCTAAGTACTATCAGTACGTGTTCTCGTTGTTTCTGATCCCTGCGGGAAAGAATCCCTTCTAATGCATATACATATATTGCATGACGTGAAAGGATATGTTTCCAGGTAACTCACAACCCCCCCCCCAAAAAAAAACCAAAAAAACAAGGGACCTATGGGTCACGATGCTCAGCTGTTATATATGATAAAAAAATATTATTTAGAAATGAGGCACATGCTGGTTTTGTGTGGTAATAAATATAAGCTGTATTATGAGTTGTTGTTTAGCTTATGTATGATTTTGATAGTACCTTTGGAGACAGGGAAGAGGATTGATTTCATTTATTTTATTAACAAATGGAGTACTATTGTCACACAGATTTTGACTTGGCCATATAACTTATAAGCAGAACATATAATATAAGAGTTTAACTATTTATTAAAAAAAAATACAAATATTGTCCCAAATATAATTTTTTATTAAAAATAATAAGAGAATCATATGATTTTTTAAAATGAAATATAACTGATATGATTATTAAAATAATATTAAAGAATATATTCATGAATGCATTCATGAATACATTTTGAAAGTATTTGCACGAGTATTCATATATTTTCATTTTTACCTGAATTCCCATTCTTTATGCAAGAAATTTTATAATGGAGTACAAAATCATATTCGTATTTAAATACAATTACAAAGTATTTGCACCATGTCTGGAATTTATTCAGTTTTCACCAAACAATGATGTTGAGAATCCAGAATATACAAAATTCACACATTTAAATAATGATCATAATAACCTGGTTTTATGGCTTTTATTTATATTAAAAAATAACTGTAAAAAATTCATTTTGGACTAATTTCACATCAATGTACACACTAGACACATCAGGAATCTAGATTAATATTATCAACTGCATCTTTGTCTAATTTCCTTCATATGATCCCTAATGATTAGTAATGAATAATAAAATTTACTTCTTTATCATTAAAATTGTACTGAAAAATGCCATAGGTGACTGCATGGTGTTATTTGGAATATGTGATATTCTACCCTCGATACAAGATTCTTATATCATCAGTAACTGCAAGTTAATTTCCTGTTATTATAAACTAACAAATTCCTTTTCTATTTTTCTTTAATTTGTTATTAAAAACCAATAAAAATTTATTAATTTATTGTTTTTTGTTATGTTCTTGGTTAAAACTACTAGATGAGTTGGGTTGGACACCTGGATCAACTGTGGCTTGCCATTAGCTGCCTGGATTCCATGTATGCCTCGCCTCAAGCGTGCATAATTTGATGAAAGGTCAACAAGGTCAACATACAGGTGACTCAAGAGGGGCTGGAGAGAGCCAAAGTCTGACAGGGTCTCATAAAAAACATTAATAAAAGCTATAAGTTTTGGCCAATTTCTTTCAGCTTTCTAAACTAAAAAGCTGAAATGCTTATGTGTGCATGATATGAAAATTATATCAACAGTGCTCACGAGAAACAAATGTGCCATGGTCACAGTTGGGCAAAATTTAAGGTACTAATTTTATATTTATACTAAATAAAATTTGAAAAATTCAGAACTAATTTTGGGTATTCAATTGAATCTTGATTAAATAATGTTACATCCCTGACAAAAAAATCTCTAGCTTCAGCAATGCTTTTGTTAAGGGAGTAAATATATTTCTTGATTTTTTACAAAGTGCATTATGTTTGGGTCCATAACTTAAAACAATTACACAATACTGACATCATTCTGGCACGTGCATAGAGAATGAAAAATATGTATATTATTTATGATTAAAGTCAGATCAGTGGTGTTGATATTAGGCAGTTTTGAAGTGTAACAATGGGTTTTTTATGGAAAAATGAAGTTTTTCATTAATATCTCGAATGTCCTAGTGACCAAATTCTTGGCATGGTAGGGCATTTTGGAGACATCTAACTGTATGCCGAATTTAAGGAACTTAGATTTGAAGCTGGGGAGCTGAGCTCTTGCAAACTGCATAACACTAGCTTGATGTAAACAATATGTTACATGGTGCTTGAAAACTTGATTAAAATCTACAGTTTTTGATCATCTGGTTTCAAATTTTTGGTGTTAACAGTTAAAAAATGCTAACAAAAACATGCTGTGAAAATTAAATCCACAGTACTTACAGGAAAAAAACTTGCCATGGTCAAAGTTGGGCAAAATTTAAGGTACCAATTTTTTATTTTTAATAATATTTTAAAAAATTTACAAGATTTTCATCTAATTTTGGGTATACAATTTAATTTTGATTAATTAAAGTTATATTACTGGAAAAAAGGTCCATAGCATTAACATTTTTTGTGTTAAGTGATCAAATATCTTTTCTGATTTTTTACAAAATGCATTATGTTTGGGCCCATAACTTTTTTAAATTAAATAATACAGACATAATTTCTGGCATGTACATAGGAACTATATAGAGGAATATTTATGGTAAATATGAGGTAAAACAGATGAGTGGTTTTGATATTAGGCAGTCCTGAAGTGTGAAAATAGGTTTTTAATAAAAAATTGAGGTTTTTCCTTAATTTCTCAAAGGAACGAAGTTGCAAACACCCAGTTTTCGGCTTGGTAGGAGATCTTGGGGACATCTAACATTATGCCGAATTTTGGATTCCTAGGTCTTACGGTTTCAAAACGTGCCACATCTACGGACGGACGGACGGACGGACGGACAGACGGACGGACGACGGACAATGGACCACGACTATAGCTCAGATGACTTATAGTCAGCTACGCTAAAAATCTAGAGGATATTTAGAAATTATTAGTCTCCATGTCGTGTTGTGGTCCAATAAACAGAATTGTTAGCTCAGTATCACTTTTTACGTATGTGGTCACCTTCATCAATAACCAGGTGTGTTGTGCACATACAAAACTTTCCTATGGGGGCTGCATGTGTTTGCCTATCACATGATCAGCTCATGAATATGGCATGACCCAGCGGAGAACCAATAGAAGATGAGGACAAATGACATCACTCATAGACTTGTAACCTGCTCATGAGCATATCACTAGCTGTCATGACACATCAAGTTAACCCATATTAAAAGGCCTAAAGCCCTCATACACTTCTTATTGCCTCACCAAACCCTAACAACATATATTTTCAAATACTTTTTCAAATGATTTTAATAAGAAGTTATAATATAAGTTTTATTTTACGGTTTATTTATTATTTTATTATGTTTAAAATACAACTAATTTCAACTGAATTTGAAAATATTTTTAAAATGTTTAAGGTATATAATCTGTGTGTGCATCATATGGAAAATTCTATATCTATTGTCATAGTTTATTTGCACCTGTATCAATATTTTAATTAAATATATATATATAAATATATATATATATATATATATATATTATATATTATATATATATATAACTTGAAAAATTAAATATGCTTTCAAATTATATATGTATTGCTATATTAAAAGTGTTTTCCAGTGCACATGTACAAATATTTTAATTTTGTATATATATATATATATATATATATATATATATATATATATATATATATATATATATATATGTGATTTTGAGATATAATTCTTTATAATAATTATATTTTATTTTTTTCTTTATTCAAATATCAGCTATTTGACTGAAATCACCATTATGTTCAGTTATACATACGTATTTGTTTAGAAAATATTTAAGTATACATTGTTTCAATTTTTATGCATGGCCATATGTACCAGTGATAATGTTAGCTAACTTTCAGATATGTAGGCCTATTAAGTATTTGTATTAGAATAATAATACTAGATACTTTTGTACCTCACTTGTTGTATATATATATATATATATATATATATATATATATATATATATATATTTGAATAATTTTAATGACATTTCTAATGGTTTAAGCAAATTGTAAAATAATTTTAAAATGATTATTGGTTCATACAGCTAAACCAATATTATTTTCCAAATACACATAAGTGTACATATGTTTTGTGTGTGTTATTATTTAATATCTTACAAATTTCATATATCATGTGTGTGTGTGTGCCAATATGTTGTGCATTTTTAATAATTTATTTTTTTTATATTTATAAATCACCTCTTAAATTAAACTGGTTTTGTTATGTAACACTTGAGTAAATACATAAAGGTGTGTGTGTGCTGAAATGTATATGTTTGATTTATATCAATCTAGGTTTTTATATCAATTATTTATACCATTCATATACTTAACATATGTTTTAACTTTTTAGACTTTTCCAGGATCCATTTGTTATTAAATGCAAACACTGGCCCAGTTGATTCCATGCTCGGAATATGTGCGGGCTGTCTGGTTATGAAGCTTAAATATTTTCTTTCTGTAAGTTTTCAGAAGTGCATCAAAAACTTAAATTTTAATAGGAGTATTTACCTGTATTATATAATTGAAGTGATAAATACTGATCACTTGTTTAAATGGTCACACATTTGATCACCCACACATAACAAGCACACATACACCAGAATATAGTGCTGAATGTGTTATATTAAAATAAACATCCAATATTACTGCTGTCACCTTTGTTATATTTACAATTATTGTCTTGCACTATTCATTAAGGTTGATTTCCCTTGTTTTGACATAGAAATATGCACATTCAATAGGTGTAAATATAGAGCATTTTATGAATGATCAGTTTTACCCTACAACTAAGATGCTAATCTAGGATGTTTGATCCACTTGAGGGTGGTGGTAACATGGTGGCCAACCTCATTAGCAGCTAGTTAAAATAGCACCAAGTCTAGAGCTAGTCATTTTGTAAAAATGCATGAGTGAATCTCATTCACTGATTTTGCACATTGACTATATATATATATATATATATATATATATATATATATATATATATATATATATATATATACACACACAATATATATATATATATATATATATATATATGTATATATACAATATATATGTGTATATATAAATATATGTTTATTAGGGTAGGGGCCAGGTACTTGTACCTGTACCTAGATACACATTTCAGAGTATATGTACCTGCAGGTCATGAGTAGGAAGTACCTTGTACCTGTACCTATACCCAGAATTAAAATACCTGTACCTGGAACAAGGTACTCCAGGTAAAGTTTTTTTAAAGTTTTTTTTCTTTTCTTGTTTTAAAATTGGTTACCTGTAATGTAAAATAATCATCCATTTTTACGTATAACTTTTTTTATCATAAATAAAAACCTGTTAGACTGCACAAGTAACATAGTAAAAATTATTGTATATTTACATAATTAATGAGTCCCCTGATATCAACATTATAAATAACAACACCTAATATACATTATTATTTTCACAGATAATAATACATCAAAACACAGATTTATTATTTTTTCATAACGCTGAATTTTCTCATAACTTAATTATTGTTGTTAATGTAACTATGTGATGTAAAAGTTGATGCCGCTTTTGGATATCTAACCCAAAATATACACATATTCAGCATAATTAATTTTAAAGAATGTTTTGGATTAAGCAGTTAAAGACATCACATATGTACAAATGTAAAATGTATAAAACATCACTACATATATATATATATATATAATTTTTTCGGGGGGGGGGGGGGGGGCTTTTGTCCTCTTTATCATTAAGGTAGGTGGCTTTTTCCCAAGGAATCATTTTGTCCAGGGGTACTTTAGTCCTACACCTATTAAAAACCCATAAAAACATTAGTGTTCTTCATACCAAAAAGTTTTTTGTCAAATCTTTTAGTATCATTTTATGTAATGAATTTGAAATAATCTAAGTATCATCCTACAATACCCTAGAATTTCATTATGTGTGTACAAATAAAAGATATAATAATTAAATAATTTTATATGACCACATTATGTGTAATCTTTATTTTTGAAAATAATTAACATAAGATTGATTATACAAATAAAGTTATATAAGACAATAAATTCATTTACCTTTTTTTTCTTCTTATGTAAGGGTCATGTTGAATTTTCAGCCAAGTATTGCTTCAATGCTTGCTTTTCAAGTTGATGTTGCTGCTTCAGTCACAGAAGATATCACTCATGATTGGAGATTCATCTCACATTTATAAACTGACCAGGCCTAACAAAGCTGAGTGGTGTACAACCATTTCAGTTTTGGCAATTATTGACCTAATGATGAGGCAGCAAACATAGAGCAAAAGCTGGTCACCTACCTGCCCAGACATCTGTTGTTACATTATATATGACTGACTGACCCCTCATTGATACTTTGATGTCTGCCATAGCTCTAGACTTGGTGCTATTTTAACTAGCTGCTAATGAGGTTGGCCACCATGTAACCACCACCCTCAAGTGGATCAGACATGTTATTGCCTGGGATTGCATACTGTAAAATTTGTCTGTATAGAACCAAAGTATATTTACACACACACACTGAATTTTGAATAACATAAAGCACATTTACATCTATATATGATTTTTAAATATATATATATATATATATATATATATATATATATATATATATATGATTTACAGACATATATTGTTTACATATAAATTGTATGTAATTTTTTTATTTTTGACATATAAAAGTTACATATTATATATATATATATATACATTAATATATATATATATATATATATATATTTATATTATTACACATTAATATATCATAACAATATAATAAAAAAAATAATATAATATAGTATAATATTAGAATTAAAATACTTTATATACCATTACATATATACTCTGATGTGTTTATATGCATAAGTATTGAAAAGCCTGAATTTAATGAACATGAAATGTGAAAATGTAACTAAAAAGCCCTTAAATCTCTGTAGATATAGCAGGACTAGACTGGTACCCTGCACAATTAATGATTGACAAAACCCTAGTTAAGCTATATAAATCATACAAAAATAATTAAAAAATAACAATGGGCAACATATTTACATATACTAGTGTGAAGGACAACACTTGTAGAATACGATTATTTATACTTTTTCTCCTGATGTGACCGGGATTGGCTGCTTTTAATCAGTGAAATGAAGCTTGTTGATGCTGACATGCCAACTCTGACATGAAGCGGCGTCATGAACAAGGGTTGAATTCTTCACTCTTTTTCGCTAGTAACGATCTCTTACTGGTCATTTCATGTAAATAACCACTCAGGACATCATTAAATGTAACAGTTTGATGAAAAAAATTTTAATTAATTAAGATAAATACTCATTCTAACACTGAAGCGATCTTCGCCAACATGCACGCCGCCTAGTGGTAGAAGTTTGAAACGGCTAATTATGCGTGGGTAAATCTGCACAGCATGTTTGATTGTGTTGTGGCTGTCCAACGCAGATAAATATGTGCTCCCGTAAAATTGTTAAGGTGACAATATGAAAACATTAAGTAAATATTTCCAATGTTCTGCCCTTGTTGGAAACGGTTTTGTTTGACTTATAGTCAGCTGAGCTAAAAAAGAATAATTCGACCGCCAGTCGGCACTGCATCTCATGATGCCTCTTATAATAAACACGCCAGACTTAGTCACGTGAATCTTGTCCATTTAAAAGACTTTACAAAGTAAACACGCCAGACCCAGTCACGTGAACCTTGCCGATGTAAAAGTAGACGCGATTGGGTGAGAAAAGTTTGCAGCGTCAGTGCGTCATCGCTGGCTGAGGGATGACGCGGTTGAATTGGACCATTCAGGAAAGAAACCCAAACAGACGTGTCGTCTTGCATCTTAATTGCCCAGTAAAAGTTTTAATTTATTTTTCCGTTATATTGACTAGATAGGTTAATCCTGCGACTAAAGTCCGCAAAACCGCGTCATTAATGTACCTTGTGTGCTACACATTGCTGAATTCACTCATTATCGCTCAATCACCGTCAGCCGCGAAGGGGCGGGTATTTCAAAAGAAATTGCATGGATACCCTCAATTAGGAAAATAACAGTTTTCACAAGTGTAAGACATATTTGTTTTGATTTTTATTTCAAATTTTAGTACATTTGCACTGTTTAGAATGCGAAAGATTTGGATATATCAACGTTTATTAAGGCTAATCGTTGATCGAACCAAGTGCACACCTGTTTACCTGTCGCACCTGGATTTTTACCTGTGTAGATAAACGCGACAGACCAACTAAACAGCAATTTTATTATTGCATGAAATGTAAACAAACAGAGTAGACACAATTTTCCAGATTTTATTTTATAATCCGTCCGCGATTTGTTTTTGCCTGCACATGTTAAAATATATTAATTTGACATAAAAAGGTATATTACAGGTAACCAGATAATTTGTGCATTTTACACCCATAAATTATATATTTTGCACATTGGACAAAAGTAAATAGTTTTTTTATTGCGATGTTCCTTATAATAAGTGCAATATATAATTTAAATTTAAAAAATGAGATTTTACCTTTATTTACCTGATCTTACCTGTGCAGGCGAGTAAACTTTTACAGGTAGCAATTGGCAAAATTGAAATGCACAAGTCTCATGGCTGTGCAGTTAATTAAAAGATAGCTTCTGCATATTGTTTTGACTCCTTCAAAAATTTCCTTTCCACTTTTAAAATGAAAAGTTGTCTTTATATTCTGTACTTACAAAGGTAATTAAATCTGTTTAAGATCAAAGGTATCATTTCAGGTAATCCAATAATTAGTGCAGTTAGTACCTGTAATTCATAAATTTTACACATGGCACTCAAAATTAAGATGTTTGTTTTTTTTGTTCTCCCTAATTACATGTATAAAATATATACTTCATTAAAAAATAATTTACCTGGATTTACCTGAACTCACCTGTACAGGTGAGTATGTTTTTATGTGTAACTGTAACCAAAATTATCAATTTATGTTTTACATGTCTGAAAAATCAAAATATAATGGTTTTACACAGTTGACACTTGTTTATCCCTATTCTCACCAGCCACTTTTCAGCATGATTTTGTCACTGTCACAGGTAATTAGATCAGTTGAAGAACAAAGGTACTATTCACATAGGTAACTTAATTACTGTATTAAAAGCACCTGTTCTTATATAAAAATTAATTATACAGTCCATAAATAGAGAAGGTATTAATTTATAGTAACTATAATGATGAACAAGGTGTTTGCGTACATATTCAGAAAAAAAATAATTTACCTTTTCTTACCTGTACAGGTAAACATATGTGTTATATGTCAATAGTCATAGAATGTGCTCTTTTGGTCAGCAAGCTTTTCAGGTGAAAAATATATGATTCCCACAGAAAAATCCAATTTTACTAGCACATTCTGGTTCGTCGGTGGTTCCCTTTCCAGTGTTAAACCAAATCATTTACCTTTTTCTTACCTTTAATATATAATTACCTTAGAGTGAAAAAAAATCCTTACATTTCCCTTTTTTTATCAAATGGTTCATGGGTTACCTGAACAGGATGAAAGGGGTCATTTTGGTGATATACCAGTGAGTGGAAATACAGGTAGTACAGATTTACCTGTTTTTACCTGTATATACCTTAGTTACATACATATCAAACCAGGTATGTAGAAAATAAATAAATAACATGAAGGACATATACCTGACCGTAAAAGCTGAAAATTTCACAAAGATACCTTTAACGGTTACTGAGTAAATGTCTCTTATATAGATTCATGTCAAAATGTGGAAAAAATGCAAAATAAATCTGAACAGTAGGAGTGTGACAATCCACAGGCTCATCTGAACAGTAAAGGGTTAAATTACAAGTTTGTATGAAATAATATTTTTCTGATAGTTTCTTAACCATACATATTTACTTATACCCACTTTCTTATGTGAAGGCAGACTTTCACAAGAGTAGGTATATGTAAATGTAAAGATAATTATATGATGTTCAATGTTATTTAAGTACAACATAATAAGCAAAGTATAAGCAAAGTGAATGTCATTTCTCTTTCTTTGAATTATTCCCATTCAGTTGGTGACAATATCCGAAATAACTGGCATGACATAAAGGTGACTAGAGTATAAATATAATGAACAATTTTTCAAAATGTGTACTGGTAAACCTTTTTCTTTAACATATAATCATCTAAACAATAAAGATAAATAACACTGTAATATTTGTGCAATACTGCCCTTTTGTGTCAATCTTGCTTTAGTCAAATATCCCTCCTCTGTGAAAGTAATACAATACCAGTTCATACAAAACAATTACTGCCAAGTAACACTTGCAAAGCTTAGGTCAAATCTTGGATGTGAAGAAGTTTTCTGCTGATCCTTTATTAGAACTTCAAGATATGCAGGTTTTGGTGTATTTCAACAATCATGCAAATGAAGGGTAAATCTATTAATTTTGAGACAACTGTTTCCTTTTCTCTTAGTCTCCCCCAGACCCCAAATATACTGCACCAAACTAATGATGCTGGACTCAAGAGTAACTAGAATACGGTAGTCGACAAGAGACTACGTGTATCCACCAAAATCAGAGTGGAACGGGTGAAGTGAGGCATGGATTGAGAGACAAGAGAAAATAAAGTGAAGTGTTGCATATTAGCATGGATGTCTGCAGCTAAAATGTGTATGTAGGTTGCGCCACCTACCACAAAATCCAGAAAGCTGTCCGAGTTGTATACATATGCAATATTTAAGGCAGATAAGTCAAACCACTACATGTATATGAGTGATTTTAGCCTGTGGCAGACAAACAGACGGAAGCTGTGCAAAAATGGTTGCAGGTGGTGCCACCAGTTTTGTGTATGATAAAGAGCTATGTGAGATATATACAAAAACTTTGGCCCAATCAGTCAAACGGTTCCCGAGATATGAACTTGGATGTCTGCAGCATAAACTAGAATGTAGGTTGCGCCACCTGTCATAAAATCAAAAGAGCTGTCCAGGATGTATAAACCTGCAAAATTTTAGGCAGATATGTCAAACCACTGCAGAGACAGGGTTCGTACACTTATCATGAGAAAAATTTCAAGCACTTTTCAAGGACCTGAAAAGTATTTTCAAGGAAATCAAAATTTATGGACGGTCAGTGCACCTTCACCCATGCATGTTGCCGACATCGAAAGGCTTGTAACACAAAATGCAAAATATTATTTATAATGAGATGGTCCATATAGTGTGATAAAAAAAGGCTAGGAAATGTAAAATAAATAATAGTTATAAGGAAATGACTAAGAAAATAACAAATTTAGCCAAAATCTACACTAACAGCAATTGAAGCGCTTGTGAAATACCCTTCGGTATAGCCAGTCGCGGTTTAATACACAGCAGCCCATTGTTTTAACTTTACATTCAAAATGATCACTCATCTTTGGCATGACCTTGACAGATTTAACTAATCTGATAACGAGGGTCTAAAACCTATAATATCTTGAATAGGGATCTCTGATTTGCCGACTATCTCAAAACTTAGCAAATTAGATGCTCCGGCAGAAAGGATGCCGAAAAACTCTGACAGTTCGGCGATCCTGGGGGATATTCATTAAAGTTTTCAACGGCAAAAAAAAAATAAAAGACTAATATGTTACCCTTATATGATATTTTAGTATAGTATTATCAAATTATTCAAAACAATACTAGTCAAACTTCTTATCAGCACGTTTGATATGACGACCTTGTCGTGCACGAGGTTTCTGCCGTTTACCGCCAAGTCACTGGCCGCACGTGTCAACAAATGGCCGGGCAACACCTGTGAAGGTCGTTAACTAACGATCACAGACGCAGCCAGATTTCTATTCTAACATGTCGAACATTTGATTAAAACTAAAAATGTGAAATCCTATTTAAAAAAAAACTCTTGTTGGTGACCTTTATGCAATCGTTATGCAGGGCAGGGAGGGGGCCGATGCTGGAAGTTGTATATGTCGCTGATCACTCTTTAAACTGCCAGCGTACTTTCTTACAAACGGCTATAACATTGCAACAAAAATGTGATTTCCCTAAGGGTCCCAGGCTTTTACAAACTGACGCCAGAGTATGTGAATATACATCAGTACCTGCCAAACACCTTAACCTATTTCGGACAAACAGTATTTATCCTTTATTGGATTGACCCCGCGTGTAAACTGTATTTCGCTGATCAGTGGTCTTATGGAGCTAACAAATGACGATCACAGCGCGTACATGTGAAATGCGCAGGTACGAAGATAAAAAAAAACACGCAACCCTTGGATAAACTGAAAAACCTTTAACCAAAACAAAGTCGGATTGGGTTCGTTGGGGAAATATGACCCCTCTGATATAATTATTATCGCCGAGTTACCAATGTTAAACGTAAAGTTGACTTGATTTAAACGACATATTCTACTGAGCGAATTGGTTTTATATTATTATTATCCCTCAGATTTGAATTGTTCCCATCATGTATTTTTCACACATTTTATTCCCCTGGTTTGTTCCCAGATAATTATTTCCTTTGGACAGATCTTCTCAATAGCTATATTAATAATCTCTGTAGTATTACTTTAAAATTTAAATTATAAATCTTGCAAAAATACTTACATGAACTCGCCTAGCGTGGACTGAGTTTTCAATTAAAGAGCTTTTATACGTACCTCGGGGGAAATCTCCACGATCTTTCCAGTAAAGCAGCTCACTTACTATTTTATAATAAACATGGTTATTACCCTCGTATGTTAACTTGTTACATCGTCACGTTCACTGCCCAGTCTCATTCACCCACGATTGGGTTAATTCTATTTCATACATTTGATTGACGTAGAGATGCCCGAAAGTCGATATTAAAATACCAGGTATGCATACACACAACATACACCAAACACTTTCACAAAATTTTATTTTTCAAGCACTTTTCCAAACCACTCTCTCTTTTTAAGCACTTTTCAAGCCCTTGAAATTGAAATGACTGAATTCAAGCACTTTTCAAGGTTTTCTAGGTGCGTACGAACCCTGAGAGATACGAGTGATTTTATCCCACGGCAGACAAATGGATGCTGTGCAAAAATGGCTGCAGGTGGCGCATCCAGTTTTGCGTATGATAAAGAGCTGTGTGAGATCTATAAACATGCAAAATTTTGGCCCAATCAATCAAACAGTTCCCGAGTTATGAGCTTGGATGTCTGCTGCGTGAACTAGAATGTAGGTGGCGCCACCTGTCAGAAAATCAAGAGAGCTGTCAAGGATGCATAAACCTGCCGAATTTCAGGTGAATTAGTCAAACCACTGCAGAGATATGAGTGATTTTAACCCAAGGCAGACAAACAGGCGGATGCTGTGCAAAAATGGCTGCAGGTGGTGCCACCATTTATTTTGTATGTTATAAAGCTATCCAAGGGCTACATTTGTACAAATCCTGATCGGTCAAATGGTTCCAGAGATATGTGGGTTTATGTGTTGAAACAGACGCACAATGGACGCTGGGCAGAGAGGAAAGGTCAGAGGTCAATGCCAATTGGTTAGGCACCTATTCACATGTGACCCAATAATTGGTGTAAGTTTTGGAAAAAATCCGTCCAGTAGTCTCAGAGGAGTTCTCCGGAAAAGAACGCCGCGGCGGCAGAACCCAGTCAAAAACAAAGTATCCGCAAAACTTAGTTTTGGCGGATACAATAATCAATGTTACTCTGTGCTGTTTGTTATCTATACAACCTACCTTAGCCGTGTAGTTCTTCTCAGCTTGTACCATGATAATAGTTGTGTGGTTTTCATCTTCTCTGCAGTAGCGATTATCATTACAGTTGGCTGTCTCATTGTGTTGCTTTGAACTCCCCTGATGATTTAAGACAGTTAGATGTGGACTGTGATTCTGGCTCAATATCTATTAACATGTACAATTCTTTTTGCATATTTCCAATGTCATCTGCTGATTTACCTACTAATTTATAGATTAAAAAAAAATTCCAGGGGGTAATGCTGCTGTGGGGTACACATTCCACAAAGTACAAGGCTTAAGAAACATTAACTAAAGCCTGAAATATCCAGCAATAAATATAACAAGAAATATAGAATTTTTAAGAATAATTAGACATTTTAGGAACTTTGTGGTTTCTAATGATTTTTCTAAATGACAAAGACATTAACATTCTTAAACTAGATAGTTTTTTAAGTAACTGTGGGTGCCCTGGCCCAGTGTACATTGCAATTCTTCAGACTCCTGCATTAATTTATAATTAAATGCTGACCATTTGGATTTTCAAATATTTGCAGCATACAGACTTATTACCTGAGAGGATTTACAATGTTTTTGAATTTTAAAAATTCAATTTTAACATGGTCCTTAATCCATTAGCATTAGTTTGATACCTGCAATGATCCATTTTTATAACTACTTTTATTCCATACCACAATACGATCTCACCTGCTGATCTGTAATAGTCACAGTAAAATATTTGATGTGGCCATGCTGATTTCTCTTAGTAGGTACTATCCAAGACACTGACATTTTTCTACAATGTTCTGGATGACGTTGGTCTGATGGCTCTGTTTTGTAATTGGTTACATTTGTCACCTTACCAGGCTCTGTACATTAAAATGAGAATAACACAAAATTACTTGTCAATTGCATGAACAATGACAGTAAAAAGGCCAAGAGGTCATCATAATAAAAAAAAGTTTATGAATATTCACATGTATCCCCTTGTTAATCACAATATGATTTTCAGAGCTCTTTTTTTTGTGTTTTTCAATTATTCATTACTATATTTAATTATTATTAACATTATTAATTTGAGCCTACTTTAGCATTTATATCTGCAGTCAAAACATAAATAATGGTAGAGAGTAGGGTAGTAAGTACCATAAACTGAGTTGACACAACCTGGACAGTGTTTTACTCTTTGAACTTGCATCATATTGAACCTCTGACATTAAGACCAGATTACTGGCCTGGCAGAGTGTCTTTACATCTAGGTCTGGGGAGCACAGGTACACTGTCAATTAACATAAACCAGACCAATTGTTAGCATTTTTTGTGTACTTTCTAATAACACCAAACTTGAGCGAGAAAAGTTCTGTTTAACTCAGCATATTGGTAAACCCCTCTGCATGTTTGTTGAATTTATGATCGCATGAACACAATCATAGCTCGCACGGGTTATGGGATGCAGGCAACTTGCAGGAAATGACTCATTACCATAGAGATGGGGTTTCAGTTTGGGTTGTGAGTTCACATGTATTCTCTTGCTTTAAATAATCATCCATAGCAAAATGTTAGAATTACGGGTGGTTTTACAACAATATGAATGCAACATGATGGAAACCACTGCGATGCATCCCTCAATATTGCTTGTATCACGACTCAAGTAGGCTTACCAGCCCAATTATCATTGCCAACTGAGTTGGGTTATCACGGCTATCTCCAAACTTAACTGACCAGGGTAGCTTGCACCTTTTTATAAAGCAGCTTCCATGTTTTATTAGTCTTACTTAATGGTGAAATCAGACTGTATACTGTAAATTTTACATGTGGCATACATAAGCATAAAACCAAAGGAACAGGTATCCAGGTATCTCCATAATAATCAAAGCAGATCATACTCAAAAGAGAGCAGATGTAACACACCACACGAAAGCACTCAGGGACTGCATACCTCCTCCAACACTTTTGATCACCAGATACAGAATAGTGCAAGGATCCTGCTCTAACAGAGGTGTGACTGTGATATGTACGCTCAGGAACATGAATTCAAGCTGAGAGAAATTTGTGTCCTATTTGCAGTAAATTTGCATTTAAGGTACCCAAGTGCTCATATGATGATGGTCTCGATTTTGGCAAGGACAAACTTGATTATCTCCAAATAGAACAGACTATTTTAATCCTAAACATACTATGGTGATCTAGGTTTCTGCCATTTTTATTGTTTTTTTCATTGGATGTAAACTAACCAACCACAAAATACAAACAAATCAATCTTAGACAGAAAAAGAACTCAAAGATCGCTAAAAAATATCTCCTTTTGTCATCATAATCATCTTACATGATCTTTTTTGATAATCAAATGACGTCTTTTGTAATAAGTTTGTCAGTTATTCTTATATGAGGAGTTTTTAACTATTTTTTTTCATTCAAAACCAATTCTTCAATGTCTCCCTGGGGGAAGACAGCTTGCAATACCAACAAAACATCTTCAAAAGCCTCCACCATGAGGCTTGCTTGGTTTACTTATGACTTGCATTCATACACCCAACCTTACAATCATTCATCAACTGATGTACATACTTGATGGCAATGTCCTAAATCTTTCGCCGTCATTACTTGAGTTTCCTGCAGTGGTATACGCTTCCACCTTGAGATCATAATCCCAGTAAATACCTAATCCTGTGACTTCAACTTGCCTCTTATCAAAACCTGCAAAAAAATGAAATTAACAGTTCACTGAATATCATCAAAAGGTCCCCAAGATATTTTCATGGGGGTCACCATGAGATACTGTATTTGCCTTAATGTTCACAAGGGTTTCAAATTTGCAATATTGATAAAAGGTAAATTATTGCAAAATTGAAACCGTCATGAGTAAAATGCCCCTTCAAAACAACTTGAAAAGTTATTTATACAGTAACCTAACTGGGATCTAATATACATTATCCAAACGTATAATGTTGTTGGATGTCAAAAGTCAAAATACTGATACTCTAAATTTAATAGATTAAGCATGCTAACTTTGTACAAAAGATCGCAATTATAAATAACATCTGATCATTTATTTTATCTCTCATAAATAAAAAATAACAAGGCCTACAGGCCTAATGCGAACCTGTGCAAAGTTTGGGAGTATGAATGGAGGTTTATATTTAAAATTTAATATTGATCCTCTCAAGTCCTGCATATCTACCTTAGTCATAATGATTTCAGCAAAATTTTAGACCTTCAAGTTTCAGACTAGGACATTTTAAAATTAGAATATGGGTAGTCAACAAGCGACTATGTGCAGAAATCAGAGTCCGACCGGTGAAGTGAGGCATGGATTAAGTGGCAAGGGGAATAGAGTGAGGTGTGGTGCATATTAGCATGGATGTCTGCAGCGTAAATGTGAATGTAGGTGGTGCCACCTGTCATAAAATCGAGAAATTTGTCCAGGATGTATAAACCTGCAAAATTTCAGGTGGATAAGTCAAACCACTGCTGAGATATGAGTGATTTTATCCCTAGGCAGATGGACGCTGTGCATAAGTGGTTGCAGGTGGCACCACGAATTTTGCCTATGATGAAG
The DNA here is from genome assembly GCA_026874595.1 of Sipunculus nudus. Lineage (NCBI taxonomy): Eukaryota > Metazoa > Annelida > Sipuncula > Golfingiida > Sipunculidae > Sipunculus > Sipunculus nudus. The sequence goes on along the minus strand of CM049311.1, from coordinate 10,081,029 downwards.
AGCTATGTGAGATCTATACACATGCAAAATTTTGGCCCAATCAGTCAAATGGTTCCCGAGATATGAGCTTGGATGTTTGCAGAGTAAACATGAATGTAGGTGGCGCCACCTGTCATAAAATCAAGAGAGCTGTCCAGGATGTATAAACCTGCAAAATTTCAGGTGGAAAAGTCAAGCCGTGTCTGAGATTGTAATTTTAGTATGCTTTTTTGGACAGATGACTAAGTTCAACTTCCTGTAACTAAGCCAAAACACCAAACTTAAACCATTCGAACAAACTTGAGAGAGATTTGTCCAGGGATCATTTCTGTGAAATATTGGACTATTTGGTTACACAGTTTTAGAGAGAAGAAGATTTTAAAAGGTTTTTAAGCTTTTTCCCTTATAAAATTTAAGAAAATGCAGTTAGCCAAAAAATAAGCAAAATCCGAAAGAGGTTTTTAGATGACTAATTTTTGGCATAAAATTTTGTAATGCTAACTCTTGCTGTTTTCAAGATAGTATATGTTAACGTACAGATGACGGCTGATGCTACACCATCGCATTAGCTCACAGGTTCGCTAAAAATTAAATGAGTTTTGGGAACTCCCCAATCATGCAGATACAACATTGTATAGAATATTTTTATCTTTTAGAATAGGTACATATATGTACAATTGGTCACAGAGCGACTGTTTAGGTAATATTACGTAAATAATGAATTGTGTAGACAAAGTTCTGAGACAGTTTTGAGACCTTAAAAAAGACATCCACAATCATGTATTTTTAAGATTATTAAGACATAACTGACCACTTATGCTTAAGATAAATAAGACATAACTGGTCACTTATTCACTTATTATCCCTTATTTACTCTATGATTGGTTAACATACCAAGGTTTACAAACAATGTATGAATCTACAACTGAGAAACTGACACAAATGCTGTGATATGGCACCCTAAAAAATATCAGTAAAATACACAAAAAATTCCAAAAAAAGGTGGCATCACCAGTCTTGTGTAAATGGTCGATAGATTTTGGGCAATACATGAAATGACTGTTGGAAAATGTCTCAATAGCTGTAAATTGGCAGTCTAAAAAATATGAGATAAAATGTGTTATAAAAGGAAAACATGGGACCCATGGGTCACGGTGTTCAGCTGAAGTTGACCTTGAAGTTAAAAATCTAAAATAATATCAAATGGAGATAAGGTCTCAAAGGAACAGGTATTATAGGCCATGGATGATTGATATGATTGAAGATACTGTTGCAAATAATATTCTGTGATCTGATCATATGTTTCCTAATGTTCAAACTGAAGCATGTAGGCAGTGAATATAAGATCTATACTATTACCATGCTCATTGGTTGGCTTTTTGATAAGCTGTTGACAATTCAGCAGTTTGCACATTTGTTCAGTTAGATCCTATTTTTTATTTTATTAAACCATTTTTTTTTCAGTTTTATAAAATGTGAAAAGTTGCAATAAAGTTCCCAGACCACAGGTGGAAGGACTTGCTGGTGGGAGTGAGGGGGGGGGGGGGTTATACAGATGATAGCTACAACACCTCTGTACCTTTGTATATATTTTCTTTATTTAAGAAATTTTATAGAGTTGTAATAAAAAAAGTATTTATAATTAATATCTCTTTAAAAACAGGCAGATAGATGATAAACAGAGCAAATTCCAATGCCAATGAGGCAGGAGAATAATGAACAAATGTTTGAATCAGATCCTCTTTTTTTTCAAGATTATAAAATTTACTAAACATTTACAGTATAACCTATATATCTGAATATTTAAGTTGATTCACAATTCTAAATTGCATCAGAATCTAGAGCTAATTTGGTTAGGTGACATCTCAGATGTATTAATTTTTTTTTATAAAATATATTTTTGGTTTTTTCAAAACAATGCATATATGAAAACAACACAAGAATTCACAATTCTTAATTGCATCTTTATTTATCCATGATTTGGCTCATATATTATCAAATAATGCCTTATGATGCATTTAATTATATTTTAATTAAATTATTTAAATGGAAATTAATTTCTTTAAAAATGCCACATTACCACAACATGGCATCTTCTGGATTACTCAAGAAATGTTTTGTACATTGGAGTGGAAACAGTTTTACAATTAAAGAAACAGAGTTAGAAAAAATAACTATTATTGAAATACATTTGGTGATGGGGGGGGGAGGTGACGTGAGAATAACTGTACATATGTGACAGCTGGGGTGCTGGACTAGTGTTGCATCACTAATAAGGTTACCCAGGCAGGACTGTAGTGACTGGAAGTCGGCAGCCTGGAGATGCAAATGAATACAATAGAGCTTCTGAAAGAAACTTCAATAACTAACCTAATTTTTGAGCTTTCATTTTCAAATTTTTTTTAGAATTTAACAGACTGTTACTTATGTATACCTGCTGTGAAAATTAAATCAAATGTACTTACAGGAAAATACATGCCATGTTCAAAGTTGGACAAAATTTAAGGTACTGATTTTGTATTAATGCTAATAACTTAAAACTTAACACAATTCAGACCTACTTTTGGGTATACAATAAAATCTTGATTAAATAAATTTATATACCTGAAAAAACTCTCCGGCTTCAACACTTATCAAGTTAAGTGAGTAAATATCTTTCTTGATTTTTTACAAAGTGCATTGTATTTGGCCAAAAACTTTTATGAATTAAGTAATACTGACTTAATTTCCGACATGTACATAGAAACTATATATGGAAATATTTATGGTAAATATGAAGAAAAACAGATGAGTGGTTTTGATATTAGGCAGTCCTGAAGTGTGATAATAGGTTGTATTGGAAAATTGAGGTTTTTCCTTAATCTTCAAAAGAACAAAGTTGCAGTGACCAAGTTTTCGGTTTGATAGGAGATCTTGGGGACATCTAACAGTAAGCAAATTTTGGATTTGTAGGTCTAATGGTTTCAAAATGTGCCAGTCTAAGGGAGAGACAGACGGACAGACGACGGACAATGGACCACGACTATAGCTCAGATGACTTATACTCAGCTGAGCTAAAATTACAGGTGACTATTAGTATCATATCAACATTTAATTTGCCAAGATGAACTTGCATAGCAAATTTCATGGCAGTCCAAGCTTTTGAGAGATATTGCTGCTTTTGTGACTAAAGGTCCCCTGAGCTAAAAACCTCAGAATGACTAATTCAGTTGAGCTAAAATATAAAGACCTGATTTCAGGTTATAACTAGAATGGCTTAGTTTTTTGCAATGCAAAAACAGATATATGTCTCTATCTCAAAACAATGATTCTTGATGTCAGCAGATTTGTCCTTGAAGATTAAGATTTTCAAGGTCAAAGTCACCAGTACCCATACTATTCCAATATCTCAACTTGTGTGTTGAACCTGAGGGAAAAATATGCAATATTTCATAAGTTACTGTGTTCACAAGACAATAACTATAATTCAGCTAATCTGACCTTGAAGATCCAGGTAAAGGTCACCAGTTCTTGAACTTGTCCAAGAACTTTGTTGAAAAAAGTTGTGTACAAAATTTGATAATAAAATGTGAAATACTTAAAAAATTATGGGGTTTCCAAAAATTTAACATTCTGAAAGATCTGACCTTAAAGATGAATGTCAGGGTCATTGGTTTTCCAACTTATCAGAGATTTTGTTAGAAACAATTTGTTTCAAATTTTGGGGAAAAAATTGGCAGTTCTTCAAAAGTTATCGCATTCTCCTACAGACCACGACTGACGATGATGACAGATGATGGCACTGTAAACAACATGTCTCCCAGGAGAAGGGGGGGGGGGGGGGACACATTTATCTGATATATCTTTCCTATCACACTAGTTTCCTTGGTCAAACTGTTCTGTAACACTTGTTATTGTTCCCACAACTGATGTTGTGGTCACTGACTGGTTTACTAACTCAGCTAATTGTATCAGAGCAGCCATGACATACATCCTAGCATACACTGGGAATGTTTAGTACACAGTTTAATTTCCCAATGAACAAAAACTAACATTTCAGCAAAGAAAAGGGTATTATTGTATGCCTAGAGTAACACTAACAGACATGAAAATGGTCTATAATTTGTGGTCTATGAGCCTCAGTTAAACATTTTACATTTGTATGTGCAAAAAGTAATCATGCATCTATGGAAAATATAAACCAACCATGAGAGTATCCCATGTATGGACTGTTATTGTCAGCATCCTCAATGTCTGTGACAGTCACTGTGTAATTGGTAGGTCCTGGGTAATGTGCCAGGTTCCAGCTGACGTCCACCTTCTGATGACCGGGTGTTCGTACAATGTCTGATACTGCTTGAGGTACTATAAAAAATATTCAAAGTGTTAAAATATATCTTTACAATGATCTCAATTCTCTCACATATATTACACACTAAATAAGATATTATAGTATATTTAATGCCTAAAGACCAAAACCTTGTACATACTTAATTCACTGCATATCAAATGAAATAATGCATGCAGCAAGTGATCCATGGGTCATGAAGCTCCATTAACCAGCATGACCTATAACAGCATTGGCTAACACTGATTCTCTGCATAAATCACTGGCTATTAATGAATCCAGGTGAATCTGTAACAAAAATGGACTGGTTGTGAAATTTGATAGTCATAGCAAGCATTCTTCAAGATCTCTTTAGCCAAATCCTGTTACCTTTGCAGATATACAGAAAAATATATGTCTGATTAATGGACTCATTATCAATTTGATTGTCAAATTCAGAATGTATGATTGCTTTACTAATGTGGATTTTTTTTAAATGTTTCTCATGCATTTTGTTAAAGGATATTTCAGATAAGCCATATATAAATGAATCATGTGATAGGAGAAGGATGCCTGGGCTGTCTTAGTACCCAGTCTACTACTACAATTGCTCATTATGCTTTAATTTCTGCAAGCCCTTCCTTCAAACATTTTATCAATTTACATAAATTATCATCCTATAAGATCAACAGGCATATTAGTCATGATATATAAATTCATGTTATTCATATTTGTCATGATATCCATATATTTCATATATTACTTACAGCTGTCTCATGTGTATATATATATATATATATATATATATATATATATATATATATATATATATATATATATATATAAATAAATTTTTTATTGACAATTTGCCAATGTCTGGATGTTGGGTGACTTTTAGCTCCAGGTGAGCCATGTTTCTCGTACTCCAATATTTTGGTTCCTCTGCCTGCTAAAATACTTTCAAAAATTGATCACACATGTAGAACATTCCTGCTGGTGTCACTGGTAAAGTTTCAATTCACTTGGAAAAGGTAAGTTTCAACAACTAATAGTAATGCTAAGGTGAAAAAATACAGATATACTCATAAAATTCATATCACAAGATGTAACTATGTCCAGATTTTCTGAAGGCACATTATAATCTATAATAATTTTATGAAATTTTTCAACATTATATTAATACCTGGCCTCTCTTACCTCCTACTTTTGTTGGCAGTGCAATAGGGTCAAAGAACGGTCCTTGTCCTTTGCTTGTCCAAGCAGCGATGGTGATGTTGTACCATTCATTAGGAATAAGCCCAGTAATGGTGTATGTCTCATTCGGACTTGTAGTGCTGTTTTCTGTGCCATTTCTTAGCCATGTCCAATTTACAGTGTAGTACAAGATCACACCATTTGGTTCCAGGGGCATTTTCCAATCTAAAGCTATTACTTGTGGGCTTGTGACCGTCTCCACTTCTGTTCGATTAATTATTCCTGGGACTGAAATCAGAATTGAAAAAAAAAATTTCAATCAGTATTTCTGAACATGTAGAATATATGAATTATGAGGACATGCATGAGTAATTCATACCTGGCTGGCTAATGCTTTTATTATCTGATATGAGAAAACATTAGGCTTTTATCAGTTAAACATGCATGTTCTTATAATATCTAGTTATATGACCCTCTCATCATATGTTTCACAAGTTTGTTGTAAATACTGGCACCTAGAAGTAGGAGAAAATCCAAGTAAATCAGTTACAAAATCAAAGAATAAATTATTCTAAATTAGTGTGAGCAACAAAATTATTCATGCAATATGATATTTCACATATGTCTTGTAACTTATTTCTGGTATGTCAGATGAATGCGGACCAGAATATAAATATATGGTGATCACCACATTATTTCTAAACCATCTGGTTTTCATTCTATTTATATAAGGGTATAGGAATAATCGAATACACAGCAATTATTTATGCATTAAAGTGAATCCATTAAGCCCAGTTTTATTTTAAGAGGTAGATAAAGTTTTAATCATATTTTTTAATGAGTTCTGAACCAGGTACCTTCTGAGCCATGCCTGGTACATGATGTAAAAAGTTTGGTGTATTCCTAATACAGAAAGTCCCTTGAACTGGTCACTTCTACTAGAACACATGGGCAACTTGTGTACTTACTGTCTTCATCAGTGGTTGTGCTGTTTTCTGTGTAAGCACTTGCTCCCCCGGGATTAACAGTCACAACTTGCAGGGTATGGCTGGTATATGGCACCAGTCCTGTGATGTTATACATTACTGTAGCTGTGTTCGCAATAGTCACTTCACTTTCATCCCTACAGGAGAACTCATCCTGTAAAGATATTGGACATATCAAGTTACAGTAAAATCAAGCATGAAATTTAAATACATATCATCCCAGAGTGAGACATATTATGGCACTTCTTTTACACAAGCCCCTTTTCTCTAATTCAGAGCTACTGACATACCACACAGGAGGTGCGAAAAGTCCTGTTCAAACAAGTAAAGCTTTCAAAGATGAGCCTCTGACCTCTGACTGACTTCAATTCAAGGTTTCCATTATTCAATGCATTGTTGCAGCCCTTTCCAAGAGTGAAATGGATTGTGGTCAATACTCTGTGAGGTCCTTATATAAACTAGCAGTTGTTGCATAAGATTTCTTTGAAGTAGAGACTGTTGCATACCAGCTGTCAACTATTGTGTGTGGTGAATAAAAACTGTATCTTTACACAGAACAAGGGCTAAAACTTTTACTAAGCAAACATAAAAGCATCACAATGTTAAATGACATAGAAAATCTGATGCTTATAAAAGAACTAGAAGTGACTAGGAAAGTAAAGTCATCAATTAGGGCCCCACTTTTTTTATATAATTAATGCTTGTGAATGGAATTGCCAGAGTGTTGTCTGGAACTAATCCACAATAGATTCCTGACAGATATGAAACTGAACAATGTACATCCCCTCATAGGTACTATCCTTCAGTGAAAATTGCCATGGCAACTGCTCAAGGAACTTGGCATAATGTGTCAAACAGAATTCAAAAATGTCTGTTATGTTGGATTTGTTTTATTGGTGTGAAACTGAATAGCACATATCCAGAGAAATGGAACCTACTCTTTAGTAAATTTTCCAAAGCAATTATTAAAACATCTCTTGAAATGGTGTGACAGCAGACTGAAAACCTGACTGTGTTACATCACCTGCAGTTGGTGGGGGTACATATGTATTCATACAAGTTTTATATGGGTTGTTACTTGACACAGCTCAGGCACCAAAATTAATGCATATTGTGTCAAGAACCTCTGTGAATATAAGATCCTGTTGTATGTGTGTTAGAACTGCTGTTTTGACATGAGCTTTAATCATTTATACTGGTTTATTCCAATACATGTGTAAATATTTTCAGTGAACATTTTGTAATATTAATTATACAAGCTGCTATGTATGGTGTCAAACTAGAAATTGCTGGCATCAGAGGTGCTATGGTATCCCCAGACTGGGCAAAGGCCCCCTTGATCTGGTGCATATATTTACACTTTACAAGGTGAAGGCTGCCAGGGTCAAGGTAACAATTTTATTAAACTGTCCAGCGACTTAGTGGCATTAATTTGTGTGCCAACAACTTGTCCAACAACTTTGGGGAATTAATTTGTGTATTTGTGCATTCTGAAGAAAAAAATATGCAGCTATTCAAAAGTTATGAGGTTCACATACTGGTAAATCTTATTTATCAAGGTCACCAGTTTTGTCAAAGATCTTGGTGGAAACAAGTTGTGTGTCAAATTGAAGAAAACAGATGTAGTTTCACAAGTCATAGGGTTCATAATAATCCTATATATCAGCAGATTTGACATTGAAGGTCAAGGTGTTAGGTGACTGGTTTTTTCTGAACTCTTTCGACAAAATTTGACATCTTTCACTTTGATTTTCAGAAAAATACATCCATCCACTTAAAAAATATTTTTTTTTGTTTTTCACCATATACAGAACTTTTAAAGGTCAAGGACACTTTCACAGTGACTGTTAGAACTCCAATTAAATAATACTTTATCCATTAACCCATATCTATCCATGCGCATAATATGAAGAAATCTGTCCACATTTTTTTTTACTTAAATAATGCTCAAACTATTTTAAGTGGCATGGACAGGGGGTATTAACAAGTGACCCATTATCAAGATATGACATCATTACAAAGGGGTAATAGCAGGGTCTATAAACTTAAACCAAAACTTACCTTTGTTCCCCCACCCCATCAGTTCCACCATAGTTCATCCTCACTGTACATTAATTGACTGTTTAACACCTATCTTACTTCTTTTGGGGAAATAACAGGGGGAGAGTCAAGATAAGCTTTAATTACCATAAAACTCGCATGAAAGTCAAGAAATTTTCACCCTGGAAAAACATCTAGAGTTAGGGGGGGGGGGGGGGTCGACTTAAAGGGGCCCAATCACCTTTAAAGCATGTTAAGTTAACACAAAAAATAGCTTCTTCTTTTTAAAATAAATCTGTACCTGCCAAAATATTGCCTTGAAACTGTTCCTTACTCCTGTAAACTAGTGGTAAAAACAGTAGACAGGGTGCGATCACAGTTGTCAACATAAACACAGTGCTTGGGGTAGTATGCATTGCAGAGCAACAACACAAGTCAATCAGAAGATGCCCTTGCTAACTTGGCCAAAAAATATACAACATGTTCCCCCTGGCTGAAACACTGCATGCTGCCCCACTTTATCAGATCTCCAGTCACTTGGCCTTGTTTTTGGTAAAAAGACAAGTGAACTGTGTTTACCAATTTGCATAGCCATAACAAGGTGTTAAACAGCAGTATGCAACAAAAATGAGAATGTGTGCTGGGATGGTTCTGCTTGGAAACTTTTATGTAAAGCAAAACTAAACTGAAAGTGTGAAAGAATAGGCATAATATTGATCCTAATTATGTCCCTTTAAGTGTGGGTACGAGTCTGAGAGCCCAAATTTGTGGCTTGAATGTCCTACCAACCCTTCAATGTCCTGCATTTTTCTGTCACTGACTATGTTGATTCCAGTGAAGTCTAGGAAGGTTTTTAGTTATTTTAATCATTAAAAATATTTACCTGTATTTTGTTTATTTAATTTCATTTTATATTATTTGTTTGTTTTAATAAAAGAATTTGGACGATCATTTTTCATCCTGTTAAATGCCTCTTATCCCATTTTAAAACAAATGTTTGGCCAACCCGCCAGTGTCGAGCCATATCCCTTCCTCCTCATTCCACCATATTTATTCTAGATATTTTGCCCTTAAAAATAAATTAAGTTTCCAAAGAAAAACAAGGGACCTATGGGTCACGACGCTCAGCTGTTATATATGATAAAAAAAATATTATTTAGAAATGAAGTACATGCTGGTTTTGTGTGGTAATAAATATAAGCTGTATTATGAGTTGTTGTTGTTTAGCTTAAGTATTATTTTGAAAGTTCCTTTGGAGACAGGGAAGAGGATTGATTTCATTTATTTTATTAACAAATGGAGTACTATTGTCACACAGATTTTGACTTGGCCATATAACTTATAAGCAGAACATATAATATAAGAGTTTAACTATTTATTAAAAAAAATTACAAATATTGTCCCAAATATAATTTTTATTAAAAATAATAAGAGAATCATATGATTTTTAAAAATGAAATATAACTGAAATGATTATTAAAACAATATAAAAGAATATATTCATGAATGCATTCATGTATACATTTTGAAAGTATTTGCACGAGTATTCATATACTTTCATTTTTACCTGAATTCCCATTCTTTATGCAAGAAATTTTATAATGGAGTACATAATCATATTCGTATTTAAATACAATTACAAAGTATTCACACCATGTCTGGTATTTATTCAGTTTTCACCAAACAATGATGTTGAGAATCCAGAATATACAAAATTCACACATTTAAATAATGATCATAAGTACCTGGTTTTATGGCTTTTATTTATATTAAAAAATAACTGTAAAAAATTCATTTTGGACTAATTTCACATCAATGTACACACTAGACACAGTAGGAATCTAGATTAATATTATCAACTGCATCTTTGTCTATCATTAATTTCCTTCATATGATCCCTAATGATTAGTAATGAATAATATGATTTACTTCTTTATCATTAAAACTGAACTGAAAAATACCATAGGTGACTGCATGGTGTTATTTGGAATACGTGACATTCTACCCATCGATACAAGATTCTTATATCATCAGTAACTGCAAGTTAATTTCCTGTTATTATAAACTAACAAATTCCTTTTCTATTTTTCTTTAATTTGTTATTAAAAACCGATAAAAATTTATTAATTTATTGTTTATTGTTATGTTGTTGGTTAAAACTACTAGATGAGTTGGGTTGGACACCTGGATCAACTGTGGCTGGCCATAAGCTGCCTGGATTCCGTGTATGCCTCGCCTCAAGCATGCATAATACAGGTGACTCAAGAGGGGCTGGAGAGAGCCAAAGTCTGACAGGGTCTCATAAAAAACATTAATAAAAGCTACAATTTTTGGCCAATTTTTTTCAGCTTTCTAAACTAAAAAGCTGAAATCCTTATGTGTGCATGATATGAAAATTATATCAACAGTGCTCACGGGAAACAAACGTGCCATGGTCACAGTTGGGCAAAATTTAAGGTACTAATTTTATATTTATACTAATAACTTATTAAATTGATAAATTCAGAACTAATTTTGGGTATTCAATTGAATCTTGATTAAATAATGTTACATCCCTGACAAAAAAATCTCTAGCTTCAGCAATGCCCTTGTTAAGGGAGTAAATATATTTCTTGATTTTTTACAAAGTGCATTATGTTTGGGCCCATAACTTAAAACAATTACGCAATACTGACATCATTCTGGCATGTGCATAGAGATTGAAAACAATTGACCTATGGGACACGACGCTCAGCTGTTATATATGATATAAAAATATTTTTTAGAAATGAGGCACATGCTGGTTTTGTGTGGTAATAAATATAAGCTGTATTATGAGTTGTATGTATGATTTTGATAGTATCTTTGGAGACAGGGAAGAGGATTGATTTCATTTATTTTATTAACAAATGGAGTGCTAATGTCACACAGATTTTGACTTGGCCATATAACTTATAAGCAGAACATATAATATAAGAGTTTAACTATTTATTAAAAAAATTACAAATATTGTCCCAAATATAATTTTTATTAAAAATAATAAGAGAATCATATGATTTTTTAAAATGAAATATAACTGATATGATTATTAAAATAATATTAAAGAATATATTCATGAATGCATTCATGAATACATTTTGAAAGTATTTGCACGAGTATTCATATAATTTCATTTTTACCTGAATTCCCATTCTTTATGCAAGAAATTTTATAATGGAGTACATAATCATATTCGTATTTAAATACAATTACAAAGTATTTGCACCATGTCTGGTATTTATTCAGTTTTCACCAAACAATGATTTTGAGAATCCAGAATATACAAAATTCACACATTTAAATAATGATCATAAGTACCTGGTTTTATGGCTTTTATTTATATTAAAAAATAACTGTAAAAAATTCATTTTGGACTAATTTCACATCAATGTACACACTAGACACAGTAGGAATCTAGATTAATATTATCAACTGCATCTTTGTCTATCATTAATTTCCTTCATATGATCCCTAATGATTAGTTATGAATAATATGATTTACTTCTTTATCATTAAAAATGAACTGAAAAATGCCATAGGTGACTGCATGGTGTTATTTGGAATATGTGACATTCTACCCATCGATACAAGATTCTTATATCATCAGTAACTGCAAGTTAATTTCCTGTTATTATAAACTAACAAATTCCTTTTCTATTTTTCTTTAATTTGTTATTAAAAACCAAGAAAAATTTATTAATTTATTGTTTATTGTTATGTTGTTGGTTAAAACTACTAGATGAGTTGGGTTGGACACCTGGATCAACTGTGGCTGGCCATAAGCTGCCTGGATTCTCGCCTCAAGCGTGCATAATTTGATGAAAGGTCAACAAGGTCAACATACAGGTGACTCAAGAGGGGCTGGAGAGAGCCAAAGTCTGACAGGGTCTCATAAAAAACATTAATAAAAGCTACAATATTTGGCCAATTTCTTTCAGCTTTCTAAACTAAAAAGCTGAAATCCTTATGTGTGCATGATATGAATATTATATCAACAGTGCTCTCAGGAAACAAACGTGCCATGGTCACAGTTGGGCAAAATTTAAGGTACTAATTTTTATATTTATACTAATAACTTATAAAATTTGAAAAATTCAGAACTAATTTTCGGTATTCAACTGAATCTTGATTAAATAATGTTACATCCCTGACAATAAAATCTCTAGCTTCAGCAATGCCCTTGTTAAGGGAGTAAATATATTTCTTGATTTTTTACAAAGTGCATTATGTTTGGGCCCATAACTTAAAAAAAATACACAATACTGACATCATTTCTGGCATGTGCATAGCGAATGTATAGAAAAATATGTATATTATATATGATCAAAGTCAGATCAGTGGTTTTGATATTAGGCAGTCTTAAAGTGTAACAATGAGTTTTTAATGGAAAAATGAAGTTTTTCATTGATATCTCGAAGGAATTAAGTCCTAGTGACCAAATTCTTGGCATGGTAGGGGAATTTGGAGAAATCTAACTGTATGCCAAATTTAAGGAACTTAGAGCTGAAGCTCGGGAGCTGAGCTCTAGCAAACTGCATAACACTAGCAATATGTGACATGGTGCTTGAAAACTTGAATAAAATCTACAGTTTTTGATCAACTGGTTTCAAATTTTTGGTGTTAACAGTTGAAATGCTAACAAAAACATGCTGTGAAAATTAAATCCACAGCAGTTACAGCAAAAAAACGTGCCATGGTCAAAGTTGGGCAAAATTTAAGGTACCAATTTTTTATTTTTGCTAATATTTTAAAAAATTTAAAAGATTTTCATCTAATTTTGGGTATACAATTTAATTTTGATTAATAAAAGTAATATTACTGGAAAAAAAGTCCTTAGCTTTAACAAGTTTTGTGTTAAGTGATAAAATTTCTTTCCTGATTATTTACAAAATGCATTATGTTTGGGCCCATAACTTTTTTAAATTATATAATACAGACCTAATTTCTGGCATGTACATAGGAATTATATAGAGGATTATTTATAGGAAATATGAGGAAAAACAGATGAGTGGTTTTGATATTAGGCAGTCCTGAAGTGTGAAAATAGGTTTTTAATAAAAAACTGAGGTTTTTCCTTAATTTCTCAAAGGAATAAAGTAGCAAAGACCCAGTTTTCAGCTTGGTAGGAGATCTTGGGAACATCTAACATTATGCTGAATTTTGGATTCCTAGGTCTTACGGTTTCAAAACGTGCCACATCTACGGACGGACGGACGGACGGACGGACAGACGGACGGACGACGGACAATGGACCACGACTATAGCTCAGATGACTTATAGTCAGCTGAGCTAAAAATGTATATTATTTATGATTAAAGTCAGATCAGTGGTTTTGATATTTGGCAGTCTTGAAGTGTAACAATGGGTTTTTAATGGAAAAATGAAGTTTTTCATTAATATCTTGAAGGTATTAAGTCCTAGTGACCAAATTCTTGGCATGGTAGGGGATTTTGGAGACATCTAACTGTATGCCAAATTTAAGGAACTTAGAGCTGAAGCTGGGGAGCTGAGCTCTTGCAAACTGCATAACACTAGCTTGATGTAAACAATATGTTACATGGTGCTTGAAAACTTGAATAAAATCTACAGTTTTTGATCAACTGGTTTCAAATTTTTGATGTTAACAGTTGAAATGCTAACAAAAACATGCTGTTAAAATTAAATCCACAGTACTTACAGGAAAAAAAACGTGCCATGGTCAAATTTGGGCAAAATTTAAGGTACCAATTTTTTATTTTTATTAATATTTTAAGAAATTTAAAAGATTTTCATCTAATTTTGGGTATACAATTTAATTTTGATTAATTAAAGTTATATTACTGGAAAAAAGGTCCATAGCTTTAACATTTTTTGTGTTAAGCGATCAAATATATTTCCTGAATTTTTACAAAATGCATTATGTTTGGGCCCATAACTTTTTTAAATTAAATAATACAGACATAATTTCTGGCATGTACATAGGAACTATATAGAGGAATATTTATGGTAAATATGAGGAAAAACAGATGAGTGGTTTTGATATTAGGCAGTCCTGAAGTGTGAAAATAGGTTTTTAATAAAAAATTGAGGTTTTTCCTTAATTTCTCAAAGGAACAAAGTTGCAAAGACCCAGTTTTCGGCTTGGTAGGAGATCTTGGGGACATCTAACATTATGCCGAATTTTGGATTCCTAGGTCTTACGGTTTCAAAACGTGCCACATCTACGGACGGACGGACAGACGGACGGACGGACGACGGACAATGGACCACGACTATAGCTCAGATGACTTATAGTCAGCTGAGCTAAAAATCTAGAGGATATTTAGAAATTATTAGTCTCCATGTCGTGTTGTGGTCCAATAAACAGAATTGTTAGCTCAGTATCACTTTTTACGTATGTGGTCACCTTCATCAATAACCAGGTGTGTTGTGGCTGTCCAACGCAGATAAATATGTGCTCCCGTAAAATTGTTAAGGTGACAATATGAAAACATTAAGTAAATATTTCCAATGTTCTGCCCTTGTTGGAAACGGTTTTGTTTGTCAACTCAAACTGAATAAATCGTGGTCACTGGTTATAGCTGTTCACTGACAACCCTGGCCAAAGTGCGTGATTTTGACGTAAAATACCACAATGTATATGCGTCTGCAGGACAAAACCATGTCATCACATTTCGAAATAAGTATGATTTATTTGAAATTTTAAACAATTTATATGAAACTTGAGTTGTGTTTGTTTGTAAGATTTCTTCAACAAACATCAGCCTGTAAGGCTCATCAATGTAAACAAGATCCCAACTTCCTTTGTGTATGTGTTACACAGGGCTTGCGCAAAGCATGCTGGGAACTTGCGCAACGCATGCTGGGAACTTAGCTATAAACAATCCAGTTGCATGTAATATTAGTATTAAAACAACTTGACTTTTTCACAAAGTGCCATATTCACCACGTAAAATAGTCCCGAGACCAGTGAAGGCAGACGTTAACAGCCGGCTTTCACTAAGACATACACGGAAACATGTTTGTGGCACGCGCTTACAAGACAACCAGTAGTGCGTAATAATTATAAGAATGGAGCGGGATTTTCTCACCTGATGAGCCATGCAATGTTTGATAGGTTAGTAGTATTAGGCTACGTCATGAAATGAATATATTTTAAAGGTCAACAAAGTTCAAGAAAGGGACATAAATATTGTGTATTTCCCTACTATTTTAAAATGAAACCCCAGATTAGTTTATTACCATTGAGCATCCTGTGCTGTCGCATGCGTTTATATAATGCCTAGACCCTAAAAGATATTTGACCATCCTGAAACATCACATAATCTAATTTTTTTTTTGACATTTCTTGAAGTCAAATGTCAAATTCTTTCAAATGGAGCTTTTTGTTTTTTTTATTCATACCGCGTGTATTTACGATAACAACATCAGTGGTCAGATATGACAGCATGAGTTGGAAGTTTCAAAACATTGTTGAGTGTGCTGAACAGTTGACTCAACTTATACAAATAGAATGCGAATCACGTTTTTAAAGATTAGAAAAGTGTTCAGATATAACATGAAGAAGGAAAAATAAAGAGGTTGTATGTAAATTTGTTTATTTTGTTAACAGGCACTTACTTTTGTGGGTGTAGCCCTCATTCTTTCAACACTAATCAGACAGGGCCACCATTTGGATATTTTGATGAATACTTATATCTTTTTAAACACTGATAAATGGTAGATTTATTAATGTTTGTGTCCTCATTCATTTCAACAGCAAATATAAAACAAGTGACCCATGGGTCATGACGCTCAGCCGACTGACATGTTGACAATATGTCCTTGCACAGACAACTAATTAAGGTAATGTAGGTGGCATCATTATTCATGCATATTAGCTTAAGTTCATCAAGACCCATAAGCACAACAAATCTGATGACAAAACAACCGGCCTTTCATGAGGATTCTGGCAATTTGTGTGTATTTTGCATTATTTCTAGGGTGCTAAAACATACCTGAAACTCTGAGAATATAGTTCACTGTGACCCCATTTCAGGTTTCTGGGGAGAACTTTTGAGGAACTCTCAGGATGTCAAGTAAGAAGTTTCTTGGCCCAAAGGTTATGATTTGTGCCCTACTTAGGTATCAAATTTTCAATTATTCTGAGGGGTCCTTATATTTATAATCCCCATAGCTCAGAAAATATGGGTAACAGAGACCTAAATACACATTTCCAAGGAGATTTTCACAGATTTTAGGTTAGAAGATTCCAGGTCCAATGTTTATGATTTGTGCCCTGCTTTGGTATCAAATTTTAAATTATGATGGGGGTGCTTATAAGCCCAATAGCTCAGAGAATATGGGAAACAGAGACCTAATTTCAGGTTTCAATGGAGATATTTCAGGTACCTCTCTGGATCTAAAGTAGGAAGATTCTATGTCTAGCTGTTATGATTTGAGCCCTATTAACAGATGAAGGCATCTTATGAGGTCTCAAAAACAGATAAAAAATAGTAAAAAATAAAAAAAATACAGATGGTGCACCAGTCTGCAAAAACTGATGACACACTCCATGATCAATATCCATGCTAAGAATCATGGTGATCAATGCATTATTTGTTCAGATACTTGAGCTTTTGTATCAAATTTTTCATTATTCTGAGGGGTACCTCAGAGCCCCATAGCTTGAAGAATATGGGTATGAGAGACCTACTTCCAGGTTTCCAAGGAGACTTTTCATGGACCTATCTGGATGTAATGTAAGAAGATTCCAGGTCCAGTGTTTAAGATTTGTGCCCTGTTAACAGATGAAGGCATCTTTTAAGGTCTCAAAATAGAGATAAAAATTGTTAAAAAATAAAAAAAAATACAGGTGGCACCACCAGTCTGCAGAAACTGAAGTAACACTCCATGATAAATATCTACGCAAAGAATCATGGTGATCAATGCATTAGTTGTTCAGATAATTGAGCTTTTGTATCAAATTTTTCTATTTTTCGGGGGGGGGGGGGGGGGGGGGGGGGGGGGCTTTGGAGCCCCATAGCTCAAAGAATATGGGTAACAGAGACCTAATTCTAGGTTTCCAAGATGGAGAGAGAAAGAGAAAATGCAGAGGAGAGAGAGAGAGAGAGAGAGAGAGAGAGAGAGAGAGAGAGAGAAAGAGAGAGCTGGACTGCCAGAGAGAAAGAGAGAGAGAAAGAGAGAGAAAGAGAGGCTCTCTGGTAAATTACTGCCTGACCCAGCCTGACCCAGACACTCACAGTGGCAGTAGGTCAGACCTGAAGGTTTTATGTAACTGCCCAGTACACTGCATTTATACTGACCTGATGTAAACAATGAAGACTTAGTACCTGGAAACTTGAATAAAATCTACAGTTTTTGATCAATTAGTTTCAAATTTCAGATTATAACAGATGAAATGCTAATGCGTACATGCTGTGAAAAGTAAATCCACAGCATAAACAGGAAAAATTTAAACATTATTATTTTTTTAAATGGTGTCAGGAAAAAAGAAAAGTATTCTCAACTATGAAACTAATACATGTGTTAAAATTAACCCAAGGATCAAAACACCCAATATATTATACCAGGAGCAAACTGGAGTTGGGAATGTTTAATTTTATGAACTGAAATAAAGGATCAGCAATATAAATTTTGATTATTTAGCCAGTATCATGTACAACTGATACAACCATGAGTTATAAGTCAAACAAATTAAAATCTTTAATGAGCACTCTGATGAACATCCACACTTTCATAGCAAAACATCACTTTGTGGACACAATTAAATGTGCACTTTAATCATTGTAACCCTGGTGGTACAATACAAAATCTAAAATTTAGCATAGCCAAAAAAAAATAAAATACAGAAAATTATAACATTCATCTAGTTTATGCACCAGCTGAGGGGGTGGGAGTGCAGGGCAGAGGAAAAGCCTGCTAGTAGTGGCCAATGCAAGCTAAGCCAAGGCAAGCTGCCTGGGGTGGGTTACATAATGCAAGTGAAGGCTGTATTACTAGGTGGGCCAGATGTAAACAACACTTGACATGGTGTATGAAAACTTGAATAAAAGCTACTCTTTTCAAACAATTCCTTTGAAATTTCAGATTTTAAAAGATTAAATCCTTATGTATATATGCTGTGAAAATTAAATCAACAGTGCTTACAGGGAAAAAACGTGCCATTGCCAAAGTTGGACAAAATTTAAGGTACTGATTTTTTATTTATGCTAATAACTTGAAAAATTTGCGAAATTCAGATCTAATTTTGGATAAACAATTGAATCTTGATTAAATAAAGTTATATTCCTGAAAAAAAGTCTCCAGCCTCAGCAATTCTCATGTTAAGTGAGCAAATATATTTCCTGATTTTTAAGAAACTGCATTATATTTGGGCCCATAACTTCAAAATAATACCCAATACTAACCTAATTTTTGGTATGTGCACAGAAAATGAATGGAAAAATATGAATACTTAATATGATCAAAAACAGATCAGTGGTTTTGATATTAGGCAGCTTTGAATTGTAACAATGACTTTTTTTATGGAAAACGGAGGTTTTTCCTTAATATCTCGAAGGAACGAAGTCCTAATGACCCAATTTTTGGTATGGTAGGATATTTTGGGGACATCTATTGGTATGCAGAATTTTGGATTCGTAGGTCCAATGGTTTTAAAACGTGCCCTGTTAACGGCCGGACTTATAGTCAGCTGAGCTAATGATCATTCTTACAGTTTGTAAGCATTTGTGTACAACCTTTGACAGCAAGGGCAGCACTCAACTGTTAGATATCTCATAGACTCAGATGGTCAAAAAAATTTTTTACCATATTTTTCACCCTTAAACTCACACTCGTCTTATATGCAAGATTGAATTATAAGCATGTTTTTACGGTAGCTTGCACTCAACCCCTTTGATGCATGAAGTATGTGATATTTCGATGCTATGTTTCCATCAAATTGTACTTACACATTCCAAATCCATAAAATATCTCAAACCAAAATAAGTGACCTATGGGTCATAACGCTCCGCTGACTGACATGTTGACAATATGTCCTTGCACAGGCAACTAAATAAGATAATGTATGTGGAATTATCATTCATGCATATAAGCTGAAGTTCATCATGACCCAAAAGCACACCATATTTAATATCAAGCCATCCAACTCTTCCTGGGGAATCTAGCATTTCTGGTGTATTTTCCATTGATTCTGGGGTGCTCAAACATGCCCCGTAACTCCAAAAATATAGGTCACAGTAACATAATTTCATGTTTCATAGGAGAACTTTTGTGGAACTCTAAGAAACAGAGGTTCATGTTTCTAGCCTTTACAATTTCATTTTGTGCCTTGTTAACAGACCTAATGTTCTAAACAAGGTCTACAGGCCTAATACGAACCTGTGCAATAGGATATTCACCAGGTATAATGCTTAAATGCTGAACCATTACTTATCAAGTGCATGTTTAACATGTTCACAAGGAACAATGCAAGTACTAAACTAAGTATTTTCAAAAATACATGTAAAATTTCGTAAAAATCAAGATAAGGCAGGTGGTGCCACCATTCATGCCCAGTAGCTAAGGCTCTTCAAGCCCTATCAGCACATCAAATTTGATGAAAATTTCATCAAGCTGTTCCTGAGGAATCTGGCAATTAGTTTGTATTTTTTAATTATTCGGGGGGGGGGGGGGTAAACAAGCTCCATTACTCAAAGAAAATAAGTAACAGTGACCTAATTTCAGGTTTCCGAAGAGAACTTTTGATTCTCTAGGCGACAGGCCGGCAGCCATCAAATTTTACCTGCCACCTCCCGGTGACCTGGCGGACACCGGCCATTAACACCTGCCACCGGCCAACGATCGGGCGTTCTAATTACCACCGGCCGGCACCCGCCCAATAATCTGACGGCGGCAGTCTGGTTCCCAGTTGGATATATAAACCTAGATTGCTCTCGTATCACTACAAAGTGTACCATCAACCATTTATTATCAACCATTTTCCATCAACCATTATTATCAACCATTTCCTTCCAACAAGATGCCCCCTATATTTATATATTCGCCGTCCTGCCACCTACCAACACAACAGCTGCCTCCCAGCTGCCTTTCAATCTCCGCCCTGCTGCCGGCAGATATTTTGAAATCGTACGGTGGCATGTCGGTAGCATAACGGCAGCAGGCTGCCCGCGCTGCTGCCCGCCTGCCGCTTGATAGCCACCGCGCGACTTTGAAATGGGCCCGGCTGGCGACCTGACGACTGGCATAATTGGAAACAATCGGCCAGTGGCAGACAGAATTTTAACTTTTTCTTAAAATTTCAGCGGCGTCCTACCGGCGTCTTAAATGCCGCCTGCCGATTGTGCCTGCCACCGAGCTGCCACCTGACAAATTTTAGTGAAAACTGGCAGTCACAACACCGGCAGGCGGCATTTAGTGATATGTGACCGTAGCATAAGCTAGAAGAGTTTAAAATTACATTTTACACATCAATGTAGGTGGCGCCACCAATACCTCAATTTCAGATATGACATATGTGACAAACACTGGTATAAAATTTGGTGATAATAGCTCTAGCCATTACTGAGATTTTAATTTTTGTGTGCTTTTTTGGACAGATGACTAAGTTCAACCTCCTGTAACTCAGCCAAAAATCTCCAAAATGGAACCATTGGAACAAACTTGAGAGAGATTGTTCTAGAGATCATTTCTGTGAAATATTGGACAATTTGTTGCCGGGACAGTTTCAGAGAAGAAGATTTTTAAAGCTTTTTTAGCTTTTTCCCTATAAAATCTAAGAAAATGCAGTAAGAAAAAAATAAACAAAATCCAATAGAGTTTTTCAGATGACTGATTATTTGCAAAAAATTTGGTGATGCTAGCTTCTGCCGATTTTGAGATAGCTTTGGTTAACAAACAGACGACGCACGATGCCACACCATTGAGTAGCTCACAGGTTCGCTAAAAATACAGGTTGCACCCTCAGTCTGCATGAACTGATGACACACACCATGATCAAAATGCATGCAAAGAATCATGGCGATCAATGCACAAGTTGTTTAGATACTGGAGCTTTCGTATCAAATTTTTAATTATTTTGGGGGGTATTTCTGCGCCCTATAGATCAGAGGGTAGAGAAACAAGTGACCCATGGGTCACAGCGCTCAGCTGTTATATATAACAAGGCCTACAAGCCTTATGCGAACCTGTGCATTGGGAAATACACCAGGTATAATGCTTCAATGCTGGACCATTACTTTTCATGTATATGAACTTTGCAAGTACTAAACATTTTGAATAAGAAACAATTACACAAACATCACTGCTGAAATTCTGGCATGGGTGCACACAACACTAAAAAGATTGTAGCTGGCACCACCAGTCTTATATACAACGAAGATATCAGAGATATATACATACGCCCAATTTCAGACTGATATATCAAACCCCTCCTGAGAAAAACGTTTGTAAAAGTCATGGTAGGTGGCGACACCTGTCTTGTGAGCGAGAAAGCCATCAAAGACACATAGACAGGTCAAAATATTAGGCCAATACATCAAACTTACCTTGAGTCTGATGCATGGGGCTGACGAGGCTTAGAGGAGAAAGGCTGTTGCCCCGAGTGAACTGTGACAAATTGCTTGCTCAGACTACTGCACTGAGTGAACTCATGACCTGCACCTGGCAAATCTGAGTGAACTTTTGACCTGTACCTGGCTGCACTGAGTGAACTCTTGACCTGTTGCATAATCTGACCAGTTGGCAGTCTGCCAAAGCTATAAATAGAATGCAGCTACTGCACTGAGTAAACTCCTGACCCATACGTGGCTGCACTGAGTGAACTCTTGACCTGTTGCCTAATCTGATACAGTTGGCAGTCTGCCAAAGCTATAAATAGATCCAGACTGACCTCTAGCCTGTTGCCAAATCTGAAATAGTAGCCACACCATTGCATAAGCTCATGCAGGGGCCCTGCCCTGAGGGGTTTGACACCCATGAAGTGATCACATGGTGCCCATGAGGTGTTCACCCATGAGGTGATCACATGCCATGTGCTTGGCTGCACTGATTGAACTCTTGACCTATATCTGGCTGCACTGAATGAACTCTTGATCTGTTCCCAAATCTGAAACAGTTGGCAGTTTCTCAACCTATTTAAAGATACAGATTCAATCTTGGCCTGTTGGTATATCTGTTTACACATACTGAAAGACTTTGGTTAAAATTTCCGACATATTCATAAACTTTTTATCAAAATATCTAGAACTAGACATTTCTTGGCACCGATGGTGCCATAGTATCGCCAGACAAATGAGGTTTTGTGGTATTTTGTTGATATAATGTGATGTATTTGTATTTTAGCAATGAATGTGAGAAACATTTGCACAAAATATAGGAACATTTTGGATTGGGAAGGACAATTGATCAAAGGGTTTTTGACTTATAATGCTCACAGTGCTGTCAAGTGGCCCTTTTTAAGATATTCATGATTTTATGTTTTTCACCAAATATGGGAATATTCAACGTCAAGGTCACTCTCATAGTCACGGTCATGACCCCAAATCAATAAACTGCATTCCAAAATATCCAACATTTGAAAAAAAAAAATAAATTAAAAAAAAAATAATTTAAATTAAATTAAATTTTAAAATTAAATTTAAAATTAAATATACCTCATTCCATAAACCATATCTATATACATGCATAACATGAAAGAAATCTGTCCATTACTGTTTGACTTATAATGCTCACAGTATATACTGTCAAGTGGCAATGATGGGGTATTCAAAGGTGCAAAAAACAAGAAAAGGACAACAGGTGGCGCCACCTATCTTCTGCAAAAGACAAAACTATCCAAGATCTTACGTCAACTTGATTTTTGGACCAATCCATGCATCCCTTTTTAAGATATTCATGATTTTATGTGATTTTCACCATATATGGTAATATTCAAGGTCAAAGCCACTCTCAAAGGAAAGGTCATGACCCCAATTTTAATATACATCATCCCATAACCCATACCTATGTACATGCATAATATTAAAGAAATCTGTCAATCAGTTTTCGACTTGTGATGCTAAAAGTACTGTCAAGTGGCAATGATGGGGGTATTAAACGGCACAAAAACAAGAAAAGGATACTAGGTGGCACCACCAGTTTCCGGTACATGACATCACTATCCAAGATCTTTGTCCAACTTGAATTTTGGATAAATCCATGAAAGATTTCTTGAGATATTTAAGAATTTGTGTGATTTTCCCCAAAAATGGATCTATTCAAGGTCAAGGTCACTCTCCTAGTTGAGGTCATAACCCCATTTTAAATAGGCTTCGTCCTCTCACCTATATCTATTAATGTGTCAAGTTTGAAAAAGATCCTTGAAATATTTTTTTAGTTATTGTGTCCAAAAGAAATCTCTGCGGCGGCAGCGGCGCAACCGTGCCTAAACCATAGTATCTCCAGACTATGTCTGGTGATACAATCATAAAAGATGCAGTACTTTCATTGTTAAAGGTCCAATAGTTCTGCCAAAAACCATTCTAGTAAACTTGAACAAAGGACACCTAAGAATAATTTTTGTGCAATGTTACAGAAGATATAATTGAAATAATAATTTTGTAGAAGAACACTTTTGTAGTCTTCAGTTTGAAAAAGACATAATAATTGCCATAAGACCAACTTAAGCTTTTCACAACTCAACCAAAAATCAACAAACTCAGTATATTCTGAAATGATTGAAAGAACCATGTCCTAGGATAATTCTTTTGAAAAATTGAACAATTCAGCTTGACAGTTTCATCATTAAGCTGAAAGAGGCTAAAATTATGAGGTTTTTTTGCCCATAAAAACAGGTCAATATAGGTGGCACCACTAAATCTACAACTTCAAATATGAGTCATGTGACCGACATTTGCACAATACCTGGTAATGCTAGCTTCTGTAATTTCTGAGAGTACTGTGTCAGTATGCTTACTTGGCCGAATGACTGTTCAAATTTGTGTAACTCCACTAAAATTCATCAAATACAATTTAATTTTAACAGTGCTTATAAAAAAAAAGTTTATTCATGAACATTAAATATTTAAAACAGGCAGAAAGATGGTGAAAAAGAAGCAAATCATTTTTTTCCCCATTCTACTGAGCCAATAAAAAATTAACAATATTTGCATTTATTCCTTTTTTTCATTACATAATTTTTATCCAGGTTTACGAATGTTTCTATAAATTTACAGTATAACACACATGTGATTGTGAATATTTCTGTTGATTCACATTTCTAAATTGCATCAACATTTATAGCTAAGGTATCTAGTTTATAGTACCTGTCAAATGAAATGGGATGGAGGGAGGAAGGGAGGCAATAAGGGTGAGAGAGAGAGAGAGAGAGAGAAAGATGGAGGGAGAAAGAGAACTAGAATATCAGCAGAAGCTGACAAAAGCCCTCAGCCAAAAGAACAGTGTTTAGAGGTGGTAACAGTAACAAGTACTAAATATCTGTTCTCACATGGATGTATATCTGTACATGTCTCAGTTATAAATTTAAAATGGAGAGGTATGTACCATGATTCATAACAATCCACCAAATGCTTCCTGAAATATAAGCTTCTAAATTTTATTCTATTATAAGCTCTGTGACCTTGAAAAGTAGGTCAAGGTCACCCATCTTCGAACTTGACCGAGATTTTGTCGATATACATCTTCACCAAAGAAATAAAATTCCTATTGTGACTCATTTAAAAGATATCCCGCTCACAAGGACAAAGTTGAAAAAGTCAAGAAAAATTCATTCAAAATCAGAAATTGTAGGTGGCGCCCCCAAACTCGTGCAGCAGTTACAGACCATCAGTCCCTATGATCATAGTTAGTATTGTGATAATCCACTAAATGGTTCCTGAGAAATAAGCTTCTAAATGTTTTTTCTATAATCAGCTCTAAAACGTAGAAAAATAGGTCAAGGTCACCCATCTTTGAACTTGACCGAGATTTTGTCAATATACATCTTCACCGAAAAAATAATATTCCTACGGTGAATCCTTTTAGAGATATCCCGCTCACAAGCCCAAAGTTGAAAAATCCAAAAAAAATTAATTAAAAATCAGAAATTGTAGGTGGCGCCACCAGACTTGTGTAGCAGGTACAGACTATCAGTCCAAATAATCATAGTAAGTTTTATGAAAATCCACCAAATGGTTACTGACTAATAAGCATCTAAGTGTTTTTCTATAATCAGCTCTAAAATGTAGAAAAATAGGTCAAGGTCACCCATCTTCGAACTTGACCGAGATTTTGTCGATATACATCTTAACCGAGGAAATAAAATTCTGACGGTGAATCCTTTTCAAGATATCCGGCTCACAAGGTAAAAGTTAACGGACGCCGGACGGACGGACAGACAGACGGACGGACGGACAGCTTGGGTGACGACAATAGCCCATCAGCCTAAGGGCTGAGGGCTAAAAAGCAGAGGAGAGAGAGAGAGAAAGAGAGAGAGAGAGAGAGAGAGAGAGAGAGAGAGAGAGAGAGAGAAAGAGAGAGAAAAAAGAGAGAGAGCTGGAGTGCCAGAGAGAGAGAGAGAAAGAGAGAGAGAAAGAGAGGCTCTCTGGTAATTACTGCCTGACCCATCCTGACCCAGACACTCACAGTGGCAGTAGGTCAGACCTGAAGGTGTTATGTAACTGCCCAGTACACTGCATTTATACTGACCTGATGTAAACAATGAAGACTTGGTACCTGGAAACTTGAACAAGGGACCCATGGGTCACGGCGCTCAGCTGATCGTGATTGGACTATAAATGTTTCTCCACTGTGATACTATATCGAGTCGATAAAGCTTATGAATATCATGTACATGTTGGGCTATTATAAAGGAATGTAATGTAATATGTGAGTAAATGATAAATGAAATTACTTGACTGATGGATTAATAGAGTCAAATAAAGTGGTTTATTTTTTATTTATTTAGGAGGGGTTGAAAATTGTGATATATTTGAGCAAATATGAATGCAATGACAGCAGTAATAAGCAGTAGTAGAATGATGATAAGGCTATTTGTTGAAGGATCTAAAGTGTATGGTAGTCTGCAAGCGTTCAATTTGACAGATATGATGTTATGATTAACTATGCTGATGAAGTGATTTATGAATATGTGACTGTATGACACAATATCTCTTTAGTCTTGACAAGGTACATTATTGTGATGCCCTTTATGTCTACATATTACACAATATTGACATAATTTCTGGCATGTACATAGGTATCTATGGACGAATAGTTATACAAAATATTAAAGTATGAATATATCTGATTCATCTTGTTCTTGCTTACTGAGGCTGACTTTGGGATGAGGTTCGGAGAAGGGAAAAGTGAGGGCAGCACGAAGGTGGATGTAGAAATATTCTATTGTAATGTCTTTCATTTATATAAGAATATGAAAAGCTAAGAGGAAAGGGGCCCTCCTACTTGGTTATAGTAAAGTTCTAAATATATGATTGCAAACTAATACTCTGACAAGACTGTCATGAAGAAAAACAGTAAAAGTTTTGAGATACTGTGTTGCATACGAAAATTTACAGATGGACAGGCAAGTGGACAGAATGGACTGATACCTTTATTTCACTTTCAAGAGAATAATGCATTTAAGTTTATATATAATCCTATTTTTTAAGCAGATCCACTTTTTCCATTAAGAAGTTTTTATCTGAATCATTTTTTTATTTACAGGTTTATAAATTTTTAATTAAAAACCTGAAAATATAAGTTAAAATATTAGAATTGTTGCAAAAGTTGCAATCATTATATATACAGAGTAAAAAACATTGGGTCATATTATGCATACACATATATTTTATTATTTTTAAATCATAAATGTTTAAACTGATTTTAAAAGAAAATAATTCCACAACATGGCATCTACAAGAATATTCCTTGAATCACTATTAAAAAGTTTTGCACATTGGAGTTTTCAGGACATGCTTAATTTTATTCACCAAAATAAAATAAAAGTAAATTTGATAAAATAATACATCTTTTCAAATAAAGTATACACACTGTTGGTTAAATGAGGGACAAACAATATCATTGTGCTAATTACTATCCCAGCTTTAATTAATTACTGGAATTAATAGTCAATTTCACACCTGGTGAAGTTTTAACTCTTCTGAAGTAAGGAATTACTTATCTCATGAACATCCACACTTTCACAGCAATACATCATTTTGTGGACACAATTAAATGTACACTTTAATCATTGTAACCCTGGTGGTTCATTCATCTAGTTTATGCACCAGCTGGGGGGGGGGGGGGGGGATGAGTGCAGGGCAGAGGGGAAGCCTGCTAGTAGTGGCCAAGCTAGGCCAAGGTAAGCTGCCTGGGGTGGGTTACATAATGCAAGTGAAGGCTGTACTACTAGGTGGGCTAGATGTAAACAACACTTGACATGGTGTATGAAAACATGAATAAAAGCTATTCATTCCAATCAATTTCTTTCGAAAGTTCAGATTTTAAAAGATTAAATCCTTATGCATATATGCTGGGAAAATTAAATCAACAGTGCCAAAGTTGGACAAAATTTAAGGTATTGATTTTTTATTTATGCTAATAACTTGAAAAATTTGCAAAATTCAGATCTAATTTTGGGTAAACAATTGAATCTTGATTAAATAAAGTTATATTCCTGAAAAAAAGTCTCTAGGTTCAGCAATTCTCATGTTAGGTGAGTAAATATATTTCCTGATTTTAAAAAAAATTGCATTATGTTTTGGCCCATAACTTCAAAATAATACCCAATACTGACCTAATTTGTGGTATGTTCATAGAAAATGTATAAAAGAATGTGAATACTAAATACGATCAAAAACAGATCAGTGGTTTTGATATTAGGCAGCCTTGAAGTGTAAGTCTAACAATGGCTTTTTTTTATGGAAAACGGAGTTTTTTCCTTAATATCTCGAAGAAACAAAGTCCTAGTGACCCAATTTTCGGTATGGTAGGAGATTTTGGGGACATCTAAAATTATGTCAACAGCTTGGGGAGCATAGAGATGTGCACTGAATGACCTACAGTCATCAAAGTGGACTGCTTGACAATGTAAGAGAATACAACAAGAGCCTCCAAAAAAATTCAATAACTAGCCTAATTTTGCAGCTTTTATTTTCAAATTTCAGATTTAACAGATTAAATCCTTATGTATACATGGTGTGAAAATTAAATCCACAGTACTTACAGGAAAAAAACGTGCCATGGCCAAAGTTGGGCAAAATTTAAAGTACCAATTTTATATTTTTGTCAATATTTAAAAAAATTTAACAAATTTTGATCTAATTTTTGGTATACAATTAAATTTTGATTAATTAAAGTTGTATTACTGGAAAAAAGTCCCTACCTTTAACACTTTTGGTCTTAAGTGACCAAATATCTTCCTGATTTTTTTACAAAGTCCATTATGTTTGGGCCCATAACTTTTTTAAATTATAAAATACTGACTTAATATCTGGCATGTACATAGGAACTATATAGAGGAATATTTATGGTAAATATGAAGAAAACCAGATGAGTGGTTTTGATATTAGGCAGTCCTCAAGTGTGGAAATAGATTTCTAATAAAAAATTGAGGTTTTTCCTTAATATCTCAAAGGAACGAAGTCCTATTGACCCAATTTTTGGCATGTTAGGAGATTATGGGGACATCTAACTGTATGCCAAAATTCAGATTCATAGGTCCAACGGTGTCGAAACGTGCCAGTCTTACGGACGGACATCCAGACAGACAGACAGACAGACGGACGACGGACAATGGACCATGACTATAGCTCAGATGACTTATAGTCAGCTGAGCTAATAAAATCTACAGTTTTTGATCAATTAGTTTCAAATTTCAGATTTTAACATATGAAATGCTAATGTGTACATGCTGTGAAAATTAAATCCACAGCACTAACAGGAAAAGTATAAATAATATTTATTTTGGTTTAAATGATATCAGGAAAAAAGAAAAGTATTCTCAACTATGAAACTAATACA
Source organism: Sipunculus nudus (assembly GCA_026874595.1). NCBI lineage: Eukaryota > Metazoa > Annelida > Sipuncula > Golfingiida > Sipunculidae > Sipunculus > Sipunculus nudus. The sequence continues at coordinate 10,051,527 of CM049311.1, read as the reverse complement.
TGTGTTAAAATTAATCCAAGGATCAAAACACCCAATATATTATACCAGGAGCAAACTGGAGTTGGGAATGTTTAATTTTATGAACTGAAATAAAGGATCAGCAATATAAATTTTGATTATTTAGCCAGTATCATGTAACAACTGATACAACCATGAGTTATAAGTCAAACAAATTAAAATCTTTAATGAGCACTCTGATGAACATCCACACTTTCATAGCAATACATCACTTTGTGGACACAATTAAATGTACACTTTAATCATTGTAACCCTGGTGGTACAATACAAAATCTAAAATGTAGCATAGCCTAGAATAAGAATGAATCAAATACAGAAAATAATAACATTCATCTAGTTTATGCACCAGCTGGGGGGGGGGGGGGGAGTGCAGGGCAGAGGGGAAGCCTGCTGGTAGTGGCCAAGCTGACCCAAGGCAAGCTGCCTGGGGTGGGTTACATCATGCAAGTGAAGGCTGTACTACTAGGTGGGCTAGATGTAAACAACACTTGACATGGTGTATGAAAACATGAATAAAAGCTATTCTTTCCAATCAATTTCTTTGAAATTTCAGATTTTAAAAGATGAAATCCTTATGTATATATGCTGTGAAAATTAAATCAACAGTGCCAAAGTTGGACAAAATATAAGGTATTGATTTTTTATTTATGCTAATAACTTGAAAAATTTGCAAAATTCAGATCTAATTTTGGGTAAACAATTGAATCTTGATTATAGAAAGTTATATTCCTGAGAAAAAGTCTCTAGGTTCAGCAATTCTCATGTTAGGTGAGTAAATATATTTCCTGATTTTTTTAAAAATTGCATTATGTTTTGGCCCATAACTTCAAAATAATACCCAATACTGACCTAATTTTCGGTATGTTCATAGAAAATGTATGAAAGAATGTGAATACTAAATACGATCAAAAACAGATCAGTGGTTTTGATATTAGGCAGCCTTGAAGTGTAACAATGGCTTTTTTATGGAAAACAGAGTTTTTTCCTTAATATCTCGAAGGAACGAGGTCCTAATGACCCAATTTTCGGTATGGTAGGAGATTTTGGGGACATGTATATAAAATTATGCCAACAGCTTGGGGAGCATAGAGATGTGCACTGAATGACCTACAGTCATCAAAGTGGACCGCTTGACAATGTAAGGGAATACAACAAGAGCCCCCCAAAAAATTCAATAACTAGCCTAATTTTGCAGCTTTTATTTTCAAATTTCAGATTTTAACAGATTAAATCCTTGTGTATACATGCTGTGAAAATTAAATCCACAGTACCTACAGGAAAAAAACGTGCTGTGGCCAAAGTTGGGCAAAATTTAAGGTACCAATTTTATATTTTTGCCAATATTTAAAAAAATTTAACAGATTTTGATCTAATTTTGGGTATACAATTTAATTTTGATTAATTAAAGTTGTATTACTGGAAAAAAGTCCCTACCTTTAACACTTTTGGTCTTAAGTGACCAAATATCTTTCCTGATTTTTTTTTACAAAGTCCATTATATTTTGGCCCATAACTTTTTTAAATTATATAATACTGACTTAATATCTGGCATGTACATAGGAACTATATAAGAGGAATATTTATGGTAAATATGAAGAAAACCAGATGAGTGGTTTTGATATTAGGCAGTCCTGAAGTGTGAAAATAGATTTCTAATAAAAAATTGAGGTTTTTCCTTAATATCTCAAAGGAACGAAGTCCTATTGACCCAATTTTCGGTATGGTAAGAGATTATGGGGACATCTAACAGTATGCCGAAATTCAGATTCGTAGGTCCAACGGTGTCGAAACGTGCCAGTCTTACGGATGGACAGACGGACGGACGGCCAGACAGACAGACGGACGACGGACAATGGACCACGACTATAGCTCAGATGACTTATAGTCAGCTGAGCTAAAAATTAATACAGATGCATATTGAATGCAAAATTGTAATACAGATACATCTCACTGATGGCAAAATCTTGAATTAATTTGACTATGGATACCAATTATTTATAATCCATGTACAGCCGTCTTTATATACCCACAGAGAGCTGTATACCTGTGATTGTAAACATTGCCTGGCATGAGGAATATCTAAAAATCATAAACTACATTTTTTAAAAGCTTTTAAAAAACATTCTTGTCAATATTAACCATAGATAACCTGAAATCTAAATGTCTAGAAGCATGATGTAATAAATGCTGATAAACTGGTGCCAGTCTAGATGTATCTAGATGTATCTGTGTATCTGCTTCACACAGCTAACATATATGGTAAAATGACTCAATTGAACCTTTACAATTCAGCCAAAATTCATTCTTTGGAACCATAAAAGACAATTATTATAAGAATTATTCAGGGGATTATTCTTGTAAAATATTACACAAATTGGCCTCAGTAGGGTCAGTCAAAAAAATGTTTAACAGGTTTATAACTCATATGGGAAAATACAGCAAAATGGCTAAGTTAAGCTTCCCATAACTCAGCCAAAAATCACTGAACCAAAACCATTTGAACAAACTTGAATTATCAACATCTAAGGATAATTAATGTGTGAGATTTAAGAATTTGGCCCAGTGGTTTTTGAGGAGATCTTTGTAGCCACTGAGCTAAAATGGGCTGTTATGGCATATGACTAAATTCAGCTTCCCATAACTCAGCCAAAAGTCACTGAACTTAAGACCATTTGAACAAATTTCAGAAAGCACTACCCTAGCATCATTTCTGTGTGATATTGAACTATTTGGCCATATGGTTTCAGAGAAGAAGTTTTTTGTAGCCATCAGTATGATACGGGCACTGATGACCCCCGTACAAAAAAGGCCGACACTGGTGGCGCCACCAATACCTCAATTTCAGATATGTCTCATGTGAACAACATTGGCATAAAATTTATGGACAGATGACAGTTCAACTTCCTGTAACTTGGCCACAAATCACCAAACTTAAACCATTCGAACAAACTTGAGAAAGATTATTCCAGGAATCATTTCTGTGAAATATTGGACAATTTGGCTGAACAGTTTTGGAGAAGAAGATTTTTAAAGCTTTTTTAGCTTTTTCCCTATAAAATCTAAGAAAATGCAGTTAGCCAAAAAATAAGCAAAATCCGATATAGTTTTTTAGATGACTAATTTTTTGCATAAAATTTCGTGATGCTACCTCTTGCCGTTTTCAAGATGGTATGGGTTAATGTACAGACGACGGACGCTGGCCGACGGTTGACGGACGCCAGACGGCGCCACACCATCGCATAAGCTCACAGGTTCACTAATAAAAAAATATGATTTAGAAAAGAGGCACATGCTTGTTTTGTGTGGAAATACATATAAGGTGTATTATGAGTTGTTAGTGTTTAGCTTATGTATGATTTTGATAGAATCTTTGGAGACAGGGAAAAGGACTTATTTCATTTATCTTATTAACAAATGCAGTGCTATTGTCACACAGATTTTGACTTGGCCATATAACTTATAAGCAGACCATATAATATAAGAGTTTAACTATTTATTAAAAATAATTACAAATTGTCCCAAATAATATTTTATTAAAAATAATAAGAGAATCGTATGATTTTTTAAAAATAAAATACAACTGAAATGATTATTAAAAAATAATATCAAAGGATATTCATGAATGTATTCATGAATATATTTTGAAAGTATTTGCAATGGTATTCATAAACTTTCATTTTTACCTGAATTCCCATTCTCATGCAAGAAATTTTATAATGGAGTACATATTCATATTCGTATTCAAATACATTTGCAAAGTATTTGCACCATGTCTGGTATTTATTCAGTTTTCACCAAACAATGATGTTGAGAATCCAGAATATACAAAATTCACACATTTTAATAATAATTTAACACATTTAAGTACCTGGTTTTATGGCTTTTATTCATGTTGAAAAAAAAATAAATGTAATATATTCATTTTGGACTAATTTCACATCAATGTACACACTAGACACAGCAGGAATCTAGATTAATATTATCAACTGCATCTTTGTCTATCATTAATTTCCTTCATATGATCCCTAATGATTAGTAATGAATAATATGATTTATTTTTTATCATTAAAATTGAACTGAAAAATACCATAGGTGACTGCATGGTGTTATTTGGAATACGTGACATTCTATCAATCGATACAAGATTCTTATATCATCAGTAACTGCAAGTTAATTTCCGGTTATTATCAACAAACAAATTCCTTTTCTATTTTTCTTTAATTTTTTATTAAAAACCAATAAAAATTTATTAATTTATTTTTTTTTTTGGTATGTTGTTAGTTAAAACTACTAGAAGAGTTGGGTTGGACATCTGGATCAACTGTGGCTGGCCATAAGCTGCCTGGCTGCCTCAGTATATGCCTCGCCTCAAGTGTGCATAATTTGATGAAAGGTCAACAAGGTCAACATACAGGTGACTCAAGAGGGGCTTGGGAGAGCTAAGGTCTGACATGGTCTCATATAAACATTAATAAAAGCTACAATTTTCGGGAAATTTCTCTCAGCTTTCTAAACTAAAAAGCTGAAATCCTTATGTGTGCATGATATGAAAATTATATCAACAGTGCTCACAGGAAACAAACGTGCAATGGTCAAAGTTTGGCAAAATTTAAGGTACTACTTTTATATTTATACTAATACCTTATAAAATTTGAAAAATTCAGAACTATTTTTGGGTATTCAATTGAATCTTGCTTGAATAATGTTACATCCCTGACAAAAAAAATAGCTTGAGCAATCCTCTTGTTAAAGGAGAAAATATATTTCTTGATTTTTTACAAAAAGCAATATGTTTGAGCCTATAAATTAAAAAAATTACGCAATACTGACATCATTTCTGGCATGTGCATAGAGAATGTATAGAAAAACATGTATATTGTATATGATTAAACTCAGATATGTGGTTTTGATATTAGGCAGTCTTGAAGTGTAACAATGGGTTTTTAATGGAAAAATGAAGTTTTTCATTAATATCGCGAAGGTATTAAGTCCTAGTGACCAAATACTAGGTATTGTAGGAGATTTTGGAGACATCTAATTGTATGCCAAATTTTAGGAACTGAGAGCTGAAGCTGGGGAGCTGAGCTCTTGCAAACTGCATAACACTAGCTTGATGTAAACAATATGTTACATGGTGCTTGAAAACTTGAATAAAATCTACAGTTTTTGATCAACTGGTTTCAAATTTTTGGTGTTAACAGACAAAATGCTAACAAAAACATGCTGTGAAAATGAAATCCACAGTGCTTACAGGCAAAAAACGTGCCATGGTCAAAGTTGGGCAAAATTTAAGGTACTTTTTTTTATTTTTGTTTATAAAAGTTATATTACTGGAAGAAAGTCCATAGCTTTAACAAGTTATGTGTTAAGTGATCAAATATCTTTCCTGATTTTTTACAAAATGCATTATGTTTGGGCTCATAACTTTTTTAAATTATATAATACAGACATAATTTCTGGCATGTACATAGGAACTATATAGGCTACGACTATAGCTCAGATGACTTATAGTCAGCTGAGCTAAAAATGTGTGGGTCTAAGCCTGAAAGTCTAAATTTTGTCCAGACTTCGTCAAACTGCCAACCTGAATGTCCAGCCGACACAGAGGACTTGCCTGATCGCTAAGCAGATGTTAGTTTAGGGGAAGTTGGGTGCATATGTGGCCCTTTCAATCATTAAATACTGTGGAATTAGGTTTCCATAATATTTTTTTTAAAGCTCAGCTGTCCTTTTAGATGGGTAATGTGGTATATTAAAATGCATGTAATGAACCTGGTTGCTGATAACCAGCACGCAACCCTGCAGCTAGTTAAAATGAGCTTCATTCATGGACGATAAAGCATAGATGCTTGAGGCATGAGTATTTATCAATGGCATCGACCCCTGTGTATTTGACAGCCAAGTCTTTTTTAGAATTGCCCAACAACAATATTTGGTGCTTGCACAAGTAAGCAAACATGCAAAAGACTGCAGAAGGCTGTAATTGAATATGAACAGGTGACAAAAGGCGGGCAAACTTTGGTGAACTTTAAAGCACTCAAGCCATTGTCCCAATGACGAAAGTCATGGGTCTACAGAGAGCAATGTGTTCACAATTGTTTCTTCAGACAATTGAAATGCTGACAATAATTTGGAATTATACGCCATGACCATCGCCATGACCTGCTAATAACTTAGTTGACCAAACAGGTCAGATGAGCTACATGTTCCATACAGCCAGCATTCGTATCAAACAACAGATAAATCCGCAAAATACAGAACTATGAAAGGATATCATATTTCTATTCTAAGGTAACCAATTTGAACATTGATGAAGGTTGTTTTATTTTCTGCACTGTCAGACAAGCAAAAACGGACAACTTGAGCTTGATTGTTGATTCCATTTTCTTCACGCAACATTGGCTTCACTGGATGGGAAAATAGTTGACTATTTTTATAGCGGTGACAAATTAACGCTTGTTCTGAAAGGTGTTAAATGAAAGCTATTTAGCCTTATGTTATATACCTATTCATAACACTTGAGGAGCAAATCTTTGTTAATTTTTATTTATAGAAAATAAAATTTATACACAAAATATTGTGAATTCAGTTTCTCCCCTTTCCAAAAAAGCAGAAACAAGTCTCCTTGACATTTGGTTGTCAATTTCTGAATTTTTTTACGCAACAGTGGCCGCATCTTCCGGTAAAATGTTTGACTACTTTTATACAGTTGGTATAAAGTATTGTTAGTTCTCAAAGCTAATATGGATTAATGTCTGTACCTATAGAGACTTGCGGACATATACTTACTCATATCATACTTATGTATATAATTATTCATAACACTTGAAAATGTCTAAAGTTGTTCATTTGGAAGTGGTAAGACTGTGAACCCATGTTAATATTGTCACATACGTTGACCTGGACCAGGGGTTTCACTTTCAGCCAAATTTCACAGCTACCAGCAGGTATGACCTTCACTGAAAGGGAATGTTACCTACACTACAAGATTTAGTAGTGGGTGTTTGTAGCCTGACAACTATGCATCTAAGTATATTTTTGGGTGCGACTTTTGAATGACTCATGACATTGGTTATCATTTGCTCATCTGTTGTGAGCTGGCGCCTATCCAGATTCAGTGGGCTCACAAAAAGTTATCCCATGATTTCTCCCTTCAAAATCCAACATGGATATATATGCAGGGACGAGGTATAGGCGGGAATTTACTGTATTCTGGAGGTTACTTCTGAGTCCCATAGCTCGCAAGATATGGGTAACAGAGACCTTATTTCGGGTTTCCAAGGAGATTTTGCATGGACCTCCCTAGATGTCAAGTAAGAAGATTCTGGGTCCAGCGGTTAATGTGCCTGGTTAACGCACAGACAGATGGACGGAAGACAGACAAAGAGTGATCGCTATAGCTAAAAAGCAATAACAGGTAGCTAAAGGGATAATAGGTGGCCCCACCAGTCTCCCTTACAAGACAAAGCTGTCCAAGATTTTTGTCAACCTAATTTTTGGACAAATGCATGCAAACCTTTTTAAGATATTTAAGATTTAGTGGGATTTTCACCAAAAAAGGGGTCTATTCTAGGTCCAGATCTCTCTCCCAGTAGAGGTAATTGATCCATAAGCTTTGTCCTCTCACTCATACCTATAATATTATGTCAAGTCTGATAAAGCCACTTGGAATATTTTCCAGGTATCTTGCTCACAAGTAAACCCTGTTGCATTAGACCATGCTTAAACCACAGTATCCCGACTTTGTCTGAAGATACAATAATTGAAATGAACAGTAATATTGTATGTTTAGGGAACAAAAAAAACACCTGTCCCACTCCCAGTATATAAACATGCTCCTATATTGGGACAAAAATTAAGTAGTGCACTTGATAAACAAAGAAAATAAGCATTTTTTTACACCATTGAATATTATAAACAATTAAAAAAATATATTCCATAAAATTTGATGCGTAATTTTAAAAGGAAATGTACTTCATTACCTGGAGTAAATTCTGTAATATTAAAGGTTACAATAAATACTTTGAGGCTTCTCTGATTGTTTAACAGATGATTACTTAAGACATTGGGTATGCAAACTTCAAATATAATCCTTTTCAAACATAACCTCTGATTAATAAAACTGCACATACATTTTATGCAGAAATCTCAAGGCATAATATGAAAATATGTACTTGATACCAATATTAGGCAACAATACAGAACTGGTCTTGACACTCACCAGAATATGTCTAAAAGAACCAGAGGTGATGTTGAACTTTATCCGTTGTAAGCATGTACTGGAGTCTTTAACAGTCAGGATGTAGCCTTGTACATGGCTAGTGGTGGCTGGTGACCAGGAAATGTTTAGGCTTCGGGAAAGGATCTCCAGAAAATCAAGTGATTTTGGTTTGTTTGGCACTGCAATCAAATAAGGATAATAATCCATACATTATATTTTAACCATCCACAATAAGACCATATCTTATGGCTCCTACTGTAATAACGTCCCCTACTGTAACTTGAATATGGGTAGTCGACAAGTGACTATGTGTATCCGAAGAAACCAGAGTGGGACGGGTGAAGTGAGGCATGGATTGAATGGCAAGTGGAAATAGAGAGGTGTGTTGATTAGCATGGATGTCTGCAGCCGAAATGTGTATGTAGGTGGTGCCACCTGCCACAAAATCCAGAAAGTTATCCAAGTTATATACAATTGCAAAATTTTAGGCAGATAAGTCAAACCAGTCCTGAGATATAAGCCTGGATGTCTGCAGCCTGAATGTGAAAAAAGGTGGCGCCACCTGCCACAAAATCGAGAAAGCTATCCAAGATGTATATACATGTATGCAAAATTTAAGGCAGGTAAGTGAAACCACTGCGGAGATATGAGTGATTTTATCCCATGGCAGACAAACAGACGGATGCTGTGTAAAAATGGTTGCAGGTGGCGCCACCAGTTTTGCATATGATAAAGAGCTATAAGAGATCTATACTCATGCAAAATTACAGGAAGATACGTCAAACCAGTCCCGAGATATAAGCCTGGATGTCTGCAGCCTGAACGTGAAAGTAGGTGGCACCACCTGCCACAAAATCGAGAAAGCTATCCAAGATGTATATACATGCAAAATTTCAGGTGGATAAGTCCATTCACTGCAGAGATATGAGTGATTTTATCCAAAGGCAGATAAACAGATTGAGGCTGTGCAAAAATGGTTGCAGGTGGCGCCACCAGTTTTAAATATGATAAAGAACTATGTGAGATCTATACACATGCAAAATTTCAGGAGGATATGTCAAACCAGTCCTGAGATATAAGCCTGGATGTCTACAGCCTGAATATGAATGTAGGTGGCACCACCTGTCATAAAATCAAGAAAGCTATCCAGGATGAATACACATGCAAAATTTCAGGAGGATAAGTCACCATTCACTGCAGAGATGTGAGTGATTTTATCCAAAGGAAGATGAACAGATGGACGCTGTGCAAAAATGGTTGCAGGTGGCACCTACATTTTTTATGTATGTTATAAAGCTATCCAAGGGCTACATTTGTGTAAATTTTTTTTCCAGATAGGTCAAACGAGTCTGAAGATATGTGGGTTAATGTGTCAAAACAGACGCACTGGAGACAGGAAAAGTCAGAGGTCAATGCAAAATATTTTGGTACCAGTTCACATGTGACCCGATAATCCTGTAAAGTTTCGGGAAAAATCTGTCCAGTGGTGCCCGATTTCTATTCCTGAAATGAACACAGCGGCGGCGGAACCTGGTCAAAAACACAGTATCCGCAAAACTTTGTTTTGGTGGATACAATAATTATTACAACAGGGGTTACAAATGAGCTGTTTCTCATAACCCCTATTGTAATAAGGTGCACTATTGTTATAATTATTGCATTAGGGGTTGTATTTGCAACTCCTATTGTTATAACATTTTTATTACATTAGGGGTTGTGGTTGCAATGGTTTTTGCACATCAGCTTTTGTAAAGAAATTGTGAATACTGTGGAACAACTGATATATCGATATCTTTGATCATGAAAATATGAATAATTTGTATTCAGCAAGGTATATCAGCATTTTAGTGAGATATTGTAATGGTTTGTTTTTATGCTTTGTTTTGAAATTAAACAGTAGATAAATGAATATTGTATTTTAAAATGATGATCTGTAATTTATTATATTGATTTTTCAATGGGGTTGTGTATCAAATTTAGTACAAATAATAGTGTCTGCCCCTTCATTGATTACAACGGGCAACGTTATTATACTTATTCATGAATGACTGTACTATTTGGGTCTTAATTGTCTAAAATGACAATTATAAAGACATTTTGTACGTCATAAATTTGGACACGTGATAAAAGTATATGTTAACACTTAATAATCAAAATAACCTTATCAAATTACAGTCGTGACTTGATAATCCGACACTAAATGTAATACTCTAATTTATGTTGGATTGCAAGGCTGTCGGACTGTCAAATCAATAAAGGTGACGGAGGGTAAAGATACAATGTGACCTAAATGATTGGAGGACTTTTATGTAAAAAAGGTATTTTGTTATAATAAACTACGTATATGATATTGTTATGAAAAATGTGAATTAGAAAATTAAAACATACGCCATGAAGTACTGTTTTTATTTCTTGTATACGTGTCTATATATACATGTACTACAATCGTCAAGATTGAAGACCTATGCAGATTCTCCATTTATGAGAATGCTTATATTTCTGAACAAACATTAACAAAATGTATATATATGAACCAGCAGTTGAACTACTAAGTTCATGCGCGTCTGAAGAATGCAAGCATATCTGTCTGGTATCTTGTTCTTTTATTTTTTTCATTTTCATGGACTTTTCTAGGCGGTCGGCATCAACGTCCCAAGCAGTGAAGCCCTACTCCTCAATATACCGTAGCCCTGTATCCATTTCCCCAATCTTGTCTCTGAGAGTTCCTGGTTTAGGAGGACCATCATCTCCCTCAGGCTCGCTGTCGCTGTCGCCTCCGTCTTCTTTGACCATTGACAAAATATCAGCAATCGGCATTGCTTCCGTGGGCTCCATGTTGTCTAATACGAGGTATTGCTCTGCGGTCCGCGCTGTTGAGTGCCTGGAAAACGTCCTGGACACCGTTCTCCAGCTCCGCATATTCCACACACTGAGAAGTTCATGTGTGCCACATACGGATGTAAATGGACTTAATTAGTGAGCCAAGTTGACTTAATAATTGGTTCGCATGTACAGTTAGAACAATATGCTTCGCTGCATTCCACGCCTAATTGATCAGGGTGCTGTGTGCACGAGCCCGACGACTGACATCAAAGGACAATATACCGCTCGGATTGTCAAGTCAGAAAATACGTAGGTATCCTTGTTTGTGTTGGGAAATGTCATGTTGGAGTTGGAATCCAAGGCTGTCGGATTGTCAAGGCTAATTTCTATGGGTCCTGTTCGTTTATTGCAAAATACCATCGGATTGCAAGGTTTCCGGATTGTTAAGGGTCGGAATGTCAAGTCACGACTGTACTATAAGTTCCCCTATTATTGTTTTTTTATTACAATAGGCAATATTATTACAAAAGTGGCTGGGCCCATATACCCCTATTGTAATAAAGTTCAGAATTGAAACAAGGGACCCATGGGTCACGGCCCTCAGCTGAAGTTTCAATCTTTTGCAAATGCAAAATATGCAAAAATATTTTATTTAAATGTTTTTCATATATATTTAATGGCAAAACTAATACTCTGAAAAGACTGTCATGAAGAAAAACAGTAAAAGTTGTGAGATACTATGATGCATATGAAAAATTTACAGATGGACAGGCAAGTGGACAGAAGGGACTAATACCTTTATTTCACTTTCAAGGAAATAATGAATTTAAGTTTATATAAAAGCCTATTTTTTTTAGCATATCCAAGTTTTCCATAAATAGTTTTATCAAGTTCATTTTTTTTTATTTAAAAGTTTATAAATTTGAAATAAAAAAATCTGAAAATACAAGTTAAAATATCAGAATTCTAAATTACAATCATTATTTATCCAGAGTGTAGCACATACTGGGTCATATTATGCATAAACATATATTTTATTATCTTTAAATAACAAATGTTTAAACTGAAAAAAAATTTGAAAAGAAAATAATGCCACAACATTCCTTGAATGACTATTAAAAAGTTTTGCACATTGGAGTTTTCAGTTCATGCTAATTTTTGGGATGTTTATAGAAAATGTAAGGAAGAATATGTAAAATAAATATGATCAAAAACAGATCAGTGGTTTTGATATTAGGCAGCCTTGAAGTGTACCAATGGCATTTTAATGGAAAACGGAGGTCTAAGGAACAAAGTCTAATAGTGACCCAATCTTTCCGTATGGAAGGAGATTTTGGGGACATCTAACTGTATGCAAAACTTTGGAGTGGTGGGTCCCATTGTTTCAAAACATGCCCTGTTAATAGACGGATGGACAAAGGACCACGAATATAGCTCAGATGACTTATAGTCAGCTGAGCTAATAACCATTCAATTACTGATGTCTCTACTATATAAAAGGGTATTTTAATATTTCCTTAAATGAGACTGTTGTTAGTTGTGCTACTGCTAATATGTCTATAAATTATAACTATTCAAACAGTATCATCCATGTACTAAAACATATCTATAATATTTTTATGGCATTAATCATTATTATGATATGCAATGTTATTACAATAGTGGTTGGGCCCAACTAACCCCTACTGTAATAAAGTTCATTAATGTAAAAACCACTCAATTACTGATATCATTTACTGTATAGGGGGACTAACCCCTATTGTAATAATGTTCCTTTATGTAATAACCACTTGATTACATGTCATTTAAAGTATAAAAGATGTTTTAATATTTATTAAAATGTCACAGTTGTATGGTTTTCAAATGCTAAAATGTCTTTAAATTTTATTTGTTTCTAAATGTATCTCCATGTAATACAAAAAATATCAATAAGATTTTTCTGGGATAAATGTTTATTACAATAGGCAATGTTATTACAACAGTGGTTGGGTCTGAGTATCCCCTATTGTAATAAAGTTACTTAAAGTAAAAACCACCTCCCCCCCCCCCCCCCCCCCCCAATACTAGAACTCATTTCGGGGTTATTTACACATGAACCGCTCCCAAAATTTAATCAATTGTTCCTTGTATCATTGTCAAGCTTTCCTGAAAATTTTATCAAACTGCAGACTTTTTGTGTTATCGTACTAACAGAAAAACAGATAAACAGACGAACATACACTGCCCAAAAATATAGCCTCCGTAGCTAGGCAGGGCGGAGGCAAAAATTTTCCAATACCCTCCTGATGCACCTGTAATTAACCTAGATAAAACCATGGTTCATAATTTGAAATAAAAAAATCTATATTTTCATATACTAAAATATATAGCATATAGTAATAAAAATAACTAGAAAAGCACTTAGACAGCGTGTAACTACGCCAAGGCAGCTCATAACCCTGATTTGCAACTGTCAGTAAAGCAGCGTTTTTCCTTTAAAATATTCCTGGATCAAGAATGTTATCCGTATCAAAATTTTATCAATTTTTCTTTCGATCATTGCCGAGCTATCCTCAAGGATTCATTAAAATCCGTCAATAACTTTTTGACTAATGTTGCTAACAGACAAACAAACAAACCAACGCCCGCATAAACAAGACCCCTGCAGGTAATAAACAGGTAAAGTCGAATATATCTGCAGACTAAAGCTAAGATTTCTTAGGTAGGGAATGCGAGATGCGAAATGAGTATAAAAACGGTACCTGTATTGAGAAATAAAGGAGGTGAGATTCCTCTCGATTGCTATATGTAGCGATTTTTTAAGTTTTCGTATTTTACCCAGAGGCAGCACATATAGAAACTAGAAAAGCACTCAGAGAATGGAGACCTCCGCCAAGTCAGCTCATTAGCCTCATGTGGAACTGTCAGAAAAGCAGCATATTCCCTTTAAAATATTCCTGGATCAAGAATGTTTCTGTATCAAAATTTTATCAATTTTTCCTTCTATCATTGCCGAGCTATCCTGAGGATTTTATCAAAACCTGTCGATAACTTGTTGACTAATGTTGCTAACAGACAAACAAAGAAACCAAAAACACGCAGAAACATAACCCCTACTGCTTAGTGGAGGTTATAAACAGGTAAAGTCAAATATATTTGCAGACTTCAGCTAAGATTTCTTATATGTACGGAATGCGGGATGCATTCAGACACAAACACAATACAAATAATGTGTATAATATAAATAGTGTCTGTGTCTGAAAAGGTTTATTTTTCCATATTTTTATGTAAATCTCGATTAATTTGACACCATTAGAGAAATTTAGGGAAGGGTTTTTATCAGAAACAACACTAGGGTATCCGTCCATGGGAACCCACACGCCAAACTCAAGAGCACCTTTCAAATTGCAAGACGGACAAATATGTCAATCTCAATAACCTAATAATCTCTCTGGAGATCACTCAGGACAGGGGTGTAACAGTGAAATGAATAAACACCTGTTGTAAATACCCTATAAATGACACACAACAATAGTCTATAATACTGTGGTTATTACATTACTGGAAGTTATTTGGTTTCCCCGGTTAAACCTGTATTGTAATAGTGTTGCCTATTGTAATAATGGATCATGATAATAATGTCCACAAATAACAATAGAGTTCTTGGAATAAAATTAAAATAAAGACTAATTTCCAGAATAAAGCATAAATTTTCTTTAAATTATCCATTCTTATGTTATTAATGTTCCATGAAAAAGTATTTCTCATTCATACGTGGCTTAATTTTATTTAGACAAATTACAAATTTGATATATAAAGTTAATTATAGTATAATTTATATATAACATATAATATTATATTAATAATAATTATTTTCAGGCAAAGGCAGTGATTCATCAGCCCCCTCAACAGTATTTAACAGACATTACTGTAACAGTAAGTCTTTGTTAAAATCACAAATGTAATTTGGTCAGGTGATAATAAATTTCATTAATCGATGGTACTCTAATAATATTTATAACATTATAAATTACAATTTACATGTCTAAAGGCATCACTTTGTGTGTAGTATCACAGTATTCATTTTGTTTTTACCAAAGCTCATGTGCAAAAACCATTGCAACCACAACCCCTAATGTAATAAAAATGTTATAACAATAGGAGTTGCAAATACAATCCCTAATGTAATAATTATAACAATAGTGCACATTATTGCAATAGGGGTTATGAGAAACAGCTCATTTGTAACCCCTAATGTAATAATGATTAAAATAGGGGACGTTATTTCAATAGGGGCCGTAACACCATAAACTATATTTAAATTAAACATCAGATGCTATTTTTCTTATCTCAGTTGAAAATACTGTTGCTTTGTAACAACAGCATTTTCAATATGAAACTCATTTTAATAAAAGGGACTTTAAATGGAAATTCAATTCATAATCCATCTTACTATACATGTACCGTAAATCCTGTTTTTATCACCGCAAATCTATTTATAGCCGCACCCTGAGTTTGCAAGGTCTCTCAAAGGAGCTCCTGCTAAGGTCCAAATATCCAAACCCCCCTTAAAGGCCGCACCCTGACTCTGTCTCTGGACTGAGGGTAGCGATAATCAGCTGCACATAGCAAAATAAATCACGACATAGCTGCTTTAATGAAGATGGGAATAAAAAAGTATATATGACAGAGGTTAAATATGTTGCCAGGTTACGCATTTCAAATACATTTAACGTTCGAGATGGGGACAAAATATCTGTAAGTCACAAACGACCTTTGCGTGGACGAGAAGGCATTTATCAGAAAAGGAAAGATTCCCCTACGATCGTTTCATTTTTACTGTGGTTACGAAAAACGCTTCTTGTATGCGTCAAAAATGCTCCTTTGCATGTACGTGCAATTGTCAAAGACCATTATATGAACACTGAATGGAGGTTTATATATTTTTTATTGATCCAAAAAGCCTGAATACTATCCACGATTAGGCATAGTCATGCAGTAGCGCTCATGGGGCGACATGATGGTTAAGACTGCTGAAACTGTCATATTATTAACCTGCAATAACTTAATCAAGGCTGGTGGTATGAATATAAAAATTAAAATGTAGAACCTTGAAATGTATATCTTTCGTGCGGTATATAACTTATTATAAACAAGGGACCTATGGGTCACGACGCTCAGCTGTTATATATGATAAAAAATAATATTTAGAAATGAGGCACATGCTGGTTTTTTGTGGTAATAAATATAAGCTGTATTATGAGTTGTTGTTGTTTAGCTTATGTATGATTTTGATAGTACCTTTGGAGACAGGGAAGAGGATTGATTTCATTTATTTTATTAACAAATGGAGTACTATTGTCACACAGATTTTGACTTGGCCATATAACTTATAAGCAGAACATTTAATATAAGAGTTTAACTATTTATTAAAAAAAATACAAATATTGTCCCAAATATAATTTTTATTAAAAATAATAAGAGAATCATATGATTTTTTAAAATGAAATATAACTGATATGATTATTAAAATAATATTAAAGAATATATTCATGAATGCATTCATGAATACATTTTGAAAGTATTTGCACGAGTATTCATATATTTTCATTTTTACCTGAATTCCCATTCTTTATGCAAGAAATTTTATAATGGAGTACAAAATCATATTCGTATTTAAATACAATTACAAAGTATTTGCACCATGTCTGGAATTTATTCAGTTTTCACCAAACAATGATGTTGAGAATCCAGAATATACAAAATTCACACATTTAAATAATGATCATAAGTACCTGGTTTTATGGCTTTTATTTATATTAAAAAATAACTGTAAAAAATTCATTTTGGACTAATTTCACATCAATGTACACACTAGACACAGCAGGAATCTAGATTAATATTATCAACTGCATCTTTGTCTAATTTCCTTCATATGATCCCTAATGATTAGTAATGAATAATATGATTTACCTCTTTATTATTAAAATTGAACTGGAAAATGCCATAGGTGACTACATGGCGTTATTTGGAATATGTGACATTCTACCCATCGATACAAGATTCTTATATCATCAGTAACTGCAAGTTAATTTCCTGTTATTATAAACTAACAAATTCCTTTTCTATTTTTCTTTAATTTGTTATTAAAAACCAAGAAAAATTTATTAATTTATTGTTTTTTGTTATGTTCTTGGTTAAAACTACTAGATGAGTTGGGTTGGACACCTGGATCAACTGTGGCTTGCCATAAGCTGCCTGGATTCCATGTATGCCTCGCTCAAGCGTGCATAATTTGATGAAAGGTCAACAAGGTCAACATACAGGTGACTCAAGAGGGGCTGGAGAGAGCTAAAGTCTGACAGGGTCTCATAAAAAACATTAATAAAAGCTACAATTTTTGGCTAATTTCTTTCAGCTTTCTAAACTAAAAAGCTGAAATGCTTATGTGTGCATGATATGAAAATTATATCAACAGTGCTCACGGGAAACAAACGTGCCATGGTCACAGTTGGGCAAAATTTAAGGTACTAATTTTATATTTATACTAAATAAAATTTGAAAAATTCAGAACTAATTTTGGGTATTCAATTGAATCTTGATTAAATAATGTTACATCCCTGACAAAAAAATCTCTAGCTTCAGCAATGCTCTTGTTAAGGGAGTAAATATATTTCTTGATTTTTTACAAAGTGCATTATGTTTGGGCCCATAACTTAAAACAATTACACAATACTGACATCATTCTGGCATGTGCATAGAGAATGAAAAATATGTATATTATTTATGATTAAAGTCAGATCAGTGGTTTTGATATTAGGCAGTCTTGAAGTGTAACAATGGGTTTTTAATGGAGAAATGAAGTTTTTCATTAATATCTCGAATGTCCTAGTGACCAAATTCTTGGCATGGTAGGGCATTTTGGAGACATCTAACTGTATGCCGAATTTAAGGAACTTAGAGCTGAAGCTGGGGAGCTGAGCTCTTGCAAACTGCATAACACTAGCTTGATGTAAACAATATGTTACATGGTGCTTGAAAACTTGATTAAAATCTACAGTTTTTGATCAACTGGTTTCAAATTTTTGGTGTTAACAGTTGAAATGCTAACAAAAACATACTGTGAAAATTAAATCCACAGTACTTACAGGAAAAAAAAAACGTGCCATGGTCAAAGTTGGGCAAAATTTAAGGTACCAATTTTTTATTTTTATTAATATTTTAAAAAATTTAAAAGATTTTCATCTAATTTTGGGTATACAATTTTATTTTGAATAATTAAAGTTATATTACTGGAAAAAAGGTCCATAGCATTAACATTTTTGTGTTAAGTGATCAAATATCTTTTCTGATTTTTTACAAAATGCATTATGTTTGGGCCCATAACTTTTTTAAATTAAATAATACAGACATAATTTCTGGCATGTACATAGGAACTATATAGAGGAATATTTATGGTAAATATGAGGTAAAACAGATGAGTGGTTTTGATAATAGGCAGTCCTGAAGTGTGAAAATAGGTTTTTAATAAAAAATTGAGGTTTTTCCTTAATTTCTCAAAGGAACGAAGTTGCAAACACCCAGTTTTCGGCTTGGTAGGAGATCTTGGGGACATCTAACATTATGCCGAATTTTGGATTCCTAGGTCTTACGGTTTCAAAACGTGCCACATCTACGGACGGACAGACGGACGGACGGACGACGGACAATGGACCACGACTATAGCTCAGATGACTTATAGTCAGCTGAGCTAAAAATCTTGGTAATTATCACCAAATAATACGTCTAAAACCCCCTGCTGTAACACACAGCTGCCCGTTCGCACGGAAATAAACGCTTACATTAAACTCATTTGCTGCATTATTTAGCAACGTTTATTTGTAAAGAATGTTTAATGAATAAACAAGGGACCTATGGGTCACGACGCTCAGCTGTTATATATGATAAAAAAATATTATTTAGAAATGAGGCACATGCTGGTTTTGTGTGGTAATAAATATAAGCTGTATTATGAGTTGTTGTTGTTTAGCTTATGTATGATTTTGATAGTACCTTTGGAGACAGGGAAGAGGATTGATTTCATTTATTTTATTAACAAATGGAGTACTATTGTCACACAGATTTTGACTTGGCCATATAACTTATAAGCAGAACATATAATATAAGAGTACTATTTATTAAAAAAAATTACAAATATTGTCCCAAATATAATTTTTATAAAAAAATAATAAGAGAATCATATGATTTTTTTAAATGAAATATAACTGATATGATTATTAAAATAATATTAAAGAATATATTAATGAATGCTTTCATGAATACATTTTGAAAGTATTTGCACGAGTATTCATATACTTTCATTTTTACCTGAATTCCTATTCTTTATGCAAGAAATTTGATAATGGAGTACATAATCATATTCGTATTTAAATACAATTACAAAGTATTCGCACCATGTCTGGTATTTATTCAGTTTCACCAACCAATGATGTTGAGAATCCAGAATATACAAAATTCACACATTTAAATAATGATCATAAGTACCTGGTTTTATGGCTTTTATTTATATTAAAAAATAACTGTAAAAAATTCATTTTGGACTAATTTCACATCAATGTACACACTAGACACAGCAGGAATCTAGATTAATATTATCAACTGCATCTTTGTCTATCATTAATTTCCTTCATATGATCCCTAATGATTAGTAATGAATAATATGATTTACTTCTTTATCATTAAAATTGAACTGAAAAATGCCATAGGTGACTGCATGGTGTTATTTGGAATATGTGACATTCTACCCATCGATACAAGATTCTTATATCATCAGTAACTGCAAGTTAATTTCCTGTTATTATAAACTAACAAATTCCTTTTCTAATTTTCTTTAATTTGTTATTAAAAACCAATAAAAATTTATTAATTTATTGTTTATTGTTATGTTGTTGGTTAAAACTACTAGATGAGTTGGGTTGGACACATGGATCAACTGTTGCTGGCCATAAGCTGCCTGGATTCCTGTATGCCTCGCCTCAAGCGTGCATAATTTGATGAAAGGTCAACAAGGTCAACATACAGGTGACTCAAGAGGGGCTGGAGAGGGCCAAAGTCTGACAGGGTCTCATAAAAAATATTAATAAAAGCTACAATTTTTGGCCAATTTCTTTCAGCTTTCTAAACTAAAAAGCTGAAATCCTAATGTGTGCATGATATGAAAATTATATCAACAGTGCTCACAGGACACAAACGTGCCATGGTCACAGTTGGGCAAAACTTAAGGTACTAATTTTATATTTATACTAATAACTTATAAAATTTGAAAAATTCAGAACTAATTTTGGGTATTCAATTGAATCTTGATTAAATAATGTTACATCCCTGACAAAAAAATCTCTAGCTTCAGCGATGCCCTTGTTAAGGGAGTAAATATATTTCTTGATTTTTTACAAAGTGCATTATGTTTGGGCACTTAACTTAAAACAATTACGCAATACTGACATCATTCTGGCATGTGCATAGAGAATGAAAAATATGTATATTATTTATGATTAAAGTCAGATCAGTGGTTTTGATATTAGGCAGTCTTGAAGTGTAACAATGGGTTTTTAATGGAAAAATGAAGTTTTTCATTAATATCTCGAAGGTATTAAGTCCTAG
Source organism: Sipunculus nudus (assembly GCA_026874595.1). Lineage (NCBI taxonomy): Eukaryota > Metazoa > Annelida > Sipuncula > Golfingiida > Sipunculidae > Sipunculus > Sipunculus nudus. The sequence continues at coordinate 10,030,826 of CM049311.1, read as the reverse complement.
TGACCAAATTCTTGGCATGGTAGGGGATTTTGGAGACATCTAACTGTATGCCGAATTTAAGGAACTTGGAGCTGAAGCTGGGGAGCTGAGCTCTTGCAAACTGCATAACACTAGCTTGATGTAAACAATATGTTACATGGTGCTTGAAAACTTGATTAAAATCTACAGTTTTTGATCAGCTGGTTTCAAATTTTTGGTGTTAACAGTTGAAATGCTAACACTAGACGACCAGAGGTCGAACGCTTGCCGGAAGTTGAAATGACAGACAGATGGACAGACAGAACATATTGTGGGTTTTCTATTATTTGAATGACCCTCAGCGTTTGCTGAGAAGTTGTGGCCTGTAAAATGACATATCAGACAAAACAACGAGGAAGCAGACAAAGCTGACCACAAAAGACTAACAGACAAACATACTGACACATCTGTGATAACAGATTACCAGACAAAAGTGCCGAAGGTAAAGAAGAGCAAAATTAGCGATGGTTTATGTAGATAAGGTTTATAATTTTGGAGATATGGCCAAAACATGATATGTTGGGGAGGTGAAGGTGCAGCGCCCCCTAGTGGCTAAATGAAAAATCTGTTTTGAGATATTAGTGAAACACATAAGATGTACCAGTTTTAAAAGGATTCCTGAAAAAAAAACTGTGGCCTGTAGAATGCTATATATGAGACGCAAGAACCAGCAAGTAGGCGGATTTGAGGACAACAGACAAACAGACAGACACACTGACAAAGTCATACAAGAATGAGACCAGATGACATTACTAGGTCATGGAGAAGACTCAGGGAAAGAAAATAAGCCATAGTTTCTGTAATTAAGGCTTTGGGTTTTAGAGATATGGTCAATATAATGATATGTGTGTGAGGGTCAGGTGCAGCGCCACCTAGCGGCCATATCCGGAAAATGAAAAAAAAATTGTGAGAAAATATAACATGCATCAGTTTTCAAATGCTTCTTCAAAAACTGTGGTCTGTAGAATGCTATATGCGAGACGCAAGAATCAGCAAGCAGCCAAATTTGAGGACAACTGACAAACAGACGGACACACTGACAAAGTGACACAAGATTGAGACCAGATGACATTATCAGTTTATGGAGAAGACTCAGAGGGAAAAAATAAGCTATAGTTTATGTAATTGAGCTTTGGGTTTTAGAGATATGGCCAATGTAATGATATGTGTGTGAGGGTCGTATGCAGCGCCCCCTAGCAGCAATATTCAAAAAATGAAAAAACCATTTCGAGATACTAGTGTAGGACTTATGATATGTCAGTTTCAAAATGATTCCTGCAATAATGTGGCCTTTGGCGGAAGATGAATGAAATCTCGAAATATCTCTATTCACGAGATATTTTACGAGATACTGCAAGACTTGTAATAAAATCTTGTAGTACTAGTTGAATGCTACCTGATGCAAAAAACTAGGTCTCTCTAGCTTTAACACTGACAAAGTTAGAAAAATCAGACCCCTTAATTTCGAATATCATGACTTTTCCCCCAAAATTTATAACCATGGTTACGGCAAATTTGAGTCAGCTACACACCAGATGACAGGCCTTGGAATGACAATTAAAATGAGCTATTGTTGAAGTAGATACAACTAATAGTCACAAAGATATGAAGAAAAAACCGTTTTGAGAAGTTTTGATGACCTTGACCTTGACCTTTCACTTATTTTGACCAAAAACAAAAAGGCACCTAGAATTTTGGTTGTTTATCATCCCTGAAAGTTTCAAGGTGATTGTGGCAAAATTGTGGCCAGGAGAGTGATGACAAACAAACAAATGAGGTTGATACGACCATATTTGACCAAGTGATGAAGAAAAGAAAATTTCGAGGTTTTTCGATGACCTTGTCCTTGACCTATATTGACGAAAAACGATAGAGCACCTTGCATTTTATTTTTTCGTCATCTCTGTAAGTTTCAAGGTGATTGCGGCAAAACTGTGGCTTGTAGTGTCGTAAATGTGAGACAGAACAACAAGGCCGTTGACAAAATTGACAACAACAGAGGAACAGACAGACATACTGACAAGGTGACACATGGCCAGCAAAGGTTGAGCACCCTTTGATAAGGGGAATGGAAAGACGAACAAAATGAGGTAATAATGAGGTTGATACGACAATTTGTGACAAAGTTTTGAGGAAAATACGGTTTCGAGGTTTTTTGAGGGTCTTGACCTTGACCTTTGACCTATTTTAATAAAAAACTAAAGACTGCCTAGAATTTTGCTTGTCCATCATCTCTAAAAGTTTCAAGGTTATTGCTGCAAAACTATGGCCTGTAGTGTCGTAAATGTCCGAAAGAACAACAAGGCCGTTGACAAAATTGACAACAACCCTGAAACAGACAGACATACTGACAAGGTGACACAAGGCCAACAAAGGATCATCATACCAGGATATGGGCAATGGAAAGACGAACAAAATGAGGTAAGAATGAGGTTGATACGACAATTTTTAACCAAGTTATGAGGAAAATAAAATTTTGAGGTTTTTTGATGACCTTGACCTTAACCGTTTACCTTCATTAACCAAAAACAATAGGGCACCTAGAAATTTAATTCTCCATCATCTCTGAAAGTTTCAAGGTGATTGTGGCAAAATTGTGGCCAGAAGAGTGCAGACAGACAGACGGACAGACAGACAGACAGACAGACGGACAGACAGACAGACAGACAAACAGACATACGCAACTGAGCAATATGCTTGCCGAAATCTTTGATTCCGGCAAGCAACTAGCTGCAAAAGTCGCGGTGTTATCAGCAGTTACGTGAAATCATGTTTTTTTCTCGCTTGACGAGATATAGTACGAGATTTGGCAAGACGAGCAGTTTTATTATGTCAAGACGGCCAAACGTTACGAAATGGCGAAAACTAGATCCGTCTAGCTGTAAAAGTCGCCGAGTTATAAGCATTTCCGTGTACTCTCGTGTTTTCTCGTTTGACGAGATATGGTGCAGGATTTGGCCAGTCTTGTAGATTTGTCATATCAAACTCTCTAAATGTTATGAAATGGCGAAAACTACATCTGTCCAGCTGTAAAAGTTGCCGAGTTATTAGCATTTCTGTGAAATCTCCTTTTTTATCGTTTGACGAGATATGGTGCGAGATTTGGCCAGTCTTGCAGGTTTGTCATGTCAAGCCGTCCAAATGTTAATGAATGCCAAAAACTAGACCTGTCTAGCCGTGAAAGTCGCCGACTTATATGCATTTCTGTGAAATCTCGTTTTTCCACATTTGACCAGATGTAGTGCGAGATTTCGCCAAGTATCGCAGTTTTACTATGTCAAGTTGGCCAAATGTTACCAAATGCCAAAAACTAGACCTGAGTAGCTGTAAAAGTCGCCTAGTTATTAGCATTTCCATGATATCTCGTTTTTTTCTCGCTTGACGAGATATGGTGCGAGATTTGGCCTGATTTCTTTTCTGGCGTGTCAAGCTGGTCATATGTTATGAAATGCCGAAAACTAGACCTGTGTAGCTGTAAAAGTCGCCGAGTTATAAGCATTTCCGTGAAATCTCGGTTTTTCTCGTTTGACGATAAACCGAGCGAAATTTGACGGGACTTGCAATTGAATGACTTATAACCAAGGGGAAGCAGCCTTATGCAAAAAACTATACCCTTGAAACATAAATATTAACCGAGATAGAAGCCAAAAACTGCATATTTTCAGATCGTCAAGTTTAACATACAAATTTGGTAACCATGGTAATGGCAGCACAAAGCTACAGGTGCGGAGGAATAAGCCAATGTTCCTAGTTTAAGATACAACAATAAAAATTGTGCCATGTTTAAAATTATTGTAGATATTGCAGAAAAATGATATGTGTTAGTGTTTCAGGTACCACGCCCCCTGGTGGCTATTTCCAAAAAATGAAAAACTGATTTCGAGATATTTATAAATAACACAAAATATATCAATTTCAAAGCCATTGTTAAAAAAATGCAACCTGTAGGTCATATTAAATGAAATCTCGAAGACTCTCGTTTGACGAGAAACGGTGCGAGATTTTGCAAGATTTTTGATTGGATCACCGAGAGCTCACCAAGGGCTACAAGATGCAAAAAAATTGACCTCTCCAGCATAAAAACTGACAGAGTTAGAAGCTGAAAACTGCATATTTTCAAAATTCAAAAGTTTTACCCCAAAAGTAGAGAAATCTGGCAATAGCGCACTTTGGCACCTATGCGCAAAAATAAGCCCATGGACCCCAGTTGAAGGTGCTGTGATGGAAATGGCCCAATGTTTAATAGTTCTGGAGGTATAGCACCAAAACAAATGTTCATGTTTTTTTAATCTGCAACGCCCCCTGGCGGCCATTTCCAAAATCTGAAAAAACAATTTCGAGATATTCTTGTGTTACATAAAATATCTCAGAATCAGTACGATTGCTGCAAATTTGAAAAATATCACGAAATTCCATGATTTCTCCCCAAAATTGCGTAACCATGGTAACAGCAAATTTAAGTAAGCTACATGTCAAAAGAAAGGCCAGGTGATGACGAAATAAATGAGCTATTGCAGAAGTGGATAAGCCTATTTATGGCGAAGTTATAGTGCAAAAACCGTTAACCATACCTGTCGTGACCTTGACCTTTGACCTTTGACCTATTTTAACCAAAAACAATAGGGCACCTAGAAATTATGTTTTTCATCATCCCTGTAAGTTTCAAGGTGATTGTGGCAAAATTGTGGCCAGGAGAGTGCAGACAAACAAACAAACTAGACGACCATAGGTCGAACGCTTGCCGGAAATCGGAAGTGAAACACAGATGGACAGACAGAAAATTTTGTCGGTTTTCTGTCAATGGAATGACTCTCAAGGACATTGCTGAGAATATGTGGCCCGTAGAATGACATATGAGACAAAAGAACAGGCAAGCAGACAAAGCCGACAACAAAAGACAAACAGACAGACATACTGACTTTGTGAGACAAGATTGACACCAGATGACTTAACCTGGTTATGGAGAAGATTCAAAGGAAGAAAATGAGTTATAATTAATGTAATTTAGATTAATAGTTTTGGAGGTATGGCGAATTAATGATATACTTGGGAGGTTCGACTGTAGCGCCCTCTAGCGGACATATTCCAAAAACGACAAACGCGGTTTGTATTATTAGCGTATGACATGAGATGTCCCAGTTTCAAAAGGATTCCGTCAAAGCTGTGGCCTGTAGAATGCTATATGTAAGGCGTAAGAACCAGCAAGCAGGCGACTTTGAGGATAACGGACAAACAGATGGACACACTGACAAAGTGACAGAAGATTGAAACCAGATGCCTTAATCAGGTTATGGAGAAGACTAAAAGGAAGAAAATAAGCTATAGTTTATGTAACTGAGGCTTTGGGTGTAGAGATATGGCCAATACAATGGTATGTGTGTAAGGGTCGTGTGCAGCGCGCACTAGTGGCAATATCCGGAAAATGAAAAATTTATTTCGAGATATTAGTGTAAGACATAAGGTGTAATAGTTTCAAAAGGATTCCCTCAAAACTGTGGCCTATAGAATGCTATATGTGAGACGCAAGAACCAGCAAGCAGGCGAATTTGAGGACAACTGACAAACAGACAGACACACTGACAAAGTAACTCAAGATTGAGTCCAGATGACTACTCCAGGTTATGGAGAAGACTCAAAGGAAGAAAAAAGCTACAGTTTATGTAACTGAGGTTTATAGTTTTGGACATATTACCAAAGCATGATATGTTGGGAGAGGTTCGAGTTCAGCGCCCCCTAGCGGCCATATCCGGAAAATGAAAAGTTGGTTTCGAGATATTAGTGTAAGACTTAAGATGTAATAGTTTCAAAAAGATTCTTTCAAAACTGGGGGCTGTAGAATGCTATATGTGAGACGCAAGAGCAAGCAGGCGAATTTGAGGACAATTGACAAACAGACAGACACACTGACAAGGTGACACAAAATTGTGACCAGATGACTACACCAGGTTATGGAGGAGACTCAGAGGAAGAAAATAAGCTATAGTTTATGTAATTGAGGCTTATAATTTTGGAGATATGGCCAAAATATGATATATTGGGGAGGTTCGCATCCAGCGCCCCCTAGTGGCCCTATCCAAAAAACAAACTAGCTGCAAAAGTCGCCGTGTTATCAGCATTTACGCGAAATCATGTTTTTTTCTCGCTTGACGAGATATAGAACGAGATTTGGCAAGACGAGCAGTTTTATTATGTCAAGACGGCCAAACGTTACGAAATGGCGAAAACTGGATCCGTCTAGCTGTAAAAGTCGCCGAGTTATAAGCATTTTCGTGTACTCTCGTGTTTTCTCGTTTGACGAGATATGGTGCAGGATTTGGCCAGTCTTGTAGATTTGTCATATCAAACTCTCTAAATGTTATGAAATGGCGAAAACTACATCTGTCTAGCTGTAAAAGTTGCCGAGTTATGAGCATTTCTGTGAAATCTCCTTTTTTATCGTTTGACGAGATATGGTGCGAGATTTGGCCAGTCTTGCAGGTTTGTCATGTCAAGCCGTCCAAATGTTAATGAATGCCAAAAACTAGACCTGTCTAGCTGTGAAAGTCGCTGACTTATATGCATTTCTGTGAAATCTCGTTTTTCCACATTTGACCAGATGTAGTGCGAGATTTCGCCAAGTATTGCAGTTTTACTATGTCAAGTTGGCCAAATGTTACCAAATGCCAAAAACTAGACCTGAGTAGCTGTAAAAGTCACCTAGTTATAAGCATTTCCATGATATCTCGTTTTTTTCTCGCTTGACGAGATATGGTGCGAGATTTGGCCTGATTTCTTTTCTGGCGTGTCAAGCTGGTCATATTATATAAAATGCCGAAAACTAGACCTGTGTAGCTGTAAAAGTCGCCGAGTTATAAGCATTTCCGTGAAATCTCGTTTTTTCTCGTTTGACGATAAACCGAGCGAAATTTGACGAGACTTGCAATTGAATGACTTAGAACCAAGGGGAAGCAGCCTTATGCAAAAAACTAGACCCTTGAAACATAAATATTAACCGAGATAGAAGCCAAAAACTGCATATTTTCAGATCGTCAAGTTTAACCCACAAATTTGGTAACCATGGTAACGGCAGCACAAAGCTACATGTGCGGAGGAATAAGCCAATGTTCCTAGTTTAAGATACAACGATAAAAATTGTGCCATGTTTAAAATTATATTAGATATTGCAGAAAAATGATATGTTACAGTGTTTCAGGTACCACGCCCCCTGGTGGCTATTTCCAAAAAATGAAAAACTGATTTCGAGATATTTATAAATAACACAAAATATATCAATTTCAAAGCCATTGTTAAAAAAATGCAACCTGTAGGTCATATTTAATGAAATCTCGAAGACTCTCGTTTGACGAGAAACGGTGCGAGATTTTGCAAGATTTTTGATTGGACCACCGAGAACTCACCAAGGGCTACAAGATGCAAAAAAAATGACCTCTCCAGCATAAAAACTGACAGAGTGAGAAGCTGAAAACTGCATATAGTCATTATTCAAAAGTTTTACCCCAAAAGTAGAGAAATCTGGCAATAGCGCACTTTGGCACCTATGCGCAAAAATAAGCCCATGGACCCCAGTTGAAGGTGCTGTGATGGAAATGGCCCAATGTTTAATAGTTCTGGAGGTATAGCACCAAAACAAATGTTCATGTTTTTTCATCTGCAACGCCCCCTGGCGGCCATTTCCAAAATCTGAAAAAACAATTTCGAGATATTCTTGTGTTACATAAAATATCTCAGAATCAGTACGATTGCTGCAAATTTGAAAAAAATCACGAAATTCCATGATTTCTCCCCAAAATTGCGTAACCATGGTAACAGCAAATTTAAGTTAGCTACATGTCAAAAGAAAGGCCGGGTGATGACGAAAAAAATGAGCTATTGCAGAAGTGGATAAGCCTATTTATGGCGAAGTTATAGCGCAAAAACCGTTAACCATACCTGTCGTGACCTTGACCTTTGACCTTTGACCTATTTTAACCAAAAACAATAGGGCACCTAGAAATTATGTTTTTCATCATCCCTGCAAGTTTCAAGGTGATTGTGGCAAAATTGTGGCCAGGAGAGTGCAGACAAACAAACAAACAAACAGACAAACAGACATACGCAACTGAGCAATATGCTTGCCGAAATCGAAGATTTCCGGCAAGCAACAAACAGACAAACAGACATACGCAACTGAGCAATATGCTTGCCGAAATCGAAGATTTCCGGCAAGCAAAAAACATGCTGTGAAAATTAAATCCACAGTACTTACAGGAAAAAACGTGCCATGGTCAAAGTTGGGCAAAATTTAAGGTACCAATTTTTTATTTTTATTAATATTTTAGAAAATTTAAAAGATTTTCATCTAATTTTGGGTAAACAATTTAATTTTGATTAATTAAAGTTATATTACTGGAAAAAAGGTCGATAGCTTTAACATTTTTTGTGTTAAGTGATCAAATATCTTTCCTGATTTTTTACAAAATGCATTATGTTTGGGCCCATAACTTTTTTAAATTAAATAATACAGACATAATTTCTGGCATGTACATAGGAACTATATAGAGGAATATTTATGGTAAATATGAGGAAAAACAGATGAGTGGTTTTGATATTAGGCAGTCCTGAAGTGTGAAAATAGGTTTTTAATAAAAAATTGAGGTTTTTCCTTAATTTCTCAAAGGAACAAAGTTGCAAAGACCCAGTTTTCGGCTTGGTAGGAGATCTTGGGGACATCTAACATTATGCCGAATTTTGGATTCCTAGGTCTTACGGTTTCAAAACGTGCCACATCTACGGACGGACGGACGGACGGACGGACGACGGACAATGGACCACGACTATAGCTCAGATGACTTATAGTCAGCTGAGCTAAAAACTAACATCTTAAAGAGTCGAATAATAGTTGACGACCATTTTCATATCAAGTTTGAATGCTGCCATGTGCATAAACCCCCCGTTGTTCCGCTAGAAATATATTTCGAACTGCTGTACGCGTTGGGTGGTAAACAGAACAGCAAACTATTCCGTCCCAGCGTGCCATGCGCAAACACTGACTTGACAAGATGACAGCCACAGGGAAACTTTCTTCTTGAAAAAAAAAAAACTTTTTTACCTCGACCAGCCACTTTGATTTCACTTTAAAATCACGTTTTCACGCGTCATGTTTCCTGTACGTTCGTATCTCGATAAGGTAACAGTTATTTTGATATCGGGTTCACCGGACCGGCGATATTTTCTAACGAACCAGCAAGTTGGGACATGGAGTGATGTATCAAGGTACGATGTGACAATGACAATACCGAGGTAACTGATAAGAAATTGATTCGAATCTTCCGAGTAATTCAAGTAAATTGACTTTTCATCATATATTAAGATTTCAAATTATTACTTTAAGAATAAAAACATACATTGACTTCAAAATTACAAGCGGAATATTTTTTTTGGACCAAAATATTATGGAAAATCGGTTGCAAACACAGAATACGGCACGGCATATGAGGCCTATAAAATCTGCATATTCACCAAATTACATCGGCCGTGGTGACATGTTTTACCAGTTAAATATATACACAAGCGGGTTTCCCCTCTAACAATATTAAAATGCATACCAAATATCTGTGAAAATATATCGTTTAAAAAACAATGATTAACCAGAAGTAAACAACATTGAATCTGAGGTAATCCGGCTCCGTCAAAGTTATAAACGGTTGAACGGTAATACTGAATTTGTCGAACAGACGTCACCGCCAGTCTTCACCATAAATAATCTCATTCATTTTAATTTCAATATCAATGTTGTTATTGTTCAATGTTTACATTTTAAAATAACAATTTGTATTCAAATAATTATTACATTTCATATGAACTATACTATATTTTATATGATAGACTATACAATTAAAGCAAAAATTCTTTGACTACAAAGAGTAAATTCCTCTATAGTGTGTTTGATCTCCTATTATCGCCCAAAGGCGCGTCGTGTCCAGGAGAATGTTCTTGTCACAGTTCATTTCGGTTAAACCATCTCTTTAAAGCCGCACCCCGAGTTCAGAAAAAAGTCGAGATTTTCGATTTTGAGTTTGTTTTTATGGCCGCTGCGATAAAAACAGGATTTACGGTAAATGTCAGGGTAATTTTACACAACTGCAGCCTCAATTTGCCAAATTTGATTATTAATATTAATATTCATTTTTTTTTCACCAACACTGATGTGAAGATCTGTAATGACACACTTACAGGTCCAGAATGTTTTACTGGTTGAAGAGCTGTCTTGGTAGAGACCATTGTAGTTGGCTCGGCTCCTGACACTGACATCATATTCTTTATTAGCATCAAGTCCTGAGATCTCTTTGGATGTTGTGTGACGATCCTCTGTTGTCTCTTTAGTACCATCTGATACTATAAAGTTGGTGTATTCACTGTCAACAGGACTAGTCCAATTGACTTCAAGGGTGGTGAGGGTATTTCTTGTTAATGTTAAATTATCTGGCTGCTTGGGCACTGAAAAAGGTCAGAAGAACAAAATACAAACAAATTGTTATTACTGCAATTTATATAAGATATAGATCAAGTGAAAAACAAGGGACCTATGGGTCACGACGCTCAGCTGATATATATGATAAAAAATAATATTTAGAAATGAGGCACATGCTGGTTTTTTGTGGTAATAAATATAAGCTGTATTATGAGTTATATGTATGATTTTGATAGTATCTTTGGAGACAGGGAAGAGGATTGATTTCATTTATTTTATTAACAAATGGAGTGCTACTGTCACACAGATTTTGACTTGGCCATATAACTTATAAGCAGAACATATAATATAAGAGTTTAACTATTTATTAAAAAAATTACAAATATTGTCCCAAATATAATTTTTATTAAAAATAATAAGAGAATCATATGATTTCTTAAAATGAAATATAACTGATATGATTATTAAAATAATATTAAAGAATATATTCATGAATGCATTCATGAATACATTTTGAAAGTATTTGCACGAGTATTCATATACTTTCATTTTTACCTGAATTCCCATTCTTTATGCAAGAAATTTTATAATGGAGTACATAATCATATTCGTATTTAAATACAATTACAAAGTATTTGCACCATGTCTGGTATTTATTCAGTTTTCACCAAACAATGATTTTGAGAATCCAGAATATACAAAATTCACACATTTCAATAATGATCATAAGTACCTGGTTTAATGGCTTTTATTTATATTAAAAAATAACTGTAAAAAATTCATTTTGGGCTAATTTCACATCAATGTACACACTAGACACAGTAGGAATCTAGATTAATATTATCAACTGCATCTTTGTCTATCATTAATTTCCTTCATATAATCCCTAATGATTAGTAATGAATAATATGATTTACTTCTTTATCATTAAAAATGAACTGAAAAATGCCATAGGTGACTGCATGGTGTTATTTGGAATATGTGACATTCTACCCATCGATACAAGATTCTTATATCATCAGTAACTGCAAGTTAATTTCCTGTTATTATAAACTAACAAATTCCTTTTCTATTTTTCTTTAATTTGTTATTAAAAACCAAGAAAAATTTATTAATTTATTGTTTATTGTTATGTTGTTGGTTAAAACTACTAGATGAGTTGGGTTGGACACCTGGATCAACTGTGGCTGGCCATAAGCTGCCTGGATTCTCGCCTCAAGCGTGCATAATTTGATGAAAGGTCAACAAGGTCAACATACAGGTGACTCAAGAGGGGCTGGAGAGAGCCAAAGTCTGACAGGGTCTCATAAAAAACATTAATAAAAGCTACAATATTTGGCCAATTTCTTTCAGCTTTCTAAACTAAAAAGCTGAAATCCTTATGTGTGCATGATATGAAAATTATATCAACAGTGCTCTCAGGAAACAAACGTGCCATGGTCACAGTTGGGCAAAATTTAAGGTACTAATTTTATATTTATACTAATAACATATAAAATTTGAAAAATTCAGAACTAATTTTGGGTATTCAATTGAATCTTGATTAAATAATGTTACATCCCTGACAATAAAATCTCTAGCTTCAGCAATGCCCTTGTTAAGGGAGTAAATATATTTCTTGATTTTTTACAAAGTGCATTATGTTTGGGCCCATAACTTAAAAAAAATACACAATACTGACATCATTTCTGGCATGTGCATAGCGAATGTATAGAAAAATATGTATATTATATATGATCAAAGTCAGATCAGTGGTTTTGATATTAGGCAGTCTTAAAGTGTAACAATGAGTTTTTAATGGAAAAATGAAGTTTTTCATTAATATCTCGAAGGAATTAAGTCCTAGTGACCCAATTCTTGGCATGGTAGGGGATTTTGGAGAAATCTAACTGTATGCCAAATTTAAGGAACTTAGAGCTGAAGCTGGGGAGCTGAGCTCTAGCAAACTGCATAACACTAGCAAATATGTGACATGGTGCTTGAAAACTTGAATAAAATCTACAGTTTTTGATCAACTGGTTTCAAATTTTTGGTGTTAACAGTTGAAATGCTAACAAAAACATGCTGTGAAAATTAAATCCACAGCAGTTACAGCAAAAAAACGTGCCATGGTCAAAGTTGGGCAAAATTTAAGGTACCAATTTTTAGCTCAGCTGACTATAAGTCATCTGAGCTATAGTCGTGGTCCATTGTCCGTCGTCCGTCCGTCTGTCCGTCCGTCCGTCCGTCCGTCCGTAGATGTGGCACGTTTTGAAACCGTAAGACCTAGGAATCCAAAATTCAGCATAATGTTAGATGTCCCCAAGATCTCCTACCAAGCCGAAAACTGGGTCTTTGCGACTTCGTTCCTTTGAGAAATTAAGGAAAAACCTCAATTTTTTATTTAAATCCTATTTTCACACTTCAGGACTGCCTAATTTCAAAACCACTCATCTGTTTTTCCTCATATTAACCATAAATATTCTTCTATATAGTTCCTATGTACATGCCAGAAATTAAGTCTGTTAAGTATAAATTCTTTAAGTTATGGGCCCAAACATAATGGACTTTGTAAAAAATCAGGAAAAATATTTACTCACTTAACATGAAAAATTTTCAAACTAGAGTCTATTTTCCCAAGTATATAACTATGTTTAATTAAGATTCAATTGTTTACCCAAAATTAGATCTTAATTTTGTAAATTTTTTAAGTAATTAGCATAAAAATAAAATCAGTACCTTAAATTTTGCCCAACTTTGACCATGGCACGTTTTTTTCCTGTAAGTACCATTGATTAAATTTTCACAGCATGTAAACATAAATATTTAATTTGTTTAAATCTGAAATTTGGAAGTAAAAGCTTGAAAATTAAGCTAGTTATTGATTTTTTTCTTGAGGCTCTATTGTAGTCATTTGCTTTGATTACAGATTACAGATGCAGGGTCCCACTCCAGGTCACTGGAAGTCAGCTATGCCAGGGTTTCTGATTTGTTACAGTCACTGGGGGAGATCCCCTGCTGTGACAGGTGTACAGTTATTCTGATATCACCACCCCATTCCCCCCCCCCCCCCCCCCCCCCCCCCCCCCGCAAACCCAACCCACCAAATGTTATGCAGTATTGTTATTGTTTTCACTGTATCTCCTTAATTGTAATGCTGTTTCCACTCTGATATGCAAAAACTTTCCTTAAAAAGTAATTCAAGGTATAATCCAGAAGATGCAATGTTGTGTAATGTAACATTTTTAAAGAAATCATTTTTCTTTTAAATGATTTTACCAATCATAATGGAACCCATCAGTATGCTTAAATTATGATAAAATATGAAGCACATTATGGATAAATAAAGACACAATTCAAAATTGTGAAATCTAAATCAAGTATTTTTTTTAGACATTTATTGTTTTGCAGATTTAAAAGATATATTTTTGTGGTAAAAAATAAATAAACATTTGTATGCATGATGTGGTGTTATCTGACAAGATTGAGATTTATGATGATGCAATTGAGAATTATGAATCAACTTTTATATTCAGATATATATGTTATATTGAAAATGTATAGAAATATAAACTTAAATTAAAAAAAATTGATGTGATAAGAAAATGAGGATTTGTTACAAACATTTGTTCATTATTTTCCTGCATCAGCAGAATTTGAGATCAGGCTTTGTTTGCCATGTTTTATGTTGTTAATTAGTTATATTTCAACTGTATACATTTCATAAAAAAAAAAACATATTTAATAATTTATATTATACAAAAAAAAGATTTGATTGAACAAATGTGTAAACTACTGAAATGTCAACAGTTAATCGAAAAGCCAACTAATGATCATGGTAATTGTACAGATCATTTGTTCACAAACTGCTCACATGCTTCAGTTTCAACATTAGGGAACACATGGTCAGGTCACAAAATATTATTTGCAACAATTTCTTGCTCATCAATACAAACCAATCATATAAACCAACCATGGCCTTTATTACCTCTTCCTCTTACACTTTATCTCCATTTGATATTATTTTAGATTTTTACCTTCAAGGTTAACGTCAGCTGAGCATAGTGACCCATAGGTCCCTTGTTTATTTTTTGCTAATATTTTAAAAAATTTAAAAGATTTTGATCTAATTTTGGGTATACAATTTAATTTTGATTAATAAAAGTAATATTACTGGAAAAAAAGTGCTTAGCTTTAACAAGTTTTGTGTTAAGTGATAAAATTTCTTTCCTGATTATTTACAAAATGCATTATGTTTGGGCCCATAACTTTTTTAAATTATATAATACAGACCTAATTTCTGGCATGTACATAGGAATTATATAGAGGATTATTTATAGGAAATATGAGGAAAAACAGATGAGTGGTTTTGATATTAGGCAGTCCTGAAGTGTGAAAATAGGTTTTTAATAAAAAACTGAGGTTTTTCCTTAATTTCTCAAAGGAATGAAGTCGCAAAGAATCAGTTTTCAGCTTGGTAGGAGATCTTGGGGACATCTAACATTATGCTGAATTTTGGATTCCTAGGTCTTACGGTTTCAAAAGGTGCCACATCTACGGACGGACGGATGGACAGACGGACGGACAATGGACCACGACTATAGCTCAGATGACTTATAGTCAGCTGAGCTAACTAGTTTAAAACAACATATTATAGGTAAATGGGTGCAAATACTACATGTGGCAAGAGTTTTAAAGAATAATATATTAATTAACCTGCAAAATATGTCTAATATTTCTTTTGTTACGCTTTTACTATACAAACACGTTAAATGCTGTGTTATGTGAAATTAAGCCAGGTCAAAACTTTTTGAATCTTTCTTTCACCCTCCAATCACCACATATTTCTTAAGACATAAAGGCAAATAGCTTAATTCAGGGGCAGATCAAGGATTTAGGAAAAGGGGGGTCCAACCCAGGAGGACTAATGAAAATCCTAAAAAAAAAAAGGTCATCAGGTCCGGAAAAGGGGGGGGGGGGCAGGCTGCAAAATAAGATCTAAAACCCCTTAAAAAAGGTTGCTTCAGGTGAAATAGGGGGAACCCCCCCCCCCCCTCTGGATCCACTTCTGTAATTGATAAAAGGGGATATACCCAGGCCTCCCACTCACTTTTGAGAATTTTTTTAATGATTTTATGACATTTATTGGAGAAATTTATGACATTTTTATGCTCTGTACAAGCGCTTTTATATGTTAGTTTATGCTGTTCGGACTAGGTCCCTATATTTTTCATAGCATTTGCACATGATTATAACACAGGTAATACAGCTGAAAAAGCAGAAACCTGATTCTATTAAGTTTGTAACACCTATTACTGGGACACACATAGGAGTCAAAAAAAAAAAAAAAAGAGCCAGGAAGAACCCCAACAAGTTTGCAAGTAATGTTAATTATGATTCTTCCTAGGACTACTGCATAAGAAGTTTATCCTTTTCCTCAAACTTGCCTTATTTTCTATAATTCCAGCACTATTTTAAAACAAAGTTATAGAAAAATAGAAAATTCTACCGCTACATTAAAAAGAATTCATTTTTACATTCTAACAATTTAAATTCTAGCACAAATTTAGAAAAATATCTCTTAAAGGGTATATTAATCATTTGTAGCCTTTATATAAACCATGCTGCTAATGCATGATGCAATGACTGTAAATGTCACAGTGCAGATGGGAATCCAGTTAAGTTTGGAAAAATCAACTAGTTGAGAAGGAAAATCAATTGCAACTAGTTGAGATAGGAATTCCCATCTCAACTGGCTATCTTCCAACGGTTGAGATGAGAATAATTGTTTTATAAAAACTCAACCAGTTGAAATTGGAATATTCCAATGTACATTGGTTCACATTGAGATATCCACAAGTGAATCATTTTTTTTTTAGAATTTCGTATTATAGCTTATAAGTTATATGTAACTAGGTGAAACAGTCTGTTCTGGAATATCCTGAAATACACTAATCTACAGTAGAATATCTTACCCTTGTTATTAAGATTTATTTTAAGTTTCAATTTCTGTCAAGTGTACACAAGAATATCATATTAACTGTTAATTTAGTGCTTGGGTGACAATACACTTTGATATTCCAAAGTGAATTAGTGTATTTCAGGATATCCTAAAGTAAACTGGTACCCTTCTGGCAATCCCAATCTTAACCAGTGTACAATGAAATCAAATGTAAACTAGTTGAGACTGGAATAACAGTGATTATTCCCATCTCAACTGTTTAGATCAGAATTCCCATTTCAGCTGGTTGAGTTCCAAACTCAACTGGATTCCCATCTACATTGTGACATATACATCATATATATATGCAGCAGTTTAGGTCATGAATATCTCAACAGCTGTTAAGGATATTGCATATGATATTTTCATGCTTTACAAGAAAGAACTATTTTTACTCTAGCCCACACACCACTTGTGTAAAATGCAATGCAAATATACACAAATGGTAGTTTGGACACTATGCAAAATAGCCATAGACTTTAAAGTTGAAACAAATGTATTTGGGTAATTACAACAAAATTTTATGATTTATGTTTTGTTACTTATTTAATGCTATTTTATGCCAATTTCGGAAATTTTATGAATTTTGTGATTTTATACCAGTGTGGGAGGCCTGTATACCCAAAATATAAAGTAGTTTGAGGCACATGACACTCAGATGGCACTAAGGTTGTGCAGACCCACAGACATAAAAGTTAAAAAAATCACAAAACGTTAAAAATATTACCCTGGGACAACAAGTCAATGTTGTTCTTCTTTGGCAAAACAGTTATTTTTAAAGACTTTTATTACCTGTTATTTTGCTACACAATTTCAAAATATATATATTTCATCTAAAATTTTACGATGACAAGTATATGCAGTGTTAAGATAAAGCAAATTACCTGTGACATTTCTAACACTGATATCTGATGGTCTGTCTGTGAAACCTTCCCTCTGTGTTGTTATAGTAACTGTGTACAGACAGCCTGGCCAGAGTCCAGTACAGTTACATGATTCTGCCTCATCATCAGAGCCTGAACAGGTTCCATTACGACATAGGGCAGTGAAGGTAACACAGTCTACCTTGTGGGTGTCCTTCCTGCCAGGTGCTTTTGTCCAGGACACATCAAAAGAGTCAGAAGTGGCAGATTTAACCTCAAGACCAGAGGCCTTTCCCAGTACTGGAGATTACAAAAAAGAATTGCACACACAGATTCACTTATTTTTTCCAGGCATAAGCTTGTCATTGAGTCCCAAAAATTCCTAATATGGATTACCTGATGTGGAATACTTTTTATTTTTTCCCCTCTGACTTGAAGGAAATCAGGAAAGGACTACCAGGCATACATACATGACCAAAAAAGAATTTCCTTTTTTTTCTAAACAGACATTATATATATATATATATATATATATATATATTTATATATATATATATATATGTGAAAATAATGTGTTTAACATACCCATTGCAAATATATGAAATCCTGTAAAATATAGAACAAGGAAGAAAGTAGTGTATAATAATACACATTTAATTTATTAACTGAAATAACTAGAATATCAGTAGAAGCTGAAAAAAGCCCTCAGAAAGTGTTTATAGGTGGTAACAGGAACAAGTACAAAATATTTGTTCTCACATGGATGTATATCTGTACATGTCTCAGTTATAAATCTAAACTGGAGAGGTATGTACCATGTTTCATAACAATCCAACACATGCTTCCTGAGAAATAAGCTCCTAAATTTTTTACTATTCTAAGCTCTGTGACCTTGAAAAGTAGGTCAAGGTCACCCATCTCTGAACTTGACCAAGGATTTGCAAATATGCATCATCGATGAAGAAATGAAGTTCCTGTGTTGAATAACTTTGGAGATATCCAACTTACAGGGCCAAATTTGAAAAATCTGATAAAAATTGATTAAAAAACAGAAATTGTAGGTGGCACATCCAACCTTGTGCAGCAGGTACAGACCATCAGTCCCAATGATCATAGTAAGTTTTATGAAAATCCACCCAAAGGTTCCATAGAAATAAGCTTCTAAGTGTTTTTCTATTATCAGCTCTAAACAGAAAAATAGGTCAAGGTCACCCATCACTTGACCGAGATTTTGTCGATTTACATCTTCACCAATGAAATAAAATTCCTACGGTAAATTCCTTTTAGAGATGTCCCGCTCTTAAGGCCAAAGTTGAAAAATCCATTCAAAATCAGAAAATGTAGGTGGCGCCCCCAAACTTGTGCAGCAGGTGGTCATGTGTCCTGAACTGGTCCACTGAAAAGGGTGGTGATGTTCCATATTTTTCAAAAAAATTATTTCTCCAATGTGATTTCAGTATAGAATTGTGAATAATTCCAAGTATTTTGGAACCATTGTTTAGGAAATGTTCTCTACTTTTCAGCAGTGTTCACTGCTTTTTCATAATATACATGTATATTAAATTGTCAGGCCATAAACACGAGGGTTAGGGTGGTGGAGGCTTGGAAACAGAGGCTCGGACATGGGTAGAACAGACACTTAAGTTTTGCCTAATCCTTGCACAAGTTAATCACTACCAACAGATGTCACTTGATATATTGGTCTTTAATGCTAAGAGTACTACTTAATGCCTAGGTGGCACCTTTGACACAATGATTCTGCAGCAGCCATCTTTGAAGACACATTATGTTTGCCTAAATTTTATGTAAGATTGTGCAGTTACTGCTAATAGCAAAGTTGTGATTTTAAATGCATATGAACTATATACCTTGTAATGTCTCACTTAGTGATAAGGAAATTGAAAGGTCAGCATATCTTCGCAAAAGAAGATTTTTCTATCTTGCAAAAGGTGAGGTTAACAGAGCTCAAGACAACACCAAGTACTCAACAGTTCCAGAAACAAGAAAACTTTACTCAGTGTGTTCTGCCAAACAAGATGGTGTCATCAAAGTAAACGAATTGTCTGGCTTTGTATTTCTTGCATCAACAAAGAATATGACAAATGTGAGAATAAAGACTATGTGGCTCCTTTTAGAGATGTTGTATTTGCCTCAGGTTATTTCATAGATCATTTACTCACATATAACCTTATATTCTTTATAATAGCCCAACATGTCCATAGCTTTCATAAGCTTAATCTACTCAATATAGTATAACAAAGGTGATACATTTATAGTTCGTTTGAATGAATTATTGACACAATACATAGTAAGTACATTTATGTGGTATCCTACCTAAGCCCACATATAAATATAAACATGAATCAATAGATTGAGCGCAAGCTACTTAAAGCTTATGAAGCTCGCTCCTGAATTCTAAAGTGATAATTTTCTGATGCATGGCAGGTGGGGTGTGATGTTAACATATTGATGACTGAAGTATCATGGAAGATGAGGATAGCATAATGACTATGTTTATAGTTGTGATTTGGAAAGTGTAAGGTGCCAGTTGAGAGGAGAGAGAGAGTTTTGGTGGGTAGGGGATGAGTTTGTCAAGAACGTCAAATTATTTTATGTTAGAATCTGTTTGAGTTTTCAATAAAGTTTGCTACTGATTCGAATATTTCCTTGTTTGATTTGTCATCTATTTTTGGGTCGCCAAAAAGTAGAACTTTTAATGGGGTATCACTAGGTAAGTATGTTTTCCTAGTGGAGTTATAGAGGTGGCATTGCAGTAGTTAGTTGTTGGGATCTTCTGATGGGTGGCCACATTGACATTTTTTGGTGTCACTAATATGTCTTGTGTACATGTGATAATTTTGATCACTATACATTTCATTCTCATGCATTCATGGATTATTTGTGATTTTCTGGTTCCTGAGTTGTAGTACCTAGGTGTTTTAGTTCTCAGAGTTGATTTTTTTTTTAATTGGTAGTTTAATGAAGCACTTGTTAGGAAAGCTTTCTTATCAAGATCCATTTTGTTCCATAACTGATTTATTTTGGGAGAAAAGAGTTGAAATATAAATCAGTTCTTGCTTGTATTGGAGTTAGGTTGGGTATTACAAATCTGGTATTGTATATGTTACTATGTGGAGGTGAAAGAAGAATGTGTAGATACTGGGGACTTTCATTGTTTATCATTTTATGTAGAAGGAGGATTTGTTTGTTTTCTCTTCTCTTTTGGAGAGTTTCCCATCCTGATTCAAGATATAAGAGTTCATATGATTATCCTTTTACCCCTTCCTGTTACAATTCTTACAGCAATCAGTTGTATTTTTTTCAAGTGTCTGGTCTTGTTCCTGTGTACAGTTGCTCCATAAGATGTTCACATATTCTAAGAAGTTTGATATATGAAAAATATATATTTTGTAAGGTTGTTCTATCTAGGAGAAATTTTTACTTGCTTTAGATCAGAAGTTTGTTCAGTGCTTTTGCTGCAATGTATAGTTTATGTGTTCTTGCCACTTGCAATTATTGCTAAGGATGATTCCTAGATGTTTGTGCATTTTGAGTCTAGTTATTTTTGTTTTATTTAGGTATAAGTCAGGGAGGTTTACAGGTGCTATTTTCCTTGAAAAGAGTACCGATTCAGTTTTTCCTTGATTGAAAGTGACTAGCCACTTCCTTGACCATTGGTAAATCTTTCAAAGGTCAGTATTCAGTATCTGGGTTGCTCTGATGGGATTTTCTATGGCTAGGTATAACATTGTATCGTCCGCAAAGAAAACTTGTGAGTTTTTCCCCTATGTCGTCGATAAAGACTAAGAAGAGTAGGGGTCCTAGGATCGATCCTTGTGGTACCCCTGCCTGTAGGAATTTCCAATGAGAGGGCGCATTTTATATAATAACTCGTTGTCGCTATTTGTCAAATAGTTGTATAACCATCTGTGCAGTTTACCTGTTATTCCTGCTTAGAGTAGCTTACTGAGAAGGGCATCTGTCCAGACTTTATCAAAAGCCTTATTTATAGTCATTTATAGTCCAATCATGGTCAGCTGAGCACTGTGACCAATTGGTCCCTTGTTTCCTTAATAGACCATTTCAGCATCTCGGGACTCGCAATGCATGCTAGTCAGGGTCAAAGGTCACCATTACCAAAACACGTTCCTTCACCAGACATGTGCAAGGCAGAAATGGCGGAACGTCACGTTCCAAGCCTTTCTATATATCTATAAATATTTTCAGTGGATGCCGTCCATAGAAAATGGCACCCTTTGTAAGTGTTACACATTGCTCCTAGGCAGGTTAGAGCTTTTATGCTGGCCTTTTTAAACAAAATGTAACAAATACGGGCACTTGTGCAGTCGCTCACTCCATGTGACTCACAGAATCACACTGGTGAAATATTCAAGTGGACACGTGCCGGTGCTTCACATTTAACTTATTTATATGTAGAAATGTCTTTGGTATGAAGGTTAGTAACCATTTATTAATCATGAGTATTTAGATTAGATCAACTTTTTTTTTCTCGAAATGCATCTTTATAACTATCTCAAATTTCATTTTCCTTATTCCTGTGTTATTAACAGTTTATTACAATACTGTAATGTTGAACGCCAGTGTTTCAAGACATAATTCCCTTTAGTCCAGATAATCCTTTAATATTTTTATATTTCCTAATAATAATCCACACTAATAACTGAGGAAATAATTAATACTGATAACTCTTTGACCCTGTCATGGACAAAACGGAAATGTTTCACTTAATGTTTCACGCAAATGATCACAGTTCAGCATGCAAAACTGCTGGACAAGATTATTGTTATTTCAAAATTACAAAAATGTCTTTATCTCTTGGGTAATGGGATAGTAAATAAAAATTATAATATAGCTTTTGGGGAACATATCAAGACATTAAATAATATATTATAATGCAAAACTTGTAAACATAACTGTTTACCCTGTTATCTGTCACTGTTATGGTTAATGCGTAATACATTATTAAGATAAGATAAGATAAGATAACATTTATTAGCCTTCAGTTCCAGGAATTTGTCGTTGACTTGCAATTCATTACATAAAAAAAAATAAGTAAATAGATAGATAAATACATAAAAAAATACACAAAATTACATAAAAATCACACATAACATATTGACTATGCATGTAAAATTAAGCATGTAAAAATGATAGAACAGATAATTCTGCAGGTAAAACACATAATTCAAAACATTAAATATCTAAAAGGGTTGTGAGTTAAAAAGTTTAATACTGTATGGTACGAGAGATTGTTTAAAACGAGTTGTTTTGCAGAATATTGTATCTAGGCGTTTACCTGAAGGTAAAAAACGGAACTCTGAATATAGGGGATGTGTTGGGTCACATGACCTTTGATATGAAGGCCATTGTTTTGGTTTCACAGATTTCCTGGTGTGTGGCAAAAGAAGTACCAGTTATTCTACAACTTCTCTTCCTGGTTTTATTTAACTGTTTCTTTAACTTATCAGATATATTTGTATTAGCCTTCTGTTGAAGATGTTTATGGCTTTCATGATCGTGGATAAATATTTAAGTGTCAAAGAACTTGAGAAAATATGATTATTAGAGAGTTTTGTATGGTAGTTTTTCATGGATTTGCCAATGTCATCTCTTAACAGGTTCAGAAATATAATATTTCTATATATTTAATGCTACTGGTGTATATATATATATTACTGGATTTCACAAATAAAGCAGACCATTTTCAGTAAATAAACATTTTACTTAAACATGACATGTCAGTTGAAGGATTTAAACATGACTAAAATGCAGTGGGAAAAAGCAAATATATATACTATATGGAAGTCCTTTTATAGCATGCACCTTTTTCAGCTTACATTTTCCTTTTTTATAGTTTTTATGGAGTTTTAACACTAAAAATTTCTTGAGAATCCTCAAGATACAAAATTATACAAGTGTATAATACATATGCTAAAAATAATATACTTTTACTATAAAATTAATAAATTTTACTTCATACAAGTGCTTTGGACCAGCTGCTGTTAGACAAGGGCACAATACACTGAATATCAAAGGGGCAGACCATATATGCATGTGTGTACCTTTCATGTACCAAATACCTTTCATCAATCAATCAACAATTCATGCTTATTTGGTGTTTTATGCAGGGAGATTTTGGAGTGTAATGCCTCCACTTCATTTTTTTTTTTTTGAAAAATGTAATATATTAGGTCTGTATGAAGCATGTAAGGGCAGTTATTTAGAGGATGTTGCAATGAAGCTTTTTTCTCACCTCCCCCCCCCTTCCCCATTGGTATCAAGGGTCAATATTTCATCAAATGTCTTGCATAATCAGACAGACAGGCACAGTGGCCTCCTGTTTCTGGCTTTTCAACAACTGTACATCTGTTATATTTAATGTTTTTAGGTGAGATACTTTTAATGTTGCAAGTAACAGATATTTGTTTTTGTTAAATCTCAACTATTACCATTTAACTTAGTTGTTATTGCTGAATGTGATAGTTTTATTAATCATAAGGAGGAGCAAAATGGCAGTGTCCACACATTTAAGAAAAAAAATAAAACATAAATAAAAGATGGGTAATACATATTGATAACTTTATATATATATATATATATATATATATATATATATATATATATATATATTGCTATTAAACTCCAACCTACTGCACTTTTTAAAATATTGATGATATAGTTCAATAT
This sequence comes from Sipunculus nudus, assembly GCA_026874595.1. Lineage (NCBI taxonomy): Eukaryota > Metazoa > Annelida > Sipuncula > Golfingiida > Sipunculidae > Sipunculus > Sipunculus nudus. Next base: position 10,006,807 of record CM049311.1, on the reverse strand, counting down.
TAATTATATAAAAAATTATCATAATATAGTTTATAGTAATATGTTTATTTTGAATTATTAAAAATTATGAATTAATAAGCTAAAGCTAAAAATTGCCAATAAGTCCATGTAACAGGAATATATATATATATATATATATATATATATATATATATATATATATATATATATATATATTTAAATTAATAGTAGTTGTAAATTAATATATTTTAGCGAGTAAAAAAATTGTCAATAAGTACATTTAACAAGAATATAAGGTAACGGCTAGGTGTATATATATATATATATATATATATATATATATATATATATATATATATATATATTAAAATATATATATATGCATATATATATCTGTTATATGTTTCTTTTCTATGTTTCGAAAGAGAGGCAGGCTCAAAGTATTACTAATACTAATAGTAATGCTGTTATACTACTATACTGATATTAACTATTAAACTAAACGTAGCCACATAACTTATTTGGACAGAAATCCCAGCAGTCAAAGTTGTCATTAATTCACACATTTGTACCAATGTACCGCTATCAGTAAAATTTTCTCCAGTAATTCATGTTATGATTTAAATATATATATATATATATATATATATATATATATATATATATTACACTATTGTATATTCTATACCATTTTAAACAAAAATTGTTTATGTCCGCGCCGATCTGCTGGCAACTTTGCACCCACATGCGCGTGACACGGCCTTGGTGCCTTCGTTCACTGATCAGAACTCGCACAACGCACGTGTTGGTTCCTGTGTTTTCCACAGACTTGCTGGCTCTGTTTTCACAAACCATGTGTACCATTGATACAATGTTTCACGACATTGTTTGGGACGAGGCATGTTAAACCCCGAGAAACAAGTAACGCAGTGTATCTGATGCGTCTGACAAACGAAGCGGCAGAAGTTGCCAGGACCGCATGTAGTTTGTTTTGGTAATGGTGACCTTTCACCTTGGGCTCAAGGTCGGTCATCGCACATGCGCGCCTGTAATGCTGAAATGGTCTATTATGAGACTGCCAAATTATATTGATTCTGTCAGATTATGAACTGTGGTTTCATCTATATTCGTGAGTCCACGTACATTGTGGATTCACAGTGCAAGCCACTTGTGACTCCTCTGCCAAATCACGTGTTCTGAGTACGCTCAAGCAACAGTGGCGGCACCTGGCATCTGTTTGAGAGACTTATACAAATTTAGCTGAGAAGACTCAAGTGGGAAACTTCATCATGATGAAAGCAACATAGCTTGGCAGCAAGAAAATGGCAGTAAGATGCAGATTAAATTTGACATTGGAAATAGCCCAAAACACCCTGTTCAGATTCAAATTCAAGAAAATCAAATGTCAGGGTTCATACAGGTCCTAAAAAACCATGAAAGTCCAAGAATTCAAAACTGCAAAATTTCAGTACTTAATTATCCATAATTTTCAGAAAAATTACCAGAAGTCCATAAAAGTCCTTAAAATTTTGCCTGTGTGCACAACTGTCTTTTACATTTATCACATGTGAATTATGGATAAAGCTATATGAAAAGTTAATGGTCAGACCGTCTAATAGCCTTGACATGACACACATGAGGTGATCACATGATACTCATGAGGTGATCACATGCTATCTATGAGGTGATCACATGGTGCCTATGAGGTATTCACATGTCACCCATGAGGTGATCACATGCCTTGTGCTTGGCTGCACTGATTGAGCTCTTGACCTAAACCTGGCTGCACTGAATGAACTCTTGATCTGTTGCCAAATCTGAAACAGTTGGCAGTTTCTCTACCTATTTAAAGATACAGACACAATCTTGGCCTGTTGGTAAATTTTTTACACATACTGGAAGACTTTGGCTAAAATGCTTTTTTTTTTTCAAGATAACATATTCATAAACATTTTATCAAAATATCTAGAATAATAAAAAATGCAGTCCTTTCATTGTTAAAGGTCCAATAATTCTGCCAAAAATCATTCAAGTAAACTTGAACAAAGGCCACCTAAGAATAATTTTTGTGCAATGTTACAGAAGTTATAATTGAAACATCAATTTTGTGGAAGAACACTATTGCAGTCCTCAGTTTAAAAATAGACATGATAATGGCCATAAGGCCAACTTAAGCTTTTCACGACTAAACCAAAAATCAACAAACTCAATCTATTCTGATATGATTGAAAGAACCATGTCCTAGGATAATTCTTTTTAAAAAAATTGAACAATACAACTTAACAGTTTCATCATAAACATTTTAAGCTGAAAGAGGCTAAAATTATGTGGTTATTGCCCATAAAAAACAGGTCAATGTAGGTGGCACCACAAAAAATCTGCAACTTAAAATATGAGTCATGTGACCATTATTTGCACTATACTTGGTAATGCTAGCTTCAATCATTTCTGAGATTACTATGTCAGTATGCTTACTTGGCCAAATGACTGTTCAAATTCATGTAACTCCACTAAAATTCATCTAATGCAAACCATTTGAACAAACTTGAGAGGGCTTTCCTCTGGGATCATTTCTGCAAAATATTGAACAATTTGGCTGGACCATTTACCAGAAGAAGCCTTTTAAAGGTTTTTCAGCTTTTTCCCTATAAAATCTAAGAAAACACAGATAGCAAAAAAAAAATAAGCTGAATTTCACAACATTTGATATGTGACAGATTATTGCATAAAATCTGGGGATGGTAGCTCCTGCCAAAAAAGGTCAATGCAGGTGGCGCCACCAATACCTGAATTTCATATATGACTCATGTGACCAACACTGGCATAAAATTTGGTGATGATAGCTCTGGTCGTTTCTGAGAATGAAAATTTTAATATGCTTTTTTGGACAGATGACTTAGTTCAACCTCCTGTAACTCAGCCAAAAATCTCTGAACTGGAACCATTCGAACATACTTGAGAGAGATTGTTCCAGTGATCATTCTGTGAAATATTGGACAATTTTGCTGGATAGTTTTGGAGAAGAAGATTTTTAAAGCCTTTTTATCTTTTCCCTATAAAATCTAAGAAAATGCAGTTAGCCAAAAAATAAGCAAAATCTGATAGAGTTTTTTTAGATGACTAATTTTTTGCATAAAATTTGGTGATGCTAACTCTTGCCGTTTTCAAGATAGTATGGGTTAATGTACAGACCATGGACAAAGGCCGATGGAAGACAGACAATGGACGAAGCCACACCATCGCATAAGCTCGCAGGTTCGCTAAAAAGCAGGAGGAGTAGGATTGCTGGAAAGTCTGGAAGAGTTTTCTTTTTCTAATTTATCTCTTTAAATCCAATTTTCTACATTGTTCATGATTTCAATTATGATTCATAATAAGTTAATAACTTTGGTCAGGTGTCTTTGATTCTTCTATGATCAACAAATGAACATTAACATGAACAAATAAACATTAAAAATTACAAAAACAAATATTCCGTTCTTGCCTCCCAAGAAGTTCAATTTCAAGAGTTTTCCAGCTTATCTGAGAACTTGGCCAAGCCAAAATGAATATTAGATTTGGGGAGAAATATGCAATAAATGAAAAATTACAGGGTTCCCCTAAAAAAATTACAATTGGCCGATTTGACCTTGAAGATGAAGGTTAAGGTCACGAGATATTTTCTCATCTAAGATATTCATAGAAAAATTAAATTGTCTAATTTCATGAAAAAATATTAAATGGTTCCAAATTTATCATGGTCACAAGAAATGACACAGACAATGACTGCGGCAAACCAAACAATAATGACATATCTCTTGATTTAACTTAGGCATTAAAATTTTTTAACAATCACTAAAAATCTTTAATCAGACTATAATTTAATGCTATCTGTGACTTTTAACATGATGAAGATCTGGTGGAGCTCTTCCTTCAGATACATGGTATATAGGTTATTATCAAAGGATAATTATTATTCCAAGATAGGTCTGAATATTAAATCTGACAATTCTCACTAAAATGCTAACGAGTTCTACCTTGTTAACAAACAGCAGATGGAGAGAGTGTATATGCAGACCATTACTATAGCCTGGTGGCTCTGTATGATCCATGTATATCATTTAATTTGGTTAAGGGACAGAAACCAAACCTTATCAAAATACTTACATGTCTGAGCCCTTGTAATATTACAGCTTTGACTGCTTATCATATCATCTTTTGCTGCATATGTGTCCAAAGTATAGTAAGTTCCAGCTGTACAGTCTGCTACAGTAATTGTTGTGGTATCGTTTGCTCTTTCAGATTTCTGGGGTACTGTTTCTTGGTCATCCTCTGAAGTTGTGTTTACCAGATACCTGTCTCTCAATGATTTTCCCTCAGACAAAGACACACTTATTGAAATTGTCTTCTCTTCAAAAGAAGTAACTGTGCAGGTTTCTGGTTCTGTGGGCCCTATAAGCAGAAAGCACAACAAAAACAACAATATTAAAAAGGGACAAATATTAGTTTTCAGTGGGAAATTCTAAGGACTAATAATTTACCCTTCTCTGAGAAAAGCAGAATCAAGAAACAAATTGTATAAATAAATGGGTGTCATGGAAACTGTGCCCAGCACATATGACATGAACATCTGTGAACAAAATTATTAATTTGTAACCTGCCATTTGCCTTGTAAATAAGGTTATAAAGATGTTACTGACTTTGTTTTAGTTAAGAGATTTCATGACATTTTGAGCAATAAATTCACACATTTTAAATTTTGATGCTTTTTCACAAATAATTTCCAAAGACACGAACACCATTTACAATATTTTGTGAGATATTATCCACAGCAGTGAGATTTTCTTTAAGGAAAGGCACAGCCTTGTTTTATTGACTAATTTAAGTATAGATGTACCTCAGTCTTAGTTCAGATGAGAAGTCCCATCAAAAGCTACAAAATTCCTGTTTGAACAAATAAATATGATATAAGCAGGGACCAAATCCTCAACTTTGCACATTTTGCAAATGAAAACACTGGAAAATGACAGAATAATTCTGAATATTTCATTAAGGGCATGAATTTGAATTTACTACTATATTTTGATTACAATTTCTGGATTTTTTTTTTAAACAAGTGGCTTATGGGCCATGACTCTAAGCTTAATCTGTCACATTACTTAAGGGTACAGCAAATAATGCAGGTAAAAAGTCCTTATTTGGAGTTTGCAAAGAGAGTTTAAGGTAGTGTGACTGGCAAAACCCCTATATCTACAGTCAACCCAAATTTGCTTTAAATCCACATAATACCCATAAAGTATACATTATTTCAAATCTGGTGCAGTTTACTTTCTAATGCTAATAAATATTAAACTAGAAAATGTCCAGAGAACTGTATTCCCCGTCAAACGGGAATGTGAGAAATGTGTACACGCTCATTCACACATACACACACACACACACACCCTCTCAGTCACAGAACGTACCGAAAACACTTTGTTCAGGCTTAATGAGAGTACCTAATCTGCTTCAATTACAGAAATGACTTAAAGGATGCACCTGCTATCATAATTAGAAGTAGATCTTCGTAAAACTTTTTTAGAAATAGTATCACATGTGAAATGTAAAAATCTTGTATAAAACAGTTAATAAAAAACGCACTTCAAACATGCATAATACGCCTGTTGTATAACTGGTGACCTCTGAACTCATTAAATATGCATGAATTTTGATGAGAATGTAATTCAGGGTGAAACTGTACTGGTAAATATGTTTCACAAAAATCCATAAGATTTTTGGAAAATCAAATTTGTGCAACCAAAGTTAGGTTACCTCTGATGTTATTAAATATGTGTGGATTTTGCTTGAAATTGAAATTAGGTGAGATAGTATTTTGATTAATATTTCTGCTGAGTATGATCAAAATCTATTGTATTCCTCGTAAGTTACTGAGGCAACACCACAATTAAGCTTGTGACCTCTGACCTCATTACATATGCAGGGATTTTGCCTATAATCGAACTCAGGTGATATATTCTATTGTTAAGTAGTAAAGGTGAGTTTTGTGAAAATCCATCATAACCCTGGAAAGTTATCGCACTGACACTAAAACTTAATGGACAGATGGATAGACGGAGGGACTTTGGGTATACCATAATACATCCCGTCCTAAACTGGCGTATAAAATTTTTAAAAATTTCAAGTGCAACCAAAACCTTATCAACTCTGGGGCCCTTAAGATGCACCTGCAACTCTGTTAAGATGTAGATCCCAGTAAAACTTTTTGAGAAATAGTGTCAGTTTTTAAATGTAAAAATTTTGTATAAAAAATCCAAAGATCAATAAAAAAATCCAAATATCATTCATTAATCAGCTCAGGGAGACTCATAAGATGCACCTGCTACTACAATTAGAAAAAGTTCTGAGTAAAAATTTTTTAGATATTGTGTCGCATATAAAATGTTAAAATTTTCCATAAAATAATTCATTAAAAAATCTAAATATCATTCAAGGTTGACCAAAACTTAATCAGCTCTGGAGACCCATATGATGCACCTGCTACTACAATTTGAAGAAGATCCAAGTAAAACTTTTTGAGATATCGTGTCAAATAAAATTATTTATGGACGGACGGTCAGATGGAGCTGATCACTATAACCCCAGCTGCACTAAGGCTGGGGATTAATAATAAATTGTCAATCATTTTTTACAATTATTAAACAGTACCCTATTTTAAGCATCTAATAACAGCAAGCCACTTTTTAGTGAGCTAATATTTTACTACTTGATAATATCTCAAAAGATTTTTTATTGTTTTTCCTCTATTATCGCTCCACTACCTTAAAGACCGAGTGCCACTATAAATAGCAGGGCGCGTTACTGGGCAACATGGAGTTTAACATAATATCTGCAACTGTTCACTTGGGCTCTGTATGTAATCTGAATATAAGCTGGGAAGGAAGATGTTACCAGAGCTGGATTTTGGCAGACATGTTCCTAGTGCTGCAAGTAGCTGAAATAAATTATCGTTTCTTGGTCAATTTATGTGGTTTCTGCAGGAAAATTATTATATGTGCCCATGCCAGTCCCAGTTCAAATTTAGCGGGGGAGGCGCACAGCCACAGCAGGAGCCAATCAGTTAGCAGCCACAATGTGTATAAACAACAGCACATGGCTTTGAGCACAAGCAGGCCTGATATGTCATAAGTCAATGACTGTCTGTCTCTGTTCCAAATACTGGTACTCACCAGAACAAGCTCTATTGAACCTCCATTCTCTATGCACATACAAATCCATATTGGCTTTTAAATGTTAACTTTATAAGCCCAGTTAAACCAAGCTTTGTTAGAAATTACACCTTGATAAACAGAATGAGAGTACACACTACACAGTCACATGTACTTGTACACCAAGTTTCTGAGTGAAGCTGTGGCATGGCTGAATAAAAGTTCTGGGTCAGTTCATTGCTAGGCCATGGACAGGAAACATGAACCACATTGGGTTACTTCAGTTATGTTAGGAATTTCTCATTTACTTAGAGTATTATACAGCAACATTTGTTGAACTAATTTTAGTGAGTCAGCTTGAAATGAAGTTGTATTTAAAGTTATTGTTACATATTCAAATCAATAGCACTCAAAATGCATTGGAAATTAAATATTCACGATAAACACATTAACCACAGAATTTCTTCATGCTGCTTTTGTTATCTGCCTTCCAGCATCTTCCATACATCTTTCTGTCCCGCTATTAATCTAAATTTTCCCTTGGGATCACTTCGGCTAGCTAGGTTAAAAGCACCAGGGGTACAGCTATATTCACAAGCAGCCTCAGTTGGAGGGTATCTGTTGGTAATCATACCTGTTAATCAGTATCTCTTCAGGTTACTTAAAAGGTTTAAATGATTAAACTGTGTTCATATAATTTCCAATACCATTTTTGAAATGATAACACACTTATGGGGATCCAGATGGGGACATAACGTTACTATTCACTTGTTCAGACACATTCACAGTTAACCAGCACATGTATACATGTCAGCAGTAAGCCACGTGCTAAGGCTGTTGTGTCTGTATGATAAGCTCATATCTGGCTGTCAGTCACAGTCACATGATCTGTCCTGTAACCGGGTGGTTCGGGAACTCGGCCTTTAAAACTGATATTAAAATTTTGTTTAAAAAAAATTAAAATTTCATTTGTAACAAGAAAAACACATAGCTAGTTGAGGAAAAACAAAAAACAAGGGACCCATGGGACACGGCACTCAGCTGTTATATATGATAATAAAATAGGATTTAGAAATGAGGCACATGCTTATTTTGTGTGGAAATAAATATAAGCTGTATTATGAGTTGTGGGTGTTTAGCTTATGTATGATTTTGATAGTATCTTTCGAGACAGGGAAGAGGACTGATTTCATTTATTTTGCTATTGTCACACAAATTTTGGCTTGGCCATATAACTTATAAGCAGAACATATAATATAAGAGTTTAACTATTTATTAAAAATAATTACAAATTGTCCGAAATATGATTTTTATTAAAAACTAGAATACAGTTTTGTATCCGCCTAAATCAGAGTGGAACCGGTGAAGTGAGGCATGGATTGAGTGGCAAGGGGAAATAGAGTGAAGTGTTGCATATTAGCAGGGATGTCTGCAGCCAAATTGTGTATGTAGGTTGCGCCACCTACCACAAAATCCAGAAAGCCGTCCAAGTTGTATACATATGCAAAATTTAAGGCAGATAAGTCAAACCACTACATGTATATGAGTGATTTTTGCCCTTGGCAGACAAACAGATGGACGCTGTGCAAAAAAGGGTTGCAGGTGGCGCCACCAGTTTAGCGTATGATAAAGAGCTATGTGAGAACTATACACATGCAAAACTTTGGCCCAATCGGTTAAACAGTTCCCAAGATATGAACTTTAATATCTGCTGCATAAACTAGAATGCAGGTGGTGCCACCTGTCATAAAATCAAGAGAGCTGTCGGGGATGTATAAACTTGCAAAATTTTAGGCAGATATGTCAAACCACTGCTGAGATATGAGTGATTTTATCCCATGGCAGACAAACAGAAGGGAGCTGTGCAAAACTGGCTGCAGGTAGCGCCACCAGTTTTGCGTATGATAAAGAGCTATGTTAGATTTATACACATGCAAAATTTTGGCCCAATCGGTCAAATGGTTCCCGAGATATGAGCTTGGATGTCTGCAGCGTTAACTTGATTGTAGGTGGCGCCACCTGTCATAAAATCAGAAATTTCAGGTGAATTAGTCAAGTCACTGCAGAGATATGAGTGATTTTAACCCAAGGCAGACGAACAGATGGACACTGTGCAAACATGGTTGCAGGTGGCGCCACCGTTTTTTGTGTATGTTATAAAGCTCTCCAAGGGCAACATTTGTGCAAATAAATTTTCCTGATCGGTCAAACAGTTCCTGAGATATGAGCTTGGATGTCTGCAGCGTAAACGTGAATGTAGGTGGCGCCATCTGTCATAAAATCAGAAAAGCTATCCAGGATGTATACGCATGCCGAATTTCAGGTGAATTAGTCAAGTCACTGCAGAGATATGAGTGATTTTAACCCAAGGCAGACGAACAGATGGACACTGAGCAAACATGGTTGCAGGTGGCGCCACCATTTTTTGTGTATGTTATCAAGCTCTCCAAGGGCTACATTTGTGCAAAAAAATTTTCCTGATCAGTCAAACGGTTCCCGAGATATGTGGGTTTATGTTGGGAAACAGACGCACAAATGGACGCCGAGCGCAGAGGAAAGGTCAGAGGTCAAAACAAAATTGGGGCGCAGCAGTTCACATGTAACCCGAACATAATCCCGGGTTTCATAAAATTCCACCCAGCGGTTACGGAGGAGTTCTCTGGACACCTACACGGCCGCCCGCGGCGGGGTGCAGCTGAAAACATAGTATCCGCAAAACTCTGTTTTGGCGGATACAATAATAAGAGAATCGTATGATTTTTTAAAATAAAATAAAACTGAAATGATCAATAAAATAATATCTAAGAATATATTCATGAATGCATTCATGAATACATTTTGAAAGTATTTGCACTGGTATTCATATACTTTCATTTTTACCTGAATTCCCATTCTTAGGCAAGAAATTTATGGAGTACATATTTATATTTGTATTCAAATACATTTGCAAAGTATTCGCATCATGTCTGGTATTTATTCAGTTTTCACCAAACAATGATGTTGAGAATCCAGAATATACAAAATTCACACATTTAAATAATGATCATAAGTACCTGGTTTTATGGCTTTTATTTATATTAAAAAAAATAAATGTAATATATTCATTTTGGACTAATTTCACATCAATGTACGCACTAGACACGCAGGAATCTAGATTAATATATTCAACTGCATCTTTGTCTATCATTAATTTCCTTCATATGATCCCTAATGATTAGTAATGAATAATATGATTTATTTTTTTATCATTAAAATTGAACTGAAAAATACAATAGGTGACTGCATGGTGTTATTTGGAATATGTGACATTCTATCAATCGATACAAGATTCTTATATCATCAGTAACTGCAAGTTAATTTCCTGTAATTATCAACTAACAAATTCCTTTTCTATTTTTCTTTAATTTGTTATTAAATTACAAAGGTCAACAAGGTCAACATACAGGTGACTCAAGAGGGGCTGGAGAGAGCCAAAGTCTGACAGGGTCTCATAAAAAACATTAATAAAAGCTACAATTTTTGGCCAATTTCTTTCAGCTTTCTAAACTAAAAAGCTGAAATCCTTATGTGTGCATGATATGAAAATTATATCAACAGTGCTCACAGGAAACAAACGTGCCATGGTCACAGTTTGGCAAAATTTAAGGTACTAATTTTTATATTTATACTAATAACTTATAAAATTTGAAAAATTCAGAACTAATTTTGGGTATTCAATTGAATCTTGATTAAATAATGTTACATCCCTGACAAAAAAATCTCTAGCTTCAGCAATGCCCTTGTTAAGCGAGTAAATATATTTCTTGATTTTTTACAAAGTGCATTATGTTTGGGCCCATAACTTAAAAATAACATTACGCAATACTGACATCATTCTGGGATGTGCATAGAGAATGAAAAATATGTATATTATTTATGATTAAAGTCAGATCAGTGGTTTTGATATTAGGCAGTCTTGAAGTGTAACAATGGGTTTTTAATGGAAAAATGAAGTTTTTCATTAATATCTTGAAGGTATTAAGTCCTAGTGACCAAATTCTTGGCATGGTAGGTGATTTTGGAGACATCTAACTGTATGCCGAATTTAAGGAACTTAGAGCTGAAGCTGGGGAGCTGAGCTCTTGCAAACTGCATAACACTAGCTTGATGTAAACAATATGTTACATGGTGCTTGAAAACTTGATTAAAATTTACAGTTTTTGATCAACTGGTTTCAAATTTTTGGTGTTAACAGTTGGAATGCTAACAAAAACATGCTGTGAAAATTAAATCCACAGTACTTACAGGAAAAAAACGTGCCATGGTCAAAGTTGGGCAAAATTTAAGGTACCAATTTTTTATTTTTATAAATATTTTAAAAAATTTAAAAGATTTTACAAGTTTTATAAATTTGTATTAAAAAAACACTGAAAATATAAGTTAAAATATTAGAATTCTTAGTTGCAATCATTATACATCCAGAGTGTAGCTCATATTGGGTCATATTATGCATACACATATATTTTTATTATTTTTAAATCACAAATTTTTAAACTGAATTTAAAAGAAAATAATGCCACAACATGGCATCTACAAGATTATTCCTTGAATCACTATTAAAAAGTTTTGCACATTGGAGTTTTCAGTACATGCTTAATCTTATTCACCAAAATAAAATAAGATTCTGTAAATTTGGTAAAATAAAAACATCTTTTCAAATAAAGTATACACACTGTTGGTTGAATGAGAGACAAACAATATCATTATGCTAATTACAATCTAAGCTTTAATTTATTCCTGGAAATAATTGTCAATTTCACACCTGGTGAAGTTTTTACTCTTCTCAAGGAAGGAATTACTTGTCTGATGAACATCCACACTTTCATAGCAATACACCACTTTGTGGACACAATTAAATGTGCACTTTAATCATTGTAACCCTGGTGGTAAATACAAAATCTAAAATGTAGCATAGCCAAGAATAAAATGAAATAGAGAAAATTATAACATTCATCTAGTTTATGCATCATCTGGGGGGGGGGGGGGGGGGGGTGTGCAGGGCAGAGGGGAAGCCTGCTTGTAGTGGCCCAGCTGAGCCAAGACAAGCTGCCTGGGATGGGTTACATAATGCAACTGAAGGCTTTACTACCAGGTGGGCTAGATGTAAACAACACTTGACATGGTGTATGAAAACTTGAATAAAAGCTACTCCTTCAATCAATTCCTTTGAAATTTCAGATTTAAAAAGATTAAATCCTTATGTATATATGCTGTGAAAATTAAATCAACAGTGCTTACAGAAAAAAAAGTGCCATTGCCAAAGTTGGACAAAATTTAGGGTACTGATTTTTTATTTAAGCTAATAACTTGAAAAATTTGCAAAATTCAGATCTAATTTTGGGTAAACAATCGAATCTTGATTAAATAAAGTTATATTCCTGACAAAAAGTCTCCAGCTTCAGCAATTCTCATCTTAGGTGAGTAAATATATTTCTTGATTTTTAAAAAAGTGCATTATGTTTGGGCCCATAACTTAAAAATAAATACGCAATACTGACATCATTTCTGGCATGTGCATAGCGAATGTACAGAAAAATATGTATAATATATATGATCAAAGTCAGATCAGTGGTTTTGATATTAGGCAGTCTTAAAGTGTAACAATGGGTTTTAAATGGAAAAATGAAGTTTTTCATTAATATCTCAAAGGAATGAAGTCCTAGTGACCAAATTCTTGGCATGGTAGGGGATTTTGGAGAAATCTAACTGTATGCCAAATTTAAGGAACTTAGAGCTGAAGCTGGGGAGCTGAGCTCTAGCAAACTGCATAACACTAGCAATATGTGATATGGTGCTTGAAAACTTCAATAAAATCTACAGTTTTTGATCAACTGGTTTCAAATTTTGGGTGTTAACAGTTGAAATGCTAACAAAAACATGCTTTGAAAATTAAATCCACAGCATTTACAGGAAAAAAACGTGCCATGGTCAAAGTTGGGCAAAATTTAAGGTACCAATTTTTTATTTTTGCTAATATTTTAAAAATTTTAAAAGATTTTGATCTAATTTTGGGTATACAATTTAATTTTGATTAATAAAAGTAATATTACTGGAAAAAAAAGTGCTTAGCTTTTACAAGTTTTGTGTTAAGTGATAAAATTTCTTTCCTGATTATTTACAAAATGCATTATGTTTGGGCCCATAACTTTTTTAAATTATATAATACAGACATAATTTCTGGCATGTACATAGGAATTATATAGAGGATTATTTATAGGAAATATGAGGAAAAACAGATGAGTGGTTTTGATATTAGGCAGTCCTGAAGTGTAAAAATAGGTTTTTAATAAAAAATTGAGGTTTTTCCTTAATTTCTCAAAGGAATGAAGACACAAAGACCCAGTTTTCGGCTTGGTAGGAGATCTTGGGGACATCTAACATTATGCGGAATTTTGGATTCCTAGGTCTTACGGTTTCAAAACGTGCCACATCTATGGACGGACAGACAGACGGACGGACGGACAGACGGACGGACGACGGACAATGGACCACGACTATAGCTCAGATGACTTATAGTCAGCTGAGCTAAATAATTTAACAGATTTTGATCTAATTTTTGGTATACAATTAAATTTTGATCAATTAAAGTTGTATTACTGAAAAAAAAGTCCCTACCTTTAACACTTTTGGTCTTAAATGACAAAATATCTTTCCTGATTTTTTTACAAAGTCCATTATGTTTGGGCCCATAACTTTTTTAAATTAAATAATACTGACTTAATTTCTAGCATGTACAAAGGAACTATATAGAGGAACATTTATGGTAAATATGAAGAAAACCAGATGAGTGGTTTTGATATTAGGCAGTCCTGAAGTGTGAAAACAGATTTCTAATAAAAAATTGAGGTTAATTTCTAAAAGGAACGAAGTCCTATTGACCCAATTTTCGGCATGGTAGGAGATTTTTGGGACATCTAACTGTATGGCAAATTTCAGATTTGTAGGTCCAATGGTGTCAAAACGTGCCAGTCTTACGGAGGGACATCCAGACAGAAGGACGGATGGACAGCCTGACAGACGGACACGGACAATGGACTACGACTATAGCTCAGATGACTTACAGTCAGCTGAGCTAATTATTGTAGCTGGCACCACCAGTCTTGTATACAACAAGGTATCAGAGATATATACATAAGCCCAATTTCAGACTGATATATCAAATCCCTCCTAAGAAATAAGCAGGGACATACACTGTGCAAAAATTATTGTAGGTGGCGCCACTGGTCTTGTACAAAATAAAGCTTTCTGATATGTATAAATATGCCCAATTTCAGGTTGATATATCAAATTCCTCCATAGAAATAAGCAGACACATACACTGTGCAAAAGTCATAGTAGGTGGCGACAGTTGTCTTGTGACTGAGAAAGCCATCAATGACGCATAGACAGGTCAAAATATTAGGCCAATACACCAAACTTCCCTTGAGTTTGATGCACTGGGCTGACCAGGCTTAGGTGAGAAAGGCAGTTGCCCCAAGTGAACTGTGACAAATTGCTAGCTCAAGCTACTGCACTGAGTGAACTCTTGACCTGCACCTGGCTAGACTGAGTGAACTTTTGACCTGTACCTGGCTGCACTGAGTGAACTGTTGACCTGTTGCCTAATCTGACACAGTTGGCAGTCTGCCAAAGCTATAAATAGATCCAGACTGACCTTTGGGGCAAAATCTGATGCAGTGGGCAGTCTGGCAAAGCCATAAATAGAATGCAGCTACTGCATTGAGTGAACTCTTGACCTATACCTGGCTGCACTGAGTGAACTCTTGACCTACTGCCTAATCTGATATAGTTGCCAGTCTGCCAAAGCTATAAACAGATCCAGGCCGACCTTTTGCCTGATGCCAAAAATAGAAATAGTTGGTAGTCTGGCAAGCTTTTTAACCTGATATCTAAATGTATAGTTGCACGATGTAATAGATGCTGATAAACTGGTGCCAGGCTAGATGTAACTGCTTCACACAGCTAACATATATGGTAAAAGACTCAATTCAATCTCCATAATTCAGCCAAAAATCATTCATGTAAAACCATTAAAGACAATTATTATAAGAATTATTGTGGGGATTATTCTTTAAAATTTTAAACAAATTGGCCTCAGTGGCGTCAGTCAAAAAACATTTTGCAGGTTTATAATTCATATTGGAAAATACAGCATAATGGATGAGTTCAGCTTCCCGCAACTCAGCCAAAAATCACTGAACCATAACCATTTGAACAAACTTGAATTATCAACATCTAAGGATAATTAATGTGTGAGATTTAACAATTTGGCTGAGTGGTTTTTGAGAAGAAGATCTTTGAAGCCACTGAGCTAAAATGGGCTGTTATGGCATATGACTAAATTCAGCTTCCCATAACTTGGCCAAAAGTCACTGAACTGAAACCATTTGAATAAACTTCAGTGAGCACTACCCTAGGATCATTTCTGTGCAATATTAAACAGTTTGGCCATATGGTTTCAGAGAAGAAGTTTTTTGAAGCCCTCAGTATAATACGGGCACTGATGACTGCCATACAAAAAAGTCTGATGCAGGTGGCGCCACCAACACCTCAATTTTAGATAGGACTCATGTGACCAACACTGGCATAAAATTTGGTGATGATAGCTCCAGCTGTTTCTGAGACTTTAATTTTAGTATGCTTTTTTGTACAGATGACTAAGTTTAACTTCCTGTAACTCGGCAAAAAATCACTGAACTTAAACCATTCGAACAAACTTGAGAGAGATTGTTCAAGGAACCATTTCTGTGAAATATTGGACAATTTGGCTGAGCAGTTTCGGAGAAGAAGATTTTTTAAAAAAGTTTTCAGTTTTTTCCCTTTAAAATCTAAGAAAATGCAGTTAACTAAAAAATAAGCAAAATCTGGTAAAGTTTTTTAGATGACTAATTTTTAGCATAAAATTTGGTGATGCTAATTAACTCCAGCCATTTTCAAGATAGTAGGGGTTAACCGTAGACGACAGACAACGGCCGACGGACAATGAACAATGCCACACCATCCAATATGCTCACAGGTTCGCTAATAAATCATTTAGCCCTGATATTAAATGGCTTTACAAATATCAAGCTTGAGCCATACAAAATGGAAGTCAATACTATGCTGAAAGAATATTTTAAACATTCTGAAAAGTTAAATGCAATAATTTCTATTCATAAATTAACAAACTGTAAAAAAATCTTTAAAATTTAATTTAGTAATTAACCTTACTAATTCAGCATTTAGCAACTTTAGTAAAACAGGTGAACCAAATCTAATTTAATGCTCACCGAATTATATTAAGAGTATAAAAATATATAAAGACTCTTTTCCTCACTTGTTCTCTGCTCCTTGTTTGCTGGATCACTGTTTTGGCTATGACTGACAGCAATTACAGTAAAATCATAAAGTGCTCCAGGGAAGAGATCGCACATGTCTCTGTGGTGCTGACTTGGTAGAACTGGACCTGGTGTTGGTACTGATGTTGGCACATTACAAGATGTCCCATTTTTACTAGGTTTCTCTGATGATGTGGCTGAAACTCTGAAGCCTGTTACTCTGGATCCCCTATTGGTCCATTCCACTCTCAGCTTCTCAGATTCTATGTATGAGAATCTGATATTTTCAACAGGCTCTGGCCCTGAAATATATATATGGAAAAACCTTGTATTTAAACAAGTAAGTGATATTTAATCTATGCATAACTAGAATCATCAGAGAAGGACGGGTGAAGTTAGGCATGGATTGAGTGGCAAGGGGATATAGTTACATGTGTTAAATATTAGAATGGATCTCTGCCACATAAACATGATTGAAGGTGGCGCCACCTGTCATAAAATCAAGAAAGCTATCTAGGATGTATACGCATGCCGAATTTTAGGTAAATTAGTCAAACCACTGCAGAGATATGAGTGATTTTAACCCCAGGCAGATGAACAAATGGACACTGTGCAAAAATGGTTGCAGGTGGCGCCATCTTTTGTTGTGTATGTTATAAAGCTATCCCAGGGCTACATTTGTGTAAAAATTTTTTTCCGGATCGGTCAAACAGTTCCCGAGATATATGGGTTTATGTGAGGAGCGTTAACATGAATGTAGGTGGCGCCACCTGTCACAAAATCAAGAAAGCTATCTAGGATGTATATGCATGCCAATTTTTAGGTGAATTAGTCAAACCATTGCAGAGATATGAGTGATTTTAACCCCAGGCAGATGAACAAATGGACAATGTGCAAACAAGGTTGCAGGTGGCGCCATCTTTTGTTGTGTATGTTATAAAGCTATCCCAGGGCTACATTTGTGTAAAATTTTTTCGGGATCGGTCAAACGGTTCCCGAGATATAAAGGTTTATGTGTGGAGCATAAACGTGAATGTAGGTGGCGCCACCTGTCATAAAATCGAGAAAGCTATCTAGGATGTATATGCATGCCGAATTTTAGGTGAATTAGTCAAACCACTGCAGAGATATGAGTGATTTTAACCCCAGGCAGATGAACAGATGGACACTGTGCAAACATGGTTGCAGGTGGCGCCACCTTTTGTTGTGTATGTTATAAAGCTATCCCAGGGCTACATTTGTGTAAAAAATTTTTTCCGGATCTGTCAAAGTTCCCGAGATATATGGATTTATGTGTGGAAACAGACGCACAAACGGACGTTTGGCAGAGACGAAAGGTCAGAGGTCAAGGTCACTTGGTTAGGCATCAGTTCACATGTGACCCAATAATTTGTGTAAGTTTTGGAAAAATCTGTCCAGTAGTCTCAGAGGAGTTCTCCGGAAACGAACGCGGCGGCGGCCGCGGCGGAACCCGGTCAAAAACATAGTATCCACAAAACTTCGTTTTGGCGGATACAGTTATCAGGTATATTGCTGGTTATTAAATCAAAGAATGCAAAGGATCATTATGTCAACATCCAGTCTTCATTACAAAATTATCATTTATAAATGCTGATCACAATGAAAGAAATCTAAAAGAGGATGTGTCATTGGACTCGTTACTAATCATTTATGATAACAGTAACTGTGATGAGAAGCCAATGCTAGACAACAAACATAAATAAGGGGATCCATATTCATTTACTGACCTCTGTAGATAAATCAAAGAGGGCTGAAATTTACTGATATACAGTTTATTTCATGTAAAAATTATCCTAAAATTGTATAGTTCTACTCTTGTAGAAAAAAAAAATTATTACACATTTAAAAAATTATTACACAATGATTTTGATGGCCAAAACTTGTATTTACAGAATAAATCTTAATGAATTAACATTTATTAACATGTTTTTTAATACTGTAATGGATATATATATATACAATTATATTTTAAACAAAATCCATCTACTAAAATTATACATACCTGGTTAATTAACTTATACAAGACACTAGACATGACATTATATATCAAGAGAACACTGTACACTGCACAGGTATGTACAATACATGATATACAAAGACATGTACAATACATTACACAAATAGATTTCTGTACAACACTTCAAACACAAACAACCACATCAGAAAAAAACAAAAAGTAACCATTTCAGCAGAAAACAAGAAACCAATTAATCCTGCAAAATCAAACATCAGAACTGCCTGATTAAGAAACACATATTTCTGTGAAACAAATAAAAAGTACTTACTGAGAGATAATTCTATCTCATGACAGATTTCTTTAGCATGATAGTGTTCAATCTGCTGATAGTGCTAGTGTTCAATCTGCTGATAGTGCTAAATTTTAATCTGCTGATAGTGATAGGATTCAATCTGCAGAAAGTGCAAGTGATCAATCTGATGATAGTGCTAGTGCTCAATCTGCTTATATTATTTTTCAATGCAAGAAACAGAGTATACAATAAATTTTAACAGAAAATATGCTTTAATAATTGGCTCTATCACAGGTCTTCCAAATACTAATGTCTCCATCATATGAACATAAACACTAGTTTTCAAAATGGAGGCTGTGCATCTTAAATGTTAAACACACAGATTTTCTTTCCAGGGAATTTTAAATTATGATAATGTTATGTTTTAAAAAATGCATATTTTACATATAAAATCTTGATTATGACATTCAAAAGTTGCAGATAGACTATCATCGTGCACACTCTGATCTTGGTTATAGCTGATGAACTGTGCGGTATAGGTAAGTACATGGATGTATGATAGATTAGTGAAATCATGTGTGAAATGTGTAAAATGATGTAATGAAATTGGCATCAATATTCACATCTCTGCATCATCAATACCAAATGATTAGAAAATTGAGCAATCACTTATTCGGGTCAGACTCATAACTAAACAAGGGACCTGTGGGTCACGGCGCTCAGCTGTTATATATGATAAAAAAATATGATTTAAAAATGAGGCACATGCTGGTTTTGTGTGGTAATAAGTATAAGGTGTATAATGAGTTCTTGTTGTTTAGCTTATGTATGATTTTGATAGTACCTTTGGAGACAGAGAAGAGAATTGATTTCATTTATTTTTTTAACAAATGGAGTACTATTGTCTCACAGATTTTGACTTGGCCATATAACTTATAAACAGAACATATAATATAAGAGTTTAACTATTTATTAAAAAAAATTACAAATATTGTCCCAGATATAATTTTTATTGAAAAAAATAAGAGAATCGTATGATTTTTAAAATGAAATATAACTGAAATGATTATTAAAATAATATTAAAGAATATATTCATGAATGCATTCATGAATACATTTGGAAAGTATTTGCACTGGTACTCATATACTTTCATTTTTACCTGAATTCCCATTCTTTATGCCAGAAATTTTATGATGGAGTACATATTCATATTCGTATTTAAATACAATTGCAAAGTAATCCCACCATGTCTGGTATTTATTCAGTTTTCACCAAACAATGGTGTTGAGAATCCAGAATGTACAAAATTCACACATTTAAATAATGATCACAAGTACCTGGTTTTATGGCTTTTATTTATATTAAAAAAAAATAAATGTGATATATTCATTTTGGACTAATTTCACATCAATGTACACACTAGACACAGTAGGAATCTAGATTAATATTATCAACTGCATCTTTGTCTATCATTAATTTCCTTCATATGATCCCTAATGATTAGTAATGAATAATATGATTTACTTTTTTATTATTCAAATTGAACTGAAAAATGCCATAGGTGACTGCATGGTGTTATTTGGAATACGTGACATTCTATCCATCGATACAAGATTCTTATATCATCAGTAACTGCCAGTTAATTCCCTATTATTATAAACTAACAAATTCCTTTTCTATTTTTCTTTAATTTGATATTAAAAACCCATAAAAATGGATTAATTTATTGTTTATTGTTATGTTGTTGGTTAAAACTACTAGATGAGTTGGGTTAGACACCTGGATCAATGTGGCTGGCCATAAGCTGCCTGGCTGCCAAAGTATATGCCTTGCCTCAAGCGTGCATAATTTGCTGAAAGTTCAACAAGGTCATCATACAGGTGACTCAAGAGTGGCTGGAGAGAGCCAAGGTCTGACATGGTCTCATAAAAACATTAATTAAAGCTACAATTTTTGGCCAATTTCTTTCAGCTTTCTAAACTAAAAAGCTGAAATCCTTATGTGTGCATGATATGAAAATTATATAAACAGAGCTCACATGAAACAAAAGTGAAATGGTCAAAGTTAGGCAAAATTTAAGGTACTAATTTTATATTTATACTAATAACTTATAAAATTTTATAAAAATTCAGAACTAATTTCAGGTATTCAAATGAATCTTGATTAAATAATGTTACATCCCTGACAAAAAAATCTTTAGCTTCAGCAAGCCCCTTGTTAAGGGAGTAAATATATTTCTTGATTTTTTACAAAGTGCATTTTGTTTGGGCCCATAATTTAAAACAATTACGCAATACTGACATCATTTCTGGCATGTGCACAGAGAATGTAAAGAAAAACATGTGTATTATATATGATTAAAGTCAGATCAGTGGTTTTGATATTAGGCAGTATTGAAGTGTAACAATGGGTTTTTAATTGAAAAATGAAGTTTTTCTCAAAGGTATTAAGTCCTGGTGACCAAATTCTTGGCATGATAGTGGATTTTGGAGACATCTAATTGTATGCCAAATTTTACGAACTGAGAGCTGAAGCTGGGGAGCTGAGCTCTTGCAAACTGCATAACACTAGCCTGATGTAAACAATATGTTACATGGTGCTTGAAAACTTGAATAAAATCTACAGTTTTTAATCAACTGATTCAAATTTTTGGTGTTAACAGACAAAATGCTAACAAAAACATGCTGAGAAAATTAAATCCACAGTACTTACAGGAATAAAACGTGCTATGGTCAAAGTAAGGCAAAATTTAAGGTATCAATTTTTTAATTTTGTTAATATTTAAAAAAATTTCAAAGATTTTGATCTAATTTTGGGTATACAATTTAACTCTGATTAATTAAAGTTATATTACTTGAAAAAAGTCCATAACTTTAACAAGTTTTGTGTTAAGTGATCAAATATATTTCCTGATTTTTTACAAAATGCATTATGTTCTGGCTCATAACTTTCTTAAATCATATAATACAGACATAATTTCAGGCATGTACATAGGAACTATATAGAGGAATATTTATGGTAAATATGAGGAAAAATAGATGAGTGGTTTTGATATTAGGCAGCCCTGAAGTGTGAAAATAGGTTTTTAATAAAAAATTGAGGTTTTTCCTTAATTTCTCAAAGGAACAAAGTTGCAAAGACCCAGTTTTTGGCTTGGTAGGAGATCTTGGGGACATCTAACACTATGCCGAATTTTAGGTTCCTAGGTCCCTAACGGTTTCAAAATGTGCCACATCTACAGACAGACGGACGGACGACGGACAATGGACCACGACTATAGCTCAGATGACTTATAGTCAGCTGAGCTAAAAACAAAAAAGCACCAAAAAGCCCCAGGATTAAGACTTACTTCTACTTTCAGGTGGTTTTAAATAGTACATTTGTTTGAATCTGGTACAATTCAGCTTGCAAAAATGTGTAAACAGAGATTGTCAACATAACCGAAATACTGACAGCTGTGATTGGGCTAGTGGTGATTTTGTATATAAAGAGGCCACCAGGTGTCAGAATTGCATACTGGCATCAGATGATGCCAGTGACAGTTGATAATGGTGCATAGTGACAGTTGGCAGATTATTTTGACAATTATGTAAATATTTGTACCAAATTCTACAAAATATTTACTTTAAGACCATTAATAAGTAGAAATAGGTGAGAATATTGGAGCATTTTTGGTGCTTTTTGGTCCTTTTTGGTTATTCTATATTTTTGTCTATTACTGCATATTATAAACATGCATGATCAGCAAATTTATATGTATGGTGTAGATAATTGCTGCTGGAGTAAATGACTGAGATACTGACAGGTGATTTTAAAGTAATCAACAACACTTCCAAAAACCGATGAATGTCTTTTCATTAGACACACTAAATTTACCTTGAAGTGCATGGTGCTTGCTAATCAGTTAAGCACTCCATGTATATGCATTAAATCCATGTATAATATTATCACTGCTGTATTAATTTTGCATTTGAATTTTGATGCATATCTTTACAAAATCTTTATCTGAAACTCATTTTTAACATCAGAATATCAGTAATATCAATTCTGATAGCAGATGTTGATACAACTTAATAATGTTTGCACCATGTCACACCTACGTTTTACCTATCAAGGTAAAAGTCACCCTGCAACAGTCTTAAAGCATCACTGGAAAGAATTTCATGCACTGATAAGATTATTTTCCAGGAATTTCAAGGAACAGAGGTCTTATAGTTCTAGGAATGCACAGATGCTGAGTACAAAGACATTTGTCTCAAGTCAGTATTTTAGATGTATCATTGTAAATATTTTTAATCACCTGTTAGCCATAAGATGATTATCCAAGAGGTTTTTGCATATCATTAGATTAAATGATAATTCAAGGATTTCCATAATTTTTTTCAGAGCATGAAAACCAATCAGCTATACAGTTATTAACAGGAATATTTGGAAATATTCAAGAAGGAAATAAATATTCCAGGACTTTCCAGAAATAATATTGGCCAGGCATGTAAACAGTCAAACAGCTATGATTTTAACAGAAACTTGCTGTTACCAAGATATTAATAGCCGGTGCCGGTTTCTACTTAAGATTAGGCAAAATGGACTGCCTGGTGCATGAAGGCTAGAGCATATTCTTCTGTGAATGCAGTGGAAATATCACAGTTATTTTCTGATTGGGTGAACATATGCACTGTCAATGAGTGCCAATTTGTGGATGCAAATCAGGCATATATACAGGATCTAATAACTGCATTCAAATCATTATTCTCTATGTCTGAAAGCAAATACTAAAAGCATGGTGAACAGGCCATCCATATCATGTATTGCAGGTACCATTCCAATAAAACTGTAAACAAAAATCACTGGAATATTTTCATAGTGTTCAGGCGCTGGGGATGCTACCTACAAAGTGCATGCATTCAGTGAAGAAATGGTACTAACAAAGCCTGGTCATGTTTGTAGTCGCACTGCTTGATACACCTCTTGAAATGGTAACCACAGTAGCTTCATATTCATCACCAGGAATCAAAGATCCAAACACCACAGAAGTTACTTCTCGAATAACAGTCTCTGTTCTGCCATCTGCACCATTTGTTTCACTGAGGGTAACATTAATGCTGTCAAAAGTTCCTTCTGTGGGGTTGATCCACTGCACAGTGACAGCAGTTGTGTTTATGTGATGTATATTCAACCCAGTTACTGGCAAGGGCTCTGTTAGGAAACAAGTCAAGTTATTGTAGTATAAAAGCAACATGTACTTCTTTTATTCAACATGAAAGCACACTGTTCACATATAAATAACAGGTCTGTTCCCTTGATATCAAGTCCCCTTGATGACATCATGCTGACACCATAGAATTATGATTTATAACCAATTTATTCTATATACAATTTTAGCAAAGTAATTAGGAGAGATGAATATACATGTAATTATCTAAAAAAGGAATAGAGCTTCAGACAGCAGCAACTTGTGGGAAGTGGACCATACAACCTTTTAAATAGTGTAATAACAATAAAAAGGGGCAGAATATACAGAATTAATATGATCAGCCATAATTATTTTAGCAAGAGTGAAATGGCAGCTAAAACTCGGCTTCATTTATATCCAATCCCCGAGGTTTGGGGTTGATTTAATTGTCTTGGTGAGAACTGAAGTTCGCTTTACATATCATCATACGGTGAAATGTTAAGAAAAATATCTCTTTTTGGTGTAGTCTTATTTTTTTTGGCACCTTAAGACAATACCAAGAATTTAAATAAAGTATCTGATATAAAGTATTCAATTTCATATTTAGTAACATTGTTTGTTGTATAGTTTGATATGCGATTTACTGTTGCATGTCAAGTTTGTTTCTTTTAAATTCATACATTGGTATTATAGGTTTGCAATATCTTTTCCCTTAATCACAGGGACCCAACAAAGAATTATTAGTGGGAAACAGGATGTTGAACTTGAATAAATATCTTTCTAATGCAACAATATTCACTGATCATAACAAAAGCATCCAATGTAACAGGACTCTGCTCTACCTCTATGACTAAGACTACAAAATAAAAGAGAGATCCTGCTTTTCTTTTAGTAATGACAAAACATGGCAATACATATATTGCTTATCATTGCAAAAGACGCATGCTGGAGCCATTGTATACTGATATGGCTCTTATATAACCAAGTATCAGCTGCAGTTTTTATACCAGAAACCACTGTATATCACATTTTGCTCCTTGGATTTGAAAGATACAAACAAATATACGTCAAAGAATTTACAAAGATAAAGTGGAACACCATAAGACAACATATAAAGCCAAATGGAATACCAAGAATTACCAGAATGAAGCAACAGCTTATGAGCTTCTTTATAAATTTCACGTTTACAGTCAAGACAAGTGAAAACAATGTTTAAAGAGTTTTAACTAAGAGAGCTGCTTGCAAAGTAACAGACAAGAAACTAGAATGGCTTGTTTTCACATTGGCAAAAACATGTCTACCTCCCCCCCATTCCCCCCCCCCCCCCCCACTTTACATATAGGTGATATCAATGAAGACACCGTGAGAGACCAAAACATGAAATACTTCAAAAGTGTTGGGCTTCACAAAAGTTGTACATTTCGGCAGATTTGGCCTTGAAGATGAAGGTCAAGGTCACCGATTTTCGAACTTGTCCTAGATTTTGGTAGGAACCATTAGTGTCAAATTTCAGAGGAAAATATGCAGCCCTTCAAAAGTTATCGTGTTCACAAGATAACCCAAAAAAAATAACATTTCGGCAGATTTGACCTTGAAGATGAAGGTCAAGTTCACTAGTTTTTAAACTCCTCCAAGATTCTGGGAGGAACAATAAGTGTTTCAAATGTTGGAGGAAAATATGCAGCCCTTCAAGAGTTATCCCATTCACAAGATATCCTACAGACGACAACTGACAACATGTCTCCCCTGGAGGGGGCGGATATAATTACCATAAAGCAGTGTGAAAAGTAAACTTGGAAACTTAAATATACACCAAACCACCAAGCAGCAGACTTTGAAAGCAGGAAAGATTACCCTTTAGGGACATTGGTATTGATTGCCAGTGTGCTTAATACACAAGGGTGCTTAATACAGAACTTATGACACTAGCACATTACAGAAGCAAGAATGACAAGTCTAGAATTAATCTACTCTGCTAGGTAGCTGAAAGTAATGTGAATAACTATGGAGATGCTTGTGCCAGTTTACATGATGAACATTAGTTGATCATAAAGCTTCATTTAATTTTCAGCACCCACCAAGAAATTCAGCAGAACAAACACTGCTTCCCAGTATAAAAGACCAGACCAACCACCTTCAAAATACAAGCACTTGACAGAGCATGGCACAAGCTGAGGGTATCTAAGATATCTTTAATTAGACTATCCATCAGAGGTACCATCATAATACACCCTGTACTTCACATTAAGCATCTCATTTTCCCCGTTCCATCACATTATCAACTCTGGATGCAATTCATCTTACTTATAGTTCTAAGTGTATTATGGGCAGATGAAGTTATCACAATTAACAAAAGATAAATATATCCACCATACATCCTTGAATTTAAAGGGTGTGGTTTATTTTTATTTGAGCTGAAGTACTGAATTCAAAATGGTTCAAGTTTAAGACATTTTATTTACATATTGTCACTGCAATAAAATAAATCACAATTTTTCATATCAGGCCTAAATAACTTCCTAATTTGACTGGAATTTTGTTCAGATCTTATTTATAAATAGTATTGGATATATACTCATGGTGGCAGCATGACTGTATCTTACATATTAAAAGTTTCAGTGTTTAACAAATTAAATGTCATTAAAGAGTAAGAAAATTCACTATAACTACCCTCAGAACCACTGATGTGTTGTTACTTTTAAAATGTTCCTCAAGTTAACAAAGATCTTTCACAAGTTATCTTTTCTTTAAATTATTTCTATAACCTGTAGTACATCAAGAATTATGGAAAGAAACATTGTTATCCCAGTGCATTTTAGTGCATACAAATTGTGTCAAATAAACAAAATTTTGAACTGCTCGACAGGATAAAACTATGATCCAGTATTTTTTTATTGAGAACTGAAATAGGAAAGATTATTCATAACTACAAGCACACTAGAAGTTACTGACGCAGTATGGTTGAACTAGATCTCATCTCACTCTCCATTCCGTTAGAGACTGACACCACTTTAGCTGAGTAGTATTCTCCTGGAGTCAGGTCTATGAATGTTTCTATGAATGGCCCTGTTGTGTCAGTGATGTTTCTTACAGATACCACTGTCTGAGAACTGTTCTTCACTCTTACGGTGTAGTAATCTACATTTCCTGCTGATGCTGCATCCCAAGTCACATTCAGGCTTGTGGTTGAAACACCATCAACCCTGACATTCTGAGGAGGTTCAGGCTCTGTTACCACAAGAAATTAATGTTAGTCAAAGGATAGCTATCAAATAGCAATGTACACCTGAGGAGTACATGTGATATATCAAGAAAATATAGCAAACTAAAAGTCAAGGACCAAGGCCTGAGGTGGAATGAAATCTTATAATACTAATGCTAACATTTACACTTTCAATGTTTCCAAAAACAATTTCACAAACTTGTTAAATAATTTCCAAAATAAGCTGCTCAAAAATAAATATCCTGCATGAGTGAATTCAAGGAAGTATCTAATAGAGATTGATTTTTGTTTATATAATGAAACTGATCAGGTAAGGCAGACTAGTGACAAGGTGATTCAATACTAGTCTCATATTGTCATTAAAAAGTCCTACTGTACAGCTGTGTTTTCCAATGGTTTTAAAGGTTTTTAAATGTTCATATTATCTCTAAATTATTTCTGTACCCATACAACATAAAGTGTTCACAGAAGTACACTGTTTGCTATTCCAGGGTGGTTCACTGCCAACTACCGGAGCCAAATGAAAATATTTTCAGCAACTGCACAGGAGAAAACACAGGTGCAAACAAAGTTTCAATGTGAAAATTAAAATCTGAATAAATATTTATAACTACAAACACACTTTAGAAGTTACTGACGCAGTATGGTTGAACCAGATCTCATCTCACTCTCCACTCCATTAGAGACTGACACCACTTCAGCTGTGTAGGATTCTCCTGGAGTCAGGCCTGTGAACGTTTCACTGAAAGGCCCTGTTGTGTTAGTGATGTTTCTCTCAAACACCACTCCTGGAGAACTGTCCTTCACTCTGACAGTGTAGTAATCTACATTTCCTGTTGATGCTGCATTCCAAGTCACAGTCAGGTTTGTGGTTGAAACAGCAATAACTCTGACATTCTCAGGAGGTTCAGGGTCTGGTACAACAAGAAGTTTATGTTAGTCAAAGATAACTATCAAATAGCAAAGCAGACCTGATCAATTCATGATATGTCAAGGAATATAATAATCTTAGTCCAAGGGCAAATGTCTGACCATGAGGTGTGAAACCTTATAATATTAATGTTAGCATGTACACTCTCAATAAATTCTGAGAAACAACTTTAATAAACTTATCACAGATATTAGAAATAAAGTGGTCATAAATAAATCTCCTGCCTATTAGTGAACTGAGTGAGTTATCTATTTGGGATAGATATTTTTGTAAAATAGAACTCATAAGGTTAGGTAGACAAGTGACAAGACGATTCCAATGCTAGTCCTGAATAAAGAGTCCTGCTTAAATTAAGTCTAACATTGTTCTTTGTAAATAATTTTTCTGAACTTTGTGAAATTGGGCAAGACATGTTTGGTGATGACATATACTGCACTTGGGACCTTTTGAAACCTATGCACTCACACACCTGGCATTTAGTATACTGATTAGTCTGTAATCTTATTCAAAATGTTTCTCAAGCCAATAATGATTATTAACAAATTATTTTTCTTCAAATTATTTTTTTGTAACTATACAGCATCCAGTATTCTCAAATGGAAGACTGTTGGCTATTCCAGGGTAAATCAGCACATACTACCTGAGTTAATAAACATAGTGTTTAGTTACTACACAGGAACAAACCTGTAACAGTTTCAAATTAACAACTGAAATATAGCTGTCAATAAGCATTTATATATTGAGCTAAAAACACACTTTAGAAGTTACTGACACAGTATGGTTGAACCGGATCTCATCTCACTCTCCACTCCATTAGAGACTGACACCACTTCAGCTGTGTAGGATTCTCCTGGAGTCAGGCCTGTGAATGTTTCACTGAAAGGCCCTGTTGTGTTAGTGATGTTTCTCTCAAACACCACTCCTCCAGAACTGTCCTTCACTCTGACAGTGTAGTAATCTACATTTCCTGTTGATGCTGCATTCCAAGTCACAGTCAGGTCTGTGGTCGAAACAGCAATAACTCTGACATTCTCAGGAGGTTCAGGGTCTGGTACCACAAGAAGTTAATGTTAGTCAAAGATAACTATCAAATAGCAAAGCAGACCTGATCAATTCATGATATGTCAAGGAACATAATAATCTAAAGTCTAAGGGTAAACGTCTGATAATGAGGTGTGAAATCTTATAATATTAATGTTAGCATGTACACTCTCAATAAATTCTGAGAAGAGAAACAACTTTAATAAACTGATCACAGATATCAGAAATAAAATGGTCATAAATAAATCTTCTGCCTATTAGTGAACTGAGTGAGTTATCTATTTGGGATAGATGTTTTTGTAAAATAGAACCAATAATGTTAGGTAGACTAGTGACAAGACGATACCAATGCTTGTCCTGAATAAAGAGTCCTGCTAAGTTAAGTCTTACATTGTTCTTTGTAAATAATGTTTATAAACTTTGTGAAATTGGGCAAGACATGTTTGGTGATGATATATATTGCACTTGGACCTTTTTAAACCTATACACCTACACACCTGGCATTAAGTATACTTATCAGTCAGTAATCATAATTAAAATATTTCTCAAGCCAATAACAATCATTAACAAATTATCTTTCTTCAAATAATTTTTGCAACCATACAGTATCAAGTGTTCTCAGATAGAACACTGTTAGCTAATCCACGATCAACCAGCAGCTACTACCCGAGTTAATAAACATAGTGTTTGGTTACTTCACAGGAACATACCTGTAACAGTTTCAAAATAACAACTGAAATAAGTCTGTCAATAAGCATTTATATATTGAGCTAAAAACACACTTTAGAAGTTACTGACGCAGTATGGTTGAACCAGATCTCATCTCACTCTCCACTCCATTAGAGACTGACACCACTTCAGCTGTGTAGAATTCTCCTGGAGTCAGGCCTGTGAATGTTTCACTAAAAGGCCCTGTTGTGTTAGTGATGTTTCTTTCAAACACCACTCCTCCAGAACTGTCCTTCACTCTGACAGTGTAGTAATCTACATTTCCTGTTGATGCTGCATTCCAAGTCACAGTCACGTTTGTGGTTGAAACAGCAATAACTCTGACATTCTCAGGAGGTTCAGGGTCTGGTACCACAAGAAGTTTATGTTAGTCAAAGATAACTATCAAATAGCAAAGCAGACCTGATCAATTCATGATATGTCAAAGAACATAATAATCTTAGTCCAAGGGCAAACATCTGATCATGAGGTGTGAAACCTTATAATATTAATGTTAGCATGTACACTCAATAAATTCCGGAAACAACTTTAATAAACTTATCACAGATATCAGAAATAAAATGGTCATAAATAAATCTTCTGCCTATTAGTGAACTGAGTGAGTTATCTATTTGGGATAGATGTTTTTGTAAAATAGAACCAATAATGTTAGGTAGAATAGTGACAAGACGATACCAATGCTTGTCCTGAATAAAGAGTCCTGCTAAGTTAAGTCTTACATTGTTCTTTGTAAATAATGTTTATAAACTTTGTGAAATTGGGCAAGACATGTTTGGTGATGATATATATTGCACTTGGACCTTTTTAAACCTATACACCTACACACCTGGCATTAAGTATACTTATCAGTCAGTAATCATAATTAAAATATTTCTCAAGCCAATAACAATCATTAACAAATTATCTTTCTTCAAATAATTTTTGCAACCATACAGTATCAAGTGTTCTCAGATAGAACACTGTTCGCTTATCCACGATCAAGCAGCAGCTACTACCCGAGTTAATAAACATAGTGTTTAGTTACTTCACAGGAACATACCTGTAACAGTTTCAAAATAACAACTGAAATAAGTCTGTCAATAAGCATTTATATATTGAGCTAAAAACACACTTTAGAAGTTACTGACGCAGTATGGTTGAACCAGATCTCATCTCACTCTCCACTCCATTAGAGACTGACACCACTTCAGCTGTGTAGAATTCTCCTGGAGTCAGGCCTGTGAATGTTTCACTGAAAGGCCCTGTTGTGTTAGTGATGTTTCTCTCAAACACCACTCCTTGAGAACTGTCCTTCACTCTGACAGTGTAGTAATCTACATTTCCAGTTGATGCTGCATTCCAAGTCACAGTCACGTTTGTGGTCGAAACAGCAATAACTCTGACATTCTCAGGAGGTTCAGGGTCTGGTACCACAAGAAGTTTATGTTAGTCAAAGATAACTATCAAATAGCAAAGCAGACCTGATCAATTCATGATATGTCAAGGAACATACTAATCTAGAGTCTAAGGGTAAACGTCTGATAATGAGGTGTGAAATCTTATAATATTAATGTTAGCATGTACACTCTCAATAAATTCTGAGAAACAACTTTAATAAACTTATCACAGATATCAGAAATAAAATGGTCATAAATAAATCTTCTGCCTATTAGTGAACTGAGTGAGTTATCTATTTGGGATAGATGTTTTTGTAAAATAGAACCAATAATGTTAGGTAGACTAGTGACAAGACGATTCCAATGCTAGTCCTGAATAAAGAGTCCTGCTAAGTTAAGTCTTACATTGTTCTTTGTAAATAATGTTTATAAACTTTGTGAAATTGGGCAAGACATGTTTGGTGATGATATATATTGCACTTGGACCTTTTTAAACCTATACACCTACACACCTGGCATTAAGTATACTTATCAGTCAGTAATCATAATTAAAATATTTCTCAAGCCAATAACAATCATTAACAAATTATCTTTCTTCAAATAATTTTTGCAACCATACAGTATCAAGTGTTCTCAGATAGAACACTGTTCACTAATCCACGATCAAGCAGCAGCTACTACCCGAGTTAATAAACATAGTGTTTAGTTACTTCACAGGAACATACCTGTAACAGTTTCAAAATAACAACTGAAATAAGTCTGTCAATAAGCATTTATATATTGAGCTAAAAACACACTTTAGAAGTTACTGACGCAGTATGGTTGAACCAGATCTCATCTCACTCTCTACTCCATTAGAGACTGACACCACTTCAGCTGTGTAGAAATCTCCTGGAGTCAGGCCTGTGAATGTTTCACTAAAAGGCCCTGTTGTGTTAGTGATGTTTCTCTCAAACACCACTCCTCCAGAACTGTCCTTTACTCTGACAGTGTAGTAATCTACATTTCCTGTTGATGTTGCATTCCAAGTCACAGTCAGGTTTGTGGTCGAAACAGCAATAACTCTGACATTCTCAGGAGGTTCAGGGTCTGGTACCACAAGAAGTTAATGTTAGTCAAAGATAACTATCAAATAGCAAGGCAGACCTGATCATTCATGATATGTCAAGGAACATAATAATCTTAGTCCAAGGGCAAACATCTGATCATGAGGTGTGAAACCTTATCATATTAATGCTAGTATGTACACTCTCAATAAATTCTGAGAAAAAACTTTAATAAACTTATCACATACATCAGAAATAAAGTGGTCATAAATAAATCTCCTGCCTATTAGTGAACTGAGGGAGTTATCTATTTGGGATAGATATTTTTGTAAAATATAACCCTTAAGGTTAGGTAGACTAGTGACAAGATGATTCCAATGCTAGTCCTGAACAAAGAGTCCTGCTAAGTTAAGTCTTACATTGTTCTTTGTAAATAATTTTTCTAAAATTTGTCAAATCGGGCAAGACATGATTGGTGATGACATATACTGCATTTCAAGTTGGACCTTTTTAAACCTATGCACTCACACACCTGGCATTAAGTATACTGATCAGTCTGTGATCTTAATTAAAATGTTTCTCAAGCCAATAATGATCAATAATAAATTATCTTTCTTCAAATTATTTTTGAAACCATACAGCAGCAAGTGTTCTCAAAAGGAACACTGTTGGCTATTCCAGGGTAAATCAGCACATACTACCTGAGTTAATAAACACAGTGTTTAGCTACTGCACAGGAACAGACCTGTAACAATTTCAAATTAACAACTGAAATAAGGCTGTCAATAAGCATTTATATATTTAGCTAAAACACACTTTAGAAGTTACTGACTCAGTATGGTTGAACCAGATCTCATCTCACTCTTCACTCCATTAGAGACTGACACCACTTCAGCTGTGTAGGATTCTCCTGGAGTCAGGCCTGTGAATGTTTCACTAAAAGGCCCTGTTGTGTTAGTGATGTTTCTCTCAAACACCACTCCTCCAGAACTGTCCTTCACTATGACAGTGTAGTAATCTACATTTCCTGTTGATGTTGCATTCCAAGTCACAGTCAGGTTTGTGGTTGAAACAGCAATAACTCTGACATTCTCAGGAGGTTCAGGGTCTGGTACCACAAGAATAGCAAAGCAGACCTGATCAATTCATGATATGTCAAGGAACATAATTATCTAAAGTCCAAGGGCAAACGTCTGATCATGAAGTGTTAAAACCTTATAATATTAATGTTAGCATGCACACTCTCAATAAATTCTGAGAAACTACTGTAATAAACTTATCACAGATATCAGAAATAAAGTGGTAAAAAAAAACTCCTGCACGTGAGTAAACTGGGCTGTCAATTTGGGAAGGATTATTTATATAATATAACTGATAGGTTAGGCAAGACTAGTGACAAGATGATTCCAGTACTCGTCTTGAACTAGAAATGTCTGAAATCAAAGATGCCATAGTATCCCAAGACAAATAAAGCATACCTCCTTCTTAGCACCCCTTTTCTGAAGTATATTGACACTAACAGGGCCAAGGTCACAAATGTTTGAACTTGAACAACATCTTGTCAGAGATTGTTATGTCACATTTGAAGGAAACAGATGCAGTACAACAAATTTATGGGGTCAACCAAAATCCTGTTTCCACAGATTTGAGTACAGATGGCTCCTGTGACCTTCACCTTTGACTCTTTAAACCCAAAATTAATAAGGATCTTCCTCTATTGGTAGGTGAGTTACATGTGCAAGATTAAAAGTCTGGGATGAAAAGTGTGGCTAAAAATGCATCAACAATCTTTTGAAATTTTGGGTCCTGTGAACTTGACCTTTGACCTCATATCCCAAAAAATTAATTTAGAGTTCTTGTTTATTGAATAGCCATATATAAGTCAACTTTGAAAACCATATATCAATCCAAGCTAGATATATCAACAAGAAACTAATTTTTATGACAGATTGCTCCTGTGACCTTCACCTTTGACCTTGTGACCCCAAAATTGATAGGGATCTTCCTCTATTGGCAGGTGAGCTGCAGGTGCAAGATGAAAGACCTGAGATGAAACGTTTGGCTTGAAATGCATCCACAATCTTCTTAAAAATGTGGGTAATTGACCTTAGACCTCATGACCCAAAAATCAATAGGGTTCTGGATTTTTTAATGGGACATATATAAGTCAAATTTGAAATCCATATATCAATAAAGGCTGGAATAATCATCCAAAAACTAAATTTTGGACAAATGGCTCCCGTGGCCTTGACCTTTAACCTTGCGACCC
Organism: Sipunculus nudus; assembly: GCA_026874595.1. Classification (NCBI taxonomy): domain Eukaryota; kingdom Metazoa; phylum Annelida; class Sipuncula; order Golfingiida; family Sipunculidae; genus Sipunculus; species Sipunculus nudus. The sequence goes on along the minus strand of CM049311.1, from coordinate 9,972,247 downwards.
GAAAATTGATATGGAGTGTTCTCTATTGGCAGGTGAGCTATATGTTCAAGATGGAAGATCTGGGATGAAAAGTTTGGCTTAAAATGCATCGGCAATATTTTTAAAGATGTCCTGTGACCTTGACCTTTGACCACATGACCCTAGAACCTATAGGGTTCTTTCCTTAGTGGTGGGCCATAAATAAGTCAAGGCTGAAATCCATATGGCTATCAAAATTGGAGATATCATTAGAGGTGTGTGATTTTCAACAAATATGGAAATATTCAAGGTCAAGGCCACTCATGGAGAAGGTCATGACCCAAATTTAAAAAGACCTCATCTCATACATGTTCATAATATGAATAAAAAATCTGTCCATTAGTTTTTTACTAATAATGCTCACAGTACTGTCAGGTGGCAATGATGGGGGTATTAAAAGGTGTGAAAACAATAAAAGGATAATAGGCGGCATCACCAATTTCTGGCACATCACAAGGCTATCAAAGACCTTTAGTCAAGTTGATAGACATCATAATGAGAACTTGTCCTAATTTTATTTTTTTAAAACATGTATCAGAAAAAAAAGTTATCTCAGCTATGAAACTAATATGTGTTAAAATTAACCCAAGGCTCAAAACACCCAATATTTTATACAAGGAGCAAACTGGAGTTGGGCATGTTTAATTTTATTAACTGAAACAAAGGAATCAGTACTATAAATTTTGATTATTTACCTAGTATTATAGAAAAGCTGATCTACCATGAGTCTAGATGTCATTAGTCAAACATATTGACATCTTTAATGAGCACTTTTCTGAGTAATATTTTAAATTTTTGACATATTTTAATTTTCTTAAATTTTGCAATAAATATAAACCAACAAATTAAACACCTGGAAAACACCTGGAAAATTTAGATTAATTTAATATAATCAACTGCACCATTGTCTATCATTAATTTGCTTCATATAATCCTGAATAGTAAACAATGTTATTCAATTATTAATTTTTCATTTTTATGATTGAAATGAAAAATACCCAATGGTGACTCCATGGTGTCATTTGAAATACATTTTCAGCCATACATAGAAGATCCATATAACATCAGTAATTGCAAGGTAATTCCCCATTACTCATTAACTACAAATTTCATTTTCCATTAGTTTTTCTTAGAGCTGTTATTATAAACCAATAATTTTTTAAAAAATTATTGTTATTGTTATGTTTTTGGCCAAAACAACTACTATAGGTGGGGGGTTGGACAGTCAGATCCAGCTAAAGCCACCCAAGAGCTGGCTGGCTGCAGAGTATGGCTCGCTTCAAGCCTGCATAATTGACCTGAAAGGTGAACATATAGAGGGGTTTCAGTATAGCCTGGGTGTGACAGGGTCTCATAAAAACTTTAATAAAAGCTAAAGTTTTTGATCAATTCCTTTCAAATTTCAGAATTAGAAGCTGAAATACTTACGTGTGCATGAGATGAAAATTAAATCAAGAGTGCTTACAGGGAAAAAATGTGCCATGGCCAAATTTGGGCAAAATTTAAGGTACTGATTTAATATTTATGCAAATAACTTGTAAAATTTGTAATATTCAGATCCAATTTTCGGTATACAATTCAATCTGATTAAATGAAGTTATATCCCTGGAAAAGCTTCAACTATTATCATGTTAATTGAGTAAATGTATTTCCTGAATTTTTTACAAGGTGTATTATGTCAGGGTCCATAACTTCAACAAATTACGCAATACTGCCCTAATTTTTGGTATGTACATAGGAAATGTATGGAAGAATATGCATACTAAATATGATCAGTGGTTTTAATATAAGACAGTCTTGATGTTTCTCCTAAATATCTCAAAGGAATGAAGTCCTAGTGACCAAATTTTTGGTATGGTAGGAGATTTTGGGGATATCTAACTGTATGCGAAATTTTGGATTCATAGGTCCAAAGGTTTCAAAACGTGCCCTGTTAACAGACAGATGGCCGGAAGGCCATCCAGTCGAATGACAAAGGACCATGACTATTGCTCAGATGACTTATAGACAGCTGAGCTGATAAAGTTACCCAGACAAGGCTGTGGTCACCAGAAGTGGTTGGCCTGGGGATGCAAATGAATAAAATAGAGCCTCTGAAAGAAACTTCAATCACTCAACTAACTTTTTAGCATTTTTTTAAATTTCAGAATTTAACAGATTAAAATTACTTATGTGGATCTGCTGTGAAAATTAAATCAAATGTAGTTACAGGAAAAAACTTGCCATGGTCAAAGTTTGGAAAAATTTAAGGTACTGATTTCATTTTAATGCATTTAACAGTATGGCAAATATTGGATTTGTAGGTCTAACAGTTTCAAAACATGCCAGTCTAACAGACAGACAGACAGATGGATGGATGACAGACAATGGACCACAACTATTGCTAAGATGATTTATAGTCAGCAGTGCTAACAAAATGGATAGACACTATCAGCAGTCTCTACAACCGAACCTAAACAGAATGGACAGACTATCAGCAATCTCTGCAATAAAATCTAACAAAATGGATTGACTCCTTCAGCGATCCCTACCACAAAACCTACACAAAATGGATACTCTATCAGCTACTCTATCAATGATCTCTGCAAAAAGGCCTACACAAAATGGAGAGACTCTATAAAATGTATCGATCGATCCTTCAACATTTTCTTACAAAACTGAAGGTCTTTTGTTGATAGAAAACAAGACTAGTTCAAATCTACAGATGTAAAAATATTATATACTTGTCTGAGAAAATAGTCATCTTTAGTGCAACTGACCACATGAGCTGACTGCAGGTATAACCAAATGATAGCAGACAGGAGTTCTAAAAATACAGCTTAAAATATGAATACATTTTCCAAACTCTTTTATCTTAGAGTACCACAGAGATTCTGATGAGGTATACCATAAATGCACATGTACGAGTGCTGCTATTTATATATATAAACAATCATATAATTTATCTTGCCAATGCAAAGCTTTGTTCTCCACTAATGCCACACTGAAATACTGTGGTTGGCTTCATATTCGCGAGGCTGGAATTTCGCGATTTCTTAATTTTGAATGTTTTGCGAGGGTTTCATTTTGGCGATTGCACCAGAGTCTATGAAATGGAAATACAATAACATTTACATTTATCATAAAATAAAAATAAATCCCACAGTACCTCACTCATTACTGTTATAGTCATTGTATAATAACCAGTCTCATAATCAAAGTTTTGACAATTATCATTAAGTGTTTGTATGAGAAGGTTGCGATCCCATTCACAGATTATGTTGTTGATTTCCAAATAATGTTTTTACAGGTGTGATAACCAATTAATTTGTGCAGAATCTGCAGATGCATCATATCCTCTTGTTCATCCTCAATAAAAGGACAGCTTATTCCCGAGGGTTTCATATTCGCGATAATATCCCATTCCTGAATATCGCGAAAATAAAACCCTCGCGAACAAAAAGGCAACCACAGTATCCAGGCATGTCAGAAGCATATCAGGAGAGTGAAAACACTTTATCTGAATAAATTTAATCACAAATTCTCTTATTTAAATTACATTTTCTCTTATAAAACACTATGAGTTTACATTCCATCTTATCATGAATCATGATTTGTGTCACCTAAGCATACATTCTTGTATATTTAAACACATATTAAACTATATACAATATCTTTGACCTTCTACAGGCAAGTCTTTAAATCTATCAATATCAAATCCAATACAGAAAGCTTTATATACACATTTGTGTATAAGAATATAAATATATTTTTCCCATCTTATTTTTTCAAAGACATCTGTGCATCTTTTGCTTCATAAATTTTGAGTGATCAGTATTTAGAACAGGAAGCATTACATAATCTGAGTTCAATTACCCAGGCAGCTAACCTTCAAATAATATAGTTATGCTTTCATCCAAGCATTATACACAGGTAAAATTCCACTATTTAACATTAATTAGTGTTTGAATGTTTTCCTCAACCTCATTTTTTGTTTCCCTGATTTCATATCAGCTAATCAAAACAGACATGCAATATCCTACCATGTGATAAATGGAAAGAATAAATCCAGATGTATCCAACTAACATATTATTTGTTTTAACCTTAAATCACCTTTATTTAACACAAACATGAGCTTTCTAAAGTCACTTAATTTTTAATGAAGTCTGATCATGTCCTGGCCCAGGAGCAGCAATTTGGTGGTCAACCACTTTATACATATGATACTGTTCCTTTTCCCAGATAAAATTTAATTACAGTAAAGCAATTATGTCATTATAATTATATAAAGCGTGTGATTAATTAAAATTAAATGTATCCTAATTAAGATGTTTTATTTGGAAAATTAGCAGCAAAAATAAACTGACAAATTATGAAAGAACTAGATATTTCTTGGCACCACAGGTGCCATAGTATCCCCAGACAATTACCCCCCGCCCCCCCCCCCCCAGCCTCAAAGAATAGGATCCCATCTTGAATTCAGATGCAGAGACTTGACACTTGGCAAGCCACCATGGTTTCTTTTCAAATTTGACCTAGCCATTGATAAGATGCATCAAACTTGAGGGTTTGGTGACTGTACCTCAAATTCTTACAAAGTTATTCCATTTAAACCATTTTAGCAAGAAAACAACATAAAGTTGCGCCATTTTTGGACTAATCCATGCATCCCTCAGTGAGATAATGAAAGTTAACATCATTTCAGCGTTATCACCATTGTGACCTTGAAAAATGCCCTTGATAAGATGCATCTAAACTGTAGGTTTGGTGACTCTACCACAAATTCCTTTCGAGTTATTGCCCTTAAATCATTTAAGCATAACCGCTTCTGTGACCTTGTAAAAATGCATCAAGGTCATCCATGTTCGAACTTAACCTAGCTGTTGATAAGATGCATCAAACCTGTGGGTACGGTGACTGTATCTCAAATTCTTACAAATTTATTGCGTTAACATCATTTTAACAAGAAAACGACACAAGGTGGAGCCACCTGTCTTCTGCAATAGACATAGCTATCCAAGATCTTTGGTCAATTTGATTTTTGGATCATTCCATGTTTCCCTTGCTGAGATATTAAAATTTTTTGTGAATTTCATTAAATATGGGAATATTCATAAACATCGTCCCATAACCCATATCTATGTATATGTTACACCCCGATTGTGAAATTGCCCATTTCATGTAATGGGCAAATTTTTTGCCCAGTTCATGAAATGGGCAACCACTTTGCCAATTTCATGTAATGGGCAAAATGACAAAACTCTACTTGCCCATTTCATTAAATGGGCAACTAGACAATCGACGGTTTACTCCTCGATTCTGTAAGGAATGGTAAACCATTTGAATGGATTCTTCTGATTAATTGAAAGTGTAAATGCCATGAAGTGAAACCCTACCCTATTTTGAAGGAGTTGTATTGATAAAGTGAAAAAAAGAGCATATTGCAGCTTACATTGGCCTTGTATATAAATAATTTTTAATTATTTATATATTACTGTGCATAATAATAAATGAGCTGTTAAATATATTATTTATTACAGATTATTAAGTTTCATTTGTCTAATAGTTGTGGCTCAACAATTACTTAGTTAATTAAACCTTCAAAGCACCCTTTATGTAGTTTTTAATAATTATTAATGATAAATGTTCTTATAATAATTACTAAGCTATATATTATATGATTTCATTTATTCCCAATTACATTAAAATATATATTAATATATATTAAAATTCCTTGATAGGTGTAATTATCCTGCCTTTTTTTAAATCTTTTATTTATATATTTTTTTTTCAACACTGGCAATAATATATCCCATAACCTGAAAATGGTTAAGATAATTCAGAAAACAGAAGTACTTAACCATTAATCAGATTATGTAAGGAATTAAAAAAAAATATAAAATTGGTAAATATTTTAAAAAGTATACTTTATAAATATTAAATATATTTAATATGTAAATATAATAATTTATAAATATCTTATAAATATCTTAAACTTTAAGACAAATAAAAAGATCAACTGAATTAAAGTATATCCTTACCTGATATATTGAAAATACTGCAAATGTATTTGGTGATACCATGTAAACAAGTAACTCTGACCATCAAACAACCTTTGATGCACCAGCATCAAAGATGATCACAGGGACAAACAACCAACACTGTAGTTTTGACTCAGTACTTCAGTTTGGACTCAGTTACTCAGTTTGGCCAGGTAATGAGTAGCTCCATTATCCTTAAACAACCTTTGATGCACCAGCATCAAAGATCATCACAGGGACAAAAAACCAACAATGCAGATTTGACTCAGTACTCCAGTTTGGACTCGGTTACTCAGTTTGGCCAGGTAATGAGTAGCTCCATAATCCTTAAACAACCTTTGATGCACCAGCATCAAAGATCATCACAGGGACAAACAACCAACACTGCAGATTTGACTCAGTACTCCAGTTTGGACTCAGTAACTCAGTTTGGCCAGGTAACGAGTAGCTCCTTGGTTGAATGATTTCCCTAGCCCTGTAAGGTAAGCTGAAAAATATTTAAGGGCATGTGGAAGGGTCCTGCACTCATATGCATGTTGTGCACTCTTACACACACCATGGATTTAGCTGCTGTAGTGGATAAATGCACTAGTCTGTGGACTGAGGAATATGGAGAGCTTGTTATCCAAACCTTGAAAAGAGGGAAAACAGGCAGGTCACTGGCAAGACAAGACTACCACATACTCAAGAACTTCTAGCTGGCAAGTCTCTGGGGCATTGATAAAGTCATCAAGAGGAATGGAAAATACATGATCACCAAAGATGCTGCAGTCAATGTTATACGACTAATGCACATCGAAACAGGTCATGGTGGGGAGAAGAAAACCTTCAAGAAGTTGAAGGAACAGTACTCCAACATTCCAAGGTCCCTCATCCAAGAGTATATCAAGCGATGTGAACGGTGTTGTGAGAAAAGATCCAGGAAGGAGACTGCTTCTGGTGCTGTTGTAAGACCACTTACAGTTGAAGATCTTAACGAAAGGGCCCAAGTTGACTTAGTGGACATGCAGACCATGAAGGATGGAAGTTACAGATTCATCCTGCACTATGTGGAGTACCTCACGAAGTTCTATGTGATTTGCCCTCTGAAATCAAAGACAGCAGGTGAAGTTGCAAATGAACTGCTGTACATCTTCCTAGATTTTGGAGCCCCACACGTGCTTCAGTCAGACAAAGGCAGGGAGTTCACAGCTCAAGTTATACAGGAACTATGCACTCTTTGGCCTGAACTTGTTCTCGTCAACAGCCGTCCTAGACATCCACAGAACCAGGGATCCGTGGAAAGAAGCAATGGCGACATGAAGTCAAAGCTGATGGCATGGATGAGGGACAATAACAGTACTTAGTGGAGCTATGGTATTCGTTTTGTGCAATGGGCAATGAATACCACTTACCACGAGGTAATCAAAATGGAACCATACAAGGCTCTCACAGGTAACCAACCTCGCTGTGGACTCACAAGTAAGCTACCCGCTGCTTTCTTGGAACAGATTACATCTGGTGTCAGTGAGGAAGAGTTAGAACAGTTGATTGCAAAGACTTGCAGCAGAGATGCTGATGTGCCAGAATCAGCTGACCCAGTGCTTGATGACCTACCTGAAGAAACTCATGATCATCCCAGACCAGACACTACAGATGAAAATCGATCTGAAGCACAGGTTAGTGTTGATGTCATGGATCAACAGGATATTGGAGCTGGTGATTTACCTTCTGAGGGTCAAGCGATATATGTTCTTCGAGAGCCGGACATTGTTACAAATATTCTTCCAGAGGACAGTGCTGACCAAGAACTTGGTGACAAGCCTTCCTCTACTGCAGACGTGATCACCACTGTGACTCCTGAAACTGTGTGTGACAAGGCCCAGACATCAAATTGCAAAAGAGCTCGAACTGAATCCATTGCTGAACAAGAACCTTCCTGTATTGTGGATATTGGTACAACTGTGACTCCGGAAACTACAAGTGACAACACCCAGACATCAAATGAGACAGAACATCCAGCCAAACGAGCAAGGCTGCAGCTTCTGCTGGAATCAAACAACAAGCATCCTGCATGCTGGCTCACAGCACACGTTCACTTAAAGCCCTAGGACTTGGAGACAATGTGGCAGTACCTGTATCACAGTTTGACAGAAGCAAAGGTGACCCACCTAATGTTATTGGAGTTGTCCTCTCAGCTGATGAATCAGGATACACAGTTGGCACAAGGAGTGGTATTATAAGGGGAAAGATTGCCTGAAACCAGTTAGAATTTATTCAGTTCAGTGGTCTAAAAGCAGAGGATGTTCCAGCTGAGCAGCTTACTTTGCGTGAAATTGTCAGAGCACAGAGTATTTGTGGAGGCCAGGGTTTCAAGAGATGTCACTGTAAGAAAAACTGTCTAAGTTATAGATGTTCCTGCTTTAAGGCCGGACTGAGATGCATTAGTGCATGTCACACCTCAAAGTGTTGTGAAAACGCGAACAAGTAAATATTTAGATACTTGGATAATCTGGGGTGCTGTTCTTGTGTTTGTGAAGGGACATATTATGATAAACACGTGATTACATTGAGTGACTCAGTGACGCCTCAACTTTATGAAAATACTATCCAAATGTTATGAAAAGTATGGTGAAACGTTCAAAAATGCCTTTCTGTTGATGGGGCATAATATGATATATAAATGAGTGACTCAGTGACTCTGCATATTTATGAAAATGTTTTGAAAAATGTGATATGTCCAAATATGTCCAGATATAACCATGTGCTTACATTGAATGATTCAGTGACAATAATATACCCATAGTGAGTTATAGTGAATTATAGTGAATTGTTCATATGTTTATACCAAAAATAAAGTGCAGCTAATTATACCAATGTTCTGTTATCATTTGACACTGATAGGATTAACTTGACATGCATGGATGCGTCGGTATGCCTGATTTTGTGTGATCAGAATCAATGAGAGATCTGTCAGTTTTGGTGGTGCCCATTTCATGAAATGGGCAACAGTTTTCTTGCCCATTTCATGAAATGGGCAGCTGAATTTAGTCATTTTGCCCATTACATGAAATGGGCAAAGTGGTTGCCCATTTCATGAACTGGGCAAAATCATTGCCCATTACATGAAATGGGCAATTTCACAATCGGGGTGTAACATATACGCATAATATAAAAGTAATCTGTCCATTAGAAAACAAGTAAAGAACAATAGTTGGCGTCACCATTTTCTGGAACATGACAACCCTATCCATGATCTTCGATCAACTTGATTTTGGGATCAATCCATGCAAGATTTCTTGAGTTATTTAAGAATTTGTGTGATTTTCCCCCAAATTGGACCTACTCAAGGACCCTCTCCTAGTTAAGGTCATGACCACATTTTAAATAGGTGTTGTCCTCTCACCCATATCTATACATATACCAAGTTTGGTTAAGATCCGTGAAACATTTTTTGAGTTATCGCGCCAACAAGATTTATATGCGGCATTGACCAGTGTGAAAACATAGTATCCCCCAACTTTGTCTAGGGATACAATTAATACCCCAAATAAAATATTGAATTGTACATCTATCAAGAAGTCTTTCCAGAGATAATTGAAACATCTCTATATATACCTTCCTAATCAGATTTATTTATAAGAATCTATCACTAACACAACACAGGCAATTAGCATTTTACGGTCTGTTAAAAAATTAGAGTCTAGGATATGTCCTACCACCTTGTAAGGAATAGTGTTACTGGTCATACTGAACAACGGTTTTGTGCAATAAAAGAGCATAATTGTTTGGAAAATAATCAAAGGTGTAGATCATATCTTTCAGCTGATATGCCAGTGCAAAAAGTGTTGTGATGGAAGACTAATCATGTCAGACAGACAGATGAAATGACCCCCGGGGTCATTCAAGAGTGCCAATGTGCCCAGGGGGGCTGCAGTGACTTACCTTTATTAGTCCAATTATTAGATCAGAATCAGTTGTTGTATGATCAAAGGCAGGTACCTTTGATGGTCATTTAGAATCAACATGTAGGAAGCATAGAGCAGACAGAACAAACAAGAGGTAAGCAGGCAGAGGAAAGCAAACAAAAACATATACATATAACAAACAAGCACATACAACTAATATATAACACAACCAGCTAACCCAGTGTTCCCCTTCTAAAGGACACATTGTGAGGTACAAAAGACACAACATAAAACAATGAGAGTGGATATAAAAGAAAGACATGTAACCATTATGACAACATATAACAGAAAACAGTGCTGGTTCGGGCACTGGCAAACATGTGCTGGACAACTTCACTGTATTCTCTTTGACTGTTTCAATTAGAAAGAGTCACACTTTTTCATACTTGTGTCCTATAGGGTATTATTTTAAAATGATTATTATCATTGAGATACTACTGTTATTATGTGTATATAATTTGAAAATAACAAAGGCTCTTGCCAAACATTTTCATATTCAGTTTAAAAAAGAACACCAACTAAAAACTGTTTCTTTTTCAACTGTGGAAGTCATATTTCAAAGCCAGATGTTTATCTATCAGAAATTTAAAAGGCTTCATTCAAATGTCCATATGGTATGTGTATTCATTTGTGTGAAATACAAATATATTTCTATCAAAAACTTGTTCTTGTATCCACCGAAAGTCATTTTATAGTAATACTATATTTATAACAGTGTGGGTATATATAAGTCTGCCAGCCACCGAGAAGAAAAAAAACACACTGAAAGTACAGCAACATAGTGATTAGTAAAACAAACATATATGACTGAGATTTGTACAATTATTAGAAACAAACAAATAAAATATGTAGTAATTAAACAAATGAAACTATCTAATGAGACATCAAGTTACTTAGCCTCACAAACAAGCAGGGATTATCATACTTATGTACCATAAAATAAATTGTAAATATCAAAAGTCCAGCTCATGAAACCTCCTGATTCACTGATTTATAGTTATAAATTGTTCTTGTAGACAATCATGGTCATCTGTCAACACTATATATTAAGTTCAAATGGCTTATTAACTTCACTTTTAAACAGAAATACCAACAGAAGTTTATACAAAATTTGTTTTCCGAATACAGAAGTCTTACCTGAATACTTCTGATGTGAAATTGTGCGTAGCCATATTGATTAAAATTTTACAGTATAAAAAGCTGCACCAAAAAAAAAAAAAATGTGAGAATGATTTCTTCTAGAACATAAAATCTTTGGTGAAAAATGTTGCGCCACTGTTTTTCAAGAGATTCTTATTGATAATTAAATATAACAAATCCATCAAATGTTAATCAAAACTTGTAGGAATTGAAACTATATGCTCATATGTCCCTGCTGATATGTGAGAACAGTAACAGCTAACTAGTTACACATTACACAGCGTTAAAATTAGTAACACAGTTACAAATGCAAGAGTTTCACAGAACAAGAACATATAAAAGAATTAGAGCCACATTTATTTCACTTACTGGTAGCTTGTGTGATTTGACTTGATGAACTTGTACTAAGATAGGTCCCTGTCACATCTATCTGGTATAGTGCCCCTGGTGTTAACTTTTTTATAGTGTATTTCTTTGTCCTCGCGGTACTATGATTATTCTTTCCATCATCGTTTGCAGGTGTCCATGAAACCACATACGTTGTGTTTTGTTCCCTTGCCCCTGTCCATCTGACACCTATCTCTGTTGTAGTAACATTCTCTGTAGTGACTGCACCTGGATTCACTGTACCTGAAAAATATAACACTATCTCTTAACAGATCATTAGGTTTATCATTTGTGCCATCTGCCATCACAAAAATTTATTAAAATTTTTAAAGAATATACCATACATTCTTTATCAGTTCAAATTTTTTTTTGGTGTGTTCTTCAATATTTATTTTACATTACTTTGTTCAAATGTGCTAATTGTTTGAGGTCACGTTCTTCCCTTGGTTTATTATTATAGGACTGCATTGATTGGAGAAAAGGGACCCATGGGTCACTGTGCTTAGCTGAAGTGGACCACAAAGGTAACAAGTGGCCCATGGGCCATGATGCTCAGCTTATTTTGAATGGGTGCTCACGTTTTTTTTATTAATGTTATATATTGTCTGTGAGAATAGCCTATGGCTAAAGTTGTTGAAAGTGTTGAAACTAGGGACCCATGGGTCTCGACGCTCAGCTGCATTTTTCTATAAGGATATATGTTTATGAGGTTTTCCAAAGTATTGGTCCTGTGATCAGTTTGAAGCCAACCTTTCTACCCAAACTGGAGTTTTCATCCATAAACTAATTTGTGAATGGGTGGGCCCTGTGACCTTAACCTTTGACCTTGTGACCCCAAAATCAAAAGGAAGCTTCCCCTATTGGCTGGTGCACCACATACTGATGATGGAAGGATTGAGATGAAAAGTTTGGCTTAAAATGCATCCAAAATCTTTCTAAAGTGATGGGCACTGTGACCTTGACCTTTTATCTCATGACCCCAGAATCAACAGTTCTTACTTTAGTGGTGGGCCATATATAAGTCAAGTTTGAAACCATTATTTCAAACCAAACTTGTGTTATCATCTGGAAACTAAAATGTGGATGGATGGCCCACATGACCTCGACCTTTGACCTTGTGACCCAGAAATCCATAAGTTACTTCCACTATAGGTAGGTGAGCAACATCTGGAAATTAGAAGGTTTGGGACAGAAAGCTTGGATAAAAATACATCAACAATCTTTTTAAAGAAGTGGGTTGTTTGACCTTGACCTTTGGCCTTATGACCCAAAAATCTAAAGTGTTCTTACATTATTGGTGGGTCATATATAAGTCAAAATTGAAACCAATATGTCAATCCAAACTGGAGTTATCATCCAGAAACAAATATGTGGACAGATGGGCCGCTGTGACCATGACCTTTTACCTTGTGACCCCCAAATCAATCAGGTTCTTCCCATATTGGCAGCTCAGCTATATGTGCAAGATGGAATGGAAAGTTTGGGATGAAAAGTTTGGCTTTAAATGCATCCACAATCTTTCTAAATAAGTGGGTACTGTGACCTTGACTTTTGACCTCATGACCCCAAAATTGAACAGAATCTTTCCCTTAGCAACATCTTGAAGATGGAAGGTTTGCAATGAAAAGTAAGGCTTCAAATGCATATGAATTTTTTTTTAAAACTAGATGTGTCGGAACGACACAAATGCCCCCGCCTTGGGCAAATTAGAAACATTAGTAAAATTTTGAAAAATTTTTTTAGTTCAGGAGTCATATGGTCAAAAGTAGGTCAACAAGGGCAAAATTCAAACTCGATCTGTAACGGGTCATTATCAAGCAACACACCAAAAATCATGCCAGTATATGCAGGCATTGTGAAAAAAAGTCCATACATGTGAATTTCCATAAAAATTTCTGTCTTTCATGAAATTTTCTATGTTTAGGAGCCGTAAAACAATCAAAAGTAGGTCAACCGGGATGAAACGCGAACTCGATCTGTAACTGTCATTATCTGCCCACACATAAAAAATCAGGGTGGTATCTGCAGGCATTGAGGAAAAAAAGTCAGTACATATGCATTTGTTATGAAAATTTATATTTTTCATGAAACTTTCTATGTTCAGGAGCAGACAAATGGTCAAAAGTAGGTCAACTAAGAGAAAACAATAACTTGATCTGTAACTGGTCATTATCTGCCTACACACCAAAAATCAGGCCCGTATCTGCAGGCACTGCGATTAAATGTCCATACATATGCACCTTTTTATGAAATTTTCTATGTTAGAGCACCGTCAGATGGTCAAAAATAGGTCAACTGGGACAAAACGTGAACTTCATCTGTAACTGGTCATTATCTGCCCACACACCAAAAATCAGGCCAATATCTGCAGGTATTGTGAAGAAAAGTCTGTACAAGTGTATTTGTCATGAAAATTTATATTTTACATAAAATTTTCTATGATCAGGAGCCGTAAAACGGTCAAAAGTAGGTCAACCAGGACAAAACGCGAACTCGATCTGTAACTGGTCTATATCTGCCGACACACCAAAAATCAGGCCAATATCTGCAGGCACTGCGAAAAAAAGTCTGTTCATGTGTATCTGTCATGAATATTTCTATTTTTCATGAAATTTTCTAAGTTTAGGAGCCGTAAAACGGTCAAAAGTAGGTCAACCGGGATGAAAAGCAAACTCAATCTGTAACTGGTCAATATTTGCCCACACACCAAAAATCAGGCCAATATCTGCAGGCATTGCGAAAAAAAGTCCGTACATGTGTATCTGTCATGAATATTTCTATTTTTCATTAAATTTTCTAAGTTTAGGAGCCGTAAAACAGTCAAAAGTAGGTCAACAGGGACGAAACACGAACCCTATCTGTAACTGGTCTATATCTGCTCACACACCAAAAATCAGGCCAATATCTGCAGGCATTGCAAAAAAAAATCCGTACATGTGTATCTGTCATGAATATTTCTATTTTTCATGAAATTTTCTAAGTTTAGGAGCCGTAAAACGGTCAAAAGTAGGTCAACTGGGACGAAACGCGAACTCGATCTGTAACTGGTCTATATCTGCCCAATATCTGCAGGCATTGCGAAAAAAGTCTGTTCAACTGTTTGATTTCGGAATGACGGAAGGACGGGATGACGGAATGACGGACATGGGTAAAACTATATGCCCCGGCCACTTTGTGGCGGGGGAATAAAAATGTGGTCCTGTGACCTTGACCTTTGACCACTGGACCCCAAAATCAACACATTTCTTACTTTAGTGGTGAGTCATATATAAGTTAAGTTTGAAACCAATATGTCAAACTTAACTGGAGTTATCATCTGGAAACTAATTTGTGAACAGATAGCCCCTGTGACCTTGACCTTTGACCATGTGACCCCAAATTCATTTGAGCTCTCTCCATACTGGCAAGTCAGTTAAATGCACTAAATGGAAAGTTTGGGATGAAAAGCTTTGCTTAAAATGCAGCCATAATCTTTTTAAATAAGCGAGTCCTGTGGCCTTGACCTTTGACCTCATGACCCAAAAATCATATAGGTTCTTGCTTTAGTGGTCAAGTTTGAAATCCATGTGTCAATACAACCTGGAGTTATTATCTGGAAACAAATTTGTGTGGATGGACGGATGGACAGACAGACAGATGAACAGACAGACAGACAGACAGGGTAATTACTATACGGCATCCACTTGTGATCAACAAACACACCAGGTTTTGGGACACTAGATGTACTTACAGCTAAGAAACTGACATGATTGTTGTCATTTTATAGTAAAAAATATAGAAAATATATTGTTAAAATAACAAAAAATACAGGTGGCGCCATCACTTTTCAGGAACTGACAAAACTAGTCATGGTCAATATTCAAGGCAAGATTCATGACAATCCATGCATTAATTATCAAGATATTGGAGGTTTTGTATTATATTTATTCTGGGGGGTACTTTCAAGCCCCATAGCTCGGAGGATATAGGTCACAGTGACCTAATTTCAGGTTTCCAAGGAGATTTTTATTGACCTCCTTGGATGTTCACTTAGAAGTTTTTGTGCCCTGCTAAAGGACAGCCGGACGGATGACGGACAAAGCGCCATTCCTATACCTCAGTTGATTTACAGTCAGCTGAGCTAAAAATCGACAGAAAATAAGAATTTCAGGATTCATAGGAGACCTGCCCAGGACCCCTCTGGATTTCACAATAGAGGGTTAGAAGGAAAATAGATACAATTTGTACCCTGTCTGTGTGGGTGCTCAAGATCATGTTTCTGGTCCATAGCTAGGGGAATATAGTTAACCATGATCCAATTTCAGGTTTCCAAGGAGAACTGCCAAGGATTTCCCTGAATGTCATGTTAGAAGAGTCTAGGGCTAATGGATACAATTTGTGCCTTGTCTGTCTGGGTGTGCAAAACCATTTTTCAGCCCATAGGTCACACAATATAGGTCAGCATGACCTAATTTCAGGTTACCAAGGACACTTGACTAGGACCTCCCTGAATTTTATGTTAACATATAACATATATCATATTTTCTGATAGGTTGCAAAATATAGGTCATGGTGACCTAATATCAGTTTTCAAAGGACACTGGTCAAGGATGTCTCAGAATGTTACATTACAAGATTGTAGGCCTAACAGAACCAATGTGTGCCCTGACTGACTGTCTGGGTGCTTATATGACTTCTTTTTCTAAAGGTCGCAAATGTAGGTCATGGTGACCTAATTTCAGTTTCCACAGACATTTGCCAAGGACATCTCAGAATGTGACATTAAAAGATTGGTGGCTTAACAAATACAATCTGTGTCCCTCCTGACTTTCTGAATGCTCAAAATCCTGTTTTCGGCCTGAAGGTCACAAAATGTAGGTCACCATGACCTAAATAGGAATTTCTGGCATTGGAGATGCCTTAGTATCTCCAGGCATATACTAGGCTCCTGTGACCTTCACATTTGACCTTGTGACCTTTCTCTATTTGCAGGTGAACTGTATGTGCATGATAAAAGGTCTGAGATGAAAAGTTTGGCTGAAAATGCTTCAAAATGTCTTTCCTGTGACCTTGACCGTTGACCTCATGACCTCAAATTCAATAGGAATCTCGTTTTATTGATGGGCTATATATTAGACAAGTTTGAAATCCATATATAATCTAAGCTGGCATTATCATCCCAGAACCAAATTTTTGGACAGATGGCTCCTGTGACCTTCACCTTTGACTTTATGCCATCAAAATAGATAGGGGTGTTCCTCTATTGGCTGGGGAACTATATGTGCAAAATAAAAGGTCTTAGATGAAAAGTTTGGCTGAAAATGCATCAAAAATCTTTTTAAAGATGTATACTCTGACCTTGACCTTTGACCTCTTGACCCCTAAAACAATAAGGATCTTGCTTTTTTTATGGGACATATAAGTCAAGTTTGAAATCCATACATAAAAAAAGCTGGAGTTATCATCCAGAAACTAATTTTTTTACAGATAGCTCCTGTGGCCTTGACCTTTGACCTTGTGACCCTAAATTGATATGGATTATCCACTATTGGCAAGAGAGCTATATGTTTAAGATGGAAGATCTGGGATGAAAAGTTTGGCTCAAAATATATCTACAATATCTTTAAAGATATGAGTCAAGTGACCTTGACCTTTGACCTCATGACCCTAGAACCTATAGGGTTCTTACTTTAGTGGTGGGTAATACATAAGTCATGTTTAAAATCCATATGGCTATCAACACTGGAGATATCATAAGAGGTTTGTGAGTTTCACCAAATATGGAAATATTAAAGGTCAAGGCCACTCTCATGTTAAAGATAATGACCCAAATTTAAATAGACCTCATCCCATAACCCATCTCTGTACATGTTCATAATATGAAAGAAATCTGTCCATTAGTTTTTGACTTATAATGCTCACAGTACTGTCCAGTGCAATTCTTGGGGTATTTAAAGGCGTAAAAACAAGAAAAGGATAATAGGTGATGCCACCAATTTCCAGCATATCACAAGGCTATCAATGATCTTTGGTCACCTTGATTTTTGGACCAATCCATGCAAGCTTTCTTGAGATATTTAAGAATTTGTGTTATTTTCAGCAAAAATGGACCTATTCAAGGTCAAGATCATTTTAAATAAATGACCCCATTTTAAATAGGCTTTGTCCTCTTACCAATATCTATACAAATGAAAAGTTTGAAAAAGATCAGTGAAATGTTTTTGAGTTATCCTGCTCACAAGTTTTTTCTGCAGGCGCGGCAGCAGGACTGTCATGAAACCATAGTTTCATTTGCCTAGGATCACCTTAAATGTCAGGTACGAGGTTTCTAGTTCTGATCGACACCATTTGTGCCTTGTCTGACTGTCTGAGTGCTCAAAATCATGTTTTCAGCAAGTCACCATGACCTAATTTCAGGTTGCAAAGGAGATTTGCCTGGAAACTCATAGGAAACTGAGTTAAAAGATTCTAGGCCTCGCATACACAATTTGTCCCCATCTGACATTCAGGGTGCTCAAAATCATGTTTCGGCCTGTAAGTCACAAAATGTAGGTCATCATGACCTCATTTCATGTTTCCATGGACATTTGCCCAGGATTTTCCTAAATGTCACTTTGGTGAATTCTAGGCCTTATCGAATCAATTTGTGCCCCGTCTGACTGTCTGATCCTTGTTTTCGGCCCGAAGGTAATAAAATATAGGTCGCCATGACCTAATTTCAGGTTTCCAAGGAGATTTGCCTAGACTCGCAGGATATTGTGTCAGAAGATTCTAGGCCTCATAGATACAATTTGTCCGCATCTGACATTCAGGGTGCTCATATGACACCTTTTCCTCATAGGTCGCAGAATATAGGTCACGGTGAACTAGTTTCAGGTTTCCAAGGACAATTGCCTAGGATCTCCCTAAATGTCAGGTAAGAGGTTTATAGGCCTGATGGATAAAATTTGTGCCCCATCTGAGTGTCTTGGTGCTCAAAATCATGTTTTCGGCACATAGATCACAAAATATAGGTCACCAAGGTTTTCCATGGCGATTTGCCCAGGACCTCCCTGTATGTACAGGTAGAAGTTTCTAGGTCTAAATGTCAGATTTATGCCCTGTTAATGGACGGATGGCCGGCAACCAGACAGACGCCAGACAAAGGGTGATCGCTTTAGCTCAGATGACTTACAGTCAGCTGAGTTAAAAATTAAAAATAATATAAAATGGAGATAAAGTGTGAAAGAGGTAATATAGGCAATGGATGGTTGATATGAATGAAGAAATTCATGCAAATAATATTCTGTAATATGACCATGTGTTTCCTAATGTGGAAACTGAAGCATGTAAGCAGTTTACGAATATAATTTCTATACTAGTACCATGAACATTGGTTGATTTTTGATAAGCTAGCTGTTGACAGTTCAGCAGTTTACACATTTGTCCAAATTGATCCTATATTTTTTTTATTAAACCAAATTTTTTTTTTTTTATAAAAAGTATGCAATTGTAATAGTGCCTCACTCCACAGGTGGAAGGACTTGGTGGTGGGTGTTGGGTTATGGGGGAAGGTGGGGGGGGGGGGGGTGATGATTGGAGTTACACCACCTCTGTATATATTTTCTTTATTTTATAAATTTTATGCAGTTGCAATTAAACTATTGTTCCTTGTGCTCAGGTGCAAAGACTCAATTGGAAGGTGGAGGATGATAGGAGTAACAACACCCTTGCATATACATATAGGATATATGATGTAATTCAAGAGTGCTTACAGGAAATAGAGTTTATTCATGATTATTAAATATTCAAAACAGGCAGAGAGATAGAAAAAACAAAGCAAATCACTTTCTTTTTCTACTAAGGCAAGAAAATAATGAACAATTGTTTGCATTAGAACTCTCATTTTTTTATTACATAAAATTTTGTTCAAGTTTATGAATTTGTATATTTATTTAAATAATAAATGTACATTTATTGTATAACATATCTGCATATTTAAGTCGAATCACAATTCTAAGTGGGTGGCCTGGAGCCTAAAAATGCAAAAGAATACAATAGAGCCTCTGAAAAAACTTCAATAACTAGCCTAATTTTTTAACTTTAATTTTCAAAATTTCAGAATTTAACAGATTAAATCATTGTGTACCTGCTGTGAAAATTAAATCAAACTTGCAAGAAAAAAATATGCCATGGTCAAAGTTGAGCAAAATTTAAGGTAATGATTTTATATTTATGGTAATAACTTAAAACAATTTATAAAATTCAGATCTTATTTTGGGTATAAAAATGAATCTTGATAATATAAAGTTATTTCCTTGAAACCAGGCCTAAAGGCTTAATGCGACTTGTGCAATGGGATATACATCAGGTATAATGCTCTTATGTTGGACCCGTACTTTTCATGTACCTATGTGACATGTATATGTACAAACATCTCTGCTGAAATATGTCATGGATATACACAACACAACAAGTTTCTCTTTTAGCCTTTGTATTGAGTATTCATGCATCCTGGCCATGGAGGCTCAGCTTTCCACCAGGTCAAGGGTACCTAATGTGCCACATGTAACTGTACTGCTGGCCCCTACAGACTGAAACTTGCCACTGGCTCTTACAGACTGAAACTTGATCTGTTGGCAAATCTGAAATGGTTGGCAGTCTGCCAAAGTTATTTATAGTGACAGCAGAACTTGACCTATTGTATAATCTGACACAGTTGGCAGGTTTAGCTCAAAGGAACAAAGTTGTAGTGATCCAATTTTTTAGTATGGTAGGACACTTTGGAGACGTCTAACTGTATGCCGAATTTTGGATTCGTAGATCCAACAGTTCCAGTTTAACAGACAGACAGAAAGACAAACTGTGGACGGACAAAGGACCATCACTATAGCTCAGTTGAACTAGTCAGCTGCGCTAAAAATTCCAAATTTTTTAAACAGTCTGAATCAAAACTAAATTTAACATTGAAAATAGGATAAGGGTAGTCGACAAACAAATATGTGTATCCGCGAAATTACAGAGGCATGGAAAAAGTAAGGAACTGAATGTTGCTGACATGACACGACTCCAAAGTTGCGGCAGCAGTGATGCCAATTAAACTCCTTGTATATGTGGAATTGTCACCAAAAACAAATCTAAAGCTTGATAAACTATGCAAAATTTCAGGCCCAGACAGCAATCCACTACTGAGAAAAATTGCATCAATGTATTCTATAAAACTGGAACAGCAGGTGATGCCACCTGTCTGATCTACAACAAAGCTATCCAAGGCAGATAAACATGCATATTTTCAGGCTTATAAACCCCTCCACTCCTGAGATTCGAGGGATTTTTAACCAATGCAAACGGACAGATGGACATAACATGAAAACAATAGCAGAAGGTGCCACCAGTCTTTAATACAAGATGGATGTATTCATGATCTATGAACAGGCATATTTTCATCCAAATATGACACCACTCCTGAGAAAAGAGCATTAATGTATTCTATGAAAATAGGAAAGTAGGTGGCACCACAAGTCTGTTCTATGAGATGATCAGCTGGATGTGCATGCCAAATTTAAGACTAGTACCTGTGATATGAGCAATTTTCACCAAAAGCAAACATATGGATAGAAGCCATATGAAAAGATTGCAGATGGCAATCTCCAGTCTTAGGTCGAGGTGGAGAGATCCATGATCTATGGATATGCCAAATTTCAGCTCAATACATCAAACTAATCTTGAGATATGGGATGTTATCACAAAGACACCCAGATTCATATTGCACAAAGAGGATTGCAGGTAATGCCACCTGTCTTTGTTAGGCACCATGACATAGGTTAGCAAATACCTATGCCAGTTTACAGAAAGATCGGTCTAAGGGTCTCAGAGGAGTTCTTCGGAAACAAACTCCGCTGCAGCAGAGACAGCGGCAGTACCCAGTCAAAAATAGAGTATCCACAGAACTTTGTTTTGGCCAATAAAATCATAATATTTATCTTGTTTATTTGACCTGTCAGTTGTAAACAGCAGCTTTTTTTATGGCATAATTTTTTAAAAACTTGGATCAAAGCTACAATTTTTATCAATTCCTTTCAAAGTTAAGAACTTAAAAGCTTAACCCTTTGAACCCTGACCCCCTAACGAGTGCAGGTATCCCACCCTGGGCCCCTGCATACCATCTTTCGCATAAAGCCAAACACTAGACAAATATATAATTTCACACTGTTTCAAAGACATTAAATGACAGTTATATTGACATTTTATTAACAAATGGTAAATAAATCATGTTAAAAAGGATATTAGACCCACCGGCCGGTTATATTTAGTGCCAGTACTCTCTTTTATGGTGCCAGTTGTACCAGCAATTGTCTTTCTCGCTACCGATGCAGAGATGCTCATCACAGTATGAGCATTTGTACACAGTTTTTTTCCTTTTAGGTAAGTCCTTGTCCTGTGCAGCTGGGTTTGCATTTTTAGCAACTAAATATTTTTTCCTACAAACTGCACACCTGTTATTTGTTCCACCATCAGCTGGCCGGACAACATCATGGTGGGCATCCACTTTTAGGCGTCTGCAGTCAAGGGACGGTTGAGATCGGCGGTTGCCAAACGAACTATGAGCATTCCGTACATCCCCCACAAGGTTTTCAAACAGGTCCTCCAAATATGCATGAAAGGTGTATGTTCTCTTTCCCTGCTGAACATGAGGCTTGGTGAAATTCATTATTACATAGGCATTGTAGGCTGCCCACATGAATATCTTCATCATCAAGCGCCTTGGCCACCTGTAATGACGCCTACATTTCTGAAGTCTTGTCATCTGGTCATTTTTATCTGTGCCCCCCATGTATGTATTATATGCCTTGACTGCTTTGGGACACTTTACTGGTATGCGCTTCGCTTCGTGTGCATCGTATCTCAGAACCTCCTGCACCGGAGCTAAAATGTACATAGTAGTGATGAAATAAATTGGTTTTTTGTCCTGCCAAACAATAACGGCTACATCGCTGCCGTTATAAAGTGTATCCCACTCCCCTCGCACCATTTCATTTTTTCTCTTTATAATTGTTTTAGGGAAGTCCTTGCGATTCGTCATGGCAGTACCACACATTGT